>OX376154.1:20511370-22911370 GCA_947363495.1 Euzophera pinguis
GAAGTAGGGTATTATTGGGGATTTCAAAACAGGTAGTTTTCATCACACCGCTCATTTCATTCGCTCAGTGTGATTAAAACTACCTATTTTGAAATCCCCAATAATACCTTTGGTTTTTCAGTTATGATCCCTCGTATAAAACACCTTACCTAAAAATAAAATAAATATAATTGCAAAGTTATAACGCTTCATTTTGTCAAGATATAGCATAGGCAACAGTCAAGTTGAATAGACTGTCTAATTATGAAATTTATAAAACAAAGAGAATCCTTAAAGTTACAATGTATTTGCCCTACTACGCTGACGAATGGGGTTAAGAGGCACGGTAACTTATTGCCGAATACTATTCGTTGCATTATATGCGGTCCATCCAATTGTGGAAAGACAAATTTAATGATAAGCCTATTGTTGCATGAAAATGGTCTACGATTTCATAATCTGTATGTGTATTCAAAATCCTTATACCAACCAAAATACTTATTTCTAGAAAAAGTATTAACTATGGTGCCTGGGGTATCGTTTTACAAATATAGTCATAATGCTGAAGTGTTGAATCCGCAGGAAGCTGCTCCAAACTCTATCATAATATTTGACGATATTGCCTCTGAAAATCAAAATAATGTACGGGACTATTTCGCTATGGGACGTCATAAAAATATTGACTCTTTTTATCTTAATCAAACTTATACCAAAATACCGAAGCAACTTGTGAGAGATAATTCCAATCTCATTGTATTATTCAAGCAAGATGATGTAAATTTAAAACACGTTTATGAAGAACACGTGGGTTCTGATATGTCATGGCACCAATTCCGTGAATTGTGTTCCATTGTATGGAAGGACCTGTATGGTTATGTTGTAATAAATAAGGATTGTCAACGAAATAAAGGATGTTACAGGATGAAATTTGATACATTTATAGTTATAGATTAGCATTCATAAGAAACTGTCATGATGATAACAGCTCAGTTTATGTGAGAATCTGAACAAGAACGGATTATAAAAATGGAAAAAAATCTAAAAGAACAAATTGTGAAATCCGCAGCGGCTGTAAAAAGAAAGGTTCGTATGATAAGAGATACAAAAAATGATAACAATATGGCTTTAGAAACGATATTCAAACCTATAGTTGATCCAATTAATCAACTTTCAAGTAAAAATAGTAAACAAAGTAGAAAATATGAAGAAGAACAAGAGATCAATTACACTAACGAAGAACCCGAAAGGAAAATAAAGAAATTAAGTGAAAATGAAGAATCATTTTTTAGTAAAGAAAATTTAAATGAATCATTTGACGAGGAAGAGCACGATGAAGAAAACTTTGATTCTCTTGAACATAATTCTAACAAAACCCTTACTGTATCACCCTCCGAACATAACATAAGTGACGAGTCTTTCAAATCACTTCGCTCATCACCGAGCTCTAAAGATCATACCTATCTTGATGATATGATGATGTCTTGGACATCCGAAGTACTAACCGATATTCCTTTTGGGATCAGACATGATCGCGGAAAAGTCTTGCTAGGCAACACACGTATCTTTGATCAAGACCTAACATGGAAAATAGGAACTCATATAATTAAAAAGTCACCAGGCTTACAAGAATTACTCTTTAAGAAAGTACCAAACTTGGATGTAATAACAGAAGAAGATTTACTACATTATAAATTGCTGCTTATTGAAACCAATGCTCATAGACGTAACTACGACCCGAAGAAACCTATTAATAGCAACAAAGGTTTCAAATACCTTAACATCATTAAACCTCTATTTAAATTTACAAGAACTCTAACTACTAGTACCGAGAGTCTTTCAGAGGGAGCAGGTATGAAACTGTTGAAAAATCTTTATAAAAATACTGATTTGGTTTATTGGAATGATCCGAATGAGTTGGTAGAACGATTAAAATTATTGTTAGGATCTCGGGCAGCTGGCAACACTGGATTAGACAACGAAATTATTGAAATTATAACAAAATTACAAGAAGCTGGGATTGTGAATGTAGAACTTAAAGAGCATTCACCAGGAAAATTAAGCAGTATTATCTCAGTTCTCAAATAAAATTGACGAGGACAGTATCGAGAATATTTTAAAGGAACTACAGGAAGCAAACATCATCGATAAAATTATATAAAGAGAATGCATTGAGTAATTTGAGCAGTCTTCTTATAATATTCGATGTTTATAGTTATTTTGCAATGAATATAGACAAATTTGGTCACCACATTCATAAGCGTTTAAGACTTTCTGAATATATTGACAGTCTTAACAATACATTAACAAAATCGGAAACAGGAGATTATAATCTAAAACAAGCAAGATTGAAGGGATTATTACATCCAGAGGAAGACAACGACGCTGTCAACAAAGCCTACTTAGATAAAGAAATTCAACATTTAAGAGCTGAACTAAAACAAATCCAAACGAATTTAAAAAATTATCTTAGTGTTTTGGAAAAAGTAGTTTCGTCTAATGTGAGTTCCAGGCACTATACAAAAATTGATACAGATTCAGCGAATTCAAAGTTAAATAAACAATGAATAAACAAAACATAGTTGACGAGCTCCATAGATCAGCGAGAAGGAATTTCCCGCGTCGTTGTACGATCATAAAAGGCATAGACGATTTATGGCAAGCTGATCTAATAGACTTACAAAAATATGCACAGTTCAATAAAGGATACAAATATGTATTAGTTGTTATAGATGCTTTATCAAAATATGTCTGGGTTGATCCCATAAAAGCAAAAACAAAAGACTGTGTTACGAATGCTATGCAGCACATCTTGACTGAATCAACCCGAAAACCTAGTAATTTGCAAACAGATTTAGGTAAGGAGTTTTACAACGAAAACTTTCAAAGATTGATGAAGAAATATAAAATAAATCATTATTCTACTTATTCTGTAAAAAAAGCATCAATAGTTGAACGAGTAATAAGAACACTAAAAGGTCATTTATACAAATTATTTAGTCTTTGCGGGCGGTATCAATGGTTAGGCAGTAATTTGAAATCCGTTGTTCAACGTTATAACATCACACCTCATAGAATAACAAAGTATAAACCAATAGACGTAAATAAGTATAATCAGACTTTGGTTAAGGCTAATATAAATAAAACTCAAAAACAACATATCACGAAATCTCTGTTTCATGTTGGTGATCATGTTCGTATTAGTAAGTATAAAGGAGATTTCAGCAAAGGTTATACCCCTAACTGGTCAACTGAAATATTTATAGTTAAAAAAGTTAACTGTACGAAACCACCAACTTATCAAATAGAAGACAGACATAAGCAACTTATTTTAGGAACATTTTACGATTACGAATTACAGAAGACTAAGTTTCCAGATCTTTATCTAATTGAAAAAGTTATAAAAAGAAAAGGAACTAAATTGTTTGTAAAATGGTTAGGACTTAGTGATTCCGAAAACAGTTGGGTTGACAAAAGTGCACTGTTGCAGTAATATAAGTCAAGTAATGGGGAGTTAAACATCAGTTTCTGCTTATTCATGAAGGAAGGAAGTGGTATTATTAACAGTTTAATTGATAAGTTACCGTTTGAACTACATTTACCTGGATATCAGTTTTGCGGTCCAGGAACAAAATTACAGAAAAGGTTATTAAGAGGTGATCGAGGTATTAACGAGTTAGACAGAGCGTGCATGTATCACGATATTGCTTATAATAACAGAGATATAAACATTCGACATAACGCTGATTTAGAACTTCTAAACATGGCAAATCAAAGGTTAAAATCCAAAAATGCTGGTAAAAGAGAAAAAATCGCCTCCTGGGTTGTAAAAAATGCTATGAAAGCTAAACTAAAAGCAGGCGCAGGAGCGCAATCATTTATGAAAGTTGTAAAAAAAATACATTCTGGTTTAAAAAAAATTAAATGTAAAGATAAAAACACTGCTATTAAATATGCGTATGCAGCTGCAAAAAAAATATTTACAAACAAACGTGGTATGCGCTTACCACGCTTTATACCCATTCCTAAGTGTGGTGGGTTTTTGCCTTTGATTCCAATCTTTGCTGGATTGTCGGCTCTCGGTTCACTAGCTGGCGGGGCAGCAGGTATAGCAAAAGCTGTAAATGATTACAAAGCCGCTAAACAGAATCTTCAAGAGTCTGAGCGTCACAACAAAACGATGGAAGCAGTTGCTCTTGGGAAAGGACTATACATCAAGCAGAACAAAAAAGGAGCAGGGTTATATCTGAAAGGTCCAAAAAACTAATGGAACGGCTACCCAAGCGACCACTTACTAATTTCGATTTATTAGAGTATGCTAACGATATACCTTATTTTCGTGGTGTGTTTATGAGAGATACTTTGCCTACGAAACCGAGAAAAATAGAGTGTGCAATACTCAACCTCGATAGTTGTAACAACCCTGGAACTCACTGGGTAGCCTACGTGAAGCTTGATAAGTATTCTGAATATTTTGATAGCTTTGGGAATCTAAAACCACCATTAGAGTTAATAAAATATTTGCAAAATACGTCAATTAAGTATAATTACATTCAACATCAGAACTTCGGTTCCACGAATTGTGGACATCATTGTTTGAATTTTTTAATAGATTTTTGGAAAAATGTATTTAAGTGAATAATAAATAAAAAAATATATCAGTACTAACATGTCTTTCACTGTATCCATAACTGGGGTGGGAGGCTCCTTAACAACAAACTATTCACCGACTCTAGAATTACGTGGAGATTATGAATGCGGTCTTTTATATTTTTCTACATTTAATTCGATTCCTAATATAGACGAGAGAAATAATAAATTCTACTATGGAAATGAAGTTATCGAGATCCCAGAAGGATCTTATGAACTTCAAGACATTCAAGATTTTTTAGAAAGTAATATTAAAAATGGTTCTTTTAAATTAACTTGTAACAACAATACACTAAAAACTAACATTTTCTGTTCCGAAGATGTTCATTTCGAAAAACGTGATTCAATTGGTAGAATTTTGGGATTCGGAAGAGAGACTGTGAAAGCTAATAAAATTACCGAATCTCGCTATCCTGTTAGCATTATATCAACTACCCTCGTGCGCATCGAATGCGATGTAGTGAGCGGATCTTTTGTGAACGGAAAAGCTAGTCATATTATTCATGAATTTGTACCCAACGTACCACCTGGTTATCGCATTATTGAAATTCCCAAGAACATAATCTATTTCCCAATCAATCAAAATTCAATTACTGATCTTAATATAAGATTGCTGGACGCTGAAAACAATCAAATCAATTTACGCGGTGAGGAGGTTCAGCTGTATTTACATTTTAGAAGAAAATGATTAATTTTAATAAAAACCCTGTTCCATCTTCTCTTCAAGTCAGTTTCAAGAAAACATCTCAGAAAAGAAGACCTCTACAGTCTTTACAGAAGAAACTTTCAAAAAATAACCAAGAATATTTGAAATTGGTAGGGTTATTAAAATGAATATTTTAAATATATCTCAACCAACAGCCTACGACAACAGCGTGGAAAGTTTCGAATTTCATTCATACAGGCCATACGTGACGAGTTTCAACAAGAATGATGAAATCCGAATACCTATTAACCAACAAGACTTGAACATATTACCATCTCTCAGCACTTTGTATATTGAGGGTAAAGCAAACTTATACAATAGTAAAACTAAAGAAATACTGTCAAGTGTTAGCTTTGTCAATAATCCTGCATTATTTCTATTTCAAGACATTCGGTATGAATTAAATGGAGTTGAAATAGATAGAATAAAAAATGCTGGTATTACTACAACCATAAAATCATATCTTTCCTTAAATGAAAATGAATCTAAATCTGCAAAAGTGTGGGGGTGGTCTCCTACTGGTACAACTAATGTTCATAACGGCTCATTCTCTGCTTCAATACCATTAAACAGAATATTGGGCTTCGCGGAAGATTATGAGAAAATCGTAATAAATTGTAAACATGAGTTAGTGTTACTAAGAAGCAACAGCAACCTTAATGCATTAAAATTAAATAGTGAAGAAATTGTTGACGATATAGTTATTAATAAAATAGTTTGGCGAGTTCCACACGTCAAAGTATCAGATCGTGAAAGAATTAATTTATTGAAACATCTAGAAAAAGATCGTGCTATAACATTAGCTTTTCGGAATTGGGATCTGTATGAGTACCCACTACTCCCCAGAACTCGCAAACATACTTGGGCAATTAAAACTACATCGCAAACTGAGAAACCGCGGTTCGTTATAATTGCGTTACAAACCAATCGTAAACATCAATCACAAATGTCAATGGCAGAATTCGATCATTGTAATGTTCGTGACATTAGAGTATTTTTGAATTCGTCGTATTACCCTTACGAAGGATTAAACATAAGTTTCTCAGAAAATAAGTTTTCTTTATTATACGAACAATATTCAAGATTTCAACAGTCTTATTATGGCCGTCGAGCAGAACCATTGATGAGCTTAAAAGAATTCAAAGATATTGCTCCATTATTTGTAATCGACTGTTCCCGTCAACAAGAGACTTTGAAGGGCTCTATAGATGTGAGAGTTGAAATAGAAACTGACCAAGAAATACCTGATCAGACAGCAGCATATTGCTTGATATTAAACGACTGTATATTTGAGTACAAGCCCTTGAGTAACATTGTTAAAAAGATATCATGAGCTCATATGTTTTTGTTGATATCCAAGGATTTAAAGATGACAATAATTACTTTATATTAAAAGAATTAGCAATAGCTACCCAAGAGTTTACTGAAGTGTTTTTAGTAAAACCTCCTTATTCATATACATATTTAACTAAAGAAGAAAAGAAACGCGTTCGATGGATTGAGCGACATAGAGGCATAACTTGGAGCGAAGGCTATATCGACTACAGAGAGTTCAAAAGGATAATTAAACACATTTTAACAGATAAAACAGTGATAATGAAGGGGCGTGAAAAGCAAAGTTGGATAAGTAATTTATGTAAAAATTGTTTTTTACTGGATATCGAAGAAGAAGGCAGCCCCAATTTCTCTATATTATATAAAACTTATTGTAAACCTGAAATTAAGTATAACTGTCTCAGTCATCAGCAAGTGTGTGCACTAAAAAATGTAATTTGTATTAAAAAATGGTATTATGATAATTGTATATTGTAATGACCAAAATTAATCTCTTAAATAAAACTTTTTAAATTAATATTTTTTTTCATTTATTGACTTAGCAAAAAAATTAATGTGTAAGAAATATTATAAGCCGTAATATTAACTAGTCTCAGTTTTTGGTGATGCTCTACTGTGATTATAATTACTCTATCTACATCATAAAAATTTAAAACAGCGACATCTACTGCGTTTATACTGAATCATTAAATGAATAAAAGTAAATATTAATTTGATCCAGTCAAATGCTAATAGATGGAGTTTTTTGATTAACATACAAAATTTGGTTTACTCTTTATTCTATATTCATAAACAAAGCTTATATTTTTACTCTTAGCCTAAAGGATAAAATTAAAAGTAAAATGATTGATTTAATATTTATTGATATAAATCACATTCTAACTATATAAGTAACTAATTATTGAATTTTCTTTATTACAAATAAGACATTGTTCTGTACAGATAAAACGTAATAATATTATAGAAACCTTAAAAAAGTAATTTACAAAATATTTATAAAACTCATATTACATACTAATTAAAACTAAAATTATCATTCGCTAATGTTTTTGCGATTTTATTAATAACATTTTCTGTGAGATCCAAAATATCGTCGACGGAGTCTTTTATGAGATACTGTGCATTTAATACCATTTTTTCCGAAACATCTCTGTTTACCAAGTCATTTTCTATGTCAAATACTTGTATTTTAATTACTTTTCTGGGTTTTCGATGCTCTTTTCTGATAACATAAGATGATGCTGACAATCCATCCATTTTTTTTCTCAACAAATCTTGTCGTTGTTCTTCCTTCTGTTTTTCAGCTGCTCTATTTCTTAACATTTCTTGGTAATACTCCTCCGCTTGTTCATAAGGGTCCTGAGCATCTTGAGAGAATAGTATCATTGTATCTTGAGAGTCAGACATGATCTGTAAAACAATGAATATTTTAATTTTTTACTAAACATTTTACATCATAATTAACAAAATTTGATTGTAATACTTACATTGCAATACCGATCAATTTTGTAAATTATAGATTTGATATGTGCAGCGTGTTAGAACCTCGTCTGTTTTAACGCGACTGACCACGATATGCAATATAAACTCGAATATCGGATTTCAAACTCCTGACAAAACAATTATTTTTCATTTTCGCAAGCCTTATCATATTATGCTGACATTTCAATAAAAGGTGATGCAAACAATCATGTCTTTACACGAATCGAATATATATGAGTTATTGAATTATCAGCATATTTGGCACTAAACATGATATCAAGGTTATGACAAAGGAAATTCAAATACATTTTATTATTTATTTATTATTTATTCTTAATATATTTTTATAACAAAAAAACTATAAAGTATTTAAAGAAGACTTACAATAATTTTCATACACTTATACTAGCCAATTAGTAAATTATATTCTAATATAAAAGAGTGTTATGTCCCCATGCCAAAGTAGAAATTTTATCCTTAAGTATAATTCTTTTGTCATCATTTGAAGACAAGGCTACTTTATTTACAGCTTGAGTAAATATTTCATGTTTAAGCGATTTAAATAATATATTTCTTTTACGCACAATCTTATTATACAGTAAAACATCATTGTAGTCATTAAAAGTTAGATCTTTTACAACTGCTTTCTTAACTCCTTTAGCTTTTTTTACAATTTTGTTTTCGGTTTTTAAACAATATAACTTTGACCTAAGTCCCACAAAGGAAATTATTAGAGAACCTGCTGTTTCATCTTTAAATAAACCAGGTATTTTTTTATTTTTAGGTATAATAGCAAATCTATTATTTTCATCATAATTACTTGTATCGAGATATGATTGAAAGTAAATATTCATATCTTTATATACATCTTCAGTTTCTATTGAATACAAAAAACTGTCAGTATCGGTATAGCATAATTTTAACCTTGTATCATAAAATGATTTCATGACCGAATAGTGGAAATCATACATATGATTTTTGGATATCTCTAGAACTGTGAAACCTATATAAATAGGTTTATCTAAAATAACAGTTTCAGGTTTCATTTGTACAGCTACAAAATTTTCACTAAACACTGTATTATTCTTAAAATTAGGTCTTGATATTAATTGTTCAGCGGAGTAGAACTTTTTTGTTTTATTTCTATCATCGTTCCAACGATTTACTAGATAAATGTTTACTCTTTTTTCGGTATCTTCTAGCGTTTTACCGAAAATGCTATTGTTTAATAATTTAAAGAAATCTTGTTCAAATGTAGAGTTAGCTTTTTGTCGAAATTCTGTATTTAAATCAATATACTGTTTCAGAAATGGTTGTTGTTTAAACTTGACCACTCTATGAATTTTTTTCAAAATAAGACCATTTTTTAAGCATGTTTTAAGATGTATATAATGAATAACATATTCAAATTTGTCATACAAATTTGGAATTAATTTAGGATTTTTAGAACCTGGGGGCGTAAATTTCTGTGGACAAAATGGTAAATCATTATGCAAATCGTGCAAATAATCCGGATATTCTAAGTCTACCTCTAAAATATACCCATAGTCTGAGTCATTAGGTACGTTAACAATATTAAGACTTCCAATTTCAACTTGATTCATCAACTCAAAATTTGAATATGGTAAATGTGAGCACATTGCATAACCGTACAGGTTGTTACAATCGATATATAACAAAAAGTTATCAGGTATTTCCGAATTATACCCGGAAATATATTTGTTATTCGCTGTGGAATATCTTGTAGGGCATAAACACACTCCACCGCGAATACCTTTTTGAATCAGTCGGATAATTTCTAGATTGTCTATTAGTTGCAGTTTGACTTTTGTTTTAAGCAACATTGCATCAAAACTCAAACCTGGTGCGGTTAAGTAAAATGCAGGATCCAATCTATAATTAGTTTTACAAGTTTGGCGAAATTTTTCAAAAACATCTGCTAGTAATATTACGTCTGTTTTCAAGTACAAATCAGTATATTCACCTAAATTTTTAATATTAAACATTGACCAAACAATTTTGGCGTGATTGTAATCGGATTCTGAAACAATATCATTTATTATAGTACTATAGAAACAGTCTCGCGGTGGTAATTTCTTTTCCTTATAACAATTCCAGTCCGTCATGTATTCATAAGGATAAACACCTTTACGAGTTAGTAAATCAAACTGTTCTTTCTTTGGGTAGAATTGAGATAAATGGACAAAACTGGCTTCATTCAAGTTGCTTACAAGCTTATCTAAGCTAGTACCTAAAAATTTAAAAGTATCCACAAATCGAACTGGCAAAAACTCCTGACGACCGGTTTTCACAAATTTTGTAAAAGATATGTAATTTTCTTTGTTTTTTGCTATTACTTTAATTCTGCCCTGAGATTCTCCCAACTGTTTAATAAAAAGATGACTGTCATACCCAGACAAATTATGAAAAAATACTGGTACAAATTTTGGTAACCTGTATTTAAGATTACAATAAGAGTGAACGGCCCCGCGAAACTTTCCAGTTAGATGACAATGATCTCTTACTTTGTTGTCAAAAAGTAATTGCTCACAGATAAAGCAGTATTTTGCAGTATCAAATTGTCTTTTCTCTTCTACACTTAATGGAATCATCGGAATAGTTTCTTTCAATAATTTATTAATTTCCGTAACATCTTCAAATAAATATTTCAGAAATTTGTCAACACAATCCTGCCCGCGATACGATACGTATTTATTGCGAGAGCTATCAAACGAGCAAACAATATAATAACCAAACGCAGCAGGCACATGTTTATGTAAGACTGTAGTGTTCACGTTATGCTTATTGTCACCATATTTTGGTTCTAACAATGATTCAAAGTCTGCGTAGATTACAAAAGGCACATCTTGCATCCGATCATAATGATTAAATTGGATGTAAGTATTCGAATCAGGCAAAACAGTACGTACTCCGCTGCAAATATGAGAATTGAATAATATTTCTTTATTAAAAAATATCATACATTCATCACAAAAATAAATTTTTTCCTTGTGTTTTGTGAGCTGTGATCTGACTAATTTGCTTAAATCTTTTATTAAACAATAATGTTTTTTTTCTCCCTTTTCCAAAAGTAATAAATTCACATGGTTCTTTCTTTTTTGTCGAGTCTTGTAAAGGGGTCCCACTACTTTATGGTTATTTACAAGACCGTATATGTTAACGCTTATATGAGTATTATTTCTCTCAAAAGTCTGAATATCTTTGAAGCCGACCGGAAACTTGATATCTCGAATGTTAAGTATGTTTTCGTAACTCGGATATGAGGTTATTCTATGCGCGTTATTTTTGGCGGGAAATAGCGCTGCCATTACACACCACACGAAACATAACGCATCCCCATTTTGTATATTAATACAAGCGCGTTTAGATTTAATACTTTTCGGCAATTCAATAAATTGACCAACTCTCAATGGATTATATTTATTAATATTGACCTCTAAGTAAAGATTACGTATCAAGGTCCACCCAGAATCTTTTTCCTGAAATTCAGAAATTTTTGTTGAAATTATGTCAATCATGTTAGAATAATAATCCTTAAAATCACAATCATTTTGAAATATTTTGTTTTGGGTTGCAAATGATTTTATGTCGGTGGTGCTATTTTTAGGTAAATTAAACTCCGCGAAAAATTCAAAGTTAACTTTTATACAATGAAATGTAGCCTGTCTAGCCGAAATCAATTGGTGTACACGAGAACGAAGTGTGCGCAAGAAGTCAGCGGGGGACACGGGGGACAAGTCTGACTCAGACTCGAGCACACGGTCCGCGTTTAGAGGTCTCACTCTATATGAGGCGATTCGACTTCTGAATGCACTACTTACTTTCTCAATACCTTCACTAACTTCTATTGAACTATTGTTTTTGTGGATATTACTTCGCAAGTGTGCAGATAACGAGCTAGACTTAACAGATATATCACACACTGTACAATATACTGTTCCCTTCCCCATTGTACTTATTCTTAAAACTAAGTGATTGCTTATTAAAGATATTGTTCTATTTAATTGACTACTTGCAATTAAAAGATGATATCAGAATATGATAAAAAATTAATTAAAACTCATGAATAAAATGGAAAACAGAATAAGTTTAGATTTATTTAATTATTGCAAGTTATTTAATTATAAAAAACGAAATTGGCATCGGGGCATAATAACCTAATAAAAATAAGTATATTAATAAAATGAAATAAAAACTTTTATTTGTATATAACATAAAATAGGTACTTAATTATAGAATGGTTCGCACACTAAATAATTTTTGTTGCAAAAAATTTACCCTCTTCAGTAAAGAGGGGCTTGCACTTATTAATAAGCTCCTTTGTGAGCATCAGTTGAGGGGAATCGGAATTCCCCTGAAATTTTAGCGCGACTACCGCGTGTTCCCAACGGTCTTTGGGATCGACCTTCTTTATATCAGCAACATTGTATACTTTTAAATCTATAAAGACATCGCCAGCGAGGTTAGCAGTGCGGCGCAGGACACCGTCTGCTACACGGCGCGACAGCACTGACAGCAACGGAGGGATCTTCTTAGCGGCGGCTGCTCGCTGGGCTTCCGCTTCCTCCTCGCTGTCGCTGTCGAGTTGCCAAGCTTTCTTCAGGCGTTTAGCCTTGGATGCTGGCTGTGCTCGACTTATCACCCGCTTCGTAGCTTTAGGTTCCTTTTTCTTATAACTGGAAACAAAACATACAATTACTTATACTAGAAACCGGGACCTCGTGAACAGTAGACAGGTATGTTAACCATTACACCACGGAGATTACAAGTATAAAGTTTTGATTGAACACAAACACACGTAGTTACTATCAATTTAGAATAATCAACACACACACACAACTGAGAACACACAGCCGAGAAACTAGTGATTGCTAACTGGGAATAGATAACGAAATTACATTAAACAACAATCATACATACATCAAGCTTGCAGCGGATACTTCTTCGGAATCTGAGGTGAAATCTTCAGCGAGCTTCTTCTTAGCCTGCTTGCAACGTTTATCGTAATACTCAGAGTCGGACCTGAAATAAACATGATAAATCATTTAATAACTCGCTAGACATAGTTACTTTATTAAAGATAATTTACACATAAATGAATATTATAAGTATGTTAAGAAAAATGAAATGATTTAAAATGTACTAATAATAATAATACCTATGTTAAAAAACTTACGAACATGATTGCAATGCAACGAATCTTCGTGTTTCTAAGTGTGGGTGGCACGCAGGACAACTGAGCGGCACAGTGGTAGGCGCGTAGGCAGGCAGCTGGCACAAGCACTCAGCAACCGACTAACTGCTGGTGGAACAACAGTAGGCGGGCTTCGCAACCAGGGCGGGCGGTACGACAGCGTCGAACAACGTTCTCTCAGTTATGAAAATATTTAAAGTTCACAACTATTGGTACGCGCGAATTTAAAGTAGATTTTTGCTTAATCGCTACTTTTTTTCAGGAATGGTCAACCAAGAATAAAAGCTATATTTTTACTTGGGTACATATATTTTATTTGAAAATATGCAAAGCCATCAAAAATTTTAAGTACCAAAATGTTGATGACCACTACATTTAATGTAAAGTCAGCATAATTTAATAATTATTGATAAATAATTTAATATCTCAATATTAAAAATATAGAAGTCAATAACAACGTGTAGTATTGCATAATTTCCTGTGAAATCGAATACTCAAAGTATGCCGCATGCATATGCACTATATGTAGGCATGTTATTCATGTTACTATTTACTTGCGTCATTATAAATAATCATTTATTTTGCTACCCATTATCAAAGAGGGTTATGTTTTTATTGAAAGGCTCGTCACATACAGAACGATAATTATCACGCGGCAAATTGCTTAGCGGTGTAATGATACGACTGGTTACGATTACCATTACGGGTACGATTTTATATTCTTACAGTAATTTACTACTTGATGTGCATAGAAAAAATTTTGGTTGGAGTATAACGCTTTGTGAGTTACTGTTATTCCTTCATATTTCGAGTAATTATAAACTTTTGACATATTTCTGTTATAAAGTGCTGTATGTACAAAATATTAAAAAATATTCCAAAAACGGTAAAAAGATAATATCGTAATCGTATCATCATAAAGTGTATAAGTGGTTATTTTCCCGCTTAATAAAAGACGTTGTAGTGTGCGAATAGCCATAAGTTACGAATATGAAACCGGAGGTACAGCCGTAGGCAGACAGATAAAAATGTACTTTTACATATGGTAATACCTAGTACACATTTGGTCGGGTTTATATGCCGTCGGCTGTACACAGGTGTCGGCATACTGAGCAAAATTCAAGCACTAGTACTGAACTAGAGTTTATCGATAATTTCCGAAACTGCTTGACCTTTTTTGATGAAATTTTATATGTGTATTCAGTAGGTATGTCTGAGAATAGGTTGTAAACTATTTTATAGTGCAAAACAACGTTAGCTGGGTTAGCTAGAAACGATACAATAACTTCTCATTACTATTATACAGTAATATCATATACTTACTTATTATTTATAAATATGTAAGTGAAAATGTCTTCTAAAGTAATAGTTATACTACACTACGGACAAATAACCACAGTATTACAATAGTTTATAAATTGATTAGCGATCTTAGATTTTATTCAAGTAAGTACTTAGTAAAAGTCAATTCTTTTTTATCGATAGAACAAAATGCTATGAGCACAACACTTACACAATGTGCTTCTTACTTACTCCTTTTATCATTACCGTAATAACCATGATCGTGTATCGTTGTTACGAAACGAAGTGGATAAATTTATTGAATTCCTATTTTAAATTAAAGAAAAGCCTCTTTTGTTTTTTGATAAAGGAAATATTTGTTCTCCCGGATACCAACAGTCGAATTTGGTAAATATGTATCAGAAAGCGAGACATTCTCAATATCGGTCGCGGTGGGTACAGAATTGTCCATATTTAATGGTTTAAACTGAGATTCACTGGGTGCCACCAACCAAATGGTGAACGGTACGACCTAATCGAGGCCAGTTGAAAATCAGTGTCTTCCATTGACCTGGCTATTCAAGTACCAATGTCCTAAAAGGTGATAAAGAGTAATCTAGTTTACTGGGTGCCACCAACCAAACGGTGAACGGTACGACCTAATCGAGGCCAGTAATGGGATAACTCGGCGTCTACCAAGGGCGTCCCGAAGATCATTTGAGACACTGATCGTTAGTAAGATGCCAACCAATTTGATCATCGGTATGAGCAATCGGCCTGGGCAAACGATTTTCCTTGTTCATCAATTATTAATCACTAGAGTAATATGTATTTTGGTTGCAATATATTTATACTATTAAAAGTTGTTTAGTGTGAAAATGTAACAATCTAGTGTAGTGTGAACAAACAGCAATCGGATCAGGTGAGTCAAATTATCCTATTACTTATGCATACCATTTTACCAAGCGCCGTTGACTGATATTCCGTATTTTTTGAAAAACCAAAGGTATTATTGGGGATTTCAAAACAGGTAGTTTTCATCACACCGAGCGAATGAAATGAGCGGTGTGATGAAAACTACCTGTTTTGAAATCCCCAATAATACCCTACTCGCGTTTTTAATTAAAACACAATCAACATGTCTGGACGCGGTAAAGGTGGCAAAGTCAAGGGAAAGGCAAAGTCCCGTTCAAATCGTGCCGGACTTCAATTCCCTGTGGGTCGTATTCACAGGCTCCTGCGCAAGGGTAACTATGCAGAGCGCGTCGGTGCCGGCGCTCCGGTTTACCTAGCCGCCGTCATGGAATACCTCGCCGCTGAAGTGCTCGAGTTGGCAGGAAACGCCGCGAGGGACAACAAGAAGACCAGGATCATTCCGAGACATCTTCAACTGGCCATCCGCAACGACGAGGAGTTGAACAAGCTTCTATCCGGTGTGACCATCGCCCAAGGCGGTGTTCTACCCAATATCCAGGCTGTACTGCTGCCCAAGAAGACCGAGAAGAAGGCTTAAGTTTGTCGCGCGCAGCGCATATTGTGTTGTTATTATTATTATAATAATGCGCTATTAAACCGTCGTCGGCGTGTACCGACCCCGACTGTCCCCAAAAGGCCCTTTTCAGGGCCGCAATATGATTCTGTGCGTAATTTACTATGCTTGTTTCTATTGATAAATATACGCGAACGTATATAGATTAAGCTAAGGTACATATATACATAAAAATTGTATACTTAGACCTATTATTATACGTATAATACACCCAAGCACCTACTACTTGATTCTTATTGTGTGTACATTTAGATACGACTATCCGTCCGTATGCGCGAAGGAAGCTACCATCCTACCATTACCGTAAGGCGTAAGACTCGTAGGTGCATATTATTATTTAAGTACGTTGATGTGTTGTGAATAAAAAACAATAAATCGGCCGCTTGAAGAGGACAAACAATTATCGTGAGGGGTGAGAGAGCGGGGGGGGGGGGGGGGACATTGTGGTGGGGGATTTGAAACGTTACGATTGGTCGGATGATTTTTACGATCAAGTAGTTCGGTGCGAGACTTGCGAGTGAATATAACGGAAAAATCAAACGGTGCGACTTATTACTAACATTACTCTCTCTCAGTCTACAGCAGTTACAGTGAGTGTTGTTGTGAACAGCGAAGATGCCGCCCAAGACAAGTGGTAAAGCCGCCAAGAAGTCCGGCAAGGCTCAGAAGAACATCTCCAAAACGGACAAGAAAAAGAAGAAGCATAAGAGGAAGGAGAGCTACGCCATCTACATCTACAAGGTGTTGAAGCAGGTGCATCCCGACACTGGTATATCCAGTAAGGCCATGTCGATCATGAACTCGTTCGTGAACGACATCTTCGAGCGCATCGCCGCGGAAGCTTCCCGTTTGGCCCACTACAACAAGAGGTCCACCATTACTTCCAGGGAGGTGCAGACTTCGGTGAGGCTCTTGCTGCCCGGCGAGCTCGCCAAGCACGCTGTCAGCGAGGGCACCAAGGCTGTCACCAAGTACACGAGCTCCAAGTAATAGTGTGTGTGTTTGTGTACGTGTACGTGTGCGAACGAACCCGTTTCACGTCATCATCGGCGCCACCCACCATAATGATGTGATATTCAAAAGGCCCTTTTCAGGGCCACAATATATCTCGTGAGTTTTTAAATATGTTTCTCGACATCTTCCCGTCTATCTACCTCTCTACACATTCGACAATTTTAGGTAGTACCTACTTATCGTATTATATATAGGTACATACATACGTAATAAACAACTACCTACCTAACTGATATAAAGAATTTGTTATTAGTACTTACATATTTGGCTGGCAGGCAGGCAGGCAGGCACCGCGCACCGCACACACACCGCATACCCTTAACCCGGTGTTAGGAGCATCCACTGCAGACGAAACACCACCTGAAAAATAAACGTAATAATAATGATTATTTACGTACTTATTGGGTAAGTAAGTACATGAGCCTATATTAATAGGTGTGTGTATATATATTTATTTACTTTGATATCGGCACGCACGCACACACAATACGACGTCACACAATATGGCTACTGACTGCCGAACAATGGAAAATAAAATAAAAAATAGAAATGTATTCGAAATTCAAAATTAGGTAAGTACGTACTAGTGTTTATTACTTGATGAAAATGGACCTATGATGTGAACCGAAACGATTTACAAACTTTACCGACAGGGGGCGCTGTTTGTGTGCGCGCAAATGTAAGCCGTAAGTCGGCGGCGTGTCGTGGCGATAATATAAAAGAGCGGTGAACTAAAATTCAGTCAGTTTTGTTAGTTTCCTCCGCTAGCACGTACGTCGTTCGTGTCGTGGTCTCTTCGTTTTCGTGGTTTTTTTTTTTATTTTTTTGTTTGTCGTTCGCGCTCGAGTGTGTGTCATATCACAGTAAAATGGCTCGTACTAAGCAAACTGCCCGTAAATCGACCGGTGGTAAAGCACCGCGTAAACAGCTCGCCACCAAGGCGGCGCGCAAGAGCGCTCCCGCCACCGGCGGTGTCAAGAAGCCTCATCGTTACAGGCCCGGCACGGTGGCTCTCCGTGAGATCCGTCGCTACCAGAAGAGTACCGAGCTCCTGATCCGCAAGCTTCCCTTCCAGCGTCTGGTGCGTGAGATCGCTCAAGATTTCAAGACCGATCTTCGTTTCCAGAGCTCGGCCGTTATGGCCCTTCAGGAGGCGAGCGAGGCGTACCTGGTCGGACTCTTCGAAGACACCAATCTGTGCGCCATCCACGCCAAACGTGTTACAATCATGCCGAAGGACATTCAGCTCGCACGCAGAATCAGAGGCGAACGTGCTTAAATTGTAAAAAAAAAAAAGCAGCGTACATATCTGTACGTCTAGTCTTATCTATCAAAAGGCCCTTTTCAGGGCCGCATATGAATCGAAACGCAATTAACGTGTTTGTTTCTTTGTACAATATTACAATTACCTACCTACCTTAGATAGATAAGCACCTACTTACTTCACTCACTCGCTTAACACAAAATCTACTAAGTACCAATGAATGATGTATGTGATACATACGCCTAATTATGGTAAGAGTCATTAAAAAGAGAGGTTATCTATCCATCTTGCGACCATCGAAATAAGCGAGCGTTCGACTTCGCCAGCTAAGAGGCCGGTACGGTAATGATATTATTCTTCTTTCTTCTACTACTACGACGACGCCACCGCGCAGAATTATCTTCAAACAAAAACACACACACACACACACACACACACACACACACACACACACACGCACGCACGAACATTCTTTTTTCTTCTTTCTTCAGATTTCCCCCCCCCCCCTCCGGTGGACCGCCCGCCCGACTGCCCGACTGCCCGACTGCCCGAATATCTCGATAAATTAAATCTAAAATACCTATATAAAAAATATTCGCAACTATACTAAATATACTACTATTATTATGTGTGTGTGTCGCTGCCATGCCGAGCAGACACACCCCGTCCTTCACCACACCTCGCTTCACACCCGCTCCGTTATATAAATGCGCCCGACCGCGCGGGATAACAAGTTGGAGATTCGTCAGCTGCCCATCTGCGCACAAGTTAATAGTGTTGTTGTCGTTGTTCGAGCCCTACTCAGCGCTACTACAAGCTCCTGTCGCCGGCTTCCGTCGCGAAGCCCCAGCAACAAAGTGCCCTCTGCCGAATTAGCGGTAGAGGCGGGGACCACCTATTGCTGTAGCGCTCAAATCCAGGACTGCGGCGTTAATTAGTTCTCCGTTCGCCCTAGTAGCCGGCCTCCCAGAAGCGGGTCTCACCGGTGAAAAGGCGGCGGGGTCTGTTAGCCCGCAGCCCTCAAAGGGCTGCAATAATGGGTGACTCCCCTAATTCATCGCCACCCTCCCCGCCCACCCGTATGGAGCAAGCGGACGAGGACCCTCAAGGCGGTGAGAGGCTAGGTAACCGCCCCTCCCGCCCGGCCACGCCCACCGGATCGTCATTCCACACCCCAGAGCCCGAGGACACGCCCCAATGGGCGTCCGTTACGAAGAACGCAGTCCCCGAGAGTGCAGCGCCGCCACCCCCGGATCCGCTATCTCCGGCATCGGCCTACGAGCATGACGCCTTCATGCTCGGCCACTTCATTAAAGGCGGTTTGGTGTCGCCGGAGATGCAGCGGTGGATGGCGTTATACTTCCGCATTAAGGACGCGGAACTCAAAAATATAGAACCATCAGAGGATGACAAGGCCGCCTTAGAGATGGCCATGAGAGGCCTGTTGTCCCTCCCCCCAGCCCTACCACCTCCCCCGCTGCCCTACAAACGACAGCGCAGCGAAGAAGATACGGATGGCACCCCCAAGAAGGCCCGAATACGGTCCAAATCATGGACCCCCAGCCCGCCCGAAAGCGCACCACCGGTGGTGCCGGCCCCGCGAGGCCCCGCGCCGCGCCCCGCTGGTGCGCCCCGCTCGCCTCCCGCACCGCAGCGGTCGAGCATTCCGCTCCCGCAGCGAGTTGCGCGTAGGACGGCCCCGGCTGGCCCCGCGTCGCGCCTCGACGGTGCGCCCCGCTCTCCTACCGCGGTCCCCCCCGCAGGGGTCGACCCGCACCGCGCGCCGCTGTCCGGAACTGCGGCGGGGCCCGCAACCCCCACAGCACCGCGCGCACCGAGACCGCCCGCACCTCAACTGCAACCGCCGACGGCGCAGCCGCGCACTCAACCGCCGCTGCCATACAGCACCGCACTCAAGGCGACGCCGAGCACCAGCGCGACGCAGCAAGGGACCACCCGCATGCCAGCAGCCGCTGCCACAAAACAACTAGCCGAAATGGGTAAGCCATTTAAAAATATTAGCTTTACCCAAACCGCAACCGCGACCTCGACCGCAAAATTTGAGGCCGGACCACTTGCCGCCGGACCAATTGAGGCAAGACTAAATGAGGCAGGACCGATGGCCGCCGGACCGATTGCGGCCGGACCGATTGCGGCTAGACCAACTGCCGCCGGATCTTCTACCGCCGTACTAAGTGCGGCCGCACCCGATACCGCAATTTCGACCGCTGCCTCAAAAATTGCGGCCGGACCAATTGCCGCCGTACCAATTGAGGCAAGACCATTTGAGGCAAGACCAAATCCTGCCTCAAATAAAACCGTTGTCGCCACTTCAAATACCAACGATCCTAAATACCCGCCGATCGTTGTGGAGCGACTTCCTAACTGGTCGGCTCATTTTAGGGAACTTGCCCGTATTTTAGGACGCTCACCCGCAGCTCGTCCCTACAACGGTGGAGTGCGGTTTTCACCGACGGACGAAGCCGAATACCGGGCGATACAGAAATACCTGTATCGCCTGGAAGAAACCGGACATGCGCTCAGCTGGTTCTCTTACTCCTTGCCAGCAGAGCGCCATCTGAAAGTCGCTATCCGCGGCCTTCCCGCCGACACCGACGAGGGTGAAATCAGGGACGCCCTCGCAGATAAAGGATTCACCGCAGAGGCAGTGAAGGGAATACGCGCAAGGGGCGGCCGCCTCGGGTGCGTATTCTTTGCACTAATTAAGAGGACACCTAATGTGCAAGAAGTCTACCTTGTCGAAGAGCTCCTCTACATGCCAGGAGTGAAGATAGAGGCGTGGAGGGGCAAGAAAGGCCCCGCTCAGTGCCACCGGTGCCAAAAATTCAGGCACTCGTCGCACAATTGCCACCGACCCGCCGCATGCGTCCGATGTGGCGGCCCGCACAGAGCGGCGGAGTGCGACCGCCCTCGCGAAGAGCCAGCTACGTGTGCAAACTGCGGGGGGGAACACCCCGCCAGTCGAATTTCCTGCCCGGTCTTCGCAAAGGAGGCCCGTAACAAGCGCGCCGGCACGGTGGCCCGTACGGGAGCCGCCCTACCTGCACGCCAAGACACGTCGGAGACAGCAGAGGCCTCCCTGATGGCACCAGCAAACGCCCCGACGGAGAGAGGAGCCCCCCTCCCCAAGAAGAAGAGGAGGAAACCTAAGAAGCCAGCTGCACCTACGGGACCAGAAAAAGAGACCCAGGTAGCCCCAGACCCCGAGCCCCAGCAACACAGCCTGGGGGATAGGGACCTCACAAATCTCGCCAGTATGGTGAATACCATAGTGGCAGCTGGAGGCGTTATAACGCCCGAGCTCCTCAGAGGCCTCACTAATATCGCACATCATGTATAGGAAGCCTCTGAGGATAGTACACTGGAACGCCTCCACGCTCCGGGGGAAGAAGAAAGCAGTCGCTCACTTCCTCCGGGAGCACCACATTGATGTTCTCTTGGTCAGCGAGACTCACCTAACAGATGCGGACAATTTCAAGATTGCAAACTACATAACGTACCGTAAGGACGAGAGGAGCCCCACTACCGGCGTCGCCTACCGAGGACTGGCGGTGCTCGTGAAGAGAGACGTCGTGCACCAGGCAATTCCACACGAGGACTTCCAGTACATGTACGCGTTGGGAGTCTTAGTCAACGTCGCCGGCCATGAACTCAGGATCTTCGCAGCGTACGTTCCCCCGGGAACTCACTTCGAGCCTAGGGAACTGCGCTCCCTATTACTGCATCCCACGCCGACTCTAGTGGCCGGCGACCTCAACGCCAAGCACACGGCCTGGAACTCCTCCAGGGAGTGCAAACGCGGAAGACGCCTCCTACGGGACTCTATAGACCACGAATACGAGATAGTGGGCCCCGACGAGCCGACCCACTATAGCAGCCAGGACCAGTTCGCCGAGGATGTTATCGACATCGTGGCCTACAGAGGCCTACTAGCACCGCCATCCCAAGAAGTCCTACTTGACCTACAGTCAGACCACAGACCGGTTCTCCTCGTCCTCCAGGACCAGCCGGCGAGAGTCACGCTGCCCAAGAGAGCATCAAAACCAAACTGGAAAATCTTTTCGCGCACGCTGGAGACAGTACGCGTGGCGACCTCAGTCTCCACCAGGGAGGAAGTCGAGAAGGCGGCGGAAGATATCACCCACAGCATCCGCAGCGCCCTGGACTCGGCCCGGCGCCCGGTGTCGGCGAGACACAGGCCCGACCCGATTCCCGCCGACATCAAGCAGCTGCTGGAGAAGAAGAGGCGGCTGCGGCGGCAGTGGCAGACGACCCGCTGCCCGACGCTGAAGAACCAGCTGAACTCCCTGGTGAAGAACATCAAGGCCAGATTTGAAGAGCAAGCAGCCAGGTCGTGGGAGAACCATCTACTCGCAGTGGGCGGTGATATCCCCTCCATTCACCGCCTGTGCCGGCAGCTGTCGACGGAACCTCAACCCGTCCGACCGCTGCTGGCAGCGGATGGCCTCCCACGATTTCTCGCCCAGGATCGCGCGGAGATCTTCGCGGAGCATCTGGAGCGCCAATTCACGCCGAACGAGCAGCAGAACCTAGAACACACCAAGATGGTACAGGAGCACCTTCGGGAGTACTTCGCCAGCCCGGATCCGGAAGAAGAGCCTCCGTTCTTCACCCCCGGCCAGGTGCGGCGGGTTACCCGAAGACTGAAGCTGAAGAAGGCCCCGGGCGCAGACGGCATCACAAACGAGGCGCTACGCCACCTCCCGCCGCCTCTCATCGCGGCGGTGACGCGCCTGTTTAATGGGATTCTGCGCTCAGGCCACTTTCCCGAAAACTGGAAGACCGGAAGGGTAATTTTGCTGCCCAAGCCGGGGAAGGACTTGAGAAGACCGGAGAGCTACCGTCCCATCACCTTGCTCAGCACGCTCTCGAAGGTGTTCGAGAAACTGCTGCTCGGATTACTGATGCCACATATCACCCCACGGGCGGAACAATTTGGATTTCGCCCAGAACACTCGACGACGCTCCAGATAGCAAGGCTGCTCCACAGGATCGCCGAAGCTGCCAACAAGAAGGAGTACGTGGCTGTCGTACTCCTCGACATGGAAAAGGCGTTCGACGGGGTATGGCACGAGGGGTTGCTATACAAGCTGTCAACGTCGAAGACTCCAAGAAGACTGGTCAGGATTGTGGCCTCCTTCCTGCAGAATCGCCGGATACGGGTGGCGGTCGAAGACGCCGAATCTACAGAACGTCCCGTGAGAGCAGGAGTCCCGCAAGGAAGCTGCCTGTCTCCAGTCCTGTACGCCTGGTTCACCGACGACATTCCGGTCGCCGGTCAGGCCCAGCTCGCCCTTTACGCCGACGACGCGGCGCTCTTCGCATCAAGCATGAACGCGAAGCACGCCGCCAAGAAGTTGCAGCAAGCACTCGACGCCCTGCCTGACTGGCTCTCCAAGTGGAGGATGTCGGTGAACGTCGCGAAGACGCAGGCGCTGCTCTCCGGGAACTCCAATCTCCCGCCGCCCATGAAGCTGAAAGGGACAGACGTGCCGTGGCAGCCGCACGTCAAGTACCTGGGGGTGTCCATAGACAGGCGACTGTCTATGAAACATCACGTCGACGGTGTGGTGGCTCAAGTGAAGATGGCCAGGGGGAAACTCCGCCCTCTATTAGCCTCCAAATTGCCCCTGAGGACGAAGCTCGGGATCTATAAGACTTACATTAGGTCCCGCCTCACATACGCGTCTCAAGCGTGGCACGCCTACTGCTCGGAGACCAACAAGAAGAGACTCCGAGCCCAGGAAAACCAATGTCTCCGGGTAGTGGTCGGCGCCCCACGCTATGTGAGGAACGCGACGATCCTCAGGGACCTGAAATGGGAAAATTTAGAAAAGTTTATTTCCCGCCTGGCCAAGACTACGTACGATCGGGCGGACCGCTCGGCGCTACCCCAACTGAGAGGGATTGCGCCCCTGCACGCGCGACCGCCCGACTCAATGAAGAAACCATCGCCACGAGACGCCATCATCCCGTCGAGGACAGAAGAGGAAGAGGAGGAGTCGCCGCGAGAAGCGGCACCCGCAGGAGCCCCACATCCCCAGGTGTGAAGACCCGGCCATCACGGCCAAACCCAGGATCCCGCCTGTAGTTGCAGGCGGCGGAAGCACATCACTGAAGAGGACCACGGTCCTGACCAGTTCCCTCGCTAGCGCCCAATGGTGCTGGCCGAGAAGATCAACGCAAGGGATAACAAGTTAGTGTTCGCCTTCGCTCTGTGCTGTGTTCGCCTTCGCGTGTTTCAAGTTCAAAACTTCAACAATGACTGGTCGCGGTAAGGGAGGCAAAGGTCTTGGAAAGGGAGGAGCAAAGCGTCACAGGAAAGTACTCCGTGATAACATCCAGGGTATCACCAAACCGGCCATCCGCCGTTTGGCTCGCAGAGGTGGCGTCAAACGTATCTCCGGTTTGATATACGAAGAGACCCGCGGCGTGCTCAAGGTGTTCCTCGAGAACGTGATCAGGGACGCCGTTACCTACACCGAGCACGCTAAGAGGAAGACTGTCACAGCCATGGACGTCGTATACGCTCTGAAACGTCAGGGCCGTACTCTGTACGGTTTCGGCGGTTAATTTTTTGTGTGGTGTGTTGTGTTAAAATTATATTGTGTTCGTGTCGTGTCTTTGTCGTAGTCGCAGTTTTCAATGACAGCGGCGGCGTCGAATCGCGATACAAATACTAATACTACTACAACAACAATTATAACGTAAAAAAGGCCCTTTTCAGGGCCGCAAAAGATTCATATGTGTTAAAAAAAAATAATGCGTTTCCGAGACTAAATGAGCGTTAATCATCAAAAATATCATCCGTACAAGTACACAAAAATATATATATAATACTTACTTACTTACTTAGCTTGATTGCTACCTATATAGTATACAAACATGCACTTCATGTACCAACTAAGTTAGGTAGGTGTACCCATAAACGAGCTAGTGACAGCGTGGCATTACAAACTCGCACTCGTATCGTAATTCGTATTCTTGTTTTTATTATATTATTGTATGTAGGTACCTACTTGCTTATTTTTTGTAGTATGAAAGTTTAACGTTGTTGTCATGTTTGTCGTCGTTGGACGGACGGATCACTGCGATGTGTGTTGTTGTAGCTGTGCCTTTTATTAATTACGCCTTGATTGTTCAAGCTTGTCTGTTGTACAATTGAAATAATATTATATGTGTGTATATATATATATATATATATATACGTAAATACACCACGTATAGGAGAAGTGGAACAAACATAAGTTAAATGAAAAACAGAGATACCCATCACGGGTCTTGGTCGGTACGAGAAGTCGGCGAGAGAAGAGGCGGGCACACTCGTGTTTTACGACCCTACACTTTATGAGCTTAAAAATGGTCAAAATATAGACGGACACATGCGTAAAGTGAACACGTATCAAGTTAGGTATCTTCGTTATCAACTCGTACACGCGGATAAATGATAATTTTACGTTTTTATAGAGAAAAACGTGTTTAGAACATGACCCGACCACCTCGGGATATATCAACGCGAAAATAAACGTCTATAACTGACGTTCCTAGCGTTGTGGGATCATAAAAAATACTCAGCGCAGTGGGTGATCTCAAAAATATTCATTTATCACTATCTACGTGTATAATATATCTAATATAAATATAGAAAAAAATATATTTTCCCAACTTATGTAGTGAAAAGTTGGAAGCGGTCGTATGAGAAAACGTCTCGCGGCACCGCGGTTCTCGTTACGGTATTGCTTGATACGGACGAAATGTACCGCCGACGGTTCCCAGAGTTAACTCGTTTTGTCGTTTGTTGTCAGTTAACTACGCTCTACGCTCTCTAGCTAACACTCTTCTCGTGCTCGTGCGTGTTGTGAAAATATATAATAATAATAATGGCAGACACAGCTGTATCATCCGAGGCGCCCGCTCCGGCGACTCCGGCGAAGAAGCAGCCCAAGGCGGCGGCCGCCGCCGCCGGTGGCGTCAAGAAGGCTAAGGCGAAGCCGACTCACCCTAAAACTTCGGAGATGGTAAACAACGCCATAAAGGAGTTGAAGGAGAGGAGCGGATCTTCGCTGCAGGCCATCAAGAAATACATTGCGGCTCAGTACAAGGTCGACGCCGAAAAATTGGCACCGTTCATTAGGAAGTATCTGAAGAGCGCCGTCGAATCCGGAGCCCTCATCCAGACAAAGGGTAAAGGAGCGTCCGGCTCGTTCAAGCTGGAATCGAAATCATCATCATCCAAGAAACCGGCGACCGGATCTTCGAAGAGATCCGCATCTTCGGCGACCGCGGCCAAGTCTAAGAAGGGTGTCGCAGCCGGTGGTGCAGCGTCAAAGTCCAAGAAGGCCGCGTCGTCCCCGTCCAAGGGCAAGGCCTCCTCGTCCGCCGCCGCCGCCACCGCCGCCGCAACGGCTAAGGACAAGAAGGCCGCCGCTGCGGCCAAGAAGAAGCCGGCCGCGAAGAAGGCGGCCGCCGCACCGGCCAGAGCTAAGGCCGCAGCGGCTCCTAAAGCCAAGAAGACCGCTAAACCGCCGACCAAGAAGCCGAAGGCGCCCAAACCCAAGAAGGCTGCGACCACGCCGAAGAAGCCCGCCGCGAAGAAGGCGACCGCTGCCAAAAAGTAAATTATGTGCTATCTCTCGGGGTGTGTGTGTGTGTGTGTGTGTGTCATTATTCATCGATCACCACCATGATGATGACGAAAACGACGACAAACACAAGTCCGGAAGGAAGGGAAAAACGCCGGGCGCCGAGCGCCGCGGCCAGCAGCAGCAGCAGCAGCAGCATCGGCATCGGCGTTTCCCGCCCGCCCGCGTCTGCCTTGCAAAAAGAAAAAAAGCCCTTTTCAGGGCTAACAAATCAATCTGTGTGATCTATCTATGCACAGTTTCTTTGACAGACAGACAGCCAACCAACCAACCAAGCCAATATATATATATATATATATATATATATATATATATATATATAATACATACTTACTTACGTATACATAAATAAGTAGGTAAATATAATTAATAAGTATTACCTATACTACAACACCACATAAATACCTCTCACCTGCGATCGATCGATTCATGTCCCCAATCATGTCGCGTCATGTCTAGCTCTATCGGTTCGGTCACTTCGAAGGCGGCCGCCATCTCTTATCGTAATCCTGAAAAAAAAAAGAAAAAGAAAAAAAAAAATTATTACATATTATTTGATACCTACATGTATAAATAGAAATCAATCGTACAAAACAACGTAGTGTAACGTTCGCCCGCTCCCCACTTTTGAAATTTAAAAGCGTCACCGATTGGTCGTCCGACGGTAAGGTTACTACATAAAATGGCGGATAAACCCGTTTTTAGAATTACTCCGCTCGCTCCGCTTTGCTCGGTGTAACCTAACCTCGTGCTGTGCGTTATTCGCGCGTGTTAGTGTGTTAATTTCTTTGCGCGTGTTTTTAATTAAAACACAATCAACATGTCTGGACGCGGTAAAGGTGGCAAAGTCAAGGGAAAGGCAAAGTCCCGTTCAAATCGTGCCGGACTTCAATTCCCTGTGGGTCGTATTCACAGGCTCCTGCGCAAGGGTAACTATGCAGAGCGCGTCGGTGCCGGCGCTCCGGTTTACCTAGCCGCCGTCATGGAATACCTCGCCGCTGAAGTGCTCGAGTTGGCAGGAAACGCCGCGAGGGACAACAAGAAGACCAGGATCATTCCGAGACATCTTCAACTGGCCATCCGCAACGACGAGGAGTTGAACAAGCTTCTATCCGGTGTGACCATCGCCCAAGGCGGTGTTCTACCCAATATCCAGGCTGTACTGCTGCCCAAGAAGACCGAGAAGAAGGCTTAAGTTTGTCGCGCGCAGCGCATATTGTGTTGTTATTATTATTATAATAATGCGCTATTAAACCGTCGTCGGCGTGTACCGACCCCGACTGTCCCCAAAAGGCCCTTTTCAGGGCCGCAATATGATTCTGTGCGTAATTTACTATGCTTGTTTCTATTGATAAATATACGCGAACGTATATAGATTAAGCTAAGGTACATATATACATAAAAATTGTATACTTAGACCTATTATTATACGTATAATACACCCAAGCACCTACTACTTGATTCTTATTGTGTGTACATTTAGATACGACTATCCGTCCGTATGCGCGAAGGAAGCTACCATCCTACCATTACCGTAAGGCGTAAGACTCGTAGGTGCATATTATTATTTAAGTACGTTGATGTGTTGTGAATAAAAAACAATAAATCGGCCGCTTGAAGAGGACAAACAATTATCGTGAGGGGTGAGAGAGCGGGGGGGGGGGGGGGGGACATTGTGGTGGGGGATTTGAAACGTTACGATTGGTCGGATGATTTTTACGATCAAGTAGTTCGGTGCGAGACTTGCGAGTGAATATAACGGAAAAATCAAACGGTGCGACTTATTACTAACATTACTCTCTCTCAGTCTACAGCAGTTACAGTGAGTGTTGTTGTGAACAGCGAAGATGCCGCCCAAGACAAGTGGTAAAGCCGCCAAGAAGTCCGGCAAGGCTCAGAAGAACATCTCCAAAACGGACAAGAAAAAGAAGAAGCATAAGAGGAAGGAGAGCTACGCCATCTACATCTACAAGGTGTTGAAGCAGGTGCATCCCGACACTGGTATATCCAGTAAGGCCATGTCGATCATGAACTCGTTCGTGAACGACATCTTCGAGCGCATCGCCGCGGAAGCTTCCCGTTTGGCCCACTACAACAAGAGGTCCACCATTACTTCCAGGGAGGTGCAGACTTCGGTGAGGCTCTTGCTGCCCGGCGAGCTCGCCAAGCACGCTGTCAGCGAGGGCACCAAGGCTGTCACCAAGTACACGAGCTCCAAGTAATAGTGTGTGTGTTTGTGTACGTGTACGTGTGCGAACGAACCCGTTTCACGTCATCATCGGCGCCACCCACCATAATGATGTGATATTCAAAAGGCCCTTTTCAGGGCCACAATATATCTCGTGAGTTTTTAAATATGTTTCTCGACATCTTCCCGTCTATCTACCTCTCTACACATTCGACAATTTTAGGTAGTACCTACTTATCGTATTATATATAGGTACATACATACGTAATAAACAACTACCTACCTAACTGATATAAAGAATTTGTTATTAGTACTTACATATTTGGCTGGCAGGCAGGCAGGCAGGCACCGCGCACCGCACACACACCGCATACCCTTAACCCGGTGTTAGGAGCATCCACTGCAGACGAAACACCACCTGAAAAATAAACGTAATAATAATGATTATTTACGTACTTATTGGGTAAGTAAGTACATGAGCCTATATTAATAGGTGTGTGTATATATATTTATTTACTTTGATATCGGCACGCACGCACACACAATACGACGTCACACAATATGGCTACTGACTGCCGAACAATGGAAAATAAAATAAAAAATAGAAATGTATTCGAAATTCAAAATTAGGTAAGTACGTACTAGTGTTTATTACTTGATGAAAATGGACCTATGATGTGAACCGAAACGATTTACAAACTTTACCGACAGGGGGCGCTGTTTGTGTGCGCGCAAATGTAAGCCGTAAGTCGGCGGCGTGTCGTGGCGATAATATAAAAGAGCGGTGAACTAAAATTCAGTCAGTTTTGTTAGTTTCCTCCGCTAGCACGTACGTCGTTCGTGTCGTGGTCTCTTCGTTTTCGTGGTTTTTTTTTTTATTTTTTTGTTTGTCGTTCGCGCTCGAGTGTGTGTCATATCACAGTAAAATGGCTCGTACTAAGCAAACTGCCCGTAAATCGACCGGTGGTAAAGCACCGCGTAAACAGCTCGCCACCAAGGCGGCGCGCAAGAGCGCTCCCGCCACCGGCGGTGTCAAGAAGCCTCATCGTTACAGGCCCGGCACGGTGGCTCTCCGTGAGATCCGTCGCTACCAGAAGAGTACCGAGCTCCTGATCCGCAAGCTTCCCTTCCAGCGTCTGGTGCGTGAGATCGCTCAAGATTTCAAGACCGATCTTCGTTTCCAGAGCTCGGCCGTTATGGCCCTTCAGGAGGCGAGCGAGGCGTACCTGGTCGGACTCTTCGAAGACACCAATCTGTGCGCCATCCACGCCAAACGTGTTACAATCATGCCGAAGGACATTCAGCTCGCACGCAGAATCAGAGGCGAACGTGCTTAAATTGTAAAAAAAAAAAAGCAGCGTACATATCTGTACGTCTAGTCTTATCTATCAAAAGGCCCTTTTCAGGGCCGCATATGAATCGAAACGCAATTAACGTGTTTGTTTCTTTGTACAATATTACAATTACCTACCTACCTTAGATAGATAAGCACCTACTTACTTCACTCACTCGCTTAACACAAAATCTACTAAGTACCAATGAATGATGTATGTGATACATACGCCTAATTATGGTAAGAGTCATTAAAAAGAGAGGTTATCTATCCATCTTGCGACCATCGAAATAAGCGAGCGTTCGACTTCGCCAGCTAAGAGGCCGGTACGGTAATGATATTATTCTTCTTTCTTCTACTACTACGACGACGCCACCGCGCAGAATTATCTTCAAACAAAAACACACACACACACACACACACACACACACACACACGCACGCACGAACATTCTTTTTTCTTCTTTCTTCAGATTTCCCCCCCCCCCCTCCGGTGGACCGCCCGCCCGACTGCCCGACTGCCCGACTGCCCGAATATCTCGATAAATTAAATCTAAAATACCTATATAAAAAATATTCGCAACTATACTAAATATACTACTATTATTATGTGTGTGTGTCGCTGCCATGCCGAGCAGACACACCCCGTCCTTCACCACACCTCGCTTCACACCCGCTCCGTTATATAAATGCGCCCGACCGCGCGGGATAACAAGTTAGTGTTCGCCTTCGCTCTGTGCTGTGTTCGCCTTCGCGTGTTTCAAGTTCAAAACTTCAACAATGACTGGTCGCGGTAAGGGAGGCAAAGGTCTTGGAAAGGGAGGAGCAAAGCGTCACAGGAAAGTACTCCGTGATAACATCCAGGGTATCACCAAACCGGCCATCCGCCGTTTGGCTCGCAGAGGTGGCGTCAAACGTATCTCCGGTTTGATATACGAAGAGACCCGCGGCGTGCTCAAGGTGTTCCTCGAGAACGTGATCAGGGACGCCGTTACCTACACCGAGCACGCTAAGAGGAAGACTGTCACAGCCATGGACGTCGTATACGCTCTGAAACGTCAGGGCCGTACTCTGTACGGTTTCGGCGGTTAATTTTTTGTGTGGTGTGTTGTGTTAAAATTATATTGTGTTCGTGTCGTGTCTCTTGTCGTAGTCGCAGTTTTCAATGACAGCGGCGGCGTCGAATCGCGATACAAATACTAATACTACTACAACAACAATTATAACGTAAAAAAGGCCCTTTTCAGGGCCGCAAAAGATTCATATGTGTTAAAAAAAAATAATGCGTTTCCGAGACTAAATGAGCGTTAATCATCAAAAATATCATCCGTACAAGTACACAAAAATATATATATAATACTTACTTACTTACTTAGCTTGATTGCTACCTATATAGTATACAAACATGCACTTCATGTACCAACTAAGTTAGGTAGGTGTACCCATAAACGAGCTAGTGACAGCGTGGCATTACAAACTCGCACTCGTATCGTAATTCGTATTCTTGTTTTTATTATATTATTGTATGTAGGTACCTACTTGCTTATTTTTTGTAGTATGAAAGTTTAACGTTGTTGTCATGTTTGTCGTCGTTGGACGGACGGATCACTGCGATGTGTGTTGTTGTAGCTGTGCCTTTTATTAATTACGCCTTGATTGTTCAAGCTTGTCTGTTGTACAATTGAAATAATATTATATGTGTGTATATATATATATATATATATATACGTAAATACACCACGTATAGGAGAAGTGGAACAAACATAAGTTAAATGAAAAACAGAGATACCCATCACGGGTCTTGGTCGGTACGAGAAGTCGGCGAGAGAAGAGGCGGGCACACTCGTGTTTTACGACCCTACACTTTATGAGCTTAAAAATGGTCAAAATATAGACGGACACATGCGTAAAGTGAACACGTATCAAGTTAGGTATCTTCGTTATCAACTCGTACACGCGGATAAATGATAATTTTACGTTTTTATAGAGAAAAACGTGTTTAGAACATGACCCGACCACCTCGGGATATATCAACGCGAAAATAAACGTCTATAACTGACGTTCCTAGCGTTGTGGGATCATAAAAAATACTCAGCGCAGTGGGTGATCTCAAAAATATTCATTTATCACTATCTACGTGTATAATATATCTAATATAAATATAGAAAAAAATATATTTTCCCAACTTATGTAGTGAAAAGTTGGAAGCGGTCGTATGAGAAAACGTCTCGCGGCACCGCGGTTCTCGTTACGGTATTGCTTGATACGGACGAAATGTACCGCCGACGGTTCCCAGAGTTAACTCGTTTTGTCGTTTGTTGTCAGTTAACTACGCTCTACGCTCTCTAGCTAACACTCTTCTCGTGCTCGTGCGTGTTGTGAAAATATATAATAATAATAATGGCAGACACAGCTGTATCATCCGAGGCGCCCGCTCCGGCGACTCCGGCGAAGAAGCAGCCCAAGGCGGCGGCCGCCGCCGCCGGTGGCGTCAAGAAGGCTAAGGCGAAGCCGACTCACCCTAAAACTTCGGAGATGGTAAACAACGCCATAAAGGAGTTGAAGGAGAGGAGCGGATCTTCGCTGCAGGCCATCAAGAAATACATTGCGGCTCAGTACAAGGTCGACGCCGAAAAATTGGCACCGTTCATTAGGAAGTATCTGAAGAGCGCCGTCGAATCCGGAGCCCTCATCCAGACAAAGGGTAAAGGAGCGTCCGGCTCGTTCAAGCTGGAATCGAAATCATCATCATCCAAGAAACCGGCGACCGGATCTTCGAAGAGATCCGCATCTTCGGCGACCGCGGCCAAGTCTAAGAAGGGTGTCGCAGCCGGTGGTGCAGCGTCAAAGTCCAAGAAGGCCGCGTCGTCCCCGTCCAAGGGCAAGGCCTCCTCGTCCGCCGCCGCCGCCACCGCCGCCGCAACGGCTAAGGACAAGAAGGCCGCCGCTGCGGCCAAGAAGAAGCCGGCCGCGAAGAAGGCGGCCGCCGCACCGGCCAGAGCTAAGGCCGCAGCGGCTCCTAAAGCCAAGAAGACCGCTAAACCGCCGACCAAGAAGCCGAAGGCGCCCAAACCCAAGAAGGCTGCGACCACGCCGAAGAAGCCCGCCGCGAAGAAGGCGACCGCTGCCAAAAAGTAAATTATGTGCTATCTCTCGGGGTGTGTGTGTGTGTGTGTGTGTGTCATTATTCATCGATCACCACCATGATGATGACGAAAACGACGACAAACACAAGTCCGGAAGGAAGGGAAAAACGCCGGGCGCCGAGCGCCGCGGCCAGCAGCAGCAGCAGCAGCAGCATCGGCATCGGCGTTTCCCGCCCGCCCGCGTCTGCCTTGCAAAAAGAAAAAAAGCCCTTTTCAGGGCTAACAAATCAATCTGTGTGATCTATCTATGCACAGTTTCTTTGACAGACAGACAGCCAACCAACCAACCAAGCCAATATATATATATATATATATATATATATATATATATATATATAATACATACTTACTTACGTATACATAAATAAGTAGGTAAATATAATTAATAAGTATTACCTATACTACAACACCACATAAATACCTCTCACCTGCGATCGATCGATTCATGTCCCCAATCATGTCGCGTCATGTCTAGCTCTATCGGTTCGGTCACTTCGAAGGCGGCCGCCATCTCTTATCGTAATCCTGAAAAAAAAAAGAAAAAGAAAAAAAAAAATTATTACATATTATTTGATACCTACATGTATAAATAGAAATCAATCGTACAAAACAACGTAGTGTAACGTTCGCCCGCTCCCCACTTTTGAAATTTAAAAGCGTCACCGATTGGTCGTCCGACGGTAAGGTTACTACATAAAATGGCGGATAAACCCGTTTTTAGAATTACTCCGCTCGCTCCGCTTTGCTCGGTGTAACCTAACCTCGTGCTGTGCGTTATTCGCGCGTGTTAGTGTGTTAATTTCTTTGCGCGTGTTTTTAATTAAAACACAATCAACATGTCTGGACGCGGTAAAGGTGGCAAAGTCAAGGGAAAGGCAAAGTCCCGTTCAAATCGTGCCGGACTTCAATTCCCTGTGGGTCGTATTCACAGGCTCCTGCGCAAGGGTAACTATGCAGAGCGCGTCGGTGCCGGCGCTCCGGTTTACCTAGCCGCCGTCATGGAATACCTCGCCGCTGAAGTGCTCGAGTTGGCAGGAAACGCCGCGAGGGACAACAAGAAGACCAGGATCATTCCGAGACATCTTCAACTGGCCATCCGCAACGACGAGGAGTTGAACAAGCTTCTATCCGGTGTGACCATCGCCCAAGGCGGTGTTCTACCCAATATCCAGGCTGTACTGCTGCCCAAGAAGACCGAGAAGAAGGCTTAAGTTTGTCGCGCGCAGCGCATATTGTGTTGTTATTATTATTATAATAATGCGCTATTAAACCGTCGTCGGCGTGTACCGACCCCGACTGTCCCCAAAAGGCCCTTTTCAGGGCCGCAATATGATTCTGTGCGTAATTTACTATGCTTGTTTCTATTGATAAATATACGCGAACGTATATAGATTAAGCTAAGGTACATATATACATAAAAATTGTATACTTAGACCTATTATTATACGTATAATACACCCAAGCACCTACTACTTGATTCTTATTGTGTGTACATTTAGATACGACTATCCGTCCGTATGCGCGAAGGAAGCTACCATCCTACCATTACCGTAAGGCGTAAGACTCGTAGGTGCATATTATTATTTAAGTACGTTGATGTGTTGTGAATAAAAAACAATAAATCGGCCGCTTGAAGAGGACAAACAATTATCGTGAGGGGTGAGAGAGCGGGGGGGGGGGGGGGGGACATTGTGGTGGGGGATTTGAAACGTTACGATTGGTCGGATGATTTTTACGATCAAGTAGTTCGGTGCGAGACTTGCGAGTGAATATAACGGAAAAATCAAACGGTGCGACTTATTACTAACATTACTCTCTCTCAGTCTACAGCAGTTACAGTGAGTGTTGTTGTGAACAGCGAAGATGCCGCCCAAGACAAGTGGTAAAGCCGCCAAGAAGTCCGGCAAGGCTCAGAAGAACATCTCCAAAACGGACAAGAAAAAGAAGAAGCATAAGAGGAAGGAGAGCTACGCCATCTACATCTACAAGGTGTTGAAGCAGGTGCATCCCGACACTGGTATATCCAGTAAGGCCATGTCGATCATGAACTCGTTCGTGAACGACATCTTCGAGCGCATCGCCGCGGAAGCTTCCCGTTTGGCCCACTACAACAAGAGGTCCACCATTACTTCCAGGGAGGTGCAGACTTCGGTGAGGCTCTTGCTGCCCGGCGAGCTCGCCAAGCACGCTGTCAGCGAGGGCACCAAGGCTGTCACCAAGTACACGAGCTCCAAGTAATAGTGTGTGTGTTTGTGTACGTGTACGTGTGCGAACGAACCCGTTTCACGTCATCATCGGCGCCACCCACCATAATGATGTGATATTCAAAAGGCCCTTTTCAGGGCCACAATATATCTCGTGAGTTTTTAAATATGTTTCTCGACATCTTCCCGTCTATCTACCTCTCTACACATTCGACAATTTTAGGTAGTACCTACTTATCGTATTATATATAGGTACATACATACGTAATAAACAACTACCTACCTAACTGATATAAAGAATTTGTTATTAGTACTTACATATTTGGCTGGCAGGCAGGCAGGCAGGCACCGCGCACCGCACACACACCGCATACCCTTAACCCGGTGTTAGGAGCATCCACTGCAGACGAAACACCACCTGAAAAATAAACGTAATAATAATGATTATTTACGTACTTATTGGGTAAGTAAGTACATGAGCCTATATTAATAGGTGTGTGTATATATATTTATTTACTTTGATATCGGCACGCACGCACACACAATACGACGTCACACAATATGGCTACTGACTGCCGAACAATGGAAAATAAAATAAAAAATAGAAATGTATTCGAAATTCAAAATTAGGTAAGTACGTACTAGTGTTTATTACTTGATGAAAATGGACCTATGATGTGAACCGAAACGATTTACAAACTTTACCGACAGGGGGCGCTGTTTGTGTGCGCGCAAATGTAAGCCGTAAGTCGGCGGCGTGTCGTGGCGATAATATAAAAGAGCGGTGAACTAAAATTCAGTCAGTTTTGTTAGTTTCCTCCGCTAGCACGTACGTCGTTCGTGTCGTGGTCTCTTCGTTTTCGTGGTTTTTTTTTTTATTTTTTTGTTTGTCGTTCGCGCTCGAGTGTGTGTCATATCACAGTAAAATGGCTCGTACTAAGCAAACTGCCCGTAAATCGACCGGTGGTAAAGCACCGCGTAAACAGCTCGCCACCAAGGCGGCGCGCAAGAGCGCTCCCGCCACCGGCGGTGTCAAGAAGCCTCATCGTTACAGGCCCGGCACGGTGGCTCTCCGTGAGATCCGTCGCTACCAGAAGAGTACCGAGCTCCTGATCCGCAAGCTTCCCTTCCAGCGTCTGGTGCGTGAGATCGCTCAAGATTTCAAGACCGATCTTCGTTTCCAGAGCTCGGCCGTTATGGCCCTTCAGGAGGCGAGCGAGGCGTACCTGGTCGGACTCTTCGAAGACACCAATCTGTGCGCCATCCACGCCAAACGTGTTACAATCATGCCGAAGGACATTCAGCTCGCACGCAGAATCAGAGGCGAACGTGCTTAAATTGTAAAAAAAAAAAAGCAGCGTACATATCTGTACGTCTAGTCTTATCTATCAAAAGGCCCTTTTCAGGGCCGCATATGAATCGAAACGCAATTAACGTGTTTGTTTCTTTGTACAATATTACAATTACCTACCTACCTTAGATAGATAAGCACCTACTTACTTCACTCACTCGCTTAACACAAAATCTACTAAGTACCAATGAATGATGTATGTGATACATACGCCTAATTATGGTAAGAGTCATTAAAAAGAGAGGTTATCTATCCATCTTGCGACCATCGAAATAAGCGAGCGTTCGACTTCGCCAGCTAAGAGGCCGGTACGGTAATGATATTATTCTTCTTTCTTCTACTACTACGACGACGCCACCGCGCAGAATTATCTTCAAACAAAAACACACACACACACACACACACACACACACACACACGCACGCACGAACATTCTTTTTTCTTCTTTCTTCAGATTTCCCCCCCCCCCCTCCGGTGGACCGCCCGCCCGACTGCCCGACTGCCCGACTGCCCGAATATCTCGATAAATTAAATCTAAAATACCTATATAAAAAATATTCGCAACTATACTAAATATACTACTATTATTATGTGTGTGTGTCGCTGCCATGCCGAGCAGACACACCCCGTCCTTCACCACACCTCGCTTCACACCCGCTCCGTTATATAAATGCGCCCGACCGCGCGGGATAACAAGTTAGTGTTCGCCTTCGCTCTGTGCTGTGTTCGCCTTCGCGTGTTTCAAGTTCAAAACTTCAACAATGACTGGTCGCGGTAAGGGAGGCAAAGGTCTTGGAAAGGGAGGAGCAAAGCGTCACAGGAAAGTACTCCGTGATAACATCCAGGGTATCACCAAACCGGCCATCCGCCGTTTGGCTCGCAGAGGTGGCGTCAAACGTATCTCCGGTTTGATATACGAAGAGACCCGCGGCGTGCTCAAGGTGTTCCTCGAGAACGTGATCAGGGACGCCGTTACCTACACCGAGCACGCTAAGAGGAAGACTGTCACAGCCATGGACGTCGTATACGCTCTGAAACGTCAGGGCCGTACTCTGTACGGTTTCGGCGGTTAATTTTTTGTGTGGTGTGTTGTGTTAAAATTATATTGTGTTCGTGTCGTGTCTCTTGTCGTAGTCGCAGTTTTCAATGACAGCGGCGGCGTCGAATCGCGATACAAATACTAATACTACTACAACAACAATTATAACGTAAAAAAGGCCCTTTTCAGGGCCGCAAAAGATTCATATGTGTTAAAAAAAAATAATGCGTTTCCGAGACTAAATGAGCGTTAATCATCAAAAATATCATCCGTACAAGTACACAAAAATATATATATAATACTTACTTACTTACTTAGCTTGATTGCTACCTATATAGTATACAAACATGCACTTCATGTACCAACTAAGTTAGGTAGGTGTACCCATAAACGAGCTAGTGACAGCGTGGCATTACAAACTCGCACTCGTATCGTAATTCGTATTCTTGTTTTTATTATATTATTGTATGTAGGTACCTACTTGCTTATTTTTTGTAGTATGAAAGTTTAACGTTGTTGTCATGTTTGTCGTCGTTGGACGGACGGATCACTGCGATGTGTGTTGTTGTAGCTGTGCCTTTTATTAATTACGCCTTGATTGTTCAAGCTTGTCTGTTGTACAATTGAAATAATATTATATGTGTGTATATATATATATATATATATATACGTAAATACACCACGTATAGGAGAAGTGGAACAAACATAAGTTAAATGAAAAACAGAGATACCCATCACGGGTCTTGGTCGGTACGAGAAGTCGGCGAGAGAAGAGGCGGGCACACTCGTGTTTTACGACCCTACACTTTATGAGCTTAAAAATGGTCAAAATATAGACGGACACATGCGTAAAGTGAACACGTATCAAGTTAGGTATCTTCGTTATCAACTCGTACACGCGGATAAATGATAATTTTACGTTTTTATAGAGAAAAACGTGTTTAGAACATGACCCGACCACCTCGGGATATATCAACGCGAAAATAAACGTCTATAACTGACGTTCCTAGCGTTGTGGGATCATAAAAAATACTCAGCGCAGTGGGTGATCTCAAAAATATTCATTTATCACTATCTACGTGTATAATATATCTAATATAAATATAGAAAAAAATATATTTTCCCAACTTATGTAGTGAAAAGTTGGAAGCGGTCGTATGAGAAAACGTCTCGCGGCACCGCGGTTCTCGTTACGGTATTGCTTGATACGGACGAAATGTACCGCCGACGGTTCCCAGAGTTAACTCGTTTTGTCGTTTGTTGTCAGTTAACTACGCTCTACGCTCTCTAGCTAACACTCTTCTCGTGCTCGTGCGTGTTGTGAAAATATATAATAATAATAATGGCAGACACAGCTGTATCATCCGAGGCGCCCGCTCCGGCGACTCCGGCGAAGAAGCAGCCCAAGGCGGCGGCCGCCGCCGCCGGTGGCGTCAAGAAGGCTAAGGCGAAGCCGACTCACCCTAAAACTTCGGAGATGGTAAACAACGCCATAAAGGAGTTGAAGGAGAGGAGCGGATCTTCGCTGCAGGCCATCAAGAAATACATTGCGGCTCAGTACAAGGTCGACGCCGAAAAATTGGCACCGTTCATTAGGAAGTATCTGAAGAGCGCCGTCGAATCCGGAGCCCTCATCCAGACAAAGGGTAAAGGAGCGTCCGGCTCGTTCAAGCTGGAATCGAAATCATCATCATCCAAGAAACCGGCGACCGGATCTTCGAAGAGATCCGCATCTTCGGCGACCGCGGCCAAGTCTAAGAAGGGTGTCGCAGCCGGTGGTGCAGCGTCAAAGTCCAAGAAGGCCGCGTCGTCCCCGTCCAAGGGCAAGGCCTCCTCGTCCGCCGCCGCCGCCACCGCCGCCGCAACGGCTAAGGACAAGAAGGCCGCCGCTGCGGCCAAGAAGAAGCCGGCCGCGAAGAAGGCGGCCGCCGCACCGGCCAGAGCTAAGGCCGCAGCGGCTCCTAAAGCCAAGAAGACCGCTAAACCGCCGACCAAGAAGCCGAAGGCGCCCAAACCCAAGAAGGCTGCGACCACGCCGAAGAAGCCCGCCGCGAAGAAGGCGACCGCTGCCAAAAAGTAAATTATGTGCTATCTCTCGGGGTGTGTGTGTGTGTGTGTGTGTGTCATTATTCATCGATCACCACCATGATGATGACGAAAACGACGACAAACACAAGTCCGGAAGGAAGGGAAAAACGCCGGGCGCCGAGCGCCGCGGCCAGCAGCAGCAGCAGCAGCAGCATCGGCATCGGCGTTTCCCGCCCGCCCGCGTCTGCCTTGCAAAAAGAAAAAAAGCCCTTTTCAGGGCTAACAAATCAATCTGTGTGATCTATCTATGCACAGTTTCTTTGACAGACAGACAGCCAACCAACCAACCAAGCCAATATATATATATATATATATATATATATATATATATATATAATACATACTTACTTACGTATACATAAATAAGTAGGTAAATATAATTAATAAGTATTACCTATACTACAACACCACATAAATACCTCTCACCTGCGATCGATCGATTCATGTCCCCAATCATGTCGCGTCATGTCTAGCTCTATCGGTTCGGTCACTTCGAAGGCGGCCGCCATCTCTTATCGTAATCCTGAAAAAAAAAAGAAAAAGAAAAAAAAAAATTATTACATATTATTTGATACCTACATGTATAAATAGAAATCAATCGTACAAAACAACGTAGTGTAACGTTCGCCCGCTCCCCACTTTTGAAATTTAAAAGCGTCACCGATTGGTCGTCCGACGGTAAGGTTACTACATAAAATGGCGGATAAACCCGTTTTTAGAATTACTCCGCTCGCTCCGCTTTGCTCGGTGTAACCTAACCTCGTGCTGTGCGTTATTCGCGCGTGTTAGTGTGTTAATTTCTTTGCGCGTGTTTTTAATTAAAACACAATCAACATGTCTGGACGCGGTAAAGGTGGCAAAGTCAAGGGAAAGGCAAAGTCCCGTTCAAATCGTGCCGGACTTCAATTCCCTGTGGGTCGTATTCACAGGCTCCTGCGCAAGGGTAACTATGCAGAGCGCGTCGGTGCCGGCGCTCCGGTTTACCTAGCCGCCGTCATGGAATACCTCGCCGCTGAAGTGCTCGAGTTGGCAGGAAACGCCGCGAGGGACAACAAGAAGACCAGGATCATTCCGAGACATCTTCAACTGGCCATCCGCAACGACGAGGAGTTGAACAAGCTTCTATCCGGTGTGACCATCGCCCAAGGCGGTGTTCTACCCAATATCCAGGCTGTACTGCTGCCCAAGAAGACCGAGAAGAAGGCTTAAGTTTGTCGCGCGCAGCGCATATTGTGTTGTTATTATTATTATAATAATGCGCTATTAAACCGTCGTCGGCGTGTACCGACCCCGACTGTCCCCAAAAGGCCCTTTTCAGGGCCGCAATATGATTCTGTGCGTAATTTACTATGCTTGTTTCTATTGATAAATATACGCGAACGTATATAGATTAAGCTAAGGTACATATATACATAAAAATTGTATACTTAGACCTATTATTATACGTATAATACACCCAAGCACCTACTACTTGATTCTTATTGTGTGTACATTTAGATACGACTATCCGTCCGTATGCGCGAAGGAAGCTACCATCCTACCATTACCGTAAGGCGTAAGACTCGTAGGTGCATATTATTATTTAAGTACGTTGATGTGTTGTGAATAAAAAACAATAAATCGGCCGCTTGAAGAGGACAAACAATTATCGTGAGGGGTGAGAGAGCGGGGGGGGGGGGGGGGGACATTGTGGTGGGGGATTTGAAACGTTACGATTGGTCGGATGATTTTTACGATCAAGTAGTTCGGTGCGAGACTTGCGAGTGAATATAACGGAAAAATCAAACGGTGCGACTTATTACTAACATTACTCTCTCTCAGTCTACAGCAGTTACAGTGAGTGTTGTTGTGAACAGCGAAGATGCCGCCCAAGACAAGTGGTAAAGCCGCCAAGAAGTCCGGCAAGGCTCAGAAGAACATCTCCAAAACGGACAAGAAAAAGAAGAAGCATAAGAGGAAGGAGAGCTACGCCATCTACATCTACAAGGTGTTGAAGCAGGTGCATCCCGACACTGGTATATCCAGTAAGGCCATGTCGATCATGAACTCGTTCGTGAACGACATCTTCGAGCGCATCGCCGCGGAAGCTTCCCGTTTGGCCCACTACAACAAGAGGTCCACCATTACTTCCAGGGAGGTGCAGACTTCGGTGAGGCTCTTGCTGCCCGGCGAGCTCGCCAAGCACGCTGTCAGCGAGGGCACCAAGGCTGTCACCAAGTACACGAGCTCCAAGTAATAGTGTGTGTGTTTGTGTACGTGTACGTGTGCGAACGAACCCGTTTCACGTCATCATCGGCGCCACCCACCATAATGATGTGATATTCAAAAGGCCCTTTTCAGGGCCACAATATATCTCGTGAGTTTTTAAATATGTTTCTCGACATCTTCCCGTCTATCTACCTCTCTACACATTCGACAATTTTAGGTAGTACCTACTTATCGTATTATATATAGGTACATACATACGTAATAAACAACTACCTACCTAACTGATATAAAGAATTTGTTATTAGTACTTACATATTTGGCTGGCAGGCAGGCAGGCAGGCACCGCGCACCGCACACACACCGCATACCCTTAACCCGGTGTTAGGAGCATCCACTGCAGACGAAACACCACCTGAAAAATAAACGTAATAATAATGATTATTTACGTACTTATTGGGTAAGTAAGTACATGAGCCTATATTAATAGGTGTGTGTATATATATTTATTTACTTTGATATCGGCACGCACGCACACACAATACGACGTCACACAATATGGCTACTGACTGCCGAACAATGGAAAATAAAATAAAAAATAGAAATGTATTCGAAATTCAAAATTAGGTAAGTACGTACTAGTGTTTATTACTTGATGAAAATGGACCTATGATGTGAACCGAAACGATTTACAAACTTTACCGACAGGGGGCGCTGTTTGTGTGCGCGCAAATGTAAGCCGTAAGTCGGCGGCGTGTCGTGGCGATAATATAAAAGAGCGGTGAACTAAAATTCAGTCCCAACTCGACGAACGGAGAAATCCTACAGAGGCTCGAAGAGACTCTAGATTTCGACGTCATAGCGCCCCTGGGTCCCACCCGATACCCAATTGTGGATGATCAAAATCCCAGTGTCCTGGACTTTGCCCTACTAAAGAATATCACCCTTCAAGTGTGTTCTATAGAGGTGCATTCAGACCTGAATTCGGACCACAGACCGGTCCTCCTACCGCTCCCGCCACCGGCGGTGTCAAGAAGCCTCATCGTTACAGGCCCGGCACGGTGGCTCTCCGTGAGATCCGTCGCTACCAGAAGAGTACCGAGCTCCTGATCCGCAAGCTTCCCTTCCAGCGTCTGGTGCGTGAGATCGCTCAAGATTTCAAGACCGATCTTCGTTTCCAGAGCTCGGCCGTTATGGCCCTTCAGGAGGCGAGCGAGGCGTACCTGGTCGGACTCTTCGAAGACACCAATCTGTGCGCCATCCACGCCAAACGTGTTACAATCATGCCGAAGGACATTCAGCTCGCACGCAGAATCAGAGGCGAACGTGCTTAAATTGTAAAAAAAAAAAAGCAGCGTACATATCTGTACGTCTAGTCTTATCTATCAAAAGGCCCTTTTCAGGGCCGCATATGAATCGAAACGCAATTAACGTGTTTGTTTCTTTGTACAATATTACAATTACCTACCTACCTTAGATAGATAAGCACCTACTTACTTCACTCACTCGCTTAACACAAAATCTACTAAGTACCAATGAATGATGTATGTGATACATACGCCTAATTATGGTAAGAGTCATTAAAAAGAGAGGTTATCTATCCATCTTGCGACCATCGAAATAAGCGAGCGTTCGACTTCGCCAGCTAAGAGGCCGGTACGGTAATGATATTATTCTTCTTTCTTCTACTACTACGACGACGCCACCGCGCAGAATTATCTTCAAACAAAAACACACACACACACACACACACACACACACACACACGCACGCACGAACATTCTTTTTTCTTCTTTCTTCAGATTTCCCCCCCCCCCCTCCGGTGGACCGCCCGCCCGACTGCCCGACTGCCCGACTGCCCGAATATCTCGATAAATTAAATCTAAAATACCTATATAAAAAATATTCGCAACTATACTAAATATACTACTATTATTATGTGTGTGTGTCGCTGCCATGCCGAGCAGACACACCCCGTCCTTCACCACACCTCGCTTCACACCCGCTCCGTTATATAAATGCGCCCGACCGCGCGGGATAACAAGTTAGTGTTCGCCTTCGCTCTGTGCTGTGTTCGCCTTCGCGTGTTTCAAGTTCAAAACTTCAACAATGACTGGTCGCGGTAAGGGAGGCAAAGGTCTTGGAAAGGGAGGAGCAAAGCGTCACAGGAAAGTACTCCGTGATAACATCCAGGGTATCACCAAACCGGCCATCCGCCGTTTGGCTCGCAGAGGTGGCGTCAAACGTATCTCCGGTTTGATATACGAAGAGACCCGCGGCGTGCTCAAGGTGTTCCTCGAGAACGTGATCAGGGACGCCGTTACCTACACCGAGCACGCTAAGAGGAAGACTGTCACAGCCATGGACGTCGTATACGCTCCGAAACGTCAGGGCCGTACTCTGTACGGTTTCGGCGGTTAATTTTTTGTGTGGTGTGTTGTGTTAAAATTATATTGTGTTCGTGTCGTGTCTCTTGTCGTAGTCGCAGTTTTCAATGACAGCGGCGGCGTCGAATCGCGATACAAATACTAATACTACTACAACAACAATTATAACGTAAAAAAGGCCCTTTTCAGGGCCGCAAAAGATTCATATGTGTTAAAAAAAAATAATGCGTTTCCGAGACTAAATGAGCGTTAATCATCAAAAATATCATCCGTACAAGTACACAAAAATATATATATAATACTTACTTACTTACTTAGCTTGATTGCTACCTATATAGTATACAAACATGCACTTCATGTACCAACTAAGTTAGGTAGGTGTACCCATAAACGAGCTAGTGACAGCGTGGCATTACAAACTCGCACTCGTATCGTAATTCGTATTCTTGTTTTTATTATATTATTGTATGTAGGTACCTACTTGCTTATTTTTTGTAGTATGAAAGTTTAACGTTGTTGTCATGTTTGTCGTCGTTGGACGGACGGATCACTGCGATGTGTGTTGTTGTAGCTGTGCCTTTTATTAATTACGCCTTGATTGTTCAAGCTTGTCTGTTGTACAATTGAAATAATATTATATGTGTGTATATATATATATATATATATATACGTAAATACACCACGTATAGGAGAAGTGGAACAAACATAAGTTAAATGAAAAACAGAGATACCCATCACGGGTCTTGGTCGGTACGAGAAGTCGGCGAGAGAAGAGGCGGGCACACTCGTGTTTTACGACCCTACACTTTATGAGCTTAAAAATGGTCAAAATATAGACGGACACATGCGTAAAGTGAACACGTATCAAGTTAGGTATCTTCGTTATCAACTCGTACACGCGGATAAATGATAATTTTACGTTTTTATAGAGAAAAACGTGTTTAGAACATGACCCGACCACCTCGGGATATATCAACGCGAAAATAAACGTCTATAACTGACGTTCCTAGCGTTGTGGGATCATAAAAAATACTCAGCGCAGTGGGTGATCTCAAAAATATTCATTTATCACTATCTACGTGTATAATATATCTAATATAAATATAGAAAAAAATATATTTTCCCAACTTATGTAGTGAAAAGTTGGAAGCGGTCGTATGAGAAAACGTCTCGCGGCACCGCGGTTCTCGTTACGGTATTGCTTGATACGGACGAAATGTACCGCCGACGGTTCCCAGAGTTAACTCGTTTTGTCGTTTGTTGTCAGTTAACTACGCTCTACGCTCTCTAGCTAACACTCTTCTCGTGCTCGTGCGTGTTGTGAAAATATATAATAATAATAATGGCAGACACAGCTGTATCATCCGAGGCGCCCGCTCCGGCGACTCCGGCGAAGAAGCAGCCCAAGGCGGCGGCCGCCGCCGCCGGTGGCGTCAAGAAGGCTAAGGCGAAGCCGACTCACCCTAAAACTTCGGAGATGGTAAACAACGCCATAAAGGAGTTGAAGGAGAGGAGCGGATCTTCGCTGCAGGCCATCAAGAAATACATTGCGGCTCAGTACAAGGTCGACGCCGAAAAATTGGCACCGTTCATTAGGAAGTATCTGAAGAGCGCCGTCGAATCCGGAGCCCTCATCCAGACAAAGGGTAAAGGAGCGTCCGGCTCGTTCAAGCTGGAATCGAAATCATCATCATCCAAGAAACCGGCGACCGGATCTTCGAAGAGATCCGCATCTTCGGCGACCGCGGCCAAGTCTAAGAAGGGTGTCGCAGCCGGTGGTGCAGCGTCAAAGTCCAAGAAGGCCGCGTCGTCCCCGTCCAAGGGCAAGGCCTCCTCGTCCGCCGCCGCCGCCACCGCCGCCGCAACGGCTAAGGACAAGAAGGCCGCCGCTGCGGCCAAGAAGAAGCCGGCCGCGAAGAAGGCGGCCGCCGCACCGGCCAGAGCTAAGGCCGCAGCGGCTCCTAAAGCCAAGAAGACCGCTAAACCGCCGACCAAGAAGCCGAAGGCGCCCAAACCCAAGAAGGCTGCGACCACGCCGAAGAAGCCCGCCGCGAAGAAGGCGACCGCTGCCAAAAAGTAAATTATGTGCTATCTCTCGGGGTGTGTGTGTGTGTGTGTGTGTGTCATTATTCATCGATCACCACCATGATGATGACGAAAACGACGACAAACACAAGTCCGGAAGGAAGGGAAAAACGCCGGGCGCCGAGCGCCGCGGCCAGCAGCAGCAGCAGCAGCAGCATCGGCATCGGCGTTTCCCGCCCGCCCGCGTCTGCCTTGCAAAAAGAAAAAAAGCCCTTTTCAGGGCTAACAAATCAATCTGTGTGATCTATCTATGCACAGTTTCTTTGACAGACAGACAGCCAACCAACCAACCAAGCCAATATATATATATATATATATATATATATATATATATATATATAATACATACTTACTTACGTATACATAAATAAGTAGGTAAATATAATTAATAAGTATTACCTATACTACAACACCACATAAATACCTCTCACCTGCGATCGATCGATTCATGTCCCCAATCATGTCGCGTCATGTCTAGCTCTATCGGTTCGGTCACTTCGAAGGCGGCCGCCATCTCTTATCGTAATCCTGAAAAAAAAAAGAAAAAGAAAAAAAAAAATTATTACATATTATTTGATACCTACATGTATAAATAGAAATCAATCGTACAAAACAACGTAGTGTAACGTTCGCCCGCTCCCCACTTTTGAAATTTAAAAGCGTCACCGATTGGTCGTCCGACGGTAAGGTTACTACATAAAATGGCGGATAAACCCGTTTTTAGAATTACTCCGCTCGCTCCGCTTTGCTCGGTGTAACCTAACCTCGTGCTGTGCGTTATTCGCGCGTGTTAGTGTGTTAATTTCTTTGCGCGTGTTTTTAATTAAAACACAATCAACATGTCTGGACGCGGTAAAGGTGGCAAAGTCAAGGGAAAGGCAAAGTCCCGTTCAAATCGTGCCGGACTTCAATTCCCTGTGGGTCGTATTCACAGGCTCCTGCGCAAGGGTAACTATGCAGAGCGCGTCGGTGCCGGCGCTCCGGTTTACCTAGCCGCCGTCATGGAATACCTCGCCGCTGAAGTGCTCGAGTTGGCAGGAAACGCCGCGAGGGACAACAAGAAGACCAGGATCATTCCGAGACATCTTCAACTGGCCATCCGCAACGACGAGGAGTTGAACAAGCTTCTATCCGGTGTGACCATCGCCCAAGGCGGTGTTCTACCCAATATCCAGGCTGTACTGCTGCCCAAGAAGACCGAGAAGAAGGCTTAAGTTTGTCGCGCGCAGCGCATATTGTGTTGTTATTATTATTATAATAATGCGCTATTAAACCGTCGTCGGCGTGTACCGACCCCGACTGTCCCCAAAAGGCCCTTTTCAGGGCCGCAATATGATTCTGTGCGTAATTTACTATGCTTGTTTCTATTGATAAATATACGCGAACGTATATAGATTAAGCTAAGGTACATATATACATAAAAATTGTATACTTAGACCTATTATTATACGTATAATACACCCAAGCACCTACTACTTGATTCTTATTGTGTGTACATTTAGATACGACTATCCGTCCGTATGCGCGAAGGAAGCTACCATCCTACCATTACCGTAAGGCGTAAGACTCGTAGGTGCATATTATTATTTAAGTACGTTGATGTGTTGTGAATAAAAAACAATAAATCGGCCGCTTGAAGAGGACAAACAATTATCGTGAGGGGTGAGAGAGCGGGGGGGGGGGGGGGGGACATTGTGGTGGGGGATTTGAAACGTTACGATTGGTCGGATGATTTTTACGATCAAGTAGTTCGGTGCGAGACTTGCGAGTGAATATAACGGAAAAATCAAACGGTGCGACTTATTACTAACATTACTCTCTCTCAGTCTACAGCAGTTACAGTGAGTGTTGTTGTGAACAGCGAAGATGCCGCCCAAGACAAGTGGTAAAGCCGCCAAGAAGTCCGGCAAGGCTCAGAAGAACATCTCCAAAACGGACAAGAAAAAGAAGAAGCATAAGAGGAAGGAGAGCTACGCCATCTACATCTACAAGGTGTTGAAGCAGGTGCATCCCGACACTGGTATATCCAGTAAGGCCATGTCGATCATGAACTCGTTCGTGAACGACATCTTCGAGCGCATCGCCGCGGAAGCTTCCCGTTTGGCCCACTACAACAAGAGGTCCACCATTACTTCCAGGGAGGTGCAGACTTCGGTGAGGCTCTTGCTGCCCGGCGAGCTCGCCAAGCACGCTGTCAGCGAGGGCACCAAGGCTGTCACCAAGTACACGAGCTCCAAGTAATAGTGTGTGTGTTTGTGTACGTGTACGTGTGCGAACGAACCCGTTTCACGTCATCATCGGCGCCACCCACCATAATGATGTGATATTCAAAAGGCCCTTTTCAGGGCCACAATATATCTCGTGAGTTTTTAAATATGTTTCTCGACATCTTCCCGTCTATCTACCTCTCTACACATTCGACAATTTTAGGTAGTACCTACTTATCGTATTATATATAGGTACATACATACGTAATAAACAACTACCTACCTAACTGATATAAAGAATTTGTTATTAGTACTTACATATTTGGCTGGCAGGCAGGCAGGCAGGCACCGCGCACCGCACACACACCGCATACCCTTAACCCGGTGTTAGGAGCATCCACTGCAGACGAAACACCACCTGAAAAATAAACGTAATAATAATGATTATTTACGTACTTATTGGGTAAGTAAGTACATGAGCCTATATTAATAGGTGTGTGTATATATATTTATTTACTTTGATATCGGCACGCACGCACACACAATACGACGTCACACAATATGGCTACTGACTGCCGAACAATGGAAAATAAAATAAAAAATAGAAATGTATTCGAAATTCAAAATTAGGTAAGTACGTACTAGTGTTTATTACTTGATGAAAATGGACCTATGATGTGAACCGAAACGATTTACAAACTTTACCGACAGGGGGCGCTGTTTGTGTGCGCGCAAATGTAAGCCGTAAGTCGGCGGCGTGTCGTGGCGATAATATAAAAGAGCGGTGAACTAAAATTCAGTCAGAATTCGGACCACAGACCGGTCCTCCTACAACTAGGACAGACAGACAATGGGCGTCCCGCCCATACTAGAATACAAACAGACTGGAAGAAACTCGCAAGAGTACTCGACCAATCCTCCCCGGACTTGGACGCTATCCCTGACAGGATAACGTCCACCGAACAGACAGACTTGGCGATCTCGTCACTCACCAACCACTTGCAAGCAGCCGTCAAGGACTGCTCCAGGCAGGTCCCTTCTGTGGATCCTAACCACAGATTCGAACTGCCTGATGACGCAAGGAGGTTGCTGACGGAGAAGAACGCCGCGACAAGACTTCACGACCTATACCCCACCGATGAAGCCCGTTCCAGACTTCGTTACTTACAACGTCGAGTTAAGGAGCGAATGAAGGAACTAAGGGACGAACGGTGGGGCGAATTCCTCTCAGAACTTAAACCGTCACATGTCACTTACTGGCGTGTGGCTCGAAGCCTAAAGTGCGATCAGTTATCTTCTACTCCTCCTCTTAACAGACCAGACGGCTCCATCGCTTTTGATGATGACGAAAAAGCTGAATGCCTCGCAGACAGCCTGGAGAGTCAATGCTCTCCTAGTCGTGAGCCAGTAGATCCCGAACACGTACAACGGATGGAAACTCATGCAGAGAACATAGCGTCCTCTGCATCGAGCCCTCCCGTTATCGCACTCCCCCCGACGACGATTGAAGAGGTACAATCGATCATTAAGTCCCTTAAACCCCGAAAAGCTGCCGGTGCTGACGGGGTATCCAATGGCCTACTCAAATGCCTTCCTCAGACCCTACTACTGCTGCTAGTGAGCATCTTCAATGCTTGCCTAGCAAATTGCACGTTTCCAGACGCCTGGAAACAAGCAACAGTAATAGGCATCCCCAAACCAGGCAAAGACCTGAAAAACCCGTCCTCATATCGGCCGATCAGTCTCCTAAGCTGCATCGGTAAGATATACGAGAGAATCATTTCAGCCAGACTCAAGGATTACATTGAATCCATGAATCTGATTCCCGACGAGCAAATGGGCTTTCGCGCAAAACACTCTTGCGTGAACCAACTGCACCGCCTAACCGAACACATCCTAGGCAACCGCCGTCGCGGAAGACCCACAGGAGCACTCTTCTTCGATGTAGCGAAAGCGTTCGACAAAGTTTGGCATGTTGGCTTGGTAGCCAAATTAGCCGTAATGGGCCTGCCGGACAGTCTCGTGCGCATCGTACGGGACTTCCTGTCGAACAGATCCTTCCGGTACAAAGTTGAAGGGACGCTCTCTAGTCCCAGACCCCTAAGAGCCGGAGTCCCGCAAGGCTCCGTGCTTTCCCCGACCCTATACTCGTTGTTCACCAACGACGTACCCCGCACCCCGCACGTGGAGCTGGCTCTATTCGCCGACGACACTGCGCTGTACACATCCCACAATCGGAAAGACATCATTTCCGAACGCCTCCAACAAGCAGTCGATTCCCTCGGCGCTTGGTTCCGAAAGTGGCGCATCGAAGTGAATCCTGAAAAGAGCGCAGCAGTGTTCTTTTCAAAGGATTCACGCGGTGCAACACGCCCTCCTCCATGGAGTACCTTCTCGCTCCTAAAGACGGTAACGATGTTTGGCAAGCCCATTCCATGGGTAAACCAAGCAAAGTACCTGGGCGTAATTTTTGACAGCAAGATGACGTTTGGACCTCACATCCAAAAAGTTCGTAATAGAGCAGCCTTCTATCTAGGCAGACTCTCACCTATGATCAGCAACGTAAAGATGTCGCTTAGAAATAAGCTGACTCTCTACAAGCTAAGCATCAGACCTGTCATGACTTACGCCAGCGTGATTTTCGCACACGCGGCCCCATCCCTCCTAAATAGGCTACAATTAATTCAGAATAGGTTCACACGCAGAGCCACGGGATCACACCCGGGACTGCGCACTCGTGACCTTCACCGAGACCTAGAACTTCCGTCCGTGAAGCGCTTCATCAAAGAAACGTCACAACGTTACTTTGAGAGTTGCCCTTCCCATCCCAACCCGTTAGTTGTGCAGGCAGCAAACTACAGCCCATCTAGGAATGTCCCCCTGAGGCACAGACGCCCGAGGAATGTTCTCTCTGACCCAGACGACCCCATCACGGTGGCCAACAAACCCTTCGAAAATCTCCGGACTCGCAGGAGTTCGGGTTTTTCCATAGGCACATACAACCGTACTCGGCGGCGAGTACGACGTAGTAGGAACAGTAGCTCGATTTCCAGGTACCAAAATGTACCAGGGCGCTTCACGCCACCGATAGGTTCTTAGTAGGCCCTTCAGGCACAATAGTGTCGGCCCTTATGGCATTGAGCGTTTACTACCGCTCGCGAGTTTGAATCGCTCGCTTGATAAAGGCAAAGCCCATGGCCGAGGTTCGTCCCAACTGGGAGCCCCTTGTGCATTTGCCGAAAAGGCTGAGGGTTAATAGCCCTCGCCTCAAACTGTCCCGCTGTAAATTTTAAAGCTCACAGGAGCTAAAATTGTAGGTCATTTCAAAAAAAAAAAAAAAAAAAAAAAAAAAAAAAAAAAAAAATTCAGTCAGTTTTGTTAGTTTCCTCCGCTAGCACGTACGTCGTTCGTGTCGTGGTCTCTTCGTTTTCGTGGTTTTTTTTTTTATTTTTTTGTTTGTCGTTCGCGCTCGAGTGTGTGTCATATCACAGTAAAATGGCTCGTACTAAGCAAACTGCCCGTAAATCGACCGGTGGTAAAGCACCGCGTAAACAGCTCGCCACCAAGGCGGCGCGCAAGAGCGCTCCCGCCACCGGCGGTGTCAAGAAGCCTCATCGTTACAGGCCCGGCACGGTGGCTCTCCGTGAGATCCGTCGCTACCAGAAGAGTACCGAGCTCCTGATCCGCAAGCTTCCCTTCCAGCGTCTGGTGCGTGAGATCGCTCAAGATTTCAAGACCGATCTTCGTTTCCAGAGCTCGGCCGTTATGGCCCTTCAGGAGGCGAGCGAGGCGTACCTGGTCGGACTCTTCGAAGACACCAATCTGTGCGCCATCCACGCCAAACGTGTTACAATCATGCCGAAGGACATTCAGCTCGCACGCAGAATCAGAGGCGAACGTGCTTAAATTGTAAAAAAAAAAAAGCAGCGTACATATCTGTACGTCTAGTCTTATCTATCAAAAGGCCCTTTTCAGGGCCGCATATGAATCGAAACGCAATTAACGTGTTTGTTTCTTTGTACAATATTACAATTACCTACCTACCTTAGATAGATAAGCACCTACTTACTTCACTCACTCGCTTAACACAAAATCTACTAAGTACCAATGAATGATGTATGTGATACATACGCCTAATTATGGTAAGAGTCATTAAAAAGAGAGGTTATCTATCCATCTTGCGACCATCGAAATAAGCGAGCGTTCGACTTCGCCAGCTAAGAGGCCGGTACGGTAATGATATTATTCTTCTTTCTTCTACTACTACGACGACGCCACCGCGCAGAATTATCTTCAAACAAAAACACACACACACACACACACACACACACACACACACGCACGCACGAACATTCTTTTTTCTTCTTTCTTCAGATTTCCCCCCCCCCCCTCCGGTGGACCGCCCGCCCGACTGCCCGACTGCCCGACTGCCCGAATATCTCGATAAATTAAATCTAAAATACCTATATAAAAAATATTCGCAACTATACTAAATATACTACTATTATTATGTGTGTGTGTCGCTGCCATGCCGAGCAGACACACCCCGTCCTTCACCACACCTCGCTTCACACCCGCTCCGTTATATAAATGCGCCCGACCGCGCGGGATAACAAGTTAGTGTTCGCCTTCGCTCTGTGCTGTGTTCGCCTTCGCGTGTTTCAAGTTCAAAACTTCAACAATGACTGGTCGCGGTAAGGGAGGCAAAGGTCTTGGAAAGGGAGGAGCAAAGCGTCACAGGAAAGTACTCCGTGATAACATCCAGGGTATCACCAAACCGGCCATCCGCCGTTTGGCTCGCAGAGGTGGCGTCAAACGTATCTCCGGTTTGATATACGAAGAGACCCGCGGCGTGCTCAAGGTGTTCCTCGAGAACGTGATCAGGGACGCCGTTACCTACACCGAGCACGCTAAGAGGAAGACTGTCACAGCCATGGACGTCGTATACGCTCTGAAACGTCAGGGCCGTACTCTGTACGGTTTCGGCGGTTAATTTTTTGTGTGGTGTGTTGTGTTAAAATTATATTGTGTTCGTGTCGTGTCTCTTGTCGTAGTCGCAGTTTTCAATGACAGCGGCGGCGTCGAATCGCGATACAAATACTAATACTACTACAACAACAATTATAACGTAAAAAAGGCCCTTTTCAGGGCCGCAAAAGATTCATATGTGTTAAAAAAAAATAATGCGTTTCCGAGACTAAATGAGCGTTAATCATCAAAAATATCATCCGTACAAGTACACAAAAATATATATATAATACTTACTTACTTACTTAGCTTGATTGCTACCTATATAGTATACAAACATGCACTTCATGTACCAACTAAGTTAGGTAGGTGTACCCATAAACGAGCTAGTGACAGCGTGGCATTACAAACTCGCACTCGTATCGTAATTCGTATTCTTGTTTTTATTATATTATTGTATGTAGGTACCTACTTGCTTATTTTTTGTAGTATGAAAGTTTAACGTTGTTGTCATGTTTGTCGTCGTTGGACGGACGGATCACTGCGATGTGTGTTGTTGTAGCTGTGCCTTTTATTAATTACGCCTTGATTGTTCAAGCTTGTCTGTTGTACAATTGAAATAATATTATATGTGTGTATATATATATATATATATATATACGTAAATACACCACGTATAGGAGAAGTGGAACAAACATAAGTTAAATGAAAAACAGAGATACCCATCACGGGTCTTGGTCGGTACGAGAAGTCGGCGAGAGAAGAGGCGGGCACACTCGTGTTTTACGACCCTACACTTTATGAGCTTAAAAATGGTCAAAATATAGACGGACACATGCGTAAAGTGAACACGTATCAAGTTAGGTATCTTCGTTATCAACTCGTACACGCGGATAAATGATAATTTTACGTTTTTATAGAGAAAAACGTGTTTAGAACATGACCCGACCACCTCGGGATATATCAACGCGAAAATAAACGTCTATAACTGACGTTCCTAGCGTTGTGGGATCATAAAAAATACTCAGCGCAGTGGGTGATCTCAAAAATATTCATTTATCACTATCTACGTGTATAATATATCTAATATAAATATAGAAAAAAATATATTTTCCCAACTTATGTAGTGAAAAGTTGGAAGCGGTCGTATGAGAAAACGTCTCGCGGCACCGCGGTTCTCGTTACGGTATTGCTTGATACGGACGAAATGTACCGCCGACGGTTCCCAGAGTTAACTCGTTTTGTCGTTTGTTGTCAGTTAACTACGCTCTACGCTCTCTAGCTAACACTCTTCTCGTGCTCGTGCGTGTTGTGAAAATATATAATAATAATAATGGCAGACACAGCTGTATCATCCGAGGCGCCCGCTCCGGCGACTCCGGCGAAGAAGCAGCCCAAGGCGGCGGCCGCCGCCGCCGGTGGCGTCAAGAAGGCTAAGGCGAAGCCGACTCACCCTAAAACTTCGGAGATGGTAAACAACGCCATAAAGGAGTTGAAGGAGAGGAGCGGATCTTCGCTGCAGGCCATCAAGAAATACATTGCGGCTCAGTACAAGGTCGACGCCGAAAAATTGGCACCGTTCATTAGGAAGTATCTGAAGAGCGCCGTCGAATCCGGAGCCCTCATCCAGACAAAGGGTAAAGGAGCGTCCGGCTCGTTCAAGCTGGAATCGAAATCATCATCATCCAAGAAACCGGCGACCGGATCTTCGAAGAGATCCGCATCTTCGGCGACCGCGGCCAAGTCTAAGAAGGGTGTCGCAGCCGGTGGTGCAGCGTCAAAGTCCAAGAAGGCCGCGTCGTCCCCGTCCAAGGGCAAGGCCTCCTCGTCCGCCGCCGCCGCCACCGCCGCCGCAACGGCTAAGGACAAGAAGGCCGCCGCTGCGGCCAAGAAGAAGCCGGCCGCGAAGAAGGCGGCCGCCGCACCGGCCAGAGCTAAGGCCGCAGCGGCTCCTAAAGCCAAGAAGACCGCTAAACCGCCGACCAAGAAGCCGAAGGCGCCCAAACCCAAGAAGGCTGCGACCACGCCGAAGAAGCCCGCCGCGAAGAAGGCGACCGCTGCCAAAAAGTAAATTATGTGCTATCTCTCGGGGTGTGTGTGTGTGTGTGTGTGTGTCATTATTCATCGATCACCACCATGATGATGACGAAAACGACGACAAACACAAGTCCGGAAGGAAGGGAAAAACGCCGGGCGCCGAGCGCCGCGGCCAGCAGCAGCAGCAGCAGCAGCATCGGCATCGGCGTTTCCCGCCCGCCCGCGTCTGCCTTGCAAAAAGAAAAAAAGCCCTTTTCAGGGCTAACAAATCAATCTGTGTGATCTATCTATGCACAGTTTCTTTGACAGACAGACAGCCAACCAACCAACCAAGCCAATATATATATATATATATATATATATATATATATATATATATAATACATACTTACTTACGTATACATAAATAAGTAGGTAAATATAATTAATAAGTATTACCTATACTACAACACCACATAAATACCTCTCACCTGCGATCGATCGATTCATGTCCCCAATCATGTCGCGTCATGTCTAGCTCTATCGGTTCGGTCACTTCGAAGGCGGCCGCCATCTCTTATCGTAATCCTGAAAAAAAAAAGAAAAAGAAAAAAAAAAATTATTACATATTATTTGATACCTACATGTATAAATAGAAATCAATCGTACAAAACAACGTAGTGTAACGTTCGCCCGCTCCCCACTTTTGAAATTTAAAAGCGTCACCGATTGGTCGTCCGACGGTAAGGTTACTACATAAAATGGCGGATAAACCCGTTTTTAGAATTACTCCGCTCGCTCCGCTTTGCTCGGTGTAACCTAACCTCGTGCTGTGCGTTATTCGCGCGTGTTAGTGTGTTAATTTCTTTGCGCGTGTTTTTAATTAAAACACAATCAACATGTCTGGACGCGGTAAAGGTGGCAAAGTCAAGGGAAAGGCAAAGTCCCGTTCAAATCGTGCCGGACTTCAATTCCCTGTGGGTCGTATTCACAGGCTCCTGCGCAAGGGTAACTATGCAGAGCGCGTCGGTGCCGGCGCTCCGGTTTACCTAGCCGCCGTCATGGAATACCTCGCCGCTGAAGTGCTCGAGTTGGCAGGAAACGCCGCGAGGGACAACAAGAAGACCAGGATCATTCCGAGACATCTTCAACTGGCCATCCGCAACGACGAGGAGTTGAACAAGCTTCTATCCGGTGTGACCATCGCCCAAGGCGGTGTTCTACCCAATATCCAGGCTGTACTGCTGCCCAAGAAGACCGAGAAGAAGGCTTAAGTTTGTCGCGCGCAGCGCATATTGTGTTGTTATTATTATTATAATAATGCGCTATTAAACCGTCGTCGGCGTGTACCGACCCCGACTGTCCCCAAAAGGCCCTTTTCAGGGCCGCAATATGATTCTGTGCGTAATTTACTATGCTTGTTTCTATTGATAAATATACGCGAACGTATATAGATTAAGCTAAGGTACATATATACATAAAAATTGTATACTTAGACCTATTATTATACGTATAATACACCCAAGCACCTACTACTTGATTCTTATTGTGTGTACATTTAGATACGACTATCCGTCCGTATGCGCGAAGGAAGCTACCATCCTACCATTACCGTAAGGCGTAAGACTCGTAGGTGCATATTATTATTTAAGTACGTTGATGTGTTGTGAATAAAAAACAATAAATCGGCCGCTTGAAGAGGACAAACAATTATCGTGAGGGGTGAGAGAGCGGGGGGGGGGGGGGGGGACATTGTGGTGGGGGATTTGAAACGTTACGATTGGTCGGATGATTTTTACGATCAAGTAGTTCGGTGCGAGACTTGCGAGTGAATATAACGGAAAAATCAAACGGTGCGACTTATTACTAACATTACTCTCTCTCAGTCTACAGCAGTTACAGTGAGTGTTGTTGTGAACAGCGAAGATGCCGCCCAAGACAAGTGGTAAAGCCGCCAAGAAGTCCGGCAAGGCTCAGAAGAACATCTCCAAAACGGACAAGAAAAAGAAGAAGCATAAGAGGAAGGAGAGCTACGCCATCTACATCTACAAGGTGTTGAAGCAGGTGCATCCCGACACTGGTATATCCAGTAAGGCCATGTCGATCATGAACTCGTTCGTGAACGACATCTTCGAGCGCATCGCCGCGGAAGCTTCCCGTTTGGCCCACTACAACAAGAGGTCCACCATTACTTCCAGGGAGGTGCAGACTTCGGTGAGGCTCTTGCTGCCCGGCGAGCTCGCCAAGCACGCTGTCAGCGAGGGCACCAAGGCTGTCACCAAGTACACGAGCTCCAAGTAATAGTGTGTGTGTTTGTGTACGTGTACGTGTGCGAACGAACCCGTTTCACGTCATCATCGGCGCCACCCACCATAATGATGTGATATTCAAAAGGCCCTTTTCAGGGCCACAATATATCTCGTGAGTTTTTAAATATGTTTCTCGACATCTTCCCGTCTATCTACCTCTCTACACATTCGACAATTTTAGGTAGTACCTACTTATCGTATTATATATAGGTACATACATACGTAATAAACAACTACCTACCTAACTGATATAAAGAATTTGTTATTAGTACTTACATATTTGGCTGGCAGGCAGGCAGGCAGGCACCGCGCACCGCACACACACCGCATACCCTTAACCCGGTGTTAGGAGCATCCACTGCAGACGAAACACCACCTGAAAAATAAACGTAATAATAATGATTATTTACGTACTTATTGGGTAAGTAAGTACATGAGCCTATATTAATAGGTGTGTGTATATATATTTATTTACTTTGATATCGGCACGCACGCACACACAATACGACGTCACACAATATGGCTACTGACTGCCGAACAATGGAAAATAAAATAAAAAATAGAAATGTATTCGAAATTCAAAATTAGGTAAGTACGTACTAGTGTTTATTACTTGATGAAAATGGACCTATGATGTGAACCGAAACGATTTACAAACTTTACCGACAGGGGGCGCTGTTTGTGTGCGCGCAAATGTAAGCCGTAAGTCGGCGGCGTGTCGTGGCGATAATATAAAAGAGCGGTGAACTAAAATTCAGTCAGTTTTGTTAGTTTCCTCCGCTAGCACGTACGTCGTTCGTGTCGTGGTCTCTTCGTTTTCGTGGTTTTTTTTTTTATTTTTTTGTTTGTCGTTCGCGCTCGAGTGTGTGTCATATCACAGTAAAATGGCTCGTACTAAGCAAACTGCCCGTAAATCGACCGGTGGTAAAGCACCGCGTAAACAGCTCGCCACCAAGGCGGCGCGCAAGAGCGCTCCCGCCACCGGCGGTGTCAAGAAGCCTCATCGTTACAGGCCCGGCACGGTGGCTCTCCGTGAGATCCGTCGCTACCAGAAGAGTACCGAGCTCCTGATCCGCAAGCTTCCCTTCCAGCGTCTGGTGCGTGAGATCGCTCAAGATTTCAAGACCGATCTTCGTTTCCAGAGCTCGGCCGTTATGGCCCTTCAGGAGGCGAGCGAGGCGTACCTGGTCGGACTCTTCGAAGACACCAATCTGTGCGCCATCCACGCCAAACGTGTTACAATCATGCCGAAGGACATTCAGCTCGCACGCAGAATCAGAGGCGAACGTGCTTAAATTGTAAAAAAAAAAAAGCAGCGTACATATCTGTACGTCTAGTCTTATCTATCAAAAGGCCCTTTTCAGGGCCGCATATGAATCGAAACGCAATTAACGTGTTTGTTTCTTTGTACAATATTACAATTACCTACCTACCTTAGATAGATAAGCACCTACTTACTTCACTCACTCGCTTAACACAAAATCTACTAAGTACCAATGAATGATGTATGTGATACATACGCCTAATTATGGTAAGAGTCATTAAAAAGAGAGGTTATCTATCCATCTTGCGACCATCGAAATAAGCGAGCGTTCGACTTCGCCAGCTAAGAGGCCGGTACGGTAATGATATTATTCTTCTTTCTTCTACTACTACGACGACGCCACCGCGCAGAATTATCTTCAAACAAAAACACACACACACACACACACACACACACACACACACGCACGCACGAACATTCTTTTTTCTTCTTTCTTCAGATTTCCCCCCCCCCCCTCCGGTGGACCGCCCGCCCGACTGCCCGACTGCCCGACTGCCCGAATATCTCGATAAATTAAATCTAAAATACCTATATAAAAAATATTCGCAACTATACTAAATATACTACTATTATTATGTGTGTGTGTCGCTGCCATGCCGAGCAGACACACCCCGTCCTTCACCACACCTCGCTTCACACCCGCTCCGTTATATAAATGCGCCCGACCGCGCGGGATAACAAGTTAGTGTTCGCCTTCGCTCTGTGCTGTGTTCGCCTTCGCGTGTTTCAAGTTCAAAACTTCAACAATGACTGGTCGCGGTAAGGGAGGCAAAGGTCTTGGAAAGGGAGGAGCAAAGCGTCACAGGAAAGTACTCCGTGATAACATCCAGGGTATCACCAAACCGGCCATCCGCCGTTTGGCTCGCAGAGGTGGCGTCAAACGTATCTCCGGTTTGATATACGAAGAGACCCGCGGCGTGCTCAAGGTGTTCCTCGAGAACGTGATCAGGGACGCCGTTACCTACACCGAGCACGCTAAGAGGAAGACTGTCACAGCCATGGACGTCGTATACGCTCTGAAACGTCAGGGCCGTACTCTGTACGGTTTCGGCGGTTAATTTTTTGTGTGGTGTGTTGTGTTAAAATTATATTGTGTTCGTGTCGTGTCTCTTGTCGTAGTCGCAGTTTTCAATGACAGCGGCGGCGTCGAATCGCGATACAAATACTAATACTACTACAACAACAATTATAACGTAAAAAAGGCCCTTTTCAGGGCCGCAAAAGATTCATATGTGTTAAAAAAAAATAATGCGTTTCCGAGACTAAATGAGCGTTAATCATCAAAAATATCATCCGTACAAGTACACAAAAATATATATATAATACTTACTTACTTACTTAGCTTGATTGCTACCTATATAGTATACAAACATGCACTTCATGTACCAACTAAGTTAGGTAGGTGTACCCATAAACGAGCTAGTGACAGCGTGGCATTACAAACTCGCACTCGTATCGTAATTCGTATTCTTGTTTTTATTATATTATTGTATGTAGGTACCTACTTGCTTATTTTTTGTAGTATGAAAGTTTAACGTTGTTGTCATGTTTGTCGTCGTTGGACGGACGGATCACTGCGATGTGTGTTGTTGTAGCTGTGCCTTTTATTAATTACGCCTTGATTGTTCAAGCTTGTCTGTTGTACAATTGAAATAATATTATATGTGTGTATATATATATATATATATATATACGTAAATACACCACGTATAGGAGAAGTGGAACAAACATAAGTTAAATGAAAAACAGAGATACCCATCACGGGTCTTGGTCGGTACGAGAAGTCGGCGAGAGAAGAGGCGGGCACACTCGTGTTTTACGACCCTACACTTTATGAGCTTAAAAATGGTCAAAATATAGACGGACACATGCGTAAAGTGAACACGTATCAAGTTAGGTATCTTCGTTATCAACTCGTACACGCGGATAAATGATAATTTTACGTTTTTATAGAGAAAAACGTGTTTAGAACATGACCCGACCACCTCGGGATATATCAACGCGAAAATAAACGTCTATAACTGACGTTCCTAGCGTTGTGGGATCATAAAAAATACTCAGCGCAGTGGGTGATCTCAAAAATATTCATTTATCACTATCTACGTGTATAATATATCTAATATAAATATAGAAAAAAATATATTTTCCCAACTTATGTAGTGAAAAGTTGGAAGCGGTCGTATGAGAAAACGTCTCGCGGCACCGCGGTTCTCGTTACGGTATTGCTTGATACGGACGAAATGTACCGCCGACGGTTCCCAGAGTTAACTCGTTTTGTCGTTTGTTGTCAGTTAACTACGCTCTACGCTCTCTAGCTAACACTCTTCTCGTGCTCGTGCGTGTTGTGAAAATATATAATAATAATAATGGCAGACACAGCTGTATCATCCGAGGCGCCCGCTCCGGCGACTCCGGCGAAGAAGCAGCCCAAGGCGGCGGCCGCCGCCGCCGGTGGCGTCAAGAAGGCTAAGGCGAAGCCGACTCACCCTAAAACTTCGGAGATGGTAAACAACGCCATAAAGGAGTTGAAGGAGAGGAGCGGATCTTCGCTGCAGGCCATCAAGAAATACATTGCGGCTCAGTACAAGGTCGACGCCGAAAAATTGGCACCGTTCATTAGGAAGTATCTGAAGAGCGCCGTCGAATCCGGAGCCCTCATCCAGACAAAGGGTAAAGGAGCGTCCGGCTCGTTCAAGCTGGAATCGAAATCATCATCATCCAAGAAACCGGCGACCGGATCTTCGAAGAGATCCGCATCTTCGGCGACCGCGGCCAAGTCTAAGAAGGGTGTCGCAGCCGGTGGTGCAGCGTCAAAGTCCAAGAAGGCCGCGTCGTCCCCGTCCAAGGGCAAGGCCTCCTCGTCCGCCGCCGCCGCCACCGCCGCCGCAACGGCTAAGGACAAGAAGGCCGCCGCTGCGGCCAAGAAGAAGCCGGCCGCGAAGAAGGCGGCCGCCGCACCGGCCAGAGCTAAGGCCGCAGCGGCTCCTAAAGCCAAGAAGACCGCTAAACCGCCGACCAAGAAGCCGAAGGCGCCCAAACCCAAGAAGGCTGCGACCACGCCGAAGAAGCCCGCCGCGAAGAAGGCGACCGCTGCCAAAAAGTAAATTATGTGCTATCTCTCGGGGTGTGTGTGTGTGTGTGTGTGTGTCATTATTCATCGATCACCACCATGATGATGACGAAAACGACGACAAACACAAGTCCGGAAGGAAGGGAAAAACGCCGGGCGCCGAGCGCCGCGGCCAGCAGCAGCAGCAGCAGCAGCATCGGCATCGGCGTTTCCCGCCCGCCCGCGTCTGCCTTGCAAAAAGAAAAAAAGCCCTTTTCAGGGCTAACAAATCAATCTGTGTGATCTATCTATGCACAGTTTCTTTGACAGACAGACAGCCAACCAACCAACCAAGCCAATATATATATATATATATATATATATATATATATATATATATATATACATACTTACTTACGTATACATAAATAAGTAGGTAAATATAATTAATAAGTATTACCTATACTACAACACCACATAAATACCTCTCACCTGCGATCGATCGATTCATGTCCCCAATCATGTCGCGTCATGTCTAGCTCTATCGGTTCGGTCACTTCGAAGGCGGCCGCCATCTCTTATCGTAATCCTGAAAAAAAAAAGAAAAAGAAAAAAAAAAATTATTACATATTATTTGATACCTACATGTATAAATAGAAATCAATCGTACAAAACAACGTAGTGTAACGTTCGCCCGCTCCCCACTTTTGAAATTTAAAAGCGTCACCGATTGGTCGTCCGACGGTAAGGTTACTACATAAAATGGCGGATAAACCCGTTTTTAGAATTACTCCGCTCGCTCCGCTTTGCTCGGTGTAACCTAACCTCGTGCTGTGCGTTATTCGCGCGTGTTAGTGTGTTAATTTCTTTGCGCGTGTTTTTAATTAAAACACAATCAACATGTCTGGACGCGGTAAAGGTGGCAAAGTCAAGGGAAAGGCAAAGTCCCGTTCAAATCGTGCCGGACTTCAATTCCCTGTGGGTCGTATTCACAGGCTCCTGCGCAAGGGTAACTATGCAGAGCGCGTCGGTGCCGGCGCTCCGGTTTACCTAGCCGCCGTCATGGAATACCTCGCCGCTGAAGTGCTCGAGTTGGCAGGAAACGCCGCGAGGGACAACAAGAAGACCAGGATCATTCCGAGACATCTTCAACTGGCCATCCGCAACGACGAGGAGTTGAACAAGCTTCTATCCGGTGTGACCATCGCCCAAGGCGGTGTTCTACCCAATATCCAGGCTGTACTGCTGCCCAAGAAGACCGAGAAGAAGGCTTAAGTTTGTCGCGCGCAGCGCATATTGTGTTGTTATTATTATTATAATAATGCGCTATTAAACCGTCGTCGGCGTGTACCGACCCCGACTGTCCCCAAAAGGCCCTTTTCAGGGCCGCAATATGATTCTGTGCGTAATTTACTATGCTTGTTTCTATTGATAAATATACGCGAACGTATATAGATTAAGCTAAGGTACATATATACATAAAAATTGTATACTTAGACCTATTATTATACGTATAATACACCCAAGCACCTACTACTTGATTCTTATTGTGTGTACATTTAGATACGACTATCCGTCCGTATGCGCGAAGGAAGCTACCATCCTACCATTACCGTAAGGCGTAAGACTCGTAGGTGCATATTATTATTTAAGTACGTTGATGTGTTGTGAATAAAAAACAATAAATCGGCCGCTTGAAGAGGACAAACAATTATCGTGAGGGGTGAGAGAGCGGGGGGGGGGGGGGGGGACATTGTGGTGGGGGATTTGAAACGTTACGATTGGTCGGATGATTTTTACGATCAAGTAGTTCGGTGCGAGACTTGCGAGTGAATATAACGGAAAAATCAAACGGTGCGACTTATTACTAACATTACTCTCTCTCAGTCTACAGCAGTTACAGTGAGTGTTGTTGTGAACAGCGAAGATGCCGCCCAAGACAAGTGGTAAAGCCGCCAAGAAGTCCGGCAAGGCTCAGAAGAACATCTCCAAAACGGACAAGAAAAAGAAGAAGCATAAGAGGAAGGAGAGCTACGCCATCTACATCTACAAGGTGTTGAAGCAGGTGCATCCCGACACTGGTATATCCAGTAAGGCCATGTCGATCATGAACTCGTTCGTGAACGACATCTTCGAGCGCATCGCCGCGGAAGCTTCCCGTTTGGCCCACTACAACAAGAGGTCCACCATTACTTCCAGGGAGGTGCAGACTTCGGTGAGGCTCTTGCTGCCCGGCGAGCTCGCCAAGCACGCTGTCAGCGAGGGCACCAAGGCTGTCACCAAGTACACGAGCTCCAAGTAATAGTGTGTGTGTTTGTGTACGTGTACGTGTGCGAACGAACCCGTTTCACGTCATCATCGGCGCCACCCACCATAATGATGTGATATTCAAAAGGCCCTTTTCAGGGCCACAATATATCTCGTGAGTTTTTAAATATGTTTCTCGACATCTTCCCGTCTATCTACCTCTCTACACATTCGACAATTTTAGGTAGTACCTACTTATCGTATTATATATAGGTACATACATACGTAATAAACAACTACCTACCTAACTGATATAAAGAATTTGTTATTAGTACTTACATATTTGGCTGGCAGGCAGGCAGGCAGGCACCGCGCACCGCACACACACCGCATACCCTTAACCCGGTGTTAGGAGCATCCACTGCAGACGAAACACCACCTGAAAAATAAACGTAATAATAATGATTATTTACGTACTTATTGGGTAAGTAAGTACATGAGCCTATATTAATAGGTGTGTGTATATATATTTATTTACTTTGATATCGGCACGCACGCACACACAATACGACGTCACACAATATGGCTACTGACTGCCGAACAATGGAAAATAAAATAAAAAATAGAAATGTATTCGAAATTCAAAATTAGGTAAGTACGTACTAGTGTTTATTACTTGATGAAAATGGACCTATGATGTGAACCGAAACGATTTACAAACTTTACCGACAGGGGGCGCTGTTTGTGTGCGCGCAAATGTAAGCCGTAAGTCGGCGGCGTGTCGTGGCGATAATATAAAAGAGCGGTGAACTAAAATTCAGTCAGTTTTGTTAGTTTCCTCCGCTAGCACGTACGTCGTTCGTGTCGTGGTCTCTTCGTTTTCGTGGTTTTTTTTTTTATTTTTTTGTTTGTCGTTCGCGCTCGAGTGTGTGTCATATCACAGTAAAATGGCTCGTACTAAGCAAACTGCCCGTAAATCGACCGGTGGTAAAGCACCGCGTAAACAGCTCGCCACCAAGGCGGCGCGCAAGAGCGCTCCCGCCACCGGCGGTGTCAAGAAGCCTCATCGTTACAGGCCCGGCACGGTGGCTCTCCGTGAGATCCGTCGCTACCAGAAGAGTACCGAGCTCCTGATCCGCAAGCTTCCCTTCCAGCGTCTGGTGCGTGAGATCGCTCAAGATTTCAAGACCGATCTTCGTTTCCAGAGCTCGGCCGTTATGGCCCTTCAGGAGGCGAGCGAGGCGTACCTGGTCGGACTCTTCGAAGACACCAATCTGTGCGCCATCCACGCCAAACGTGTTACAATCATGCCGAAGGACATTCAGCTCGCACGCAGAATCAGAGGCGAACGTGCTTAAATTGTAAAAAAAAAAAAGCAGCGTACATATCTGTACGTCTAGTCTTATCTATCAAAAGGCCCTTTTCAGGGCCGCATATGAATCGAAACGCAATTAACGTGTTTGTTTCTTTGTACAATATTACAATTACCTACCTACCTTAGATAGATAAGCACCTACTTACTTCACTCACTCGCTTAACACAAAATCTACTAAGTACCAATGAATGATGTATGTGATACATACGCCTAATTATGGTAAGAGTCATTAAAAAGAGAGGTTATCTATCCATCTTGCGACCATCGAAATAAGCGAGCGTTCGACTTCGCCAGCTAAGAGGCCGGTACGGTAATGATATTATTCTTCTTTCTTCTACTACTACGACGACGCCACCGCGCAGAATTATCTTCAAACAAAAACACACACACACACACACACACACACACACACACACGCACGCACGAACATTCTTTTTTCTTCTTTCTTCAGATTTCCCCCCCCCCCCTCCGGTGGACCGCCCGCCCGACTGCCCGACTGCCCGACTGCCCGAATATCTCGATAAATTAAATCTAAAATACCTATATAAAAAATATTCGCAACTATACTAAATATACTACTATTATTATGTGTGTGTGTCGCTGCCATGCCGAGCAGACACACCCCGTCCTTCACCACACCTCGCTTCACACCCGCTCCGTTATATAAATGCGCCCGACCGCGCGGGATAACAAGTTAGTGTTCGCCTTCGCTCTGTGCTGTGTTCGCCTTCGCGTGTTTCAAGTTCAAAACTTCAACAATGACTGGTCGCGGTAAGGGAGGCAAAGGTCTTGGAAAGGGAGGAGCAAAGCGTCACAGGAAAGTACTCCGTGATAACATCCAGGGTATCACCAAACCGGCCATCCGCCGTTTGGCTCGCAGAGGTGGCGTCAAACGTATCTCCGGTTTGATATACGAAGAGACCCGCGGCGTGCTCAAGGTGTTCCTCGAGAACGTGATCAGGGACGCCGTTACCTACACCGAGCACGCTAAGAGGAAGACTGTCACAGCCATGGACGTCGTATACGCTCTGAAACGTCAGGGCCGTACTCTGTACGGTTTCGGCGGTTAATTTTTTGTGTGGTGTGTTGTGTTAAAATTATATTGTGTTCGTGTCGTGTCTCTTGTCGTAGTCGCAGTTTTCAATGACAGCGGCGGCGTCGAATCGCGATACAAATACTAATACTACTACAACAACAATTATAACGTAAAAAAGGCCCTTTTCAGGGCCGCAAAAGATTCATATGTGTTAAAAAAAAATAATGCGTTTCCGAGACTAAATGAGCGTTAATCATCAAAAATATCATCCGTACAAGTACACAAAAATATATATATAATACTTACTTACTTACTTAGCTTGATTGCTACCTATATAGTATACAAACATGCACTTCATGTACCAACTAAGTTAGGTAGGTGTACCCATAAACGAGCTAGTGACAGCGTGGCATTACAAACTCGCACTCGTATCGTAATTCGTATTCTTGTTTTTATTATATTATTGTATGTAGGTACCTACTTGCTTATTTTTTGTAGTATGAAAGTTTAACGTTGTTGTCATGTTTGTCGTCGTTGGACGGACGGATCACTGCGATGTGTGTTGTTGTAGCTGTGCCTTTTATTAATTACGCCTTGATTGTTCAAGCTTGTCTGTTGTACAATTGAAATAATATTATATGTGTGTATATATATATATATATATATATACGTAAATACACCACGTATAGGAGAAGTGGAACAAACATAAGTTAAATGAAAAACAGAGATACCCATCACGGGTCTTGGTCGGTACGAGAAGTCGGCGAGAGAAGAGGCGGGCACACTCGTGTTTTACGACCCTACACTTTATGAGCTTAAAAATGGTCAAAATATAGACGGACACATGCGTAAAGTGAACACGTATCAAGTTAGGTATCTTCGTTATCAACTCGTACACGCGGATAAATGATAATTTTACGTTTTTATAGAGAAAAACGTGTTTAGAACATGACCCGACCACCTCGGGATATATCAACGCGAAAATAAACGTCTATAACTGACGTTCCTAGCGTTGTGGGATCATAAAAAATACTCAGCGCAGTGGGTGATCTCAAAAATATTCATTTATCACTATCTACGTGTATAATATATCTAATATAAATATAGAAAAAAATATATTTTCCCAACTTATGTAGTGAAAAGTTGGAAGCGGTCGTATGAGAAAACGTCTCGCGGCACCGCGGTTCTCGTTACGGTATTGCTTGATACGGACGAAATGTACCGCCGACGGTTCCCAGAGTTAACTCGTTTTGTCGTTTGTTGTCAGTTAACTACGCTCTACGCTCTCTAGCTAACACTCTTCTCGTGCTCGTGCGTGTTGTGAAAATATATAATAATAATAATGGCAGACACAGCTGTATCATCCGAGGCGCCCGCTCCGGCGACTCCGGCGAAGAAGCAGCCCAAGGCGGCGGCCGCCGCCGCCGGTGGCGTCAAGAAGGCTAAGGCGAAGCCGACTCACCCTAAAACTTCGGAGATGGTAAACAACGCCATAAAGGAGTTGAAGGAGAGGAGCGGATCTTCGCTGCAGGCCATCAAGAAATACATTGCGGCTCAGTACAAGGTCGACGCCGAAAAATTGGCACCGTTCATTAGGAAGTATCTGAAGAGCGCCGTCGAATCCGGAGCCCTCATCCAGACAAAGGGTAAAGGAGCGTCCGGCTCGTTCAAGCTGGAATCGAAATCATCATCATCCAAGAAACCGGCGACCGGATCTTCGAAGAGATCCGCATCTTCGGCGACCGCGGCCAAGTCTAAGAAGGGTGTCGCAGCCGGTGGTGCAGCGTCAAAGTCCAAGAAGGCCGCGTCGTCCCCGTCCAAGGGCAAGGCCTCCTCGTCCGCCGCCGCCGCCACCGCCGCCGCAACGGCTAAGGACAAGAAGGCCGCCGCTGCGGCCAAGAAGAAGCCGGCCGCGAAGAAGGCGGCCGCCGCACCGGCCAGAGCTAAGGCCGCAGCGGCTCCTAAAGCCAAGAAGACCGCTAAACCGCCGACCAAGAAGCCGAAGGCGCCCAAACCCAAGAAGGCTGCGACCACGCCGAAGAAGCCCGCCGCGAAGAAGGCGACCGCTGCCAAAAAGTAAATTATGTGCTATCTCTCGGGGTGTGTGTGTGTGTGTGTGTGTGTCATTATTCATCGATCACCACCATGATGATGACGAAAACGACGACAAACACAAGTCCGGAAGGAAGGGAAAAACGCCGGGCGCCGAGCGCCGCGGCCAGCAGCAGCAGCAGCAGCAGCATCGGCATCGGCGTTTCCCGCCCGCCCGCGTCTGCCTTGCAAAAAGAAAAAAAGCCCTTTTCAGGGCTAACAAATCAATCTGTGTGATCTATCTATGCACAGTTTCTTTGACAGACAGACAGCCAACCAACCAACCAAGCCAATATATATATATATATATATATATATATATATATATATATATAATACATACTTACTTACGTATACATAAATAAGTAGGTAAATATAATTAATAAGTATTACCTATACTACAACACCACATAAATACCTCTCACCTGCGATCGATCGATTCATGTCCCCAATCATGTCGCGTCATGTCTAGCTCTATCGGTTCGGTCACTTCGAAGGCGGCCGCCATCTCTTATCGTAATCCTGAAAAAAAAAAGAAAAAGAAAAAAAAAAATTATTACATATTATTTGATACCTACATGTATAAATAGAAATCAATCGTACAAAACAACGTAGTGTAACGTTCGCCCGCTCCCCACTTTTGAAATTTAAAAGCGTCACCGATTGGTCGTCCGACGGTAAGGTTACTACATAAAATGGCGGATAAACCCGTTTTTAGAATTACTCCGCTCGCTCCGCTTTGCTCGGTGTAACCTAACCTCGTGCTGTGCGTTATTCGCGCGTGTTAGTGTGTTAATTTCTTTGCGCGTGTTTTTAATTAAAACACAATCAACATGTCTGGACGCGGTAAAGGTGGCAAAGTCAAGGGAAAGGCAAAGTCCCGTTCAAATCGTGCCGGACTTCAATTCCCTGTGGGTCGTATTCACAGGCTCCTGCGCAAGGGTAACTATGCAGAGCGCGTCGGTGCCGGCGCTCCGGTTTACCTAGCCGCCGTCATGGAATACCTCGCCGCTGAAGTGCTCGAGTTGGCAGGAAACGCCGCGAGGGACAACAAGAAGACCAGGATCATTCCGAGACATCTTCAACTGGCCATCCGCAACGACGAGGAGTTGAACAAGCTTCTATCCGGTGTGACCATCGCCCAAGGCGGTGTTCTACCCAATATCCAGGCTGTACTGCTGCCCAAGAAGACCGAGAAGAAGGCTTAAGTTTGTCGCGCGCAGCGCATATTGTGTTGTTATTATTATTATAATAATGCGCTATTAAACCGTCGTCGGCGTGTACCGACCCCGACTGTCCCCAAAAGGCCCTTTTCAGGGCCGCAATATGATTCTGTGCGTAATTTACTATGCTTGTTTCTATTGATAAATATACGCGAACGTATATAGATTAAGCTAAGGTACATATATACATAAAAATTGTATACTTAGACCTATTATTATACGTATAATACACCCAAGCACCTACTACTTGATTCTTATTGTGTGTACATTTAGATACGACTATCCGTCCGTATGCGCGAAGGAAGCTACCATCCTACCATTACCGTAAGGCGTAAGACTCGTAGGTGCATATTATTATTTAAGTACGTTGATGTGTTGTGAATAAAAAACAATAAATCGGCCGCTTGAAGAGGACAAACAATTATCGTGAGGGGTGAGAGAGCGGGGGGGGGGGGGGGGGACATTGTGGTGGGGGATTTGAAACGTTACGATTGGTCGGATGATTTTTACGATCAAGTAGTTCGGTGCGAGACTTGCGAGTGAATATAACGGAAAAATCAAACGGTGCGACTTATTACTAACATTACTCTCTCTCAGTCTACAGCAGTTACAGTGAGTGTTGTTGTGAACAGCGAAGATGCCGCCCAAGACAAGTGGTAAAGCCGCCAAGAAGTCCGGCAAGGCTCAGAAGAACATCTCCAAAACGGACAAGAAAAAGAAGAAGCATAAGAGGAAGGAGAGCTACGCCATCTACATCTACAAGGTGTTGAAGCAGGTGCATCCCGACACTGGTATATCCAGTAAGGCCATGTCGATCATGAACTCGTTCGTGAACGACATCTTCGAGCGCATCGCCGCGGAAGCTTCCCGTTTGGCCCACTACAACAAGAGGTCCACCATTACTTCCAGGGAGGTGCAGACTTCGGTGAGGCTCTTGCTGCCCGGCGAGCTCGCCAAGCACGCTGTCAGCGAGGGCACCAAGGCTGTCACCAAGTACACGAGCTCCAAGTAATAGTGTGTGTGTTTGTGTACGTGTACGTGTGCGAACGAACCCGTTTCACGTCATCATCGGCGCCACCCACCATAATGATGTGATATTCAAAAGGCCCTTTTCAGGGCCACAATATATCTCGTGAGTTTTTAAATATGTTTCTCGACATCTTCCCGTCTATCTACCTCTCTACACATTCGACAATTTTAGGTAGTACCTACTTATCGTATTATATATAGGTACATACATACGTAATAAACAACTACCTACCTAACTGATATAAAGAATTTGTTATTAGTACTTACATATTTGGCTGGCAGGCAGGCAGGCAGGCACCGCGCACCGCACACACACCGCATACCCTTAACCCGGTGTTAGGAGCATCCACTGCAGACGAAACACCACCTGAAAAATAAACGTAATAATAATGATTATTTACGTACTTATTGGGTAAGTAAGTACATGAGCCTATATTAATAGGTGTGTGTATATATATTTATTTACTTTGATATCGGCACGCACGCACACACAATACGACGTCACACAATATGGCTACTGACTGCCGAACAATGGAAAATAAAATAAAAAATAGAAATGTATTCGAAATTCAAAATTAGGTAAGTACGTACTAGTGTTTATTACTTGATGAAAATGGACCTATGATGTGAACCGAAACGATTTACAAACTTTACCGACAGGGGGCGCTGTTTGTGTGCGCGCAAATGTAAGCCGTAAGTCGGCGGCGTGTCGTGGCGATAATATAAAAGAGCGGTGAACTAAAATTCAGTCAGTTTTGTTAGTTTCCTCCGCTAGCACGTACGTCGTTCGTGTCGTGGTCTCTTCGTTTTCGTGGTTTTTTTTTTTATTTTTTTGTTTGTCGTTCGCGCTCGAGTGTGTGTCATATCACAGTAAAATGGCTCGTACTAAGCAAACTGCCCGTAAATCGACCGGTGGTAAAGCACCGCGTAAACAGCTCGCCACCAAGGCGGCGCGCAAGAGCGCTCCCGCCACCGGCGGTGTCAAGAAGCCTCATCGTTACAGGCCCGGCACGGTGGCTCTCCGTGAGATCCGTCGCTACCAGAAGAGTACCGAGCTCCTGATCCGCAAGCTTCCCTTCCAGCGTCTGGTGCGTGAGATCGCTCAAGATTTCAAGACCGATCTTCGTTTCCAGAGCTCGGCCGTTATGGCCCTTCAGGAGGCGAGCGAGGCGTACCTGGTCGGACTCTTCGAAGACACCAATCTGTGCGCCATCCACGCCAAACGTGTTACAATCATGCCGAAGGACATTCAGCTCGCACGCAGAATCAGAGGCGAACGTGCTTAAATTGTAAAAAAAAAAAAGCAGCGTACATATCTGTACGTCTAGTCTTATCTATCAAAAGGCCCTTTTCAGGGCCGCATATGAATCGAAACGCAATTAACGTGTTTGTTTCTTTGTACAATATTACAATTACCTACCTACCTTAGATAGATAAGCACCTACTTACTTCACTCACTCGCTTAACACAAAATCTACTAAGTACCAATGAATGATGTATGTGATACATACGCCTAATTATGGTAAGAGTCATTAAAAAGAGAGGTTATCTATCCATCTTGCGACCATCGAAATAAGCGAGCGTTCGACTTCGCCAGCTAAGAGGCCGGTACGGTAATGATATTATTCTTCTTTCTTCTACTACTACGACGACGCCACCGCGCAGAATTATCTTCAAACAAAAACACACACACACACACACACACACACACACACACACGCACGCACGAACATTCTTTTTTCTTCTTTCTTCAGATTTCCCCCCCCCCCCTCCGGTGGACCGCCCGCCCGACTGCCCGACTGCCCGACTGCCCGAATATCTCGATAAATTAAATCTAAAATACCTATATAAAAAATATTCGCAACTATACTAAATATACTACTATTATTATGTGTGTGTGTCGCTGCCATGCCGAGCAGACACACCCCGTCCTTCACCACACCTCGCTTCACACCCGCTCCGTTATATAAATGCGCCCGACCGCGCGGGATAACAAGTTAGTGTTCGCCTTCGCTCTGTGCTGTGTTCGCCTTCGCGTGTTTCAAGTTCAAAACTTCAACAATGACTGGTCGCGGTAAGGGAGGCAAAGGTCTTGGAAAGGGAGGAGCAAAGCGTCACAGGAAAGTACTCCGTGATAACATCCAGGGTATCACCAAACCGGCCATCCGCCGTTTGGCTCGCAGAGGTGGCGTCAAACGTATCTCCGGTTTGATATACGAAGAGACCCGCGGCGTGCTCAAGGTGTTCCTCGAGAACGTGATCAGGGACGCCGTTACCTACACCGAGCACGCTAAGAGGAAGACTGTCACAGCCATGGACGTCGTATACGCTCTGAAACGTCAGGGCCGTACTCTGTACGGTTTCGGCGGTTAATTTTTTGTGTGGTGTGTTGTGTTAAAATTATATTGTGTTCGTGTCGTGTCTCTTGTCGTAGTCGCAGTTTTCAATGACAGCGGCGGCGTCGAATCGCGATACAAATACTAATACTACTACAACAACAATTATAACGTAAAAAAGGCCCTTTTCAGGGCCGCAAAAGATTCATATGTGTTAAAAAAAAATAATGCGTTTCCGAGACTAAATGAGCGTTAATCATCAAAAATATCATCCGTACAAGTACACAAAAATATATATATAATACTTACTTACTTACTTAGCTTGATTGCTACCTATATAGTATACAAACATGCACTTCATGTACCAACTAAGTTAGGTAGGTGTACCCATAAACGAGCTAGTGACAGCGTGGCATTACAAACTCGCACTCGTATCGTAATTCGTATTCTTGTTTTTATTATATTATTGTATGTAGGTACCTACTTGCTTATTTTTTGTAGTATGAAAGTTTAACGTTGTTGTCATGTTTGTCGTCGTTGGACGGACGGATCACTGCGATGTGTGTTGTTGTAGCTGTGCCTTTTATTAATTACGCCTTGATTGTTCAAGCTTGTCTGTTGTACAATTGAAATAATATTATATGTGTGTATATATATATATATATATATATACGTAAATACACCACGTATAGGAGAAGTGGAACAAACATAAGTTAAATGAAAAACAGAGATACCCATCACGGGTCTTGGTCGGTACGAGAAGTCGGCGAGAGAAGAGGCGGGCACACTCGTGTTTTACGACCCTACACTTTATGAGCTTAAAAATGGTCAAAATATAGACGGACACATGCGTAAAGTGAACACGTATCAAGTTAGGTATCTTCGTTATCAACTCGTACACGCGGATAAATGATAATTTTACGTTTTTATAGAGAAAAACGTGTTTAGAACATGACCCGACCACCTCGGGATATATCAACGCGAAAATAAACGTCTATAACTGACGTTCCTAGCGTTGTGGGATCATAAAAAATACTCAGCGCAGTGGGTGATCTCAAAAATATTCATTTATCACTATCTACGTGTATAATATATCTAATATAAATATAGAAAAAAATATATTTTCCCAACTTATGTAGTGAAAAGTTGGAAGCGGTCGTATGAGAAAACGTCTCGCGGCACCGCGGTTCTCGTTACGGTATTGCTTGATACGGACGAAATGTACCGCCGACGGTTCCCAGAGTTAACTCGTTTTGTCGTTTGTTGTCAGTTAACTACGCTCTACGCTCTCTAGCTAACACTCTTCTCGTGCTCGTGCGTGTTGTGAAAATATATAATAATAATAATGGCAGACACAGCTGTATCATCCGAGGCGCCCGCTCCGGCGACTCCGGCGAAGAAGCAGCCCAAGGCGGCGGCCGCCGCCGCCGGTGGCGTCAAGAAGGCTAAGGCGAAGCCGACTCACCCTAAAACTTCGGAGATGGTAAACAACGCCATAAAGGAGTTGAAGGAGAGGAGCGGATCTTCGCTGCAGGCCATCAAGAAATACATTGCGGCTCAGTACAAGGTCGACGCCGAAAAATTGGCACCGTTCATTAGGAAGTATCTGAAGAGCGCCGTCGAATCCGGAGCCCTCATCCAGACAAAGGGTAAAGGAGCGTCCGGCTCGTTCAAGCTGGAATCGAAATCATCATCATCCAAGAAACCGGCGACCGGATCTTCGAAGAGATCCGCATCTTCGGCGACCGCGGCCAAGTCTAAGAAGGGTGTCGCAGCCGGTGGTGCAGCGTCAAAGTCCAAGAAGGCCGCGTCGTCCCCGTCCAAGGGCAAGGCCTCCTCGTCCGCCGCCGCCGCCACCGCCGCCGCAACGGCTAAGGACAAGAAGGCCGCCGCTGCGGCCAAGAAGAAGCCGGCCGCGAAGAAGGCGGCCGCCGCACCGGCCAGAGCTAAGGCCGCAGCGGCTCCTAAAGCCAAGAAGACCGCTAAACCGCCGACCAAGAAGCCGAAGGCGCCCAAACCCAAGAAGGCTGCGACCACGCCGAAGAAGCCCGCCGCGAAGAAGGCGACCGCTGCCAAAAAGTAAATTATGTGCTATCTCTCGGGGTGTGTGTGTGTGTGTGTGTGTGTCATTATTCATCGATCACCACCATGATGATGACGAAAACGACGACAAACACAAGTCCGGAAGGAAGGGAAAAACGCCGGGCGCCGAGCGCCGCGGCCAGCAGCAGCAGCAGCAGCAGCATCGGCATCGGCGTTTCCCGCCCGCCCGCGTCTGCCTTGCAAAAAGAAAAAAAGCCCTTTTCAGGGCTAACAAATCAATCTGTGTGATCTATCTATGCACAGTTTCTTTGACAGACAGACAGCCAACCAACCAACCAAGCCAATATATATATATATATATATATATATATATATATATATATATAATACATACTTACTTACGTATACATAAATAAGTAGGTAAATATAATTAATAAGTATTACCTATACTACAACACCACATAAATACCTCTCACCTGCGATCGATCGATTCATGTCCCCAATCATGTCGCGTCATGTCTAGCTCTATCGGTTCGGTCACTTCGAAGGCGGCCGCCATCTCTTATCGTAATCCTGAAAAAAAAAAGAAAAAGAAAAAAAAAAATTATTACATATTATTTGATACCTACATGTATAAATAGAAATCAATCGTACAAAACAACGTAGTGTAACGTTCGCCCGCTCCCCACTTTTGAAATTTAAAAGCGTCACCGATTGGTCGTCCGACGGTAAGGTTACTACATAAAATGGCGGATAAACCCGTTTTTAGAATTACTCCGCTCGCTCCGCTTTGCTCGGTGTAACCTAACCTCGTGCTGTGCGTTATTCGCGCGTGTTAGTGTGTTAATTTCTTTGCGCGTGTTTTTAATTAAAACACAATCAACATGTCTGGACGCGGTAAAGGTGGCAAAGTCAAGGGAAAGGCAAAGTCCCGTTCAAATCGTGCCGGACTTCAATTCCCTGTGGGTCGTATTCACAGGCTCCTGCGCAAGGGTAACTATGCAGAGCGCGTCGGTGCCGGCGCTCCGGTTTACCTAGCCGCCGTCATGGAATACCTCGCCGCTGAAGTGCTCGAGTTGGCAGGAAACGCCGCGAGGGACAACAAGAAGACCAGGATCATTCCGAGACATCTTCAACTGGCCATCCGCAACGACGAGGAGTTGAACAAGCTTCTATCCGGTGTGACCATCGCCCAAGGCGGTGTTCTACCCAATATCCAGGCTGTACTGCTGCCCAAGAAGACCGAGAAGAAGGCTTAAGTTTGTCGCGCGCAGCGCATATTGTGTTGTTATTATTATTATAATAATGCGCTATTAAACCGTCGTCGGCGTGTACCGACCCCGACTGTCCCCAAAAGGCCCTTTTCAGGGCCGCAATATGATTCTGTGCGTAATTTACTATGCTTGTTTCTATTGATAAATATACGCGAACGTATATAGATTAAGCTAAGGTACATATATACATAAAAATTGTATACTTAGACCTATTATTATACGTATAATACACCCAAGCACCTACTACTTGATTCTTATTGTGTGTACATTTAGATACGACTATCCGTCCGTATGCGCGAAGGAAGCTACCATCCTACCATTACCGTAAGGCGTAAGACTCGTAGGTGCATATTATTATTTAAGTACGTTGATGTGTTGTGAATAAAAAACAATAAATCGGCCGCTTGAAGAGGACAAACAATTATCGTGAGGGGTGAGAGAGCGGGGGGGGGGGGGGGGGACATTGTGGTGGGGGATTTGAAACGTTACGATTGGTCGGATGATTTTTACGATCAAGTAGTTCGGTGCGAGACTTGCGAGTGAATATAACGGAAAAATCAAACGGTGCGACTTATTACTAACATTACTCTCTCTCAGTCTACAGCAGTTACAGTGAGTGTTGTTGTGAACAGCGAAGATGCCGCCCAAGACAAGTGGTAAAGCCGCCAAGAAGTCCGGCAAGGCTCAGAAGAACATCTCCAAAACGGACAAGAAAAAGAAGAAGCATAAGAGGAAGGAGAGCTACGCCATCTACATCTACAAGGTGTTGAAGCAGGTGCATCCCGACACTGGTATATCCAGTAAGGCCATGTCGATCATGAACTCGTTCGTGAACGACATCTTCGAGCGCATCGCCGCGGAAGCTTCCCGTTTGGCCCACTACAACAAGAGGTCCACCATTACTTCCAGGGAGGTGCAGACTTCGGTGAGGCTCTTGCTGCCCGGCGAGCTCGCCAAGCACGCTGTCAGCGAGGGCACCAAGGCTGTCACCAAGTACACGAGCTCCAAGTAATAGTGTGTGTGTTTGTGTACGTGTACGTGTGCGAACGAACCCGTTTCACGTCATCATCGGCGCCACCCACCATAATGATGTGATATTCAAAAGGCCCTTTTCAGGGCCACAATATATCTCGTGAGTTTTTAAATATGTTTCTCGACATCTTCCCGTCTATCTACCTCTCTACACATTCGACAATTTTAGGTAGTACCTACTTATCGTATTATATATAGGTACATACATACGTAATAAACAACTACCTACCTAACTGATATAAAGAATTTGTTATTAGTACTTACATATTTGGCTGGCAGGCAGGCAGGCAGGCACCGCGCACCGCACACACACCGCATACCCTTAACCCGGTGTTAGGAGCATCCACTGCAGACGAAACACCACCTGAAAAATAAACGTAATAATAATGATTATTTACGTACTTATTGGGTAAGTAAGTACATGAGCCTATATTAATAGGTGTGTGTATATATATTTATTTACTTTGATATCGGCACGCACGCACACACAATACGACGTCACACAATATGGCTACTGACTGCCGAACAATGGAAAATAAAATAAAAAATAGAAATGTATTCGAAATTCAAAATTAGGTAAGTACGTACTAGTGTTTATTACTTGATGAAAATGGACCTATGATGTGAACCGAAACGATTTACAAACTTTACCGACAGGGGGCGCTGTTTGTGTGCGCGCAAATGTAAGCCGTAAGTCGGCGGCGTGTCGTGGCGATAATATAAAAGAGCGGTGAACTAAAATTCAGTCAGATTGATTCTGCGTTCTGATCTCGGTGCGAACGGACGTGCTGTCGCGGCGCGCCCCGAACCACTGACTCATTGTGTGGAATTACTGTTCGATCTCTCTGACTCATCGTTCGTCGTTTCCGGAACTCCAAACTTCAGTGTGGGCATTAGTTTACTCTGCGGAGAGGATTCTTGTGACGGCGAGCGCCGTTTCAGTTGTGCTCATACAGTGCGATCGACGACCCAGCGTGCCCTTTTCAGGGCGCAAAGGCTTCGTTCAACCTTTTTCCACGCCTGCACGACTTCAGTGCGGTTGAGTCCCACATTTAGTTGGGCCGTTCGGAAAACAAATTGGCCTGCTTTCTAACGAACGCAGGCCGAGCTGGTTGTTCGCCGAACGTAGCGCGGACCCTGGCGCTAGTCCTTTGACCCCTTCAGGGTCTCGGGCGTACAACAGGTTGGGCACTGGACCACTGGCCTTGGGGGCTTCCCTAGTCAACCCAGTGTATCGGTTAGGTAGTGTTAAGTTAGGGACACACCTGTTAGCCCAAACAAGGTTGGCAACAGACCATTACACACATCACGTAGTAGGGAGATAGGCACACACTCTCTGTCTATACCCGGCAGAGAGAAGCCCTTTAGGATCCCGAGTGCACCCCTCGGGATACACCCCCCCACTCTTCTGCGACACAACAAGTCGCAGTGTCGCCATAATGGCGACACAGCCCCCTCCAGATGAGGACCTGCTTCACAGGTTCCTCACTGAAAAAGGAATGATAGGAGAGTTTCTCCAATATAAGGAGGCCTCCTGCACCCACATCCCGATCGCGACCGCGACCGCCCCACCTCTGACCCAAAACCGCTACGATGTTCTTACCGTAGAGGAATCTCAACCCCTCCCACTCTCAGGGCATAGCCGAGACCCGCGGCTTCAACCGCGCGACTTCTCTGCGGTTAAAGCCGCCTCATTCTCCGACAGTGAGTCGGATATGGAACTCGACCAGCCGAGCTCCAACCCAAACTCCAATTCTTCGTCCTCTGAGGACGGTTTCACAAAGGTGGGTGGCAAGCGGCAACGCCCGCCAACACCCAAGAAACAACCGCCGCCAAAGACGTCTAAGAACGTCAAAGGCAAGCCAGTAAGGCCTCCAACCCCTGTTCCTGCTGCCTCTCAAGGCAGCACTTCGGACGCTGAGTCCCCTGAGGGCCGCAAGCCCAAAGCCCCCCCGCCCGTGATTATTCACGAGGCAAAATACTGGGAGTCCGTGTCCAGGACTCTCAACGATCGTCGTGTTGCATACACGAAGGCGCAGAAATGCGAATTAGGCATCAGGGTCACGGTCCCTTCCATAAGGGAATACCGCGCCCTCACTAGCCTCCTTACGGAGCGCCACATTCAGTGGCATACCTTCACGCTCGATGACGAGCGAGTCCTTCGCGCGGTAATTAAGCGCATGCCCACCGATATTTCAGAGGACTTCATCCTCGAATCTCTTAAGGCACAAGACCTGCCGGTAAGAGAGGTACACAGGATGTACCGGGGCAGAACCCCAAGAGTACCATACGACATGGTACTGGTCGTCCTCGACAAATCTCCTGAGGGGAAGAAAATCTTCTCTGTGGAGAAAGTCGCAGGACTCACTGGCTTCACAGTGGAACCTCCCCGCAAACGCGGCATCGTCGGGCAATGTCACAATTGCCAAAACTACGGGCACTCCGCCCGCAACTGTCATGCGCGCGCCCGGTGCGTAAAGTGCACGGGCGACCACGCGACCAAAGACTGCGAGCGCACCAGAGAGTCGCCGGGCAGTCCGACCTGCGTGCTCTGTGGGCAAGCTGGGCACCCGGCCAATTGGCGGGGTTGCACCAAAGCGCCTAAGAGCAGCAACAAGCCGAACCAGCCCAGGCGCTCTCAACAAGCGCCACAACGCCCAATGGCCAGACAGGCCAACTTCCAAGTCAACAATCCAGTTGACTTCCCTCAGCTGAGAGGACGACCTTCCGGTCCCTCTCAAATGCCGCCTTCCCAGACGGTCATCCCGCCACCGAGCCCAGCTGCAGCAGTCCCTAGACCGCCAGCGCCTCGACCTCCCATGGCTAACCGTAGCCAACCGCCCCAGCCCTCAGGAGTGGCCCACGCACCCAGTACTCCAAAGTACTCGGGCCAGCGCGTTGCCACCTCTGAAGAGGCCAGCAATATCGCACTAGAGGTTCTGGACTCTCTAGCGACCTTAGACTTCGATGTACTCGAAGAGTTGGGGTACGCCCTCATCGCCGCCGGCAACGATTGGCTTGCACGTGCGAAGGTGATGAGGCAGTATGCCGACGTTAGAAGGATGATGCAAGCGGTCCAGATACCCGCGCATCTCCTGCCCGCTGGCCGTCCGTGATGGGTAGTACAACCCAGAGGAACAAACCCCGATCGCTGACCTTGGCATTTTACAATGCCAACGGAACCCTCCGCGACCAAAGGACTGAAATCGCTCAGTACCTCACCCAACATCAGGTGGACATACTCCTCGTACAGGAGACCTTCCTGAAGCCCGCTCATAGGGACCCCAAAATTGCGAACTACAACATCATTCGCAATGATAGGTTAGGCAGGCCGAAAGGCGGAACGCTAATCTATCACAAGAGGTCCCTACACTGCTGCCAACTAGATCCGCCAACTCTAACGAACATGGAATGTTCAATACTCCGCCTAGCGATGACTGGCCACTCGCCAATCAATATCGCATCCATTTACCTCAGTCCCTCCAAATCTCTGCTTGAGAGTGACCTCCAAGCCCTGTTTGCTATGGGAAACGCTACCATTCTAGCTGGCGACCTCAATAGCAAACACACCAGGTGGAATTCGCTGACCAACTCGACGAACGGAGAAATCCTACAGAGGCTCGAAGAGACTCTAGATTTCGACGTCATAGCGCCCCTGGGTCCCACCCGATACCCAATTGTGGATGATCAAAATCCCAGTGTCCTGGACTTTGCCCTACTAAAGAATATCACCCTTCAAGTGTGTTCTATAGAGGTGCATTCAGACCTGAATTCGGACCACAGACCGGTCCTCCTACAACTAGGACAGACAGACAATGGGCGTCCCGCCCATACTAGAATACAAACAGACTGGAAGAAACTCGCAAGAGTACTCGACCAATCCTCCCCGGACTTGGACGCTATCCCTGACAGGATAACGTCCACCGAACAGACAGACTTGGCGATCTCGTCACTCACCAACCACTTGCAAGCAGCCGTCAAGGACTGCTCCAGGCAGGTCCCTTCTGTGGATCCTAACCACAGATTCGAACTGCCTGATGACGCAAGGAGGTTGCTGACGGAGAAGAACGCCGCGACAAGACTTCACGACCTATACCCCACCGATGAAGCCCGTTCCAGACTTCGTTACTTACAACGTCGAGTTAAGGAGCGAATGAAGGAACTAAGGGACGAACGGTGGGGCGAATTCCTCTCAGAACTTAAACCGTCACATGTCACTTACTGGCGTGTGGCTCGAAGCCTAAAGTGCGATCAGTTATCTTCTACTCCTCCTCTTAACAGACCAGACGGCTCCATCGCTTTTGATGATGACGAAAAAGCTGAATGCCTCGCAGACAGCCTGGAGAGTCAATGCTCTCCTAGTCGTGAGCCAGTAGATCCCGAACACGTACAACGGATGGAAACTCATGCAGAGAACATAGCGTCCTCTGCATCGAGCCCTCCCGTTATCGCACTCCCCCCGACGACGATTGAAGAGGTACAATCGATCATTAAGTCCCTTAAACCCCGAAAAGCTGCCGGTGCTGACGGGGTATCCAATGGCCTACTCAAATGCCTTCCTCAGACCCTACTACTGCTGCTAGTGAGCATCTTCAATGCTTGCCTAGCAAATTGCACGTTTCCAGACGCCTGGAAACAAGCAACAGTAATAGGCATCCCCAAACCAGGCAAAGACCTGAAAAACCCGTCCTCATATCGGCCGATCAGTCTCCTAAGCTGCATCGGTAAGATATACGAGAGAATCATTTCAGCCAGACTCAAGGATTACATTGAATCCATGAATCTGATTCCCGACGAGCAAATGGGCTTTCGCGCAAAACACTCTTGCGTGAACCAACTGCACCGCCTAACCGAACACATCCTAGGCAACCGCCGTCGCGGAAGACCCACAGGAGCACTCTTCTTCGATGTAGCGAAAGCGTTCGACAAAGTTTGGCATGTTGGCTTGGTAGCCAAATTAGCCGTAATGGGCCTGCCGGACAGTCTCGTGCGCATCGTACGGGACTTCCTGTCGAACAGATCCTTCCGGTACAAAGTTGAAGGGACGCTCTCTAGTCCCAGACCCCTAAGAGCCGGAGTCCCGCAAGGCTCCGTGCTTTCCCCGACCCTATACTCGTTGTTCACCAACGACGTACCCCGCACCCCGCACGTGGAGCTGGCTCTATTCGCCGACGACACTGCGCTGTACACATCCCACAATCGGAAAGACATCATTTCCGAACGCCTCCAACAAGCAGTCGATTCCCTCGGCGCTTGGTTCCGAAAGTGGCGCATCGAAGTGAATCCTGAAAAGAGCGCAGCAGTGTTCTTTTCAAAGGATTCACGCGGTGCAACACGCCCTCCTCCATGGAGTACCTTCTCGCTCCTAAAGACGGTAACGATGTTTGGCAAGCCCATTCCATGGGTAAACCAAGCAAAGTACCTGGGCGTAATTTTTGACAGCAAGATGACGTTTGGACCTCACATCCAAAAAGTTCGTAATAGAGCAGCCTTCTATCTAGGCAGACTCTCACCTATGATCAGCAACGTAAAGATGTCGCTTAGAAATAAGCTGACTCTCTACAAGCTAAGCATCAGACCTGTCATGACTTACGCCAGCGTGATTTTCGCACACGCGGCCCCATCCCTCCTAAATAGGCTACAATTAATTCAGAATAGGTTCACACGCAGAGCCACGGGATCACACCCGGGACTGCGCACTCGTGACCTTCACCGAGACCTAGAACTTCCGTCCGTGAAGCGCTTCATCAAAGAAACGTCACAACGTTACTTTGAGAGTTGCCCTTCCCATCCCAACCCGTTAGTTGTGCAGGCAGCAAACTACAGCCCATCTAGGAATGTCCCCCTGAGGCACAGACGCCCGAGGAATGTTCTCTCTGACCCAGACGACCCCATCACGGTGGCCAACAAACCCTTCGAAAATCTCCGGACTCGCAGGAGTTCGGGTTTTTCCATAGGCACATACAACCGTACTCGGCGGCGAGTACGACGTAGTAGGAACAGTAGCTCGATTTCCAGGTACCAAAATGTACCAGGGCGCTTCACGCCACCGATAGGTTCTTAGTAGGCCCTTCAGGCACAATAGTGTCGGCCCTTATGGCATTGAGCGTTTACTACCGCTCGCGAGTTTGAATCGCTCGCTTGATAAAGGCAAAGCCCATGGCCGAGGTTCGTCCCAACTGGGAGCCCCTTGTGCATTTGCCGAAAAGGCTGAGGGTTAATAGCCCTCGCCTCAAACTGTCCCGCTGTAAATTTTAAAGCTCACAGGAGCTAAAATTGTAGGTCATTTCAAAAAAAAAAAAAAAAAAAAAAAAAAAAAAAAAAAAAAATTCAGTCAGTTTTGTTAGTTTCCTCCGCTAGCACGTACGTCGTTCGTGTCGTGGTCTCTTCGTTTTCGTGGTTTTTTTTTTTATTTTTTTGTTTGTCGTTCGCGCTCGAGTGTGTGTCATATCACAGTAAAATGGCTCGTACTAAGCAAACTGCCCGTAAATCGACCGGTGGTAAAGCACCGCGTAAACAGCTCGCCACCAAGGCGGCGCGCAAGAGCGCTCCCGCCACCGGCGGTGTCAAGAAGCCTCATCGTTACAGGCCCGGCACGGTGGCTCTCCGTGAGATCCGTCGCTACCAGAAGAGTACCGAGCTCCTGATCCGCAAGCTTCCCTTCCAGCGTCTGGTGCGTGAGATCGCTCAAGATTTCAAGACCGATCTTCGTTTCCAGAGCTCGGCCGTTATGGCCCTTCAGGAGGCGAGCGAGGCGTACCTGGTCGGACTCTTCGAAGACACCAATCTGTGCGCCATCCACGCCAAACGTGTTACAATCATGCCGAAGGACATTCAGCTCGCACGCAGAATCAGAGGCGAACGTGCTTAAATTGTAAAAAAAAAAAAGCAGCGTACATATCTGTACGTCTAGTCTTATCTATCAAAAGGCCCTTTTCAGGGCCGCATATGAATCGAAACGCAATTAACGTGTTTGTTTCTTTGTACAATATTACAATTACCTACCTACCTTAGATAGATAAGCACCTACTTACTTCACTCACTCGCTTAACACAAAATCTACTAAGTACCAATGAATGATGTATGTGATACATACGCCTAATTATGGTAAGAGTCATTAAAAAGAGAGGTTATCTATCCATCTTGCGACCATCGAAATAAGCGAGCGTTCGACTTCGCCAGCTAAGAGGCCGGTACGGTAATGATATTATTCTTCTTTCTTCTACTACTACGACGACGCCACCGCGCAGAATTATCTTCAAACAAAAACACACACACACACACACACACACACACACACACACGCACGCACGAACATTCTTTTTTCTTCTTTCTTCAGATTTCCCCCCCCCCCCTCCGGTGGACCGCCCGCCCGACTGCCCGACTGCCCGACTGCCCGAATATCTCGATAAATTAAATCTAAAATACCTATATAAAAAATATTCGCAACTATACTAAATATACTACTATTATTATGTGTGTGTGTCGCTGCCATGCCGAGCAGACACACCCCGTCCTTCACCACACCTCGCTTCACACCCGCTCCGTTATATAAATGCGCCCGACCGCGCGGGATAACAAGTTAGTGTTCGCCTTCGCTCTGTGCTGTGTTCGCCTTCGCGTGTTTCAAGTTCAAAACTTCAACAATGACTGGTCGCGGTAAGGGAGGCAAAGGTCTTGGAAAGGGAGGAGCAAAGCGTCACAGGAAAGTACTCCGTGATAACATCCAGGGTATCACCAAACCGGCCATCCGCCGTTTGGCTCGCAGAGGTGGCGTCAAACGTATCTCCGGTTTGATATACGAAGAGACCCGCGGCGTGCTCAAGGTGTTCCTCGAGAACGTGATCAGGGACGCCGTTACCTACACCGAGCACGCTAAGAGGAAGACTGTCACAGCCATGGACGTCGTATACGCTCTGAAACGTCAGGGCCGTACTCTGTACGGTTTCGGCGGTTAATTTTTTGTGTGGTGTGTTGTGTTAAAATTATATTGTGTTCGTGTCGTGTCTCTTGTCGTAGTCGCAGTTTTCAATGACAGCGGCGGCGTCGAATCGCGATACAAATACTAATACTACTACAACAACAATTATAACGTAAAAAAGGCCCTTTTCAGGGCCGCAAAAGATTCATATGTGTTAAAAAAAAATAATGCGTTTCCGAGACTAAATGAGCGTTAATCATCAAAAATATCATCCGTACAAGTACACAAAAATATATATATAATACTTACTTACTTACTTAGCTTGATTGCTACCTATATAGTATACAAACATGCACTTCATGTACCAACTAAGTTAGGTAGGTGTACCCATAAACGAGCTAGTGACAGCGTGGCATTACAAACTCGCACTCGTATCGTAATTCGTATTCTTGTTTTTATTATATTATTGTATGTAGGTACCTACTTGCTTATTTTTTGTAGTATGAAAGTTTAACGTTGTTGTCATGTTTGTCGTCGTTGGACGGACGGATCACTGCGATGTGTGTTGTTGTAGCTGTGCCTTTTATTAATTACGCCTTGATTGTTCAAGCTTGTCTGTTGTACAATTGAAATAATATTATATGTGTGTATATATATATATATATATATATACGTAAATACACCACGTATAGGAGAAGTGGAACAAACATAAGTTAAATGAAAAACAGAGATACCCATCACGGGTCTTGGTCGGTACGAGAAGTCGGCGAGAGAAGAGGCGGGCACACTCGTGTTTTACGACCCTACACTTTATGAGCTTAAAAATGGTCAAAATATAGACGGACACATGCGTAAAGTGAACACGTATCAAGTTAGGTATCTTCGTTATCAACTCGTACACGCGGATAAATGATAATTTTACGTTTTTATAGAGAAAAACGTGTTTAGAACATGACCCGACCACCTCGGGATATATCAACGCGAAAATAAACGTCTATAACTGACGTTCCTAGCGTTGTGGGATCATAAAAAATACTCAGCGCAGTGGGTGATCTCAAAAATATTCATTTATCACTATCTACGTGTATAATATATCTAATATAAATATAGAAAAAAATATATTTTCCCAACTTATGTAGTGAAAAGTTGGAAGCGGTCGTATGAGAAAACGTCTCGCGGCACCGCGGTTCTCGTTACGGTATTGCTTGATACGGACGAAATGTACCGCCGACGGTTCCCAGAGTTAACTCGTTTTGTCGTTTGTTGTCAGTTAACTACGCTCTACGCTCTCTAGCTAACACTCTTCTCGTGCTCGTGCGTGTTGTGAAAATATATAATAATAATAATGGCAGACACAGCTGTATCATCCGAGGCGCCCGCTCCGGCGACTCCGGCGAAGAAGCAGCCCAAGGCGGCGGCCGCCGCCGCCGGTGGCGTCAAGAAGGCTAAGGCGAAGCCGACTCACCCTAAAACTTCGGAGATGGTAAACAACGCCATAAAGGAGTTGAAGGAGAGGAGCGGATCTTCGCTGCAGGCCATCAAGAAATACATTGCGGCTCAGTACAAGGTCGACGCCGAAAAATTGGCACCGTTCATTAGGAAGTATCTGAAGAGCGCCGTCGAATCCGGAGCCCTCATCCAGACAAAGGGTAAAGGAGCGTCCGGCTCGTTCAAGCTGGAATCGAAATCATCATCATCCAAGAAACCGGCGACCGGATCTTCGAAGAGATCCGCATCTTCGGCGACCGCGGCCAAGTCTAAGAAGGGTGTCGCAGCCGGTGGTGCAGCGTCAAAGTCCAAGAAGGCCGCGTCGTCCCCGTCCAAGGGCAAGGCCTCCTCGTCCGCCGCCGCCGCCACCGCCGCCGCAACGGCTAAGGACAAGAAGGCCGCCGCTGCGGCCAAGAAGAAGCCGGCCGCGAAGAAGGCGGCCGCCGCACCGGCCAGAGCTAAGGCCGCAGCGGCTCCTAAAGCCAAGAAGACCGCTAAACCGCCGACCAAGAAGCCGAAGGCGCCCAAACCCAAGAAGGCTGCGACCACGCCGAAGAAGCCCGCCGCGAAGAAGGCGACCGCTGCCAAAAAGTAAATTATGTGCTATCTCTCGGGGTGTGTGTGTGTGTGTGTGTGTGTCATTATTCATCGATCACCACCATGATGATGACGAAAACGACGACAAACACAAGTCCGGAAGGAAGGGAAAAACGCCGGGCGCCGAGCGCCGCGGCCAGCAGCAGCAGCAGCAGCAGCATCGGCATCGGCGTTTCCCGCCCGCCCGCGTCTGCCTTGCAAAAAGAAAAAAAGCCCTTTTCAGGGCTAACAAATCAATCTGTGTGATCTATCTATGCACAGTTTCTTTGACAGACAGACAGCCAACCAACCAACCAAGCCAATATATATATATATATATATATATATATATATATATATATATAATACATACTTACTTACGTATACATAAATAAGTAGGTAAATATAATTAATAAGTATTACCTATACTACAACACCACATAAATACCTCTCACCTGCGATCGATCGATTCATGTCCCCAATCATGTCGCGTCATGTCTAGCTCTATCGGTTCGGTCACTTCGAAGGCGGCCGCCATCTCTTATCGTAATCCTGAAAAAAAAAAGAAAAAGAAAAAAAAAAATTATTACATATTATTTGATACCTACATGTATAAATAGAAATCAATCGTACAAAACAACGTAGTGTAACGTTCGCCCGCTCCCCACTTTTGAAATTTAAAAGCGTCACCGATTGGTCGTCCGACGGTAAGGTTACTACATAAAATGGCGGATAAACCCGTTTTTAGAATTACTCCGCTCGCTCCGCTTTGCTCGGTGTAACCTAACCTCGTGCTGTGCGTTATTCGCGCGTGTTAGTGTGTTAATTTCTTTGCGCGTGTTTTTAATTAAAACACAATCAACATGTCTGGACGCGGTAAAGGTGGCAAAGTCAAGGGAAAGGCAAAGTCCCGTTCAAATCGTGCCGGACTTCAATTCCCTGTGGGTCGTATTCACAGGCTCCTGCGCAAGGGTAACTATGCAGAGCGCGTCGGTGCCGGCGCTCCGGTTTACCTAGCCGCCGTCATGGAATACCTCGCCGCTGAAGTGCTCGAGTTGGCAGGAAACGCCGCGAGGGACAACAAGAAGACCAGGATCATTCCGAGACATCTTCAACTGGCCATCCGCAACGACGAGGAGTTGAACAAGCTTCTATCCGGTGTGACCATCGCCCAAGGCGGTGTTCTACCCAATATCCAGGCTGTACTGCTGCCCAAGAAGACCGAGAAGAAGGCTTAAGTTTGTCGCGCGCAGCGCATATTGTGTTGTTATTATTATTATAATAATGCGCTATTAAACCGTCGTCGGCGTGTACCGACCCCGACTGTCCCCAAAAGGCCCTTTTCAGGGCCGCAATATGATTCTGTGCGTAATTTACTATGCTTGTTTCTATTGATAAATATACGCGAACGTATATAGATTAAGCTAAGGTACATATATACATAAAAATTGTATACTTAGACCTATTATTATACGTATAATACACCCAAGCACCTACTACTTGATTCTTATTGTGTGTACATTTAGATACGACTATCCGTCCGTATGCGCGAAGGAAGCTACCATCCTACCATTACCGTAAGGCGTAAGACTCGTAGGTGCATATTATTATTTAAGTACGTTGATGTGTTGTGAATAAAAAACAATAAATCGGCCGCTTGAAGAGGACAAACAATTATCGTGAGGGGTGAGAGAGCGGGGGGGGGGGGGGGGGACATTGTGGTGGGGGATTTGAAACGTTACGATTGGTCGGATGATTTTTACGATCAAGTAGTTCGGTGCGAGACTTGCGAGTGAATATAACGGAAAAATCAAACGGTGCGACTTATTACTAACATTACTCTCTCTCAGTCTACAGCAGTTACAGTGAGTGTTGTTGTGAACAGCGAAGATGCCGCCCAAGACAAGTGGTAAAGCCGCCAAGAAGTCCGGCAAGGCTCAGAAGAACATCTCCAAAACGGACAAGAAAAAGAAGAAGCATAAGAGGAAGGAGAGCTACGCCATCTACATCTACAAGGTGTTGAAGCAGGTGCATCCCGACACTGGTATATCCAGTAAGGCCATGTCGATCATGAACTCGTTCGTGAACGACATCTTCGAGCGCATCGCCGCGGAAGCTTCCCGTTTGGCCCACTACAACAAGAGGTCCACCATTACTTCCAGGGAGGTGCAGACTTCGGTGAGGCTCTTGCTGCCCGGCGAGCTCGCCAAGCACGCTGTCAGCGAGGGCACCAAGGCTGTCACCAAGTACACGAGCTCCAAGTAATAGTGTGTGTGTTTGTGTACGTGTACGTGTGCGAACGAACCCGTTTCACGTCATCATCGGCGCCACCCACCATAATGATGTGATATTCAAAAGGCCCTTTTCAGGGCCACAATATATCTCGTGAGTTTTTAAATATGTTTCTCGACATCTTCCCGTCTATCTACCTCTCTACACATTCGACAATTTTAGGTAGTACCTACTTATCGTATTATATATAGGTACATACATACGTAATAAACAACTACCTACCTAACTGATATAAAGAATTTGTTATTAGTACTTACATATTTGGCTGGCAGGCAGGCAGGCAGGCACCGCGCACCGCACACACACCGCATACCCTTAACCCGGTGTTAGGAGCATCCACTGCAGACGAAACACCACCTGAAAAATAAACGTAATAATAATGATTATTTACGTACTTATTGGGTAAGTAAGTACATGAGCCTATATTAATAGGTGTGTGTATATATATTTATTTACTTTGATATCGGCACGCACGCACACACAATACGACGTCACACAATATGGCTACTGACTGCCGAACAATGGAAAATAAAATAAAAAATAGAAATGTATTCGAAATTCAAAATTAGGTAAGTACGTACTAGTGTTTATTACTTGATGAAAATGGACCTATGATGTGAACCGAAACGATTTACAAACTTTACCGACAGGGGGCGCTGTTTGTGTGCGCGCAAATGTAAGCCGTAAGTCGGCGGCGTGTCGTGGCGATAATATAAAAGAGCGGTGAACTAAAATTCAGTCAGTTTTGTTAGTTTCCTCCGCTAGCACGTACGTCGTTCGTGTCGTGGTCTCTTCGTTTTCGTGGTTTTTTTTTTTATTTTTTTGTTTGTCGTTCGCGCTCGAGTGTGTGTCATATCACAGTAAAATGGCTCGTACTAAGCAAACTGCCCGTAAATCGACCGGTGGTAAAGCACCGCGTAAACAGCTCGCCACCAAGGCGGCGCGCAAGAGCGCTCCCGCCACCGGCGGTGTCAAGAAGCCTCATCGTTACAGGCCCGGCACGGTGGCTCTCCGTGAGATCCGTCGCTACCAGAAGAGTACCGAGCTCCTGATCCGCAAGCTTCCCTTCCAGCGTCTGGTGCGTGAGATCGCTCAAGATTTCAAGACCGATCTTCGTTTCCAGAGCTCGGCCGTTATGGCCCTTCAGGAGGCGAGCGAGGCGTACCTGGTCGGACTCTTCGAAGACACCAATCTGTGCGCCATCCACGCCAAACGTGTTACAATCATGCCGAAGGACATTCAGCTCGCACGCAGAATCAGAGGCGAACGTGCTTAAATTGTAAAAAAAAAAAAGCAGCGTACATATCTGTACGTCTAGTCTTATCTATCAAAAGGCCCTTTTCAGGGCCGCATATGAATCGAAACGCAATTAACGTGTTTGTTTCTTTGTACAATATTACAATTACCTACCTACCTTAGATAGATAAGCACCTACTTACTTCACTCACTCGCTTAACACAAAATCTACTAAGTACCAATGAATGATGTATGTGATACATACGCCTAATTATGGTAAGAGTCATTAAAAAGAGAGGTTATCTATCCATCTTGCGACCATCGAAATAAGCGAGCGTTCGACTTCGCCAGCTAAGAGGCCGGTACGGTAATGATATTATTCTTCTTTCTTCTACTACTACGACGACGCCACCGCGCAGAATTATCTTCAAACAAAAACACACACACACACACACACACACACACACACACACGCACGCACGAACATTCTTTTTTCTTCTTTCTTCAGATTTCCCCCCCCCCCCTCCGGTGGACCGCCCGCCCGACTGCCCGACTGCCCGACTGCCCGAATATCTCGATAAATTAAATCTAAAATACCTATATAAAAAATATTCGCAACTATACTAAATATACTACTATTATTATGTGTGTGTGTCGCTGCCATGCCGAGCAGACACACCCCGTCCTTCACCACACCTCGCTTCACACCCGCTCCGTTATATAAATGCGCCCGACCGCGCGGGATAACAAGTTAGTGTTCGCCTTCGCTCTGTGCTGTGTTCGCCTTCGCGTGTTTCAAGTTCAAAACTTCAACAATGACTGGTCGCGGTAAGGGAGGCAAAGGTCTTGGAAAGGGAGGAGCAAAGCGTCACAGGAAAGTACTCCGTGATAACATCCAGGGTATCACCAAACCGGCCATCCGCCGTTTGGCTCGCAGAGGTGGCGTCAAACGTATCTCCGGTTTGATATACGAAGAGACCCGCGGCGTGCTCAAGGTGTTCCTCGAGAACGTGATCAGGGACGCCGTTACCTACACCGAGCACGCTAAGAGGAAGACTGTCACAGCCATGGACGTCGTATACGCTCTGAAACGTCAGGGCCGTACTCTGTACGGTTTCGGCGGTTAATTTTTTGTGTGGTGTGTTGTGTTAAAATTATATTGTGTTCGTGTCGTGTCTCTTGTCGTAGTCGCAGTTTTCAATGACAGCGGCGGCGTCGAATCGCGATACAAATACTAATACTACTACAACAACAATTATAACGTAAAAAAGGCCCTTTTCAGGGCCGCAAAAGATTCATATGTGTTAAAAAAAAATAATGCGTTTCCGAGACTAAATGAGCGTTAATCATCAAAAATATCATCCGTACAAGTACACAAAAATATATATATAATACTTACTTACTTACTTAGCTTGATTGCTACCTATATAGTATACAAACATGCACTTCATGTACCAACTAAGTTAGGTAGGTGTACCCATAAACGAGCTAGTGACAGCGTGGCATTACAAACTCGCACTCGTATCGTAATTCGTATTCTTGTTTTTATTATATTATTGTATGTAGGTACCTACTTGCTTATTTTTTGTAGTATGAAAGTTTAACGTTGTTGTCATGTTTGTCGTCGTTGGACGGACGGATCACTGCGATGTGTGTTGTTGTAGCTGTGCCTTTTATTAATTACGCCTTGATTGTTCAAGCTTGTCTGTTGTACAATTGAAATAATATTATATGTGTGTATATATATATATATATATATATACGTAAATACACCACGTATAGGAGAAGTGGAACAAACATAAGTTAAATGAAAAACAGAGATACCCATCACGGGTCTTGGTCGGTACGAGAAGTCGGCGAGAGAAGAGGCGGGCACACTCGTGTTTTACGACCCTACACTTTATGAGCTTAAAAATGGTCAAAATATAGACGGACACATGCGTAAAGTGAACACGTATCAAGTTAGGTATCTTCGTTATCAACTCGTACACGCGGATAAATGATAATTTTACGTTTTTATAGAGAAAAACGTGTTTAGAACATGACCCGACCACCTCGGGATATATCAACGCGAAAATAAACGTCTATAACTGACGTTCCTAGCGTTGTGGGATCATAAAAAATACTCAGCGCAGTGGGTGATCTCAAAAATATTCATTTATCACTATCTACGTGTATAATATATCTAATATAAATATAGAAAAAAATATATTTTCCCAACTTATGTAGTGAAAAGTTGGAAGCGGTCGTATGAGAAAACGTCTCGCGGCACCGCGGTTCTCGTTACGGTATTGCTTGATACGGACGAAATGTACCGCCGACGGTTCCCAGAGTTAACTCGTTTTGTCGTTTGTTGTCAGTTAACTACGCTCTACGCTCTCTAGCTAACACTCTTCTCGTGCTCGTGCGTGTTGTGAAAATATATAATAATAATAATGGCAGACACAGCTGTATCATCCGAGGCGCCCGCTCCGGCGACTCCGGCGAAGAAGCAGCCCAAGGCGGCGGCCGCCGCCGCCGGTGGCGTCAAGAAGGCTAAGGCGAAGCCGACTCACCCTAAAACTTCGGAGATGGTAAACAACGCCATAAAGGAGTTGAAGGAGAGGAGCGGATCTTCGCTGCAGGCCATCAAGAAATACATTGCGGCTCAGTACAAGGTCGACGCCGAAAAATTGGCACCGTTCATTAGGAAGTATCTGAAGAGCGCCGTCGAATCCGGAGCCCTCATCCAGACAAAGGGTAAAGGAGCGTCCGGCTCGTTCAAGCTGGAATCGAAATCATCATCATCCAAGAAACCGGCGACCGGATCTTCGAAGAGATCCGCATCTTCGGCGACCGCGGCCAAGTCTAAGAAGGGTGTCGCAGCCGGTGGTGCAGCGTCAAAGTCCAAGAAGGCCGCGTCGTCCCCGTCCAAGGGCAAGGCCTCCTCGTCCGCCGCCGCCGCCACCGCCGCCGCAACGGCTAAGGACAAGAAGGCCGCCGCTGCGGCCAAGAAGAAGCCGGCCGCGAAGAAGGCGGCCGCCGCACCGGCCAGAGCTAAGGCCGCAGCGGCTCCTAAAGCCAAGAAGACCGCTAAACCGCCGACCAAGAAGCCGAAGGCGCCCAAACCCAAGAAGGCTGCGACCACGCCGAAGAAGCCCGCCGCGAAGAAGGCGACCGCTGCCAAAAAGTAAATTATGTGCTATCTCTCGGGGTGTGTGTGTGTGTGTGTGTGTGTCATTATTCATCGATCACCACCATGATGATGACGAAAACGACGACAAACACAAGTCCGGAAGGAAGGGAAAAACGCCGGGCGCCGAGCGCCGCGGCCAGCAGCAGCAGCAGCAGCAGCATCGGCATCGGCGTTTCCCGCCCGCCCGCGTCTGCCTTGCAAAAAGAAAAAAAGCCCTTTTCAGGGCTAACAAATCAATCTGTGTGATCTATCTATGCACAGTTTCTTTGACAGACAGACAGCCAACCAACCAACCAAGCCAATATATATATATATATATATATATATATATATATATATATATAATACATACTTACTTACGTATACATAAATAAGTAGGTAAATATAATTAATAAGTATTACCTATACTACAACACCACATAAATACCTCTCACCTGCGATCGATCGATTCATGTCCCCAATCATGTCGCGTCATGTCTAGCTCTATCGGTTCGGTCACTTCGAAGGCGGCCGCCATCTCTTATCGTAATCCTGAAAAAAAAAAGAAAAAGAAAAAAAAAAATTATTACATATTATTTGATACCTACATGTATAAATAGAAATCAATCGTACAAAACAACGTAGTGTAACGTTCGCCCGCTCCCCACTTTTGAAATTTAAAAGCGTCACCGATTGGTCGTCCGACGGTAAGGTTACTACATAAAATGGCGGATAAACCCGTTTTTAGAATTACTCCGCTCGCTCCGCTTTGCTCGGTGTAACCTAACCTCGTGCTGTGCGTTATTCGCGCGTGTTAGTGTGTTAATTTCTTTGCGCGTGTTTTTAATTAAAACACAATCAACATGTCTGGACGCGGTAAAGGTGGCAAAGTCAAGGGAAAGGCAAAGTCCCGTTCAAATCGTGCCGGACTTCAATTCCCTGTGGGTCGTATTCACAGGCTCCTGCGCAAGGGTAACTATGCAGAGCGCGTCGGTGCCGGCGCTCCGGTTTACCTAGCCGCCGTCATGGAATACCTCGCCGCTGAAGTGCTCGAGTTGGCAGGAAACGCCGCGAGGGACAACAAGAAGACCAGGATCATTCCGAGACATCTTCAACTGGCCATCCGCAACGACGAGGAGTTGAACAAGCTTCTATCCGGTGTGACCATCGCCCAAGGCGGTGTTCTACCCAATATCCAGGCTGTACTGCTGCCCAAGAAGACCGAGAAGAAGGCTTAAGTTTGTCGCGCGCAGCGCATATTGTGTTGTTATTATTATTATAATAATGCGCTATTAAACCGTCGTCGGCGTGTACCGACCCCGACTGTCCCCAAAAGGCCCTTTTCAGGGCCGCAATATGATTCTGTGCGTAATTTACTATGCTTGTTTCTATTGATAAATATACGCGAACGTATATAGATTAAGCTAAGGTACATATATACATAAAAATTGTATACTTAGACCTATTATTATACGTATAATACACCCAAGCACCTACTACTTGATTCTTATTGTGTGTACATTTAGATACGACTATCCGTCCGTATGCGCGAAGGAAGCTACCATCCTACCATTACCGTAAGGCGTAAGACTCGTAGGTGCATATTATTATTTAAGTACGTTGATGTGTTGTGAATAAAAAACAATAAATCGGCCGCTTGAAGAGGACAAACAATTATCGTGAGGGGTGAGAGAGCGGGGGGGGGGGGGGGGACATTGTGGTGGGGGATTTGAAACGTTACGATTGGTCGGATGATTTTTACGATCAAGTAGTTCGGTGCGAGACTTGCGAGTGAATATAACGGAAAAATCAAACGGTGCGACTTATTACTAACATTACTCTCTCTCAGTCTACAGCAGTTACAGTGAGTGTTGTTGTGAACAGCGAAGATGCCGCCCAAGACAAGTGGTAAAGCCGCCAAGAAGTCCGGCAAGGCTCAGAAGAACATCTCCAAAACGGACAAGAAAAAGAAGAAGCATAAGAGGAAGGAGAGCTACGCCATCTACATCTACAAGGTGTTGAAGCAGGTGCATCCCGACACTGGTATATCCAGTAAGGCCATGTCGATCATGAACTCGTTCGTGAACGACATCTTCGAGCGCATCGCCGCGGAAGCTTCCCGTTTGGCCCACTACAACAAGAGGTCCACCATTACTTCCAGGGAGGTGCAGACTTCGGTGAGGCTCTTGCTGCCCGGCGAGCTCGCCAAGCACGCTGTCAGCGAGGGCACCAAGGCTGTCACCAAGTACACGAGCTCCAAGTAATAGTGTGTGTGTTTGTGTACGTGTACGTGTGCGAACGAACCCGTTTCACGTCATCATCGGCGCCACCCACCATAATGATGTGATATTCAAAAGGCCCTTTTCAGGGCCACAATATATCTCGTGAGTTTTTAAATATGTTTCTCGACATCTTCCCGTCTATCTACCTCTCTACACATTCGACAATTTTAGGTAGTACCTACTTATCGTATTATATATAGGTACATACATACGTAATAAACAACTACCTACCTAACTGATATAAAGAATTTGTTATTAGTACTTACATATTTGGCTGGCAGGCAGGCAGGCAGGCACCGCGCACCGCACACACACCGCATACCCTTAACCCGGTGTTAGGAGCATCCACTGCAGACGAAACACCACCTGAAAAATAAACGTAATAATAATGATTATTTACGTACTTATTGGGTAAGTAAGTACATGAGCCTATATTAATAGGTGTGTGTATATATATTTATTTACTTTGATATCGGCACGCACGCACACACAATACGACGTCACACAATATGGCTACTGACTGCCGAACAATGGAAAATAAAATAAAAAATAGAAATGTATTCGAAATTCAAAATTAGGTAAGTACGTACTAGTGTTTATTACTTGATGAAAATGGACCTATGATGTGAACCGAAACGATTTACAAACTTTACCGACAGGGGGCGCTGTTTGTGTGCGCGCAAATGTAAGCCGTAAGTCGGCGGCGTGTCGTGGCGATAATATAAAAGAGCGGTGAACTAAAATTCAGTCAGTTTTGTTAGTTTCCTCCGCTAGCACGTACGTCGTTCGTGTCGTGGTCTCTTCGTTTTCGTGGTTTTTTTTTTTATTTTTTTGTTTGTCGTTCGCGCTCGAGTGTGTGTCATATCACAGTAAAATGGCTCGTACTAAGCAAACTGCCCGTAAATCGACCGGTGGTAAAGCACCGCGTAAACAGCTCGCCACCAAGGCGGCGCGCAAGAGCGCTCCCGCCACCGGCGGTGTCAAGAAGCCTCATCGTTACAGGCCCGGCACGGTGGCTCTCCGTGAGATCCGTCGCTACCAGAAGAGTACCGAGCTCCTGATCCGCAAGCTTCCCTTCCAGCGTCTGGTGCGTGAGATCGCTCAAGATTTCAAGACCGATCTTCGTTTCCAGAGCTCGGCCGTTATGGCCCTTCAGGAGGCGAGCGAGGCGTACCTGGTCGGACTCTTCGAAGACACCAATCTGTGCGCCATCCACGCCAAACGTGTTACAATCATGCCGAAGGACATTCAGCTCGCACGCAGAATCAGAGGCGAACGTGCTTAAATTGTAAAAAAAAAAAAGCAGCGTACATATCTGTACGTCTAGTCTTATCTATCAAAAGGCCCTTTTCAGGGCCGCATATGAATCGAAACGCAATTAACGTGTTTGTTTCTTTGTACAATATTACAATTACCTACCTACCTTAGATAGATAAGCACCTACTTACTTCACTCACTCGCTTAACACAAAATCTACTAAGTACCAATGAATGATGTATGTGATACATACGCCTAATTATGGTAAGAGTCATTAAAAAGAGAGGTTATCTATCCATCTTGCGACCATCGAAATAAGCGAGCGTTCGACTTCGCCAGCTAAGAGGCCGGTACGGTAATGATATTATTCTTCTTTCTTCTACTACTACGACGACGCCACCGCGCAGAATTATCTTCAAACAAAAACACACACACACACACACACACACACACACACACACACACACGCACGCACGAACATTCTTTTTTCTTCTTTCTTCAGATTTCCCCCCCCCCCCTCCGGTGGACCGCCCGCCCGACTGCCCGACTGCCCGACTGCCCGAATATCTCGATAAATTAAATCTAAAATACCTATATAAAAAATATTCGCAACTATACTAAATATACTACTATTATTATGTGTGTGTGTCGCTGCCATGCCGAGCAGACACACCCCGTCCTTCACCACACCTCGCTTCACACCCGCTCCGTTATATAAATGCGCCCGACCGCGCGGGATAACACACTCTGCGTTCTGATCTCGGTGCGAACGGACGTGCTGTCGCGGCGCGCCCCGAACCACTGACTCATTGTGTGGAATTACTGTTCGATCTCTCTGATTCATCGTTCGTCGTTTCCGGAACTCCAAACTTCAGTGTGGGCATTAGTTTACTCTGCGGAGAGGATTCTTGTGACGGCGAGCGCCGTTTCAGTTGTGCTCATACAGTGCGATCGACGACCCGGCGTGCCCTTTTCAGGGCGCTAAGGATTCGTCCAACCTTTTTCCACGCCTGCACGACTTCAGTGCGGTTGAGTCCCACATTTAGTTGGGCCGTTCGGAAAACAAATTGGCCTGCTTTCTAACGAACGCAGGCCGAGCTGGTTGTTCGCCGAACGTAGCGCGGACCCTGGCGCTAGTCCTTTGACCCCTTCAGGGTCTCGGGCGTACAACAGGTTGGGCACTGGACCACTGGCCTTGGGGGCTTCCCTAGTCAACCCAGTGTATCGGTTAGGTAGTGTTAAGTTAGGGACACACCTGTTAGCCCAAACAAGGTTGGCAACAGACCATTACACACATCACGTAGTAGGGAGATAGGCACACACTCTCTGTCTATACCCGGCAGAGAGAAGCCCTTTAGGATCCCGAGTGCACCCCTCGGGATACACCCCCCACTCTTCTGCGACACAACAAGTCGCAGTGTCGCCATAATGGCGACACAGCCCCCTCCAGATGAGGACCTGCTTCACAGGTTCCTCACTGAAAAAGGAATGATAGGAGAGTTTCTCCAATATAAGGAGGCCTCCTGCACCCACATCCCGATCGCGACCGCGACCGCCCCACCTCTGACCCAAAACCGCTACGATGTTCTTACCGTAGAGGAATCTCAACCCCTCCCACTCTCAGGGCATAGCCGAGACCCGCGGCTTCAACCGCGCGACTTCTCTGCGGTTAAAGCCGCCTCATTCTCCGACAGTGAGTCGGATATGGAACTCGACCAGCCGAGCTCCAACCCAAACTCCAATTCTTCGTCCTCTGAGGACGGTTTCACAAAGGTGGGTGGCAAGCGGCAACGCCCGCCAACACCCAAGAAACAACCGCCGCCAAAGACGTCTAAGAACGTCAAAGGCAAGCCAGTAAGGCCTCCAACTCCTGTTCCTGCTGCCTCTCAAGGCAGCACTTCGGACGCTGAGTCCCCTGAGGGCCGCAAGCCCAAAGCCCCCCCGCCCGTGATTATTCACGAGGCAAAATACTGGGAGTCCGTGTCCAGGACTCTCAACGATCGTCGTGTTGCATACACGAAGGCGCAGAAATGCGAATTAGGCATCAGGGTCACGGTCCCTTCCATAAGGGAATACCGCGCCCTCACTAGCCTCCTTACGGAGCGCCACATTCAGTGGCATACCTTCACGCTCGATAACGAGCGAGTCCTTCGCGCGGTAATTAAGCGCATGCCCACCGATATTTCAGAGGACTTCATCCTCGAATCTCTTAAGGCACAAGACCTGCCGGTAAGAGAGGTACACAGGATGTACCGGGGCAGAACCCCAAGAGTACCATACGACATGGTACTGGTCGTCCTCGACAAATCTCCTGAGGGGAAGAAAATCTTCTCTGTGGAGAAAGTCGCAGGACTCACTGGCTTCACAGTGGAACCTCCCCGCAAACGCGGCATCGTCGGGCAATGTCACAATTGCCAAAACTACGGGCACTCCGCCCGCAACTGTCATGCGCGCGCCCGGTGCGTAAAGTGCACGGGCGACCACGCGACCAAAGACTGCGAGCGCACCAGAGAGTCGCCGGGCAGTCCGACCTGCGTGCTCTGTGGGCAAGCTGGGCACCCGGCCAATTGGCGGGGTTGCACCAAAGCGCCTAAGAGCAGCAACAAGCCGAACCAGCCCAGGCGCTCTCAACAAGCGCCACAACGCCCAATGGCCAGACAGGCCAACTTCCAAGTCAACAATCCAGTTGACTTCCCTCAGCTGAGAGGACGACCTTCCGGTCCCTCTCAAATGCCGCCTTCCCAGACGGTCATCCCGCCACCGAGCCCAGCTGCAGCAGTCCCTAGACCGCCAGCGCCTCGACCTCCCATGGCTAACCGTAGCCAACCGCCCCAGCCCTCAGGAGTGGCCCACGCACCCAGTACTCCAAAGTACTCGGGCCAGCGCGTTGCCACCTCTGAAGAGGCCAGCAATATCGCACTAGAGGTTCTGGACTCTCTAGCGACCTTAGACTTCGATGTACTCGAAGAGTTGGGGTACGCCCTCATCGCCGCCGGCAACGATTGGCTTGCACGTGCGAAGGTGATGAGGCAGTATGCCGACGTTAGAAGGATGATGCAAGCGGTCCAGATACCCGCGCATCTCCTGCCCGCTGGCCGTCCGTGATGGGTAGTACAACCCAGAGGAACAAACCCCGATCGCTGACCTTGGCATTTTACAATGCCAACGGAACCCTCCGCGACCAAAGGACTGAAATCGCTCAGTACCTCACCCAACATCAGGTGGACATACTCCTCGTACAGGAGACCTTCCTGAAGCCCGCTCATAGGGACCCCAAAATTGCGAACTACAACATCATTCGCAATGATAGGTTAGGCAGGCCGAAAGGCGGAACGCTAATCTATCACAAGAGGTCCCTACACTGCTGCCAACTAGATCCGCCAACTCTAACGAACATGGAATGTTCAATACTCCGCCTAGCGATGACTGGCCACTCGCCAATCAATATCGCATCCATTTACCTCAGTCCCTCCAAATCTCTGCTTGAGAGTGACCTCCAAGCCCTGTTTGCTATGGGAAACGCTACCATTCTAGCTGGCGACCTCAATAGCAAACACACCAGGTGGAATTCGCTGACCAACTCGACGAACGGAGAAATCCTACAGAGGCTCGAAGAGACTCTAGATTTCGACGTCATAGCGCCCCTGGGTCCCACCCGATACCCAATTGTGGATGATCAAAATCCCAGTGTCCTGGACTTTGCCCTACTAAAGAATATCACCCTTCAAGTGTGTTCTATAGAGGTGCATTCAGACCTGAATTCGGACCACAGACCGGTCCTCCTACAACTAGGACAGACAGACAATGGGCGTCCCGCCCATACTAGAATACAAACAGACTGGAAGAAACTCGCAAGAGTACTCGACCAATCCTCCCCGGACTTGGACGCTATCCCTGACAGGATAACGTCCACCGAACAGACAGACTTGGCGATCTCGTCACTCACCAACCACTTGCAAGCAGCCGTCAAGGACTGCTCCAGGCAGGTCCCTTCTGTGGATCCTAACCACAGATTCGAACTGCCTGATGACGCAAGGAGGTTGCTGACGGAGAAGAACGCCGCGACAAGACTTCACGACCTATACCCCACCGATGAAGCCCGTTCCAGACTTCGTTACTTACAACGTCGAGTTAAGGAGCGAATGAAGGAACTAAGGGACGAACGGTGGGGCGAATTCCTCTCAGAACTTAAACCGTCACATGTCACTTACTGGCGTGTGGCTCGAAGCCTAAAGTGCGATCAGTTATCTTCTACTCCTCCTCTTAACAGACCAGACGGCTCCATCGCTTTTGATGATGACGAAAAAGCTGAATGCCTCGCAGACAGCCTGGAGAGTCAATGCTCTCCTAGTCGTGAGCCAGTAGATCCCGAACACGTACAACGGATGGAAACTCATGCAGAGAACATAGCGTCCTCTGCATCGAGCCCTCCCGTTATCGCACTCCCCCCGACGACGATTGAAGAGGTACAATCGATCATTAAGTCCCTTAAACCCCGAAAAGCTGCCGGTGCTGACGGGGTATCCAATGGCCTACTCAAATGCCTTCCTCAGACCCTACTACTGCTGCTAGTGAGCATCTTCAATGCTTGCCTAGCAAATTGCACGTTTCCAGACGCCTGGAAACAAGCAACAGTAATAGGCATCCCCAAACCAGGCAAAGACCTGAAAAACCCGTCCTCATATCGGCCGATCAGTCTCCTAAGCTGCATCGGTAAGATATACGAGAGAATCATTTCAGCCAGACTCAAGGATTACATTGAATCCATGAATCTGATTCCCGACGAGCAAATGGGCTTTCGCGCAAAACACTCTTGCGTGAACCAACTGCACCGCCTAACCGAACACATCCTAGGCAACCGCCGTCGCGGAAGACCCACAGGAGCACTCTTCTTCGATGTAGCGAAAGCGTTCGACAAAGTTTGGCATGTTGGCTTGGTAGCCAAATTAGCCGTAATGGGCCTGCCGGACAGTCTCGTGCGCATCGTACGGGACTTCCTGTCGAACAGATCCTTCCGGTACAAAGTTGAAGGGACGCTCTCTAGTCCCAGACCCCTAAGAGCCGGAGTCCCGCAAGGCTCCGTGCTTTCCCCGACCCTATACTCGTTGTTCACCAACGACGTACCCCGCACCCCGCACGTGGAGCTGGCTCTATTCGCCGACGACACTGCGCTGTACACATCCCACAATCGGAAAGACATCATTTCCGAACGCCTCCAACAAGCAGTCGATTCCCTCGGCGCTTGGTTCCGAAAGTGGCGCATCGAAGTGAATCCTGAAAAGAGCGCAGCAGTGTTCTTTTCAAAGGATTCACGCGGTGCAACACGCCCTCCTCCATGGAGTACCTTCTCGCTCCTAAAGACGGTAACGATGTTTGGCAAGCCCATTCCATGGGTAAACCAAGCAAAGTACCTGGGCGTAATTTTTGACAGCAAGATGACGTTTGGACCTCACATCCAAAAAGTTCGTAATAGAGCAGCCTTCTATCTAGGCAGACTCTCACCTATGATCAGCAACGTAAAGATGTCGCTTAGAAATAAGCTGACTCTCTACAAGCTAAGCATCAGACCTGTCATGACTTACGCCAGCGTGATTTTCGCACACGCGGCCCCATCCCTCCTAAATAGGCTACAATTAATTCAGAATAGGTTCACACGCAGAGCCACGGGATCACACCCGGGACTGCGCACTCGTGACCTTCACCGAGACCTAGAACTTCCGTCCGTGAAGCGCTTCATCAAAGAAACGTCACAACGTTACTTTGAGAGTTGCCCTTCCCATCCCAACCCGTTAGTTGTGCAGGCAGCAAACTACAGCCCATCTAGGAATGTCCCCCTGAGGCACAGACGCCCGAGGAATGTTCTCTCTGACCCAGACGACCCCATCACGGTGGCCAACAAACCCTTCGAAAATCTCCGGACTCGCAGGAGTTCGGGTTTTTCCATAGGCACATACAACCGTACTCGGCGGCGAGTACGACGTAGTAGGAACAGTAGCTCGATTTCCAGGTACCAAAATGTACCAGGGCGCTTCACGCCACCGATAGGTTCTTAGTAGGCCCTTCAGGCACAATAGTGTCGGCCCTTATGGCATTGAGCGTTTACTACCGCTCGCGAGTTTGAATCGCTCGCTTGATAAAGGCAAAGCCCATGGCCGAGGTTCGTCCCAACTGGGAGCCCCTTGTGCATTTGCCGAAAAGGCTGAGGGTTAATAGCCCTCGCCTCAAACTGTCCCGCTGTAAATTTTAAAGCTCACAGGAGCTAAAATTGTAGGTCATTTCAAAAAAAAAAAAAAAAAAAAAAAAACGCGGGATAACAAGTTAGTGTTCGCCTTCGCTCTGTGCTGTGTTCGCCTTCGCGTGTTTCAAGTTCAAAACTTCAACAATGACTGGTCGCGGTAAGGGAGGCAAAGGTCTTGGAAAGGGAGGAGCAAAGCGTCACAGGAAAGTACTCCGTGATAACATCCAGGGTATCACCAAACCGGCCATCCGCCGTTTGGCTCGCAGAGGTGGCGTCAAACGTATCTCCGGTTTGATATACGAAGAGACCCGCGGCGTGCTCAAGGTGTTCCTCGAGAACGTGATCAGGGACGCCGTTACCTACACCGAGCACGCTAAGAGGAAGACTGTCACAGCCATGGACGTCGTATACGCTCTGAAACGTCAGGGCCGTACTCTGTACGGTTTCGGCGGTTAATTTTTTGTGTGGTGTGTTGTGTTAAAATTATATTGTGTTCGTGTCGTGTCTCTTGTCGTAGTCGCAGTTTTCAATGACAGCGGCGGCGTCGAATCGCGATACAAATACTAATACTACTACAACAACAATTATAACGTAAAAAAGGCCCTTTTCAGGGCCGCAAAAGATTCATATGTGTTAAAAAAAAATAATGCGTTTCCGAGACTAAATGAGCGTTAATCATCAAAAATATCATCCGTACAAGTACACAAAAATATATATATAATACTTACTTACTTACTTAGCTTGATTGCTACCTATATAGTATACAAACATGCACTTCATGTACCAACTAAGTTAGGTAGGTGTACCCATAAACGAGCTAGTGACAGCGTGGCATTACAAACTCGCACTCGTATCGTAATTCGTATTCTTGTTTTTATTATATTATTGTATGTAGGTACCTACTTGCTTATTTTTTGTAGTATGAAAGTTTAACGTTGTTGTCATGTTTGTCGTCGTTGGACGGACGGATCACTGCGATGTGTGTTGTTGTAGCTGTGCCTTTTATTAATTACGCCTTGATTGTTCAAGCTTGTCTGTTGTACAATTGAAATAATATTATATGTGTGTATATATATATATATATATATATACGTAAATACACCACGTATAGGAGAAGTGGAACAAACATAAGTTAAATGAAAAACAGAGATACCCATCACGGGTCTTGGTCGGTACGAGAAGTCGGCGAGAGAAGAGGCGGGCACACTCGTGTTTTACGACCCTACACTTTATGAGCTTAAAAATGGTCAAAATATAGACGGACACATGCGTAAAGTGAACACGTATCAAGTTAGGTATCTTCGTTATCAACTCGTACACGCGGATAAATGATAATTTTACGTTTTTATAGAGAAAAACGTGTTTAGAACATGACCCGACCACCTCGGGATATATCAACGCGAAAATAAACGTCTATAACTGACGTTCCTAGCGTTGTGGGATCATAAAAAATACTCAGCGCAGTGGGTGATCTCAAAAATATTCATTTATCACTATCTACGTGTATAATATATCTAATATAAATATAGAAAAAAATATATTTTCCCAACTTATGTAGTGAAAAGTTGGAAGCGGTCGTATGAGAAAACGTCTCGCGGCACCGCGGTTCTCGTTACGGTATTGCTTGATACGGACGAAATGTACCGCCGACGGTTCCCAGAGTTAACTCGTTTTGTCGTTTGTTGTCAGTTAACTACGCTCTACGCTCTCTAGCTAACACTCTTCTCGTGCTCGTGCGTGTTGTGAAAATATATAATAATAATAATGGCAGACACAGCTGTATCATCCGAGGCGCCCGCTCCGGCGACTCCGGCGAAGAAGCAGCCCAAGGCGGCGGCCGCCGCCGCCGGTGGCGTCAAGAAGGCTAAGGCGAAGCCGACTCACCCTAAAACTTCGGAGATGGTAAACAACGCCATAAAGGAGTTGAAGGAGAGGAGCGGATCTTCGCTGCAGGCCATCAAGAAATACATTGCGGCTCAGTACAAGGTCGACGCCGAAAAATTGGCACCGTTCATTAGGAAGTATCTGAAGAGCGCCGTCGAATCCGGAGCCCTCATCCAGACAAAGGGTAAAGGAGCGTCCGGCTCGTTCAAGCTGGAATCGAAATCATCATCATCCAAGAAACCGGCGACCGGATCTTCGAAGAGATCCGCATCTTCGGCGACCGCGGCCAAGTCTAAGAAGGGTGTCGCAGCCGGTGGTGCAGCGTCAAAGTCCAAGAAGGCCGCGTCGTCCCCGTCCAAGGGCAAGGCCTCCTCGTCCGCCGCCGCCGCCACCGCCGCCGCAACGGCTAAGGACAAGAAGGCCGCCGCTGCGGCCAAGAAGAAGCCGGCCGCGAAGAAGGCGGCCGCCGCACCGGCCAGAGCTAAGGCCGCAGCGGCTCCTAAAGCCAAGAAGACCGCTAAACCGCCGACCAAGAAGCCGAAGGCGCCCAAACCCAAGAAGGCTGCGACCACGCCGAAGAAGCCCGCCGCGAAGAAGGCGACCGCTGCCAAAAAGTAAATTATGTGCTATCTCTCGGGGTGTGTGTGTGTGTGTGTGTGTGTCATTATTCATCGATCACCACCATGATGATGACGAAAACGACGACAAACACAAGTCCGGAAGGAAGGGAAAAACGCCGGGCGCCGAGCGCCGCGGCCAGCAGCAGCAGCAGCAGCAGCATCGGCATCGGCGTTTCCCGCCCGCCCGCGTCTGCCTTGCAAAAAGAAAAAAAGCCCTTTTCAGGGCTAACAAATCAATCTGTGTGATCTATCTATGCACAGTTTCTTTGACAGACAGACAGCCAACCAACCAACCAAGCCAATATATATATATATATATATATATATATATATATATATATATAATACATACTTACTTACGTATACATAAATAAGTAGGTAAATATAATTAATAAGTATTACCTATACTACAACACCACATAAATACCTCTCACCTGCGATCGATCGATTCATGTCCCCAATCATGTCGCGTCATGTCTAGCTCTATCGGTTCGGTCACTTCGAAGGCGGCCGCCATCTCTTATCGTAATCCTGAAAAAAAAAAGAAAAAGAAAAAAAAAAATTATTACATATTATTTGATACCTACATGTATAAATAGAAATCAATCGTACAAAACAACGTAGTGTAACGTTCGCCCGCTCCCCACTTTTGAAATTTAAAAGCGTCACCGATTGGTCGTCCGACGGTAAGGTTACTACATAAAATGGCGGATAAACCCGTTTTTAGAATTACTCCGCTCGCTCCGCTTTGCTCGGTGTAACCTAACCTCGTGCTGTGCGTTATTCGCGCGTGTTAGTGTGTTAATTTCTTTGCGCGTGTTTTTAATTAAAACACAATCAACATGTCTGGACGCGGTAAAGGTGGCAAAGTCAAGGGAAAGGCAAAGTCCCGTTCAAATCGTGCCGGACTTCAATTCCCTGTGGGTCGTATTCACAGGCTCCTGCGCAAGGGTAACTATGCAGAGCGCGTCGGTGCCGGCGCTCCGGTTTACCTAGCCGCCGTCATGGAATACCTCGCCGCTGAAGTGCTCGAGTTGGCAGGAAACGCCGCGAGGGACAACAAGAAGACCAGGATCATTCCGAGACATCTTCAACTGGCCATCCGCAACGACGAGGAGTTGAACAAGCTTCTATCCGGTGTGACCATCGCCCAAGGCGGTGTTCTACCCAATATCCAGGCTGTACTGCTGCCCAAGAAGACCGAGAAGAAGGCTTAAGTTTGTCGCGCGCAGCGCATATTGTGTTGTTATTATTATTATAATAATGCGCTATTAAACCGTCGTCGGCGTGTACCGACCCCGACTGTCCCCAAAAGGCCCTTTTCAGGGCCGCAATATGATTCTGTGCGTAATTTACTATGCTTGTTTCTATTGATAAATATACGCGAACGTATATAGATTAAGCTAAGGTACATATATACATAAAAATTGTATACTTAGACCTATTATTATACGTATAATACACCCAAGCACCTACTACTTGATTCTTATTGTGTGTACATTTAGATACGACTATCCGTCCGTATGCGCGAAGGAAGCTACCATCCTACCATTACCGTAAGGCGTAAGACTCGTAGGTGCATATTATTATTTAAGTACGTTGATGTGTTGTGAATAAAAAACAATAAATCGGCCGCTTGAAGAGGACAAACAATTATCGTGAGGGGTGAGAGAGCGGGGGGGGGGGGGGGGGACATTGTGGTGGGGGATTTGAAACGTTACGATTGGTCGGATGATTTTTACGATCAAGTAGTTCGGTGCGAGACTTGCGAGTGAATATAACGGAAAAATCAAACGGTGCGACTTATTACTAACATTACTCTCTCTCAGTCTACAGCAGTTACAGTGAGTGTTGTTGTGAACAGCGAAGATGCCGCCCAAGACAAGTGGTAAAGCCGCCAAGAAGTCCGGCAAGGCTCAGAAGAACATCTCCAAAACGGACAAGAAAAAGAAGAAGCATAAGAGGAAGGAGAGCTACGCCATCTACATCTACAAGGTGTTGAAGCAGGTGCATCCCGACACTGGTATATCCAGTAAGGCCATGTCGATCATGAACTCGTTCGTGAACGACATCTTCGAGCGCATCGCCGCGGAAGCTTCCCGTTTGGCCCACTACAACAAGAGGTCCACCATTACTTCCAGGGAGGTGCAGACTTCGGTGAGGCTCTTGCTGCCCGGCGAGCTCGCCAAGCACGCTGTCAGCGAGGGCACCAAGGCTGTCACCAAGTACACGAGCTCCAAGTAATAGTGTGTGTGTTTGTGTACGTGTACGTGTGCGAACGAACCCGTTTCACGTCATCATCGGCGCCACCCACCATAATGATGTGATATTCAAAAGGCCCTTTTCAGGGCCACAATATATCTCGTGAGTTTTTAAATATGTTTCTCGACATCTTCCCGTCTATCTACCTCTCTACACATTCGACAATTTTAGGTAGTACCTACTTATCGTATTATATATAGGTACATACATACGTAATAAACAACTACCTACCTAACTGATATAAAGAATTTGTTATTAGTACTTACATATTTGGCTGGCAGGCAGGCAGGCAGGCACCGCGCACCGCACACACACCGCATACCCTTAACCCGGTGTTAGGAGCATCCACTGCAGACGAAACACCACCTGAAAAATAAACGTAATAATAATGATTATTTACGTACTTATTGGGTAAGTAAGTACATGAGCCTATATTAATAGGTGTGTGTATATATATTTATTTACTTTGATATCGGCACGCACGCACACACAATACGACGTCACACAATATGGCTACTGACTGCCGAACAATGGAAAATAAAATAAAAAATAGAAATGTATTCGAAATTCAAAATTAGGTAAGTACGTACTAGTGTTTATTACTTGATGAAAATGGACCTATGATGTGAACCGAAACGATTTACAAACTTTACCGACAGGGGGCGCTGTTTGTGTGCGCGCAAATGTAAGCCGTAAGTCGGCGGCGTGTCGTGGCGATAATATAAAAGAGCGGTGAACTAAAATTCAGTCAGTTTTGTTAGTTTCCTCCGCTAGCACGTACGTCGTTCGTGTCGTGGTCTCTTCGTTTTCGTGGTTTTTTTTTTTATTTTTTTGTTTGTCGTTCGCGCTCGAGTGTGTGTCATATCACAGTAAAATGGCTCGTACTAAGCAAACTGCCCGTAAATCGACCGGTGGTAAAGCACCGCGTAAACAGCTCGCCACCAAGGCGGCGCGCAAGAGCGCTCCCGCCACCGGCGGTGTCAAGAAGCCTCATCGTTACAGGCCCGGCACGGTGGCTCTCCGTGAGATCCGTCGCTACCAGAAGAGTACCGAGCTCCTGATCCGCAAGCTTCCCTTCCAGCGTCTGGTGCGTGAGATCGCTCAAGATTTCAAGACCGATCTTCGTTTCCAGAGCTCGGCCGTTATGGCCCTTCAGGAGGCGAGCGAGGCGTACCTGGTCGGACTCTTCGAAGACACCAATCTGTGCGCCATCCACGCCAAACGTGTTACAATCATGCCGAAGGACATTCAGCTCGCACGCAGAATCAGAGGCGAACGTGCTTAAATTGTAAAAAAAAAAAAGCAGCGTACATATCTGTACGTCTAGTCTTATCTATCAAAAGGCCCTTTTCAGGGCCGCATATGAATCGAAACGCAATTAACGTGTTTGTTTCTTTGTACAATATTACAATTACCTACCTACCTTAGATAGATAAGCACCTACTTACTTCACTCACTCGCTTAACACAAAATCTACTAAGTACCAATGAATGATGTATGTGATACATACGCCTAATTATGGTAAGAGTCATTAAAAAGAGAGGTTATCTATCCATCTTGCGACCATCGAAATAAGCGAGCGTTCGACTTCGCCAGCTAAGAGGCCGGTACGGTAATGATATTATTCTTCTTTCTTCTACTACTACGACGACGCCACCGCGCAGAATTATCTTCAAACAAAAACACACACACACACACACACACACACACACACACACGCACGCACGAACATTCTTTTTTCTTCTTTCTTCAGATTTCCCCCCCCCCCCTCCGGTGGACCGCCCGCCCGACTGCCCGACTGCCCGACTGCCCGAATATCTCGATAAATTAAATCTAAAATACCTATATAAAAAATATTCGCAACTATACTAAATATACTACTATTATTATGTGTGTGTGTCGCTGCCATGCCGAGCAGACACACCCCGTCCTTCACCACACCTCGCTTCACACCCGCTCCGTTATATAAATGCGCCCGACCGCGCGGGATAACAAGTTAGTGTTCGCCTTCGCTCTGTGCTGTGTTCGCCTTCGCGTGTTTCAAGTTCAAAACTTCAACAATGACTGGTCGCGGTAAGGGAGGCAAAGGTCTTGGAAAGGGAGGAGCAAAGCGTCACAGGAAAGTACTCCGTGATAACATCCAGGGTATCACCAAACCGGCCATCCGCCGTTTGGCTCGCAGAGGTGGCGTCAAACGTATCTCCGGTTTGATATACGAAGAGACCCGCGGCGTGCTCAAGGTGTTCCTCGAGAACGTGATCAGGGACGCCGTTACCTACACCGAGCACGCTAAGAGGAAGACTGTCACAGCCATGGACGTCGTATACGCTCTGAAACGTCAGGGCCGTACTCTGTACGGTTTCGGCGGTTAATTTTTTGTGTGGTGTGTTGTGTTAAAATTATATTGTGTTCGTGTCGTGTCTCTTGTCGTAGTCGCAGTTTTCAATGACAGCGGCGGCGTCGAATCGCGATACAAATACTAATACTACTACAACAACAATTATAACGTAAAAAAGGCCCTTTTCAGGGCCGCAAAAGATTCATATGTGTTAAAAAAAAATAATGCGTTTCCGAGACTAAATGAGCGTTAATCATCAAAAATATCATCCGTACAAGTACACAAAAATATATATATAATACTTACTTACTTACTTAGCTTGATTGCTACCTATATAGTATACAAACATGCACTTCATGTACCAACTAAGTTAGGTAGGTGTACCCATAAACGAGCTAGTGACAGCGTGGCATTACAAACTCGCACTCGTATCGTAATTCGTATTCTTGTTTTTATTATATTATTGTATGTAGGTACCTACTTGCTTATTTTTTGTAGTATGAAAGTTTAACGTTGTTGTCATGTTTGTCGTCGTTGGACGGACGGATCACTGCGATGTGTGTTGTTGTAGCTGTGCCTTTTATTAATTACGCCTTGATTGTTCAAGCTTGTCTGTTGTACAATTGAAATAATATTATATGTGTGTATATATATATATATATATATATACGTAAATACACCACGTATAGGAGAAGTGGAACAAACATAAGTTAAATGAAAAACAGAGATACCCATCACGGGTCTTGGTCGGTACGAGAAGTCGGCGAGAGAAGAGGCGGGCACACTCGTGTTTTACGACCCTACACTTTATGAGCTTAAAAATGGTCAAAATATAGACGGACACATGCGTAAAGTGAACACGTATCAAGTTAGGTATCTTCGTTATCAACTCGTACACGCGGATAAATGATAATTTTACGTTTTTATAGAGAAAAACGTGTTTAGAACATGACCCGACCACCTCGGGATATATCAACGCGAAAATAAACGTCTATAACTGACGTTCCTAGCGTTGTGGGATCATAAAAAATACTCAGCGCAGTGGGTGATCTCAAAAATATTCATTTATCACTATCTACGTGTATAATATATCTAATATAAATATAGAAAAAAATATATTTTCCCAACTTATGTAGTGAAAAGTTGGAAGCGGTCGTATGAGAAAACGTCTCGCGGCACCGCGGTTCTCGTTACGGTATTGCTTGATACGGACGAAATGTACCGCCGACGGTTCCCAGAGTTAACTCGTTTTGTCGTTTGTTGTCAGTTAACTACGCTCTACGCTCTCTAGCTAACACTCTTCTCGTGCTCGTGCGTGTTGTGAAAATATATAATAATAATAATGGCAGACACAGCTGTATCATCCGAGGCGCCCGCTCCGGCGACTCCGGCGAAGAAGCAGCCCAAGGCGGCGGCCGCCGCCGCCGGTGGCGTCAAGAAGGCTAAGGCGAAGCCGACTCACCCTAAAACTTCGGAGATGGTAAACAACGCCATAAAGGAGTTGAAGGAGAGGAGCGGATCTTCGCTGCAGGCCATCAAGAAATACATTGCGGCTCAGTACAAGGTCGACGCCGAAAAATTGGCACCGTTCATTAGGAAGTATCTGAAGAGCGCCGTCGAATCCGGAGCCCTCATCCAGACAAAGGGTAAAGGAGCGTCCGGCTCGTTCAAGCTGGAATCGAAATCATCATCATCCAAGAAACCGGCGACCGGATCTTCGAAGAGATCCGCATCTTCGGCGACCGCGGCCAAGTCTAAGAAGGGTGTCGCAGCCGGTGGTGCAGCGTCAAAGTCCAAGAAGGCCGCGTCGTCCCCGTCCAAGGGCAAGGCCTCCTCGTCCGCCGCCGCCGCCACCGCCGCCGCAACGGCTAAGGACAAGAAGGCCGCCGCTGCGGCCAAGAAGAAGCCGGCCGCGAAGAAGGCGGCCGCCGCACCGGCCAGAGCTAAGGCCGCAGCGGCTCCTAAAGCCAAGAAGACCGCTAAACCGCCGACCAAGAAGCCGAAGGCGCCCAAACCCAAGAAGGCTGCGACCACGCCGAAGAAGCCCGCCGCGAAGAAGGCGACCGCTGCCAAAAAGTAAATTATGTGCTATCTCTCGGGGTGTGTGTGTGTGTGTGTGTGTGTCATTATTCATCGATCACCACCATGATGATGACGAAAACGACGACAAACACAAGTCCGGAAGGAAGGGAAAAACGCCGGGCGCCGAGCGCCGCGGCCAGCAGCAGCAGCAGCAGCAGCATCGGCATCGGCGTTTCCCGCCCGCCCGCGTCTGCCTTGCAAAAAGAAAAAAAGCCCTTTTCAGGGCTAACAAATCAATCTGTGTGATCTATCTATGCACAGTTTCTTTGACAGACAGACAGCCAACCAACCAACCAAGCCAATATATATATATATATATATATATATATATATATATATATATAATACATACTTACTTACGTATACATAAATAAGTAGGTAAATATAATTAATAAGTATTACCTATACTACAACACCACATAAATACCTCTCACCTGCGATCGATCGATTCATGTCCCCAATCATGTCGCGTCATGTCTAGCTCTATCGGTTCGGTCACTTCGAAGGCGGCCGCCATCTCTTATCGTAATCCTGAAAAAAAAAAGAAAAAGAAAAAAAAAAATTATTACATATTATTTGATACCTACATGTATAAATAGAAATCAATCGTACAAAACAACGTAGTGTAACGTTCGCCCGCTCCCCACTTTTGAAATTTAAAAGCGTCACCGATTGGTCGTCCGACGGTAAGGTTACTACATAAAATGGCGGATAAACCCGTTTTTAGAATTACTCCGCTCGCTCCGCTTTGCTCGGTGTAACCTAACCTCGTGCTGTGCGTTATTCGCGCGTGTTAGTGTGTTAATTTCTTTGCGCGTGTTTTTAATTAAAACACAATCAACATGTCTGGACGCGGTAAAGGTGGCAAAGTCAAGGGAAAGGCAAAGTCCCGTTCAAATCGTGCCGGACTTCAATTCCCTGTGGGTCGTATTCACAGGCTCCTGCGCAAGGGTAACTATGCAGAGCGCGTCGGTGCCGGCGCTCCGGTTTACCTAGCCGCCGTCATGGAATACCTCGCCGCTGAAGTGCTCGAGTTGGCAGGAAACGCCGCGAGGGACAACAAGAAGACCAGGATCATTCCGAGACATCTTCAACTGGCCATCCGCAACGACGAGGAGTTGAACAAGCTTCTATCCGGTGTGACCATCGCCCAAGGCGGTGTTCTACCCAATATCCAGGCTGTACTGCTGCCCAAGAAGACCGAGAAGAAGGCTTAAGTTTGTCGCGCGCAGCGCATATTGTGTTGTTATTATTATTATAATAATGCGCTATTAAACCGTCGTCGGCGTGTACCGACCCCGACTGTCCCCAAAAGGCCCTTTTCAGGGCCGCAATATGATTCTGTGCGTAATTTACTATGCTTGTTTCTATTGATAAATATACGCGAACGTATATAGATTAAGCTAAGGTACATATATACATAAAAATTGTATACTTAGACCTATTATTATACGTATAATACACCCAAGCACCTACTACTTGATTCTTATTGTGTGTACATTTAGATACGACTATCCGTCCGTATGCGCGAAGGAAGCTACCATCCTACCATTACCGTAAGGCGTAAGACTCGTAGGTGCATATTATTATTTAAGTACGTTGATGTGTTGTGAATAAAAAACAATAAATCGGCCGCTTGAAGAGGACAAACAATTATCGTGAGGGGTGAGAGAGCGGGGGGGGGGGGGGGGGACATTGTGGTGGGGGATTTGAAACGTTACGATTGGTCGGATGATTTTTACGATCAAGTAGTTCGGTGCGAGACTTGCGAGTGAATATAACGGAAAAATCAAACGGTGCGACTTATTACTAACATTACTCTCTCTCAGTCTACAGCAGTTACAGTGAGTGTTGTTGTGAACAGCGAAGATGCCGCCCAAGACAAGTGGTAAAGCCGCCAAGAAGTCCGGCAAGGCTCAGAAGAACATCTCCAAAACGGACAAGAAAAAGAAGAAGCATAAGAGGAAGGAGAGCTACGCCATCTACATCTACAAGGTGTTGAAGCAGGTGCATCCCGACACTGGTATATCCAGTAAGGCCATGTCGATCATGAACTCGTTCGTGAACGACATCTTCGAGCGCATCGCCGCGGAAGCTTCCCGTTTGGCCCACTACAACAAGAGGTCCACCATTACTTCCAGGGAGGTGCAGACTTCGGTGAGGCTCTTGCTGCCCGGCGAGCTCGCCAAGCACGCTGTCAGCGAGGGCACCAAGGCTGTCACCAAGTACACGAGCTCCAAGTAATAGTGTGTGTGTTTGTGTACGTGTACGTGTGCGAACGAACCCGTTTCACGTCATCATCGGCGCCACCCACCATAATGATGTGATATTCAAAAGGCCCTTTTCAGGGCCACAATATATCTCGTGAGTTTTTAAATATGTTTCTCGACATCTTCCCGTCTATCTACCTCTCTACACATTCGACAATTTTAGGTAGTACCTACTTATCGTATTATATATAGGTACATACATACGTAATAAACAACTACCTACCTAACTGATATAAAGAATTTGTTATTAGTACTTACATATTTGGCTGGCAGGCAGGCAGGCAGGCACCGCGCACCGCACACACACCGCATACCCTTAACCCGGTGTTAGGAGCATCCACTGCAGACGAAACACCACCTGAAAAATAAACGTAATAATAATGATTATTTACGTACTTATTGGGTAAGTAAGTACATGAGCCTATATTAATAGGTGTGTGTATATATATTTATTTACTTTGATATCGGCACGCACGCACACACAATACGACGTCACACAATATGGCTACTGACTGCCGAACAATGGAAAATAAAATAAAAAATAGAAATGTATTCGAAATTCAAAATTAGGTAAGTACGTACTAGTGTTTATTACTTGATGAAAATGGACCTATGATGTGAACCGAAACGATTTACAAACTTTACCGACAGGGGGCGCTGTTTGTGTGCGCGCAAATGTAAGCCGTAAGTCGGCGGCGTGTCGTGGCGATAATATAAAAGAGCGGTGAACTAAAATTCAGTCAGTTTTGTTAGTTTCCTCCGCTAGCACGTACGTCGTTCGTGTCGTGGTCTCTTCGTTTTCGTGGTTTTTTTTTTTATTTTTTTGTTTGTCGTTCGCGCTCGAGTGTGTGTCATATCACAGTAAAATGGCTCGTACTAAGCAAACTGCCCGTAAATCGACCGGTGGTAAAGCACCGCGTAAACAGCTCGCCACCAAGGCGGCGCGCAAGAGCGCTCCCGCCACCGGCGGTGTCAAGAAGCCTCATCGTTACAGGCCCGGCACGGTGGCTCTCCGTGAGATCCGTCGCTACCAGAAGAGTACCGAGCTCCTGATCCGCAAGCTTCCCTTCCAGCGTCTGGTGCGTGAGATCGCTCAAGATTTCAAGACCGATCTTCGTTTCCAGAGCTCGGCCGTTATGGCCCTTCAGGAGGCGAGCGAGGCGTACCTGGTCGGACTCTTCGAAGACACCAATCTGTGCGCCATCCACGCCAAACGTGTTACAATCATGCCGAAGGACATTCAGCTCGCACGCAGAATCAGAGGCGAACGTGCTTAAATTGTAAAAAAAAAAAAGCAGCGTACATATCTGTACGTCTAGTCTTATCTATCAAAAGGCCCTTTTCAGGGCCGCATATGAATCGAAACGCAATTAACGTGTTTGTTTCTTTGTACAATATTACAATTACCTACCTACCTTAGATAGATAAGCACCTACTTACTTCACTCACTCGCTTAACACAAAATCTACTAAGTACCAATGAATGATGTATGTGATACATACGCCTAATTATGGTAAGAGTCATTAAAAAGAGAGGTTATCTATCCATCTTGCGACCATCGAAATAAGCGAGCGTTCGACTTCGCCAGCTAAGAGGCCGGTACGGTAATGATATTATTCTTCTTTCTTCTACTACTACGACGACGCCACCGCGCAGAATTATCTTCAAACAAAAACACACACACACACACACACACACACACACACACACGCACGCACGAACATTCTTTTTTCTTCTTTCTTCAGATTTCCCCCCCCCCCCTCCGGTGGACCGCCCGCCCGACTGCCCGACTGCCCGACTGCCCGAATATCTCGATAAATTAAATCTAAAATACCTATATAAAAAATATTCGCAACTATACTAAATATACTACTATTATTATGTGTGTGTGTCGCTGCCATGCCGAGCAGACACACCCCGTCCTTCACCACACCTCGCTTCACACCCGCTCCGTTATATAAATGCGCCCGACCGCGCGGGATAACAAGTTGGAGATTCGTCAGCTGCCCATCTGCGCACAAGTTAATAGTGTTGTTGTCGTTGTTCGAGCCCTACTCAGCGCTACTACAAGCTCCTGTCGCCGGCTTCCGTCGCGAAGCCCCAGCAACAAAGTGCCCTCTGCCGAATTAGCGGTAGAGGCGGGGACCACCTATTGCTGTAGCGCTCAAATCCAGGACTGCGGCGTTAATTAGTTCTCCGTTCGCCCTAGTAGCCGGCCTCCCAGAAGCGGGTCTCACCGGTGAAAAGGCGGCGGGGTCTGTTAGCCCGCAGCCCTCAAAGGGCTGCAATAATGGGTGACTCCCCTAATTCATCGCCACCCTCCCCGCCCACCCGTATGGAGCAAGCGGACGAGGACCCTCAAGGCGGTGAGAGGCTAGGTAACCGCCCCTCCCGCCCGGCCACGCCCACCGGATCGTCATTCCACACCCCAGAGCCCGAGGACACGCCCCAATGGGCGTCCGTTACGAAGAACGCAGTCCCCGAGAGTGCAGCGCCGCCACCCCCGGATCCGCTATCTCCGGCATCGGCCTACGAGCATGACGCCTTCATGCTCGGCCACTTCATTAAAGGCGGTTTGGTGTCGCCGGAGATGCAGCGGTGGATGGCGTTATACTTCCGCATTAAGGACGCGGAACTCAAAAATATAGAACCATCAGAGGATGACAAGGCCGCCTTAGAGATGGCCATGAGAGGCCTGTTGTCCCTCCCCCCAGCCCTACCACCTCCCCCGCTGCCCTACAAACGACAGCGCAGCGAAGAAGATACGGATGGCACCCCCAAGAAGGCCCGAATACGGTCCAAATCATGGACCCCCAGCCCGCCCGAAAGCGCACCACCGGTGGTGCCGGCCCCGCGAGGCCCCGCGCCGCGCCCCGCTGGTGCGCCCCGCTCGCCTCCCGCACCGCAGCGGTCGAGCATTCCGCTCCCGCAGCGAGTTGCGCGTAGGACGGCCCCGGCTGGCCCCGCGTCGCGCCTCGACGGTGCGCCCCGCTCTCCTACCGCGGTCCCCCCCGCAGGGGTCGACCCGCACCGCGCGCCGCTGTCCGGAACTGCGGCGGGGCCCGCAACCCCCACAGCACCGCGCGCACCGAGACCGCCCGCACCTCAACTGCAACCGCCGACGGCGCAGCCGCGCACTCAACCGCCGCTGCCATACAGCACCGCACTCAAGGCGACGCCGAGCACCAGCGCGACGCAGCAAGGGACCACCCGCATGCCAGCAGCCGCTGCCACAAAACAACTAGCCGAAATGGGTAAGCCATTTAAAAATATTAGCTTTACCCAAACCGCAACCGCGACCTCGACCGCAAAATTTGAGGCCGGACCACTTGCCGCCGGACCAATTGAGGCAAGACTAAATGAGGCAGGACCGATGGCCGCCGGACCGATTGCGGCCGGACCGATTGCGGCTAGACCAACTGCCGCCGGATCTTCTACCGCCGTACTAAGTGCGGCCGCACCCGATACCGCAATTTCGACCGCTGCCTCAAAAATTGCGGCCGGACCAATTGCCGCCGTACCAATTGAGGCAAGACCATTTGAGGCAAGACCAAATCCTGCCTCAAATAAAACCGTTGTCGCCACTTCAAATACCAACGATCCTAAATACCCGCCGATCGTTGTGGAGCGACTTCCTAACTGGTCGGCTCATTTTAGGGAACTTGCCCGTATTTTAGGACGCTCACCCGCAGCTCGTCCCTACAACGGTGGAGTGCGGTTTTCACCGACGGACGAAGCCGAATACCGGGCGATACAGAAATACCTGTATCGCCTGGAAGAAACCGGACATGCGCTCAGCTGGTTCTCTTACTCCTTGCCAGCAGAGCGCCATCTGAAAGTCGCTATCCGCGGCCTTCCCGCCGACACCGACGAGGGTGAAATCAGGGACGCCCTCGCAGATAAAGGATTCACCGCAGAGGCAGTGAAGGGAATACGCGCAAGGGGCGGCCGCCTCGGGTGCGTATTCTTTGCACTAATTAAGAGGACACCTAATGTGCAAGAAGTCTACCTTGTCGAAGAGCTCCTCTACATGCCAGGAGTGAAGATAGAGGCGTGGAGGGGCAAGAAAGGCCCCGCTCAGTGCCACCGGTGCCAAAAATTCAGGCACTCGTCGCACAATTGCCACCGACCCGCCGCATGCGTCCGATGTGGCGGCCCGCACAGAGCGGCGGAGTGCGACCGCCCTCGCGAAGAGCCAGCTACGTGTGCAAACTGCGGGGGGGAACACCCCGCCAGTCGAATTTCCTGCCCGGTCTTCGCAAAGGAGGCCCGTAACAAGCGCGCCGGCACGGTGGCCCGTACGGGAGCCGCCCTACCTGCACGCCAAGACACGTCGGAGACAGCAGAGGCCTCCCTGATGGCACCAGCAAACGCCCCGACGGAGAGAGGAGCCCCCCTCCCCAAGAAGAAGAGGAGGAAACCTAAGAAGCCAGCTGCACCTACGGGACCAGAAAAAGAGACCCAGGTAGCCCCAGACCCCGAGCCCCAGCAACACAGCCTGGGGGATAGGGACCTCACAAATCTCGCCAGTATGGTGAATACCATAGTGGCAGCTGGAGGCGTTATAACGCCCGAGCTCCTCAGAGGCCTCACTAATATCGCACATCATGTATAGGAAGCCTCTGAGGATAGTACACTGGAACGCCTCCACGCTCCGGGGGAAGAAGAAAGCAGTCGCTCACTTCCTCCGGGAGCACCACATTGATGTTCTCTTGGTCAGCGAGACTCACCTAACAGATGCGGACAATTTCAAGATTGCAAACTACATAACGTACCGTAAGGACGAGAGGAGCCCCACTACCGGCGTCGCCTACCGAGGACTGGCGGTGCTCGTGAAGAGAGACGTCGTGCACCAGGCAATTCCACACGAGGACTTCCAGTACATGTACGCGTTGGGAGTCTTAGTCAACGTCGCCGGCCATGAACTCAGGATCTTCGCAGCGTACGTTCCCCCGGGAACTCACTTCGAGCCTAGGGAACTGCGCTCCCTATTACTGCATCCCACGCCGACTCTAGTGGCCGGCGACCTCAACGCCAAGCACACGGCCTGGAACTCCTCCAGGGAGTGCAAACGCGGAAGACGCCTCCTACGGGACTCTATAGACCACGAATACGAGATAGTGGGCCCCGACGAGCCGACCCACTATAGCAGCCAGGACCAGTTCGCCGAGGATGTTATCGACATCGTGGCCTACAGAGGCCTACTAGCACCGCCATCCCAAGAAGTCCTACTTGACCTACAGTCAGACCACAGACCGGTTCTCCTCGTCCTCCAGGACCAGCCGGCGAGAGTCACGCTGCCCAAGAGAGCATCAAAACCAAACTGGAAAATCTTTTCGCGCACGCTGGAGACAGTACGCGTGGCGACCTCAGTCTCCACCAGGGAGGAAGTCGAGAAGGCGGCGGAAGATATCACCCACAGCATCCGCAGCGCCCTGGACTCGGCCCGGCGCCCGGTGTCGGCGAGACACAGGCCCGACCCGATTCCCGCCGACATCAAGCAGCTGCTGGAGAAGAAGAGGCGGCTGCGGCGGCAGTGGCAGACGACCCGCTGCCCGACGCTGAAGAACCAGCTGAACTCCCTGGTGAAGAACATCAAGGCCAGATTTGAAGAGCAAGCAGCCAGGTCGTGGGAGAACCATCTACTCGCAGTGGGCGGTGATATCCCCTCCATTCACCGCCTGTGCCGGCAGCTGTCGACGGAACCTCAACCCGTCCGACCGCTGCTGGCAGCGGATGGCCTCCCACGATTTCTCGCCCAGGATCGCGCGGAGATCTTCGCGGAGCATCTGGAGCGCCAATTCACGCCGAACGAGCAGCAGAACCTAGAACACACCAAGATGGTACAGGAGCACCTTCGGGAGTACTTCGCCAGCCCGGATCCGGAAGAAGAGCCTCCGTTCTTCACCCCCGGCCAGGTGCGGCGGGTTACCCGAAGACTGAAGCTGAAGAAGGCCCCGGGCGCAGACGGCATCACAAACGAGGCGCTACGCCACCTCCCGCCGCCTCTCATCGCGGCGGTGACGCGCCTGTTTAATGGGATTCTGCGCTCAGGCCACTTTCCCGAAAACTGGAAGACCGGAAGGGTAATTTTGCTGCCCAAGCCGGGGAAGGACTTGAGAAGACCGGAGAGCTACCGTCCCATCACCTTGCTCAGCACGCTCTCGAAGGTGTTCGAGAAACTGCTGCTCGGATTACTGATGCCACATATCACCCCACGGGCGGAACAATTTGGATTTCGCCCAGAACACTCGACGACGCTCCAGATAGCAAGGCTGCTCCACAGGATCGCCGAAGCTGCCAACAAGAAGGAGTACGTGGCTGTCGTACTCCTCGACATGGAAAAGGCGTTCGACAGGGTATGGCACGAGGGGTTGCTATACAAGCTGTCAACGTCGAAGACTCCAAGAAGACTGGTCAGGATTGTGGCCTCCTTCCTGCAGAATCGCCGGATACGGGTGGCGGTCGAAGACGCCGAATCTACAGAACGTCCCGTGAGAGCAGGAGTCCCGCAAGGAAGCTGCCTGTCTCCAGTCCTGTACGCCTGGTTCACCGACGACATTCCGGTCGCCGGTCAGGCCCAGCTCGCCCTTTACGCCGACGACGCGGCGCTCTTCGCATCAAGCATGAACGCGAAGCACGCCGCCAAGAAGTTGCAGCAAGCACTCGACGCCCTGCCTGACTGGCTCTCCAAGTGGAGGATGTCGGTGAACGTCGCGAAGACGCAGGCGCTGCTCTCCGGGAACTCCAATCTCCCGCCGCCCATGAAGCTGAAAGGGACAGACGTGCCGTGGCAGCCGCACGTCAAGTACCTGGGGGTGTCCATAGACAGGCGACTGTCTATGAAACATCACGTCGACGGTGTGGTGGCTCAAGTGAAGATGGCCAGGGGGAAACTCCGCCCTCTATTAGCCTCCAAATTGCCCCTGAGGACGAAGCTCGGGATCTATAAGACTTACATTAGGTCCCGCCTCACATACGCGTCTCAAGCGTGGCACGCCTACTGCTCGGAGACCAACAAGAAGAGACTCCGAGCCCAGGAAAACCAATGTCTCCGGGTAGTGGTCGGCGCCCCACGCTATGTGAGGAACGCGACGATCCTCAGGGACCTGAAATGGGAAAATTTAGAAAAGTTTATTTCCCGCCTGGCCAAGACTACGTACGATCGGGCGGACCGCTCGGCGCTACCCCAACTGAGAGGGATTGCGCCCCTGCACGCGCGACCGCCCGACTCAATGAAGAAACCATCGCCACGAGACGCCATCATCCCGTCGAGGACAGAAGAGGAAGAGGAGGAGTCGCCGCGAGAAGCGGCACCCGCAGGAGCCCCACATCCCCAGGTGTGAAGACCCGGCCATCACGGCCAAACCCAGGATCCCGCCTGTAGTTGCAGGCGGCGGAAGCACATCACTGAAGAGGACCACGGTCCTGACCAGTTCCCTCGCTAGCGCCCAATGGTGCTGGCCGAGAAGATCAACGAAGAAGGATAACAAGTTAGTGTTCGCCTTCGCTCTGTGCTGTGTTCGCCTTCGCGTGTTTCAAGTTCAAAACTTCAACAATGACTGGTCGCGGTAAGGGAGGCAAAGGTCTTGGAAAGGGAGGAGCAAAGCGTCACAGGAAAGTACTCCGTGATAACATCCAGGGTATCACCAAACCGGCCATCCGCCGTTTGGCTCGCAGAGGTGGCGTCAAACGTATCTCCGGTTTGATATACGAAGAGACCCGCGGCGTGCTCAAGGTGTTCCTCGAGAACGTGATCAGGGACGCCGTTACCTACACCGAGCACGCTAAGAGGAAGACTGTCACAGCCATGGACGTCGTATACGCTCTGAAACGTCAGGGCCGTACTCTGTACGGTTTCGGCGGTTAATTTTTTGTGTGGTGTGTTGTGTTAAAATTATATTGTGTTCGTGTCGTGTCTCTTGTCGTAGTCGCAGTTTTCAATGACAGCGGCGGCGTCGAATCGCGATACAAATACTAATACTACTACAACAACAATTATAACGTAAAAAAGGCCCTTTTCAGGGCCGCAAAAGATTCATATGTGTTAAAAAAAAATAATGCGTTTCCGAGACTAAATGAGCGTTAATCATCAAAAATATCATCCGTACAAGTACACAAAAATATATATATAATACTTACTTACTTACTTAGCTTGATTGCTACCTATATAGTATACAAACATGCACTTCATGTACCAACTAAGTTAGGTAGGTGTACCCATAAACGAGCTAGTGACAGCGTGGCATTACAAACTCGCACTCGTATCGTAATTCGTATTCTTGTTTTTATTATATTATTGTATGTAGGTACCTACTTGCTTATTTTTTGTAGTATGAAAGTTTAACGTTGTTGTCATGTTTGTCGTCGTTGGACGGACGGATCACTGCGATGTGTGTTGTTGTAGCTGTGCCTTTTATTAATTACGCCTTGATTGTTCAAGCTTGTCTGTTGTACAATTGAAATAATATTATATGTGTGTATATATATATATATATATATATATACGTAAATACACCACGTATAGGAGAAGTGGAACAAACATAAGTTAAATGAAAAACAGAGATACCCATCACGGGTCTTGGTCGGTACGAGAAGTCGGCGAGAGAAGAGGCGGGCACACTCGTGTTTTACGACCCTACACTTTATGAGCTTAAAAATGGTCAAAATATAGACGGACACATGCGTAAAGTGAACACGTATCAAGTTAGGTATCTTCGTTATCAACTCGTACACGCGGATAAATGATAATTTTACGTTTTTATAGAGAAAAACGTGTTTAGAACATGACCCGACCACCTCGGGATATATCAACGCGAAAATAAACGTCTATAACTGACGTTCCTAGCGTTGTGGGATCATAAAAAATACTCAGCGCAGTGGGTGATCTCAAAAATATTCATTTATCACTATCTACGTGTATAATATATCTAATATAAATATAGAAAAAAATATATTTTCCCAACTTATGTAGTGAAAAGTTGGAAGCGGTCGTATGAGAAAACGTCTCGCGGCACCGCGGTTCTCGTTACGGTATTGCTTGATACGGACGAAATGTACCGCCGACGGTTCCCAGAGTTAACTCGTTTTGTCGTTTGTTGTCAGTTAACTACGCTCTACGCTCTCTAGCTAACACTCTTCTCGTGCTCGTGCGTGTTGTGAAAATATATAATAATAATAATGGCAGACACAGCTGTATCATCCGAGGCGCCCGCTCCGGCGACTCCGGCGAAGAAGCAGCCCAAGGCGGCGGCCGCCGCCGCCGGTGGCGTCAAGAAGGCTAAGGCGAAGCCGACTCACCCTAAAACTTCGGAGATGGTAAACAACGCCATAAAGGAGTTGAAGGAGAGGAGCGGATCTTCGCTGCAGGCCATCAAGAAATACATTGCGGCTCAGTACAAGGTCGACGCCGAAAAATTGGCACCGTTCATTAGGAAGTATCTGAAGAGCGCCGTCGAATCCGGAGCCCTCATCCAGACAAAGGGTAAAGGAGCGTCCGGCTCGTTCAAGCTGGAATCGAAATCATCATCATCCAAGAAACCGGCGACCGGATCTTCGAAGAGATCCGCATCTTCGGCGACCGCGGCCAAGTCTAAGAAGGGTGTCGCAGCCGGTGGTGCAGCGTCAAAGTCCAAGAAGGCCGCGTCGTCCCCGTCCAAGGGCAAGGCCTCCTCGTCCGCCGCACCGGCCAGAGCTAAGGCCGCAGCGGCTCCTAAAGCCAAGAAGACCGCTAAACCGCCGACCAAGAAGCCGAAGGCGCCCAAACCCAAGAAGGCTGCGACCACGCCGAAGAAGCCCGCCGCGAAGAAGGCGACCGCTGCCAAAAAGTAAATTATGTGCTATCTCTCGGGGTGTGTGTGTGTGTGTGTGTGTGTCATTATTCATCGATCACCACCATGATGATGACGAAAACGACGACAAACACAAGTCCGGAAGGAAGGGAAAAACGCCGGGCGCCGAGCGCCGCGGCCAGCAGCAGCAGCAGCAGCAGCATCGGCATCGGCGTTTCCCGCCCGCCCGCGTCTGCCTTGCAAAAAGAAAAAAAGCCCTTTTCAGGGCTAACAAATCAATCTGTGTGATCTATCTATGCACAGTTTCTTTGACAGACAGACAGCCAACCAACCAACCAAGCCAATATATATATATATATATATATATATATATAATACATACTTACTTACGTATACATAAATAAGTAGGTAAATATAATTAATAAGTATTACCTATACTACAACACCACATAAATACCTCTCACCTGCGATCGATCGATTCATGTCCCCAATCATGTCGCGTCATGTCTAGCTCTATCGGTTCGGTCACTTCGAAGGCGGCCGCCATCTCTTATCGTAATCCTGAAAAAAAAAAGAAAAAGAAAAAAAAAAATTATTACATATTATTTGATACCTACATGTATAAATAGAAATCAATCGTACAAAACAACGTAGTGTAACGTTCGCCCGCTCCCCACTTTTGAAATTTAAAAGCGTCACCGATTGGTCGTCCGACGGTAAGGTTACTACATAAAATGGCGGATAAACCCGTTTTTAGAATTACTCCGCTCGCTCCGCTTTGCTCGGTGTAACCTAACCTCGTGCTGTGCGTTATTCGCGCGTGTTAGTGTGTTAATTTCTTTGCGCGTGTTTTTAATTAAAACACAATCAACATGTCTGGACGCGGTAAAGGTGGCAAAGTCAAGGGAAAGGCAAAGTCCCGTTCAAATCGTGCCGGACTTCAATTCCCTGTGGGTCGTATTCACAGGCTCCTGCGCAAGGGTAACTATGCAGAGCGCGTCGGTGCCGGCGCTCCGGTTTACCTAGCCGCCGTCATGGAATACCTCGCCGCTGAAGTGCTCGAGTTGGCAGGAAACGCCGCGAGGGACAACAAGAAGACCAGGATCATTCCGAGACATCTTCAACTGGCCATCCGCAACGACGAGGAGTTGAACAAGCTTCTATCCGGTGTGACCATCGCCCAAGGCGGTGTTCTACCCAATATCCAGGCTGTACTGCTGCCCAAGAAGACCGAGAAGAAGGCTTAAGTTTGTCGCGCGCAGCGCATATTGTGTTGTTATTATTATTATAATAATGCGCTATTAAACCGTCGTCGGCGTGTACCGACCCCGACTGTCCCCAAAAGGCCCTTTTCAGGGCCGCAATATGATTCTGTGCGTAATTTACTATGCTTGTTTCTATTGATAAATATACGCGAACGTATATAGATTAAGCTAAGGTACATATATACATAAAAATTGTATACTTAGACCTATTATTATACGTATAATACACCCAAGCACCTACTACTTGATTCTTATTGTGTGTACATTTAGATACGACTATCCGTCCGTATGCGCGAAGGAAGCTACCATCCTACCATTACCGTAAGGCGTAAGACTCGTAGGTGCATATTATTATTTAAGTACGTTGATGTGTTGTGAATAAAAAACAATAAATCGGCCGCTTGAAGAGGACAAACAATTATCGTGAGGGGTGAGAGAGCGGGGGGGGGGGGGGGGGACATTGTGGTGGGGGATTTGAAACGTTACGATTGGTCGGATGATTTTTACGATCAAGTAGTTCGGTGCGAGACTTGCGAGTGAATATAACGGAAAAATCAAACGGTGCGACTTATTACTAACATTACTCTCTCTCAGTCTACAGCAGTTACAGTGAGTGTTGTTGTGAACAGCGAAGATGCCGCCCAAGACAAGTGGTAAAGCCGCCAAGAAGTCCGGCAAGGCTCAGAAGAACATCTCCAAAACGGACAAGAAAAAGAAGAAGCATAAGAGGAAGGAGAGCTACGCCATCTACATCTACAAGGTGTTGAAGCAGGTGCATCCCGACACTGGTATATCCAGTAAGGCCATGTCGATCATGAACTCGTTCGTGAACGACATCTTCGAGCGCATCGCCGCGGAAGCTTCCCGTTTGGCCCACTACAACAAGAGGTCCACCATTACTTCCAGGGAGGTGCAGACTTCGGTGAGGCTCTTGCTGCCCGGCGAGCTCGCCAAGCACGCTGTCAGCGAGGGCACCAAGGCTGTCACCAAGTACACGAGCTCCAAGTAATAGTGTGTGTGTTTGTGTACGTGTACGTGTGCGAACGAACCCGTTTCACGTCATCATCGGCGCCACCCACCATAATGATGTGATATTCAAAAGGCCCTTTTCAGGGCCACAATATATCTCGTGAGTTTTTAAATATGTTTCTCGACATCTTCCCGTCTATCTACCTCTCTACACATTCGACAATTTTAGGTAGTACCTACTTATCGTATTATATATAGGTACATACATACGTAATAAACAACTACCTACCTAACTGATATAAAGAATTTGTTATTAGTACTTACATATTTGGCTGGCAGGCAGGCAGGCAGGCACCGCGCACCGCACACACACCGCATACCCTTAACCCGGTGTTAGGAGCATCCACTGCAGACGAAACACCACCTGAAAAATAAACGTAATAATAATGATTATTTACGTACTTATTGGGTAAGTAAGTACATGAGCCTATATTAATAGGTGTGTGTATATATATTTATTTACTTTGATATCGGCACGCACGCACACACAATACGACGTCACACAATATGGCTACTGACTGCCGAACAATGGAAAATAAAATAAAAAATAGAAATGTATTCGAAATTCAAAATTAGGTAAGTACGTACTAGTGTTTATTACTTGATGAAAATGGACCTATGATGTGAACCGAAACGATTTACAAACTTTACCGACAGGGGGCGCTGTTTGTGTGCGCGCAAATGTAAGCCGTAAGTCGGCGGCGTGTCGTGGCGATAATATAAAAGAGCGGTGAACTAAAATTCAGTCAGTTTTGTTAGTTTCCTCCGCTAGCACGTACGTCGTTCGTGTCGTGGTCTCTTCGTTTTCGTGGTTTTTTTTTTTATTTTTTTGTTTGTCGTTCGCGCTCGAGTGTGTGTCATATCACAGTAAAATGGCTCGTACTAAGCAAACTGCCCGTAAATCGACCGGTGGTAAAGCACCGCGTAAACAGCTCGCCACCAAGGCGGCGCGCAAGAGCGCTCCCGCCACCGGCGGTGTCAAGAAGCCTCATCGTTACAGGCCCGGCACGGTGGCTCTCCGTGAGATCCGTCGCTACCAGAAGAGTACCGAGCTCCTGATCCGCAAGCTTCCCTTCCAGCGTCTGGTGCGTGAGATCGCTCAAGATTTCAAGACCGATCTTCGTTTCCAGAGCTCGGCCGTTATGGCCCTTCAGGAGGCGAGCGAGGCGTACCTGGTCGGACTCTTCGAAGACACCAATCTGTGCGCCATCCACGCCAAACGTGTTACAATCATGCCGAAGGACATTCAGCTCGCACGCAGAATCAGAGGCGAACGTGCTTAAATTGTAAAAAAAAAAAAGCAGCGTACATATCTGTACGTCTAGTCTTATCTATCAAAAGGCCCTTTTCAGGGCCGCATATGAATCGAAACGCAATTAACGTGTTTGTTTCTTTGTACAATATTACAATTACCTACCTACCTTAGATAGATAAGCACCTACTTACTTCACTCACTCGCTTAACACAAAATCTACTAAGTACCAATGAATGATGTATGTGATACATACGCCTAATTATGGTAAGAGTCATTAAAAAGAGAGGTTATCTATCCATCTTGCGACCATCGAAATAAGCGAGCGTTCGACTTCGCCAGCTAAGAGGCCGGTACGGTAATGATATTATTCTTCTTTCTTCTACTACTACGACGACGCCACCGCGCAGAATTATCTTCAAACAAAAACACACACACACACACACACACACACACACACACACACACACACACGCACGCACGAACATTCTTTTTTCTTCTTTCTTCAGATTTCCCCCCCCCCCTCCGGTGGACCGCCCGCCCGACTGCCCGACTGCCCGACTGCCCGAATATCTCGATAAATTAAATCTAAAATACCTATATAAAAAATATTCGCAACTATACTAAATATACTACTATTATTATGTGTGTGTGTCGCTGCCATGCCGAGCAGACACACCCCGTCCTTCACCACACCTCGCTTCACACCCGCTCCGTTATATAAATGCGCCCGACCGCGCGGGATAACAAGTGGAGCGTCAGTCACTCGCCGACGATAGACGTGTGGATTGTTCGAGCCCGATTCAACTCGCAATTAGCTTTGCCGCCCGGCTTTCATAGTAAAGCCAAACGGCAAGTAACCCTATACCGAATTAATTTCGGTATAGGCGGGGAACTTCATTTTGCGACTTAAGAATACTGGGTCTGCGGTGTTGATTTTTCGTCGCTAGCCCGAGTAACCGGCCTCCCACAAGCGGGTCTCACCGGTGAAAAGGCGGCGGGGACGATCGACCCGTAGCCCCATACGGGCTGCAAAATGAGTGACCCCCAAAGTCGCAAACCTCTCTCTCCAGAAATGGAAGAAAACACCCGGGGCGGGGAGGAGGAGGGAGACCACCCCTCCCGCCCAGACACTCCAACCGGAGCATTCCAAACGCCGGACGAAGAAAGGACGCCGCAATGGACATCCGAAACTGCAGCTCAAGGTGTGGCGCCACCACCCCCGGAACCGCTTTCTCCTGCATCAGCCTACGAGCATGATGCTTACATGCTCGGCCATTTTATCAAAGGTGGCCTGGTGTCGCCGGAGATGCAGCGGTGGATGGCGCTATACTTTCGAGTTAAGAGCGCCGAAGCAAGATATGAAGAACCGAGTGAAGACGACAAGGCCGCTCTGGACATGGCCAGAAGAGGCATGTTGTCCCTCCCGCCAGCCGTTCCGCCTACCCCGCTGCCCAGTAAGAGGCAGCGCAGCGACGAAGAGAGCCTAGGGACACCGAAGAAGGCCCGCATAAGATCCAAGTCATGGACCCCTAGTCCACCAGAAAGCGCACCGCCGGCGGTGCCGGCCCCGCGCGGCCCCGCGCCGCGCCCCGCTGGCGCGCCCCGCTCGCCTCCTGCACCGCAGCGGTCGAGCATCCCGCTCCCGCAGCGTGATGCACGTAGGAGGGCCCCGGCTGGCCCCGCGCCGCGCCCCGAAGGCGCGTCTCGGTCGCAAACAACTGCGGTCCCCCCCGCTGGGGTTGAACCGCACCGCGTGCCGCGGCTCGGAGCTGCGGCGGGGCCCGCCCGCCCCTCCACCGCAAACCAAACGCGCGCACCGCAACCGCTCGCGCCACAGCAGCGCGAATCGCAACCACCGATGGCGCAGCCGCACACCCAGCGATCGCTGCCTTACAGCGCCGCACTCATGGCAACGCCGACGCCGAGTACCAGCACGGCGCCGCCATCAGTATGGACCGCCAGAAAACCTGCAGCCGCCGCAACAAAACCGGCCGCACCGGGTAAGTCCTCTAACTTACTCGCAACTCAAACGTCGACCGCAAAAACTGCGGCCGGACCGACTGCCGCCGGACCGATAGCCGCCGTACAAAATGCGGCCGTACAAAATGAGGCAACCGACACCGACACCGCAGCCGCCATACTGAAGCCGAGCAAGCCCAAATACCCGCCGATAGTTGTGGAGCGTCTTCCCAGCTGGTCGGCACACTTTAGGGAGCTTGCTCGAATCCTAGGACGACCACCATCGGCACGCCCCTATAACGGGGGGGTTCGTTTTTCGCCGCTGGATGAAAACGAGTACAGAGTTATACAGCGATACCTGTACCGACTGGAAGACGCCGGCCAAGCGCTCAGCTGGTTTTCGTACTCACTACCAGCTGAGCGCCAACTCAAGGTCGCAATCCGCGGCCTACCTGCCGACACGGAGGAGAGTGAAATTAAGGACGCTCTCCTTGAAAAAGGATTCGAAGCAGAAGCAGTTAAAGGAATTCGTGCGCGAGGCGGCCGCATGGGCTGTGTCTTTTTCTGCATTATTAAGCGAACCTTAAACGCCGCTCAAATTTATAGCATCCAGGAGCTCCTCTTCATGCCGGGGATTAAAATTGAGGCGTGGAGAGGGAAACAAGGCCCAGCGCAGTGCCACCGGTGTCAACAATTTCGACACTCGTCCCATAACTGCCACCGACCGACCGCTTGCGTCCGCTGCGGAGGACCGCACCGAGCAGCTGAATGCGAGCGCCCTAGAGAAGAACCCGCAACATGCGCCAACTGCGGGGGTGACCACCCCGCCTGCAGAACTTCCTGCCCGGTTTTCAAACGGGAAGCCAGGAACAAACGAGCCGGTACGGTGGCTCGCACTGGCACGGCGCCACCACAGCGTCAGGACACGACGGAGGCTGCGGAGGCATCCTTAATGGCCCCCGCAAACGCCCCGACGGAAAGAGGAGCTCCCCTTCCGAAACGCAAGAGGAAGAAGAAGAACAAAAAGAAGCAAACTGCAGAGGAAGACGCGCCCCAACCGGCGCCTGAGTCTGAGCCCCGGCAAGCCCTGGGCGAAAAAAACTTTGAAAGCTTAGCCACTTTGGTTAATACGATAGTGGCAGCCGGCGGCATTATTACGCCGGAGATCCTCAGAGGCCTCTCCAATATCGCCAATAATGGATAGACGGCCTCTAAGAATCGTACATTGGAACGCCTCCACTCTCCGGGGGAAGAAGAAGGCAGTCGCCCACTTCCTCCGGGAAAGACACATCGACATCCTCCTGGTCAGCGAGACCCACCTAACGGAATCCGATAGATTTAATATATCTAATTACATTACCTATCGAAAGGATGAGAGGAGCCCAACCACCGGTATAGCCTACAGGGGACTAGCGGTGCTTGTGAAGAGAGACGTCGTGCATCAAGCCATCCCGTACGTGGAGTTTCGGCATATGTACGCACTGGGCGTTCTTATTAACATCGCCGGCCGCGAACAAAGGATTTTTGCAGCGTATGCTCCACCGGGAACTTTCTTCGACCCGGCAGAGCTACGCTCACTTCTCATGCATCCCACGCCGACACTAGTGGCCGGCGACCTAAACGCGAAGCATACGCTCTGGAACTCCACCAGAAACTGCCCGCGAGGACGACGCCTCCTACGGGACTCTGTGGACCACGAATACGAGATAGTGGGTCCCGACGAGCCGACCCACTACTGCAGCTCAAGCGAATTCGCCGAAGACACCATCGACATCGTGGCCTACAGAGGCCTGCAAGCACCGCCAACTCAAGAGGTCCTGTTGGACCTCCCATCGGATCACCGACCGGTGCTCCTCACCCTACAAGAGCAGCCAGCAAGGGTCTCGCTGCCCAGGAAGAAAGAAAAAGTCGAATGGAAAACCTTCGCGAGCGCACTAGAGAAGGTGCGTGTCGCGCTCTCTGTCTCCACCAGTGAGGAAGTTGAACGGGCAACGGAAGAAATCACCCGCAGCATCCGCGGCGCCCTGGACTCGGCCCGGCGCCCGGTGTCAGCGAGACACAGGCCCGACCCGCTTCCCGCCGACATCATGCAGCTGCTGGAGAGGAAGAGGCGGCTGCGGCGGCAGTGGCAGATGACCCGCTGCCCTACAATGAAGAGAAACCTCAACTCACTGGCGAAGAAGATAAAAGACCGCCTTGACGAGCACGCAGCCAAATCGTGGGAGAACCACATACTCGCAGTGGGCGGTGATATCCCCTCCGTTCACCGCCTATGCCGGCAGCTATCGACGGAGCCTCAACCCGTTCGACCGCTGCTGGCAGCGGATGGCCTCCCACGTTTTCGTGCAGAGGATCGCGCAGAGATTCTTGTGGAGCACCTGGAGCGTCAATTTACACCGAACGAGCAGCAGGACCCGGACCATGTCAAGATGGTCCAGGAGCACCTTCGGGAGTACTTTGCCAGCCCGGACCAGGAAGAGGAGCCCCTGTTCTTCACCCCTGGCCAGGTGCGGCGAGTTATCCGGAAGCTGAAGCCAAGGAAGGCCCCGGGCGCAGACAACATCACCAACGAGGCCTTACGTCATCTCCCGCCGCCTTTCATCGCAGCGGTGACCCGCCTATTCAATGGAATCTTGCGCTCGGGACACTTTCCGGACGCGTGGAAGATCGGCCGGGTAATCTTGCTGCCCAAGCCGGGGAAAGACTTGAAGAAACCAGAAAACTACAGACCTATCACCCTTCTCAGCACACTCTCGAAGGTGTTTGAGAAACTGCTGCTCGGACTGTTGATACCGCATATTACTCCGCGAGCGGAACAATTTGGCTTCCGCCCGGAGCACTCTACGACGCTCCAGATCGCAAGACTACTCCATAAGATGTCAGAAAGCTCAAATAAAAAGGAGTACGTGGCTGTCGTACTCCTGGACATGGAGAAGGCGTTTGACAGAGTATGGCACGAGGGGTTGCTGTACAAGCTGTCAACGTCAAAAACACCAAAGAAGCTCGTCAGGATCGTGGCCTCCTTCCTGGAAAACCGCCGGATACGGGTGGCGGTAGAGAACACAGAATCAGAAGAAAGACCCGTGAGAGCCGGAGTACCCCAAGGCAGCTGCCTCTCGCCGATCCTGTACGCCTGGTTTACCGACGACATCCCAGTCGCCGGTCAGGCCCAGCTTGCCCTGTATGCGGACGACGCGGCGCTCTTCACTTCGAGTGTCAACCCGAAGCACGCTGCGAAGAAACTGCAACAGGCCCTCGACGCCCTGCCTGACTGGCTCTCCAAGTGGAGAATGTCGGTAAACGTGGCGAAGACGCAGGCAATGCTCACTGGGAACTACAATCTCCCGCCGCCCGTAAAACTGCTGGAAAAGGACGTGCCGTGGCAGCCCCGGGTCAAGTACCTAGGTGTGACCGTGGACAGGCGCCTCTCCATGAAACAGCACGTAGACGGAGTGGCGGCTCAAGCGAAGATGGTGAGAGGGAAGCTCTATCCAGTGCTGACCTCCAAATTGCCCCTGAGGACGAGGCTCGGGATCTACAAAACATATGTTAGATCCCGCCTCACATACGCGTCCCAAGCCTGGCACGCGTATTGTTCGGAGACCAACAAGAAGAAGCTCCGAACACAAGAAAACCGCTGTCTCCGAGCGATCGTCGGTGCCCCACGCTATGTGAGGAACGCCGTGATCTTCAGGGACCTCAAATGGGAAGGCCTGGATAATTTCATTTCTCGCCTGGCTAAAACCACATACGAGAGGGCGGACCGTTCTGCGCTTCCCCACTTGCAGGGGATTGCGCCTCTACATGCCAGACCGCCCGACTCCAGAACGAAACCTTCACCACGAGTCGCCATCCTATCATCATCGATGCCTGAAGAAGAAGAAGAGGAGGAGACGCCACGAGATGGCGCCCCCACGGACACCAATTAAAGCAGTTAATGACCTGGGCCACTACGGCCAACTCAGGACCCGCCTGTAGTAGCAGGCGGCGGAAGCAAATTACTGAAAGGGGCCATGGTCCCGAACAGTCACCTCGCCACCACAATGAAGTGGAGGCTGAGAAGAACCACCGAAGGATAACAAGTTAGTGTTCGCCTTCGCTCTGTGCTGTGTTCGCCTTCGCGTGTTTCAAGTTCAAAACTTCAACAATGACTGGTCGCGGTAAGGGAGGCAAAGGTCTTGGAAAGGGAGGAGCAAAGCGTCACAGGAAAGTACTCCGTGATAACATCCAGGGTATCACCAAACCGGCCATCCGCCGTTTGGCTCGCAGAGGTGGCGTCAAACGTATCTCCGGTTTGATATACGAAGAGACCCGCGGCGTGCTCAAGGTGTTCCTCGAGAACGTGATCAGGGACGCCGTTACCTACACCGAGCACGCTAAGAGGAAGACTGTCACAGCCATGGACGTCGTATACGCTCTGAAACGTCAGGGCCGTACTCTGTACGGTTTCGGCGGTTAATTTTTTGTGTGGTGTGTTGTGTTAAAATTATATTGTGTTCGTGTCGTGTCTCTTGTCGTAGTCGCAGTTTTCAATGACAGCGGCGGCGTCGAATCGCGATACAAATACTAATACTACTACAACAACAATTATAACGTAAAAAAGGCCCTTTTCAGGGCCGCAAAAGATTCATATGTGTTAAAAAAAAATAATGCGTTTCCGAGACTAAATGAGCGTTAATCATCAAAAATATCATCCGTACAAGTACACAAAAATATATATATAATACTTACTTACTTACTTAGCTTGATTGCTACCTATATAGTATACAAACATGCACTTCATGTACCAACTAAGTTAGGTAGGTGTACCCATAAACGAGCTAGTGACAGCGTGGCATTACAAACTCGCACTCGTATCGTAATTCGTATTCTTGTTTTTATTATATTATTGTATGTAGGTACCTACTTGCTTATTTTTTGTAGTATGAAAGTTTAACGTTGTTGTCATGTTTGTCGTCGTTGGACGGACGGATCACTGCGATGTGTGTTGTTGTAGCTGTGCCTTTTATTAATTACGCCTTGATTGTTCAAGCTTGTCTGTTGTACAATTGAAATAATATTATATGTGTGTATATATATATATATATATATATACGTAAATACACCACGTATAGGAGAAGTGGAACAAACATAAGTTAAATGAAAAACAGAGATACCCATCACGGGTCTTGGTCGGTACGAGAAGTCGGCGAGAGAAGAGGCGGGCACACTCGTGTTTTACGACCCTACACTTTATGAGCTTAAAAATGGTCAAAATATAGACGGACACATGCGTAAAGTGAACACGTATCAAGTTAGGTATCTTCGTTATCAACTCGTACACGCGGATAAATGATAATTTTACGTTTTTATAGAGAAAAACGTGTTTAGAACATGACCCGACCACCTCGGGATATATCAACGCGAAAATAAACGTCTATAACTGACGTTCCTAGCGTTGTGGGATCATAAAAAATACTCAGCGCAGTGGGTGATCTCAAAAATATTCATTTATCACTATCTACGTGTATAATATATCTAATATAAATATAGAAAAAAATATATTTTCCCAACTTATGTAGTGAAAAGTTGGAAGCGGTCGTATGAGAAAACGTCTCGCGGCACCGCGGTTCTCGTTACGGTATTGCTTGATACGGACGAAATGTACCGCCGACGGTTCCCAGAGTTAACTCGTTTTGTCGTTTGTTGTCAGTTAACTACGCTCTACGCTCTCTAGCTAACACTCTTCTCGTGCTCGTGCGTGTTGTGAAAATATATAATAATAATAATGGCAGACACAGCTGTATCATCCGAGGCGCCCGCTCCGGCGACTCCGGCGAAGAAGCAGCCCAAGGCGGCGGCCGCCGCCGCCGGTGGCGTCAAGAAGGCTAAGGCGAAGCCGACTCACCCTAAAACTTCGGAGATGGTAAACAACGCCATAAAGGAGTTGAAGGAGAGGAGCGGATCTTCGCTGCAGGCCATCAAGAAATACATTGCGGCTCAGTACAAGGTCGACGCCGAAAAATTGGCACCGTTCATTAGGAAGTATCTGAAGAGCGCCGTCGAATCCGGAGCCCTCATCCAGACAAAGGGTAAAGGAGCGTCCGGCTCGTTCAAGCTGGAATCGAAATCATCATCATCCAAGAAACCGGCGACCGGATCTTCGAAGAGATCCGCATCTTCGGCGACCGCGGCCAAGTCTAAGAAGGGTGTCGCAGCCGGTGGTGCAGCGTCAAAGTCCAAGAAGGCCGCGTCGTCCCCGTCCAAGGGCAAGGCCTCCTCGTCCGCCGCCGCCGCCACCGCCGCCGCAACGGCTAAGGACAAGAAGGCCGCCGCTGCGGCCAAGAAGAAGCCGGCCGCGAAGAAGGCGGCCGCCGCACCGGCCAGAGCTAAGGCCGCAGCGGCTCCTAAAGCCAAGAAGACCGCTAAACCGCCGACCAAGAAGCCGAAGGCGCCCAAACCCAAGAAGGCTGCGACCACGCCGAAGAAGCCCGCCGCGAAGAAGGCGACCGCTGCCAAAAAGTAAATTATGTGCTATCTCTCGGGGTGTGTGTGTGTGTGTGTGTGTGTCATTATTCATCGATCACCACCATGATGATGACGAAAACGACGACAAACACAAGTCCGGAAGGAAGGGAAAAACGCCGGGCGCCGAGCGCCGCGGCCAGCAGCAGCAGCAGCAGCAGCATCGGCATCGGCGTTTCCCGCCCGCCCGCGTCTGCCTTGCAAAAAGAAAAAAAGCCCTTTTCAGGGCTAACAAATCAATCTGTGTGATCTATCTATGCACAGTTTCTTTGACAGACAGACAGCCAACCAACCAACCAAGCCAATATATATATATATATATATATATATATATATATATATATAATACATACTTACTTACGTATACATAAATAAGTAGGTAAATATAATTAATAAGTATTACCTATACTACAACACCACATAAATACCTCTCACCTGCGATCGATCGATTCATGTCCCCAATCATGTCGCGTCATGTCTAGCTCTATCGGTTCGGTCACTTCGAAGGCGGCCGCCATCTCTTATCGTAATCCTGAAAAAAAAAAGAAAAAGAAAAAAAAAAATTATTACATATTATTTGATACCTACATGTATAAATAGAAATCAATCGTACAAAACAACGTAGTGTAACGTTCGCCCGCTCCCCACTTTTGAAATTTAAAAGCGTCACCGATTGGTCGTCCGACGGTAAGGTTACTACATAAAATGGCGGATAAACCCGTTTTTAGAATTACTCCGCTCGCTCCGCTTTGCTCGGTGTAACCTAACCTCGTGCTGTGCGTTATTCGCGCGTGTTAGTGTGTTAATTTCTTTGCGCGTGTTTTTAATTAAAACACAATCAACATGTCTGGACGCGGTAAAGGTGGCAAAGTCAAGGGAAAGGCAAAGTCCCGTTCAAATCGTGCCGGACTTCAATTCCCTGTGGGTCGTATTCACAGGCTCCTGCGCAAGGGTAACTATGCAGAGCGCGTCGGTGCCGGCGCTCCGGTTTACCTAGCCGCCGTCATGGAATACCTCGCCGCTGAAGTGCTCGAGTTGGCAGGAAACGCCGCGAGGGACAACAAGAAGACCAGGATCATTCCGAGACATCTTCAACTGGCCATCCGCAACGACGAGGAGTTGAACAAGCTTCTATCCGGTGTGACCATCGCCCAAGGCGGTGTTCTACCCAATATCCAGGCTGTACTGCTGCCCAAGAAGACCGAGAAGAAGGCTTAAGTTTGTCGCGCGCAGCGCATATTGTGTTGTTATTATTATTATAATAATGCGCTATTAAACCGTCGTCGGCGTGTACCGACCCCGACTGTCCCCAAAAGGCCCTTTTCAGGGCCGCAATATGATTCTGTGCGTAATTTACTATGCTTGTTTCTATTGATAAATATACGCGAACGTATATAGATTAAGCTAAGGTACATATATACATAAAAATTGTATACTTAGACCTATTATTATACGTATAATACACCCAAGCACCTACTACTTGATTCTTATTGTGTGTACATTTAGATACGACTATCCGTCCGTATGCGCGAAGGAAGCTACCATCCTACCATTACCGTAAGGCGTAAGACTCGTAGGTGCATATTATTATTTAAGTACGTTGATGTGTTGTGAATAAAAAACAATAAATCGGCCGCTTGAAGAGGACAAACAATTATCGTGAGGGGTGAGAGAGCGGGGGGGGGGGGGGGGGACATTGTGGTGGGGGATTTGAAACGTTACGATTGGTCGGATGATTTTTACGATCAAGTAGTTCGGTGCGAGACTTGCGAGTGAATATAACGGAAAAATCAAACGGTGCGACTTATTACTAACATTACTCTCTCTCAGTCTACAGCAGTTACAGTGAGTGTTGTTGTGAACAGCGAAGATGCCGCCCAAGACAAGTGGTAAAGCCGCCAAGAAGTCCGGCAAGGCTCAGAAGAACATCTCCAAAACGGACAAGAAAAAGAAGAAGCATAAGAGGAAGGAGAGCTACGCCATCTACATCTACAAGGTGTTGAAGCAGGTGCATCCCGACACTGGTATATCCAGTAAGGCCATGTCGATCATGAACTCGTTCGTGAACGACATCTTCGAGCGCATCGCCGCGGAAGCTTCCCGTTTGGCCCACTACAACAAGAGGTCCACCATTACTTCCAGGGAGGTGCAGACTTCGGTGAGGCTCTTGCTGCCCGGCGAGCTCGCCAAGCACGCTGTCAGCGAGGGCACCAAGGCTGTCACCAAGTACACGAGCTCCAAGTAATAGTGTGTGTGTTTGTGTACGTGTACGTGTGCGAACGAACCCGTTTCACGTCATCATCGGCGCCACCCACCATAATGATGTGATATTCAAAAGGCCCTTTTCAGGGCCACAATATATCTCGTGAGTTTTTAAATATGTTTCTCGACATCTTCCCGTCTATCTACCTCTCTACACATTCGACAATTTTAGGTAGTACCTACTTATCGTATTATATATAGGTACATACATACGTAATAAACAACTACCTACCTAACTGATATAAAGAATTTGTTATTAGTACTTACATATTTGGCTGGCAGGCAGGCAGGCAGGCACCGCGCACCGCACACACACCGCATACCCTTAACCCGGTGTTAGGAGCATCCACTGCAGACGAAACACCACCTGAAAAATAAACGTAATAATAATGATTATTTACGTACTTATTGGGTAAGTAAGTACATGAGCCTATATTAATAGGTGTGTGTATATATATTTATTTACTTTGATATCGGCACGCACGCACACACAATACGACGTCACACAATATGGCTACTGACTGCCGAACAATGGAAAATAAAATAAAAAATAGAAATGTATTCGAAATTCAAAATTAGGTAAGTACGTACTAGTGTTTATTACTTGATGAAAATGGACCTATGATGTGAACCGAAACGATTTACAAACTTTACCGACAGGGGGCGCTGTTTGTGTGCGCGCAAATGTAAGCCGTAAGTCGGCGGCGTGTCGTGGCGATAATATAAAAGAGCGGTGAACTAAAATTCAGTCAGTTTTGTTAGTTTCCTCCGCTAGCACGTACGTCGTTCGTGTCGTGGTCTCTTCGTTTTCGTGGTTTTTTTTTTTATTTTTTTGTTTGTCGTTCGCGCTCGAGTGTGTGTCATATCACAGTAAAATGGCTCGTACTAAGCAAACTGCCCGTAAATCGACCGGTGGTAAAGCACCGCGTAAACAGCTCGCCACCAAGGCGGCGCGCAAGAGCGCTCCCGCCACCGGCGGTGTCAAGAAGCCTCATCGTTACAGGCCCGGCACGGTGGCTCTCCGTGAGATCCGTCGCTACCAGAAGAGTACCGAGCTCCTGATCCGCAAGCTTCCCTTCCAGCGTCTGGTGCGTGAGATCGCTCAAGATTTCAAGACCGATCTTCGTTTCCAGAGCTCGGCCGTTATGGCCCTTCAGGAGGCGAGCGAGGCGTACCTGGTCGGACTCTTCGAAGACACCAATCTGTGCGCCATCCACGCCAAACGTGTTACAATCATGCCGAAGGACATTCAGCTCGCACGCAGAATCAGAGGCGAACGTGCTTAAATTGTAAAAAAAAAAAAGCAGCGTACATATCTGTACGTCTAGTCTTATCTATCAAAAGGCCCTTTTCAGGGCCGCATATGAATCGAAACGCAATTAACGTGTTTGTTTCTTTGTACAATATTACAATTACCTACCTACCTTAGATAGATAAGCACCTACTTACTTCACTCACTCGCTTAACACAAAATCTACTAAGTACCAATGAATGATGTATGTGATACATACGCCTAATTATGGTAAGAGTCATTAAAAAGAGAGGTTATCTATCCATCTTGCGACCATCGAAATAAGCGAGCGTTCGACTTCGCCAGCTAAGAGGCCGGTACGGTAATGATATTATTCTTCTTTCTTCTACTACTACGACGACGCCACCGCGCAGAATTATCTTCAAACAAAAACACACACACACACACACACACACACACACACACACACACACACGCACGCACGAACATTCTTTTTTCTTCTTTCTTCAGATTTCCCCCCCCCCCTCCGGTGGACCGCCCGCCCGACTGCCCGACTGCCCGACTGCCCGAATATCTCGATAAATTAAATCTAAAATACCTATATAAAAAATATTCGCAACTATACTAAATATACTACTATTATTATGTGTGTGTGTCGCTGCCATGCCGAGCAGACACACCCCGTCCTTCACCACACCTCGCTTCACACCCGCTCCGTTATATAAATGCGCCCGACCGCGCGGGATAACAAGAGAGGAGCGTCAGTCACTCGCCGACGATAGACGTGTGGATTGTTCGAGCCCGATTCAACTCGCAATTAGCTTTGCCGCCCGGCTTTCATAGTAAAGCCAAACGGCAAGTAACCCTATACCGAATTAATTTCGGTATAGGCGGGGAACTTCATTTTGCGACTTAAGAATACTGGGTCTGCGGTGTTGATTTTTCGTCGCTAGCCCGAGTAACCGGCCTCCCACAAGCGGGTCTCACCGGTGAAAAGGCGGCGGGGACGATCGACCCGTAGCCCCATACGGGCTGCAAAATGAGTGACCCCCAAAGTCGCAAACCTCTCTCTCCAGAAATGGAAGAAAACACCCGGGGCGGGGAGGAGGAGGGAGACCACCCCTCCCGCCCAGACACTCCAACCGGAGCATTCCAAACGCCGGACGAAGAAAGGACGCCGCAATGGACATCCGAAACTGCAGCTCAAGGTGTGGCGCCACCACCCCCGGAACCGCTTTCTCCTGCATCAGCCTACGAGCATGATGCTTACATGCTCGGCCATTTTATCAAAGGTGGCCTGGTGTCGCCGGAGATGCAGCGGTGGATGGCGCTATACTTTCGAGTTAAGAGCGCCGAAGCAAGATATGAAGAACCGAGTGAAGACGACAAGGCCGCTCTGGACATGGCCAGAAGAGGCATGTTGTCCCTCCCGCCAGCCGTTCCGCCTACCCCGCTGCCCAGTAAGAGGCAGCGCAGCGACGAAGAGAGCCTAGGGACACCGAAGAAGGCCCGCATAAGATCCAAGTCATGGACCCCTAGTCCACCAGAAAGCGCACCGCCGGCGGTGCCGGCCCCGCGCGGCCCCGCGCCGCGCCCCGCTGGCGCGCCCCGCTCGCCTCCTGCACCGCAGCGGTCGAGCATCCCGCTCCCGCAGCGTGATGCACGTAGGAGGGCCCCGGCTGGCCCCGCGCCGCGCCCCGAAGGCGCGTCTCGGTCGCAAACAACTGCGGTCCCCCCCGCTGGGGTTGAACCGCACCGCGTGCCGCGGCTCGGAGCTGCGGCGGGGCCCGCCCGCCCCTCCACCGCAAACCAAACGCGCGCACCGCAACCGCTCGCGCCACAGCAGCGCGAATCGCAACCACCGATGGCGCAGCCGCACACCCAGCGATCGCTGCCTTACAGCGCCGCACTCATGGCAACGCCGACGCCGAGTACCAGCACGGCGCCGCCATCAGTATGGACCGCCAGAAAACCTGCAGCCGCCGCAACAAAACCGGCCGCACCGGGTAAGTCCTCTAACTTACTCGCAACTCAAACGTCGACCGCAAAAACTGCGGCCGGACCGACTGCCGCCGGACCGATAGCCGCCGTACAAAATGCGGCCGTACAAAATGAGGCAACCGACACCGACACCGCAGCCGCCATACTGAAGCCGAGCAAGCCCAAATACCCGCCGATAGTTGTGGAGCGTCTTCCCAGCTGGTCGGCACACTTTAGGGAGCTTGCTCGAATCCTAGGACGACCACCATCGGCACGCCCCTATAACGGGGGGGTTCGTTTTTCGCCGCTGGATGAAAACGAGTACAGAGTTATACAGCGATACCTGTACCGACTGGAAGACGCCGGCCAAGCGCTCAGCTGGTTTTCGTACTCACTACCAGCTGAGCGCCAACTCAAGGTCGCAATCCGCGGCCTACCTGCCGACACGGAGGAGAGTGAAATTAAGGACGCTCTCCTTGAAAAAGGATTCGAAGCAGAAGCAGTTAAAGGAATTCGTGCGCGAGGCGGCCGCATGGGCTGTGTCTTTTTCTGCATTATTAAGCGAACCTTAAACGCCGCTCAAATTTATAGCATCCAGGAGCTCCTCTTCATGCCGGGGATTAAAATTGAGGCGTGGAGAGGGAAACAAGGCCCAGCGCAGTGCCACCGGTGTCAACAATTTCGACACTCGTCCCATAACTGCCACCGACCGACCGCTTGCGTCCGCTGCGGAGGACCGCACCGAGCAGCTGAATGCGAGCGCCCTAGAGAAGAACCCGCAACATGCGCCAACTGCGGGGGTGACCACCCCGCCTGCAGAACTTCCTGCCCGGTTTTCAAACGGGAAGCCAGGAACAAACGAGCCGGTACGGTGGCTCGCACTGGCACGGCGCCACCACAGCGTCAGGACACGACGGAGGCTGCGGAGGCATCCTTAATGGCCCCCGCAAACGCCCCGACGGAAAGAGGAGCTCCCCTTCCGAAACGCAAGAGGAAGAAGAAGAACAAAAAGAAGCAAACTGCAGAGGAAGACGCGCCCCAACCGGCGCCTGAGTCTGAGCCCCGGCAAGCCCTGGGCGAAAAAAACTTTGAAAGCTTAGCCACTTTGGTTAATACGATAGTGGCAGCCGGCGGCATTATTACGCCGGAGATCCTCAGAGGCCTCTCCAATATCGCCAATAATGGATAGACGGCCTCTAAGAATCGTACATTGGAACGCCTCCACTCTCCGGGGGAAGAAGAAGGCAGTCGCCCACTTCCTCCGGGAAAGACACATCGACATCCTCCTGGTCAGCGAGACCCACCTAACGGAATCCGATAGATTTAATATATCTAATTACATTACCTATCGAAAGGATGAGAGGAGCCCAACCACCGGTATAGCCTACAGGGGACTAGCGGTGCTTGTGAAGAGAGACGTCGTGCATCAAGCCATCCCGTACGTGGAGTTTCGGCATATGTACGCACTGGGCGTTCTTATTAACATCGCCGGCCGCGAACAAAGGATTTTTGCAGCGTATGCTCCACCGGGAACTTTCTTCGACCCGGCAGAGCTACGCTCACTTCTCATGCATCCCACGCCGACACTAGTGGCCGGCGACCTAAACGCGAAGCATACGCTCTGGAACTCCACCAGAAACTGCCCGCGAGGACGACGCCTCCTACGGGACTCTGTGGACCACGAATACGAGATAGTGGGTCCCGACGAGCCGACCCACTACTGCAGCTCAAGCGAATTCGCCGAAGACACCATCGACATCGTGGCCTACAGAGGCCTGCAAGCACCGCCAACTCAAGAGGTCCTGTTGGACCTCCCATCGGATCACCGACCGGTGCTCCTCACCCTACAAGAGCAGCCAGCAAGGGTCTCGCTGCCCAGGAAGAAAGAAAAAGTCGAATGGAAAACCTTCGCGAGCGCACTAGAGAAGGTGCGTGTCGCGCTCTCTGTCTCCACCAGTGAGGAAGTTGAACGGGCAACGGAAGAAATCACCCGCAGCATCCGCGGCGCCCTGGACTCGGCCCGGCGCCCGGTGTCAGCGAGACACAGGCCCGACCCGCTTCCCGCCGACATCATGCAGCTGCTGGAGAGGAAGAGGCGGCTGCGGCGGCAGTGGCAGATGACCCGCTGCCCTACAATGAAGAGAAACCTCAACTCACTGGCGAAGAAGATAAAAGACCGCCTTGACGAGCACGCAGCCAAATCGTGGGAGAACCACATACTCGCAGTGGGCGGTGATATCCCCTCCGTTCACCGCCTATGCCGGCAGCTATCGACGGAGCCTCAACCCGTTCGACCGCTGCTGGCAGCGGATGGCCTCCCACGTTTTCGTGCAGAGGATCGCGCAGAGATTCTTGTGGAGCACCTGGAGCGTCAATTTACACCGAACGAGCAGCAGGACCCGGACCATGTCAAGATGGTCCAGGAGCACCTTCGGGAGTACTTTGCCAGCCCGGACCAGGAAGAGGAGCCCCTGTTCTTCACCCCTGGCCAGGTGCGGCGAGTTATCCGGAAGCTGAAGCCAAGGAAGGCCCCGGGCGCAGACAACATCACCAACGAGGCCTTACGTCATCTCCCGCCGCCTTTCATCGCAGCGGTGACCCGCCTATTCAATGGAATCTTGCGCTCGGGACACTTTCCGGACGCGTGGAAGATCGGCCGGGTAATCTTGCTGCCCAAGCCGGGGAAAGACTTGAAGAAACCAGAAAACTACAGACCTATCACCCTTCTCAGCACACTCTCGAAGGTGTTTGAGAAACTGCTGCTCGGACTGTTGATACCGCATATTACTCCGCGAGCGGAACAATTTGGCTTCCGCCCGGAGCACTCTACGACGCTCCAGATCGCAAGACTACTCCATAAGATGTCAGAAAGCTCAAATAAAAAGGAGTACGTGGCTGTCGTACTCCTGGACATGGAGAAGGCGTTTGACAGAGTATGGCACGAGGGGTTGCTGTACAAGCTGTCAACGTCAAAAACACCAAAGAAGCTCGTCAGGATCGTGGCCTCCTTCCTGGAAAACCGCCGGATACGGGTGGCGGTAGAGAACACAGAATCAGAAGAAAGACCCGTGAGAGCCGGAGTACCCCAAGGCAGCTGCCTCTCGCCGATCCTGTACGCCTGGTTTACCGACGACATCCCAGTCGCCGGTCAGGCCCAGCTTGCCCTGTATGCGGACGACGCGGCGCTCTTCACTTCGAGTGTCAACCCGAAGCACGCTGCGAAGAAACTGCAACAGGCCCTCGACGCCCTGCCTGACTGGCTCTCCAAGTGGAGAATGTCGGTAAACGTGGCGAAGACGCAGGCAATGCTCACTGGGAACTCCAATCTCCCGCCGCCCGTAAAACTGCTGGAAAAGGACGTGCCGTGGCAGCCCCGGGTCAAGTACCTAGGTGTGACCGTGGACAGGCGCCTCTCCATGAAACAGCACGTAGACGGAGTGGCGGCTCAAGCGAAGATGGTGAGAGGGAAGCTCTATCCAGTGCTGACCTCCAAATTGCCCCTGAGGACGAGGCTCGGGATCTACAAAACATATGTTAGATCCCGCCTCACATACGCGTCCCAAGCCTGGCACGCGTATTGTTCGGAGACCAACAAGAAGAAGCTCCGAACACAAGAAAACCGCTGTCTCCGAGCGATCGTCGGTGCCCCACGCTATGTGAGGAACGCCGTGATCTTCAGGGACCTCAAATGGGAAGGCCTGGATAATTTCATTTCTCGCCTGGCTAAAACCACATACGAGAGGGCGGACCGTTCTGCGCTTCCCCACTTGCAGGGGATTGCGCCTCTACATGCCAGACCGCCCGACTCCAGAACGAAACCTTCACCACGAGTCGCCATCCTATCATCATCGATGCCTGAAGAAGAAGAAGAGGAGGAGACGCCACGAGATGGCGCCCCCACGGACACCAATTAAAGCAGTTAATGACCTGGGCCACTACGGCCAACTCAGGACCCGCCTGTAGTAGCAGGCGGCGGAAGCAAATTACTGAAAGGGGCCATGGTCCCGAACAGTCACCTCGCCACCACAATGAAGTGGAGGCTGAGAAGAACCACCGAAGGATAACAAGAGATTCGTCAGCTGCCCATCTGCGCACAAGTCAATAGTGTTGTTGTCGTTGTTCGAGCCCTACTCAGCGCTACTACAAGCTCCTGTTGCCGGCTTCCGTCGCGAAGCCCCAGCAACAAAGTGCCCTCTGCCGAATTATCGGTAGAGGCGGGGATCACCTATTGCTGTAGCGCTCTAATCCAGGACTGCGGCGTTAATTAGTTCTCCGTTCGCCCTAGTAGCCGGCCTCCCAGAAGCGGGTCTCACCGGTGAAAAGGCGGCGGGGTCTGTTAGCCCGCAGCCCTCAAAGGGCTGCAATAATGGGTGACTCCCCTAATTCATCGCCACCCTCCCCGCCCACCCGTATGGAGCAAGCGGACGAGGACCCTCAAGGCGGTGAGAGGCTAGGTAACCGCCCCTCCCGCCCGGCCACGCCCACCGGATCGTCATTCCACACCCCAGAGCCCGAGGACACGCCCCAATGGGCGTCCGTTACGAAGAACGCAGTCCCCGAGAGTGCAGCGCCGCCACCCCCGGATCCGCTATCTCCGGCATCGGCCTACGAGCATGACGCCTTCATGCTCGGCCACTTCATTAAAGGCGGTTTGGTGTCGCCGGAGATGCAGCGGTGGATGGCGTTATACTTCCGCATTAAGGACGCGGAACTCAAAAATATAGAACCATCAGAGGATGACAAGGCCGCCTTAGAGATGGCCATGAGAGGCCTGTTGTCCCTCCCCCCAGCCCTACCACCTCCCCCGCTGCCCTACAAACGACAGCGCAGCGAAGAAGATACGGATGGCACCCCCAAGAAGGCCCGAATACGGTCCAAATCATGGACCCCCAGCCCGCCCGAAAGCGCACCACCGGTGGTGCCGGCCCCGCGAGGCCCCGCGCCGCGCCCCGCTGGTGCGCCCCGCTCGCCTCCCGCACCGCAGCGGTCGAGCATTCCGCTCCCGCAGCGAGTTGCGCGTAGGACGGCCCCGGCTGGCCCCGCGTCGCGCCTCGACGGTGCGCCCCGCTCTCCTACCGCGGTCCCCCCCGCAGGGGTCGACCCGCACCGCGCGCCGCTGTCCGGAACTGCGGCGGGGCCCGCAACCCCCACAGCACCGCGCGCACCGAGACCGCCCGCACCTCAACTGCAACCGCCGACGGCGCAGCCGCGCACTCAACCGCCGCTGCCATACAGCACCGCACTCAAGGCGACGCCGAGCACCAGCGCGACGCAGCAAGGGACCACCCGCATGCCAGCAGCCGCTGCCACAAAACAACTAGCCGAAATGGGTAAGCCATTTAAAAATATTAGCTTTACCCAAACCGCAACCGCGACCTCGACCGCAAAATTTGAGGCCGGACCACTTGCCGCCGGACCAATTGAGGCAAGACTAAATGAGGCAGGACCGATGGCCGCCGGACCGATTGCGGCCGGACCGATTGCGGCTAGACCAACTGCCGCCGGATCTTCTACCGCCGTACTAAGTGCGGCCGCACCCGATACCGCAATTTCGACCGCTGCCTCAAAAATTGCGGCCGGACCAATTGCCGCCGTACCAATTGAGGCAAGACCATTTGAGGCAAGACCAAATCCTGCCTCAAATAAAACCGTTGTCGCCACTTCAAATACCAACGATCCTAAATACCCGCCGATCGTTGTGGAGCGACTTCCTAACTGGTCGGCTCATTTTAGGGAACTTGCCCGTATTTTAGGACGCTCACCCGCAGCTCGTCCCTACAACGGTGGAGTGCGGTTTTCACCGACGGACGAAGCCGAATACCGGGCGATACAGAAATACCTGTATCGCCTGGAAGAAACCGGACATGCGCTCAGCTGGTTCTCTTACTCCTTGCCAGCAGAGCGCCATCTGAAAGTCGCTATCCGCGGCCTTCCCGCCGACACCGACGAGGGTGAAATCAGGGACGCCCTCGCAGATAAAGGATTCACCGCAGAGGCAGTGAAGGGAATACGCGCAAGGGGCGGCCGCCTCGGGTGCGTATTCTTTGCACTAATTAAGAGGACACCTAATGTGCAAGAAGTCTACCTTGTCGAAGAGCTCCTCTACATGCCAGGAGTGAAGATAGAGGCGTGGAGGGGCAAGAAAGGCCCCGCTCAGTGCCACCGGTGCCAAAAATTCAGGCACTCGTCGCACAATTGCCACCGACCCGCCGCATGCGTCCGATGTGGCGGCCCGCACAGAGCGGCGGAGTGCGACCGCCCTCGCGAAGAGCCAGCTACGTGTGCAAACTGCGGGGGGGAACACCCCGCCAGTCGAATTTCCTGCCCGGTCTTCGCAAAGGAGGCCCGTAACAAGCGCGCCGGCACGGTGGCCCGTACGGGAGCCGCCCTACCTGCACGCCAAGACACGTCGGAGACAGCAGAGGCCTCCCTGATGGCACCAGCAAACGCCCCGACGGAGAGAGGAGCCCCCCTCCCCAAGAAGAAGAGGAGGAAACCTAAGAAGCCAGCTGCACCTACGGGACCAGAAAAAGAGACCCAGGTAGCCCCAGACCCCGAGCCCCAGCAACACAGCCTGGGGGATAGGGACCTCACAAATCTCGCCAGTATGGTGAATACCATAGTGGCAGCTGGAGGCGTTATAACGCCCGAGCTCCTCAGAGGCCTCACTAATATCGCACATCATGTATAGGAAGCCTCTGAGGATAGTACACTGGAACGCCTCCACGCTCCGGGGGAAGAAGAAAGCAGTCGCTCACTTCCTCCGGGAGCACCACATTGATGTTCTCTTGGTCAGCGAGACTCACCTAACAGATGCGGACAATTTCAAGATTGCAAACTACATAACGTACCGTAAGGACGAGAGGAGCCCCACTACCGGCGTCGCCTACCGAGGACTGGCGGTGCTCGTGAAGAGAGACGTCGTGCACCAGGCAATTCCACACGAGGACTTCCAGTACATGTACGCGTTGGGAGTCTTAGTCAACGTCGCCGGCCATGAACTCAGGATCTTCGCAGCGTACGTTCCCCCGGGAACTCACTTCGAGCCTAGGGAACTGCGCTCCCTATTACTGCATCCCACGCCGACTCTAGTGGCCGGCGACCTCAACGCCAAGCACACGGCCTGGAACTCCTCCAGGGAGTGCAAACGCGGAAGACGCCTCCTACGGGACTCTATAGACCACGAATACGAGATAGTGGGCCCCGACGAGCCGACCCACTATAGCAGCCAGGACCAGTTCGCCGAGGATGTTATCGACATCGTGGCCTACAGAGGCCTACTAGCACCGCCATCCCAAGAAGTCCTACTTGACCTACAGTCAGACCACAGACCGGTTCTCCTCGTCCTCCAGGACCAGCCGGCGAGAGTCACGCTGCCCAAGAGAGCATCAAAACCAAACTGGAAAATCTTTTCGCGCACGCTGGAGACAGTACGCGTGGCGACCTCAGTCTCCACCAGGGAGGAAGTCGAGAAGGCGGCGGAAGATATCACCCACAGCATCCGCAGCGCCCTGGACTCGGCCCGGCGCCCGGTGTCGGCGAGACACAGGCCCGACCCGATTCCCGCCGACATCAAGCAGCTGCTGGAGAAGAAGAGGCGGCTGCGGCGGCAGTGGCAGACGACCCGCTGCCCGACGCTGAAGAACCAGCTGAACTCCCTGGTGAAGAACATCAAGGCCAGATTTGAAGAGCAAGCAGCCAGGTCGTGGGAGAACCATCTACTCGCAGTGGGCGGTGATATCCCCTCCATTCACCGCCTGTGCCGGCAGCTGTCGACGGAACCTCAACCCGTCCGACCGCTGCTGGCAGCGGATGGCCTCCCACGATTTCTCGCCCAGGATCGCGCGGAGATCTTCGCGGAGCATCTGGAGCGCCAATTCACGCCGAACGAGCAGCAGAACCTAGAACACACCAAGATGGTACAGGAGCACCTTCGGGAGTACTTCGCCAGCCCGGATCCGGAAGAAGAGCCTCCGTTCTTCACCCCCGGCCAGGTGCGGCGGGTTACCCGAAGACTGAAGCTGAAGAAGGCCCCGGGCGCAGACGGCATCACAAACGAGGCGCTACGCCACCTCCCGCCGCCTCTCATCGCGGCGGTGACGCGCCTGTTTAATGGGATTCTGCGCTCAGGCCACTTTCCCGAAAACTGGAAGACCGGAAGGGTAATTTTGCTGCCCAAGCCGGGGAAGGACTTGAGAAGACCGGAGAGCTACCGTCCCATCACCTTGCTCAGCACGCTCTCGAAGGTGTTCGAGAAACTGCTGCTCGGATTACTGATGCCACATATCACCCCACGGGCGGAACAATTTGGATTTCGCCCAGAACACTCGACGACGCTCCAGATAGCAAGGCTGCTCCACAGGATCGCCGAAGCTGCCAACAAGAAGGAGTACGTGGCTGTCGTACTCCTCGACATGGAAAAGGCGTTCGACAGGGTATGGCACGAGGGGTTGCTATACAAGCTGTCAACGTCGAAGACTCCAAGAAGACTGGTCAGGATTGTGGCCTCCTTCCTGCAGAATCGCCGGATACGGGTGGCGGTCGAAGACGCCGAATCTACAGAACGTCCCGTGAGAGCAGGAGTCCCGCAAGGAAGCTGCCTGTCTCCAGTCCTGTACGCCTGGTTCACCGACGACATTCCGGTCGCCGGTCAGGCCCAGCTCGCCCTTTACGCCGACGACGCGGCGCTCTTCGCATCAAGCATGAACGCGAAGCACGCCGCCAAGAAGTTGCAGCAAGCACTCGACGCCCTGCCTGACTGGCTCTCCAAGTGGAGGATGTCGGTGAACGTCGCGAAGACGCAGGCGCTGCTCTCCGGGAACTCCAATCTCCCGCCGCCCATGAAGCTGAAAGGGACAGACGTGCCGTGGCAGCCGCACGTCAAGTACCTGGGGGTGTCCATAGACAGGCGACTGTCTATGAAACATCACGTCGACGGTGTGGTGGCTCAAGTGAAGATGGCCAGGGGGAAACTCCGCCCTCTATTAGCCTCCAAATTGCCCCTGAGGACGAAGCTCGGGATCTATAAGACTTACATTAGGTCCCGCCTCACATACGCGTCTCAAGCGTGGCACGCCTACTGCTCGGAGACCAACAAGAAGAGACTCCGAGCCCAGGAAAACCAATGTCTCCGGGTAGTGGTCGGCGCCCCACGCTATGTGAGGAACGCGACTATCCTCAGGGACCTGAAATGGGAAAATTTAGAAAAGTTTATTTCCCGCCTGGCCAAGACTACGTACGATCGGGCGGACCGCTCGGCGCTACCCCAACTGAGAGGGATTGCGCCCCTGCACGCGCGACCGCCCGACTCAATGAAGAAACCATCGCCACGAGACGCCATCATCCCGTCGAGGACAGAAGAGGAAGAGGAGGAGTCGCCGCGAGAAGCGGCACCCGCAGGAGCCCCACATCCCCAGGTGTGAAGACCCGGCCATCACGGCCAAACCCAGGATCCCGCCTGTAGTTGCAGGCGGCGGAAGCACATCACTGAAGAGGACCACGGTCCTGACCAGTTCCCTCGCTAGCGCCCAATGGTGCTGGCCGAGAAGATCAACGAAGAAGAAGGATAACAAGTTAGTGTTCGCCTTCGCTCTGTGCTGTGTTCGCCTTCGCGTGTTTCAAGTTCAAAACTTCAACAATGACTGGTCGCGGTAAGGGAGGCAAAGGTCTTGGAAAGGGAGGAGCAAAGCGTCACAGGAAAGTACTCCGTGATAACATCCAGGGTATCACCAAACCGGCCATCCGCCGTTTGGCTCGCAGAGGTGGCGTCAAACGTATCTCCGGTTTGATATACGAAGAGACCCGCGGCGTGCTCAAGGTGTTCCTCGAGAACGTGATCAGGGACGCCGTTACCTACACCGAGCACGCTAAGAGGAAGACTGTCACAGCCATGGACGTCGTATACGCTCTGAAACGTCAGGGCCGTACTCTGTACGGTTTCGGCGGTTAATTTTTTGTGTGGTGTGTTGTGTTAAAATTATATTGTGTTCGTGTCGTGTCTCTTGTCGTAGTCGCAGTTTTCAATGACAGCGGCGGCGTCGAATCGCGATACAAATACTAATACTACTACAACAACAATTATAACGTAAAAAAGGCCCTTTTCAGGGCCGCAAAAGATTCATATGTGTTAAAAAAAAATAATGCGTTTCCGAGACTAAATGAGCGTTAATCATCAAAAATATCATCCGTACAAGTACACAAAAATATATATATATATATATATATATATATATATATATATATATATATAATACTTACTTACTTACTTAGCTTGATTGCTACCTATATAGTATACAAACATGCACTTCATGTACCAACTAAGTTAGGTAGGTGTACCCATAAACGAGCTAGTGACAGCGTGGCATTACAAACTCGCACTCGTATCGTAATTCGTATTCTTGTTTTTATTATATTATTGTATGTAGGTACCTACTTGCTTATTTTTTGTAGTATGAAAGTTTAACGTTGTTGTCATGTTTGTCGTCGTTGGACGGACGGATCACTGCGATGTGTGTTGTTGTAGCTGTGCCTTTTATTAATTACGCCTTGATTGTTCAAGCTTGTCTGTTGTACAATTGAAATAATATTATATGTGTGTATATATATATATATATATATATACGTAAATACACCACGTATAGGAGAAGTGGAACAAACATAAGTTAAATGAAAAACAGAGATACCCATCACGGGTCTTGGTCGGTACGAGAAGTCGGCGAGAGAAGAGGCGGGCACACTCGTGTTTTACGACCCTACACTTTATGAGCTTAAAAATGGTCAAAATATAGACGGACACATGCGTAAAGTGAACACGTATCAAGTTAGGTATCTTCGTTATCAACTCGTACACGCGGATAAATGATAATTTTACGTTTTTATAGAGAAAAACGTGTTTAGAACATGACCCGACCACCTCGGGATATATCAACGCGAAAATAAACGTCTATAACTGACGTTCCTAGCGTTGTGGGATCATAAAAAATACTCAGCGCAGTGGGTGATCTCAAAAATATTCATTTATCACTATCTACGTGTATAATATATCTAATATAAATATAGAAAAAAATATATTTTCCCAACTTATGTAGTGAAAAGTTGGAAGCGGTCGTATGAGAAAACGTCTCGCGGCACCGCGGTTCTCGTTACGGTATTGCTTGATACGGACGAAATGTACCGCCGACGGTTCCCAGAGTTAACTCGTTTTGTCGTTTGTTGTCAGTTAACTACGCTCTACGCTCTCTAGCTAACACTCTTCTCGTGCTCGTGCGTGTTGTGAAAATATATAATAATAATAATGGCAGACACAGCTGTATCATCCGAGGCGCCCGCTCCGGCGACTCCGGCGAAGAAGCAGCCCAAGGCGGCGGCCGCCGCCGCCGGTGGCGTCAAGAAGGCTAAGGCGAAGCCGACTCACCCTAAAACTTCGGAGATGGTAAACAACGCCATAAAGGAGTTGAAGGAGAGGAGCGGATCTTCGCTGCAGGCCATCAAGAAATACATTGCGGCTCAGTACAAGGTCGACGCCGAAAAATTGGCACCGTTCATTAGGAAGTATCTGAAGAGCGCCGTCGAATCCGGAGCCCTCATCCAGACAAAGGGTAAAGGAGCGTCCGGCTCGTTCAAGCTGGAATCGAAATCATCATCATCCAAGAAACCGGCGACCGGATCTTCGAAGAGATCCGCATCTTCGGCGACCGCGGCCAAGTCTAAGAAGGGTGTCGCAGCCGGTGGTGCAGCGTCAAAGTCCAAGAAGGCCGCGTCGTCCCCGTCCAAGGGCAAGGCCTCCTCGTCCGCCGCCGCCGCCACCGCCGCCGCAACGGCTAAGGACAAGAAGGCCGCCGCTGCGGCCAAGAAGAAGCCGGCCGCGAAGAAGGCGGCCGCCGCACCGGCCAGAGCTAAGGCCGCAGCGGCTCCTAAAGCCAAGAAGACCGCTAAACCGCCGACCAAGAAGCCGAAGGCGCCCAAACCCAAGAAGGCTGCGACCACGCCGAAGAAGCCCGCCGCGAAGAAGGCGACCGCTGCCAAAAAGTAAATTATGTGCTATCTCTCGGGGTGTGTGTGTGTGTGTGTGTGTGTCATTATTCATCGATCACCACCATGATGATGACGAAAACGACGACAAACACAAGTCCGGAAGGAAGGGAAAAACGCCGGGCGCCGAGCGCCGCGGCCAGCAGCAGCAGCAGCAGCAGCATCGGCATCGGCGTTTCCCGCCCGCCCGCGTCTGCCTTGCAAAAAGAAAAAAAGCCCTTTTCAGGGCTAACAAATCAATCTGTGTGATCTATCTATGCACAGTTTCTTTGACAGACAGACAGCCAACCAACCAACCAAGCCAATATATATATATATATATATATATATATATATATATATATAATACATACTTACTTACGTATACATAAATAAGTAGGTAAATATAATTAATAAGTATTACCTATACTACAACACCACATAAATACCTCTCACCTGCGATCGATCGATTCATGTCCCCAATCATGTCGCGTCATGTCTAGCTCTATCGGTTCGGTCACTTCGAAGGCGGCCGCCATCTCTTATCGTAATCCTGAAAAAAAAAAGAAAAAGAAAAAAAAAAATTATTACATATTATTTGATACCTACATGTATAAATAGAAATCAATCGTACAAAACAACGTAGTGTAACGTTCGCCCGCTCCCCACTTTTGAAATTTAAAAGCGTCACCGATTGGTCGTCCGACGGTAAGGTTACTACATAAAATGGCGGATAAACCCGTTTTTAGAATTACTCCGCTCGCTCCGCTTTGCTCGGTGTAACCTAACCTCGTGCTGTGCGTTATTCGCGCGTGTTAGTGTGTTAATTTCTTTGCGCGTGTTTTTAATTAAAACACAATCAACATGTCTGGACGCGGTAAAGGTGGCAAAGTCAAGGGAAAGGCAAAGTCCCGTTCAAATCGTGCCGGACTTCAATTCCCTGTGGGTCGTATTCACAGGCTCCTGCGCAAGGGTAACTATGCAGAGCGCGTCGGTGCCGGCGCTCCGGTTTACCTAGCCGCCGTCATGGAATACCTCGCCGCTGAAGTGCTCGAGTTGGCAGGAAACGCCGCGAGGGACAACAAGAAGACCAGGATCATTCCGAGACATCTTCAACTGGCCATCCGCAACGACGAGGAGTTGAACAAGCTTCTATCCGGTGTGACCATCGCCCAAGGCGGTGTTCTACCCAATATCCAGGCTGTACTGCTGCCCAAGAAGACCGAGAAGAAGGCTTAAGTTTGTCGCGCGCAGCGCATATTGTGTTGTTATTATTATTATAATAATGCGCTATTAAACCGTCGTCGGCGTGTACCGACCCCGACTGTCCCCAAAAGGCCCTTTTCAGGGCCGCAATATGATTCTGTGCGTAATTTACTATGCTTGTTTCTATTGATAAATATACGCGAACGTATATAGATTAAGCTAAGGTACATATATACATAAAAATTGTATACTTAGACCTATTATTATACGTATAATACACCCAAGCACCTACTACTTGATTCTTATTGTGTGTACATTTAGATACGACTATCCGTCCGTATGCGCGAAGGAAGCTACCATCCTACCATTACCGTAAGGCGTAAGACTCGTAGGTGCATATTATTATTTAAGTACGTTGATGTGTTGTGAATAAAAAACAATAAATCGGCCGCTTGAAGAGGACAAACAATTATCGTGAGGGGTGAGAGAGCGGGGGGGGGGGGGGGGGGACATTGTGGTGGGGGATTTGAAACGTTACGATTGGTCGGATGATTTTTACGATCAAGTAGTTCGGTGCGAGACTTGCGAGTGAATATAACGGAAAAATCAAACGGTGCGACTTATTACTAACATTACTCTCTCTCAGTCTACAGCAGTTACAGTGAGTGTTGTTGTGAACAGCGAAGATGCCGCCCAAGACAAGTGGTAAAGCCGCCAAGAAGTCCGGCAAGGCTCAGAAGAACATCTCCAAAACGGACAAGAAAAAGAAGAAGCATAAGAGGAAGGAGAGCTACGCCATCTACATCTACAAGGTGTTGAAGCAGGTGCATCCCGACACTGGTATATCCAGTAAGGCCATGTCGATCATGAACTCGTTCGTGAACGACATCTTCGAGCGCATCGCCGCGGAAGCTTCCCGTTTGGCCCACTACAACAAGAGGTCCACCATTACTTCCAGGGAGGTGCAGACTTCGGTGAGGCTCTTGCTGCCCGGCGAGCTCGCCAAGCACGCTGTCAGCGAGGGCACCAAGGCTGTCACCAAGTACACGAGCTCCAAGTAATAGTGTGTGTGTTTGTGTACGTGTACGTGTGCGAACGAACCCGTTTCACGTCATCATCGGCGCCACCCACCATAATGATGTGATATTCAAAAGGCCCTTTTCAGGGCCACAATATATCTCGTGAGTTTTTAAATATGTTTCTCGACATCTTCCCGTCTATCTACCTCTCTACACATTCGACAATTTTAGGTAGTACCTACTTATCGTATTATATATAGGTACATACATACGTAATAAACAACTACCTACCTAACTGATATAAAGAATTTGTTATTAGTACTTACATATTTGGCTGGCAGGCAGGCAGGCAGGCACCGCGCACCGCACACACACCGCATACCCTTAACCCGGTGTTAGGAGCATCCACTGCAGACGAAACACCACCTGAAAAATAAACGTAATAATAATGATTATTTACGTACTTATTGGGTAAGTAAGTACATGAGCCTATATTAATAGGTGTGTGTATATATATTTATTTACTTTGATATCGGCACGCACGCACACACAATACGACGTCACACAATATGGCTACTGACTGCCGAACAATGGAAAATAAAATAAAAAATAGAAATGTATTCGAAATTCAAAATTAGGTAAGTACGTACTAGTGTTTATTACTTGATGAAAATGGACCTATGATGTGAACCGAAACGATTTACAAACTTTACCGACAGGGGGCGCTGTTTGTGTGCGCGCAAATGTAAGCCGTAAGTCGGCGGCGTGTCGTGGCGATAATATAAAAGAGCGGTGAACTAAAATTCAGTCAGTTTTGTTAGTTTCCTCCGCTAGCACGTACGTCGTTCGTGTCGTGGTCTCTTCGTTTTCGTGGTTTTTTTTTTTATTTTTTTGTTTGTCGTTCGCGCTCGAGTGTGTGTCATATCACAGTAAAATGGCTCGTACTAAGCAAACTGCCCGTAAATCGACCGGTGGTAAAGCACCGCGTAAACAGCTCGCCACCAAGGCGGCGCGCAAGAGCGCTCCCGCCACCGGCGGTGTCAAGAAGCCTCATCGTTACAGGCCCGGCACGGTGGCTCTCCGTGAGATCCGTCGCTACCAGAAGAGTACCGAGCTCCTGATCCGCAAGCTTCCCTTCCAGCGTCTGGTGCGTGAGATCGCTCAAGATTTCAAGACCGATCTTCGTTTCCAGAGCTCGGCCGTTATGGCCCTTCAGGAGGCGAGCGAGGCGTACCTGGTCGGACTCTTCGAAGACACCAATCTGTGCGCCATCCACGCCAAACGTGTTACAATCATGCCGAAGGACATTCAGCTCGCACGCAGAATCAGAGGCGAACGTGCTTAAATTGTAAAAAAAAAAAAGCAGCGTACATATCTGTACGTCTAGTCTTATCTATCAAAAGGCCCTTTTCAGGGCCGCATATGAATCGAAACGCAATTAACGTGTTTGTTTCTTTGTACAATATTACAATTACCTACCTACCTTAGATAGATAAGCACCTACTTACTTCACTCACTCGCTTAACACAAAATCTACTAAGTACCAATGAATGATGTATGTGATACATACGCCTAATTATGGTAAGAGTCATTAAAAAGAGAGGTTATCTATCCATCTTGCGACCATCGAAATAAGCGAGCGTTCGACTTCGCCAGCTAAGAGGCCGGTACGGTAATGATATTATTCTTCTTTCTTCTACTACTACGACGACGCCACCGCGCAGAATTATCTTCAAACAAAAACACACACACACACACACACACACACACACACACACACACACACGCACGCACGAACATTCTTTTTTCTTCTTTCTTCAGATTTCCCCCCCCCCCTCCGGTGGACCGCCCGCCCGACTGCCCGACTGCCCGACTGCCCGAATATCTCGATAAATTAAATCTAAAATACCTATATAAAAAATATTCGCAACTATACTAAATATACTACTATTATTATGTGTGTGTGTCGCTGCCATGCCGAGCAGACACACCCCGTCCTTCACCACACCTCGCTTCACACCCGCTCCGTTATATAAATGCGCCCGACCGCGCGGGATAACAAGTCGGCGTCGCCTACCGAGGACTGGCGGTGCTCGTGAAGAGAGACGTCGTGCACCAGGCAATTCCACACGAGGACTTCCAGTACATGTACGCGTTGGGAGTCTTAGTCAACGTCGCCGGCCATGAACTCAGGATCTTCGCAGCGTACGTTCCCCCGGGAACTCACTTCGAGCCTAGGGAACTGCGCTCCCTATTACTGCATCCCACGCCGACTCTAGTGGCCGGCGACCTCAACGCCAAGCACACGGCCTGGAACTCCTCCAGGGAGTGCAAACGCGGAAGACGCCTCCTACGGGACTCTATAGACCACGAATACGAGATAGTGGGCCCCGACGAGCCGACCCACTATAGCAGCCAGGACCAGTTCGCCGAGGATGTTATCGACATCGTGGCCTACAGAGGCCTACTAGCACCGCCATCCCAAGAAGTCCTACTTGACCTACAGTCAGACCACAGACCGGTTCTCCTCGTCCTCCAGGACCAGCCGGCGAGAGTCACGCTGCCCAAGAGAGCATCAAAACCAAACTGGAAAATCTTTTCGCGCACGCTGGAGACAGTACGCGTGGCGACCTCAGTCTCCACCAGGGAGGAAGTCGAGAAGGCGGCGGAAGATATCACCCACAGCATCCGCAGCGCCCTGGACTCGGCCCGGCGCCCGGTGTCGGCGAGACACAGGCCCGACCCGATTCCCGCCGACATCAAGCAGCTGCTGGAGAAGAAGAGGCGGCTGCGGCGGCAGTGGCAGACGACCCGCTGCCCGACGCTGAAGAACCAGCTGAACTCCCTGGTGAAGAACATCAAGGCCAGATTTGAAGAGCAAGCAGCCAGGTCGTGGGAGAACCATCTACTCGCAGTGGGCGGTGATATCCCCTCCATTCACCGCCTGTGCCGGCAGCTGTCGACGGAACCTCAACCCGTCCGACCGCTGCTGGCAGCGGATGGCCTCCCACGATTTCTCGCCCAGGATCGCGCGGAGATCTTCGCGGAGCATCTGGAGCGCCAATTCACGCCGAACGAGCAGCAGAACCTAGAACACACCAAGATGGTACAGGAGCACCTTCGGGAGTACTTCGCCAGCCCGGATCCGGAAGAAGAGCCTCCGTTCTTCACCCCCGGCCAGGTGCGGCGGGTTACCCGAAGACTGAAGCTGAAGAAGGCCCCGGGCGCAGACGGCATCACAAACGAGGCGCTACGCCACCTCCCGCCGCCTCTCATCGCGGCGGTGACGCGCCTGTTTAATGGGATTCTGCGCTCAGGCCACTTTCCCGAAAACTGGAAGACCGGAAGGGTAATTTTGCTGCCCAAGCCGGGGAAGGACTTGAGAAGACCGGAGAGCTACCGTCCCATCACCTTGCTCAGCACGCTCTCGAAGGTGTTCGAGAAACTGCTGCTCGGATTACTGATGCCACATATCACCCCACGGGCGGAACAATTTGGATTTCGCCCAGAACACTCGACGACGCTCCAGATAGCAAGGCTGCTCCACAGGATCGCCGAAGCTGCCAACAAGAAGGAGTACGTGGCTGTCGTACTCCTCGACATGGAAAAGGCGTTCGACAGGGTATGGCACGAGGGGTTGCTATACAAGCTGTCAACGTCGAAGACTCCAAGAAGACTGGTCAGGATTGTGGCCTCCTTCCTGCAGAATCGCCGGATACGGGTGGCGGTCGAAGACGCCGAATCTACAGAACGTCCCGTGAGAGCAGGAGTCCCGCAAGGAAGCTGCCTGTCTCCAGTCCTGTACGCCTGGTTCACCGACGACATTCCGGTCGCCGGTCAGGCCCAGCTCGCCCTTTACGCCGACGACGCGGCGCTCTTCGCATCAAGCATGAACGCGAAGCACGCCGCCAAGAAGTTGCAGCAAGCACTCGACGCCCTGCCTGACTGGCTCTCCAAGTGGAGGATGTCGGTGAACGTCGCGAAGACGCAGGCGCTGCTCTCCGGGAACTCCAATCTCCCGCCGCCCATGAAGCTGAAAGGGACAGACGTGCCGTGGCAGCCGCACGTCAAGTACCTGGGGGTGTCCATAGACAGGCGACTGTCTATGAAACATCACGTCGACGGTGTGGTGGCTCAAGTGAAGATGGCCAGGGGGAAACTCCGCCCTCTATTAGCCTCCAAATTGCCCCTGAGGACGAAGCTCGGGATCTATAAGACTTACATTAGGTCCCGCCTCACATACGCGTCTCAAGCGTGGCACGCCTACTGCTCGGAGACCAACAAGAAGAGACTCCGAGCCCAGGAAAACCAATGTCTCCGGGTAGTGGTCGGCGCCCCACGCTATGTGAGGAACGCGACGATCCTCAGGGACCTGAAATGGGAAAATTTAGAAAAGTTTATTTCCCGCCTGGCCAAGACTACGTACGATCGGGCGGACCGCTCGGCGCTACCCCAACTGAGAGGGATTGCGCCCCTGCACGCGCGACCGCCCGACTCAATGAAGAAACCATCGCCACGAGACGCCATCATCCCGTCGAGGACAGAAGAGGAAGAGGAGGAGTCGCCGCGAGAAGCGGCACCCGCAGGAGCCCCACATCCCCAGGTGTGAAGACCCGGCCATCACGGCCAAACCCAGGATCCCGCCTGTAGTTGCAGGCGGCGGAAGCACATCACTGAAGAGGACCACGGTCCTGACCAGTTCCCTCGCTAGCGCCCAATGGTGCTGGCCGAGAAGATCAACGAAGAAGGATAACAAGTTAGTGTTCGCCTTCGCTCTGTGCTGTGTTCGCCTTCGCGTGTTTCAAGTTCAAAACTTCAACAATGACTGGTCGCGGTAAGGGAGGCAAAGGTCTTGGAAAGGGAGGAGCAAAGCGTCACAGGAAAGTACTCCGTGATAACATCCAGGGTATCACCAAACCGGCCATCCGCCGTTTGGCTCGCAGAGGTGGCGTCAAACGTATCTCCGGTTTGATATACGAAGAGACCCGCGGCGTGCTCAAGGTGTTCCTCGAGAACGTGATCAGGGACGCCGTTACCTACACCGAGCACGCTAAGAGGAAGACTGTCACAGCCATGGACGTCGTATACGCTCTGAAACGTCAGGGCCGTACTCTGTACGGTTTCGGCGGTTAATTTTTTGTGTGGTGTGTTGTGTTAAAATTATATTGTGTTCGTGTCGTGTCTCTTGTCGTAGTCGCAGTTTTCAATGACAGCGGCGGCGTCGAATCGCGATACAAATACTAATACTACTACAACAACAATTATAACGTAAAAAAGGCCCTTTTCAGGGCCGCAAAAGATTCATATGTGTTAAAAAAAAATAATGCGTTTCCGAGACTAAATGAGCGTTAATCATCAAAAATATCATCCGTACAAGTACACAAAAATATATATATAATACTTACTTACTTACTTAGCTTGATTGCTACCTATATAGTATACAAACATGCACTTCATGTACCAACTAAGTTAGGTAGGTGTACCCATAAACGAGCTAGTGACAGCGTGGCATTACAAACTCGCACTCGTATCGTAATTCGTATTCTTGTTTTTATTATATTATTGTATGTAGGTACCTACTTGCTTATTTTTTGTAGTATGAAAGTTTAACGTTGTTGTCATGTTTGTCGTCGTTGGACGGACGGATCACTGCGATGTGTGTTGTTGTAGCTGTGCCTTTTATTAATTACGCCTTGATTGTTCAAGCTTGTCTGTTGTACAATTGAAATAATATTATATGTGTGTATATATATATATATATATATATACGTAAATACACCACGTATAGGAGAAGTGGAACAAACATAAGTTAAATGAAAAACAGAGATACCCATCACGGGTCTTGGTCGGTACGAGAAGTCGGCGAGAGAAGAGGCGGGCACACTCGTGTTTTACGACCCTACACTTTATGAGCTTAAAAATGGTCAAAATATAGACGGACACATGCGTAAAGTGAACACGTATCAAGTTAGGTATCTTCGTTATCAACTCGTACACGCGGATAAATGATAATTTTACGTTTTTATAGAGAAAAACGTGTTTAGAACATGACCCGACCACCTCGGGATATATCAACGCGAAAATAAACGTCTATAACTGACGTTCCTAGCGTTGTGGGATCATAAAAAATACTCAGCGCAGTGGGTGATCTCAAAAATATTCATTTATCACTATCTACGTGTATAATATATCTAATATAAATATAGAAAAAAATATATTTTCCCAACTTATGTAGTGAAAAGTTGGAAGCGGTCGTATGAGAAAACGTCTCGCGGCACCGCGGTTCTCGTTACGGTATTGCTTGATACGGACGAAATGTACCGCCGACGGTTCCCAGAGTTAACTCGTTTTGTCGTTTGTTGTCAGTTAACTACGCTCTACGCTCTCTAGCTAACACTCTTCTCGTGCTCGTGCGTGTTGTGAAAATATATAATAATAATAATGGCAGACACAGCTGTATCATCCGAGGCGCCCGCTCCGGCGACTCCGGCGAAGAAGCAGCCCAAGGCGGCGGCCGCCGCCGCCGGTGGCGTCAAGAAGGCTAAGGCGAAGCCGACTCACCCTAAAACTTCGGAGATGGTAAACAACGCCATAAAGGAGTTGAAGGAGAGGAGCGGATCTTCGCTGCAGGCCATCAAGAAATACATTGCGGCTCAGTACAAGGTCGACGCCGAAAAATTGGCACCGTTCATTAGGAAGTATCTGAAGAGCGCCGTCGAATCCGGAGCCCTCATCCAGACAAAGGGTAAAGGAGCGTCCGGCTCGTTCAAGCTGGAATCGAAATCATCATCATCCAAGAAACCGGCGACCGGATCTTCGAAGAGATCCGCATCTTCGGCGACCGCGGCCAAGTCTAAGAAGGGTGTCGCAGCCGGTGGTGCAGCGTCAAAGTCCAAGAAGGCCGCGTCGTCCCCGTCCAAGGGCAAGGCCTCCTCGTCCGCCGCCGCCGCCACCGCCGCCGCAACGGCTAAGGACAAGAAGGCCGCCGCTGCGGCCAAGAAGAAGCCGGCCGCGAAGAAGGCGGCCGCCGCACCGGCCAGAGCTAAGGCCGCAGCGGCTCCTAAAGCCAAGAAGACCGCTAAACCGCCGACCAAGAAGCCGAAGGCGCCCAAACCCAAGAAGGCTGCGACCACGCCGAAGAAGCCCGCCGCGAAGAAGGCGACCGCTGCCAAAAAGTAAATTATGTGCTATCTCTCGGGGTGTGTGTGTGTGTGTGTGTGTGTCATTATTCATCGATCACCACCATGATGATGACGAAAACGACGACAAACACAAGTCCGGAAGGAAGGGAAAAACGCCGGGCGCCGAGCGCCGCGGCCAGCAGCAGCAGCAGCAGCAGCATCGGCATCGGCGTTTCCCGCCCGCCCGCGTCTGCCTTGCAAAAAGAAAAAAAGCCCTTTTCAGGGCTAACAAATCAATCTGTGTGATCTATCTATGCACAGTTTCTTTGACAGACAGACAGCCAACCAACCAACCAAGCCAATATATATATATATATATATATATATATATATATATATATATAATACATACTTACTTACGTATACATAAATAAGTAGGTAAATATAATTAATAAGTATTACCTATACTACAACACCACATAAATACATCTCACCTGCGATCGATCGATTCATGTCCCCAATCATGTCGCGTCATGTCTAGCTCTATCGGTTCGGTCACTTCGAAGGCGGCCGCCATCTCTTATCGTAATCCTGAAAAAAAAAAGAAAAAGAAAAAAAAAAATTATTACATATTATTTGATACCTACATGTATAAATAGAAATCAATCGTACAAAACAACGTAGTGTAACGTTCGCCCGCTCCCCACTTTTGAAATTTAAAAGCGTCACCGATTGGTCGTCCGACGGTAAGGTTACTACATAAAATGGCGGATAAACCCGTTTTTAGAATTACTCCGCTCGCTCCGCTTTGCTCGGTGTAACCTAACCTCGTGCTGTGCGTTATTCGCGCGTGTTAGTGTGTTAATTTCTTTGCGCGTGTTTTTAATTAAAACACAATCAACATGTCTGGACGCGGTAAAGGTGGCAAAGTCAAGGGAAAGGCAAAGTCCCGTTCAAATCGTGCCGGACTTCAATTCCCTGTGGGTCGTATTCACAGGCTCCTGCGCAAGGGTAACTATGCAGAGCGCGTCGGTGCCGGCGCTCCGGTTTACCTAGCCGCCGTCATGGAATACCTCGCCGCTGAAGTGCTCGAGTTGGCAGGAAACGCCGCGAGGGACAACAAGAAGACCAGGATCATTCCGAGACATCTTCAACTGGCCATCCGCAACGACGAGGAGTTGAACAAGCTTCTATCCGGTGTGACCATCGCCCAAGGCGGTGTTCTACCCAATATCCAGGCTGTACTGCTGCCCAAGAAGACCGAGAAGAAGGCTTAAGTTTGTCGCGCGCAGCGCATATTGTGTTGTTATTATTATTATAATAATGCGCTATTAAACCGTCGTCGGCGTGTACCGACCCCGACTGTCCCCAAAAGGCCCTTTTCAGGGCCGCAATATGATTCTGTGCGTAATTTACTATGCTTGTTTCTATTGATAAATATACGCGAACGTATATAGATTAAGCTAAGGTACATATATACATAAAAATTGTATACTTAGACCTATTATTATACGTATAATACACCCAAGCACCTACTACTTGATTCTTATTGTGTGTACATTTAGATACGACTATCCGTCCGTATGCGCGAAGGAAGCTACCATCCTACCATTACCGTAAGGCGTAAGACTCGTAGGTGCATATTATTATTTAAGTACGTTGATGTGTTGTGAATAAAAAACAATAAATCGGCCGCTTGAAGAGGACAAACAATTATCGTGAGGGGTGAGAGAGCGGGGGGGGGGGGGGGGGGACATTGTGGTGGGGGATTTGAAACGTTACGATTGGTCGGATGATTTTTACGATCAAGTAGTTCGGTGCGAGACTTGCGAGTGAATATAACGGAAAAATCAAACGGTGCGACTTATTACTAACATTACTCTCTCTCAGTCTACAGCAGTTACAGTGAGTGTTGTTGTGAACAGCGAAGATGCCGCCCAAGACAAGTGGTAAAGCCGCCAAGAAGTCCGGCAAGGCTCAGAAGAACATCTCCAAAACGGACAAGAAAAAGAAGAAGCATAAGAGGAAGGAGAGCTACGCCATCTACATCTACAAGGTGTTGAAGCAGGTGCATCCCGACACTGGTATATCCAGTAAGGCCATGTCGATCATGAACTCGTTCGTGAACGACATCTTCGAGCGCATCGCCGCGGAAGCTTCCCGTTTGGCCCACTACAACAAGAGGTCCACCATTACTTCCAGGGAGGTGCAGACTTCGGTGAGGCTCTTGCTGCCCGGCGAGCTCGCCAAGCACGCTGTCAGCGAGGGCACCAAGGCTGTCACCAAGTACACGAGCTCCAAGTAATAGTGTGTGTGTTTGTGTACGTGTACGTGTGCGAACGAACCCGTTTCACGTCATCATCGGCGCCACCCACCATAATGATGTGATATTCAAAAGGCCCTTTTCAGGGCCACAATATATCTCGTGAGTTTTTAAATATGTTTCTCGACATCTTCCCGTCTATCTACCTCTCTACACATTCGACAATTTTAGGTAGTACCTACTTATCGTATTATATATAGGTACATACATACGTAATAAACAACTACCTACCTAACTGATATAAAGAATTTGTTATTAGTACTTACATATTTGGCTGGCAGGCAGGCAGGCAGGCACCGCGCACCGCACACACACCGCATACCCTTAACCCGGTGTTAGGAGCATCCACTGCAGACGAAACACCACCTGAAAAATAAACGTAATAATAATGATTATTTACGTACTTATTGGGTAAGTAAGTACATGAGCCTATATTAATAGGTGTGTGTATATATATTTATTTACTTTGATATCGGCACGCACGCACACACAATACGACGTCACACAATATGGCTACTGACTGCCGAACAATGGAAAATAAAATAAAAAATAGAAATGTATTCGAAATTCAAAATTAGGTAAGTACGTACTAGTGTTTATTACTTGATGAAAATGGACCTATGATGTGAACCGAAACGATTTACAAACTTTACCGACAGGGGGCGCTGTTTGTGTGCGCGCAAATGTAAGCCGTAAGTCGGCGGCGTGTCGTGGCGATAATATAAAAGAGCGGTGAACTAAAATTCAGTCAGTTTTGTTAGTTTCCTCCGCTAGCACGTACGTCGTTCGTGTCGTGGTCTCTTCGTTTTCGTGGTTTTTTTTTTTATTTTTTTGTTTGTCGTTCGCGCTCGAGTGTGTGTCATATCACAGTAAAATGGCTCGTACTAAGCAAACTGCCCGTAAATCGACCGGTGGTAAAGCACCGCGTAAACAGCTCGCCACCAAGGCGGCGCGCAAGAGCGCTCCCGCCACCGGCGGTGTCAAGAAGCCTCATCGTTACAGGCCCGGCACGGTGGCTCTCCGTGAGATCCGTCGCTACCAGAAGAGTACCGAGCTCCTGATCCGCAAGCTTCCCTTCCAGCGTCTGGTGCGTGAGATCGCTCAAGATTTCAAGACCGATCTTCGTTTCCAGAGCTCGGCCGTTATGGCCCTTCAGGAGGCGAGCGAGGCGTACCTGGTCGGACTCTTCGAAGACACCAATCTGTGCGCCATCCACGCCAAACGTGTTACAATCATGCCGAAGGACATTCAGCTCGCACGCAGAATCAGAGGCGAACGTGCTTAAATTGTAAAAAAAAAAAAAAAAAAAGCAGCGTACATATCTGTACGTCTAGTCTTATCTATCAAAAGGCCCTTTTCAGGGCCGCATATGAATCGAAACGCAATTAACGTGTTTGTTTCTTTGTACAATATTACAATTACCTACCTACCTTAGATAGATAAGCACCTACTTACTTCACTCACTCGCTTAACACAAAATCTACTAAGTACCAATGAATGATGTATGTGATACATACGCCTAATTATGGTAAGAGTCATTAAAAAGAGAGGTTATCTATCCATCTTGCGACCATCGAAATAAGCGAGCGTTCGACTTCGCCAGCTAAGAGGCCGGTACGGTAATGATATTATTCTTCTTTCTTCTACTACTACGACGACGCCACCGCGCAGAATTATCTTCAAACAAAAACACACACACACACACACACACACACACACACACACACACACACGCACGCACGAACATTCTTTTTTCTTCTTTCTTCAGATTTCCCCCCCCCCCTCCGGTGGACCGCCCGCCCGACTGCCCGACTGCCCGACTGCCCGAATATCTCGATAAATTAAATCTAAAATACCTATATAAAAAATATTCGCAACTATACTAAATATACTACTATTATTATGTGTGTGTGTCGCTGCCATGCCGAGCAGACACACCCCGTCCTTCACCACACCTCGCTTCACACCCGCTCCGTTATATAAATGCGCCCGACCGCGCGGGATAACAAGTTAGGTAGATTCGTCAGCTGCCCATCTGCGCACAAGTTAATAGTGTTGTTGTCGTTGTTCGAGCCCTACTCAGCGCTACTACAAGCTCCTGTTGCCGGCTTCCGTCGCGAAGCCCCAGCAACAAAGTGCCCTCTGCCGAATTATCGGTAGAGGCGGGGATCACCTATTGCTGTAGCGCTCTAATCCAGGACTGCGGCGTTAATTAGTTCTCCGTTCGCCCTAGTAGCCGGCCTCCCAGAAGCGGGTCTCACCGGTGAAAAGGCGGCGGGGTCTGTTAGCCCGCAGCCCTCAAAGGGCTGCAATAATGGGTGACTCCCCTAATTCATCACCACCCTCCCCGCCCACCCGTATGGAGCAAGCGGACGAGGACCCTCAAGGCGGTGAGAGGCTGGGAAACCGCCCCTCCCGCCCGGCCACGCCCACCGGATCATCATTCCACACCCCAGAGCCCGAGGACACGCCCCAATGGGCGTCCGTTACGACGAACGCAGTCCCCGAGAGTGCAGCGCCGCCACCCCCGGATTCGCCATCTCCGGCATCGGCCTACGAGCATGACGCCTTCATGCTCGGCCACTTCATTAAAGGCGGCTTGGTGTCGCCGGAGATGCAGAGGTGGATGGCGTTATACTTCCGCATTAAGGACGCGGAACTCAAGAATGCAGAACCGTCAGAGGATGACAAGGCCGCCTTGGAGATGGCCATGAGAGGCCTGTTGTCCCTCCCCCCAGCCCTACCACCTCCCCCGCTGCCCTACAAACGACAGCGCAGCGAAGAAGACATGGATGGCACCCCCAAGAAGGCCCGAATACGGTCCAAATCATGGACCCCTAGCCCGCCCGAAAGCGCACCACCGGTGGTGCCGGCCCCGCGAGGCCCCGCGCCGCGCCCCGCTGGCGCGCCCCGCTCACCTCCCGCACCGCAGCGGTCGAGCATCCCGCTCCCGCAGCGAGATACGCGTAGGACGGCCCCGGCTGGCCCCGCGCCGCGCCCCGACGGCGCGTCCCGCTCTCCTACCGCGGTCCCCCCCGCAGGGGTCGACCCGCACCGCGCGCCGCTGTCCGGAACTGCGGCGGGGCCCGCAAGCCCCACAGCAACGCGCGCATCGAAACCGCCCGCGCCCGCGCCTCAACTGCGACCGCCGTCAGCGCAACCGCGCACCCAGCGGCCGCTGCCGTACAGCGCCGCACTCAAGGCGACGCCGAGCACCAGTGTGACGCCGACCCAGCCAGGAACCGCTAGCAAGCCAGCAACCGCTACGACGAAACCGCCGGCCGCAACGGGTAAGCTCATTCAAAATCTAAATTTAAATTTGAATTTCACCCAATCCGAAACCGCAACCTCGACCGCAAATTTTGAGGCCGGACCATTTACCGCCGGACCATTTGAGGCAAGACCAATCGAGGCAAGACCGATTGAGGCAAGACCGATTGCCGCCGGACCGATTGCGGCCGGACCGACTGCGGCTAGACAGACTGCCGCCGGACCTTTTGCCGCCGCACCAAGTGCGGCCGTGTTAAACGCCGCAAGACCGCCGCCGTCGACCGCAACCGCAACGACGGCCATACAAACTGCGGCCGTACAAACTGCGGCCGTACAAATTGCGGCCGCGCCCAATACAACCGCTACCGCCCAGACAGCTGCATACAAATATCCACCGATTGTAGTGGAGCGACTGCCAAATTGGTCGTCCCACTTTAGGGAATTAGTAAGGATATTAGGACGCCCGCCCTCAGCCCGCCCTTACAACGGCGGAGTACGCTTTTCGCCGACTGATGAGCACGAATACCGGGCGATACAAAAATACCTGTATCGCCTAGAGGAGAAAGGACAGCCACTCAGTTGGTTCTCCTACTCACTGCCCGCCGAACGCCATTTAAAGGTCGCTATCCGCGGCCTTCCTGCGGACACCGACGAGGGTGAAATTAGGGACGCCCTCGCCGAAAAAGGATTTACCGCCGAGGCGGTTAAAGGAATACGTGCGAGGGGCGGCCGCATGGGCTGCGTGTTTTTCGCCCTATTAAAAAGAACGCCCAACATCCAAGAAGCCTACCAAATTTCAGAGCTCCTGTACATGCCTGGAATCACAATAGAGGCATGGAGGGGCAAGCAGGGGCCCGCCCAATGCCATAGATGCCAAAAATTCAGGCACTCGTCGCACAACTGCCACCGGCCCGCCGCATGTGTCCGGTGCGGCGGCCCGCACAGAGCGGCGGAGTGCGACCGACCTCGCGAGGAGCCCGCTACATGCGCGAACTGTGGAGGAGAGCACCCTGCCAGCAGAGCATCGTGCCCCGTCTTCGCCAAGGAGGCCCGGAACAAGCGCGCCGGCACAGTGGCGCGCACGGGGACGGCCCTACCGCCACGACAGGACACGGTGGAAACAGCGGAGGCCACCCTAATGGCCGCTGCTAACCCACCAACAGACAGAAGCGCCCCCCTTCCAAAGAAGAAAAGGAGGAGGAAAAACAAGCCAGCCGCCCCTGGAGGACAAATTGAAGAGCCCCAGGTGACCCCAGACCCCGAGCCCCAGCAACAAAGCCTGGGGGATAGGGACTTAACAAATCTCGCCCGAATGGTCAATACCATAGTGGCAGCTGGCGGCGTTATTACGCCCGAGCTTCTCAGAGGTCTCACTACATTAGCCCATAATGTATAGTGGACCTCTGAGGATAGTACACTGGAACGCCTCCACGCTCCGGGGGAAGAAGAAAGCAGTCGCTCACTTCCTCCGGGAGCACCACATTGATGTTCTCTTGGTCAGCGAGACTCACCTAACAGATGCGGACAATTTCAAGATTGCAAACTACATCACGTACCGTAAGGACGAGAGGAGCCCCACTACCGGCGTCGCCTACCGAGGACTGGCGGTGCTCGTGAAGAGAGACGTCGTGCACCAGGCAATTCCACACGAGGACTTCCAGTACATGTACGCGTTGGGAGTCTTAGTCAACGTCGCCGGCCATGAACTCAGGATCTTCGCAGCGTACGTTCCCCCGGGAACTCACTTCGAGCCTAGGGAACTGCGCTCCCTATTACTGCATCCCACGCCGACTCTAGTGGCCGGCGACCTCAACGCCAAGCACACGGCCTGGAACTCCTCCAGGGAGTGCAAACGCGGAAGACGCCTCCTACGGGACTCTATAGACCACGAATACGAGATAGTGGGCCCCGACGAGCCGACCCACTATAGCAGCCAGGACCAGTTCGCCGAGGATGTTATCGACATCGTGGCCTACAGAGGCCTACTAGCACCGCCATCCCAAGAAGTCCTACTTGACCTACAGTCAGACCACAGACCGGTTCTCCTCGTCCTCCAGGACCAGCCGGCGAGGGTCACGCTGCCCAAGAGAGCATCAAAACCAAACTGGAAAATCTTTTCGCGCACGCTGGAGACAGTACGCGTGGCGACCTCAGTCTCCACCAGGGAGGAAGTCGAGAAGGCGGCGGAAGACATCACCCACAGCATCCGCAGCGCCCTGGACTCGGCCCGGCGCCCGGTGTCGGCGAGACACAGGCCCGACCCGATTCCCGCCGACATCAAGCAGCTGCTGGAGAAGAAGAGGCGGCTGCGGCGGCAGTGGCAGACGACCCGCTGCCCGACGCTAAAGAACCAGCTGAACTCCCTGGTGAAGAACATCAAGGCCAGATTTGAAGAGCAAGCAGCCAGGTCGTGGGAGAACCATCTACTCGCAGTGGGCGGTGATATCCCCTCCATTCACCGCCTGTGCCGGCAGCTGTCGACGGAACCTCAACCCGTCCGACCGCTGCTGGCAGCGGATGGCCTCCCACGATTTCTCGCCCAGGATCGCGCGGAGATCTTCGCGGAGCATCTGGAGCGCCAATTCACGCCGAACGAGCAGCAGAACCTAGAACACACCAAGATGGTACAGGAGCACCTTCGGGAGTACTTCGCCAGCCCGGATCCGGAAGAAGAGCCTCCGTTCTTCACCCCCGGCCAGGTGCGGCGGGTTATCCGAAGACTGAAGCTGAAGAAGGCCCCGGGCGCAGACGGCATCACAAACGAGGCGCTACGCCACCTCCCGCCGCCTCTCATCGCGGCGGTGACGCGCCTGTTTAATGGGATTCTGCGCTCAGGCCACTTTCCCGAAAACTGGAAGACCGGAAGGGTAATTTTGCTGCCCAAGCCGGGGAAGGACTTGAGAAGACCGGAGAGCTACCGTCCCATCACCTTGCTCAGCACGCTCTCGAAGGTGTTCGAGAAAATGCTGCTCGGATTACTGATGCCACATATCACCCCACGGGCGGAACAATTTGGATTTCGCCCAGAACACTCGACGACGCTCCAGATAGCAAGGCTGCTCCACAGGATCGCCGAAGCTGCCAACAAGAAGGAGTACGTGGCTGTCGTACTCCTCGACATGGAAAAGGCGTTCGACAGAGTATGGCACGAGGGGTTGCTATACAAGCTGTCAACGTCGAAGACTCCAAGAAAACTGGTCAGGATTGTGGCCTCCTTCCTGCAGAATCGCCGGATACGGGTGGCGGTCGAAGACGCCGAATCTACAGAACGTCCCGTGAGAGCAGGAGTCCCGCAAGGAAGCTGCCTGTCTCCAGTCCTGTACGCCTGGTTCACCGACGACATTCCGGTCGCTGGTCAGGCCCAGCTCGCCCTTTACGCCGACGACGCGGCGCTCTTCGCATCAAGCATGAACGCGAAGCACGCCGCCAAGAAGTTGCAGCAAGCACTCGACGCCCTGCCTGACTGGCTCTCCAAGTGGAGGATGTCGGTGAACGTCGCGAAGACGCAGGCGCTGCTCTCCGGGAACTCCAATCTCCCGCCGCCCATGAAGCTGAAAGGGACAGACGTGCCGTGGCAGCCGCACGTCAAGTACCTGGGGGTGTCCATAGACAGGCGACTGTCTATGAAACATCACGTCGACGGTGTGGTGGCTCAAGTGAAGATGGCCAGGGGGAAACTCCGCCCTCTATTAGCCTCCAAATTGCCCCTGAGGACGAAGCTCGGGATCTATAAGACTTACATTAGGTCCCGCCTCACATACGCGTCTCAAGCGTGGCACGCCTACTGCTCGGAGACCAACAAGAAGAGACTCCGAGCCCAGGAAAACCAATGTCTCCGGGTAGTGGTCGGCGCCCCACGCTATGTGAGGAACGCGACGATCCTCAGGGACCTGAAATGGGAAAATTTAGAAAAGTTTATTTCCCGCCTGGCCAAGACTACGTACGATCGGGCGGACCGCTCGGCGCTACCCCAACTGAGAGGGATTGCGCCCCTGCACGCGCGACCGCCCGACTCAATGAAGAAACCATCGCCACGAGACGCCATCATCCCGTCGAGGACAGAAGAGGAAGAGGAGGAGTCGCCGCGAGAAGCGGCACCCGCAGGAGCCCCACATCCCCAGGTGTGAAGACCCGGCCATCACGGCCAAACCCAGGATCCCGCCTGTAGTTGCAGGCGGCGGAAGCACATCACTGAAGAGGACCACGGTCCTGACCAGTTCCCTCGCTAGCGCCCAATGGTGCTGGCCGAGAAGATCAACGCAAGGATAACAAGTTAGTGTTCGCCTTCGCTCTGTGCTGTGTTCGCCTTCGCGTGTTTCAAGTTCAAAACTTCAACAATGACTGGTCGCGGTAAGGGAGGCAAAGGTCTTGGAAAGGGAGGAGCAAAGCGTCACAGGAAAGTACTCCGTGATAACATCCAGGGTATCACCAAACCGGCCATCCGCCGTTTGGCTCGCAGAGGTGGCGTCAAACGTATCTCCGGTTTGATATACGAAGAGACCCGCGGCGTGCTCAAGGTGTTCCTCGAGAACGTGATCAGGGACGCCGTTACCTACACCGAGCACGCTAAGAGGAAGACTGTCACAGCCATGGACGTCGTATACGCTCTGAAACGTCAGGGCCGTACTCTGTACGGTTTCGGCGGTTAATTTTTTGTGTGGTGTGTTGTGTTAAAATTATATTGTGTTCGTGTCGTGTCTCTTGTCGTAGTCGCAGTTTTCAATGACAGCGGCGGCGTCGAATCGCGATACAAATACTAATACTACTACAACAACAATTATAACGTAAAAAAGGCCCTTTTCAGGGCCGCAAAAGATTCATATGTGTTAAAAAAAAATAATGCGTTTCCGAGACTAAATGAGCGTTAATCATCAAAAATATCATCCGTACAAGTACACAAAAATATATATATAATACTTACTTACTTACTTAGCTTGATTGCTACCTATATAGTATACAAACATGCACTTCATGTACCAACTAAGTTAGGTAGGTGTACCCATAAACGAGCTAGTGACAGCGTGGCATTACAAACTCGCACTCGTATCGTAATTCGTATTCTTGTTTTTATTATATTATTGTATGTAGGTACCTACTTGCTTATTTTTTGTAGTATGAAAGTTTAACGTTGTTGTCATGTTTGTCGTCGTTGGACGGACGGATCACTGCGATGTGTGTTGTTGTAGCTGTGCCTTTTATTAATTACGCCTTGATTGTTCAAGCTTGTCTGTTGTACAATTGAAATAATATTATATGTGTGTATATATATATATATATATATATACGTAAATACACCACGTATAGGAGAAGTGGAACAAACATAAGTTAAATGAAAAACAGAGATACCCATCACGGGTCTTGGTCGGTACGAGAAGTCGGCGAGAGAAGAGGCGGGCACACTCGTGTTTTACGACCCTACACTTTATGAGCTTAAAAATGGTCAAAATATAGACGGACACATGCGTAAAGTGAACACGTATCAAGTTAGGTATCTTCGTTATCAACTCGTACACGCGGATAAATGATAATTTTACGTTTTTATAGAGAAAAACGTGTTTAGAACATGACCCGACCACCTCGGGATATATCAACGCGAAAATAAACGTCTATAACTGACGTTCCTAGCGTTGTGGGATCATAAAAAATACTCAGCGCAGTGGGTGATCTCAAAAATATTCATTTATCACTATCTACGTGTATAATATATCTAATATAAATATAGAAAAAAATATATTTTCCCAACTTATGTAGTGAAAAGTTGGAAGCGGTCGTATGAGAAAACGTCTCGCGGCACCGCGGTTCTCGTTACGGTATTGCTTGATACGGACGAAATGTACCGCCGACGGTTCCCAGAGTTAACTCGTTTTGTCGTTTGTTGTCAGTTAACTACGCTCTACGCTCTCTAGCTAACACTCTTCTCGTGCTCGTGCGTGTTGTGAAAATATATAATAATAATAATGGCAGACACAGCTGTATCATCCGAGGCGCCCGCTCCGGCGACTCCGGCGAAGAAGCAGCCCAAGGCGGCGGCCGCCGCCGCCGGTGGCGTCAAGAAGGCTAAGGCGAAGCCGACTCACCCTAAAACTTCGGAGATGGTAAACAACGCCATAAAGGAGTTGAAGGAGAGGAGCGGATCTTCGCTGCAGGCCATCAAGAAATACATTGCGGCTCAGTACAAGGTCGACGCCGAAAAATTGGCACCGTTCATTAGGAAGTATCTGAAGAGCGCCGTCGAATCCGGAGCCCTCATCCAGACAAAGGGTAAAGGAGCGTCCGGCTCGTTCAAGCTGGAATCGAAATCATCATCATCCAAGAAACCGGCGACCGGATCTTCGAAGAGATCCGCATCTTCGGCGACCGCGGCCAAGTCTAAGAAGGGTGTCGCAGCCGGTGGTGCAGCGTCAAAGTCCAAGAAGGCCGCGTCGTCCCCGTCCAAGGGCAAGGCCTCCTCGTCCGCCGCCGCCGCCACCGCCGCCGCAACGGCTAAGGACAAGAAGGCCGCCGCTGCGGCCAAGAAGAAGCCGGCCGCGAAGAAGGCGGCCGCCGCACCGGCCAGAGCTAAGGCCGCAGCGGCTCCTAAAGCCAAGAAGACCGCTAAACCGCCGACCAAGAAGCCGAAGGCGCCCAAACCCAAGAAGGCTGCGACCACGCCGAAGAAGCCCGCCGCGAAGAAGGCGACCGCTGCCAAAAAGTAAATTATGTGCTATCTCTCGGGGTGTGTGTGTGTGTGTGTGTGTGTCATTATTCATCGATCACCACCATGATGATGACGAAAACGACGACAAACACAAGTCCGGAAGGAAGGGAAAAACGCCGGGCGCCGAGCGCCGCGGCCAGCAGCAGCAGCAGCAGCAGCATCGGCATCGGCGTTTCCCGCCCGCCCGCGTCTGCCTTGCAAAAAGAAAAAAAGCCCTTTTCAGGGCTAACAAATCAATCTGTGTGATCTATCTATGCACAGTTTCTTTGACAGACAGACAGCCAACCAACCAACCAAGCCAATATATATATATATATATATATATATATATATATATATATATATAATACATACTTACTTACGTATACATAAATAAGTAGGTAAATATAATTAATAAGTATTACCTATACTACAACACCACATAAATACCTCTCACCTGCGATCGATCGATTCATGTCCCCAATCATGTCGCGTCATGTCTAGCTCTATCGGTTCGGTCACTTCGAAGGCGGCCGCCATCTCTTATCGTAATCCTGAAAAAAAAAAGAAAAAGAAAAAAAAAAATTATTACATATTATTTGATACCTACATGTATAAATAGAAATCAATCGTACAAAACAACGTAGTGTAACGTTCGCCCGCTCCCCACTTTTGAAATTTAAAAGCGTCACCGATTGGTCGTCCGACGGTAAGGTTACTACATAAAATGGCGGATAAACCCGTTTTTAGAATTACTCCGCTCGCTCCGCTTTGCTCGGTGTAACCTAACCTCGTGCTGTGCGTTATTCGCGCGTGTTAGTGTGTTAATTTCTTTGCGCGTGTTTTTAATTAAAACACAATCAACATGTCTGGACGCGGTAAAGGTGGCAAAGTCAAGGGAAAGGCAAAGTCCCGTTCAAATCGTGCCGGACTTCAATTCCCTGTGGGTCGTATTCACAGGCTCCTGCGCAAGGGTAACTATGCAGAGCGCGTCGGTGCCGGCGCTCCGGTTTACCTAGCCGCCGTCATGGAATACCTCGCCGCTGAAGTGCTCGAGTTGGCAGGAAACGCCGCGAGGGACAACAAGAAGACCAGGATCATTCCGAGACATCTTCAACTGGCCATCCGCAACGACGAGGAGTTGAACAAGCTTCTATCCGGTGTGACCATCGCCCAAGGCGGTGTTCTACCCAATATCCAGGCTGTACTGCTGCCCAAGAAGACCGAGAAGAAGGCTTAAGTTTGTCGCGCGCAGCGCATATTGTGTTGTTATTATTATTATAATAATGCGCTATTAAACCGTCGTCGGCGTGTACCGACCCCGACTGTCCCCAAAAGGCCCTTTTCAGGGCCGCAATATGATTCTGTGCGTAATTTACTATGCTTGTTTCTATTGATAAATATACGCGAACGTATATAGATTAAGCTAAGGTACATATATACATAAAAATTGTATACTTAGACCTATTATTATACGTATAATACACCCAAGCACCTACTACTTGATTCTTATTGTGTGTACATTTAGATACGACTATCCGTCCGTATGCGCGAAGGAAGCTACCATCCTACCATTACCGTAAGGCGTAAGACTCGTAGGTGCATATTATTATTTAAGTACGTTGATGTGTTGTGAATAAAAAACAATAAATCGGCCGCTTGAAGAGGACAAACAATTATCGTGAGGGGTGAGAGAGCGGGGGGGGGGGGGGGGGACATTGTGGTGGGGGATTTGAAACGTTACGATTGGTCGGATGATTTTTACGATCAAGTAGTTCGGTGCGAGACTTGCGAGTGAATATAACGGAAAAATCAAACGGTGCGACTTATTACTAACATTACTCTCTCTCAGTCTACAGCAGTTACAGTGAGTGTTGTTGTGAACAGCGAAGATGCCGCCCAAGACAAGTGGTAAAGCCGCCAAGAAGTCCGGCAAGGCTCAGAAGAACATCTCCAAAACGGACAAGAAAAAGAAGAAGCATAAGAGGAAGGAGAGCTACGCCATCTACATCTACAAGGTGTTGAAGCAGGTGCATCCCGACACTGGTATATCCAGTAAGGCCATGTCGATCATGAACTCGTTCGTGAACGACATCTTCGAGCGCATCGCCGCGGAAGCTTCCCGTTTGGCCCACTACAACAAGAGGTCCACCATTACTTCCAGGGAGGTGCAGACTTCGGTGAGGCTCTTGCTGCCCGGCGAGCTCGCCAAGCACGCTGTCAGCGAGGGCACCAAGGCTGTCACCAAGTACACGAGCTCCAAGTAATAGTGTGTGTGTTTGTGTACGTGTACGTGTGCGAACGAACCCGTTTCACGTCATCATCGGCGCCACCCACCATAATGATGTGATATTCAAAAGGCCCTTTTCAGGGCCACAATATATCTCGTGAGTTTTTAAATATGTTTCTCGACATCTTCCCGTCTATCTACCTCTCTACACATTCGACAATTTTAGGTAGTACCTACTTATCGTATTATATATAGGTACATACATACGTAATAAACAACTACCTACCTAACTGATATAAAGAATTTGTTATTAGTACTTACATATTTGGCTGGCAGGCAGGCAGGCAGGCACCGCGCACCGCACACACACCGCATACCCTTAACCCGGTGTTAGGAGCATCCACTGCAGACGAAACACCACCTGAAAAATAAACGTAATAATAATGATTATTTACGTACTTATTGGGTAAGTAAGTACATGAGCCTATATTAATAGGTGTGTGTATATATATTTATTTACTTTGATATCGGCACGCACGCACACACAATACGACGTCACACAATATGGCTACTGACTGCCGAACAATGGAAAATAAAATAAAAAATAGAAATGTATTCGAAATTCAAAATTAGGTAAGTACGTACTAGTGTTTATTACTTGATGAAAATGGACCTATGATGTGAACCGAAACGATTTACAAACTTTACCGACAGGGGGCGCTGTTTGTGTGCGCGCAAATGTAAGCCGTAAGTCGGCGGCGTGTCGTGGCGATAATATAAAAGAGCGGTGAACTAAAATTCAGTCAGTTTTGTTAGTTTCCTCCGCTAGCACGTACGTCGTTCGTGTCGTGGTCTCTTCGTTTTCGTGGTTTTTTTTTTTATTTTTTTGTTTGTCGTTCGCGCTCGAGTGTGTGTCATATCACAGTAAAATGGCTCGTACTAAGCAAACTGCCCGTAAATCGACCGGTGGTAAAGCACCGCGTAAACAGCTCGCCACCAAGGCGGCGCGCAAGAGCGCTCCCGCCACCGGCGGTGTCAAGAAGCCTCATCGTTACAGGCCCGGCACGGTGGCTCTCCGTGAGATCCGTCGCTACCAGAAGAGTACCGAGCTCCTGATCCGCAAGCTTCCCTTCCAGCGTCTGGTGCGTGAGATCGCTCAAGATTTCAAGACCGATCTTCGTTTCCAGAGCTCGGCCGTTATGGCCCTTCAGGAGGCGAGCGAGGCGTACCTGGTCGGACTCTTCGAAGACACCAATCTGTGCGCCATCCACGCCAAACGTGTTACAATCATGCCGAAGGACATTCAGCTCGCACGCAGAATCAGAGGCGAACGTGCTTAAATTGTAAAAAAAAAAAAGCAGCGTACATATCTGTACGTCTAGTCTTATCTATCAAAAGGCCCTTTTCAGGGCCGCATATGAATCGAAACGCAATTAACGTGTTTGTTTCTTTGTACAATATTACAATTACCTACCTACCTTAGATAGATAAGCACCTACTTACTTCACTCACTCGCTTAACACAAAATCTACTAAGTACCAATGAATGATGTATGTGATACATACGCCTAATTATGGTAAGAGTCATTAAAAAGAGAGGTTATCTATCCATCTTGCGACCATCGAAATAAGCGAGCGTTCGACTTCGCCAGCTAAGAGGCCGGTACGGTAATGATATTATTCTTCTTTCTTCTACTACTACGACGACGCCACCGCGCAGAATTATCTTCAAACAAAAACACACACACACACACACACACACACACACACACACACACACACACGCACGCACGAACATTCTTTTTTCTTCTTTCTTCAGATTTCCCCCCCCCCCCTCCGGTGGACCGCCCGCCCGACTGCCCGACTGCCCGACTGCCCGAATATCTCGATAAATTAAATCTAAAATACCTATATAAAAAATATTCGCAACTATACTAAATATACTACTATTATTATGTGTGTGTGTCGCTGCCATGCCGAGCAGACACACCCCGTCCTTCACCACACCTCGCTTCACACCCGCTCCGTTATATAAATGCGCCCGACCGCGCGGGATAACAAGTTAGTGTTCGCCTTCGCTCTGTGCTGTGTTCGCCTTCGCGTGTTTCAAGTTCAAAACTTCAACAATGACTGGTCGCGGTAAGGGAGGCAAAGGTCTTGGAAAGGGAGGAGCAAAGCGTCACAGGAAAGTACTCCGTGATAACATCCAGGGTATCACCAAACCGGCCATCCGCCGTTTGGCTCGCAGAGGTGGCGTCAAACGTATCTCCGGTTTGATATACGAAGAGACCCGCGGCGTGCTCAAGGTGTTCCTCGAGAACGTGATCAGGGACGCCGTTACCTACACCGAGCACGCTAAGAGGAAGACTGTCACAGCCATGGACGTCGTATACGCTCTGAAACGTCAGGGCCGTACTCTATACGGTTTCGGCGGTTAATTTTTTGTGTGGTGTGTTGTGTTAAAATTATATTGTGTTCGTGTCGTGTCTCTTGTCGTAGTCGCAGTTTTCAATGACAGCGGCGGCGTCGAATCGCGATACAAATACTAATACTACTACAACAACAATTATAACGTAAAAAAGGCCCTTTTCAGGGCCGCAAAAGATTCATATGTGTTAAAAAAAAATAATGCGTTTCCGAGACTAAATGAGCGTTAATCATCAAAAATATCATCCGTACAAGTACACAAAAATATATATATAATACTTACTTACTTACTTAGCTTGATTGCTACCTATATAGTATACAAACATGCACTTCATGTACCAACTAAGTTAGGTAGGTGTACCCATAAACGAGCTAGTGACAGCGTGGCATTACAAACTCGCACTCGTATCGTAATTCGTATTCTTGTTTTTATTATATTATTGTATGTAGGTACCTACTTGCTTATTTTTTGTAGTATGAAAGTTTAACGTTGTTGTCATGTTTGTCGTCGTTGGACGGACGGATCACTGCGATGTGTGTTGTTGTAGCTGTGCCTTTTATTAATTACGCCTTGATTGTTCAAGCTTGTCTGTTGTACAATTGAAATAATATTATATGTGTGTATATATATATATATATATATATACGTAAATACACCACGTATAGGAGAAGTGGAACAAACATAAGTTAAATGAAAAACAGAGATACCCATCACGGGTCTTGGTCGGTACGAGAAGTCGGCGAGAGAAGAGGCGGGCACACTCGTGTTTTACGACCCTACACTTTATGAGCTTAAAAATGGTCAAAATATAGACGGACACATGCGTAAAGTGAACACGTATCAAGTTAGGTATCTTCGTTATCAACTCGTACACGCGGATAAATGATAATTTTACGTTTTTATAGAGAAAAACGTGTTTAGAACATGACCCGACCACCTCGGGATATATCAACGCGAAAATAAACGTCTATAACTGACGTTCCTAGCGTTGTGGGATCATAAAAAATACTCAGCGCAGTGGGTGATCTCAAAAATATTCATTTATCACTATCTACGTGTATAATATATCTAATATAAATATAGAAAAAAATATATTTTCCCAACTTATGTAGTGAAAAGTTGGAAGCGGTCGTATGAGAAAACGTCTCGCGGCACCGCGGTTCTCGTTACGGTATTGCTTGATACGGACGAAATGTACCGCCGACGGTTCCCAGAGTTAACTCGTTTTGTCGTTTGTTGTCAGTTAACTACGCTCTACGCTCTCTAGCTAACACTCTTCTCGTGCTCGTGCGTGTTGTGAAAATATATAATAATAATAATGGCAGACACAGCTGTATCATCCGAGGCGCCCGCTCCGGCGACTCCGGCGAAGAAGCAGCCCAAGGCGGCGGCCGCCGCCGCCGGTGGCGTCAAGAAGGCTAAGGCGAAGCCGACTCACCCTAAAACTTCGGAGATGGTAAACAACGCCATAAAGGAGTTGAAGGAGAGGAGCGGATCTTCGCTGCAGGCCATCAAGAAATACATTGCGGCTCAGTACAAGGTCGACGCCGAAAAATTGGCACCGTTCATTAGGAAGTATCTGAAGAGCGCCGTCGAATCCGGAGCCCTCATCCAGACAAAGGGTAAAGGAGCGTCCGGCTCGTTCAAGCTGGAATCGAAATCATCATCATCCAAGAAACCGGCGACCGGATCTTCGAAGAGATCCGCATCTTCGGCGACCGCGGCCAAGTCTAAGAAGGGTGTCGCAGCCGGTGGTGCAGCGTCAAAGTCCAAGAAGGCCGCGTCGTCCCCGTCCAAGGGCAAGGCCTCCTCGTCCGCCGCCGCCGCCACCGCCGCCGCAACGGCTAAGGACAAGAAGGCCGCCGCTGCGGCCAAGAAGAAGCCGGCCGCGAAGAAGGCGGCCGCCGCACCGGCCAGAGCTAAGGCCGCAGCGGCTCCTAAAGCCAAGAAGACCGCTAAACCGCCGACCAAGAAGCCGAAGGCGCCCAAACCCAAGAAGGCTGCGACCACGCCGAAGAAGCCCGCCGCGAAGAAGGCGACCGCTGCCAAAAAGTAAATTATGTGCTATCTCTCGGGGTGTGTGTGTGTGTGTGTGTGTGTCATTATTCATCGATCACCACCATGATGATGACGAAAACGACGACAAACACAAGTCCGGAAGGAAGGGAAAAACGCCGGGCGCCGAGCGCCGCGGCCAGCAGCAGCAGCAGCAGCAGCATCGGCATCGGCGTTTCCCGCCCGCCCGCGTCTGCCTTGCAAAAAGAAAAAAAGCCCTTTTCAGGGCTAACAAATCAATCTGTGTGATCTATCTATGCACAGTTTCTTTGACAGACAGACAGCCAACCAACCAACCAAGCCAATATATATATATATATATATATATATATATATATAATACATACTTACTTACGTATACATAAATAAGTAGGTAAATATAATTAATAAGTATTACCTATACTACAACACCACATAAATACCTCTCACCTGCGATCGATCGATTCATGTCCCCAATCATGTCGCGTCATGTCTAGCTCTATCGGTTCGGTCACTTCGAAGGCGGCCGCCATCTCTTATCGTAATCCTGAAAAAAAAAAGAAAAAGAAAAAAAAAAATTATTACATATTATTTGATACCTACATGTATAAATAGAAATCAATCGTACAAAACAACGTAGTGTAACGTTCGCCCGCTCCCCACTTTTGAAATTTAAAAGCGTCACCGATTGGTCGTCCGACGGTAAGGTTACTACATAAAATGGCGGATAAACCCGTTTTTAGAATTCATTCTGCGTTCTGATCTCGGTGCGAACGGACGTGCTGTCGCGGCGCGCCCCGAACCACTGACTCATTGTGTGGAATTTGCTAGCCGATCCAGTTGTGTCTTCGTTCGTCGACTCAGTGATTTCGAACTTCAGTGTGGGACAGTGTTTTTACTCTGGGGAACGGATCTCTGTGACGGCGTTCGTCGATTCCACTGCTATCGTTTAGTGCGATTAACGACCCAGCGTGCCCTTTTCAGGGCGCAAAGGCTTCGTTCAACCTCTTTTCCACGCCTGCACGACTTCAGTGCGGTTGAGTCCCACATTTAGTTGGGCCGTTCGGAAAGCAAATTGGCCTGCTTTCTAACGAACGCAGGCCGAGCTGGTTGCTCACCGAACGTAGCGCGGACCCTGGCGCTAGTCCTTTGACCCCTTCAGGGTCTCGGGCGTACAACAGGTTGGGCACTGGACCACTGGCCTTGGGGGCTTCCCTAGTCAACCCAGTGTATCGGATAGGTAGTGTTAAGTTAGGGACACACCTGTTAGCCCAAACAAGGTTGGCAACAGACCTTTACAGACATCACGAAGTAGGGCCTTAGGCACACACCTCTCTGTCTATACCCGGCAGAGGGAAGCCCTAGGATCCCGAGTGCACCCCTCGGGATACAACCCCCCCACTCTTCGGTGACGCAACACGTCACCGTGTCGCCGTAATGGCGACACAGCCCCCCCCACCCGATGAGGGCCTTTTTCTAAGGTTCCTCACCGAGAAAGGGATCTCATCCAACGAGTTCCTGCTTTACAAGCAGGCCTCTACCGCCCAAATCACCCCGATCGCGACCGCGACCGCTCCTCCAACACATAATAGGTACGAGACTCTTCCTATTGAAGAGCCCCTCCGCAACCTAAACCCACCAATGCGCGATTCGCCGCTATCGCCAATGCCGGACTCTCCGGTACGCGGTACAGGATACGACACCGACGATATGGAGCTCGACCAGCTGAGCCCACGCCCCCCCACCCGTCTCACGTCCTCTGACGAAGAAGACGATTTCCAGGAAGTTAAGCGCGGCAGAGGTAAGCGGCAACGCTTGCCTACACCAAAATCCTCCCCGAAAAAACATCCCCCTCCCAAGACGTCCAGGAACGTCGACGGGAAGGCTGTTAGGCCCCCAACGCCAGTCCACTCCGCCTCTCAAGGCGAAAACGCTTCGGGCACTACGCCCTCCACGACGCCTAAGACCAAGGCACCTCCTCCGGTCATTATCCACGGCCCCCAGCACTGGGAGGCTGTCTCCAAAACCCTCAACGAGCGCCGTGTGCAATACACGAGGGCTCAAAAATGCCCACAGGGTATCAGTTTCTTTGCCGACGGTCAACGAGCACCGCGCCCTCACCCGTCTCCTAACCGAGCGCCACATCGAGTGGCACTCGTACACACTCGAGGAGGATCGAGTACTTCGCGCCGTCATAAGGCGCATCCCCGTCGACGTCTCTGTCGACTTTGTAAAAGAGTCGCTATTAGAGCAAAATCTACCAGTCCGGGAGGTCCACAGGATGTACCGTGGCAGATCCCCGCGAGTACCATACGAAATGGTACTCATAGTCCTTGACCTTTCCCCAGAGGGGAAAAAGATCTTCAAGATTGACAAAGTTGCCGGGCTTACCGGCTTCTCTGTCGAGCCTCCCCGCAAACGCGGAGTCATCGGGCAGTGTCACAACTGCCAATACTACGGGCACTCTGCCCGTAATTGTCATGCGCGCGCCCGTTGCGTAAAGTGCACGGGCGACCACGCCACCCGTGATTGCGAGCGCACAAGAGAGTCGCCTGGCGACCCCGCTTGTGTGCTTTGCAAACAATCGGGTCATCCGGCCAATTGGCGAGGCTGCTCTAAAGCGCCCAAAACAAATCCCTGGCACTCGCAGGCCAGACGCGTTCCCGCGTCGCCTCAAAATGCCCGCCCAACCCAGGCCAGACAGGCCGAATTCAGAAGCAGCCCAGCTGACTTCCCACAAATGAGGACCAGAACATCCGGTCCCCTCTCCCAGCCGCCACCCGCGTCGGCTAACCCGTCCCAGCGAGCAGCTGCAGCGGCCTCGGCACCCGCAGCTCCTCGTCCCTCCAAGGCCTTAAGCCAACCGCCCCCGCCCGCAGGCATGGCCCGCGCGGCACCCAATACCGCAAGGTACACGGGCCCGCGTAAGGCCACCGCCGAAGAGGCGTCTAACATAGCCTTAGAGGTCCTGGACTCTATGGCGTCAGATGACTTCGAACTTCTCGAGGAGTTGGGGTACGCCCTCATAGCCGCCGGCAACAATTGGGTTGCGCGTGCGAAGGTTATGAGGGGGTACCACGACGTTATCAAGAGGTTGCAGGCGGTCCAGATCCCCGCGCATCTTCTGCCCTCTAGCCATCCGTAATGGGTAGTACAGGTCAGAGGAACAAACCCCGTTCGCTGACCGTGGCATTCTACAATGCCAACGGATACCTCCGCGATCAAAGGACTGAAATTGCTCAGTACCTCACCCACCATCAAGTGGACATCCTCCTAGTGCAGGAGACCTTCTTGAAGCCCTCTCACAGAGACCCAAAAATTGCGAACTACAACATCATTCGCAATGATAGATTAGACAGGCCGAAAGGCGGAACTCTAATCTATTACAAGAGGTCCCTGCACTGTTGCCAATTAGACCCGCCAACCTTAACGAACATGGAATGCTCAATCCTCCGTATAGCGATGACCGGCCACTCGCCGATCAACATCGCTTCCATTTACCTCAGCCCCTCCAAATCTCTGCTCGAGAGCGATCTCCGAGCCCTATTCGCCATGGGAAACGCCACCATCTTGACTGGCGATTTCAACAGCAAACACACCAGGTGGCATTCGCTAACGAACTCGACGAACGGAGAAACCCTCACGAGACTCGAGGAGTCTCTGGATTTCGACGTTGTAGCACCCCTGGCCCCGACCCGCTATCCAATCACGGACGGCCAAAATCCCAGTGTCTTGGACTTTGCCCTACTAAAGAATATCACCCTTCAAGTGTGTTCTTTAGAGGTGCACTCAGACCTGAGTTCGGACCACAGACCGGTCCTCCTACAACTAGGACAGACTGACAATGGGCGTCCCGCCCATACAAGGACGATTACTGATTGGAAGAAACTCGCAAGAGTACTCAACCAATCCTCCCCAGACTTGGACGCTATCCCTGACAGGATAACGTCCACCGAACAGACAGACTCGGCGATCTCCTCCCTCACCAACCACTTGCAAGCAGCCATTAAGGACTGCTCCAGGCAGGTCCCTTCTGTGGATCCGAACCACAGATTCGAACTGCCGGAAGATGTAAGGAGGTTGTTGACGGAGAAAAACGCCGTAACAAGAGTACACGACCTCTATCCCACCGATGAAGTCCGTTCCAGACTTCGCTACCTGCAACGTCGAGTTAAGGAGCGAATGAAGGAACTAAGAGACGCACGGTGGGGTGAATTCCTCTCTGAACTCAAACCGTCACATGTCACTTACTGGCGTGTGGCGCGAAGTCTGAAGTGCGATCAGATAGCTTCAACTCCTCCTCTCAATAGACCAGACGGCTCCATCGCCTTTGATGATGACGAAAAAGCTGAATGCCTTGCAGACAGCCTGGAGAGCCAATGCTCTCCTAGTCGTGAGCCAGTAGATCCCGAACATGTAGAACGTATGGAAACGCATGTAGAGAGCATAGCCGCCTCTGCATCGAATCCACCCGTTATCGCACTCCCGCCCACTACGATTGACGAGGTACAATCGATAATAAAGTCCCTAAAACCCCGTAAAGCTGCCGGAGCTGACGGGATATCCAATGGCTTACTTAAATGCCTCCCTCAGACCCTACTACTGCTGCTAGTGAGCATCTTCAATGCTTGCTTAGCAAATTGCACGTTCCCAGACGCCTGGAAACAAGCAACAGTAATAGGCATCCCCAAACCAGGCAAAGACCTGAAAAACCCGTCCTCATATCGGCCAATCAGTCTTCTGAGCTGCATTGGTAAGATATACGAGAGAATCATTTCAGCCAGACTCAAGGATTACATTGAATCCATGAATCTGATTCCCGACGAGCAAATGGGCTTTCGCGCAAAACACTCTTGCGTGAACCAACTGCACCGCCTAACCGAACACATCCTAGGCAACCGCCGTCGCGGAAGACCCACAGGAGCACTCTTCTTCGATGTAGCGAAAGCGTTCGACAAAGTTTGGCATGTTGGCTTGGTAGCCAAATTAGCCGTAATGGGCCTGCCGGACAGTCTCGTGCGCATCGTACGGGACTTCCTGTCGAACAGATCCTTCCGGTACAAAGTTGAGGGTACGCTCTCTAGTCCCAGACCCCTTAGAGCCGGAGTCCCGCAAGGCTCCGTGCTTTCCCCGACCCTATACTCGTTGTACACCAACGATGTACCCCGCACCCCGCACGTGGAGTTGGCTCTATTCGCTGACGACACTGCGCTATACACGTCCAGTCATGGAAAAGACATCATTTCCAAACGACTGCAACAAGCGGCCGATGCCCTCGGAGCTTGGTTCAGGAAGTGGCGCATCGAGGTGAATCCGGAAAAGAGCGCAGCAGTGTTCTTTTCCAAAGATTCATACGGTGCAACACGTCCACCAGCATGGAGTACGGTCTCGCTCTTAAAAACGATATCTATGTTTGGTAAACCCATTCCATGGGTGAACCAAACAAAGTATCTGGGCGTTATCTTTGACAGCAAGATGACCTTTGGAGCACACATCCAAAGAGTTCGCAACAGAGCTGCATTCTATCTAGGCAGACTCTCTCCCATGATCAGCAATGTAAAATTGTCGCTTAGAAATAAGCTGACACTTTACAAGCTAGCCATCCGCCCTGTCATGACATACGCGAGCGTGATCTTCTCACATGCAGCTCCATCTCTCCTGAACAAGTTCCAACTCATACAGAATAGGTTCGCACGCAGAGCCACGGGGTCGCCCCCGGGCCTGCGTACACGCGACCTACACAGGGACCTTGAGCTTCCATCCATTTCGAGATATCTCAAAGAAACGTCTCGACGTTACTTTGAGAATTGTCCATCACATCCGAACCCGTTAGTTGTGCGGGCTGCCAACTACAGCCCGGCGAAAAATGTCCCTCTGCGGCACCGACGCCCGAGGAATGTTCTCTTTGACCCTGACGATCCCATTACGGTGGCGAACCTTCCCTTCGAAAACCCCTCGACTCAACGGAGTCCTGGGTTTTCCATAGGAACATATAACCGCACCCGCCGGCGAGTGCGACGTAGTAGGAACAGTAGACAGTATACCAGGTACCAGAATGTACCAGGGCGCTTCACGCCACCGATAGGTTCTCAGTAGGCCCTTCTGGCACAATAGTGTCGGCCCTTATGGCATTGAGCGTTTGCTACCGCTCGCGAGTTTGCATCGCTCGCTTGATCAAAGGCAAAGCCCATGGCCGAGGTTCGTCCCAACTGGGAGCCCCTTGTGCATTTGCCGAAAAGGCTGAGTGGTTAATAGCCCTCGCCTCAAACTGTCCCGCTGTAAATTTAAAAGCTCACAGGAGCTAAAATTGTAGGTCATGTCAAAAAAAAAAAAAAAAAAAAAAAAAAAACGTTTTTAGAATTACTCCGCTCGCTCCGCTTTGCTCGGTGTAACCTAACCTCGTGCTGTGCGTTATTCGCGCGTGTTAGTGTGTTAATTTCTTTGCGCGTGTTTTTAATTAAAACACAATCAACATGTCTGGACGCGGTAAAGGTGGCAAAGTCAAGGGAAAGGCAAAGTCCCGTTCAAATCGTGCCGGACTTCAATTCCCTGTGGGTCGTATTCACAGGCTCCTGCGCAAGGGTAACTATGCAGAGCGCGTCGGTGCCGGCGCTCCGGTTTACCTAGCCGCCGTCATGGAATACCTCGCCGCTGAAGTGCTCGAGTTGGCAGGAAACGCCGCGAGGGACAACAAGAAGACCAGGATCATTCCGAGACATCTTCAACTGGCCATCCGCAACGACGAGGAGTTGAACAAGCTTCTATCCGGTGTGACCATCGCCCAAGGCGGTGTTCTACCCAATATCCAGGCTGTACTGCTGCCCAAGAAGACCGAGAAGAAGGCTTAAGTTTGTCGCGCGCAGCGCATATTGTGTTGTTATTATTATTATAATAATGCGCTATTAAACCGTCGTCGGCGTGTACCGACCCCGACTGTCCCCAAAAGGCCCTTTTCAGGGCCGCAATATGATTCTGTGCGTAATTTACTATGCTTGTTTCTATTGATAAATATACGCGAACGTATATAGATTAAGCTAAGGTACATATATACATAAAAATTGTATACTTAGACCTATTATTATACGTATAATACACCCAAGCACCTACTACTTGATTCTTATTGTGTGTACATTTAGATACGACTATCCGTCCGTATGCGCGAAGGAAGCTACCATCCTACCATTACCGTAAGGCGTAAGACTCGTAGGTGCATATTATTATTTAAGTACGTTGATGTGTTGTGAATAAAAAACAATAAATCGGCCGCTTGAAGAGGACAAACAATTATCGTGAGGGGTGAGAGAGCGGGGGGGGGGGGGGGGGACATTGTGGTGGGGGATTTGAAACGTTACGATTGGTCGGATGATTTTTACGATCAAGTAGTTCGGTGCGAGACTTGCGAGTGAATATAACGGAAAAATCAAACGGTGCGACTTATTACTAACATTACTCTCTCTCAGTCTACAGCAGTTACAGTGAGTGTTGTTGTGAACAGCGAAGATGCCGCCCAAGACAAGTGGTAAAGCCGCCAAGAAGTCCGGCAAGGCTCAGAAGAACATCTCCAAAACGGACAAGAAAAAGAAGAAGCATAAGAGGAAGGAGAGCTACGCCATCTACATCTACAAGGTGTTGAAGCAGGTGCATCCCGACACTGGTATATCCAGTAAGGCCATGTCGATCATGAACTCGTTCGTGAACGACATCTTCGAGCGCATCGCCGCGGAAGCTTCCCGTTTGGCCCACTACAACAAGAGGTCCACCATTACTTCCAGGGAGGTGCAGACTTCGGTGAGGCTCTTGCTGCCCGGCGAGCTCGCCAAGCACGCTGTCAGCGAGGGCACCAAGGCTGTCACCAAGTACACGAGCTCCAAGTAATAGTGTGTGTGTTTGTGTACGTGTACGTGTGCGAACGAACCCGTTTCACGTCATCATCGGCGCCACCCACCATAATGATGTGATATTCAAAAGGCCCTTTTCAGGGCCACAATATATCTCGTGAGTTTTTAAATATGTTTCTCGACATCTTCCCGTCTATCTACCTCTCTACACATTCGACAATTTTAGGTAGTACCTACTTATCGTATTATATATAGGTACATACATACGTAATAAACAACTACCTACCTAACTGATATAAAGAATTTGTTATTAGTACTTACATATTTGGCTGGCAGGCAGGCAGGCAGGCACCGCGCACCGCACACACACCGCATACCCTTAACCCGGTGTTAGGAGCATCCACTGCAGACGAAACACCACCTGAAAAATAAACGTAATAATAATGATTATTTACGTACTTATTGGGTAAGTAAGTACATGAGCCTATATTAATAGGTGTGTGTATATATATTTATTTACTTTGATATCGGCACGCACGCACACACAATACGACGTCACACAATATGGCTACTGACTGCCGAACAATGGAAAATAAAATAAAAAATAGAAATGTATTCGAAATTCAAAATTAGGTAAGTACGTACTAGTGTTTATTACTTGATGAAAATGGACCTATGATGTGAACCGAAACGATTTACAAACTTTACCGACAGGGGGCGCTGTTTGTGTGCGCGCAAATGTAAGCCGTAAGTCGGCGGCGTGTCGTGGCGATAATATAAAAGAGCGGTGAACTAAAATTCAGTCAGTTTTGTTAGTTTCCTCCGCTAGCACGTACGTCGTTCGTGTCGTGGTCTCTTCGTTTTCGTGGTTTTTTTTTTTATTTTTTTGTTTGTCGTTCGCGCTCGAGTGTGTGTCATATCACAGTAAAATGGCTCGTACTAAGCAAACTGCCCGTAAATCGACCGGTGGTAAAGCACCGCGTAAACAGCTCGCCACCAAGGCGGCGCGCAAGAGCGCTCCCGCCACCGGCGGTGTCAAGAAGCCTCATCGTTACAGGCCCGGCACGGTGGCTCTCCGTGAGATCCGTCGCTACCAGAAGAGTACCGAGCTCCTGATCCGCAAGCTTCCCTTCCAGCGTCTGGTGCGTGAGATCGCTCAAGATTTCAAGACCGATCTTCGTTTCCAGAGCTCGGCCGTTATGGCCCTTCAGGAGGCGAGCGAGGCGTACCTGGTCGGACTCTTCGAAGACACCAATCTGTGCGCCATCCACGCCAAACGTGTTACAATCATGCCGAAGGACATTCAGCTCGCACGCAGAATCAGAGGCGAACGTGCTTAAATTGTAAAAAAAAAAAAGCAGCGTACATATCTGTACGTCTAGTCTTATCTATCAAAAGGCCCTTTTCAGGGCCGCATATGAATCGAAACGCAATTAACGTGTTTGTTTCTTTGTACAATATTACAATTACCTACCTACCTTAGATAGATAAGCACCTACTTACTTCACTCACTCGCTTAACACAAAATCTACTAAGTACCAATGAATGATGTATGTGATACATACGCCTAATTATGGTAAGAGTCATTAAAAAGAGAGGTTATCTATCCATCTTGCGACCATCGAAATAAGCGAGCGTTCGACTTCGCCAGCTAAGAGGCCGGTACGGTAATGATATTATTCTTCTTTCTTCTACTACTACGACGACGCCACCGCGCAGAATTATCTTCAAACAAAAACACACACACACACACACACACACACACACACACACACACACACGCACGCACGAACATTCTTTTTTCTTCTTTCTTCAGATTTCCCCCCCCCCCTCCGGTGGACCGCCCGCCCGACTGCCCGACTGCCCGACTGCCCGAATATCTCGATAAATTAAATCTAAAATACCTATATAAAAAATATTCGCAACTATACTAAATATACTACTATTATTATGTGTGTGTGTCGCTGCCATGCCGAGCAGACACACCCCGTCCTTCACCACACCTCGCTTCACACCCGCTCCGTTATATAAATGCGCCCGACCGCGCGGGATAACAAGTTAGCAAGGACCTGCACAGTGCCACCGATGCCAAAAGTTTAGGCACTCGTCACACAACTGCCACCGGCCTGCCGCATGCGTCCGGTGCGGCGGCCCGCACAGAGCGGCAGAGTGCGACCGACCTCGCGAGGAGCCCGCCACGTGCGCGAACTGCGGGGGGGAACACCCCGCCAGCCGAATCTCCTGTCCGGTCTTCGCCAAGGAGGCCCGCAACAAGCGCGCCGGCACGGTGGCACGCACGGGTACGGCCCTACCGCCGCGCCAGGACACGACGGAGACAGCGGAGGCCACCCTAATGGCAGCCGCGAACCCGCCGACAGAGAGAAGCGCCCCTCTCCCGAAAAAGAAAAGGAAGAGGACAAAGAAGACAGCCGCTCCTGCAGGACCCAAAGAAGAGTCCCAGGTGTCCCCAGACCCCGAGCCCCAGCAACAAAGCCTGGGGGATAGGGACTTATCTAACCTCGCCCGTATGGTCAATACCATCGTGGCAGCTGGAGGCGTTATTACGCCTGAGCTCCTCAGAGGTCTCACTACCTTAGCCCATAATGTATAGTAGGCCCCTGAGGATAGTTCATTGGAACGCCGCAACGCTCCGGGGGAAGAAGAAAGCAGTCGCTCACTTCCTCCGAGAGCACCACATCGATGTTCTCTTGGTCAGTGAGACTCACTTGTCGGACACGGACAACTTTAAAATCCAGAACTACGTCACATACCGGAAGGACGAGAGGAGCCCAACAACTGGCGTCGCCTACCGAGGACTGGCGGTGCTTGTGAAAAGAGACGTCGTGCACCAAGCGATACCACACGAGGACTTCCAGTACATGTACGCGCTGGGAGTGTTAGTCAACGTCGCCGGCCGCGAACTCAGGATTTTCGCAGCGTATGCTCCCCCGAGTGCTCACTTCGAGCCTAGGGAGCTGCGTTCCCTACTGTTGCATCCCACGCCGACTCTCGTGGCCGGCGACCTCAACGCCAAGCACACGGCCTGGAACTCCTCCAGGGAGTGCAAGCGCGGACGACGTCTCCTACGGGATTCTATAGACCACGAATACGAGCTAGTGGGCCCCGACGAGCCGACCCACTACTGCAGCCAGAGCCAGTTCGCCGAGGACGTTATCGACATCGTGGCCTATAGAGGCCTGCAAGCACCGCCAACCCAAGAAGTTCTCCTAGACCTGCAGTCGGACCACAGGCCGGTACTCCTCGTCCTCCAGGACCAACCGGCGAGGGTCACACTGCCCAAGAGAACATCAAAAACGGACTGGAAAACCTTTGAGCGCGCGCTGGAGACGGTGCGCGTCGCTACCTCAGTCTCCACCAGGGAGGAAGTCGAGAAGGCGGCGGAAGACATCACCCGCAGCATCCGCAGCGCCCTGGACTCGGCCCAGCGCCCGGTGTCGGCGAGACACAGGCCCGACCCGCTTCCCGCCGACATCTTGCAACTGCTGGAGAAGAAGAGGCGGCTGCGGCGGCAGTGGCAGATGACCCGCTGCCCAACGATGAAAAACCAACTGAACTCCCTGGTAAAGAAAATTAAAGAGAGAATGGAAGACCAAGCAGCCAGGTCGTGGGAGAACCATCTGCTTGCAGTGGGCGATGATATCCCCTCCATTCACCGCCTGTGCCGGCAGTTGTCGACGGAACCTCAACCCGTCCGACCGCTGCTGGCAGCGGATGGACTCCCACGATTTCTCGCCCAGGACCGCGCGGAGATCTTCGCGGAGCACCTGGAGCGTCAATTTACGCCGAACGAGCAGCAGGACCTGGAACACACCAAGATGGTACAGGAGCACCTTCGGGAGTATTTCGCCAGCCCGGACCCGGAAGAGGAAACACCGTTCTTCACCCCCGGCCAAGTGCGGCGGATTATCCGAAAACTGAAGACCAAGAAGGCCCCGGGCGCAGACGGCATCACCAACGAGGCACTGCGCCACCTCCCGCCTCCTCTCACTGCGGCGGTGACGCGCCTTTTCAACGGGATCCTGCGCTCGGGCCATTTCCCAGACTCCTGGAAGACCGGCCGGGTAATCTTGCTGCCCAAGCCGGGGAAGGACCTACGGAAGCCGGAAAGCTACAGGCCCATAACGCTGCTTAACACGCTCTCGAAGGTGTTCGAGAAGCTGCTGCTCGAACTGCTGATACCCTTCATCACCCCACGGGCGGAACAGTTTGGATTCCGCCCTGAACACTCCACGACGCTCCAGATAGCAAGGCTGCTCCACAAGATTTCCGAATGCGCCAACAAGAAGGAGTACGTGGCTGTCGTACTCCTCGACATGGAAAAGGCGTTCGACAGGGTATGGCATGAGGGGTTGCTATACAAACTGTCGACGTCCAAGACTCCCAAGAAACTGGTCAGGATAGTGGCCTCCTTCCTACAGGACCGCAAGATACGGGTGGCGGTCGAAGACGCCGAATCCGGCGAACGCCCTGTGCGCGCCGGAGTTCCCCAAGGCAGCTGCCTCTCGCCGATCCTATACGCCTGGTTCACCGACGACATCCCGGTCGCCGGTCAGGCCCAGCTCGCCCTGTACGCTGACGACGCGGCGCTCTTCACGTCGAGCATCAACGTGAGGCACGCCGCGAGAAAGCTGCAGCATGCCCTCGACGCCCTGCCTGACTGGCTCTCCAAGTGGAGGATGTCGGTGAACGTTGCGAAAACACAGGCTCTGTTCGCCGGAAACTCCAATTTGCCGCCGCCCGTAAAACTTCTAGGAACGGACGTGCCGTGGCAGCCGCACGTCAAATACCTGGGGGTGTCTGTGGACAGGCGCCTTAGTATGAAGACCCACGTCGACGGAGTGGTGGCCCAGGTGAAAGCGGCCAGGGCAAAGCTACGCCCGTTGCTGAACTCCAAGCTGCCCCTGAGGACAAGGCTCGGGATCTATAAAACCTATATTAGATCCCGCCTCACATATGCGTCTCAAGCATGGCATGCCTATTGCTCGGAGACAAACAAGAAAAGACTTCGAGCTCAAGAAAACCTGTGTCTCCGGGCAATGGTCGGCGCCCCACGCTATGTGAGGAACGCGACTATCCTCAGGGACCTAAAATGGGAGGGCCTCGACAATTTTGTATCCCGCCTGGCCATATCCACGTACAGGAAGGCGGACAGCTCGGCGCTTCCCCAACTCAAGGGGATAGCGCCCTTGCACGCTCGTCCGCCTGACTCAAGAACTCGCCCATCGCCACGAAATGCCATCATCCCGTCGATGATAGAAGAGGAGGAGTCGCCGCAAACAGCGGCGCCCGTAAAGAAGCCACATCCCCAGGTGTGAAGACTCGGCCGTCACGGCCAAACCCAGCATCCCGCCTGTAGTTGCAGGCGGCGGAAGCTCACTACTGAAGAGGACCACAAGTCCTGACCAGTTCCCTCGCTATCGCCCAAGGGCGAAAGCTGAGAAGAACCACCGAAGAGATAACAAGTTAGTGTTCGCCTTCGCTCTGTGCTGTGTTCGCCTTCGCGTGTTTCAAGTTCAAAACTTCAACAATGACTGGTCGCGGTAAGGGAGGCAAAGGTCTTGGAAAGGGAGGAGCAAAGCGTCACAGGAAAGTACTCCGTGATAACATCCAGGGTATCACCAAACCGGCCATCCGCCGTTTGGCTCGCAGAGGTGGCGTCAAACGTATCTCCGGTTTGATATACGAAGAGACCCGCGGCGTGCTCAAGGTGTTCCTCGAGAACGTGATCAGGGACGCCGTTACCTACACCGAGCACGCTAAGAGGAAGACTGTCACAGCCATGGACGTCGTATACGCTCTGAAACGTCAGGGCCGTACTCTGTACGGTTTCGGCGGTTAATTTTTTGTGTGGTGTGTTGTGTTAAAATTATATTGTGTTCGTGTCGTGTCTCTTGTCGTAGTCGCAGTTTTCAATGACAGCGGCGGCGTCGAATCGCGATACAAATACTAATACTACTACAACAACAATTATAACGTAAAAAAGGCCCTTTTCAGGGCCGCAAAAGATTCATATGTGTTAAAAAAAAATAATGCGTTTCCGAGACTAAATGAGCGTTAATCATCAAAAATATCATCCGTACAAGTACACAAAAATATATATATAATACTTACTTACTTACTTAGCTTGATTGCTACCTATATAGTATACAAACATGCACTTCATGTACCAACTAAGTTAGGTAGGTGTACCCATAAACGAGCTAGTGACAGCGTGGCATTACAAACTCGCACTCGTATCGTAATTCGTATTCTTGTTTTTATTATATTATTGTATGTAGGTACCTACTTGCTTATTTTTTGTAGTATGAAAGTTTAACGTTGTTGTCATGTTTGTCGTCGTTGGACGGACGGATCACTGCGATGTGTGTTGTTGTAGCTGTGCCTTTTATTAATTACGCCTTGATTGTTCAAGCTTGTCTGTTGTACAATTGAAATAATATTATATGTGTGTATATATATATATATATATATATACGTAAATACACCACGTATAGGAGAAGTGGAACAAACATAAGTTAAATGAAAAACAGAGATACCCATCACGGGTCTTGGTCGGTACGAGAAGTCGGCGAGAGAAGAGGCGGGCACACTCGTGTTTTACGACCCTACACTTTATGAGCTTAAAAATGGTCAAAATATAGACGGACACATGCGTAAAGTGAACACGTATCAAGTTAGGTATCTTCGTTATCAACTCGTACACGCGGATAAATGATAATTTTACGTTTTTATAGAGAAAAACGTGTTTAGAACATGACCCGACCACCTCGGGATATATCAACGCGAAAATAAACGTCTATAACTGACGTTCCTAGCGTTGTGGGATCATAAAAAATACTCAGCGCAGTGGGTGATCTCAAAAATATTCATTTATCACTATCTACGTGTATAATATATCTAATATAAATATAGAAAAAAATATATTTTCCCAACTTATGTAGTGAAAAGTTGGAAGCGGTCGTATGAGAAAACGTCTCGCGGCACCGCGGTTCTCGTTACGGTATTGCTTGATACGGACGAAATGTACCGCCGACGGTTCCCAGAGTTAACTCGTTTTGTCGTTTGTTGTCAGTTAACTACGCTCTACGCTCTCTAGCTAACACTCTTCTCGTGCTCGTGCGTGTTGTGAAAATATATAATAATAATAATGGCAGACACAGCTGTATCATCCGAGGCGCCCGCTCCGGCGACTCCGGCGAAGAAGCAGCCCAAGGCGGCGGCCGCCGCCGCCGGTGGCGTCAAGAAGGCTAAGGCGAAGCCGACTCACCCTAAAACTTCGGAGATGGTAAACAACGCCATAAAGGAGTTGAAGGAGAGGAGCGGATCTTCGCTGCAGGCCATCAAGAAATACATTGCGGCTCAGTACAAGGTCGACGCCGAAAAATTGGCACCGTTCATTAGGAAGTATCTGAAGAGCGCCGTCGAATCCGGAGCCCTCATCCAGACAAAGGGTAAAGGAGCGTCCGGCTCGTTCAAGCTGGAATCGAAATCATCATCATCCAAGAAACCGGCGACCGGATCTTCGAAGAGATCCGCATCTTCGGCGACCGCGGCCAAGTCTAAGAAGGGTGTCGCAGCCGGTGGTGCAGCGTCAAAGTCCAAGAAGGCCGCGTCGTCCCCGTCCAAGGGCAAGGCCTCCTCGTCCGCCGCCGCCGCCACCGCCGCCGCAACGGCTAAGGACAAGAAGGCCGCCGCTGCGGCCAAGAAGAAGCCGGCCGCGAAGAAGGCGGCCGCCGCACCGGCCAGAGCTAAGGCCGCAGCGGCTCCTAAAGCCAAGAAGACCGCTAAACCGCCGACCAAGAAGCCGAAGGCGCCCAAACCCAAGAAGGCTGCGACCACGCCGAAGAAGCCCGCCGCGAAGAAGGCGACCGCTGCCAAAAAGTAAATTATGTGCTATCTCTCGGGGTGTGTGTGTGTGTGTGTGTGTGTCATTATTCATCGATCACCACCATGATGATGACGAAAACGACGACAAACACAAGTCCGGAAGGAAGGGAAAAACGCCGGGCGCCGAGCGCCGCGGCCAGCAGCAGCAGCAGCAGCAGCATCGGCATCGGCGTTTCCCGCCCGCCCGCGTCTGCCTTGCAAAAAGAAAAAAAGCCCTTTTCAGGGCTAACAAATCAATCTGTGTGATCTATCTATGCACAGTTTCTTTGACAGACAGACAGCCAACCAACCAACCAAGCCAATATATATATATATATATATATATATATATATATATATATATAATACATACTTACTTACGTATACATAAATAAGTAGGTAAATATAATTAATAAGTATTACCTATACTACAACACCACATAAATACCTCTCACCTGCGATCGATCGATTCATGTCCCCAATCATGTCGCGTCATGTCTAGCTCTATCGGTTCGGTCACTTCGAAGGCGGCCGCCATCTCTTATCGTAATCCTGAAAAAAAAAAGAAAAAGAAAAAAAAAAATTATTACATATTATTTGATACCTACATGTATAAATAGAAATCAATCGTACAAAACAACGTAGTGTAACGTTCGCCCGCTCCCCACTTTTGAAATTTAAAAGCGTCACCGATTGGTCGTCCGACGGTAAGGTTACTACATAAAATGGCGGATAAACCCGTTTTTAGAATTACTCCGCTCGCTCCGCTTTGCTCGGTGTAACCTAACCTCGTGCTGTGCGTTATTCGCGCGTGTTAGTGTGTTAATTTCTTTGCGCGTAGTAGGGTATTATTGGGGATTTCAAAACAGGTAGTTTTCATCACACCGCTCATTTCATTCGCTCAGTGTGATTAAAACTACCTATTTTGAAATCCCCAATAATACCTTTGGTTTTTCAGTTATGATCCCTCGTATAAAACACCTTACCTAAAAATAAAATAAATATAATTGCAAAGTTATAACGCTTCATTTTGTCAAGATATAGCATAGGCAACAGTCAAGTTGAATAGACTGTCTAATTATGAAATTTATAAAACAAAGAGAATCCTTAAAGTTACAATGTATTTGCCCTACTACGCTGACGAATGGGGTTAAGAGGCACGGTAACTTATTGCCGAATACTATTCGTTGCATTATATGCGGTCCATCCAATTGTGGAAAGACAAATTTAATGATAAGCCTATTGTTGCATGAAAATGGTCTACGATTTCATAATCTGTATGTGTATTCAAAATCCTTATACCAACCAAAATACTTATTTCTAGAAAAAGTATTAACTATGGTGCCTGGGGTATCGTTTTACAAATATAGTCATAATGCTGAAGTGTTGAATCCGCAGGAAGCTGCTCCAAACTCTATCATAATATTTGACGATATTGCCTCTGAAAATCAAAATAATGTACGGGACTATTTCGCTATGGGACGTCATAAAAATATTGACTCTTTTTATCTTAATCAAACTTATACCAAAATACCGAAGCAACTTGTGAGAGATAATTCCAATCTCATTGTATTATTCAAGCAAGATGATGTAAATTTAAAACACGTTTATGAAGAACACGTGGGTTCTGATATGTCATGGCACCAATTCCGTGAATTGTGTTCCATTGTATGGAAGGACCTGTATGGTTATGTTGTAATAAATAAGGATTGTCAACGAAATAAAGGATGTTACAGGATGAAATTTGATACATTTATAGTTATAGATTAGCATTCATAAGAAACTGTCATGATGATAACAGCTCAGTTTATGTGAGAATCTGAACAAGAACGGATTATAAAAATGGAAAAAAATCTAAAAGAACAAATTGTGAAATCCGCAGCGGCTGTAAAAAGAAAGGTTCGTATGATAAGAGATACAAAAAATGATAACAATATGGCTTTAGAAACGATATTCAAACCTATAGTTGATCCAATTAATCAACTTTCAAGTAAAAATAGTAAACAAAGTAGAAAATATGAAGAAGAACAAGAGATCAATTACACTAACGAAGAACCCGAAAGGAAAATAAAGAAATTAAGTGAAAATGAAGAATCATTTTTTAGTAAAGAAAATTTAAATGAATCATTTGACGAGGAAGAGCACGATGAAGAAAACTTTGATTCTCTTGAACATAATTCTAACAAAACCCTTACTGTATCACCCTCCGAACATAACATAAGTGACGAGTCTTTCAAATCACTTCGCTCATCACCGAGCTCTAAAGATCATACCTATCTTGATGATATGATGATGTCTTGGACATCCGAAGTACTAACCGATATTCCTTTTGGGATCAGACATGATCGCGGAAAAGTCTTGCTAGGCAACACACGTATCTTTGATCAAGACCTAACATGGAAAATAGGAACTCATATAATTAAAAAGTCACCAGGCTTACAAGAATTACTCTTTAAGAAAGTACCAAACTTGGATGTAATAACAGAAGAAGATTTACTACATTATAAATTGCTGCTTATTGAAACCAATGCTCATAGACGTAACTACGACCCGAAGAAACCTATTAATAGCAACAAAGGTTTCAAATACCTTAACATCATTAAACCTCTATTTAAATTTACAAGAACTCTAACTACTAGTACCGAGAGTCTTTCAGAGGGAGCAGGTATGAAACTGTTGAAAAATCTTTATAAAAATACTGATTTGGTTTATTGGAATGATCCGAATGAGTTGGTAGAACGATTAAAATTATTGTTAGGATCTCGGGCAGCTGGCAACACTGGATTAGACAACGAAATTATTGAAATTATAACAAAATTACAAGAAGCTGGGATTGTGAATGTAGAACTTAAAGAGCATTCACCAGGAAAATTAAGCAGTATTATCTCAGTTCTCAAATAAAATTGACGAGGACAGTATCGAGAATATTTTAAAGGAACTACAGGAAGCAAACATCATCGATAAAATTATATAAAGAGAATGCATTGAGTAATTTGAGCAGTCTTCTTATAATATTCGATGTTTATAGTTATTTTGCAATGAATATAGACAAATTTGGTCACCACATTCATAAGCGTTTAAGACTTTCTGAATATATTGACAGTCTTAACAATACATTAACAAAATCGGAAACAGGAGATTATAATCTAAAACAAGCAAGATTGAAGGGATTATTACATCCAGAGGAAGACAACGACGCTGTCAACAAAGCCTACTTAGATAAAGAAATTCAACATTTAAGAGCTGAACTAAAACAAATCCAAACGAATTTAAAAAATTATCTTAGTGTTTTGGAAAAAGTAGTTTCGTCTAATGTGAGTTCCAGGCACTATACAAAAATTGATACAGATTCAGCGAATTCAAAGTTAAATAAACAATGAATAAACAAAACATAGTTGACGAGCTCCATAGATCAGCGAGAAGGAATTTCCCGCGTCGTTGTACGATCATAAAAGGCATAGACGATTTATGGCAAGCTGATCTAATAGACTTACAAAAATATGCACAGTTCAATAAAGGATACAAATATGTATTAGTTGTTATAGATGCTTTATCAAAATATGTCTGGGTTGATCCCATAAAAGCAAAAACAAAAGACTGTGTTACGAATGCTATGCAGCACATCTTGACTGAATCAACCCGAAAACCTAGTAATTTGCAAACAGATTTAGGTAAGGAGTTTTACAACGAAAACTTTCAAAGATTGATGAAGAAATATAAAATAAATCATTATTCTACTTATTCTGTAAAAAAAGCATCAATAGTTGAACGAGTAATAAGAACACTAAAAGGTCATTTATACAAATTATTTAGTCTTTGCGGGCGGTATCAATGGTTAGGCAGTAATTTGAAATCCGTTGTTCAACGTTATAACATCACACCTCATAGAATAACAAAGTATAAACCAATAGACGTAAATAAGTATAATCAGACTTTGGTTAAGGCTAATATAAATAAAACTCAAAAACAACATATCACGAAATCTCTGTTTCATGTTGGTGATCATGTTCGTATTAGTAAGTATAAAGGAGATTTCAGCAAAGGTTATACCCCTAACTGGTCAACTGAAATATTTATAGTTAAAAAAGTTAACTGTACGAAACCACCAACTTATCAAATAGAAGACAGACATAAGCAACTTATTTTAGGAACATTTTACGATTACGAATTACAGAAGACTAAGTTTCCAGATCTTTATCTAATTGAAAAAGTTATAAAAAGAAAAGGAACTAAATTGTTTGTAAAATGGTTAGGACTTAGTGATTCCGAAAACAGTTGGGTTGACAAAAGTGCACTGTTGCAGTAATATAAGTCAAGTAATGGGGAGTTAAACATCAGTTTCTGCTTATTCATGAAGGAAGGAAGTGGTATTATTAACAGTTTAATTGATAAGTTACCGTTTGAACTACATTTACCTGGATATCAGTTTTGCGGTCCAGGAACAAAATTACAGAAAAGGTTATTAAGAGGTGATCGAGGTATTAACGAGTTAGACAGAGCGTGCATGTATCACGATATTGCTTATAATAACAGAGATATAAACATTCGACATAACGCTGATTTAGAACTTCTAAACATGGCAAATCAAAGGTTAAAATCCAAAAATGCTGGTAAAAGAGAAAAAATCGCCTCCTGGGTTGTAAAAAATGCTATGAAAGCTAAACTAAAAGCAGGCGCAGGAGCGCAATCATTTATGAAAGTTGTAAAAAAAATACATTCTGGTTTAAAAAAAATTAAATGTAAAGATAAAAACACTGCTATTAAATATGCGTATGCAGCTGCAAAAAAAATATTTACAAACAAACGTGGTATGCGCTTACCACGCTTTATACCCATTCCTAAGTGTGGTGGGTTTTTGCCTTTGATTCCAATCTTTGCTGGATTGTCGGCTCTCGGTTCACTAGCTGGCGGGGCAGCAGGTATAGCAAAAGCTGTAAATGATTACAAAGCCGCTAAACAGAATCTTCAAGAGTCTGAGCGTCACAACAAAACGATGGAAGCAGTTGCTCTTGGGAAAGGACTATACATCAAGCAGAACAAAAAAGGAGCAGGGTTATATCTGAAAGGTCCAAAAAACTAATGGAACGGCTACCCAAGCGACCACTTACTAATTTCGATTTATTAGAGTATGCTAACGATATACCTTATTTTCGTGGTGTGTTTATGAGAGATACTTTGCCTACGAAACCGAGAAAAATAGAGTGTGCAATACTCAACCTCGATAGTTGTAACAACCCTGGAACTCACTGGGTAGCCTACGTGAAGCTTGATAAGTATTCTGAATATTTTGATAGCTTTGGGAATCTAAAACCACCATTAGAGTTAATAAAATATTTGCAAAATACGTCAATTAAGTATAATTACATTCAACATCAGAACTTCGGTTCCACGAATTGTGGACATCATTGTTTGAATTTTTTAATAGATTTTTGGAAAAATGTATTTAAGTGAATAATAAATAAAAAAATATATCAGTACTAACATGTCTTTCACTGTATCCATAACTGGGGTGGGAGGCTCCTTAACAACAAACTATTCACCGACTCTAGAATTACGTGGAGATTATGAATGCGGTCTTTTATATTTTTCTACATTTAATTCGATTCCTAATATAGACGAGAGAAATAATAAATTCTACTATGGAAATGAAGTTATCGAGATCCCAGAAGGATCTTATGAACTTCAAGACATTCAAGATTTTTTAGAAAGTAATATTAAAAATGGTTCTTTTAAATTAACTTGTAACAACAATACACTAAAAACTAACATTTTCTGTTCCGAAGATGTTCATTTCGAAAAACGTGATTCAATTGGTAGAATTTTGGGATTCGGAAGAGAGACTGTGAAAGCTAATAAAATTACCGAATCTCGCTATCCTGTTAGCATTATATCAACTACCCTCGTGCGCATCGAATGCGATGTAGTGAGCGGATCTTTTGTGAACGGAAAAGCTAGTCATATTATTCATGAATTTGTACCCAACGTACCACCTGGTTATCGCATTATTGAAATTCCCAAGAACATAATCTATTTCCCAATCAATCAAAATTCAATTACTGATCTTAATATAAGATTGCTGGACGCTGAAAACAATCAAATCAATTTACGCGGTGAGGAGGTTCAGCTGTATTTACATTTTAGAAGAAAATGATTAATTTTAATAAAAACCCTGTTCCATCTTCTCTTCAAGTCAGTTTCAAGAAAACATCTCAGAAAAGAAGACCTCTACAGTCTTTACAGAAGAAACTTTCAAAAAATAACCAAGAATATTTGAAATTGGTAGGGTTATTAAAATGAATATTTTAAATATATCTCAACCAACAGCCTACGACAACAGCGTGGAAAGTTTCGAATTTCATTCATACAGGCCATACGTGACGAGTTTCAACAAGAATGATGAAATCCGAATACCTATTAACCAACAAGACTTGAACATATTACCATCTCTCAGCACTTTGTATATTGAGGGTAAAGCAAACTTATACAATAGTAAAACTAAAGAAATACTGTCAAGTGTTAGCTTTGTCAATAATCCTGCATTATTTCTATTTCAAGACATTCGGTATGAATTAAATGGAGTTGAAATAGATAGAATAAAAAATGCTGGTATTACTACAACCATAAAATCATATCTTTCCTTAAATGAAAATGAATCTAAATCTGCAAAAGTGTGGGGGTGGTCTCCTACTGGTACAACTAATGTTCATAACGGCTCATTCTCTGCTTCAATACCATTAAACAGAATATTGGGCTTCGCGGAAGATTATGAGAAAATCGTAATAAATTGTAAACATGAGTTAGTGTTACTAAGAAGCAACAGCAACCTTAATGCATTAAAATTAAATAGTGAAGAAATTGTTGACGATATAGTTATTAATAAAATAGTTTGGCGAGTTCCACACGTCAAAGTATCAGATCGTGAAAGAATTAATTTATTGAAACATCTAGAAAAAGATCGTGCTATAACATTAGCTTTTCGGAATTGGGATCTGTATGAGTACCCACTACTCCCCAGAACTCGCAAACATACTTGGGCAATTAAAACTACATCGCAAACTGAGAAACCGCGGTTCGTTATAATTGCGTTACAAACCAATCGTAAACATCAATCACAAATGTCAATGGCAGAATTCGATCATTGTAATGTTCGTGACATTAGAGTATTTTTGAATTCGTCGTATTACCCTTACGAAGGATTAAACATAAGTTTCTCAGAAAATAAGTTTTCTTTATTATACGAACAATATTCAAGATTTCAACAGTCTTATTATGGCCGTCGAGCAGAACCATTGATGAGCTTAAAAGAATTCAAAGATATTGCTCCATTATTTGTAATCGACTGTTCCCGTCAACAAGAGACTTTGAAGGGCTCTATAGATGTGAGAGTTGAAATAGAAACTGACCAAGAAATACCTGATCAGACAGCAGCATATTGCTTGATATTAAACGACTGTATATTTGAGTACAAGCCCTTGAGTAACATTGTTAAAAAGATATCATGAGCTCATATGTTTTTGTTGATATCCAAGGATTTAAAGATGACAATAATTACTTTATATTAAAAGAATTAGCAATAGCTACCCAAGAGTTTACTGAAGTGTTTTTAGTAAAACCTCCTTATTCATATACATATTTAACTAAAGAAGAAAAGAAACGCGTTCGATGGATTGAGCGACATAGAGGCATAACTTGGAGCGAAGGCTATATCGACTACAGAGAGTTCAAAAGGATAATTAAACACATTTTAACAGATAAAACAGTGATAATGAAGGGGCGTGAAAAGCAAAGTTGGATAAGTAATTTATGTAAAAATTGTTTTTTACTGGATATCGAAGAAGAAGGCAGCCCCAATTTCTCTATATTATATAAAACTTATTGTAAACCTGAAATTAAGTATAACTGTCTCAGTCATCAGCAAGTGTGTGCACTAAAAAATGTAATTTGTATTAAAAAATGGTATTATGATAATTGTATATTGTAATGACCAAAATTAATCTCTTAAATAAAACTTTTTAAATTAATATTTTTTTTCATTTATTGACTTAGCAAAAAAATTAATGTGTAAGAAATATTATAAGCCGTAATATTAACTAGTCTCAGTTTTTGGTGATGCTCTACTGTGATTATAATTACTCTATCTACATCATAAAAATTTAAAACAGCGACATCTACTGCGTTTATACTGAATCATTAAATGAATAAAAGTAAATATTAATTTGATCCAGTCAAATGCTAATAGATGGAGTTTTTTGATTAACATACAAAATTTGGTTTACTCTTTATTCTATATTCATAAACAAAGCTTATATTTTTACTCTTAGCCTAAAGGATAAAATTAAAAGTAAAATGATTGATTTAATATTTATTGATATAAATCACATTCTAACTATATAAGTAACTAATTATTGAATTTTCTTTATTACAAATAAGACATTGTTCTGTACAGATAAAACGTAATAATATTATAGAAACCTTAAAAAAGTAATTTACAAAATATTTATAAAACTCATATTACATACTAATTAAAACTAAAATTATCATTCGCTAATGTTTTTGCGATTTTATTAATAACATTTTCTGTGAGATCCAAAATATCGTCGACGGAGTCTTTTATGAGATACTGTGCATTTAATACCATTTTTTCCGAAACATCTCTGTTTACCAAGTCATTTTCTATGTCAAATACTTGTATTTTAATTACTTTTCTGGGTTTTCGATGCTCTTTTCTGATAACATAAGATGATGCTGACAATCCATCCATTTTTTTTCTCAACAAATCTTGTCGTTGTTCTTCCTTCTGTTTTTCAGCTGCTCTATTTCTTAACATTTCTTGGTAATACTCCTCCGCTTGTTCATAAGGGTCCTGAGCATCTTGAGAGAATAGTATCATTGTATCTTGAGAGTCAGACATGATCTGTAAAACAATGAATATTTTAATTTTTTACTAAACATTTTACATCATAATTAACAAAATTTGATTGTAATACTTACATTGCAATACCGATCAATTTTGTAAATTATAGATTTGATATGTGCAGCGTGTTAGAACCTCGTCTGTTTTAACGCGACTGACCACGATATGCAATATAAACTCGAATATCGGATTTCAAACTCCTGACAAAACAATTATTTTTCATTTTCGCAAGCCTTATCATATTATGCTGACATTTCAATAAAAGGTGATGCAAACAATCATGTCTTTACACGAATCGAATATATATGAGTTATTGAATTATCAGCATATTTGGCACTAAACATGATATCAAGGTTATGACAAAGGAAATTCAAATACATTTTATTATTTATTTATTATTTATTCTTAATATATTTTTATAACAAAAAAACTATAAAGTATTTAAAGAAGACTTACAATAATTTTCATACACTTATACTAGCCAATTAGTAAATTATATTCTAATATAAAAGAGTGTTATGTCCCCATGCCAAAGTAGAAATTTTATCCTTAAGTATAATTCTTTTGTCATCATTTGAAGACAAGGCTACTTTATTTACAGCTTGAGTAAATATTTCATGTTTAAGCGATTTAAATAATATATTTCTTTTACACACAATCTTATTATACAGTAAAACATCATTGTAGTCATTAAAAGTTAGATCTTTTACAACTGCTTTCTTAACTCCTTTAGCTTTTTTTACAATTTTGTTTTCGGTTTTTAAACAATATAACTTTGACCTAAGTCCCACAAAGGAAATTATTAGAGAACCTGCTGTTTCATCTTTAAATAAACCAGGTATTTTTTTATTTTTAGGTATAATAGCAAATCTATTATTTTCATCATAATTACTTGTATCGAGATATGATTGAAAGTAAATATTCATATCTTTATATACATCTTCAGTTTCTATTGAATACAAAAAACTGTCAGTATCGGTATAGCATAATTTTAACCTTGTATCATAAAATGATTTCATGACCGAATAGTGGAAATCATACATATGATTTTTGGATATCTCTAGAACTGTGAAACCTATATAAATAGGTTTATCTAAAATAACAGTTTCAGGTTTCATTTGTACAGCTACAAAATTTTCACTAAACACTGTATTATTCTTAAAATTAGGTCTTGATATTAATTGTTCAGCGGAGTAGAACTTTTTTGTTTTATTTCTATCATCGTTCCAACGATTTACTAGATAAATGTTTACTCTTTTTTCGGTATCTTCTAGCGTTTTACCGAAAATGCTATTGTTTAATAATTTAAAGAAATCTTGTTCAAATGTAGAGTTAGCTTTTTGTCGAAATTCTGTATTTAAATCAATATACTGTTTCAGAAATGGTTGTTGTTTAAACTTGACCACTCTATGAATTTTTTTCAAAATAAGACCATTTTTTAAGCATGTTTTAAGATGTATATAATGAATAACATATTCAAATTTGTCATACAAATTTGGAATTAATTTAGGATTTTTAGAACCTGGGGGCGTAAATTTCTGTGGACAAAATGGTAAATCATTATGCAAATCGTGCAAATAATCCGGATATTCTAAGTCTACCTCTAAAATATACCCATAGTCTGAGTCATTAGGTACGTTAACAATATTAAGACTTCCAATTTCAACTTGATTCATCAACTCAAAATTTGAATATGGTAAATGTGAGCACATTGCATAACCGTACAGGTTGTTACAATCGATATATAACAAAAAGTTATCAGGTATTTCCGAATTATACCCGGAAATATATTTGTTATTCGCTGTGGAATATCTTGTAGGGCATAAACACACTCCACCGCGAATACCTTTTTGAATCAGTCGGATAATTTCTAGATTGTCTATTAGTTGCAGTTTGACTTTTGTTTTAAGCAACATTGCATCAAAACTCAAACCTGGTGCGGTTAAGTAAAATGCAGGATCCAATCTATAATTAGTTTTACAAGTTTGGCGAAATTTTTCAAAAACATCTGCTAGTAATATTACGTCTGTTTTCAAGTACAAATCAGTATATTCACCTAAATTTTTAATATTAAACATTGACCAAACAATTTTGGCGTGATTGTAATCGGATTCTGAAACAATATCATTTATTATAGTACTATAGAAACAGTCTCGCGGTGGTAATTTCTTTTCCTTATAACAATTCCAGTCCGTCATGTATTCATAAGGATAAACACCTTTACGAGTTAGTAAATCAAACTGTTCTTTCTTTGGGTAGAATTGAGATAAATGGACAAAACTGGCTTCATTCAAGTTGCTTACAAGCTTATCTAAGCTAGTACCTAAAAATTTAAAAGTATCCACAAATCGAACTGGCAAAAACTCCTGACGACCGGTTTTCACAAATTTTGTAAAAGATATGTAATTTTCTTTGTTTTTTGCTATTACTTTAATTCTGCCCTGAGATTCTCCCAACTGTTTAATAAAAAGATGACTGTCATACCCAGACAAATTATGAAAAAATACTGGTACAAATTTTGGTAACCTGTATTTAAGATTACAATAAGAGTGAACGGCCCCGCGAAACTTTCCAGTTAGATGACAATGATCTCTTACTTTGTTGTCAAAAAGTAATTGCTCACAGATAAAGCAGTATTTTGCAGTATCAAATTGTCTTTTCTCTTCTACACTTAATGGAATCATCGGAATAGTTTCTTTCAATAATTTATTAATTTCCGTAACATCTTCAAATAAATATTTCAGAAATTTGTCAACACAATCCTGCCCGCGATACGATACGTATTTATTGCGAGAGCTATCAAACGAGCAAACAATATAATAACCAAACGCAGCAGGCACATGTTTATGTAAGACTGTAGTGTTCACGTTATGCTTATTGTCACCATATTTTGGTTCTAACAATGATTCAAAGTCTGCGTAGATTACAAAAGGCACATCTTGCATCCGATCATAATGATTAAATTGGATGTAAGTATTCGAATCAGGCAAAACAGTACGTACTCCGCTGCAAATATGAGAATTGAATAATATTTCTTTATTAAAAAATATCATACATTCATCACAAAAATAAATTTTTTCCTTGTGTTTTGTGAGCTGTGATCTGACTAATTTGCTTAAATCTTTTATTAAACAATAATGTTTTTTTTCTCCCTTTTCCAAAAGTAATAAATTCACATGGTTCTTTCTTTTTTGTCGAGTCTTGTAAAGGGGTCCCACTACTTTATGGTTATTTACAAGACCGTATATGTTAACGCTTATATGAGTATTATTTCTCTCAAAAGTCTGAATATCTTTGAAGCCGACCGGAAACTTGATATCTCGAATGTTAAGTATGTTTTCGTAACTCGGATATGAGGTTATTCTATGCGCGTTATTTTTGGCGGGAAATAGCGCTGCCATTACACACCACACGAAACATAACGCATCCCCATTTTGTATATTAATACAAGCGCGTTTAGATTTAATACTTTTCGGCAATTCAATAAATTGACCAACTCTCAATGGATTATATTTATTAATATTGACCTCTAAGTAAAGATTACGTATCAAGGTCCACCCAGAATCTTTTTCCTGAAATTCAGAAATTTTTGTTGAAATTATGTCAATCATGTTAGAATAATAATCCTTAAAATCACAATCATTTTGAAATATTTTGTTTTGGGTTGCAAATGATTTTATGTCGGTGGTGCTATTTTTAGGTAAATTAAACTCCGCGAAAAATTCAAAGTTAACTTTTATACAATGAAATGTAGCCTGTCTAGCCGAAATCAATTGGTGTACACGAGAACGAAGTGTGCGCAAGAAGTCAGCGGGGGACACGGGGGACAAGTCTGACTCAGACTCGAGCACACGGTCCGCGTTTAGAGGTCTCACTCTATATGAGGCGATTCGACTTCTGAATGCACTACTTACTTTCTCAATACCTTCACTAACTTCTATTGAACTATTGTTTTTGTGGATATTACTTCGCAAGTGTGCAGATAACGAGCTAGACTTAACAGATATATCACACACTGTACAATATACTGTTCCCTTCCCCATTGTACTTATTCTTAAAACTAAGTGATTGCTTATTAAAGATATTGTTCTATTTAATTGACTACTTGCAATTAAAAGATGATATCAGAATATGATAAAAAATTAATTAAAACTCATGAATAAAATGGAAAACAGAATAAGTTTAGATTTATTTAATTATTGCAAGTTATTTAATTATAAAAAACGAAATTGGCATCGGGGCATAATAACCTAATAAAAATAAGTATATTAATAAAATGAAATAAAAACTTTTATTTGTATATAACATAAAATAGGTACTTAATTATAGAATGGTTCGCACACTAAATAATTTTTGTTGCAAAAAATTTACCCTCTTCAGTAAAGAGGGGCTTGCACTTATTAATAAGCTCCTTTGTGAGCATCAGTTGAGGGGAATCGGAATTCCCCTGAAATTTTAGCGCGACTACCGCGTGTTCCCAACGGTCTTTGGGATCGACCTTCTTTATATCAGCAACATTGTATACTTTTAAATCTATAAAGACATCGCCAGCGAGGTTAGCAGTGCGGCGCAGGACACCGTCTGCTACACGGCGCGACAGCACTGACAGCAACGGAGGGATCTTCTTAGCGGCGGCTGCTCGCTGGGCTTCCGCTTCCTCCTCGCTGTCGCTGTCGAGTTGCCAAGCTTTCTTCAGGCGTTTAGCCTTGGATGCTGGCTGTGCTCGACTTATCACCCGCTTCGTAGCTTTAGGTTCCTTTTTCTTATAACTGGAAACAAAACATACAATTACTTATACTAGAAACCGGGACCTCGTGAACAGTAGACAGGTATGTTAACCATTACACCACGGAGATTACAAGTATAAAGTTTTGATTGAACACAAACACACGTAGTTACTATCAATTTAGAATAATCAACACACACACACACACAACTGAGAACACACAGCCGAGAAACTAGTGATTGCTAACTGGGAATAGATAACGAAATTACATTAAACAACAATCATACATACATCAAGCTTGCAGCGGATACTTCTTCGGAATCTGAGGTGAAATCTTCAGCGAGCTTCTTCTTAGCCTGCTTGCAACGTTTATCGTAATACTCAGAGTCGGACCTGAAATAAACATGATAAATCATTTAATAACTCGCTAGACATAGTTACTTTATTAAAGATAATTTACACATAAATGAATATTATAAGTATGTTAAGAAAAATGAAATGATTTAAAATGTACTAATAATAATAATACCTATGTTAAAAAACTTACGAACATGATTGCAATGCAACGAATCTTCGTGTTTCTAAGTGTGGGTGGCACGCAGGACAACTGAGCGGCACAGTGGTAGGCGCGTAGGCAGGCAGCTGGCACAAGCACTCAGCAACCGACTAACTGCTGGTGGAACAACAGTAGGCGGGCTTCGCAACCAGGGCGGGCGGTACGACAGCGTCGAACAACGTTCTCTCAGTTATGAAAATATTTAAAGTTCACAACTATTGGTACGCGCGAATTTAAAGTAGATTTTTGCTTAATCGCTACTTTTTTTCAGGAATGGTCAACCAAGAATAAAAGCTATATTTTTACTTGGGTACATATATTTTATTTGAAAATATGCAAAGCCATCAAAAATTTTAAGTACCAAAATGTTGATGACCACTACATTTAATGTAAAGTCAGCATAATTTAATAATTATTGATAAATAATTTAATATCTCAATATTAAAAATATAGAAGTCAATAACAACGTGTAGTATTGCATAATTTCCTGTGAAATCGAATACTCAAAGTATGCCGCATGCATATGCACTATATGTAGGCATGTTATTCATGTTACTATTTACTTGCGTCATTATAAATAATCATTTATTTTGCTACCCATTATCAAAGAGGGTTATGTTTTTATTGAAAGGCTCGTCACATACAGAACGATAATTATCACGCGGCAAATTGCTTAGCGGTGTAATGATACGACTGGTTACGATTACCATTACGGGTACGATTTTATATTCTTACAGTAATTTACTACTTGATGTGCATAGAAAAAATTTTGGTTGGAGTATAACGCTTTGTGAGTTACTGTTATTCCTTCATATTTCGAGTAATTATAAACTTTTGACATATTTCTGTTATAAAGTGCTGTATGTACAAAATATTAAAAAATATTCCAAAAACGGTAAAAAGATAATATCGTAATCGTATCATCATAAAGTGTATAAGTGGTTATTTTCCCGCTTAATAAAAGACGTTGTAGTGTGCGAATAGCCATAAGTTACGAATATGAAACCGGAGGTACAGCCGTAGGCAGATAAAAATGTACTTTTACATATGGTAATACCTAGTACACATTTGGTCGGGTTTATATGCCGTCGGCTGTACACAGGTGTCGGCATACTGAGCAAAATTCAAGCACTAGTACTGAACTAGAGTTTATCGATAATTTCCGAAACTGCTTGACCTTTTTTGATGAAATTTTATATGTGTATTCAGTAGGTATGTCTGAGAATAGGTTGTAAACTATTTTATAGTGCAAAACAACGTTAGCTGGGTTAGCTAGAAACGATACAATAACTTCTCATTACTATTATACAGTAATATCATATACTTACTTATTATTTATAAATATGTAAGTGAAAATGTCTTCTAAAGTAATAGTTATACTACACTACGGACAAATAACCACAGTATTACAATAGTTTATAAATTGATTAGCGATCTTAGATTTTATTCAAGTAAGTACTTAGTAAAAGTCAATTCTTTTTTATCGATAGAACAAAATGCTATGAGCACAACACTTACACAATGTGCTTCTTACTTACTCCTTTTATCATTACCGTAATAACCATGATCGTGTATCGTTGTTACGAAACGAAGTGGATAAATTTATTGAATTCCTATTTTAAATTAAAGAAAAGCCTCTTTTGTTTTTTGATAAAGGAAATATTTGTTCTCCCGGATACCAACAGTCGAATTTGGTAAATATGTATCAGAAAGCGAGACATTCTCAATATCGGTCGCGGTGGGTACAGAATTGTCCATATTTAATGGTTTAAACTGAGATTCACTGGGTGCCACCAACCAAATGGTGAACGGTACGACCTAATCGAGGCCAGTTGAAAATCAGTGTCTTCCATTGACCTGGCTATTCAAGTACCAATGTCCTAAAAGGTGATAAAGAGTAATCTAGTTTACTGGGTGCCACCAACCAAACGGTGAACGGTACGACCTAATCGAGGCCAGTAATGGGATAACTCGGCGTCTACCAAGGGCGTCCCGAAGATCATTTGAGACACTGATCGTTAGTAAGATGCCAACCAATTTGATCATCGGTATGAGCAATCGGCCTGGGCAAACGATTTTCCTTGTTCATCAATTATTAATCACTAGAGTAATATGTATTTTGGTTGCAATATATTTATACTATTAAAAGTTGTTTAGTGTGAAAATGTAACAATCTAGTGTAGTGTGAACAAACAGCAATCGGATCAGGTGAGTCAAATTATCCTATTACTTATGCATACCATTTTACCAAGCGCCGTTGACTGATATTCCGTATTTTTTGAAAAACCAAAGGTATTATTGGGGATTTCAAAACAGGTAGTTTTCATCACACCGAGCGAATGAAATGAGCGGTGTGATGAAAACTACCTGTTTTGAAATCCCCAATAATACCCTACTGCGCGTGTTTTTAATTAAAACACAATCAACATGTCTGGACGCGGTAAAGGTGGCAAAGTCAAGGGAAAGGCAAAGTCCCGTTCAAATCGTGCCGGACTTCAATTCCCTGTGGGTCGTATTCACAGGCTCCTGCGCAAGGGTAACTATGCAGAGCGCGTCGGTGCCGGCGCTCCGGTTTACCTAGCCGCCGTCATGGAATACCTCGCCGCTGAAGTGCTCGAGTTGGCAGGAAACGCCGCGAGGGACAACAAGAAGACCAGGATCATTCCGAGACATCTTCAACTGGCCATCCGCAACGACGAGGAGTTGAACAAGCTTCTATCCGGTGTGACCATCGCCCAAGGCGGTGTTCTACCCAATATCCAGGCTGTACTGCTGCCCAAGAAGACCGAGAAGAAGGCTTAAGTTTGTCGCGCGCAGCGCATATTGTGTTGTTATTATTATTATAATAATGCGCTATTAAACCGTCGTCGGCGTGTACCGACCCCGACTGTCCCCAAAAGGCCCTTTTCAGGGCCGCAATATGATTCTGTGCGTAATTTACTATGCTTGTTTCTATTGATAAATATACGCGAACGTATATAGATTAAGCTAAGGTACATATATACATAAAAATTGTATACTTAGACCTATTATTATACGTATAATACACCCAAGCACCTACTACTTGATTCTTATTGTGTGTACATTTAGATACGACTATCCGTCCGTATGCGCGAAGGAAGCTACCATCCTACCATTACCGTAAGGCGTAAGACTCGTAGGTGCATATTATTATTTAAGTACGTTGATGTGTTGTGAATAAAAAACAATAAATCGGCCGCTTGAAGAGGACAAACAATTATCGTGAGGGGTGAGAGAGCGGGGGGGGGGGGGGGGACATTGTGGTGGGGGATTTGAAACGTTACGATTGGTCGGATGATTTTTACGATCAAGTAGTTCGGTGCGAGACTTGCGAGTGAATATAACGGAAAAATCAAACGGTGCGACTTATTACTAACATTACTCTCTCTCAGTCTACAGCAGTTACAGTGAGTGTTGTTGTGAACAGCGAAGATGCCGCCCAAGACAAGTGGTAAAGCCGCCAAGAAGTCCGGCAAGGCTCAGAAGAACATCTCCAAAACGGACAAGAAAAAGAAGAAGCATAAGAGGAAGGAGAGCTACGCCATCTACATCTACAAGGTGTTGAAGCAGGTGCATCCCGACACTGGTATATCCAGTAAGGCCATGTCGATCATGAACTCGTTCGTGAACGACATCTTCGAGCGCATCGCCGCGGAAGCTTCCCGTTTGGCCCACTACAACAAGAGGTCCACCATTACTTCCAGGGAGGTGCAGACTTCGGTGAGGCTCTTGCTGCCCGGCGAGCTCGCCAAGCACGCTGTCAGCGAGGGCACCAAGGCTGTCACCAAGTACACGAGCTCCAAGTAATAGTGTGTGTGTTTGTGTACGTGTACGTGTGCGAACGAACCCGTTTCACGTCATCATCGGCGCCACCCACCATAATGATGTGATATTCAAAAGGCCCTTTTCAGGGCCACAATATATCTCGTGAGTTTTTAAATATGTTTCTCGACATCTTCCCGTCTATCTACCTCTCTACACATTCGACAATTTTAGGTAGTACCTACTTATCGTATTATATATAGGTACATACATACGTAATAAACAACTACCTACCTAACTGATATAAAGAATTTGTTATTAGTACTTACATATTTGGCTGGCAGGCAGGCAGGCAGGCACCGCGCACCGCACACACACCGCATACCCTTAACCCGGTGTTAGGAGCATCCACTGCAGACGAAACACCACCTGAAAAATAAACGTAATAATAATGATTATTTACGTACTTATTGGGTAAGTAAGTACATGAGCCTATATTAATAGGTGTGTGTATATATATTTATTTACTTTGATATCGGCACGCACGCACACACAATACGACGTCACACAATATGGCTACTGACTGCCGAACAATGGAAAATAAAATAAAAAATAGAAATGTATTCGAAATTCAAAATTAGGTAAGTACGTACTAGTGTTTATTACTTGATGAAAATGGACCTATGATGTGAACCGAAACGATTTACAAACTTTACCGACAGGGGGCGCTGTTTGTGTGCGCGCAAATGTAAGCCGTAAGTCGGCGGCGTGTCGTGGCGATAATATAAAAGAGCGGTGAACTAAAATTCAGTCAGTTTTGTTAGTTTCCTCCGCTAGCACGTACGTCGTTCGTGTCGTGGTCTCTTCGTTTTCGTGGTTTTTTTTTTTATTTTTTTGTTTGTCGTTCGCGCTCGAGTGTGTGTCATATCACAGTAAAATGGCTCGTACTAAGCAAACTGCCCGTAAATCGACCGGTGGTAAAGCACCGCGTAAACAGCTCGCCACCAAGGCGGCGCGCAAGAGCGCTCCCGCCACCGGCGGTGTCAAGAAGCCTCATCGTTACAGGCCCGGCACGGTGGCTCTCCGTGAGATCCGTCGCTACCAGAAGAGTACCGAGCTCCTGATCCGCAAGCTTCCCTTCCAGCGTCTGGTGCGTGAGATCGCTCAAGATTTCAAGACCGATCTTCGTTTCCAGAGCTCGGCCGTTATGGCCCTTCAGGAGGCGAGCGAGGCGTACCTGGTCGGACTCTTCGAAGACACCAATCTGTGCGCCATCCACGCCAAACGTGTTACAATCATGCCGAAGGACATTCAGCTCGCACGCAGAATCAGAGGCGAACGTGCTTAAATTGTAAAAAAAAAAAAGCAGCGTACATATCTGTACGTCTAGTCTTATCTATCAAAAGGCCCTTTTCAGGGCCGCATATGAATCGAAACGCAATTAACGTGTTTGTTTCTTTGTACAATATTACAATTACCTACCTACCTTAGATAGATAAGCACCTACTTACTTCACTCACTCGCTTAACACAAAATCTACTAAGTACCAATGAATGATGTATGTGATACATACGCCTAATTATGGTAAGAGTCATTAAAAAGAGAGGTTATCTATCCATCTTGCGACCATCGAAATAAGCGAGCGTTCGACTTCGCCAGCTAAGAGGCCGGTACGGTAATGATATTATTCTTCTTTCTTCTACTACTACGACGACGCCACCGCGCAGAATTATCTTCAAACAAAAACACACACACACACACACACACACACACACACACACACACACACGCACGCACGAACATTCTTTTTTCTTCTTTCTTCAGATTTCCCCCCCCCCCCTCCGGTGGACCGCCCGCCCGACTGCCCGACTGCCCGACTGCCCGAATATCTCGATAAATTAAATCTAAAATACCTATATAAAAAATATTCGCAACTATACTAAATATACTACTATTATTATGTGTGTGTGTCGCTGCCATGCCGAGCAGACACACCCCGTCCTTCACCACACCTCGCTTCACACCCGCTCCGTTATATAAATGCGCCCGACCGCGCGGGATAACAAGTTGGAGATTCGTCAGCTGCCCATCTGCGCACAAGTTAATAGTGTTGTTGTCGTTGTTCGAGCCCTACTCAGCGCTACTACAAGCTCCTGTCGCCGGCTTCCGTCGCGAAGCCCCAGCAACAAAGTGCCCTCTGCCGAATTAGCGGTAGAGGCGGGGACCACCTATTGCTGTAGCGCTCAAATCCAGGACTGCGGCGTTAATTAGTTCTCCGTTCGCCCTAGTAGCCGGCCTCCCAGAAGCGGGTCTCACCGGTGAAAAGGCGGCGGGGTCTGTTAGCCCGCAGCCCTCAAAGGGCTGCAATAATGGGTGACTCCCCTAATTCATCGCCACCCTCCCCGCCCACCCGTATGGAGCAAGCGGACGAGGACCCTCAAGGCGGTGAGAGGCTAGGTAACCGCCCCTCCCGCCCGGCCACGCCCACCGGATCGTCATTCCACACCCCAGAGCCCGAGGACACGCCCCAATGGGCGTCCGTTACGAAGAACGCAGTCCCCGAGAGTGCAGCGCCGCCACCCCCGGATCCGCTATCTCCGGCATCGGCCTACGAGCATGACGCCTTCATGCTCGGCCACTTCATTAAAGGCGGTTTGGTGTCGCCGGAGATGCAGCGGTGGATGGCGTTATACTTCCGCATTAAGGACGCGGAACTCAAAAATATAGAACCATCAGAGGATGACAAGGCCGCCTTAGAGATGGCCATGAGAGGCCTGTTGTCCCTCCCCCCAGCCCTACCACCTCCCCCGCTGCCCTACAAACGACAGCGCAGCGAAGAAGATACGGATGGCACCCCCAAGAAGGCCCGAATACGGTCCAAATCATGGACCCCCAGCCCGCCCGAAAGCGCACCACCGGTGGTGCCGGCCCCGCGAGGCCCCGCGCCGCGCCCCGCTGGTGCGCCCCGCTCGCCTCCCGCACCGCAGCGGTCGAGCATTCCGCTCCCGCAGCGAGTTGCGCGTAGGACGGCCCCGGCTGGCCCCGCGTCGCGCCTCGACGGTGCGCCCCGCTCTCCTACCGCGGTCCCCCCCGCAGGGGTCGACCCGCACCGCGCGCCGCTGTCCGGAACTGCGGCGGGGCCCGCAACCCCCACAGCACCGCGCGCACCGAGACCGCCCGCACCTCAACTGCAACCGCCGACGGCGCAGCCGCGCACTCAACCGCCGCTGCCATACAGCACCGCACTCAAGGCGACGCCGAGCACCAGCGCGACGCAGCAAGGGACCACCCGCATGCCAGCAGCCGCTGCCACAAAACAACTAGCCGAAATGGGTAAGCCATTTAAAAATATTAGCTTTACCCAAACCGCAACCGCGACCTCGACCGCAAAATTTGAGGCCGGACCACTTGCCGCCGGACCAATTGAGGCAAGACTAAATGAGGCAGGACCGATGGCCGCCGGACCGATTGCGGCCGGACCGATTGCGGCTAGACCAACTGCCGCCGGATCTTCTACCGCCGTACTAAGTGCGGCCGCACCCGATACCGCAATTTCGACCGCTGCCTCAAAAATTGCGGCCGGACCAATTGCCGCCGTACCAATTGAGGCAAGACCATTTGAGGCAAGACCAAATCCTGCCTCAAATAAAACCGTTGTCGCCACTTCAAATACCAACGATCCTAAATACCCGCCGATCGTTGTGGAGCGACTTCCTAACTGGTCGGCTCATTTTAGGGAACTTGCCCGTATTTTAGGACGCTCACCCGCAGCTCGTCCCTACAACGGTGGAGTGCGGTTTTCACCGACGGACGAAGCCGAATACCGGGCGATACAGAAATACCTGTATCGCCTGGAAGAAACCGGACATGCGCTCAGCTGGTTCTCTTACTCCTTGCCAGCAGAGCGCCATCTGAAAGTCGCTATCCGCGGCCTTCCCGCCGACACCGACGAGGGTGAAATCAGGGACGCCCTCGCAGATAAAGGATTCACCGCAGAGGCAGTGAAGGGAATACGCGCAAGGGGCGGCCGCCTCGGGTGCGTATTCTTTGCACTAATTAAGAGGACACCTAATGTGCAAGAAGTCTACCTTGTCGAAGAGCTCCTCTACATGCCAGGAGTGAAGATAGAGGCGTGGAGGGGCAAGAAAGGCCCCGCTCAGTGCCACCGGTGCCAAAAATTCAGGCACTCGTCGCACAATTGCCACCGACCCGCCGCATGCGTCCGATGTGGCGGCCCGCACAGAGCGGCGGAGTGCGACCGCCCTCGCGAAGAGCCAGCTACGTGTGCAAACTGCGGGGGGGAACACCCCGCCAGTCGAATTTCCTGCCCGGTCTTCGCAAAGGAGGCCCGTAACAAGCGCGCCGGCACGGTGGCCCGTACGGGAGCCGCCCTACCTGCACGCCAAGACACGTCGGAGACAGCAGAGGCCTCCCTGATGGCACCAGCAAACGCCCCGACGGAGAGAGGAGCCCCCCTCCCCAAGAAGAAGAGGAGGAAACCTAAGAAGCCAGCTGCACCTACGGGACCAGAAAAAGAGACCCAGGTAGCCCCAGACCCCGAGCCCCAGCAACACAGCCTGGGGGATAGGGACCTCACAAATCTCGCCAGTATGGTGAATACCATAGTGGCAGCTGGAGGCGTTATAACGCCCGAGCTCCTCAGAGGCCTCACTAATATCGCACATCATGTATAGGAAGCCTCTGAGGATAGTACACTGGAACGCCTCCACGCTCCGGGGGAAGAAGAAAGCAGTCGCTCACTTCCTCCGGGAGCACCACATTGATGTTCTCTTGGTCAGCGAGACTCACCTAACAGATGCGGACAATTTCAAGATTGCAAACTACATAACGTACCGTAAGGACGAGAGGAGCCCCACTACCGGCGTCGCCTACCGAGGACTGGCGGTGCTCGTGAAGAGAGACGTCGTGCACCAGGCAATTCCACACGAGGACTTCCAGTACATGTACGCGTTGGGAGTCTTAGTCAACGTCGCCGGCCATGAACTCAGGATCTTCGCAGCGTACGTTCCCCCGGGAACTCACTTCGAGCCTAGGGAACTGCGCTCCCTATTACTGCATCCCACGCCGACTCTAGTGGCCGGCGACCTCAACGCCAAGCACACGGCCTGGAACTCCTCCAGGGAGTGCAAACGCGGAAGACGCCTCCTACGGGACTCTATAGACCACGAATACGAGATAGTGGGCCCCGACGAGCCGACCCACTATAGCAGCCAGGACCAGTTCGCCGAGGATGTTATCGACATCGTGGCCTACAGAGGCCTACTAGCACCGCCATCCCAAGAAGTCCTACTTGACCTACAGTCAGACCACAGACCGGTTCTCCTCGTCCTCCAGGACCAGCCGGCGAGAGTCACGCTGCCCAAGAGAGCATCAAAACCAAACTGGAAAATCTTTTCGCGCACGCTGGAGACAGTACGCGTGGCGACCTCAGTCTCCACCAGGGAGGAAGTCGAGAAGGCGGCGGAAGATATCACCCACAGCATCCGCAGCGCCCTGGACTCGGCCCGGCGCCCGGTGTCGGCGAGACACAGGCCCGACCCGATTCCCGCCGACATCAAGCAGCTGCTGGAGAAGAAGAGGCGGCTGCGGCGGCAGTGGCAGACGACCCGCTGCCCGACGCTGAAGAACCAGCTGAACTCCCTGGTGAAGAACATCAAGGCCAGATTTGAAGAGCAAGCAGCCAGGTCGTGGGAGAACCATCTACTCGCAGTGGGCGGTGATATCCCCTCCATTCACCGCCTGTGCCGGCAGCTGTCGACGGAACCTCAACCCGTCCGACCGCTGCTGGCAGCGGATGGCCTCCCACGATTTCTCGCCCAGGATCGCGCGGAGATCTTCGCGGAGCATCTGGAGCGCCAATTCACGCCGAACGAGCAGCAGAACCTAGAACACACCAAGATGGTACAGGAGCACCTTCGGGAGTACTTCGCCAGCCCGGATCCGGAAGAAGAGCCTCCGTTCTTCACCCCCGGCCAGGTGCGGCGGGTTACCCGAAGACTGAAGCTGAAGAAGGCCCCGGGCGCAGACGGCATCACAAACGAGGCGCTACGCCACCTCCCGCCGCCTCTCATCGCGGCGGTGACGCGCCTGTTTAATGGGATTCTGCGCTCAGGCCACTTTCCCGAAAACTGGAAGACCGGAAGGGTAATTTTGCTGCCCAAGCCGGGGAAGGACTTGAGAAGACCGGAGAGCTACCGTCCCATCACCTTGCTCAGCACGCTCTCGAAGGTGTTCGAGAAACTGCTGCTCGGATTACTGATGCCACATATCACCCCACGGGCGGAACAATTTGGATTTCGCCCAGAACACTCGACGACGCTCCAGATAGCAAGGCTGCTCCACAGGATCGCCGAAGCTGCCAACAAGAAGGAGTACGTGGCTGTCGTACTCCTCGACATGGAAAAGGCGTTCGACGGGGTATGGCACGAGGGGTTGCTATACAAGCTGTCAACGTCGAAGACTCCAAGAAGACTGGTCAGGATTGTGGCCTCCTTCCTGCAGAATCGCCGGATACGGGTGGCGGTCGAAGACGCCGAATCTACAGAACGTCCCGTGAGAGCAGGAGTCCCGCAAGGAAGCTGCCTGTCTCCAGTCCTGTACGCCTGGTTCACCGACGACATTCCGGTCGCCGGTCAGGCCCAGCTCGCCCTTTACGCCGACGACGCGGCGCTCTTCGCATCAAGCATGAACGCGAAGCACGCCGCCAAGAAGTTGCAGCAAGCACTCGACGCCCTGCCTGACTGGCTCTCCAAGTGGAGGATGTCGGTGAACGTCGCGAAGACGCAGGCGCTGCTCTCCGGGAACTCCAATCTCCCGCCGCCCATGAAGCTGAAAGGGACAGACGTGCCGTGGCAGCCGCACGTCAAGTACCTGGGGGTGTCCATAGACAGGCGACTGTCTATGAAACATCACGTCGACGGTGTGGTGGCTCAAGTGAAGATGGCCAGGGGGAAACTCCGCCCTCTATTAGCCTCCAAATTGCCCCTGAGGACGAAGCTCGGGATCTATAAGACTTACATTAGGTCCCGCCTCACATACGCGTCTCAAGCGTGGCACGCCTACTGCTCGGAGACCAACAAGAAGAGACTCCGAGCCCAGGAAAACCAATGTCTCCGGGTAGTGGTCGGCGCCCCACGCTATGTGAGGAACGCGACGATCCTCAGGGACCTGAAATGGGAAAATTTAGAAAAGTTTATTTCCCGCCTGGCCAAGACTACGTACGATCGGGCGGACCGCTCGGCGCTACCCCAACTGAGAGGGATTGCGCCCCTGCACGCGCGACCGCCCGACTCAATGAAGAAACCATCGCCACGAGACGCCATCATCCCGTCGAGGACAGAAGAGGAAGAGGAGGAGTCGCCGCGAGAAGCGGCACCCGCAGGAGCCCCACATCCCCAGGTGTGAAGACCCGGCCATCACGGCCAAACCCAGGATCCCGCCTGTAGTTGCAGGCGGCGGAAGCACATCACTGAAGAGGACCACGGTCCTGACCAGTTCCCTCGCTAGCGCCCAATGGTGCTGGCCGAGAAGATCAACGCAAGGGATAACAAGTTAGTGTTCGCCTTCGCTCTGTGCTGTGTTCGCCTTCGCGTGTTTCAAGTTCAAAACTTCAACAATGACTGGTCGCGGTAAGGGAGGCAAAGGTCTTGGAAAGGGAGGAGCAAAGCGTCACAGGAAAGTACTCCGTGATAACATCCAGGGTATCACCAAACCGGCCATCCGCCGTTTGGCTCGCAGAGGTGGCGTCAAACGTATCTCCGGTTTGATATACGAAGAGACCCGCGGCGTGCTCAAGGTGTTCCTCGAGAACGTGATCAGGGACGCCGTTACCTACACCGAGCACGCTAAGAGGAAGACTGTCACAGCCATGGACGTCGTATACGCTCTGAAACGTCAGGGCCGTACTCTGTACGGTTTCGGCGGTTAATTTTTTGTGTGGTGTGTTGTGTTAAAATTATATTGTGTTCGTGTCGTGTCTCTTGTCGTAGTCGCAGTTTTCAATGACAGCGGCGGCGTCGAATCGCGATACAAATACTAATACTACTACAACAACAATTATAACGTAAAAAAGGCCCTTTTCAGGGCCGCAAAAGATTCATATGTGTTAAAAAAAAATAATGCGTTTCCGAGACTAAATGAGCGTTAATCATCAAAAATATCATCCGTACAAGTACACAAAAATATATATATAATACTTACTTACTTACTTAGCTTGATTGCTACCTATATAGTATACAAACATGCACTTCATGTACCAACTAAGTTAGGTAGGTGTACCCATAAACGAGCTAGTGACAGCGTGGCATTACAAACTCGCACTCGTATCGTAATTCGTATTCTTGTTTTTATTATATTATTGTATGTAGGTACCTACTTGCTTATTTTTTGTAGTATGAAAGTTTAACGTTGTTGTCATGTTTGTCGTCGTTGGACGGACGGATCACTGCGATGTGTGTTGTTGTAGCTGTGCCTTTTATTAATTACGCCTTGATTGTTCAAGCTTGTCTGTTGTACAATTGAAATAATATTATATGTGTGTATATATATATATATATATATATACGTAAATACACCACGTATAGGAGAAGTGGAACAAACATAAGTTAAATGAAAAACAGAGATACCCATCACGGGTCTTGGTCGGTACGAGAAGTCGGCGAGAGAAGAGGCGGGCACACTCGTGTTTTACGACCCTACACTTTATGAGCTTAAAAATGGTCAAAATATAGACGGACACATGCGTAAAGTGAACACGTATCAAGTTAGGTATCTTCGTTATCAACTCGTACACGCGGATAAATGATAATTTTACGTTTTTATAGAGAAAAACGTGTTTAGAACATGACCCGACCACCTCGGGATATATCAACGCGAAAATAAACGTCTATAACTGACGTTCCTAGCGTTGTGGGATCATAAAAAATACTCAGCGCAGTGGGTGATCTCAAAAATATTCATTTATCACTATCTACGTGTATAATATATCTAATATAAATATAGAAAAAAATATATTTTCCCAACTTATGTAGTGAAAAGTTGGAAGCGGTCGTATGAGAAAACGTCTCGCGGCACCGCGGTTCTCGTTACGGTATTGCTTGATACGGACGAAATGTACCGCCGACGGTTCCCAGAGTTAACTCGTTTTGTCGTTTGTTGTCAGTTAACTACGCTCTACGCTCTCTAGCTAACACTCTTCTCGTGCTCGTGCGTGTTGTGAAAATATATAATAATAATAATGGCAGACACAGCTGTATCATCCGAGGCGCCCGCTCCGGCGACTCCGGCGAAGAAGCAGCCCAAGGCGGCGGCCGCCGCCGCCGGTGGCGTCAAGAAGGCTAAGGCGAAGCCGACTCACCCTAAAACTTCGGAGATGGTAAACAACGCCATAAAGGAGTTGAAGGAGAGGAGCGGATCTTCGCTGCAGGCCATCAAGAAATACATTGCGGCTCAGTACAAGGTCGACGCCGAAAAATTGGCACCGTTCATTAGGAAGTATCTGAAGAGCGCCGTCGAATCCGGAGCCCTCATCCAGACAAAGGGTAAAGGAGCGTCCGGCTCGTTCAAGCTGGAATCGAAATCATCATCATCCAAGAAACCGGCGACCGGATCTTCGAAGAGATCCGCATCTTCGGCGACCGCGGCCAAGTCTAAGAAGGGTGTCGCAGCCGGTGGTGCAGCGTCAAAGTCCAAGAAGGCCGCGTCGTCCCCGTCCAAGGGCAAGGCCTCCTCGTCCGCCGCCGCCGCCACCGCCGCCGCAACGGCTAAGGACAAGAAGGCCGCCGCTGCGGCCAAGAAGAAGCCGGCCGCGAAGAAGGCGGCCGCCGCACCGGCCAGAGCTAAGGCCGCAGCGGCTCCTAAAGCCAAGAAGACCGCTAAACCGCCGACCAAGAAGCCGAAGGCGCCCAAACCCAAGAAGGCTGCGACCACGCCGAAGAAGCCCGCCGCGAAGAAGGCGACCGCTGCCAAAAAGTAAATTATGTGCTATCTCTCGGGGTGTGTGTGTGTGTGTGTGTGTGTCATTATTCATCGATCACCACCATGATGATGACGAAAACGACGACAAACACAAGTCCGGAAGGAAGGGAAAAACGCCGGGCGCCGAGCGCCGCGGCCAGCAGCAGCAGCAGCAGCAGCATCGGCATCGGCGTTTCCCGCCCGCCCGCGTCTGCCTTGCAAAAAGAAAAAAAGCCCTTTTCAGGGCTAACAAATCAATCTGTGTGATCTATCTATGCACAGTTTCTTTGACAGACAGACAGCCAACCAACCAACCAAGCCAATATATATATATATATATATATATATATATATATATATAATACATACTTACTTACGTATACATAAATAAGTAGGTAAATATAATTAATAAGTATTACCTATACTACAACACCACATAAATACCTCTCACCTGCGATCGATCGATTCATGTCCCCAATCATGTCGCGTCATGTCTAGCTCTATCGGTTCGGTCACTTCGAAGGCGGCCGCCATCTCTTATCGTAATCCTGAAAAAAAAAAGAAAAAGAAAAAAAAAAATTATTACATATTATTTGATACCTACATGTATAAATAGAAATCAATCGTACAAAACAACGTAGTGTAACGTTCGCCCGCTCCCCACTTTTGAAATTTAAAAGCGTCACCGATTGGTCGTCCGACGGTAAGGTTACTACATAAAATGGCGGATAAACCCGTTTTTAGAATTACTCCGCTCGCTCCGCTTTGCTCGGTGTAACCTAACCTCGTGCTGTGCGTTATTCGCGCGTGTTAGTGTGTTAATTTCTTTGCGCGTGTTTTTAATTAAAACACAATCAACATGTCTGGACGCGGTAAAGGTGGCAAAGTCAAGGGAAAGGCAAAGTCCCGTTCAAATCGTGCCGGACTTCAATTCCCTGTGGGTCGTATTCACAGGCTCCTGCGCAAGGGTAACTATGCAGAGCGCGTCGGTGCCGGCGCTCCGGTTTACCTAGCCGCCGTCATGGAATACCTCGCCGCTGAAGTGCTCGAGTTGGCAGGAAACGCCGCGAGGGACAACAAGAAGACCAGGATCATTCCGAGACATCTTCAACTGGCCATCCGCAACGACGAGGAGTTGAACAAGCTTCTATCCGGTGTGACCATCGCCCAAGGCGGTGTTCTACCCAATATCCAGGCTGTACTGCTGCCCAAGAAGACCGAGAAGAAGGCTTAAGTTTGTCGCGCGCAGCGCATATTGTGTTGTTATTATTATTATAATAATGCGCTATTAAACCGTCGTCGGCGTGTACCGACCCCGACTGTCCCCAAAAGGCCCTTTTCAGGGCCGCAATATGATTCTGTGCGTAATTTACTATGCTTGTTTCTATTGATAAATATACGCGAACGTATATAGATTAAGCTAAGGTACATATATACATAAAAATTGTATACTTAGACCTATTATTATACGTATAATACACCCAAGCACCTACTACTTGATTCTTATTGTGTGTACATTTAGATACGACTATCCGTCCGTATGCGCGAAGGAAGCTACCATCCTACCATTACCGTAAGGCGTAAGACTCGTAGGTGCATATTATTATTTAAGTACGTTGATGTGTTGTGAATAAAAAACAATAAATCGGCCGCTTGAAGAGGACAAACAATTATCGTGAGGGGTGAGAGAGCGGGGGGGGGGGGGGGGGACATTGTGGTGGGGGATTTGAAACGTTACGATTGGTCGGATGATTTTTACGATCAAGTAGTTCGGTGCGAGACTTGCGAGTGAATATAACGGAAAAATCAAACGGTGCGACTTATTACTAACATTACTCTCTCTCAGTCTACAGCAGTTACAGTGAGTGTTGTTGTGAACAGCGAAGATGCCGCCCAAGACAAGTGGTAAAGCCGCCAAGAAGTCCGGCAAGGCTCAGAAGAACATCTCCAAAACGGACAAGAAAAAGAAGAAGCATAAGAGGAAGGAGAGCTACGCCATCTACATCTACAAGGTGTTGAAGCAGGTGCATCCCGACACTGGTATATCCAGTAAGGCCATGTCGATCATGAACTCGTTCGTGAACGACATCTTCGAGCGCATCGCCGCGGAAGCTTCCCGTTTGGCCCACTACAACAAGAGGTCCACCATTACTTCCAGGGAGGTGCAGACTTCGGTGAGGCTCTTGCTGCCCGGCGAGCTCGCCAAGCACGCTGTCAGCGAGGGCACCAAGGCTGTCACCAAGTACACGAGCTCCAAGTAATAGTGTGTGTGTTTGTGTACGTGTACGTGTGCGAACGAACCCGTTTCACGTCATCATCGGCGCCACCCACCATAATGATGTGATATTCAAAAGGCCCTTTTCAGGGCCACAATATATCTCGTGAGTTTTTAAATATGTTTCTCGACATCTTCCCGTCTATCTACCTCTCTACACATTCGACAATTTTAGGTAGTACCTACTTATCGTATTATATATAGGTACATACATACGTAATAAACAACTACCTACCTAACTGATATAAAGAATTTGTTATTAGTACTTACATATTTGGCTGGCAGGCAGGCAGGCAGGCACCGCGCACCGCACACACACCGCATACCCTTAACCCGGTGTTAGGAGCATCCACTGCAGACGAAACACCACCTGAAAAATAAACGTAATAATAATGATTATTTACGTACTTATTGGGTAAGTAAGTACATGAGCCTATATTAATAGGTGTGTGTATATATATTTATTTACTTTGATATCGGCACGCACGCACACACAATACGACGTCACACAATATGGCTACTGACTGCCGAACAATGGAAAATAAAATAAAAAATAGAAATGTATTCGAAATTCAAAATTAGGTAAGTACGTACTAGTGTTTATTACTTGATGAAAATGGACCTATGATGTGAACCGAAACGATTTACAAACTTTACCGACAGGGGGCGCTGTTTGTGTGCGCGCAAATGTAAGCCGTAAGTCGGCGGCGTGTCGTGGCGATAATATAAAAGAGCGGTGAACTAAAATTCAGTCACCTAACCGAACACATCCTAGGCAACCGCCGTCGCGGAAGACCCACAGGAGCACTCTTCTTCGATGTAGCGAAAGCGTTCGACAAAGTTTGGCATGTTGGCTTGGTAGCCAAATTAGCCGTAATGGGCCTGCCGGACAGTCTCGTGCGCATCGTACGGGACTTCCTGTCGAACAGATCCTTCCGGTACAAAGTTGAGGGGACGCTCTCTAGTCCCAGACCCCTAAGAGCCGGAGTCCCGCAAGGCTCCGTGCTTTCCCCGACCCTATACTCGTTGTACACCAACGACGTACCCCGCACCCCGCACGTGGAGCTGGCTCTATTCGCCGACGACACTGCGCTGTACACATCCCACAATCGAAAAGACATCATTTCCGAACGCCTCCAACAAGCAGTCGATTCCCTCGGCGCTTGGTTCCGAAAGTGGCGCATCGAAGTGAATCCTGAAAAGAGCGCAGCAGTGTTCTTCTCAAAGGATTCACGCGGTGCAACACGCCCTCCTCCATGGAGTACCTTCTCGCTCCTAAAGACGGTAACGATGTTTGGCAAGCCCATTCCATGGGTAAACCAAGCAAAGTACCTGGGCGTAATTCTTGACAGCAAGATGACGTTTGGACCTCACATCCAAAGAGTTCGCAATAGAGCAGCCTTCTATCTCGGCAGACTCTCACCTTTGATCAGCAACGTAAAGATGTCGCTTAGAAATAAGCTGACACTTTACAAGCTATGCATCCGACCTGTCATGACTTACGCCAGCGTGATATTCTCTCACGCGGCTCCATCCCTGCTTAACAAATTCCAACTAATTCAGAACAGGTTCGCACGCAGAGCCACGGGTTCACCCCTGGGCCTGCGCACGCGAGACCTACACAAGGATCTTGAGCTGCCATCCATATTGAGGTATCTTAAAGAAACGTCCCAACGTTACTTTGAGAAATCCTCCACACATCCGAACCCGTTAGTTGTGCAGGCTGCAAACTACAACCCAGCAAATAATGTCCCGTTGCGGCACAGACGTCCGAGGAATGTTCTCTTTGACCCTGACGACCCCATCACGGTGGCCAATCGCCCCCTTGAGAATCTCCGGCCTCCCCGGAGATCGGGATATTCATTAGGATCACACCACCGCACCCGCCGGCGGGTGCGACGTAGTAGGAACAGTAGCTCGTTTACTAGGTACCAAAATGTACCAGGGCGCTTCACGCCACAGATAGGCTCATAGTAGGCCCTTCAGGCACAATAGTGTCGGCCCTTAAGGCATTGAGCGTTTGCTACCGCTCGCGAGTTTGCATTGCTCGCATTGCTCAAAGGCAAAGCCCATGGCCGAGGTTCGTCCCAACTGGGAGCCCCTTGCGCTTTTGCCGAAGAGGCTGAGTGGCCAAAAGCCCTCGCCTAAAACTGTCCCGCTGTAATTTCCAAAGCTCTCTGTAGCTAGAAATGTTAGTCCGGTTAAAAAAAAAAAAAAAAAAAAAAAAAAAAAAAAAAAAAAAAAAATTCAGTCAGTTTTGTTAGTTTCCTCCGCTAGCACGTACGTCGTTCGTGTCGTGGTCTCTTCGTTTTCGTGGTTTTTTTTTTTATTTTTTTGTTTGTCGTTCGCGCTCGAGTGTGTGTCATATCACAGTAAAATGGCTCGTACTAAGCAAACTGCCCGTAAATCGACCGGTGGTAAAGCACCGCGTAAACAGCTCGCCACCAAGGCGGCGCGCAAGAGCGCTCCCGCCACCGGCGGTGTCAAGAAGCCTCATCGTTACAGGCCCGGCACGGTGGCTCTCCGTGAGATCCGTCGCTACCAGAAGAGTACCGAGCTCCTGATCCGCAAGCTTCCCTTCCAGCGTCTGGTGCGTGAGATCGCTCAAGATTTCAAGACCGATCTTCGTTTCCAGAGCTCGGCCGTTATGGCCCTTCAGGAGGCGAGCGAGGCGTACCTGGTCGGACTCTTCGAAGACACCAATCTGTGCGCCATCCACGCCAAACGTGTTACAATCATGCCGAAGGACATTCAGCTCGCACGCAGAATCAGAGGCGAACGTGCTTAAATTGTAAAAAAAAAAAAGCAGCGTACATATCTGTACGTCTAGTCTTATCTATCAAAAGGCCCTTTTCAGGGCCGCATATGAATCGAAACGCAATTAACGTGTTTGTTTCTTTGTACAATATTACAATTACCTACCTACCTTAGATAGATAAGCACCTACTTACTTCACTCACTCGCTTAACACAAAATCTACTAAGTACCAATGAATGATGTATGTGATACATACGCCTAATTATGGTAAGAGTCATTAAAAAGAGAGGTTATCTATCCATCTTGCGACCATCGAAATAAGCGAGCGTTCGACTTCGCCAGCTAAGAGGCCGGTACGGTAATGATATTATTCTTCTTTCTTCTACTACTACGACGACGCCACCGCGCAGAATTATCTTCAAACAAAAACACACACACACACACACACACACACACACACACACACACACACGCACGCACGAACATTCTTTTTTCTTCTTTCTTCAGATTTCCCCCCCCCCCTCCGGTGGACCGCCCGCCCGACTGCCCGACTGCCCGACTGCCCGAATATCTCGATAAATTAAATCTAAAATACCTATATAAAAAATATTCGCAACTATACTAAATATACTACTATTATTATGTGTGTGTGTCGCTGCCATGCCGAGCAGACACACCCCGTCCTTCACCACACCTCGCTTCACACCCGCTCCGTTATATAAATGCGCCCGACCGCGCGGGATAACAAGTTAGTGTTCGCCTTCGCTCTGTGCTGTGTTCGCCTTCGCGTGTTTCAAGTTCAAAACTTCAACAATGACTGGTCGCGGTAAGGGAGGCAAAGGTCTTGGAAAGGGAGGAGCAAAGCGTCACAGGAAAGTACTCCGTGATAACATCCAGGGTATCACCAAACCGGCCATCCGCCGTTTGGCTCGCAGAGGTGGCGTCAAACGTATCTCCGGTTTGATATACGAAGAGACCCGCGGCGTGCTCAAGGTGTTCCTCGAGAACGTGATCAGGGACGCCGTTACCTACACCGAGCACGCTAAGAGGAAGACTGTCACAGCCATGGACGTCGTATACGCTCTGAAACGTCAGGGCCGTACTCTGTACGGTTTCGGCGGTTAATTTTTTGTGTGGTGTGTTGTGTTAAAATTATATTGTGTTCGTGTCGTGTCTCTTGTCGTAGTCGCAGTTTTCAATGACAGCGGCGGCGTCGAATCGCGATACAAATACTAATACTACTACAACAACAATTATAACGTAAAAAAGGCCCTTTTCAGGGCCGCAAAAGATTCATATGTGTTAAAAAAAAATAATGCGTTTCCGAGACTAAATGAGCGTTAATCATCAAAAATATCATCCGTACAAGTACACAAAAATATATATATAATACTTACTTACTTACTTAGCTTGATTGCTACCTATATAGTATACAAACATGCACTTCATGTACCAACTAAGTTAGGTAGGTGTACCCATAAACGAGCTAGTGACAGCGTGGCATTACAAACTCGCACTCGTATCGTAATTCGTATTCTTGTTTTTATTATATTATTGTATGTAGGTACCTACTTGCTTATTTTTTGTAGTATGAAAGTTTAACGTTGTTGTCATGTTTGTCGTCGTTGGACGGACGGATCACTGCGATGTGTGTTGTTGTAGCTGTGCCTTTTATTAATTACGCCTTGATTGTTCAAGCTTGTCTGTTGTACAATTGAAATAATATTATATGTGTGTATATATATATATATATATATATACGTAAATACACCACGTATAGGAGAAGTGGAACAAACATAAGTTAAATGAAAAACAGAGATACCCATCACGGGTCTTGGTCGGTACGAGAAGTCGGCGAGAGAAGAGGCGGGCACACTCGTGTTTTACGACCCTACACTTTATGAGCTTAAAAATGGTCAAAATATAGACGGACACATGCGTAAAGTGAACACGTATCAAGTTAGGTATCTTCGTTATCAACTCGTACACGCGGATAAATGATAATTTTACGTTTTTATAGAGAAAAACGTGTTTAGAACATGACCCGACCACCTCGGGATATATCAACGCGAAAATAAACGTCTATAACTGACGTTCCTAGCGTTGTGGGATCATAAAAAATACTCAGCGCAGTGGGTGATCTCAAAAATATTCATTTATCACTATCTACGTGTATAATATATCTAATATAAATATAGAAAAAAATATATTTTCCCAACTTATGTAGTGAAAAGTTGGAAGCGGTCGTATGAGAAAACGTCTCGCGGCACCGCGGTTCTCGTTACGGTATTGCTTGATACGGACGAAATGTACCGCCGACGGTTCCCAGAGTTAACTCGTTTTGTCGTTTGTTGTCAGTTAACTACGCTCTACGCTCTCTAGCTAACACTCTTCTCGTGCTCGTGCGTGTTGTGAAAATATATAATAATAATAATGGCAGACACAGCTGTATCATCCGAGGCGCCCGCTCCGGCGACTCCGGCGAAGAAGCAGCCCAAGGCGGCGGCCGCCGCCGCCGGTGGCGTCAAGAAGGCTAAGGCGAAGCCGACTCACCCTAAAACTTCGGAGATGGTAAACAACGCCATAAAGGAGTTGAAGGAGAGGAGCGGATCTTCGCTGCAGGCCATCAAGAAATACATTGCGGCTCAGTACAAGGTCGACGCCGAAAAATTGGCACCGTTCATTAGGAAGTATCTGAAGAGCGCCGTCGAATCCGGAGCCCTCATCCAGACAAAGGGTAAAGGAGCGTCCGGCTCGTTCAAGCTGGAATCGAAATCATCATCATCCAAGAAACCGGCGACCGGATCTTCGAAGAGATCCGCATCTTCGGCGACCGCGGCCAAGTCTAAGAAGGGTGTCGCAGCCGGTGGTGCAGCGTCAAAGTCCAAGAAGGCCGCGTCGTCCCCGTCCAAGGGCAAGGCCTCCTCGTCCGCCGCCGCCGCCACCGCCGCCGCAACGGCTAAGGACAAGAAGGCCGCCGCTGCGGCCAAGAAGAAGCCGGCCGCGAAGAAGGCGGCCGCCGCACCGGCCAGAGCTAAGGCCGCAGCGGCTCCTAAAGCCAAGAAGACCGCTAAACCGCCGACCAAGAAGCCGAAGGCGCCCAAACCCAAGAAGGCTGCGACCACGCCGAAGAAGCCCGCCGCGAAGAAGGCGACCGCTGCCAAAAAGTAAATTATGTGCTATCTCTCGGGGTGTGTGTGTGTGTGTGTGTGTGTCATTATTCATCGATCACCACCATGATGATGACGAAAACGACGACAAACACAAGTCCGGAAGGAAGGGAAAAACGCCGGGCGCCGAGCGCCGCGGCCAGCAGCAGCAGCAGCAGCAGCATCGGCATCGGCGTTTCCCGCCCGCCCGCGTCTGCCTTGCAAAAAGAAAAAAAGCCCTTTTCAGGGCTAACAAATCAATCTGTGTGATCTATCTATGCACAGTTTCTTTGACAGACAGACAGCCAACCAACCAACCAAGCCAATATATATATATATATATATATATATATATATATATATATAATACATACTTACTTACGTATACATAAATAAGTAGGTAAATATAATTAATAAGTATTACCTATACTACAACACCACATAAATACCTCTCACCTGCGATCGATCGATTCATGTCCCCAATCATGTCGCGTCATGTCTAGCTCTATCGGTTCGGTCACTTCGAAGGCGGCCGCCATCTCTTATCGTAATCCTGAAAAAAAAAAGAAAAAGAAAAAAAAAAATTATTACATATTATTTGATACCTACATGTATAAATAGAAATCAATCGTACAAAACAACGTAGTGTAACGTTCGCCCGCTCCCCACTTTTGAAATTTAAAAGCGTCACCGATTGGTCGTCCGACGGTAAGGTTACTACATAAAATGGCGGATAAACCCGTTTTTAGAATTACTCCGCTCGCTCCGCTTTGCTCGGTGTAACCTAACCTCGTGCTGTGCGTTATTCGCGCGTGTTAGTGTGTTAATTTCTTTGCGCGTGTTTTTAATTAAAACACAATCAACATGTCTGGACGCGGTAAAGGTGGCAAAGTCAAGGGAAAGGCAAAGTCCCGTTCAAATCGTGCCGGACTTCAATTCCCTGTGGGTCGTATTCACAGGCTCCTGCGCAAGGGTAACTATGCAGAGCGCGTCGGTGCCGGCGCTCCGGTTTACCTAGCCGCCGTCATGGAATACCTCGCCGCTGAAGTGCTCGAGTTGGCAGGAAACGCCGCGAGGGACAACAAGAAGACCAGGATCATTCCGAGACATCTTCAACTGGCCATCCGCAACGACGAGGAGTTGAACAAGCTTCTATCCGGTGTGACCATCGCCCAAGGCGGTGTTCTACCCAATATCCAGGCTGTACTGCTGCCCAAGAAGACCGAGAAGAAGGCTTAAGTTTGTCGCGCGCAGCGCATATTGTGTTGTTATTATTATTATAATAATGCGCTATTAAACCGTCGTCGGCGTGTACCGACCCCGACTGTCCCCAAAAGGCCCTTTTCAGGGCCGCAATATGATTCTGTGCGTAATTTACTATGCTTGTTTCTATTGATAAATATACGCGAACGTATATAGATTAAGCTAAGGTACATATATACATAAAAATTGTATACTTAGACCTATTATTATACGTATAATACACCCAAGCACCTACTACTTGATTCTTATTGTGTGTACATTTAGATACGACTATCCGTCCGTATGCGCGAAGGAAGCTACCATCCTACCATTACCGTAAGGCGTAAGACTCGTAGGTGCATATTATTATTTAAGTACGTTGATGTGTTGTGAATAAAAAACAATAAATCGGCCGCTTGAAGAGGACAAACAATTATCGTGAGGGGTGAGAGAGCGGGGGGGGGGGGGGAACATTGTGGTGGGGGATTTGAAACGTTACGATTGGTCGGATGATTTTTACGATCAAGTAGTTCGGTGCGAGACTTGCGAGTGAATATAACGGAAAAATCAAACGGTGCGACTTATTACTAACATTACTCTCTCTCAGTCTACAGCAGTTACAGTGAGTGTTGTTGTGAACAGCGAAGATGCCGCCCAAGACAAGTGGTAAAGCCGCCAAGAAGTCCGGCAAGGCTCAGAAGAACATCTCCAAAACGGACAAGAAAAAGAAGAAGCATAAGAGGAAGGAGAGCTACGCCATCTACATCTACAAGGTGTTGAAGCAGGTGCATCCCGACACTGGTATATCCAGTAAGGCCATGTCGATCATGAACTCGTTCGTGAACGACATCTTCGAGCGCATCGCCGCGGAAGCTTCCCGTTTGGCCCACTACAACAAGAGGTCCACCATTACTTCCAGGGAGGTGCAGACTTCGGTGAGGCTCTTGCTGCCCGGCGAGCTCGCCAAGCACGCTGTCAGCGAGGGCACCAAGGCTGTCACCAAGTACACGAGCTCCAAGTAATAGTGTGTGTGTTTGTGTACGTGTACGTGTGCGAACGAACCCGTTTCACGTCATCATCGGCGCCACCCACCATAATGATGTGATATTCAAAAGGCCCTTTTCAGGGCCACAATATATCTCGTGAGTTTTTAAATATGTTTCTCGACATCTTCCCGTCTATCTACCTCTCTACACATTCGACAATTTTAGGTAGTACCTACTTATCGTATTATATATAGGTACATACATACGTAATAAACAACTACCTACCTAACTGATATAAAGAATTTGTTATTAGTACTTACATATTTGGCTGGCAGGCAGGCAGGCAGGCACCGCGCACCGCACACACACCGCATACCCTTAACCCGGTGTTAGGAGCATCCACTGCAGACGAAACACCACCTGAAAAATAAACGTAATAATAATGATTATTTACGTACTTATTGGGTAAGTAAGTACATGAGCCTATATTAATAGGTGTGTGTATATATATTTATTTACTTTGATATCGGCACGCACGCACACACAATACGACGTCACACAATATGGCTACTGACTGCCGAACAATGGAAAATAAAATAAAAAATAGAAATGTATTCGAAATTCAAAATTAGGTAAGTACGTACTAGTGTTTATTACTTGATGAAAATGGACCTATGATGTGAACCGAAACGATTTACAAACTTTACCGACAGGGGGCGCTGTTTGTGTGCGCGCAAATGTAAGCCGTAAGTCGGCGGCGTGTCGTGGCGATAATATAAAAGAGCGGTGAACTAAAATTCAGTAACGTCGAGTTAAGGAGCGAATGAAGGAACTAAGGGACGAACGGTGGGGCGAATTCCTCTCAGAACTTAAACCGTCACATGTCACTTACTGGCGTGTGGCTCGAAGCCTAAAGTGCGATCAGTTATCTTCTACTCCTCCTCTAAACAGACCAGACGGCTCCATCGCTTTTGATGATGACGAAAAAGCTGAATGCCTCGCAGACAGCCTGGAGAGTCAATGCTCTCCTAGTCGTGAGCCAGTAGATCCCGAACACGTACAACGGATGGAAACTCATGCAGAGAACATAGCGTCCTCTGCATCGAGCCCTCCCGTTATCGCACTCCCCCCGACGACGATTGAAGAGGTACAATCGATCATTAAGTCCCTTAAACCCCGAAAAGCTGCCGGTGCTGACGGGGTATCCAATGGCCTACTCAAATGCCTTCCTCAGACCCTACTACTGCTGCTAGTGAGCATCTTCAATGCTTGCCTAGCAAATTGCACGTTTCCAGACGCCTGGAAACAAGCAACAGTAATAGGCATCCCCAAACCAGGCAAAGACCTGAAAAACCCGTCCTCATATCGGCCGATCAGTCTCCTAAGCTGCATCGGTAAGATATACGAGAGAATCATTTCAGCCAGACTCAAGGATTACATTGAATCCATGAATCTGATTCCCGACGAGCAAATGGGCTTTCGCGCAAAACACTCTTGCGTGAACCAACTGCACCGCCTAACCGAACACATCCTAGGCAACCGCCGTCGCGGAAGACCCACAGGAGCACTCTTCTTCGATGTAGCGAAAGCGTTCGACAAAGTTTGGCATGTTGGCTTGGTAGCCAAATTAGCCGTAATGGGCCTGCCGGACAGTCTCGTGCGCATCGTACGGGACTTCCTGTCGAACAGATCCTTCCGGTACAAAGTTGAAGGGACGCTCTCTAGTCCCAGACCCCTAAGAGCCGGAGTCCCGCAAGGCTCCGTGCTTTCCCCGACCCTATACTCGTTGTTCACCAACGACGTACCCCGCACCCCGCACGTGGAGCTGGCTCTATTCGCCGACGACACTGCGCTGTACACATCCCACAATCGGAAAGACATCATTTCCGAACGCCTCCAACAAGCAGTCGATTCCCTCGGCGCTTGGTTCCGAAAGTGGCGCATCGAAGTGAATCCTGAAAAGAGCGCAGCAGTGTTCTTTTCAAAGGATTCACGCGGTGCAACACGCCCTCCTCCATGGAGTACCTTCTCGCTCCTAAAGACGGTAACGATGTTTGGCAAGCCCATTCCATGGGTAAACCAAGCAAAGTACCTGGGCGTAATTTTTGACAGCAAGATGACGTTTGGACCTCACATCCAAAAAGTTCGTAATAGAGCAGCCTTCTATCTAGGCAGACTCTCACCTATGATCAGCAACGTAAAGATGTCGCTTAGAAATAAGCTGACTCTCTACAAGCTAAGCATCAGACCTGTCATGACTTACGCCAGCGTGATTTTCGCACACGCGGCCCCATCCCTCCTAAATAGGCTACAATTAATTCAGAATAGGTTCACACGCAGAGCCACGGGATCACACCCGGGACTGCGCACTCGTGACCTTCACCGAGACCTAGAACTTCCGTCCGTGAAGCGCTTCATCAAAGAAACGTCACAACGTTACTTTGAGAGTTGCCCTTCCCATCCCAACCCGTTAGTTGTGCAGGCAGCAAACTACAGCCCATCTAGGAATGTCCCCCTGAGGCACAGACGCCCGAGGAATGTTCTCTCTGACCCAGACGACCCCATCACGGTGGCCAACAAACCCTTCGAAAATCTCCGGACTCGCAGGAGTTCGGGTTTTTCCATAGGCACATACAACCGTACTCGGCGGCGAGTACGACGTAGTAGGAACAGTAGCTCGATTTCCAGGTACCAAAATGTACCAGGGCGCTTCACGCCACCGATAGGTTCTTAGTAGGCCCTTCAGGCACAATAGTGTCGGCCCTTATGGCATTGAGCGTTTACTACCGCTCGCGAGTTTGAATCGCTCGCTTGATAAAGGCAAAGCCCATGGCCGAGGTTCGTCCCAACTGGGAGCCCCTTGTGCATTTGCCGAAAAGGCTGAGGGTTAATAGCCCTCGCCTCAAACTGTCCCGCTGTAAATTTTAAAGCTCACAGGAGCTAAAATTGTAGGTCATTTCAAAAAAAAAAAAAAAAAAAAAAAAAAAAAAATAAAATTCAGTCAGTTTTGTTAGTTTCCTCCGCTAGCACGTACGTCGTTCGTGTCGTGGTCTCTTCGTTTTCGTGGTTTTTTTTTTTATTTTTTTGTTTGTCGTTCGCGCTCGAGTGTGTGTCATATCACAGTAAAATGGCTCGTACTAAGCAAACTGCCCGTAAATCGACCGGTGGTAAAGCACCGCGTAAACAGCTCGCCACCAAGGCGGCGCGCAAGAGCGCTCCCGCCACCGGCGGTGTCAAGAAGCCTCATCGTTACAGGCCCGGCACGGTGGCTCTCCGTGAGATCCGTCGCTACCAGAAGAGTACCGAGCTCCTGATCCGCAAGCTTCCCTTCCAGCGTCTGGTGCGTGAGATCGCTCAAGATTTCAAGACCGATCTTCGTTTCCAGAGCTCGGCCGTTATGGCCCTTCAGGAGGCGAGCGAGGCGTACCTGGTCGGACTCTTCGAAGACACCAATCTGTGCGCCATCCACGCCAAACGTGTTACAATCATGCCGAAGGACATTCAGCTCGCACGCAGAATCAGAGGCGAACGTGCTTAAATTGTAAAAAAAAAAAAGCAGCGTACATATCTGTACGTCTAGTCTTATCTATCAAAAGGCCCTTTTCAGGGCCGCATATGAATCGAAACGCAATTAACGTGTTTGTTTCTTTGTACAATATTACAATTACCTACCTACCTTAGATAGATAAGCACCTACTTACTTCACTCACTCGCTTAACACAAAATCTACTAAGTACCAATGAATGATGTATGTGATACATACGCCTAATTATGGTAAGAGTCATTAAAAAGAGAGGTTATCTATCCATCTTGCGACCATCGAAATAAGCGAGCGTTCGACTTCGCCAGCTAAGAGGCCGGTACGGTAATGATATTATTCTTCTTTCTTCTACTACTACGACGACGCCACCGCGCAGAATTATCTTCAAACAAAAACACACATCATGTATAGGAAGCCTCTGAGGATAGTACACTGGAACGCCTCCACGCTCCGGGGGAAGAAGAAAGCAGTCGCTCACTTCCTCCGGGAGCACCACATTGATGTTCTCTTGGTCAGCGAGACTCACCTAACAGATGCGGACAATTTCAAGATTGCAAACTACATAACGTACCGTAAGGACGAGAGGAGCCCCACTACCGGCGTCGCCTACCGAGGACTGGCGGTGCTCGTGAAGAGAGACGTCGTGCACCAGGCAATTCCACACGAGGACTTCCAGTACATGTACGCGTTGGGAGTCTTAGTCAACGTCGCCGGCCATGAACTCAGGATCTTCGCAGCGTACGTTCCCCCGGGAACTCACTTCGAGCCTAGGGAACTGCGCTCCCTATTACTGCATCCCACGCCGACTCTAGTGGCCGGCGACCTCAACGCCAAGCACACGGCCTGGAACTCCTCCAGGGAGTGCAAACGCGGAAGACGCCTCCTACGGGACTCTATAGACCACGAATACGAGATAGTGGGCCCCGACGAGCCGACCCACTATAGCAGCCAGGACCAGTTCGCCGAGGATGTTATCGACATCGTGGCCTACAGAGGCCTACTAGCACCGCCATCCCAAGAAGTCCTACTTGACCTACAGTCAGACCACAGACCGGTTCTCCTCGTCCTCCAGGACCAGCCGGCGAGAGTCACGCTGCCCAAGAGAGCATCAAAACCAAACTGGAAAATCTTTTCGCGCACGCTGGAGACAGTACGCGTGGCGACCTCAGTCTCCACCAGGGAGGAAGTCGAGAAGGCGGCGGAAGATATCACCCACAGCATCCGCAGCGCCCTGGACTCGGCCCGGCGCCCGGTGTCGGCGAGACACAGGCCCGACCCGATTCCCGCCGACATCAAGCAGCTGCTGGAGAAGAAGAGGCGGCTGCGGCGGCAGTGGCAGACGACCCGCTGCCCGACGCTGAAGAACCAGCTGAACTCCCTGGTGAAGAACATCAAGGCCAGATTTGAAGAGCAAGCAGCCAGGTCGTGGGAGAACCATCTACTCGCAGTGGGCGGTGATATCCCCTCCATTCACCGCCTGTGCCGGCAGCTGTCGACGGAACCTCAACCCGTCCGACCGCTGCTGGCAGCGGATGGCCTCCCACGATTTCTCGCCCAGGATCGCGCGGAGATCTTCGCGGAGCATCTGGAGCGCCAATTCACGCCGAACGAGCAGCAGAACCTAGAACACACCAAGATGGTACAGGAGCACCTTCGGGAGTACTTCGCCAGCCCGGATCCGGAAGAAGAGCCTCCGTTCTTCACCCCCGGCCAGGTGCGGCGGGTTACCCGAAGACTGAAGCTGAAGAAGGCCCCGGGCGCAGACGGCATCACAAACGAGGCGCTACGCCACCTCCCGCCGCCTCTCATCGCGGCGGTGACGCGCCTGTTTAATGGGATTCTGCGCTCAGGCCACTTTCCCGAAAACTGGAAGACCGGAAGGGTAATTTTGCTGCCCAAGCCGGGGAAGGACTTGAGAAGACCGGAGAGCTACCGTCCCATCACCTTGCTCAGCACGCTCTCGAAGGTGTTCGAGAAACTGCTGCTCGGATTACTGATGCCACATATCACCCCACGGGCGGAACAATTTGGATTTCGCCCAGAACACTCGACGACGCTCCAGATAGCAAGGCTGCTCCACAGGATCGCCGAAGCTGCCAACAAGAAGGAGTACGTGGCTGTCGTACTCCTCGACATGGAAAAGGCGTTCGACAGGGTATGGCACGAGGGGTTGCTATACAAGCTGTCAACGTCGAAGACTCCAAGAAGACTGGTCAGGATTGTGGCCTCCTTCCTGCAGAATCGCCGGATACGGGTGGCGGTCGAAGACGCCGAATCTACAGAACGTCCCGTGAGAGCAGGAGTCCCGCAAGGAAGCTGCCTGTCTCCAGTCCTGTACGCCTGGTTCACCGACGACATTCCGGTCGCCGGTCAGGCCCAGCTCGCCCTTTACGCCGACGACGCGGCGCTCTTCGCATCAAGCATGAACGCGAAGCACGCCGCCAAGAAGTTGCAGCAAGCACTCGACGCCCTGCCTGACTGGCTCTCCAAGTGGAGGATGTCGGTGAACGTCGCGAAGACGCAGGCGCTGCTCTCCGGGAACTCCAATCTCCCGCCGCCCATGAAGCTGAAAGGGACAGACGTGCCGTGGCAGCCGCACGTCAAGTACCTGGGGGTGTCCATAGACAGGCGACTGTCTATGAAACATCACGTCGACGGTGTGGTGGCTCAAGTGAAGATGGCCAGGGGGAAACTCCGCCCTCTATTAGCCTCCAAATTGCCCCTGAGGACGAAGCTCGGGATCTATAAGACTTACATTAGGTCCCGCCTCACATACGCGTCTCAAGCGTGGCACGCCTACTGCTCGGAGACCAACAAGAAGAGACTCCGAGCCCAGGAAAACCAATGTCTCCGGGTAGTGGTCGGCGCCCCACGCTATGTGAGGAACGCGACGATCCTCAGGGACCTGAAATGGGAAAATTTAGAAAAGTTTATTTCCCGCCTGGCCAAGACTACGTACGATCGGGCGGACCGCTCGGCGCTACCCCAACTGAGAGGGATTGCGCCCCTGCACGCGCGACCGCCCGACTCAATGAAGAAACCATCGCCACGAGACGCCATCATCCCGTCGAGGACAGAAGAGGAAGAGGAGGAGTCGCCGCGAGAAGCGGCACCCGCAGGAGCCCCACATCCCCAGGTGTGAAGACCCGGCCATCACGGCCAAACCCAGGATCCCGCCTGTAGTTGCAGGCGGCGGAAGCACATCACTGAAGAGGACCACGGTCCTGACCAGTTCCCTCGCTAGCGCCCAATGGTGCTGGCCGAGAAGATCAACGAAGAAGGATAACAAGTTAGTGTTCGCCTTCGCTCTGTGCTGTGTTCGCCTTCGCGTGTTTCAAGTTCAAAACTTCAACAATGACTGGTCGCGGTAAGGGAGGCAAAGGTCTTGGAAAGGGAGGAGCAAAGCGTCACAGGAAAGTACTCCGTGATAACATCCAGGGTATCACCAAACCGGCCATCCGCCGTTTGGCTCGCAGAGGTGGCGTCAAACGTATCTCCGGTTTGATATACGAAGAGACCCGCGGCGTGCTCAAGGTGTTCCTCGAGAACGTGATCAGGGACGCCGTTACCTACACCGAGCACGCTAAGAGGAAGACTGTCACAGCCATGGACGTCGTATACGCTCTGAAACGTCAGGGCCGTACTCTGTACGGTTTCGGCGGTTAATTTTTTGTGTGGTGTGTTGTGTTAAAATTATATTGTGTTCGTGTCGTGTCTCTTGTCGTAGTCGCAGTTTTCAATGACAGCGGCGGCGTCGAATCGCGATACAAATACTAATACTACTACAACAACAATTATAACGTAAAAAAGGCCCTTTTCAGGGCCGCAAAAGATTCATATGTGTTAAAAAAAAATAATGCGTTTCCGAGACTAAATGAGCGTTAATCATCAAAAATATCATCCGTACAAGTACACAAAAATATATATATAATACTTACTTACTTACTTAGCTTGATTGCTACCTATATAGTATACAAACATGCACTTCATGTACCAACTAAGTTAGGTAGGTGTACCCATAAACGAGCTAGTGACAGCGTGGCATTACAAACTCGCACTCGTATCGTAATTCGTATTCTTGTTTTTATTATATTATTGTATGTAGGTACCTACTTGCTTATTTTTTGTAGTATGAAAGTTTAACGTTGTTGTCATGTTTGTCGTCGTTGGACGGACGGATCACTGCGATGTGTGTTGTTGTAGCTGTGCCTTTTATTAATTACGCCTTGATTGTTCAAGCTTGTCTGTTGTACAATTGAAATAATATTATATGTGTGTATATATATATATATATATATATACGTAAATACACCACGTATAGGAGAAGTGGAACAAACATAAGTTAAATGAAAAACAGAGATACCCATCACGGGTCTTGGTCGGTACGAGAAGTCGGCGAGAGAAGAGGCGGGCACACTCGTGTTTTACGACCCTACACTTTATGAGCTTAAAAATGGTCAAAATATAGACGGACACATGCGTAAAGTGAACACGTATCAAGTTAGGTATCTTCGTTATCAACTCGTACACGCGGATAAATGATAATTTTACGTTTTTATAGAGAAAAACGTGTTTAGAACATGACCCGACCACCTCGGGATATATCAACGCGAAAATAAACGTCTATAACTGACGTTCCTAGCGTTGTGGGATCATAAAAAATACTCAGCGCAGTGGGTGATCTCAAAAATATTCATTTATCACTATCTACGTGTATAATATATCTAATATAAATATAGAAAAAAATATATTTTCCCAACTTATGTAGTGAAAAGTTGGAAGCGGTCGTATGAGAAAACGTCTCGCGGCACCGCGGTTCTCGTTACGGTATTGCTTGATACGGACGAAATGTACCGCCGACGGTTCCCAGAGTTAACTCGTTTTGTCGTTTGTTGTCAGTTAACTACGCTCTACGCTCTCTAGCTAACACTCTTCTCGTGCTCGTGCGTGTTGTGAAAATATATAATAATAATAATGGCAGACACAGCTGTATCATCCGAGGCGCCCGCTCCGGCGACTCCGGCGAAGAAGCAGCCCAAGGCGGCGGCCGCCGCCGCCGGTGGCGTCAAGAAGGCTAAGGCGAAGCCGACTCACCCTAAAACTTCGGAGATGGTAAACAACGCCATAAAGGAGTTGAAGGAGAGGAGCGGATCTTCGCTGCAGGCCATCAAGAAATACATTGCGGCTCAGTACAAGGTCGACGCCGAAAAATTGGCACCGTTCATTAGGAAGTATCTGAAGAGCGCCGTCGAATCCGGAGCCCTCATCCAGACAAAGGGTAAAGGAGCGTCCGGCTCGTTCAAGCTGGAATCGAAATCATCATCATCCAAGAAACCGGCGACCGGATCTTCGAAGAGATCCGCATCTTCGGCGACCGCGGCCAAGTCTAAGAAGGGTGTCGCAGCCGGTGGTGCAGCGTCAAAGTCCAAGAAGGCCGCGTCGTCCCCGTCCAAGGGCAAGGCCTCCTCGTCCGCCGCCGCCGCCACCGCCGCCGCAACGGCTAAGGACAAGAAGGCCGCCGCTGCGGCCAAGAAGAAGCCGGCCGCGAAGAAGGCGGCCGCCGCACCGGCCAGAGCTAAGGCCGCAGCGGCTCCTAAAGCCAAGAAGACCGCTAAACCGCCGACCAAGAAGCCGAAGGCGCCCAAACCCAAGAAGGCTGCGACCACGCCGAAGAAGCCCGCCGCGAAGAAGGCGACCGCTGCCAAAAAGTAAATTATGTGCTATCTCTCGGGGTGTGTGTGTGTGTGTGTGTGTGTCATTATTCATCGATCACCACCATGATGATGACGAAAACGACGACAAACACAAGTCCGGAAGGAAGGGAAAAACGCCGGGCGCCGAGCGCCGCGGCCAGCAGCAGCAGCAGCAGCAGCATCGGCATCGGCGTTTCCCGCCCGCCCGCGTCTGCCTTGCAAAAAGAAAAAAAGCCCTTTTCAGGGCTAACAAATCAATCTGTGTGATCTATCTATGCACAGTTTCTTTGACAGACAGACAGCCAACCAACCAACCAAGCCAATATATATATATATATATATATATATATATATATATATATAATACATACTTACTTACGTATACATAAATAAGTAGGTAAATATAATTAATAAGTATTACCTATACTACAACACCACATAAATACCTCTCACCTGCGATCGATCGATTCATGTCCCCAATCATGTCGCGTCATGTCTAGCTCTATCGGTTCGGTCACTTCGAAGGCGGCCGCCATCTCTTATCGTAATCCTGAAAAAAAAAAGAAAAAGAAAAAAAAAAATTATTACATATTATTTGATACCTACATGTATAAATAGAAATCAATCGTACAAAACAACGTAGTGTAACGTTCGCCCGCTCCCCACTTTTGAAATTTAAAAGCGTCACCGATTGGTCGTCCGACGGTAAGGTTACTACATAAAATGGCGGATAAACCCGTTTTTAGAATTGATTCTGCGTTCTGATCTCGGTGCGAACGGACGTGCTGTCGCGGCGCGCCCCGAACCACTGACTCATTGTGTGGAATTACTGTTCGATCTCTCTGACTCATCGTTCGTCGTTTCCGGAACTCCAAACTTCAGTGTGGGCATTAGTTTACTCTGCGGAGAGGATTCTTGTGACGGCGAGCGCCGTTTCAGTTGTGCTCATACAGTGCGATCGACGACCCAGCGTGCCCTTTTCAGGGCGCAAAGGCTTCGTTCAACCTTTTTCCACGCCTGCACGACTTCAGTGCGGTTGAGTCCCACATTTAGTTGGGCCGTTCGGAAAACAAATTGGCCTGCTTTCTAACGAACGCAGGCCGAGCTGGTTGTTCGCCGAACGTAGCGCGGACCCTGGCGCTAGTCCTTTGACCCCTTCAGGGTCTCGGGCGTACAACAGGTTGGGCACTGGACCACTGGCCTTGGGGGCTTCCCTAGTCAACCCAGTGTATCGGTTAGGTAGTGTTAAGTTAGGGACACACCTGTTAGCCCAAACAAGGTTGGCAACAGACCATTACACACATCACGTAGTAGGGAGATAGGCACACACTCTCTGTCTATACCCGGCAGAGAGAAGCCCTTTAGGATCCCGAGTGCACCCCTCGGGATACACCCCCCCACTCTTCTGCGACACAACAAGTCGCAGTGTCGCCATAATGGCGACACAGCCCCCTCCAGATGAGGACCTGCTTCACAGGTTCCTCACTGAAAAAGGAATGATAGGAGAGTTTCTCCAATATAAGGAGGCCTCCTGCACCCACATCCCGATCGCGACCGCGACCGCCCCACCTCTGACCCAAAACCGCTACGATGTTCTTACCGTAGAGGAATCTCAACCCCTCCCACTCTCAGGGCATAGCCGAGACCCGCGGCTTCAACCGCGCGACTTCTCTGCGGTTAAAGCCGCCTCATTCTCCGACAGTGAGTCGGATATGGAACTCGACCAGCCGAGCTCCAACCCAAACTCCAATTCTTCGTCCTCTGAGGACGGTTTCACAAAGGTGGGTGGCAAGCGGCAACGCCCGCCAACACCCAAGAAACAACCGCCGCCAAAGACGTCTAAGAACGTCAAAGGCAAGCCAGTAAGGCCTCCAACCCCTGTTCCTGCTGCCTCTCAAGGCAGCACTTCGGACGCTGAGTCCCCTGAGGGCCGCAAGCCCAAAGCCCCCCCGCCCGTGATTATTCACGAGGCAAAATACTGGGAGTCCGTGTCCAGGACTCTCAACGATCGTCGTGTTGCATACACGAAGGCGCAGAAATGCGAATTAGGCATCAGGGTCACGGTCCCTTCCATAAGGGAATACCGCGCCCTCACTAGCCTCCTTACGGAGCGCCACATTCAGTGGCATACCTTCACGCTCGATGACGAGCGAGTCCTTCGCGCGGTAATTAAGCGCATGCCCACCGATATTTCAGAGGACTTCATCCTCGAATCTCTTAAGGCACAAGACCTGCCGGTAAGAGAGGTACACAGGATGTACCGGGGCAGAACCCCAAGAGTACCATACGACATGGTACTGGTCGTCCTCGACAAATCTCCTGAGGGGAAGAAAATCTTCTCTGTGGAGAAAGTCGCAGGACTCACTGGCTTCACAGTGGAACCTCCCCGCAAACGCGGCATCGTCGGGCAATGTCACAATTGCCAAAACTACGGGCACTCCGCCCGCAACTGTCATGCGCGCGCCCGGTGCGTAAAGTGCACGGGCGACCACGCGACCAAAGACTGCGAGCGCACCAGAGAGTCGCCGGGCAGTCCGACCTGCGTGCTCTGTGGGCAAGCTGGGCACCCGGCCAATTGGCGGGGTTGCACCAAAGCGCCTAAGAGCAGCAACAAGCCGAACCAGCCCAGGCGCTCTCAACAAGCGCCACAACGCCCAATGGCCAGACAGGCCAACTTCCAAGTCAACAATCCAGTTGACTTCCCTCAGCTGAGAGGACGACCTTCCGGTCCCTCTCAAATGCCGCCTTCCCAGACGGTCATCCCGCCACCGAGCCCAGCTGCAGCAGTCCCTAGACCGCCAGCGCCTCGACCTCCCATGGCTAACCGTAGCCAACCGCCCCAGCCCTCAGGAGTGGCCCACGCACCCAGTACTCCAAAGTACTCGGGCCAGCGCGTTGCCACCTCTGAAGAGGCCAGCAATATCGCACTAGAGGTTCTGGACTCTCTAGCGACCTTAGACTTCGATGTACTCGAAGAGTTGGGGTACGCCCTCATCGCCGCCGGCAACGATTGGCTTGCACGTGCGAAGGTGATGAGGCAGTATGCCGACGTTAGAAGGATGATGCAAGCGGTCCAGATACCCGCGCATCTCCTGCCCGCTGGCCGTCCGTGATGGGTAGTACAACCCAGAGGAACAAACCCCGATCGCTGACCTTGGCATTTTACAATGCCAACGGAACCCTCCGCGACCAAAGGACTGAAATCGCTCAGTACCTCACCCAACATCAGGTGGACATACTCCTCGTACAGGAGACCTTCCTGAAGCCCGCTCATAGGGACCCCAAAATTGCGAACTACAACATCATTCGCAATGATAGGTTAGGCAGGCCGAAAGGCGGAACGCTAATCTATCACAAGAGGTCCCTACACTGCTGCCAACTAGATCCGCCAACTCTAACGAACATGGAATGTTCAATACTCCGCCTAGCGATGACTGGCCACTCGCCAATCAATATCGCATCCATTTACCTCAGTCCCTCCAAATCTCTGCTTGAGAGTGACCTCCAAGCCCTGTTTGCTATGGGAAACGCTACCATTCTAGCTGGCGACCTCAATAGCAAACACACCAGGTGGAATTCGCTGACCAACTCGACGAACGGAGAAATCCTACAGAGGCTCGAAGAGACTCTAGATTTCGACGTCATAGCGCCCCTGGGTCCCACCCGATACCCAATTGTGGATGATCAAAATCCCAGTGTCCTGGACTTTGCCCTACTAAAGAATATCACCCTTCAAGTGTGTTCTATAGAGGTGCATTCAGACCTGAATTCGGACCACAGACCGGTCCTCCTACAACTAGGACAGACAGACAATGGGCGTCCCGCCCATACTAGAATACAAACAGACTGGAAGAAACTCGCAAGAGTACTCGACCAATCCTCCCCGGACTTGGACGCTATCCCTGACAGGATAACGTCCACCGAACAGACAGACTTGGCGATCTCGTCACTCACCAACCACTTGCAAGCAGCCGTCAAGGACTGCTCCAGGCAGGTCCCTTCTGTGGATCCTAACCACAGATTCGAACTGCCTGATGACGCAAGGAGGTTGCTGACGGAGAAGAACGCCGCGACAAGACTTCACGACCTATACCCCACCGATGAAGCCCGTTCCAGACTTCGTTACTTACAACGTCGAGTTAAGGAGCGAATGAAGGAACTAAGGGACGAACGGTGGGGCGAATTCCTCTCAGAACTTAAACCGTCACATGTCACTTACTGGCGTGTGGCTCGAAGCCTAAAGTGCGATCAGTTATCTTCTACTCCTCCTCTTAACAGACCAGACGGCTCCATCGCTTTTGATGATGACGAAAAAGCTGAATGCCTCGCAGACAGCCTGGAGAGTCAATGCTCTCCTAGTCGTGAGCCAGTAGATCCCGAACACGTACAACGGATGGAAACTCATGCAGAGAACATAGCGTCCTCTGCATCGAGCCCTCCCGTTATCGCACTCCCCCCGACGACGATTGAAGAGGTACAATCGATCATTAAGTCCCTTAAACCCCGAAAAGCTGCCGGTGCTGACGGGGTATCCAATGGCCTACTCAAATGCCTTCCTCAGACCCTACTACTGCTGCTAGTGAGCATCTTCAATGCTTGCCTAGCAAATTGCACGTTTCCAGACGCCTGGAAACAAGCAACAGTAATAGGCATCCCCAAACCAGGCAAAGACCTGAAAAACCCGTCCTCATATCGGCCGATCAGTCTCCTAAGCTGCATCGGTAAGATATACGAGAGAATCATTTCAGCCAGACTCAAGGATTACATTGAATCCATGAATCTGATTCCCGACGAGCAAATGGGCTTTCGCGCAAAACACTCTTGCGTGAACCAACTGCACCGCCTAACCGAACACATCCTAGGCAACCGCCGTCGCGGAAGACCCACAGGAGCACTCTTCTTCGATGTAGCGAAAGCGTTCGACAAAGTTTGGCATGTTGGCTTGGTAGCCAAATTAGCCGTAATGGGCCTGCCGGACAGTCTCGTGCGCATCGTACGGGACTTCCTGTCGAACAGATCCTTCCGGTACAAAGTTGAAGGGACGCTCTCTAGTCCCAGACCCCTAAGAGCCGGAGTCCCGCAAGGCTCCGTGCTTTCCCCGACCCTATACTCGTTGTTCACCAACGACGTACCCCGCACCCCGCACGTGGAGCTGGCTCTATTCGCCGACGACACTGCGCTGTACACATCCCACAATCGGAAAGACATCATTTCCGAACGCCTCCAACAAGCAGTCGATTCCCTCGGCGCTTGGTTCCGAAAGTGGCGCATCGAAGTGAATCCTGAAAAGAGCGCAGCAGTGTTCTTTTCAAAGGATTCACGCGGTGCAACACGCCCTCCTCCATGGAGTACCTTCTCGCTCCTAAAGACGGTAACGATGTTTGGCAAGCCCATTCCATGGGTAAACCAAGCAAAGTACCTGGGCGTAATTTTTGACAGCAAGATGACGTTTGGACCTCACATCCAAAAAGTTCGTAATAGAGCAGCCTTCTATCTAGGCAGACTCTCACCTATGATCAGCAACGTAAAGATGTCGCTTAGAAATAAGCTGACTCTCTACAAGCTAAGCATCAGACCTGTCATGACTTACGCCAGCGTGATTTTCGCACACGCGGCCCCATCCCTCCTAAATAGGCTACAATTAATTCAGAATAGGTTCACACGCAGAGCCACGGGATCACACCCGGGACTGCGCACTCGTGACCTTCACCGAGACCTAGAACTTCCGTCCGTGAAGCGCTTCATCAAAGAAACGTCACAACGTTACTTTGAGAGTTGCCCTTCCCATCCCAACCCGTTAGTTGTGCAGGCAGCAAACTACAGCCCATCTAGGAATGTCCCCCTGAGGCACAGACGCCCGAGGAATGTTCTCTCTGACCCAGACGACCCCATCACGGTGGCCAACAAACCCTTCGAAAATCTCCGGACTCGCAGGAGTTCGGGTTTTTCCATAGGCACATACAACCGTACTCGGCGGCGAGTACGACGTAGTAGGAACAGTAGCTCGATTTCCAGGTACCAAAATGTACCAGGGCGCTTCACGCCACCGATAGGTTCTTAGTAGGCCCTTCAGGCACAATAGTGTCGGCCCTTATGGCATTGAGCGTTTACTACCGCTCGCGAGTTTGAATCGCTCGCTTGATAAAGGCAAAGCCCATGGCCGAGGTTCGTCCCAACTGGGAGCCCCTTGTGCATTTGCCGAAAAGGCTGAGGGTTAATAGCCCTCGCCTCAAACTGTCCCGCTGTAAATTTTAAAGCTCACAGGAGCTAAAATTGTAGGTCATTTCAAAAAAAAAAAAAAAAAAAAACGTTTTTAGAATTACTCCGCTCGCTCCGCTTTGCTCGGTGTAACCTAACCTCGTGCTGTGCGTTATTCGCGCGTGTTAGTGTGTTAATTTCTTTGCGCGTGTTTTTAATTAAAACACAATCAACATGTCTGGACGCGGTAAAGGTGGCAAAGTCAAGGGAAAGGCAAAGTCCCGTTCAAATCGTGCCGGACTTCAATTCCCTGTGGGTCGTATTCACAGGCTCCTGCGCAAGGGTAACTATGCAGAGCGCGTCGGTGCCGGCGCTCCGGTTTACCTAGCCGCCGTCATGGAATACCTCGCCGCTGAAGTGCTCGAGTTGGCAGGAAACGCCGCGAGGGACAACAAGAAGACCAGGATCATTCCGAGACATCTTCAACTGGCCATCCGCAACGACGAGGAGTTGAACAAGCTTCTATCCGGTGTGACCATCGCCCAAGGCGGTGTTCTACCCAATATCCAGGCTGTACTGCTGCCCAAGAAGACCGAGAAGAAGGCTTAAGTTTGTCGCGCGCAGCGCATATTGTGTTGTTATTATTATTATAATAATGCGCTATTAAACCGTCGTCGGCGTGTACCGACCCCGACTGTCCCCAAAAGGCCCTTTTCAGGGCCGCAATATGATTCTGTGCGTAATTTACTATGCTTGTTTCTATTGATAAATATACGCGAACGTATATAGATTAAGCTAAGGTACATATATACATAAAAATTGTATACTTAGACCTATTATTATACGTATAATACACCCAAGCACCTACTACTTGATTCTTATTGTGTGTACATTTAGATACGACTATCCGTCCGTATGCGCGAAGGAAGCTACCATCCTACCATTACCGTAAGGCGTAAGACTCGTAGGTGCATATTATTATTTAAGTACGTTGATGTGTTGTGAATAAAAAACAATAAATCGGCCGCTTGAAGAGGACAAACAATTATCGTGAGGGGTGAGAGAGCGGGGGGGGGGGGGGGGGACATTGTGGTGGGGGATTTGAAACGTTACGATTGGTCGGATGATTTTTACGATCAAGTAGTTCGGTGCGAGACTTGCGAGTGAATATAACGGAAAAATCAAACGGTGCGACTTATTACTAACATTACTCTCTCTCAGTCTACAGCAGTTACAGTGAGTGTTGTTGTGAACAGCGAAGATGCCGCCCAAGACAAGTGGTAAAGCCGCCAAGAAGTCCGGCAAGGCTCAGAAGAACATCTCCAAAACGGACAAGAAAAAGAAGAAGCATAAGAGGAAGGAGAGCTACGCCATCTACATCTACAAGGTGTTGAAGCAGGTGCATCCCGACACTGGTATATCCAGTAAGGCCATGTCGATCATGAACTCGTTCGTGAACGACATCTTCGAGCGCATCGCCGCGGAAGCTTCCCGTTTGGCCCACTACAACAAGAGGTCCACCATTACTTCCAGGGAGGTGCAGACTTCGGTGAGGCTCTTGCTGCCCGGCGAGCTCGCCAAGCACGCTGTCAGCGAGGGCACCAAGGCTGTCACCAAGTACACGAGCTCCAAGTAATAGTGTGTGTGTTTGTGTACGTGTACGTGTGCGAACGAACCCGTTTCACGTCATCATCGGCGCCACCCACCATAATGATGTGATATTCAAAAGGCCCTTTTCAGGGCCACAATATATCTCGTGAGTTTTTAAATATGTTTCTCGACATCTTCCCGTCTATCTACCTCTCTACACATTCGACAATTTTAGGTAGTACCTACTTATCGTATTATATATAGGTACATACATACGTAATAAACAACTACCTACCTAACTGATATAAAGAATTTGTTATTAGTACTTACATATTTGGCTGGCAGGCAGGCAGGCAGGCACCGCGCACCGCACACACACCGCATACCCTTAACCCGGTGTTAGGAGCATCCACTGCAGACGAAACACCACCTGAAAAATAAACGTAATAATAATGATTATTTACGTACTTATTGGGTAAGTAAGTACATGAGCCTATATTAATAGGTGTGTGTATATATATTTATTTACTTTGATATCGGCACGCACGCACACACAATACGACGTCACACAATATGGCTACTGACTGCCGAACAATGGAAAATAAAATAAAAAATAGAAATGTATTCGAAATTCAAAATTAGGTAAGTACGTACTAGTGTTTATTACTTGATGAAAATGGACCTATGATGTGAACCGAAACGATTTACAAACTTTACCGACAGGGGGCGCTGTTTGTGTGCGCGCAAATGTAAGCCGTAAGTCGGCGGCGTGTCGTGGCGATAATATAAAAGAGCGGTGAACTAAAATTCAGTCAGTTTTGTTAGTTTCCTCCGCTAGCACGTACGTCGTTCGTGTCGTGGTCTCTTCGTTTTCGTGGTTTTTTTTTTTATTTTTTTGTTTGTCGTTCGCGCTCGAGTGTGTGTCATATCACAGTAAAATGGCTCGTACTAAGCAAACTGCCCGTAAATCGACCGGTGGTAAAGCACCGCGTAAACAGCTCGCCACCAAGGCGGCGCGCAAGAGCGCTCCCGCCACCGGCGGTGTCAAGAAGCCTCATCGTTACAGGCCCGGCACGGTGGCTCTCCGTGAGATCCGTCGCTACCAGAAGAGTACCGAGCTCCTGATCCGCAAGCTTCCCTTCCAGCGTCTGGTGCGTGAGATCGCTCAAGATTTCAAGACCGATCTTCGTTTCCAGAGCTCGGCCGTTATGGCCCTTCAGGAGGCGAGCGAGGCGTACCTGGTCGGACTCTTCGAAGACACCAATCTGTGCGCCATCCACGCCAAACGTGTTACAATCATGCCGAAGGACATTCAGCTCGCACGCAGAATCAGAGGCGAACGTGCTTAAATTGTAAAAAAAAAAAAGCAGCGTACATATCTGTACGTCTAGTCTTATCTATCAAAAGGCCCTTTTCAGGGCCGCATATGAATCGAAACGCAATTAACGTGTTTGTTTCTTTGTACAATATTACAATTACCTACCTACCTTAGATAGATAAGCACCTACTTACTTCACTCACTCGCTTAACACAAAATCTACTAAGTACCAATGAATGATGTATGTGATACATACGCCTAATTATGGTAAGAGTCATTAAAAAGAGAGGTTATCTATCCATCTTGCGACCATCGAAATAAGCGAGCGTTCGACTTCGCCAGCTAAGAGGCCGGTACGGTAATGATATTATTCTTCTTTCTTCTACTACTACGACGACGCCACCGCGCAGAATTATCTTCAAACAAAAACACACACACACACACACACACACACACACACACACACACACACGCACGCACGAACATTCTTTTTTCTTCTTTCTTCAGATTTCCCCCCCCCCCTCCGGTGGACCGCCCGCCCGACTGCCCGACTGCCCGACTGCCCGAATATCTCGATAAATTAAATCTAAAATACCTATATAAAAAATATTCGCAACTATACTAAATATACTACTATTATTATGTGTGTGTGTCGCTGCCATGCCGAGCAGACACACCCCGTCCTTCACCACACCTCGCTTCACACCCGCTCCGTTATATAAATGCGCCCGACCGCGCGGGATAACATTCGGAGATTCGTCAGCTGCCCATCTGCGCACAAGTTAATAGTGTTGTTGTCGTTGTTCGAGCCCTACTCAGCGCTACTACAAGCTCCTGTTGCCGGCTTCCGTCGCGAAGCCCCAGCAACAAAGTGCCCTCTGCCGAATTATCGGTAGAGGCGGGGATCACCTATTGCTGTAGCGCTCTAATCCAGGACTGCGGCGTTAATTAGTTCTCCGTTCGCCCTAGTAGCCGGCCTCCCAGAAGCGGGTCTCACCGGTGAAAAGGCGGCGGGGTCTGTTAGCCCGCAGCCCTCAAAGGGCTGCAATAATGGGTGACTCCCCTAATTCATCGCCACCCTCCCCGCCCACCCGTATGGAGCAAGCGGACGAGGACCCTCAAGGCGGTGAGAGGCTAGGTAACCGCCCCTCCCGCCCGGCCACGCCCACCGGATCGTCATTCCACACCCCAGAGCCCGAGGACACGCCCCAATGGGCGTCCGTTACGAAGAACGCAGTCCCCGAGAGTGCAGCGCCGCCACCCCCGGATCCGCTATCTCCGGCATCGGCCTACGAGCATGACGCCTTCATGCTCGGCCACTTCATTAAAGGCGGTTTGGTGTCGCCGGAGATGCAGCGGTGGATGGCGTTATACTTCCGCATTAAGGACGCGGAACTCAAAAATATAGAACCATCAGAGGATGACAAGGCCGCCTTAGAGATGGCCATGAGAGGCCTGTTGTCCCTCCCCCCAGCCCTACCACCTCCCCCGCTGCCCTACAAACGACAGCGCAGCGAAGAAGATACGGATGGCACCCCCAAGAAGGCCCGAATACGGTCCAAATCATGGACCCCCAGCCCGCCCGAAAGCGCACCACCGGTGGTGCCGGCCCCGCGAGGCCCCGCGCCGCGCCCCGCTGGTGCGCCCCGCTCGCCTCCCGCACCGCAGCGGTCGAGCATTCCGCTCCCGCAGCGAGTTGCGCGTAGGACGGCCCCGGCTGGCCCCGCGTCGCGCCTCGACGGTGCGCCCCGCTCTCCTACCGCGGTCCCCCCCGCAGGGGTCGACCCGCACCGCGCGCCGCTGTCCGGAACTGCGGCGGGGCCCGCAACCCCCACAGCACCGCGCGCACCGAGACCGCCCGCACCTCAACTGCAACCGCCGACGGCGCAGCCGCGCACTCAACCGCCGCTGCCATACAGCACCGCACTCAAGGCGACGCCGAGCACCAGCGCGACGCAGCAAGGGACCACCCGCATGCCAGCAGCCGCTGCCACAAAACAACTAGCCGAAATGGGTAAGCCATTTAAAAATATTAGCTTTACCCAAACCGCAACCGCGACCTCGACCGCAAAATTTGAGGCCGGACCACTTGCCGCCGGACCAATTGAGGCAAGACTAAATGAGGCAGGACCGATGGCCGCCGGACCGATTGCGGCCGGACCGATTGCGGCTAGACCAACTGCCGCCGGATCTTCTACCGCCGTACTAAGTGCGGCCGCACCCGATACCGCAATTTCGACCGCTGCCTCAAAAATTGCGGCCGGACCAATTGCCGCCGTACCAATTGAGGCAAGACCATTTGAGGCAAGACCAAATCCTGCCTCAAATAAAACCGTTGTCGCCACTTCAAATACCAACGATCCTAAATACCCGCCGATCGTTGTGGAGCGACTTCCTAACTGGTCGGCTCATTTTAGGGAACTTGCCCGTATTTTAGGACGCTCACCCGCAGCTCGTCCCTACAACGGTGGAGTGCGGTTTTCACCGACGGACGAAGCCGAATACCGGGCGATACAGAAATACCTGTATCGCCTGGAAGAAACCGGACATGCGCTCAGCTGGTTCTCTTACTCCTTGCCAGCAGAGCGCCATCTGAAAGTCGCTATCCGCGGCCTTCCCGCCGACACCGACGAGGGTGAAATCAGGGACGCCCTCGCAGATAAAGGATTCACCGCAGAGGCAGTGAAGGGAATACGCGCAAGGGGCGGCCGCCTCGGGTGCGTATTCTTTGCACTAATTAAGAGGACACCTAATGTGCAAGAAGTCTACCTTGTCGAAGAGCTCCTCTACATGCCAGGAGTGAAGATAGAGGCGTGGAGGGGCAAGAAAGGCCCCGCTCAGTGCCACCGGTGCCAAAAATTCAGGCACTCGTCGCACAATTGCCACCGACCCGCCGCATGCGTCCGATGTGGCGGCCCGCACAGAGCGGCGGAGTGCGACCGCCCTCGCGAAGAGCCAGCTACGTGTGCAAACTGCGGGGGGGAACACCCCGCCAGTCGAATTTCCTGCCCGGTCTTCGCAAAGGAGGCCCGTAACAAGCGCGCCGGCACGGTGGCCCGTACGGGAGCCGCCCTACCTGCACGCCAAGACACGTCGGAGACAGCAGAGGCCTCCCTGATGGCACCAGCAAACGCCCCGACGGAGAGAGGAGCCCCCCTCCCCAAGAAGAAGAGGAGGAAACCTAAGAAGCCAGCTGCACCTACGGGACCAGAAAAAGAGACCCAGGTAGCCCCAGACCCCGAGCCCCAGCAACACAGCCTGGGGGATAGGGACCTCACAAATCTCGCCAGTATGGTGAATACCATAGTGGCAGCTGGAGGCGTTATAACGCCCGAGCTCCTCAGAGGCCTCACTAATATCGCACATCATGTATAGGAAGCCTCTGAGGATAGTACACTGGAACGCCTCCACGCTCCGGGGGAAGAAGAAAGCAGTCGCTCACTTCCTCCGGGAGCACCACATTGATGTTCTCTTGGTCAGCGAGACTCACCTAACAGATGCGGACAATTTCAAGATTGCAAACTACATAACGTACCGTAAGGACGAGAGGAGCCCCACTACCGGCGTCGCCTACCGAGGACTGGCGGTGCTCGTGAAGAGAGACGTCGTGCACCAGGCAATTCCACACGAGGACTTCCAGTACATGTATGCGTTGGGAGTCTTAGTCAACGTCGCCGGCCATGAACTCAGGATCTTCGCAGCGTACGTTCCCCCGGGAACTCACTTCGAGCCTAGGGAACTGCGCTCCCTATTACTGCATCCCACGCCGACTCTAGTGGCCGGCGACCTCAACGCCAAGCACACGGCCTGGAACTCCTCCAGGGAGTGCAAACGCGGAAGACGCCTCCTACGGGACTCTATAGACCACGAATACGAGATAGTGGGCCCCGACGAGCCGACCCACTATAGCAGCCAGGACCAGTTCGCCGAGGATGTTATCGACATCGTGGCCTACAGAGGCCTACTAGCACCGCCATCCCAAGAAGTCCTACTTGACCTACAGTCAGACCACAGACCGGTTCTCCTCGTCCTCCAGGACCAGCCGGCGAGAGTCACGCTGCCCAAGAGAGCATCAAAACCAAACTGGAAAATCTTTTCGCGCACGCTGGAGACAGTACGCGTGGCGACCTCAGTCTCCACCAGGGAGGAAGTCGAGAAGGCGGCGGAAGATATCACCCACAGCATCCGCAGCGCCCTGGACTCGGCCCGGCGCCCGGTGTCGGCGAGACACAGGCCCGACCCGATTCCCGCCGACATCAAGCAGCTGCTGGAGAAGAAGAGGCGGCTGCGGCGGCAGTGGCAGACGACCCGCTGCCCGACGCTGAAGAACCAGCTGAACTCCCTGGTGAAGAACATCAAGGCCAGATTTGAAGAGCAAGCAGCCAGGTCGTGGGAGAACCATCTACTCGCAGTGGGCGGTGATATCCCCTCCATTCACCGCCTGTGCCGGCAGCTGTCGACGGAACCTCAACCCGTCCGACCGCTGCTGGCAGCGGATGGCCTCCCACGATTTCTCGCCCAGGATCGCGCGGAGATCTTCGCGGAGCATCTGGAGCGCCAATTCACGCCGAACGAGCAGCAGAACCTAGAACACACCAAGATGGTACAGGAGCACCTTCGGGAGTACTTCGCCAGCCCGGATCCGGAAGAAGAGCCTCCGTTCTTCACCCCCGGCCAGGTGCGGCGGGTTACCCGAAGACTGAAGCTGAAGAAGGCCCCGGGCGCAGACGGCATCACAAACGAGGCGCTACGCCACCTCCCGCCGCCTCTCATCGCGGCGGTGACGCGCCTGTTTAATGGGATTCTGCGCTCAGGCCACTTTCCCGAAAACTGGAAGACCGGAAGGGTAATTTTGCTGCCCAAGCCGGGGAAGGACTTGAGAAGACCGGAGAGCTACCGTCCCATCACCTTGCTCAGCACGCTCTCGAAGGTGTTCGAGAAACTGCTGCTCGGATTACTGATGCCACATATCACCCCACGGGCGGAACAATTTGGATTTCGCCCAGAACACTCGACGACGCTCCAGATAGCAAGGCTGCTCCACAGGATCGCCGAAGCTGCCAACAAGAAGGAGTACGTGGCTGTCGTACTCCTCGACATGGAAAAGGCGTTCGACAGGGTATGGCACGAGGGGTTGCTATACAAGCTGTCAACGTCGAAGACTCCAAGAAGACTGGTCAGGATTGTGGCCTCCTTCCTGCAGAATCGCCGGATACGGGTGGCGGTCGAAGACGCCGAATCTACAGAACGTCCCGTGAGAGCAGGAGTCCCGCAAGGAAGCTGCCTGTCTCCAGTCCTGTACGCCTGGTTCACCGACGACATTCCGGTCGCCGGTCAGGCCCAGCTCGCCCTTTACGCCGACGACGCGGCGCTCTTCGCATCAAGCATGAACGCGAAGCACGCCGCCAAGAAGTTGCAGCAAGCACTCGACGCCCTGCCTGACTGGCTCTCCAAGTGGAGGATGTCGGTGAACGTCGCGAAGACGCAGGCGCTGCTCTCCGGGAACTCCAATCTCCCGCCGCCCATGAAGCTGAAAGGGACAGACGTGCCGTGGCAGCCGCACGTCAAGTACCTGGGGGTGTCCATAGACAGGCGACTGTCTATGAAACATCACGTCGACGGTGTGGTGGCTCAAGTGAAGATGGCCAGGGGGAAACTCCGCCCTCTATTAGCCTCCAAATTGCCCCTGAGGACGAAGCTCGGGATCTATAAGACTTACATTAGGTCCCGCCTCACATACGCGTCTCAAGCGTGGCACGCCTACTGCTCGGAGACCAACAAGAAGAGACTCCGAGCCCAGGAAAACCAATGTCTCCGGGTAGTGGTCGGCGCCCCACGCTATGTGAGGAACGCGACGATCCTCAGGGACCTGAAATGGGAAAATTTAGAAAAGTTTATTTCCCGCCTGGCCAAGACTACGTACGATCGGGCGGACCGCTCGGCGCTACCCCAACTGAGAGGGATTGCGCCCCTGCACGCGCGACCGCCCGACTCAATGAAGAAACCATCGCCACGAGACGCCATCATCCCGTCGAGGACAGAAGAGGAAGAGGAGGAGTCGCCGCGAGAAGCGGCACCCGCAGGAGCCCCACATCCCCAGGTGTGAAGACCCGGCCATCACGGCCAAACCCAGGATCCCGCCTGTAGTTGCAGGCGGCGGAAGCACATCACTGAAGAGGACCACGGTCCTGACCAGTTCCCTCGCTAGCGCCCAATGGTGCTGGCCGAGAAGATCAACGAAGAAGGATAACATTCATTCTGCGTTCTGATCTCGGTGCGAACGGACGTGCTGTCGCGGCGCGCCCCGAACCACTGACTCATTGTGTGGAATTTGCTAGCCGATCCAGTTGTGTCTTCGTTCGTCGACTCAGTGATTTCGAACTTCAGTGTGGGACAGTGTTTTTACTCTGGGGAACGGATCTCTGTGACGGCGTTCGTCGATTCCACTGCTATCGTTTAGTGCGATTAACGACCCAGCGTGCCCTTTTCAGGGCGCAAAGGCTTCGTTCAACCTCTTTTCCACGCCTGCACGACTTCAGTGCGGTTGAGTCCCACATTTAGTTGGGCCGTTCGGAAAGCAAATTGGCCTGCTTTCTAACGAACGCAGGCCGAGCTGGTTGCTCACCGAACGTAGCGCGGACCCTGGCGCTAGTCCTTTGACCCCTTCAGGGTCTCGGGCGTACAACAGGTTGGGCACTGGACCACTGGCCTTGGGGGCTTCCCTAGTCAACCCAGTGTATCGGATAGGTAGTGTTAAGTTAGGGACACACCTGTTAGCCCAAACAAGGTTGGCAACAGACCTTTACAGACATCACGAAGTAGGGCCTTAGGCACACACCTCTCTGTCTATACCCGGCAGAGGGAAGCCCTAGGATCCCGAGTGCACCCCTCGGGATACAACCCCCCCACTCTTCGGTGACGCAACACGTCACCGTGTCGCCGTAATGGCGACACAGCCCCCCCCACCCGATGAGGGCCTTTTTCTAAGGTTCCTCACCGAGAAAGGGATCTCATCCAACGAGTTCCTGCTTTACAAGCAGGCCTCTACCGCCCAAATCACCCCGATCGCGACCGCGACCGCTCCTCCAACACATAATAGGTACGAGACTCTTCCTATTGAAGAGCCCCTCCGCAACCTAAACCCACCAATGCGCGATTCGCCGCTATCGCCAATGCCGGACTCTCCGGTACGCGGTACAGGATACGACACCGACGATATGGAGCTCGACCAGCTGAGCCCACGCCCCCCCACCCGTCTCACGTCCTCTGACGAAGAAGACGATTTCCAGGAAGTTAAGCGCGGCAGAGGTAAGCGGCAACGCTTGCCTACACCAAAATCCTCCCCGAAAAAACATCCCCCTCCCAAGACGTCCAGGAACGTCGACGGGAAGGCTGTTAGGCCCCCAACGCCAGTCCACTCCGCCTCTCAAGGCGAAAACGCTTCGGGCACTACGCCCTCCACGACGCCTAAGACCAAGGCACCTCCTCCGGTCATTATCCACGGCCCCCAGCACTGGGAGGCTGTCTCCAAAACCCTCAACGAGCGCCGTGTGCAATACACGAGGGCTCAAAAATGCCCACAGGGTATCAGAGTTTCTTTGCCGACGGTCAACGAGCACCGCGCCCTCACCCGTCTCCTAACCGAGCGCCACATCGAGTGGCACTCGTACACACTCGAGGAGGATCGAGTACTTCGCGCCGTCATAAGGCGCATCCCCGTCGACGTCTCTGTCGACTTTGTAAAAGAGTCGCTATTAGAGCAAAATCTACCAGTCCGGGAGGTCCACAGGATGTACCGTGGCAGATCCCCGCGAGTACCATACGAAATGGTACTCATAGTCCTTGACCTTTCCCCAGAGGGGAAAAAGATCTTCAAGATTGACAAAGTTGCCGGGCTTACCGGCTTCTCTGTCGAGCCTCCCCGCAAACGCGGAGTCATCGGGCAGTGTCACAACTGCCAATACTACGGGCACTCTGCCCGTAATTGTCATGCGCGCGCCCGTTGCGTAAAGTGCACGGGCGACCACGCCACCCGTAATTGCGAGCGCACAAGAGAGTCGCCTGGCGACCCCGCTTGTGTGCTTTGCAAACAATCGGGTCATCCGGCCAATTGGCGAGGCTGCTCTAAAGCGCCCAAAACAAATCCCTGGCACTCGCAGGCCAGACGCGTTCCCGCGTCGCCTCAAAATGCCCGCCCAACCCAGGCCAGACAGGCCGAATTCAGAAGCAGCCCAGCTGACTTCCCACAAATGAGGACCAGAACATCCGGTCCCCTCTCCCAGCCGCCACCCGCGTCGGCTAACCCGTCCCAGCGAGCAGCTGCAGCGGCCTCGGCACCCGCAGCTCCTCGTCCCTCCAAGGCCTTAAGCCAACCGCCCCCGCCCGCAGGCATGGCCCGCGCGGCACCCAATACCGCAAGGTACACGGGCCCGCGTAAGGCCACCGCCGAAGAGGCGTCTAACATAGCCTTAGAGGTCCTGGACTCTATGGCGTCAGATGACTTCGAACTTCTCGAGGAGTTGGGGTACGCCCTCATAGCCGCCGGCAACAATTGGGTTGCGCGTGCGAAGGTTATGAGGGGGTACCACGACGTTATCAAGAGGTTGCAGGCGGTCCAGATCCCCGCGCATCTTCTGCCCTCTAGCCATCCGTAATGGGTAGTACAGGTCAGAGGAACAAACCCCGTTCGCTGACCGTGGCATTCTACAATGCCAACGGATACCTCCGCGATCAAAGGACTGAAATTGCTCAGTACCTCACCCACCATCAAGTGGACATCCTCCTAGTGCAGGAGACCTTCTTGAAGCCCTCTCACAGAGACCCAAAAATTGCGAACTACAACATCATTCGCAATGATAGATTAGACAGGCCGAAAGGCGGAACTCTAATCTATTACAAGAGGTCCCTGCACTGTTGCCAATTAGACCCGCCAACCTTAACGAACATGGAATGCTCAATCCTCCGTATAGCGATGACCGGCCACTCGCCGATCAACATCGCTTCCATTTACCTCAGCCCCTCCAAATCTCTGCTCGAGAGCGATCTCCGAGCCCTATTCGCCATGGGAAACGCCACCATCTTGACTGGCGATTTCAACAGCAAACACACCAGGTGGCATTCGCTAACGAACTCGACGAACGGAGAAACCCTCACGAGACTCGAGGAGTCTCTGGATTTCGACGTTGTAGCACCCCTGGCCCCGACCCGCTATCCAATCACGGACGGCCAAAATCCCAGTGTCTTGGACTTTGCCCTACTAAAGAATATCACCCTTCAAGTGTGTTCTTTAGAGGTGCACTCAGACCTGAGTTCGGACCACAGACCGGTCCTCCTACAACTAGGACAGACTGACAATGGGCGTCCCGCCCATACAAGGACGATTACTGATTGGAAGAAACTCGCAAGAGTACTCAACCAATCCTCCCCAGACTTGGACGCTATCCCTGACAGGATAACGTCCACCGAACAGACAGACTCGGCGATCTCCTCCCTCACCAACCACTTGCAAGCAGCCATTAAGGACTGCTCCAGGCAGGTCCCTTCTGTGGATCCGAACCACAGATTCGAACTGCCGGAAGATGTAAGGAGGTTGTTGACGGAGAAAAACGCCGTAACAAGAGTACACGACCTCTATCCCACCGATGAAGTCCGTTCCAGACTTCGCTACCTGCAACGTCGAGTTAAGGAGCGAATGAAGGAACTAAGAGACGCACGGTGGGGTGAATTCCTCTCTGAACTCAAACCGTCACATGTCACTTACTGGCGTGTGGCGCGAAGTCTGAAGTGCGATCAGATAGCTTCAACTCCTCCTCTCAATAGACCAGACGGCTCCATCGCCTTTGATGATGACGAAAAAGCTGAATGCCTTGCAGACAGCCTGGAGAGCCAATGCTCTCCTAGTCGTGAGCCAGTAGATCCCGAACATGTAGAACGTATGGAAACGCATGTAGAGAGCATAGCCGCCTCTGCATCGAATCCACCCGTTATCGCACTCCCGCCCACTACGATTGACGAGGTACAATCGATAATAAAGTCCCTAAAACCCCGTAAAGCTGCCGGAGCTGACGGGATATCCAATGGCTTACTTAAATGCCTCCCTCAGACCCTACTACTGCTGCTAGTGAGCATCTTCAATGCTTGCTTAGCAAATTGCACGTTCCCAGACGCCTGGAAACAAGCAACAGTAATAGGCATCCCCAAACCAGGCAAAGACCTGAAAAACCCGTCCTCATATCGGCCAATCAGTCTTCTGAGCTGCATTGGTAAGATATACGAGAGAATCATTTCAGCCAGACTCAAGGATTACATTGAATCCATGAATCTGATTCCCGACGAGCAAATGGGCTTTCGCGCAAAACACTCTTGCGTGAACCAACTGCACCGCCTAACCGAACACATCCTAGGCAACCGCCGTCGCGGAAGACCCACAGGAGCACTCTTCTTCGATGTAGCGAAAGCGTTCGACAAAGTTTGGCATGTTGGCTTGGTAGCCAAATTAGCCGTAATGGGCCTGCCGGACAGTCTCGTGCGCATCGTACGGGACTTCCTGTCGAACAGATCCTTCCGGTACAAAGTTGAGGGTACGCTCTCTAGTCCCAGACCCCTTAGAGCCGGAGTCCCGCAAGGCTCCGTGCTTTCCCCGACCCTATACTCGTTGTACACCAACGATGTACCCCGCACCCCGCACGTGGAGTTGGCTCTATTCGCTGACGACACTGCGCTATACACGTCCAGTCATGGAAAAGACATCATTTCCAAACGACTGCAACAAGCGGCCGATGCCCTCGGAGCTTGGTTCAGGAAGTGGCGCATCGAGGTGAATCCGGAAAAGAGCGCAGCAGTGTTCTTTTCCAAAGATTCATACGGTGCAACACGTCCACCAGCATGGAGTACGGTCTCGCTCTTAAAAACGATATCTATGTTTGGTAAACCCATTCCATGGGTGAACCAAACAAAGTATCTGGGCGTTATCTTTGACAGCAAGATGACCTTTGGAGCACACATCCAAAGAGTTCGCAACAGAGCTGCATTCTATCTAGGCAGACTCTCTCCCATGATCAGCAATGTAAAATTGTCGCTTAGAAATAAGCTGACACTTTACAAGCTAGCCATCCGCCCTGTCATGACATACGCGAGCGTGATCTTCTCACATGCAGCTCCATCTCTCCTGAACAAGTTCCAACTCATACAGAATAGGTTCGCACGCAGAGCCACGGGGTCGCCCCCGGGCCTGCGTACACGCGACCTACACAGGGACCTTGAGCTTCCATCCATTTCGAGATATCTCAAAGAAACGTCTCGACGTTACTTTGAGAATTGTCCATCACATCCGAACCCGTTAGTTGTGCGGGCTGCCAACTACAGCCCGGCGAAAAATGTCCCTCTGCGGCACCGACGCCCGAGGAATGTTCTCTTTGACCCTGACGATCCCATTACGGTGGCGAACCTTCCCTTCGAAAACCCCTCGACTCAACGGAGTCCTGGGTTTTCCATAGGAACATATAACCGCACCCGCCGGCGAGTGCGACGTAGTAGGAACAGTAGACAGTATACCAGGTACCAGAATGTACCAGGGCGCTTCACGCCACCGATAGGTTCTCAGTAGGCCCTTCTGGCACAATAGTGTCGGCCCTTATGGCATTGAGCGTTTGCTACCGCTCGCGAGTTTGCATCGCTCGCTTGATCAAAGGCAAAGCCCATGGCCGAGGTTCGTCCCAACTGGGAGCCCCTTGTGCATTTGCCGAAAAGGCTGAGTGGTTAATAGCCCTCGCCTCAAACTGTCCCGCTGTAAATTTAAAAGCTCACAGGAGCTAAAATTGTAGGTCATGTCAAAAAAAAAAAAAAAAAAAAACGGGATAACAAGTTAGTGTTCGCCTTCGCTCTGTGCTGTGTTCGCCTTCGCGTGTTTCAAGTTCAAAACTTCAACAATGACTGGTCGCGGTAAGGGAGGCAAAGGTCTTGGAAAGGGAGGAGCAAAGCGTCACAGGAAAGTACTCCGTGATAACATCCAGGGTATCACCAAACCGGCCATCCGCCGTTTGGCTCGCAGAGGTGGCGTCAAACGTATCTCCGGTTTGATATACGAAGAGACCCGCGGCGTGCTCAAGGTGTTCCTCGAGAACGTGATCAGGGACGCCGTTACCTACACCGAGCACGCTAAGAGGAAGACTGTCACAGCCATGGACGTCGTATACGCTCTGAAACGTCAGGGCCGTACTCTGTACGGTTTCGGCGGTTAATTTTTTGTGTGGTGTGTTGTGTTAAAATTATATTGTGTTCGTGTCGTGTCTCTTGTCGTAGTCGCAGTTTTCAATGACAGCGGCGGCGTCGAATCGCGATACAAATACTAATACTACTACAACAACAATTATAACGTAAAAAAGGCCCTTTTCAGGGCCGCAAAAGATTCATATGTGTTAAAAAAAAATAATGCGTTTCCGAGACTAAATGAGCGTTAATCATCAAAAATATCATCCGTACAAGTACACAAAAATATATATATAATACTTACTTACTTACTTAGCTTGATTGCTACCTATATAGTATACAAACATGCACTTCATGTACCAACTAAGTTAGGTAGGTGTACCCATAAACGAGCTAGTGACAGCGTGGCATTACAAACTCGCACTCGTATCGTAATTCGTATTCTTGTTTTTATTATATTATTGTATGTAGGTACCTACTTGCTTATTTTTTGTAGTATGAAAGTTTAACGTTGTTGTCATGTTTGTCGTCGTTGGACGGACGGATCACTGCGATGTGTGTTGTTGTAGCTGTGCCTTTTATTAATTACGCCTTGATTGTTCAAGCTTGTCTGTTGTACAATTGAAATAATATTATATGTGTGTATATATATATATATATATATATACGTAAATACACCACGTATAGGAGAAGTGGAACAAACATAAGTTAAATGAAAAACAGAGATACCCATCACGGGTCTTGGTCGGTACGAGAAGTCGGCGAGAGAAGAGGCGGGCACACTCGTGTTTTACGACCCTACACTTTATGAGCTTAAAAATGGTCAAAATATAGACGGACACATGCGTAAAGTGAACACGTATCAAGTTAGGTATCTTCGTTATCAACTCGTACACGCGGATAAATGATAATTTTACGTTTTTATAGAGAAAAACGTGTTTAGAACATGACCCGACCACCTCGGGATATATCAACGCGAAAATAAACGTCTATAACTGACGTTCCTAGCGTTGTGGGATCATAAAAAATACTCAGCGCAGTGGGTGATCTCAAAAATATTCATTTATCACTATCTACGTGTATAATATATCTAATATAAATATAGAAAAAAATATATTTTCCCAACTTATGTAGTGAAAAGTTGGAAGCGGTCGTATGAGAAAACGTCTCGCGGCACCGCGGTTCTCGTTACGGTATTGCTTGATACGGACGAAATGTACCGCCGACGGTTCCCAGAGTTAACTCGTTTTGTCGTTTGTTGTCAGTTAACTACGCTCTACGCTCTCTAGCTAACACTCTTCTCGTGCTCGTGCGTGTTGTGAAAATATATAATAATAATAATGGCAGACACAGCTGTATCATCCGAGGCGCCCGCTCCGGCGACTCCGGCGAAGAAGCAGCCCAAGGCGGCGGCCGCCGCCGCCGGTGGCGTCAAGAAGGCTAAGGCGAAGCCGACTCACCCTAAAACTTCGGAGATGGTAAACAACGCCATAAAGGAGTTGAAGGAGAGGAGCGGATCTTCGCTGCAGGCCATCAAGAAATACATTGCGGCTCAGTACAAGGTCGACGCCGAAAAATTGGCACCGTTCATTAGGAAGTATCTGAAGAGCGCCGTCGAATCCGGAGCCCTCATCCAGACAAAGGGTAAAGGAGCGTCCGGCTCGTTCAAGCTGGAATCGAAATCATCATCATCCAAGAAACCGGCGACCGGATCTTCGAAGAGATCCGCATCTTCGGCGACCGCGGCCAAGTCTAAGAAGGGTGTCGCAGCCGGTGGTGCAGCGTCAAAGTCCAAGAAGGCCGCGTCGTCCCCGTCCAAGGGCAAGGCCTCCTCGTCCGCCGCCGCCGCCACCGCCGCCGCAACGGCTAAGGACAAGAAGGCCGCCGCTGCGGCCAAGAAGAAGCCGGCCGCGAAGAAGGCGGCCGCCGCACCGGCCAGAGCTAAGGCCGCAGCGGCTCCTAAAGCCAAGAAGACCGCTAAACCGCCGACCAAGAAGCCGAAGGCGCCCAAACCCAAGAAGGCTGCGACCACGCCGAAGAAGCCCGCCGCGAAGAAGGCGACCGCTGCCAAAAAGTAAATTATGTGCTATCTCTCGGGGTGTGTGTGTGTGTGTGTGTGTGTCATTATTCATCGATCACCACCATGATGATGACGAAAACGACGACAAACACAAGTCCGGAAGGAAGGGAAAAACGCCGGGCGCCGAGCGCCGCGGCCAGCAGCAGCAGCAGCAGCAGCATCGGCATCGGCGTTTCCCGCCCGCCCGCGTCTGCCTTGCAAAAAGAAAAAAAGCCCTTTTCAGGGCTAACAAATCAATCTGTGTGATCTATCTATGCACAGTTTCTTTGACAGACAGACAGCCAACCAACCAACCAAGCCAATATATATATATATATATATATATATATATATATATATATATATAATACATACTTACTTACGTATACATAAATAAGTAGGTAAATATAATTAATAAGTATTACCTATACTACAACACCACATAAATACCTCTCACCTGCGATCGATCGATTCATGTCCCCAATCATGTCGCGTCATGTCTAGCTCTATCGGTTCGGTCACTTCGAAGGCGGCCGCCATCTCTTATCGTAATCCTGAAAAAAAAAAGAAAAAGAAAAAAAAAAATTATTACATATTATTTGATACCTACATGTATAAATAGAAATCAATCGTACAAAACAACGTAGTGTAACGTTCGCCCGCTCCCCACTTTTGAAATTTAAAAGCGTCACCGATTGGTCGTCCGACGGTAAGGTTACTACATAAAATGGCGGATAAACCCGTTTTTAGAATTACTCCGCTCGCTCCGCTTTGCTCGGTGTAACCTAACCTCGTGCTGTGCGTTATTCGCGCGTGTTAGTGTGTTAATTTCTTTGCGCGTGTTTTTAATTAAAACACAATCAACATGTCTGGACGCGGTAAAGGTGGCAAAGTCAAGGGAAAGGCAAAGTCCCGTTCAAATCGTGCCGGACTTCAATTCCCTGTGGGTCGTATTCACAGGCTCCTGCGCAAGGGTAACTATGCAGAGCGCGTCGGTGCCGGCGCTCCGGTTTACCTAGCCGCCGTCATGGAATACCTCGCCGCTGAAGTGCTCGAGTTGGCAGGAAACGCCGCGAGGGACAACAAGAAGACCAGGATCATTCCGAGACATCTTCAACTGGCCATCCGCAACGACGAGGAGTTGAACAAGCTTCTATCCGGTGTGACCATCGCCCAAGGCGGTGTTCTACCCAATATCCAGGCTGTACTGCTGCCCAAGAAGACCGAGAAGAAGGCTTAAGTTTGTCGCGCGCAGCGCATATTGTGTTGTTATTATTATTATAATAATGCGCTATTAAACCGTCGTCGGCGTGTACCGACCCCGACTGTCCCCAAAAGGCCCTTTTCAGGGCCGCAATATGATTCTGTGCGTAATTTACTATGCTTGTTTCTATTGATAAATATACGCGAACGTATATAGATTAAGCTAAGGTACATATATACATAAAAATTGTATACTTAGACCTATTATTATACGTATAATACACCCAAGCACCTACTACTTGATTCTTATTGTGTGTACATTTAGATACGACTATCCGTCCGTATGCGCGAAGGAAGCTACCATCCTACCATTACCGTAAGGCGTAAGACTCGTAGGTGCATATTATTATTTAAGTACGTTGATGTGTTGTGAATAAAAAACAATAAATCGGCCGCTTGAAGAGGACAAACAATTATCGTGAGGGGTGAGAGAGCGGGGGGGGGGGGGGGGGACATTGTGGTGGGGGATTTGAAACGTTACGATTGGTCGGATGATTTTTACGATCAAGTAGTTCGGTGCGAGACTTGCGAGTGAATATAACGGAAAAATCAAACGGTGCGACTTATTACTAACATTACTCTCTCTCAGTCTACAGCAGTTACAGTGAGTGTTGTTGTGAACAGCGAAGATGCCGCCCAAGACAAGTGGTAAAGCCGCCAAGAAGTCCGGCAAGGCTCAGAAGAACATCTCCAAAACGGACAAGAAAAAGAAGAAGCATAAGAGGAAGGAGAGCTACGCCATCTACATCTACAAGGTGTTGAAGCAGGTGCATCCCGACACTGGTATATCCAGTAAGGCCATGTCGATCATGAACTCGTTCGTGAACGACATCTTCGAGCGCATCGCCGCGGAAGCTTCCCGTTTGGCCCACTACAACAAGAGGTCCACCATTACTTCCAGGGAGGTGCAGACTTCGGTGAGGCTCTTGCTGCCCGGCGAGCTCGCCAAGCACGCTGTCAGCGAGGGCACCAAGGCTGTCACCAAGTACACGAGCTCCAAGTAATAGTGTGTGTGTTTGTGTACGTGTACGTGTGCGAACGAACCCGTTTCACGTCATCATCGGCGCCACCCACCATAATGATGTGATATTCAAAAGGCCCTTTTCAGGGCCACAATATATCTCGTGAGTTTTTAAATATGTTTCTCGACATCTTCCCGTCTATCTACCTCTCTACACATTCGACAATTTTAGGTAGTACCTACTTATCGTATTATATATAGGTACATACATACGTAATAAACAACTACCTACCTAACTGATATAAAGAATTTGTTATTAGTACTTACATATTTGGCTGGCAGGCAGGCAGGCAGGCACCGCGCACCGCACACACACCGCATACCCTTAACCCGGTGTTAGGAGCATCCACTGCAGACGAAACACCACCTGAAAAATAAACGTAATAATAATGATTATTTACGTACTTATTGGGTAAGTAAGTACATGAGCCTATATTAATAGGTGTGTGTATATATATTTATTTACTTTGATATCGGCACGCACGCACACACAATACGACGTCACACAATATGGCTACTGACTGCCGAACAATGGAAAATAAAATAAAAAATAGAAATGTATTCGAAATTCAAAATTAGGTAAGTACGTACTAGTGTTTATTACTTGATGAAAATGGACCTATGATGTGAACCGAAACGATTTACAAACTTTACCGACAGGGGGCGCTGTTTGTGTGCGCGCAAATGTAAGCCGTAAGTCGGCGGCGTGTCGTGGCGATAATATAAAAGAGCGGTGAACTAAAATTCAGTCAGTTTTGTTAGTTTCCTCCGCTAGCACGTACGTCGTTCGTGTCGTGGTCTCTTCGTTTTCGTGGTTTTTTTTTTTATTTTTTTGTTTGTCGTTCGCGCTCGAGTGTGTGTCATATCACAGTAAAATGGCTCGTACTAAGCAAACTGCCCGTAAATCGACCGGTGGTAAAGCACCGCGTAAACAGCTCGCCACCAAGGCGGCGCGCAAGAGCGCTCCCGCCACCGGCGGTGTCAAGAAGCCTCATCGTTACAGGCCCGGCACGGTGGCTCTCCGTGAGATCCGTCGCTACCAGAAGAGTACCGAGCTCCTGATCCGCAAGCTTCCCTTCCAGCGTCTGGTGCGTGAGATCGCTCAAGATTTCAAGACCGATCTTCGTTTCCAGAGCTCGGCCGTTATGGCCCTTCAGGAGGCGAGCGAGGCGTACCTGGTCGGACTCTTCGAAGACACCAATCTGTGCGCCATCCACGCCAAACGTGTTACAATCATGCCGAAGGACATTCAGCTCGCACGCAGAATCAGAGGCGAACGTGCTTAAATTGTAAAAAAAAAAAAGCAGCGTACATATCTGTACGTCTAGTCTTATCTATCAAAAGGCCCTTTTCAGGGCCGCATATGAATCGAAACGCAATTAACGTGTTTGTTTCTTTGTACAATATTACAATTACCTACCTACCTTAGATAGATAAGCACCTACTTACTTCACTCACTCGCTTAACACAAAATCTACTAAGTACCAATGAATGATGTATGTGATACATACGCCTAATTATGGTAAGAGTCATTAAAAAGAGAGGTTATCTATCCATCTTGCGACCATCGAAATAAGCGAGCGTTCGACTTCGCCAGCTAAGAGGCCGGTACGGTAATGATATTATTCTTCTTTCTTCTACTACTACGACGACGCCACCGCGCAGAATTATCTTCAAACAAAAACACACACACACACACACACACACACACACACACACGCACGCACGAACATTCTTTTTTCTTCTTTCTTCAGATTTCCCCCCCCCCCCTCCGGTGGACCGCCCGCCCGACTGCCCGACTGCCCGACTGCCCGAATATCTCGATAAATTAAATCTAAAATACCTATATAAAAAATATTCGCAACTATACTAAATATACTACTATTATTATGTGTGTGTGTCGCTGCCATGCCGAGCAGACACACCCCGTCCTTCACCACACCTCGCTTCACACCCGCTCCGTTATATAAATGCGCCCGACCGCGCGGGATAACAAGTTAGTGTTCGCCTTCGCTCTGTGCTGTGTTCGCCTTCGCGTGTTTCAAGTTCAAAACTTCAACAATGACTGGTCGCGGTAAGGGAGGCAAAGGTCTTGGAAAGGGAGGAGCAAAGCGTCACAGGAAAGTACTCCGTGATAACATCCAGGGTATCACCAAACCGGCCATCCGCCGTTTGGCTCGCAGAGGTGGCGTCAAACGTATCTCCGGTTTGATATACGAAGAGACCCGCGGCGTGCTCAAGGTGTTCCTCGAGAACGTGATCAGGGACGCCGTTACCTACACCGAGCACGCTAAGAGGAAGACTGTCACAGCCATGGACGTCGTATACGCTCTGAAACGTCAGGGCCGTACTCTGTACGGTTTCGGCGGTTAATTTTTTGTGTGGTGTGTTGTGTTAAAATTATATTGTGTTCGTGTCGTGTCTCTTGTCGTAGTCGCAGTTTTCAATGACAGCGGCGGCGTCGAATCGCGATACAAATACTAATACTACTACAACAACAATTATAACGTAAAAAAGGCCCTTTTCAGGGCCGCAAAAGATTCATATGTGTTAAAAAAAAATAATGCGTTTCCGAGACTAAATGAGCGTTAATCATCAAAAATATCATCCGTACAAGTACACAAAAATATATATATAATACTTACTTACTTACTTAGCTTGATTGCTACCTATATAGTATACAAACATGCACTTCATGTACCAACTAAGTTAGGTAGGTGTACCCATAAACGAGCTAGTGACAGCGTGGCATTACAAACTCGCACTCGTATCGTAATTCGTATTCTTGTTTTTATTATATTATTGTATGTAGGTACCTACTTGCTTATTTTTTGTAGTATGAAAGTTTAACGTTGTTGTCATGTTTGTCGTCGTTGGACGGACGGATCACTGCGATGTGTGTTGTTGTAGCTGTGCCTTTTATTAATTACGCCTTGATTGTTCAAGCTTGTCTGTTGTACAATTGAAATAATATTATATGTGTGTATATATATATATATATATATATACGTAAATACACCACGTATAGGAGAAGTGGAACAAACATAAGTTAAATGAAAAACAGAGATACCCATCACGGGTCTTGGTCGGTACGAGAAGTCGGCGAGAGAAGAGGCGGGCACACTCGTGTTTTACGACCCTACACTTTATGAGCTTAAAAATGGTCAAAATATAGACGGACACATGCGTAAAGTGAACACGTATCAAGTTAGGTATCTTCGTTATCAACTCGTACACGCGGATAAATGATAATTTTACGTTTTTATAGAGAAAAACGTGTTTAGAACATGACCCGACCACCTCGGGATATATCAACGCGAAAATAAACGTCTATAACTGACGTTCCTAGCGTTGTGGGATCATAAAAAATACTCAGCGCAGTGGGTGATCTCAAAAATATTCATTTATCACTATCTACGTGTATAATATATCTAATATAAATATAGAAAAAAATATATTTTCCCAACTTATGTAGTGAAAAGTTGGAAGCGGTCGTATGAGAAAACGTCTCGCGGCACCGCGGTTCTCGTTACGGTATTGCTTGATACGGACGAAATGTACCGCCGACGGTTCCCAGAGTTAACTCGTTTTGTCGTTTGTTGTCAGTTAACTACGCTCTACGCTCTCTAGCTAACACTCTTCTCGTGCTCGTGCGTGTTGTGAAAATATATAATAATAATAATGGCAGACACAGCTGTATCATCCGAGGCGCCCGCTCCGGCGACTCCGGCGAAGAAGCAGCCCAAGGCGGCGGCCGCCGCCGCCGGTGGCGTCAAGAAGGCTAAGGCGAAGCCGACTCACCCTAAAACTTCGGAGATGGTAAACAACGCCATAAAGGAGTTGAAGGAGAGGAGCGGATCTTCGCTGCAGGCCATCAAGAAATACATTGCGGCTCAGTACAAGGTCGACGCCGAAAAATTGGCACCGTTCATTAGGAAGTATCTGAAGAGCGCCGTCGAATCCGGAGCCCTCATCCAGACAAAGGGTAAAGGAGCGTCCGGCTCGTTCAAGCTGGAATCGAAATCATCATCATCCAAGAAACCGGCGACCGGATCTTCGAAGAGATCCGCATCTTCGGCGACCGCGGCCAAGTCTAAGAAGGGTGTCGCAGCCGGTGGTGCAGCGTCAAAGTCCAAGAAGGCCGCGTCGTCCCCGTCCAAGGGCAAGGCCTCCTCGTCCGCCGCCGCCGCCACCGCCGCCGCAACGGCTAAGGACAAGAAGGCCGCCGCTGCGGCCAAGAAGAAGCCGGCCGCGAAGAAGGCGGCCGCCGCACCGGCCAGAGCTAAGGCCGCAGCGGCTCCTAAAGCCAAGAAGACCGCTAAACCGCCGACCAAGAAGCCGAAGGCGCCCAAACCCAAGAAGGCTGCGACCACGCCGAAGAAGCCCGCCGCGAAGAAGGCGACCGCTGCCAAAAAGTAAATTATGTGCTATCTCTCGGGGTGTGTGTGTGTGTGTGTGTGTGTCATTATTCATCGATCACCACCATGATGATGACGAAAACGACGACAAACACAAGTCCGGAAGGAAGGGAAAAACGCCGGGCGCCGAGCGCCGCGGCCAGCAGCAGCAGCAGCAGCAGCATCGGCATCGGCGTTTCCCGCCCGCCCGCGTCTGCCTTGCAAAAAGAAAAAAAGCCCTTTTCAGGGCTAACAAATCAATCTGTGTGATCTATCTATGCACAGTTTCTTTGACAGACAGACAGCCAACCAACCAACCAAGCCAATATATATATATATATATATATATATATATATATATATATATATATACATACTTACTTACGTATACATAAATAAGTAGGTAAATATAATTAATAAGTATTACCTATACTACAACACCACATAAATACCTCTCACCTGCGATCGATCGATTCATGTCCCCAATCATGTCGCGTCATGTCTAGCTCTATCGGTTCGGTCACTTCGAAGGCGGCCGCCATCTCTTATCGTAATCCTGAAAAAAAAAAGAAAAAGAAAAAAAAAAATTATTACATATTATTTGATACCTACATGTATAAATAGAAATCAATCGTACAAAACAACGTAGTGTAACGTTCGCCCGCTCCCCACTTTTGAAATTTAAAAGCGTCACCGATTGGTCGTCCGACGGTAAGGTTACTACATAAAATGGCGGATAAACCCGTTTTTAGAATTACTCCGCTCGCTCCGCTTTGCTCGGTGTAACCTAACCTCGTGCTGTGCGTTATTCGCGCGTGTTAGTGTGTTAATTTCTTTGCGCGTGTTTTTAATTAAAACACAATCAACATGTCTGGACGCGGTAAAGGTGGCAAAGTCAAGGGAAAGGCAAAGTCCCGTTCAAATCGTGCCGGACTTCAATTCCCTGTGGGTCGTATTCACAGGCTCCTGCGCAAGGGTAACTATGCAGAGCGCGTCGGTGCCGGCGCTCCGGTTTACCTAGCCGCCGTCATGGAATACCTCGCCGCTGAAGTGCTCGAGTTGGCAGGAAACGCCGCGAGGGACAACAAGAAGACCAGGATCATTCCGAGACATCTTCAACTGGCCATCCGCAACGACGAGGAGTTGAACAAGCTTCTATCCGGTGTGACCATCGCCCAAGGCGGTGTTCTACCCAATATCCAGGCTGTACTGCTGCCCAAGAAGACCGAGAAGAAGGCTTAAGTTTGTCGCGCGCAGCGCATATTGTGTTGTTATTATTATTATAATAATGCGCTATTAAACCGTCGTCGGCGTGTACCGACCCCGACTGTCCCCAAAAGGCCCTTTTCAGGGCCGCAATATGATTCTGTGCGTAATTTACTATGCTTGTTTCTATTGATAAATATACGCGAACGTATATAGATTAAGCTAAGGTACATATATACATAAAAATTGTATACTTAGACCTATTATTATACGTATAATACACCCAAGCACCTACTACTTGATTCTTATTGTGTGTACATTTAGATACGACTATCCGTCCGTATGCGCGAAGGAAGCTACCATCCTACCATTACCGTAAGGCGTAAGACTCGTAGGTGCATATTATTATTTAAGTACGTTGATGTGTTGTGAATAAAAAACAATAAATCGGCCGCTTGAAGAGGACAAACAATTATCGTGAGGGGTGAGAGAGCGGGGGGGGGGGGGGGGGACATTGTGGTGGGGGATTTGAAACGTTACGATTGGTCGGATGATTTTTACGATCAAGTAGTTCGGTGCGAGACTTGCGAGTGAATATAACGGAAAAATCAAACGGTGCGACTTATTACTAACATTACTCTCTCTCAGTCTACAGCAGTTACAGTGAGTGTTGTTGTGAACAGCGAAGATGCCGCCCAAGACAAGTGGTAAAGCCGCCAAGAAGTCCGGCAAGGCTCAGAAGAACATCTCCAAAACGGACAAGAAAAAGAAGAAGCATAAGAGGAAGGAGAGCTACGCCATCTACATCTACAAGGTGTTGAAGCAGGTGCATCCCGACACTGGTATATCCAGTAAGGCCATGTCGATCATGAACTCGTTCGTGAACGACATCTTCGAGCGCATCGCCGCGGAAGCTTCCCGTTTGGCCCACTACAACAAGAGGTCCACCATTACTTCCAGGGAGGTGCAGACTTCGGTGAGGCTCTTGCTGCCCGGCGAGCTCGCCAAGCACGCTGTCAGCGAGGGCACCAAGGCTGTCACCAAGTACACGAGCTCCAAGTAATAGTGTGTGTGTTTGTGTACGTGTACGTGTGCGAACGAACCCGTTTCACGTCATCATCGGCGCCACCCACCATAATGATGTGATATTCAAAAGGCCCTTTTCAGGGCCACAATATATCTCGTGAGTTTTTAAATATGTTTCTCGACATCTTCCCGTCTATCTACCTCTCTACACATTCGACAATTTTAGGTAGTACCTACTTATCGTATTATATATAGGTACATACATACGTAATAAACAACTACCTACCTAACTGATATAAAGAATTTGTTATTAGTACTTACATATTTGGCTGGCAGGCAGGCAGGCAGGCACCGCGCACCGCACACACACCGCATACCCTTAACCCGGTGTTAGGAGCATCCACTGCAGACGAAACACCACCTGAAAAATAAACGTAATAATAATGATTATTTACGTACTTATTGGGTAAGTAAGTACATGAGCCTATATTAATAGGTGTGTGTATATATATTTATTTACTTTGATATCGGCACGCACGCACACACAATACGACGTCACACAATATGGCTACTGACTGCCGAACAATGGAAAATAAAATAAAAAATAGAAATGTATTCGAAATTCAAAATTAGGTAAGTACGTACTAGTGTTTATTACTTGATGAAAATGGACCTATGATGTGAACCGAAACGATTTACAAACTTTACCGACAGGGGGCGCTGTTTGTGTGCGCGCAAATGTAAGCCGTAAGTCGGCGGCGTGTCGTGGCGATAATATAAAAGAGCGGTGAACTAAAATTCAGTCAGTTTTGTTAGTTTCCTCCGCTAGCACGTACGTCGTTCGTGTCGTGGTCTCTTCGTTTTCGTGGTTTTTTTTTTTATTTTTTTGTTTGTCGTTCGCGCTCGAGTGTGTGTCATATCACAGTAAAATGGCTCGTACTAAGCAAACTGCCCGTAAATCGACCGGTGGTAAAGCACCGCGTAAACAGCTCGCCACCAAGGCGGCGCGCAAGAGCGCTCCCGCCACCGGCGGTGTCAAGAAGCCTCATCGTTACAGGCCCGGCACGGTGGCTCTCCGTGAGATCCGTCGCTACCAGAAGAGTACCGAGCTCCTGATCCGCAAGCTTCCCTTCCAGCGTCTGGTGCGTGAGATCGCTCAAGATTTCAAGACCGATCTTCGTTTCCAGAGCTCGGCCGTTATGGCCCTTCAGGAGGCGAGCGAGGCGTACCTGGTCGGACTCTTCGAAGACACCAATCTGTGCGCCATCCACGCCAAACGTGTTACAATCATGCCGAAGGACATTCAGCTCGCACGCAGAATCAGAGGCGAACGTGCTTAAATTGTAAAAAAAAAAAAGCAGCGTACATATCTGTACGTCTAGTCTTATCTATCAAAAGGCCCTTTTCAGGGCCGCATATGAATCGAAACGCAATTAACGTGTTTGTTTCTTTGTACAATATTACAATTACCTACCTACCTTAGATAGATAAGCACCTACTTACTTCACTCACTCGCTTAACACAAAATCTACTAAGTACCAATGAATGATGTATGTGATACATACGCCTAATTATGGTAAGAGTCATTAAAAAGAGAGGTTATCTATCCATCTTGCGACCATCGAAATAAGCGAGCGTTCGACTTCGCCAGCTAAGAGGCCGGTACGGTAATGATATTATTCTTCTTTCTTCTACTACTACGACGACGCCACCGCGCAGAATTATCTTCAAACAAAAACACACACACACACACACACACACACACACACACACGCACGCACGAACATTCTTTTTTCTTCTTTCTTCAGATTTCCCCCCCCCCCCTCCGGTGGACCGCCCGCCCGACTGCCCGACTGCCCGACTGCCCGAATATCTCGATAAATTAAATCTAAAATACCTATATAAAAAATATTCGCAACTATACTAAATATACTACTATTATTATGTGTGTGTGTCGCTGCCATGCCGAGCAGACACACCCCGTCCTTCACCACACCTCGCTTCACACCCGCTCCGTTATATAAATGCGCCCGACCGCGCGGGATAACAAGTGAGATTCGTCAGCTGCCCATCTGCGCACAAGTTAATAGTGTTGTTGTCGTTGTTCGAGCCCTACTCAGCGCTACTACAAGCTCCTGTTGCCGGCTTCCGTCGCGAAGCCCCAGCAACAAAGTGCCCTCTGCCGAATTATCGGTAGAGGCGGGGATCACCTATTGCTGTAGCGCTCTAATCCAGGACTGCGGCGTTAATTAGTTCTCCGTTCGCCCTAGTAGCCGGCCTCCCAGAAGCGGGTCTCACCGGTGAAAAGGCGGCGGGGTCTGTTAGCCCGCAGCCCTCAAAGGGCTGCAATAATGGGTGACTCCCCTAATTCATCACCACCCTCCCCGCCCACCCGTATGGAGCAAGCGGACGAGGACCCTCAAGGCGGTGAGAGGCCGGGAAACCGCCCCTCCCGCCCGGCCACGCCCACCGGATCATCATTCCACACCCCAGAGCCCGAGGACACGCCCCAATGGGCGTCCGTTACGACGAACGCAGTCCCCGAGAGTGCAGCGCCGCCACCCCCGGATTCGCCATCTCCGGCATCGGCCTACGAGCATGACGCCTTCATGCTCGGCCACTTCATTAAAGGCGGTTTGGTGTCGCCGGAGATGCAGAGGTGGATGGCGTTATACTTCCGCATTAAGGACGCGGAACTCAAGAATGCAGAACCGTCAGAGGATGACAAGGCCGCCTTGGAGATGGCCATGAGAGGCCTGTTGTCCCTCCCCCCAGCCCTACCACCTCCCCCGCTGCCCTACAAACGACAGCGCAGCGAAGAAGACATGGATGGCACCCCCAAGAAGGCCCGAATACGGTCCAAATCATGGACCCCTAGCCCGCCCGAAAGCGCACCACCGGTGGTGCCGGCCCCGCGAGGCCCCGCGCCGCGCCCCGCTGGCGCGCCCCGCTTACCTCCCGCACCGCAGCGGTCGAGCATCCCGCTCCCGCAGCGAGATACGCGTAGGACGGCCCCGGCTGGCCCCGCGCCGCGCCTCGACGGCGCGTCCCGCTCTCCTACCGCGGTCCCCCCCGCAGGGGTCGACCCGCACCGCGCGCCGCTGTCCGGAACTGCGGCGGGGCCCGCAAGCCCCACAGCAACGCGCGCATCGAAACCGCCCGCGCCCGCGCCTCAACCGCGACCGCCGACGGCGCAGCCGCGCACCCAGCGGCCGCTGCCGTACAGCGCCGCACTCAAGGCGATGCCGAGCACCAGTGTGACGCCGACCCAACCAGGAACCGCTAGCAAGCCAGCAACCGCTACGACGAAACCGCCGGCCGCAACGGGTAAGCTCACTAAAATTCAAAATTTAAATTTAAAATTCACCCAATCCGAAACCGCAACCTCGACCGCAAATTTTGAGGCCGGACCATTTACCGCCGGACCATTTGAGGCAAGACCAATCGAGGCAAGACCGATTGAGGCAAGACCGATTGCCGCCGGACCGATTGCGGCCGGACCGATTGCGGCTAGACAGACTGCCGCCGGACCTTCTGCCGCCGCACCAAGTGTGGCCGTGTTAAACGCCGCAAGACCGCCGCCGTCGACCGCAACCGCAACAACGGCCATACAAACTGCGGCCGCACAAACTGCGGCCGTACAAATTGCGGCCGCGCCCAATACAACCGCTACCGCCCAGACAGCTGCATACAAATATCCACCGATTGTAGTGGAGCGACTGCCAAATTGGTCGTCCCACTTTAGGGAATTAGTAAGGATATTAGGACGCCCGCCCTCAGCCCGCCCTTACAACGGCGGAGTACGCTTTTCGCCGACTGATGAGCACGAATACCGGGCGATACAAAAATACCTGTATCGCCTAGAGGAGAAAGGACAGCCACTCAGTTGGTTCTCCTACTCACTGCCCGCCGAACGCCATTTAAAGGTCGCTATCCGCGGCCTTCCTGCGGACACCGACGAGGGTGAAATTAGGGACGCCCTCGCCGAAAAAGGATTTACCGCCGAGGCGGTTAAAGGAATACGTGCGAGGGGCGGCCGCATGGGCTGCGTGTTTTTCGCCCTATTAAAAAGAACGCCCAACATCCAAGATGCCTACCAAATTTCAGAGCTCCTGTACATGCCTGGAATCACAATAGAGGCATGGAGGGGCAAGCAGGGGCCCGCCCAATGCCATAGATGCCAAAAATTCAGGCACTCGTCGCACAACTGCCACCGGCCCGCCGCATGTGTCCGGTGCGGCGGCCCGCACAGAGCGGCGGAGTGCGACCGACCTCGCGAGGAGCCCGCTACATGCGCGAACTGTGGAGGAGAGCACCCTGCCAGCAGAGCATCGTGCCCCGTCTTCGCCAAGGAGGCCCGGAACAAGCGCGCCGGCACAGTGGCGCGCACGGGGACGGCCCTACCGCCACGACAGGACACGGTGGAAACAGCGGAGGCCACCCTAATGGCCGCTGCTAACCCACCAACAGACAGAAGCGCCCCCCTTCCAAAGAAGAAAAGGAGGAGGAAAAACAAGCCAGCCGCCCCTGGAGGACAAATTGAAGAGCCCCAGGTGACCCCAGACCCCGAGCCCCAGCAACAAAGCCTGGGGGATAGGGACTTAACAAATCTCGCCCGAATGGTCAATACCATAGTGGCAGCTGGCGGCGTTATTACGCCCGAGCTTCTCAGAGGTCTCACTACATTAGCCCATAATGTATAGTGGACCTCTGAGGATAGTACACTGGAACGCCTCCACGCTCCGGGGGAAGAAGAAAGCAGTCGCTCACTTCCTCCGGGAGCACCACATTGATGTTCTCTTGGTCAGCGAGACTCACCTAACAGATGCGGACAATTTCAAGATTGCAAACTACATCACGTACCGTAAGGACGAGAGGAGCCCCACTACCGGCGTCGCCTACCGAGGACTGGCGGTGCTCGTGAAGAGAGACGTCGTGCACCAGGCAATTCCACACGAGGACTTCCAGTACATGTACGCGTTGGGAGTCTTAGTCAACGTCGCCGGCCATGAACTCAGGATCTTCGCAGCGTACGTTCCCCCGGGAACTCACTTCGAGCCTAGGGAACTGCGCTCCCTATTACTGCATCCCACGCCGACTCTAGTGGCCGGCGACCTCAACGCCAAGCACACGGCCTGGAACTCCTCCAGGGAGTGCAAACGCGGAAGACGCCTCCTACGGGACTCTATAGACCACGAATACGAGATAGTGGGCCCCGACGAGCCGACCCACTATAGCAGCCAGGACCAGTTCGCCGAGGATGTTATCGACATCGTGGCCTACAGAGGCCTACTAGCACCGCCATCCCAAGAAGTCCTACTTGACCTACAGTCAGACCACAGACCGGTTCTCCTCGTCCTCCAGGACCAGCCGGCGAGGGTCACGCTGCCCAAGAGAGCATCAAAACCAAACTGGAAAATCTTTTCGCGCACGCTGGAGACAGTACGCGTGGCGACCTCAGTCTCCACCAGGGAGGAAGTCGAGAAGGCGGCGGAAGACATCACCCACAGCATCCGCAGCGCCCTGGACTCGGCCCGGCGCCCGGTGTCGGCGAGACACAGGCCCGACCCGATTCCCGCCGACATCAAGCAGCTGCTGGAGAAGAAGAGGCGGCTGCGGCGGCAGTGGCAGACGACCCGCTGCCCGACGCTGAAGAACCAGCTGAACTCCCTGGTGAAGAACATCAAGGCCAGATTTGAAGAGCAAGCAGCCAGGTCGTGGGAGAACCATCTACTCGCAGTGGGCGGTGATATCCCCTCCATTCACCGCCTGTGCCGGCAGCTGTCGACAGAACCTCAACCCGTCCGACCGCTGCTGGCAGCGGATGGCCTCCCACGATTTCTCGCCCAGGATCGCGCGGAGATCTTCGCGGAGCATCTGGAGCGCCAATTCACACCGAACGAGCAGCAGAACCTAGAACACACCAAGATGGTACAGGAGCACCTTCGGGAGTACTTCGCCAGCCCGGATCCGGAAGAAGAGCCTCCGTTCTTCACCCCCGGCCAGGTGCGGCGGGTTATCCGAAGACTGAAGCTGAAGAAGGCCCCGGGCGCAGACGGCATCACAAACGAGGCGCTACGCCACCTCCCGCCGCCTCTCATCGCGGCGGTGACGCGCCTGTTTAATGGGATTCTGCGCTCAGGCCACTTTCCCGAAAACTGGAAGACCGGAAGGGTAATTTTGCTGCCCAAGCCGGGGAAGGACTTGAGAAGACCGGAGAGCTACCGTCCCATCACCTTGCTCAGCACGCTCTCGAAGGTGTTCGAGAAACTGCTGCTCGGATTACTGATGCCACATATCACCCCACGGGCGGAACAATTTGGATTTCGCCCAGAACACTCGACGACGCTCCAGATAGCAAGGCTGCTCCACAGGATCGCCGAAGCTGCCAACAAGAAGGAGTACGTGGCTGTCGTACTCCTCGACATGGAAAAGGCGTTCGACAGAGTATGGCACGAGGGGTTGCTATACAAGCTGTCAACGTCGAAGACTCCAAGAAGACTGGTCAGGATTGTGGCCTCCTTCCTGCAGAATCGCCGGATACGGGTGGCGGTCGAAGACGCCGAATCTACAGAACGTCCCGTGAGAGCAGGAGTCCCGCAAGGAAGCTGCCTGTCTCCAGTCCTGTACGCCTGGTTCACCGACGACATTCCGGTCGCCGGTCAGGCCCAGCTCGCCCTTTACGCCGACGACGCGGCGCTCTTCGCATCAAGCATGAACGCGAAGCACGCCGCCAAGAAGTTGCAGCAAGCACTCGACGCCGTGCCTGACTGGCTCTCCAAGTGGAGGATGTCGGTGAACGTCGCGAAGACGCAGGCGCTGCTCTCCGGGAACTCCAATCTCCCGCCGCCCATGAAGCTGAAAGGGACAGACGTGCCGTGGCAGCCGCACGTCAAGTACCTGGGGGTGTCCATAGACAGGCGACTGTCTATGAAACATCACGTCGACGGTGTGGTGGCTCAAGTGAAGATGGCCAGGGGGAAACTCCGCCCTCTATTAGCCTCCAAATTGCCCCTGAGGACGAAGCTCGGGATCTATAAGACTTACATTAGGTCCCGCCTCACATACGCGTCTCAAGCGTGGCACGCCTACTGCTCGGAGACCAACAAGAAGAGACTCCGAGCCCAGGAAAACCAATGTCTCCGGGTAGTGGTCGGCGCCCCACGCTATGTGAGGAACGCGACGATCCTCAGGGACCTGAAATGGGAAAATTTAGAAAAGTTTATTTCCCGCCTGGCCAAGACTACGTACGATCGGGCGGACCGCTCGGCGCTACCCCAACTGAGAGGGATTGCGCCCCTGCACGCGCGACCGCCCGACTCAATGAAGAAACCATCGCCACGAGACGCCATCATCCCGTCGAGGACAGAAGAGGAAGAGGAGGAGTCGCCGCGAGAAGCGGCACCCGCAGGAGCCCCACATCCCCAGGTGTGAAGACCCGGCCATCACGGCCAAACCCAGGATCCCGCCTGTAGTTGCAGGCGGCGGAAGCACATCACTGAAGAGGACCACGGTCCTGACCAGTTCCCTCGCTAGCGCCCAATGGTGCTGGCCGAGAAGATCAACGCAAGGATAACAAGTTAGTGTTCGCCTTCGCTCTGTGCTGTGTTCGCCTTCGCGTGTTTCAAGTTCAAAACTTCAACAATGACTGGTCGCGGTAAGGGAGGCAAAGGTCTTGGAAAGGGAGGAGCAAAGCGTCACAGGAAAGTACTCCGTGATAACATCCAGGGTATCACCAAACCGGCCATCCGCCGTTTGGCTCGCAGAGGTGGCGTCAAACGTATCTCCGGTTTGATATACGAAGAGACCCGCGGCGTGCTCAAGGTGTTCCTCGAGAACGTGATCAGGGACGCCGTTACCTACACCGAGCACGCTAAGAGGAAGACTGTCACAGCCATGGACGTCGTATACGCTCTGAAACGTCAGGGCCGTACTCTGTACGGTTTCGGCGGTTAATTTTTTGTGTGGTGTGTTGTGTTAAAATTATATTGTGTTCGTGTCGTGTCTCTTGTCGTAGTCGCAGTTTTCAATGACAGCGGCGGCGTCGAATCGCGATACAAATACTAATACTACTACAACAACAATTATAACGTAAAAAAGGCCCTTTTCAGGGCCGCAAAAGATTCATATGTGTTAAAAAAAAATAATGCGTTTCCGAGACTAAATGAGCGTTAATCATCAAAAATATCATCCGTACAAGTACACAAAAATATATATATAATACTTACTTACTTACTTAGCTTGATTGCTACCTATATAGTATACAAACATGCACTTCATGTACCAACTAAGTTAGGTAGGTGTACCCATAAACGAGCTAGTGACAGCGTGGCATTACAAACTCGCACTCGTATCGTAATTCGTATTCTTGTTTTTATTATATTATTGTATGTAGGTACCTACTTGCTTATTTTTTGTAGTATGAAAGTTTAACGTTGTTGTCATGTTTGTCGTCGTTGGACGGACGGATCACTGCGATGTGTGTTGTTGTAGCTGTGCCTTTTATTAATTACGCCTTGATTGTTCAAGCTTGTCTGTTGTACAATTGAAATAATATTATATGTGTGTATATATATATATATATATATATACGTAAATACACCACGTATAGGAGAAGTGGAACAAACATAAGTTAAATGAAAAACAGAGATACCCATCACGGGTCTTGGTCGGTACGAGAAGTCGGCGAGAGAAGAGGCGGGCACACTCGTGTTTTACGACCCTACACTTTATGAGCTTAAAAATGGTCAAAATATAGACGGACACATGCGTAAAGTGAACACGTATCAAGTTAGGTATCTTCGTTATCAACTCGTACACGCGGATAAATGATAATTTTACGTTTTTATAGAGAAAAACGTGTTTAGAACATGACCCGACCACCTCGGGATATATCAACGCGAAAATAAACGTCTATAACTGACGTTCCTAGCGTTGTGGGATCATAAAAAATACTCAGCGCAGTGGGTGATCTCAAAAATATTCATTTATCACTATCTACGTGTATAATATATCTAATATAAATATAGAAAAAAATATATTTTCCCAACTTATGTAGTGAAAAGTTGGAAGCGGTCGTATGAGAAAACGTCTCGCGGCACCGCGGTTCTCGTTACGGTATTGCTTGATACGGACGAAATGTACCGCCGACGGTTCCCAGAGTTAACTCGTTTTGTCGTTTGTTGTCAGTTAACTACGCTCTACGCTCTCTAGCTAACACTCTTCTCGTGCTCGTGCGTGTTGTGAAAATATATAATAATAATAATGGCAGACACAGCTGTATCATCCGAGGCGCCCGCTCCGGCGACTCCGGCGAAGAAGCAGCCCAAGGCGGCGGCCGCCGCCGCCGGTGGCGTCAAGAAGGCTAAGGCGAAGCCGACTCACCCTAAAACTTCGGAGATGGTAAACAACGCCATAAAGGAGTTGAAGGAGAGGAGCGGATCTTCGCTGCAGGCCATCAAGAAATACATTGCGGCTCAGTACAAGGTCGACGCCGAAAAATTGGCACCGTTCATTAGGAAGTATCTGAAGAGCGCCGTCGAATCCGGAGCCCTCATCCAGACAAAGGGTAAAGGAGCGTCCGGCTCGTTCAAGCTGGAATCGAAATCATCATCATCCAAGAAACCGGCGACCGGATCTTCGAAGAGATCCGCATCTTCGGCGACCGCGGCCAAGTCTAAGAAGGGTGTCGCAGCCGGTGGTGCAGCGTCAAAGTCCAAGAAGGCCGCGTCGTCCCCGTCCAAGGGCAAGGCCTCCTCGTCCGCCGCCGCCGCCACCGCCGCCGCAACGGCTAAGGACAAGAAGGCCGCCGCTGCGGCCAAGAAGAAGCCGGCCGCGAAGAAGGCGGCCGCCGCACCGGCCAGAGCTAAGGCCGCAGCGGCTCCTAAAGCCAAGAAGACCGCTAAACCGCCGACCAAGAAGCCGAAGGCGCCCAAACCCAAGAAGGCTGCGACCACGCCGAAGAAGCCCGCCGCGAAGAAGGCGACCGCTGCCAAAAAGTAAATTATGTGCTATCTCTCGGGGTGTGTGTGTGTGTGTGTGTGTGTCATTATTCATCGATCACCACCATGATGATGACGAAAACGACGACAAACACAAGTCCGGAAGGAAGGGAAAAACGCCGGGCGCCGAGCGCCGCGGCCAGCAGCAGCAGCAGCAGCAGCATCGGCATCGGCGTTTCCCGCCCGCCCGCGTCTGCCTTGCAAAAAGAAAAAAAGCCCTTTTCAGGGCTAACAAATCAATCTGTGTGATCTATCTATGCACAGTTTCTTTGACAGACAGACAGCCAACCAACCAACCAAGCCAATATATATATATATATATATATATATATATATATATATATATAATACATACTTACTTACGTATACATAAATAAGTAGGTAAATATAATTAATAAGTATTACCTATACTACAACACCACATAAATACCTCTCACCTGCGATCGATCGATTCATGTCCCCAATCATGTCGCGTCATGTCTAGCTCTATCGGTTCGGTCACTTCGAAGGCGGCCGCCATCTCTTATCGTAATCCTGAAAAAAAAAAGAAAAAGAAAAAAAAAAATTATTACATATTATTTGATACCTACATGTATAAATAGAAATCAATCGTACAAAACAACGTAGTGTAACGTTCGCCCGCTCCCCACTTTTGAAATTTAAAAGCGTCACCGATTGGTCGTCCGACGGTAAGGTTACTACATAAAATGGCGGATAAACCCGTTTTTAGAATTACTCCGCTCGCTCCGCTTTGCTCGGTGTAACCTAACCTCGTGCTGTGCGTTATTCGCGCGTGTTAGTGTGTTAATTTCTTTGCGCGTGTTTTTAATTAAAACACAATCAACATGTCTGGACGCGGTAAAGGTGGCAAAGTCAAGGGAAAGGCAAAGTCCCGTTCAAATCGTGCCGGACTTCAATTCCCTGTGGGTCGTATTCACAGGCTCCTGCGCAAGGGTAACTATGCAGAGCGCGTCGGTGCCGGCGCTCCGGTTTACCTAGCCGCCGTCATGGAATACCTCGCCGCTGAAGTGCTCGAGTTGGCAGGAAACGCCGCGAGGGACAACAAGAAGACCAGGATCATTCCGAGACATCTTCAACTGGCCATCCGCAACGACGAGGAGTTGAACAAGCTTCTATCCGGTGTGACCATCGCCCAAGGCGGTGTTCTACCCAATATCCAGGCTGTACTGCTGCCCAAGAAGACCGAGAAGAAGGCTTAAGTTTGTCGCGCGCAGCGCATATTGTGTTGTTATTATTATTATAATAATGCGCTATTAAACCGTCGTCGGCGTGTACCGACCCCGACTGTCCCCAAAAGGCCCTTTTCAGGGCCGCAATATGATTCTGTGCGTAATTTACTATGCTTGTTTCTATTGATAAATATACGCGAACGTATATAGATTAAGCTAAGGTACATATATACATAAAAATTGTATACTTAGACCTATTATTATACGTATAATACACCCAAGCACCTACTACTTGATTCTTATTGTGTGTACATTTAGATACGACTATCCGTCCGTATGCGCGAAGGAAGCTACCATCCTACCATTACCGTAAGGCGTAAGACTCGTAGGTGCATATTATTATTTAAGTACGTTGATGTGTTGTGAATAAAAAACAATAAATCGGCCGCTTGAAGAGGACAAACAATTATCGTGAGGGGTGAGAGAGCGGGGGGGGGGGGGGGGGACATTGTGGTGGGGGATTTGAAACGTTACGATTGGTCGGATGATTTTTACGATCAAGTAGTTCGGTGCGAGACTTGCGAGTGAATATAACGGAAAAATCAAACGGTGCGACTTATTACTAACATTACTCTCTCTCAGTCTACAGCAGTTACAGTGAGTGTTGTTGTGAACAGCGAAGATGCCGCCCAAGACAAGTGGTAAAGCCGCCAAGAAGTCCGGCAAGGCTCAGAAGAACATCTCCAAAACGGACAAGAAAAAGAAGAAGCATAAGAGGAAGGAGAGCTACGCCATCTACATCTACAAGGTGTTGAAGCAGGTGCATCCCGACACTGGTATATCCAGTAAGGCCATGTCGATCATGAACTCGTTCGTGAACGACATCTTCGAGCGCATCGCCGCGGAAGCTTCCCGTTTGGCCCACTACAACAAGAGGTCCACCATTACTTCCAGGGAGGTGCAGACTTCGGTGAGGCTCTTGCTGCCCGGCGAGCTCGCCAAGCACGCTGTCAGCGAGGGCACCAAGGCTGTCACCAAGTACACGAGCTCCAAGTAATAGTGTGTGTGTTTGTGTACGTGTACGTGTGCGAACGAACCCGTTTCACGTCATCATCGGCGCCACCCACCATAATGATGTGATATTCAAAAGGCCCTTTTCAGGGCCACAATATATCTCGTGAGTTTTTAAATATGTTTCTCGACATCTTCCCGTCTATCTACCTCTCTACACATTCGACAATTTTAGGTAGTACCTACTTATCGTATTATATATAGGTACATACATACGTAATAAACAACTACCTACCTAACTGATATAAAGAATTTGTTATTAGTACTTACATATTTGGCTGGCAGGCAGGCAGGCAGGCACCGCGCACCGCACACACACCGCATACCCTTAACCCGGTGTTAGGAGCATCCACTGCAGACGAAACACCACCTGAAAAATAAACGTAATAATAATGATTATTTACGTACTTATTGGGTAAGTAAGTACATGAGCCTATATTAATAGGTGTGTGTATATATATTTATTTACTTTGATATCGGCACGCACGCACACACAATACGACGTCACACAATATGGCTACTGACTGCCGAACAATGGAAAATAAAATAAAAAATAGAAATGTATTCGAAATTCAAAATTAGGTAAGTACGTACTAGTGTTTATTACTTGATGAAAATGGACCTATGATGTGAACCGAAACGATTTACAAACTTTACCGACAGGGGGCGCTGTTTGTGTGCGCGCAAATGTAAGCCGTAAGTCGGCGGCGTGTCGTGGCGATAATATAAAAGAGCGGTGAACTAAAATTCAGTCAGTTTTGTTAGTTTCCTCCGCTAGCACGTACGTCGTTCGTGTCGTGGTCTCTTCGTTTTCGTGGTTTTTTTTTTTATTTTTTTGTTTGTCGTTCGCGCTCGAGTGTGTGTCATATCACAGTAAAATGGCTCGTACTAAGCAAACTGCCCGTAAATCGACCGGTGGTAAAGCACCGCGTAAACAGCTCGCCACCAAGGCGGCGCGCAAGAGCGCTCCCGCCACCGGCGGTGTCAAGAAGCCTCATCGTTACAGGCCCGGCACGGTGGCTCTCCGTGAGATCCGTCGCTACCAGAAGAGTACCGAGCTCCTGATCCGCAAGCTTCCCTTCCAGCGTCTGGTGCGTGAGATCGCTCAAGATTTCAAGACCGATCTTCGTTTCCAGAGCTCGGCCGTTATGGCCCTTCAGGAGGCGAGCGAGGCGTACCTGGTCGGACTCTTCGAAGACACCAATCTGTGCGCCATCCACGCCAAACGTGTTACAATCATGCCGAAGGACATTCAGCTCGCACGCAGAATCAGAGGCGAACGTGCTTAAATTGTAAAAAAAAAAAAGCAGCGTACATATCTGTACGTCTAGTCTTATCTATCAAAAGGCCCTTTTCAGGGCCGCATATGAATCGAAACGCAATTAACGTGTTTGTTTCTTTGTACAATATTACAATTACCTACCTACCTTAGATAGATAAGCACCTACTTACTTCACTCACTCGCTTAACACAAAATCTACTAAGTACCAATGAATGATGTATGTGATACATACGCCTAATTATGGTAAGAGTCATTAAAAAGAGAGGTTATCTATCCATCTTGCGACCATCGAAATAAGCGAGCGTTCGACTTCGCCAGCTAAGAGGCCGGTACGGTAATGATATTATTCTTCTTTCTTCTACTACTACGACGACGCCACCGCGCAGAATTATCTTCAAACAAAAACACACACACACACACACACACACACACACACACACGCACGCACGAACATTCTTTTTTCTTCTTTCTTCAGATTTCCCCCCCCCCCCTCCGGTGGACCGCCCGCCCGACTGCCCGACTGCCCGACTGCCCGAATATCTCGATAAATTAAATCTAAAATACCTATATAAAAAATATTCGCAACTATACTAAATATACTACTATTATTATGTGTGTGTGTCGCTGCCATGCCGAGCAGACACACCCCGTCCTTCACCACACCTCGCTTCACACCCGCTCCGTTATATAAATGCGCCCGACCGCGCGGGATAACAAGTTAGTGTTCGCCTTCGCTCTGTGCTGTGTTCGCCTTCGCGTGTTTCAAGTTCAAAACTTCAACAATGACTGGTCGCGGTAAGGGAGGCAAAGGTCTTGGAAAGGGAGGAGCAAAGCGTCACAGGAAAGTACTCCGTGATAACATCCAGGGTATCACCAAACCGGCCATCCGCCGTTTGGCTCGCAGAGGTGGCGTCAAACGTATCTCCGGTTTGATATACGAAGAGACCCGCGGCGTGCTCAAGGTGTTCCTCGAGAACGTGATCAGGGACGCCGTTACCTACACCGAGCACGCTAAGAGGAAGACTGTCACAGCCATGGACGTCGTATACGCTCTGAAACGTCAGGGCCGTACTCTGTACGGTTTCGGCGGTTAATTTTTTGTGTGGTGTGTTGTGTTAAAATTATATTGTGTTCGTGTCGTGTCTCTTGTCGTAGTCGCAGTTTTCAATGACAGCGGCGGCGTCGAATCGCGATACAAATACTAATACTACTACAACAACAATTATAACGTAAAAAAGGCCCTTTTCAGGGCCGCAAAAGATTCATATGTGTTAAAAAAAAATAATGCGTTTCCGAGACTAAATGAGCGTTAATCATCAAAAATATCATCCGTACAAGTACACAAAAATATATATATAATACTTACTTACTTACTTAGCTTGATTGCTACCTATATAGTATACAAACATGCACTTCATGTACCAACTAAGTTAGGTAGGTGTACCCATAAACGAGCTAGTGACAGCGTGGCATTACAAACTCGCACTCGTATCGTAATTCGTATTCTTGTTTTTATTATATTATTGTATGTAGGTACCTACTTGCTTATTTTTTGTAGTATGAAAGTTTAACGTTGTTGTCATGTTTGTCGTCGTTGGACGGACGGATCACTGCGATGTGTGTTGTTGTAGCTGTGCCTTTTATTAATTACGCCTTGATTGTTCAAGCTTGTCTGTTGTACAATTGAAATAATATTATATGTGTGTATATATATATATATATATATATACGTAAATACACCACGTATAGGAGAAGTGGAACAAACATAAGTTAAATGAAAAACAGAGATACCCATCACGGGTCTTGGTCGGTACGAGAAGTCGGCGAGAGAAGAGGCGGGCACACTCGTGTTTTACGACCCTACACTTTATGAGCTTAAAAATGGTCAAAATATAGACGGACACATGCGTAAAGTGAACACGTATCAAGTTAGGTATCTTCGTTATCAACTCGTACACGCGGATAAATGATAATTTTACGTTTTTATAGAGAAAAACGTGTTTAGAACATGACCCGACCACCTCGGGATATATCAACGCGAAAATAAACGTCTATAACTGACGTTCCTAGCGTTGTGGGATCATAAAAAATACTCAGCGCAGTGGGTGATCTCAAAAATATTCATTTATCACTATCTACGTGTATAATATATCTAATATAAATATAGAAAAAAATATATTTTCCCAACTTATGTAGTGAAAAGTTGGAAGCGGTCGTATGAGAAAACGTCTCGCGGCACCGCGGTTCTCGTTACGGTATTGCTTGATACGGACGAAATGTACCGCCGACGGTTCCCAGAGTTAACTCGTTTTGTCGTTTGTTGTCAGTTAACTACGCTCTACGCTCTCTAGCTAACACTCTTCTCGTGCTCGTGCGTGTTGTGAAAATATATAATAATAATAATGGCAGACACAGCTGTATCATCCGAGGCGCCCGCTCCGGCGACTCCGGCGAAGAAGCAGCCCAAGGCGGCGGCCGCCGCCGCCGGTGGCGTCAAGAAGGCTAAGGCGAAGCCGACTCACCCTAAAACTTCGGAGATGGTAAACAACGCCATAAAGGAGTTGAAGGAGAGGAGCGGATCTTCGCTGCAGGCCATCAAGAAATACATTGCGGCTCAGTACAAGGTCGACGCCGAAAAATTGGCACCGTTCATTAGGAAGTATCTGAAGAGCGCCGTCGAATCCGGAGCCCTCATCCAGACAAAGGGTAAAGGAGCGTCCGGCTCGTTCAAGCTGGAATCGAAATCATCATCATCCAAGAAACCGGCGACCGGATCTTCGAAGAGATCCGCATCTTCGGCGACCGCGGCCAAGTCTAAGAAGGGTGTCGCAGCCGGTGGTGCAGCGTCAAAGTCCAAGAAGGCCGCGTCGTCCCCGTCCAAGGGCAAGGCCTCCTCGTCCGCCGCCGCCGCCACCGCCGCCGCAACGGCTAAGGACAAGAAGGCCGCCGCTGCGGCCAAGAAGAAGCCGGCCGCGAAGAAGGCGGCCGCCGCACCGGCCAGAGCTAAGGCCGCAGCGGCTCCTAAAGCCAAGAAGACCGCTAAACCGCCGACCAAGAAGCCGAAGGCGCCCAAACCCAAGAAGGCTGCGACCACGCCGAAGAAGCCCGCCGCGAAGAAGGCGACCGCTGCCAAAAAGTAAATTATGTGCTATCTCTCGGGGTGTGTGTGTGTGTGTGTGTGTGTCATTATTCATCGATCACCACCATGATGATGACGAAAACGACGACAAACACAAGTCCGGAAGGAAGGGAAAAACGCCGGGCGCCGAGCGCCGCGGCCAGCAGCAGCAGCAGCAGCAGCATCGGCATCGGCGTTTCCCGCCCGCCCGCGTCTGCCTTGCAAAAAGAAAAAAAGCCCTTTTCAGGGCTAACAAATCAATCTGTGTGATCTATCTATGCACAGTTTCTTTGACAGACAGACAGCCAACCAACCAACCAAGCCAATATATATATATATATATATATATATATATATATATATATATAATACATACTTACTTACGTATACATAAATAAGTAGGTAAATATAATTAATAAGTATTACCTATACTACAACACCACATAAATACCTCTCACCTGCGATCGATCGATTCATGTCCCCAATCATGTCGCGTCATGTCTAGCTCTATCGGTTCGGTCACTTCGAAGGCGGCCGCCATCTCTTATCGTAATCCTGAAAAAAAAAAGAAAAAGAAAAAAAAAAATTATTACATATTATTTGATACCTACATGTATAAATAGAAATCAATCGTACAAAACAACGTAGTGTAACGTTCGCCCGCTCCCCACTTTTGAAATTTAAAAGCGTCACCGATTGGTCGTCCGACGGTAAGGTTACTACATAAAATGGCGGATAAACCCGTTTTTAGAATTACTCCGCTCGCTCCGCTTTGCTCGGTGTAACCTAACCTCGTGCTGTGCGTTATTCGCGCGTGTTAGTGTGTTAATTTCTTTGCGCGTGTTTTTAATTAAAACACAATCAACATGTCTGGACGCGGTAAAGGTGGCAAAGTCAAGGGAAAGGCAAAGTCCCGTTCAAATCGTGCCGGACTTCAATTCCCTGTGGGTCGTATTCACAGGCTCCTGCGCAAGGGTAACTATGCAGAGCGCGTCGGTGCCGGCGCTCCGGTTTACCTAGCCGCCGTCATGGAATACCTCGCCGCTGAAGTGCTCGAGTTGGCAGGAAACGCCGCGAGGGACAACAAGAAGACCAGGATCATTCCGAGACATCTTCAACTGGCCATCCGCAACGACGAGGAGTTGAACAAGCTTCTATCCGGTGTGACCATCGCCCAAGGCGGTGTTCTACCCAATATCCAGGCTGTACTGCTGCCCAAGAAGACCGAGAAGAAGGCTTAAGTTTGTCGCGCGCAGCGCATATTGTGTTGTTATTATTATTATAATAATGCGCTATTAAACCGTCGTCGGCGTGTACCGACCCCGACTGTCCCCAAAAGGCCCTTTTCAGGGCCGCAATATGATTCTGTGCGTAATTTACTATGCTTGTTTCTATTGATAAATATACGCGAACGTATATAGATTAAGCTAAGGTACATATATACATAAAAATTGTATACTTAGACCTATTATTATACGTATAATACACCCAAGCACCTACTACTTGATTCTTATTGTGTGTACATTTAGATACGACTATCCGTCCGTATGCGCGAAGGAAGCTACCATCCTACCATTACCGTAAGGCGTAAGACTCGTAGGTGCATATTATTATTTAAGTACGTTGATGTGTTGTGAATAAAAAACAATAAATCGGCCGCTTGAAGAGGACAAACAATTATCGTGAGGGGTGAGAGAGCGGGGGGGGGGGGGGGGGACATTGTGGTGGGGGATTTGAAACGTTACGATTGGTCGGATGATTTTTACGATCAAGTAGTTCGGTGCGAGACTTGCGAGTGAATATAACGGAAAAATCAAACGGTGCGACTTATTACTAACATTACTCTCTCTCAGTCTACAGCAGTTACAGTGAGTGTTGTTGTGAACAGCGAAGATGCCGCCCAAGACAAGTGGTAAAGCCGCCAAGAAGTCCGGCAAGGCTCAGAAGAACATCTCCAAAACGGACAAGAAAAAGAAGAAGCATAAGAGGAAGGAGAGCTACGCCATCTACATCTACAAGGTGTTGAAGCAGGTGCATCCCGACACTGGTATATCCAGTAAGGCCATGTCGATCATGAACTCGTTCGTGAACGACATCTTCGAGCGCATCGCCGCGGAAGCTTCCCGTTTGGCCCACTACAACAAGAGGTCCACCATTACTTCCAGGGAGGTGCAGACTTCGGTGAGGCTCTTGCTGCCCGGCGAGCTCGCCAAGCACGCTGTCAGCGAGGGCACCAAGGCTGTCACCAAGTACACGAGCTCCAAGTAATAGTGTGTGTGTTTGTGTACGTGTACGTGTGCGAACGAACCCGTTTCACGTCATCATCGGCGCCACCCACCATAATGATGTGATATTCAAAAGGCCCTTTTCAGGGCCACAATATATCTCGTGAGTTTTTAAATATGTTTCTCGACATCTTCCCGTCTATCTACCTCTCTACACATTCGACAATTTTAGGTAGTACCTACTTATCGTATTATATATAGGTACATACATACGTAATAAACAACTACCTACCTAACTGATATAAAGAATTTGTTATTAGTACTTACATATTTGGCTGGCAGGCAGGCAGGCAGGCACCGCGCACCGCACACACACCGCATACCCTTAACCCGGTGTTAGGAGCATCCACTGCAGACGAAACACCACCTGAAAAATAAACGTAATAATAATGATTATTTACGTACTTATTGGGTAAGTAAGTACATGAGCCTATATTAATAGGTGTGTGTATATATATTTATTTACTTTGATATCGGCACGCACGCACACACAATACGACGTCACACAATATGGCTACTGACTGCCGAACAATGGAAAATAAAATAAAAAATAGAAATGTATTCGAAATTCAAAATTAGGTAAGTACGTACTAGTGTTTATTACTTGATGAAAATGGACCTATGATGTGAACCGAAACGATTTACAAACTTTACCGACAGGGGGCGCTGTTTGTGTGCGCGCAAATGTAAGCCGTAAGTCGGCGGCGTGTCGTGGCGATAATATAAAAGAGCGGTGAACTAAAATTCAGTCAGTTTTGTTAGTTTCCTCCGCTAGCACGTACGTCGTTCGTGTCGTGGTCTCTTCGTTTTCGTGGTTTTTTTTTTTATTTTTTTGTTTGTCGTTCGCGCTCGAGTGTGTGTCATATCACAGTAAAATGGCTCGTACTAAGCAAACTGCCCGTAAATCGACCGGTGGTAAAGCACCGCGTAAACAGCTCGCCACCAAGGCGGCGCGCAAGAGCGCTCCCGCCACCGGCGGTGTCAAGAAGCCTCATCGTTACAGGCCCGGCACGGTGGCTCTCCGTGAGATCCGTCGCTACCAGAAGAGTACCGAGCTCCTGATCCGCAAGCTTCCCTTCCAGCGTCTGGTGCGTGAGATCGCTCAAGATTTCAAGACCGATCTTCGTTTCCAGAGCTCGGCCGTTATGGCCCTTCAGGAGGCGAGCGAGGCGTACCTGGTCGGACTCTTCGAAGACACCAATCTGTGCGCCATCCACGCCAAACGTGTTACAATCATGCCGAAGGACATTCAGCTCGCACGCAGAATCAGAGGCGAACGTGCTTAAATTGTAAAAAAAAAAAAGCAGCGTACATATCTGTACGTCTAGTCTTATCTATCAAAAGGCCCTTTTCAGGGCCGCATATGAATCGAAACGCAATTAACGTGTTTGTTTCTTTGTACAATATTACAATTACCTACCTACCTTAGATAGATAAGCACCTACTTACTTCACTCACTCGCTTAACACAAAATCTACTAAGTACCAATGAATGATGTATGTGATACATACGCCTAATTATGGTAAGAGTCATTAAAAAGAGAGGTTATCTATCCATCTTGCGACCATCGAAATAAGCGAGCGTTCGACTTCGCCAGCTAAGAGGCCGGTACGGTAATGATATTATTCTTCTTTCTTCTACTACTACGACGACGCCACCGCGCAGAATTATCTTCAAACAAAAACACACACACACACACACACACACACACACACACACGCACGCACGAACATTCTTTTTTCTTCTTTCTTCAGATTTCCCCCCCCCCCCTCCGGTGGACCGCCCGCCCGACTGCCCGACTGCCCGACTGCCCGAATATCTCGATAAATTAAATCTAAAATACCTATATAAAAAATATTCGCAACTATACTAAATATACTACTATTATTATGTGTGTGTGTCGCTGCCATGCCGAGCAGACACACCCCGTCCTTCACCACACCTCGCTTCACACCCGCTCCGTTATATAAATGCGCCCGACCGCGCGGGATAACAAGTTAGTGTTCGCCTTCGCTCTGTGCTGTGTTCGCCTTCGCGTGTTTCAAGTTCAAAACTTCAACAATGACTGGTCGCGGTAAGGGAGGCAAAGGTCTTGGAAAGGGAGGAGCAAAGCGTCACAGGAAAGTACTCCGTGATAACATCCAGGGTATCACCAAACCGGCCATCCGCCGTTTGGCTCGCAGAGGTGGCGTCAAACGTATCTCCGGTTTGATATACGAAGAGACCCGCGGCGTGCTCAAGGTGTTCCTCGAGAACGTGATCAGGGACGCCGTTACCTACACCGAGCACGCTAAGAGGAAGACTGTCACAGCCATGGACGTCGTATACGCTCTGAAACGTCAGGGCCGTACTCTGTACGGTTTCGGCGGTTAATTTTTTGTGTGGTGTGTTGTGTTAAAATTATATTGTGTTCGTGTCGTGTCTCTTGTCGTAGTCGCAGTTTTCAATGACAGCGGCGGCGTCGAATCGCGATACAAATACTAATACTACTACAACAACAATTATAACGTAAAAAAGGCCCTTTTCAGGGCCGCAAAAGATTCATATGTGTTAAAAAAAAATAATGCGTTTCCGAGACTAAATGAGCGTTAATCATCAAAAATATCATCCGTACAAGTACACAAAAATATATATATAATACTTACTTACTTACTTAGCTTGATTGCTACCTATATAGTATACAAACATGCACTTCATGTACCAACTAAGTTAGGTAGGTGTACCCATAAACGAGCTAGTGACAGCGTGGCATTACAAACTCGCACTCGTATCGTAATTCGTATTCTTGTTTTTATTATATTATTGTATGTAGGTACCTACTTGCTTATTTTTTGTAGTATGAAAGTTTAACGTTGTTGTCATGTTTGTCGTCGTTGGACGGACGGATCACTGCGATGTGTGTTGTTGTAGCTGTGCCTTTTATTAATTACGCCTTGATTGTTCAAGCTTGTCTGTTGTACAATTGAAATAATATTATATGTGTGTATATATATATATATATATATATACGTAAATACACCACGTATAGGAGAAGTGGAACAAACATAAGTTAAATGAAAAACAGAGATACCCATCACGGGTCTTGGTCGGTACGAGAAGTCGGCGAGAGAAGAGGCGGGCACACTCGTGTTTTACGACCCTACACTTTATGAGCTTAAAAATGGTCAAAATATAGACGGACACATGCGTAAAGTGAACACGTATCAAGTTAGGTATCTTCGTTATCAACTCGTACACGCGGATAAATGATAATTTTACGTTTTTATAGAGAAAAACGTGTTTAGAACATGACCCGACCACCTCGGGATATATCAACGCGAAAATAAACGTCTATAACTGACGTTCCTAGCGTTGTGGGATCATAAAAAATACTCAGCGCAGTGGGTGATCTCAAAAATATTCATTTATCACTATCTACGTGTATAATATATCTAATATAAATATAGAAAAAAATATATTTTCCCAACTTATGTAGTGAAAAGTTGGAAGCGGTCGTATGAGAAAACGTCTCGCGGCACCGCGGTTCTCGTTACGGTATTGCTTGATACGGACGAAATGTACCGCCGACGGTTCCCAGAGTTAACTCGTTTTGTCGTTTGTTGTCAGTTAACTACGCTCTACGCTCTCTAGCTAACACTCTTCTCGTGCTCGTGCGTGTTGTGAAAATATATAATAATAATAATGGCAGACACAGCTGTATCATCCGAGGCGCCCGCTCCGGCGACTCCGGCGAAGAAGCAGCCCAAGGCGGCGGCCGCCGCCGCCGGTGGCGTCAAGAAGGCTAAGGCGAAGCCGACTCACCCTAAAACTTCGGAGATGGTAAACAACGCCATAAAGGAGTTGAAGGAGAGGAGCGGATCTTCGCTGCAGGCCATCAAGAAATACATTGCGGCTCAGTACAAGGTCGACGCCGAAAAATTGGCACCGTTCATTAGGAAGTATCTGAAGAGCGCCGTCGAATCCGGAGCCCTCATCCAGACAAAGGGTAAAGGAGCGTCCGGCTCGTTCAAGCTGGAATCGAAATCATCATCATCCAAGAAACCGGCGACCGGATCTTCGAAGAGATCCGCATCTTCGGCGACCGCGGCCAAGTCTAAGAAGGGTGTCGCAGCCGGTGGTGCAGCGTCAAAGTCCAAGAAGGCCGCGTCGTCCCCGTCCAAGGGCAAGGCCTCCTCGTCCGCCGCCGCCGCCACCGCCGCCGCAACGGCTAAGGACAAGAAGGCCGCCGCTGCGGCCAAGAAGAAGCCGGCCGCGAAGAAGGCGGCCGCCGCACCGGCCAGAGCTAAGGCCGCAGCGGCTCCTAAAGCCAAGAAGACCGCTAAACCGCCGACCAAGAAGCCGAAGGCGCCCAAACCCAAGAAGGCTGCGACCACGCCGAAGAAGCCCGCCGCGAAGAAGGCGACCGCTGCCAAAAAGTAAATTATGTGCTATCTCTCGGGGTGTGTGTGTGTGTGTGTGTGTGTCATTATTCATCGATCACCACCATGATGATGACGAAAACGACGACAAACACAAGTCCGGAAGGAAGGGAAAAACGCCGGGCGCCGAGCGCCGCGGCCAGCAGCAGCAGCAGCAGCAGCATCGGCATCGGCGTTTCCCGCCCGCCCGCGTCTGCCTTGCAAAAAGAAAAAAAGCCCTTTTCAGGGCTAACAAATCAATCTGTGTGATCTATCTATGCACAGTTTCTTTGACAGACAGACAGCCAACCAACCAACCAAGCCAATATATATATATATATATATATATATATATATATATATATAATACATACTTACTTACGTATACATAAATAAGTAGGTAAATATAATTAATAAGTATTACCTATACTACAACACCACATAAATACCTCTCACCTGCGATCGATCGATTCATGTCCCCAATCATGTCGCGTCATGTCTAGCTCTATCGGTTCGGTCACTTCGAAGGCGGCCGCCATCTCTTATCGTAATCCTGAAAAAAAAAAGAAAAAGAAAAAAAAAAATTATTACATATTATTTGATACCTACATGTATAAATAGAAATCAATCGTACAAAACAACGTAGTGTAACGTTCGCCCGCTCCCCACTTTTGAAATTTAAAAGCGTCACCGATTGGTCGTCCGACGGTAAGGTTACTACATAAAATGGCGGATAAACCCGTTTTTAGAATTACTCCGCTCGCTCCGCTTTGCTCGGTGTAACCTAACCTCGTGCTGTGCGTTATTCGCGCGTGTTAGTGTGTTAATTTCTTTGCGCGTGTTTTTAATTAAAACACAATCAACATGTCTGGACGCGGTAAAGGTGGCAAAGTCAAGGGAAAAAGGCAAAGTCCCGTTCAAATCGTGCCGGACTTCAATTCCCTGTGGGTCGTATTCACAGGCTCCTGCGCAAGGGTAACTATGCAGAGCGCGTCGGTGCCGGCGCTCCGGTTTACCTAGCCGCCGTCATGGAATACCTCGCCGCTGAAGTGCTCGAGTTGGCAGGAAACGCCGCGAGGGACAACAAGAAGACCAGGATCATTCCGAGACATCTTCAACTGGCCATCCGCAACGACGAGGAGTTGAACAAGCTTCTATCCGGTGTGACCATCGCCCAAGGCGGTGTTCTACCCAATATCCAGGCTGTACTGCTGCCCAAGAAGACCGAGAAGAAGGCTTAAGTTTGTCGCGCGCAGCGCATATTGTGTTGTTATTATTATTATAATAATGCGCTATTAAACCGTCGTCGGCGTGTACCGACCCCGACTGTCCCCAAAAGGCCCTTTTCAGGGCCGCAATATGATTCTGTGCGTAATTTACTATGCTTGTTTCTATTGATAAATATACGCGAACGTATATAGATTAAGCTAAGGTACATATATACATAAAAATTGTATACTTAGACCTATTATTATACGTATAATACACCCAAGCACCTACTACTTGATTCTTATTGTGTGTACATTTAGATACGACTATCCGTCCGTATGCGCGAAGGAAGCTACCATCCTACCATTACCGTAAGGCGTAAGACTCGTAGGTGCATATTATTATTTAAGTACGTTGATGTGTTGTGAATAAAAAACAATAAATCGGCCGCTTGAAGAGGACAAACAATTATCGTGAGGGGTGAGAGAGCGGGGGGGGGGGGGGGGGACATTGTGGTGGGGGATTTGAAACGTTACGATTGGTCGGATGATTTTTACGATCAAGTAGTTCGGTGCGAGACTTGCGAGTGAATATAACGGAAAAATCAAACGGTGCGACTTATTACTAACATTACTCTCTCTCAGTCTACAGCAGTTACAGTGAGTGTTGTTGTGAACAGCGAAGATGCCGCCCAAGACAAGTGGTAAAGCCGCCAAGAAGTCCGGCAAGGCTCAGAAGAACATCTCCAAAACGGACAAGAAAAAGAAGAAGCATAAGAGGAAGGAGAGCTACGCCATCTACATCTACAAGGTGTTGAAGCAGGTGCATCCCGACACTGGTATATCCAGTAAGGCCATGTCGATCATGAACTCGTTCGTGAACGACATCTTCGAGCGCATCGCCGCGGAAGCTTCCCGTTTGGCCCACTACAACAAGAGGTCCACCATTACTTCCAGGGAGGTGCAGACTTCGGTGAGGCTCTTGCTGCCCGGCGAGCTCGCCAAGCACGCTGTCAGCGAGGGCACCAAGGCTGTCACCAAGTACACGAGCTCCAAGTAATAGTGTGTGTGTTTGTGTACGTGTACGTGTGCGAACGAACCCGTTTCACGTCATCATCGGCGCCACCCACCATAATGATGTGATATTCAAAAGGCCCTTTTCAGGGCCACAATATATCTCGTGAGTTTTTAAATATGTTTCTCGACATCTTCCCGTCTATCTACCTCTCTACACATTCGACAATTTTAGGTAGTACCTACTTATCGTATTATATATAGGTACATACATACGTAATAAACAACTACCTACCTAACTGATATAAAGAATTTGTTATTAGTACTTACATATTTGGCTGGCAGGCAGGCAGGCAGGCACCGCGCACCGCACACACACCGCATACCCTTAACCCGGTGTTAGGAGCATCCACTGCAGACGAAACACCACCTGAAAAATAAACGTAATAATAATGATTATTTACGTACTTATTGGGTAAGTAAGTACATGAGCCTATATTAATAGGTGTGTGTATATATATTTATTTACTTTGATATCGGCACGCACGCACACACAATACGACGTCACACAATATGGCTACTGACTGCCGAACAATGGAAAATAAAATAAAAAATAGAAATGTATTCGAAATTCAAAATTAGGTAAGTACGTACTAGTGTTTATTACTTGATGAAAATGGACCTATGATGTGAACCGAAACGATTTACAAACTTTACCGACAGGGGGCGCTGTTTGTGTGCGCGCAAATGTAAGCCGTAAGTCGGCGGCGTGTCGTGGCGATAATATAAAAGAGCGGTGAACTAAAATTCAGTCAGTTTTGTTAGTTTCCTCCGCTAGCACGTACGTCGTTCGTGTCGTGGTCTCTTCGTTTTCGTGGTTTTTTTTTTTATTTTTTTGTTTGTCGTTCGCGCTCGAGTGTGTGTCATATCACAGTAAAATGGCTCGTACTAAGCAAACTGCCCGTAAATCGACCGGTGGTAAAGCACCGCGTAAACAGCTCGCCACCAAGGCGGCGCGCAAGAGCGCTCCCGCCACCGGCGGTGTCAAGAAGCCTCATCGTTACAGGCCCGGCACGGTGGCTCTCCGTGAGATCCGTCGCTACCAGAAGAGTACCGAGCTCCTGATCCGCAAGCTTCCCTTCCAGCGTCTGGTGCGTGAGATCGCTCAAGATTTCAAGACCGATCTTCGTTTCCAGAGCTCGGCCGTTATGGCCCTTCAGGAGGCGAGCGAGGCGTACCTGGTCGGACTCTTCGAAGACACCAATCTGTGCGCCATCCACGCCAAACGTGTTACAATCATGCCGAAGGACATTCAGCTCGCACGCAGAATCAGAGGCGAACGTGCTTAAATTGTAAAAAAAAAAAAGCAGCGTACATATCTGTACGTCTAGTCTTATCTATCAAAAGGCCCTTTTCAGGGCCGCATATGAATCGAAACGCAATTAACGTGTTTGTTTCTTTGTACAATATTACAATTACCTACCTACCTTAGATAGATAAGCACCTACTTACTTCACTCACTCGCTTAACACAAAATCTACTAAGTACCAATGAATGATGTATGTGATACATACGCCTAATTATGGTAAGAGTCATTAAAAAGAGAGGTTATCTATCCATCTTGCGACCATCGAAATAAGCGAGCGTTCGACTTCGCCAGCTAAGAGGCCGGTACGGTAATGATATTATTCTTCTTTCTTCTACTACTACGACGACGCCACCGCGCAGAATTATCTTCAAACAAAAACACACACACACACACACACACACACACACACACACGCACGCACGAACATTCTTTTTTCTTCTTTCTTCAGATTTCCCCCCCCCCCCTCCGGTGGACCGCCCGCCCGACTGCCCGACTGCCCGACTGCCCGAATATCTCGATAAATTAAATCTAAAATACCTATATAAAAAATATTCGCAACTATACTAAATATACTACTATTATTATGTGTGTGTGTCGCTGCCATGCCGAGCAGACACACCCCGTCCTTCACCACACCTCGCTTCACACCCGCTCCGTTATATAAATGCGCCCGACCGCGCGGGATAACAAGAACATCAAGGCCAGATTTGAAGAGCAAGCAGCCAGGTCGTGGGAGAACCATCTACTCGCAGTGGGCGGTGATATCCCCTCCATTCACCGCCTGTGCCGGCAGCTGTCGACGGAACCTCAACCCGTCCGACCGCTGCTGGCAGCGGATGGCCTCCCACGATTTCTCGCCCAGGATCGCGCGGAGATCTTCGCGGAGCATCTGGAGCGCCAATTCACGCCGAACGAGCAGCAGAACCTAGAACACACCAAGATGGTACAGGAGCACCTTCGGGAGTACTTCGCCAGCCCGGATCCGGAAGAAGAGCCTCCGTTCTTCACCCCCGGCCAGGTGCGGCGGGTTACCCGAAGACTGAAGCTGAAGAAGGCCCCGGGCGCAGACGGCATCACAAACGAGGCGCTACGCCACCTCCCGCCGCCTCTCATCGCGGCGGTGACGCGCCTGTTTAATGGGATTCTGCGCTCAGGCCACTTTCCCGAAAACTGGAAGACCGGAAGGGTAATTTTGCTGCCCAAGCCGGGGAAGGACTTGAGAAGACCGGAGAGCTACCGTCCCATCACCTTGCTCAGCACGCTCTCGAAGGTGTTCGAGAAACTGCTGCTCGGATTACTGATGCCACATATCACCCCACGGGCGGAACAATTTGGATTTCGCCCAGAACACTCGACGACGCTCCAGATAGCAAGGCTGCTCCACAGGATCGCCGAAGCTGCCAACAAGAAGGAGTACGTGGCTGTCGTACTCCTCGACATGGAAAAGGCGTTCGACAGGGTATGGCACGAGGGGTTGCTATACAAGCTGTCAACGTCGAAGACTCCAAGAAGACTGGTCAGGATTGTGGCCTCCTTCCTGCAGAATCGCCGGATACGGGTGGCGGTCGAAGACGCCGAATCTACAGAACGTCCCGTGAGAGCAGGAGTCCCGCAAGGAAGCTGCCTGTCTCCAGTCCTGTACGCCTGGTTCACCGACGACATTCCGGTCGCCGGTCAGGCCCAGCTCGCCCTTTACGCCGACGACGCGGCGCTCTTCGCATCAAGCATGAACGCGAAGCACGCCGCCAAGAAGTTGCAGCAAGCACTCGACGCCCTGCCTGACTGGCTCTCCAAGTGGAGGATGTCGGTGAACGTCGCGAAGACGCAGGCGCTGCTCTCCGGGAACTCCAATCTCCCGCCGCCCATGAAGCTGAAAGGGACAGACGTGCCGTGGCAGCCGCACGTCAAGTACCTGGGGGTGTCCATAGACAGGCGACTGTCTATGAAACATCACGTCGACGGTGTGGTGGCTCAAGTGAAGATGGCCAGGGGGAAACTCCGCCCTCTATTAGCCTCCAAATTGCCCCTGAGGACGAAGCTCGGGATCTATAAGACTTACATTAGGTCCCGCCTCACATACGCGTCTCAAGCGTGGCACGCCTACTGCTCGGAGACCAACAAGAAGAGACTCCGAGCCCAGGAAAACCAATGTCTCCGGGTAGTGGTCGGCGCCCCACGCTATGTGAGGAACGCGACGATCCTCAGGGACCTGAAATGGGAAAATTTAGAAAAGTTTATTTCCCGCCTGGCCAAGACTACGTACGATCGGGCGGACCGCTCGGCGCTACCCCAACTGAGAGGGATTGCGCCCCTGCACGCGCGACCGCCCGACTCAATGAAGAAACCATCGCCACGAGACGCCATCATCCCGTCGAGGACAGAAGAGGAAGAGGAGGAGTCGCCGCGAGAAGCGGCACCCGCAGGAGCCCCACATCCCCAGGTGTGAAGACCCGGCCATCACGGCCAAACCCAGGATCCCGCCTGTAGTTGCAGGCGGCGGAAGCACATCACTGAAGAGGACCACGGTCCTGACCAGTTCCCTCGCTAGCGCCCAATGGTGCTGGCCGAGAAGATCAACGCAAGGATAACAAGTTAGTGTTCGCCTTCGCTCTGTGCTGTGTTCGCCTTCGCGTGTTTCAAGTTCAAAACTTCAACAATGACTGGTCGCGGTAAGGGAGGCAAAGGTCTTGGAAAGGGAGGAGCAAAGCGTCACAGGAAAGTACTCCGTGATAACATCCAGGGTATCACCAAACCGGCCATCCGCCGTTTGGCTCGCAGAGGTGGCGTCAAACGTATCTCCGGTTTGATATACGAAGAGACCCGCGGCGTGCTCAAGGTGTTCCTCGAGAACGTGATCAGGGACGCCGTTACCTACACCGAGCACGCTAAGAGGAAGACTGTCACAGCCATGGACGTCGTATACGCTCTGAAACGTCAGGGCCGTACTCTGTACGGTTTCGGCGGTTAATTTTTTGTGTGGTGTGTTGTGTTAAAATTATATTGTGTTCGTGTCGTGTCTCTTGTCGTAGTCGCAGTTTTCAATGACAGCGGCGGCGTCGAATCGCGATACAAATACTAATACTACTACAACAACAATTATAACGTAAAAAAGGCCCTTTTCAGGGCCGCAAAAGATTCATATGTGTTAAAAAAAAATAATGCGTTTCCGAGACTAAATGAGCGTTAATCATCAAAAATATCATCCGTACAAGTACACAAAAATATATATATAATACTTACTTACTTACTTAGCTTGATTGCTACCTATATAGTATACAAACATGCACTTCATGTACCAACTAAGTTAGGTAGGTGTACCCATAAACGAGCTAGTGACAGCGTGGCATTACAAACTCGCACTCGTATCGTAATTCGTATTCTTGTTTTTATTATATTATTGTATGTAGGTACCTACTTGCTTATTTTTTGTAGTATGAAAGTTTAACGTTGTTGTCATGTTTGTCGTCGTTGGACGGACGGATCACTGCGATGTGTGTTGTTGTAGCTGTGCCTTTTATTAATTACGCCTTGATTGTTCAAGCTTGTCTGTTGTACAATTGAAATAATATTATATGTGTGTATATATATATATATATATATATACGTAAATACACCACGTATAGGAGAAGTGGAACAAACATAAGTTAAATGAAAAACAGAGATACCCATCACGGGTCTTGGTCGGTACGAGAAGTCGGCGAGAGAAGAGGCGGGCACACTCGTGTTTTACGACCCTACACTTTATGAGCTTAAAAATGGTCAAAATATAGACGGACACATGCGTAAAGTGAACACGTATCAAGTTAGGTATCTTCGTTATCAACTCGTACACGCGGATAAATGATAATTTTACGTTTTTATAGAGAAAAACGTGTTTAGAACATGACCCGACCACCTCGGGATATATCAACGCGAAAATAAACGTCTATAACTGACGTTCCTAGCGTTGTGGGATCATAAAAAATACTCAGCGCAGTGGGTGATCTCAAAAATATTCATTTATCACTATCTACGTGTATAATATATCTAATATAAATATAGAAAAAAATATATTTTCCCAACTTATGTAGTGAAAAGTTGGAAGCGGTCGTATGAGAAAACGTCTCGCGGCACCGCGGTTCTCGTTACGGTATTGCTTGATACGGACGAAATGTACCGCCGACGGTTCCCAGAGTTAACTCGTTTTGTCGTTTGTTGTCAGTTAACTACGCTCTACGCTCTCTAGCTAACACTCTTCTCGTGCTCGTGCGTGTTGTGAAAATATATAATAATAATAATGGCAGACACAGCTGTATCATCCGAGGCGCCCGCTCCGGCGACTCCGGCGAAGAAGCAGCCCAAGGCGGCGGCCGCCGCCGCCGGTGGCGTCAAGAAGGCTAAGGCGAAGCCGACTCACCCTAAAACTTCGGAGATGGTAAACAACGCCATAAAGGAGTTGAAGGAGAGGAGCGGATCTTCGCTGCAGGCCATCAAGAAATACATTGCGGCTCAGTACAAGGTCGACGCCGAAAAATTGGCACCGTTCATTAGGAAGTATCTGAAGAGCGCCGTCGAATCCGGAGCCCTCATCCAGACAAAGGGTAAAGGAGCGTCCGGCTCGTTCAAGCTGGAATCGAAATCATCATCATCCAAGAAACCGGCGACCGGATCTTCGAAGAGATCCGCATCTTCGGCGACCGCGGCCAAGTCTAAGAAGGGTGTCGCAGCCGGTGGTGCAGCGTCAAAGTCCAAGAAGGCCGCGTCGTCCCCGTCCAAGGGCAAGGCCTCCTCGTCCGCCGCCGCCGCCACCGCCGCCGCAACGGCTAAGGACAAGAAGGCCGCCGCTGCGGCCAAGAAGAAGCCGGCCGCGAAGAAGGCGGCCGCCGCACCGGCCAGAGCTAAGGCCGCAGCGGCTCCTAAAGCCAAGAAGACCGCTAAACCGCCGACCAAGAAGCCGAAGGCGCCCAAACCCAAGAAGGCTGCGACCACGCCGAAGAAGCCCGCCGCGAAGAAGGCGACCGCTGCCAAAAAGTAAATTATGTGCTATCTCTCGGGGTGTGTGTGTGTGTGTGTGTGTGTCATTATTCATCGATCACCACCATGATGATGACGAAAACGACGACAAACACAAGTCCGGAAGGAAGGGAAAAACGCCGGGCGCCGAGCGCCGCGGCCAGCAGCAGCAGCAGCAGCAGCATCGGCATCGGCGTTTCCCGCCCGCCCGCGTCTGCCTTGCAAAAAGAAAAAAAGCCCTTTTCAGGGCTAACAAATCAATCTGTGTGATCTATCTATGCACAGTTTCTTTGACAGACAGACAGCCAACCAACCAACCAAGCCAATATATATATATATATATATATATATATATATATATATATATAATACATACTTACTTACGTATACATAAATAAGTAGGTAAATATAATTAATAAGTATTACCTATACTACAACACCACATAAATACCTCTCACCTGCGATCGATCGATTCATGTCCCCAATCATGTCGCGTCATGTCTAGCTCTATCGGTTCGGTCACTTCGAAGGCGGCCGCCATCTCTTATCGTAATCCTGAAAAAAAAAAGAAAAAGAAAAAAAAAAATTATTACATATTATTTGATACCTACATGTATAAATAGAAATCAATCGTACAAAACAACGTAGTGTAACGTTCGCCCGCTCCCCACTTTTGAAATTTAAAAGCGTCACCGATTGGTCGTCCGACGGTAAGGTTACTACATAAAATGGCGGATAAACCCGTTTTTAGAATTACTCCGCTCGCTCCGCTTTGCTCGGTGTAACCTAACCTCGTGCTGTGCGTTATTCGCGCGTGTTAGTGTGTTAATTTCTTTGCGCGTGTTTTTAATTAAAACACAATCAACATGTCTGGACGCGGTAAAGGTGGCAAAGTCAAGGGAAAGGCAAAGTCCCGTTCAAATCGTGCCGGACTTCAATTCCCTGTGGGTCGTATTCACAGGCTCCTGCGCAAGGGTAACTATGCAGAGCGCGTCGGTGCCGGCGCTCCGGTTTACCTAGCCGCCGTCATGGAATACCTCGCCGCTGAAGTGCTCGAGTTGGCAGGAAACGCCGCGAGGGACAACAAGAAGACCAGGATCATTCCGAGACATCTTCAACTGGCCATCCGCAACGACGAGGAGTTGAACAAGCTTCTATCCGGTGTGACCATCGCCCAAGGCGGTGTTCTACCCAATATCCAGGCTGTACTGCTGCCCAAGAAGACCGAGAAGAAGGCTTAAGTTTGTCGCGCGCAGCGCATATTGTGTTGTTATTATTATTATAATAATGCGCTATTAAACCGTCGTCGGCGTGTACCGACCCCGACTGTCCCCAAAAGGCCCTTTTCAGGGCCGCAATATGATTCTGTGCGTAATTTACTATGCTTGTTTCTATTGATAAATATACGCGAACGTATATAGATTAAGCTAAGGTACATATATACATAAAAATTGTATACTTAGACCTATTATTATACGTATAATACACCCAAGCACCTACTACTTGATTCTTATTGTGTGTACATTTAGATACGACTATCCGTCCGTATGCGCGAAGGAAGCTACCATCCTACCATTACCGTAAGGCGTAAGACTCGTAGGTGCATATTATTATTTAAGTACGTTGATGTGTTGTGAATAAAAAACAATAAATCGGCCGCTTGAAGAGGACAAACAATTATCGTGAGGGGTGAGAGAGCGGGGGGGGGGGGGGGGGACATTGTGGTGGGGGATTTGAAACGTTACGATTGGTCGGATGATTTTTACGATCAAGTAGTTCGGTGCGAGACTTGCGAGTGAATATAACGGAAAAATCAAACGGTGCGACTTATTACTAACATTACTCTCTCTCAGTCTACAGCAGTTACAGTGAGTGTTGTTGTGAACAGCGAAGATGCCGCCCAAGACAAGTGGTAAAGCCGCCAAGAAGTCCGGCAAGGCTCAGAAGAACATCTCCAAAACGGACAAGAAAAAGAAGAAGCATAAGAGGAAGGAGAGCTACGCCATCTACATCTACAAGGTGTTGAAGCAGGTGCATCCCGACACTGGTATATCCAGTAAGGCCATGTCGATCATGAACTCGTTCGTGAACGACATCTTCGAGCGCATCGCCGCGGAAGCTTCCCGTTTGGCCCACTACAACAAGAGGTCCACCATTACTTCCAGGGAGGTGCAGACTTCGGTGAGGCTCTTGCTGCCCGGCGAGCTCGCCAAGCACGCTGTCAGCGAGGGCACCAAGGCTGTCACCAAGTACACGAGCTCCAAGTAATAGTGTGTGTGTTTGTGTACGTGTACGTGTGCGAACGAACCCGTTTCACGTCATCATCGGCGCCACCCACCATAATGATGTGATATTCAAAAGGCCCTTTTCAGGGCCACAATATATCTCGTGAGTTTTTAAATATGTTTCTCGACATCTTCCCGTCTATCTACCTCTCTACACATTCGACAATTTTAGGTAGTACCTACTTATCGTATTATATATAGGTACATACATACGTAATAAACAACTACCTACCTAACTGATATAAAGAATTTGTTATTAGTACTTACATATTTGGCTGGCAGGCAGGCAGGCAGGCACCGCGCACCGCACACACACCGCATACCCTTAACCCGGTGTTAGGAGCATCCACTGCAGACGAAACACCACCTGAAAAATAAACGTAATAATAATGATTATTTACGTACTTATTGGGTAAGTAAGTACATGAGCCTATATTAATAGGTGTGTGTATATATATTTATTTACTTTGATATCGGCACGCACGCACACACAATACGACGTCACACAATATGGCTACTGACTGCCGAACAATGGAAAATAAAATAAAAAATAGAAATGTATTCGAAATTCAAAATTAGGTAAGTACGTACTAGTGTTTATTACTTGATGAAAATGGACCTATGATGTGAACCGAAACGATTTACAAACTTTACCGACAGGGGGCGCTGTTTGTGTGCGCGCAAATGTAAGCCGTAAGTCGGCGGCGTGTCGTGGCGATAATATAAAAGAGCGGTGAACTAAAATTCAGTCAGTTTTGTTAGTTTCCTCCGCTAGCACGTACGTCGTTCGTGTCGTGGTCTCTTCGTTTTCGTGGTTTTTTTTTTTATTTTTTTGTTTGTCGTTCGCGCTCGAGTGTGTGTCATATCACAGTAAAATGGCTCGTACTAAGCAAACTGCCCGTAAATCGACCGGTGGTAAAGCACCGCGTAAACAGCTCGCCACCAAGGCGGCGCGCAAGAGCGCTCCCGCCACCGGCGGTGTCAAGAAGCCTCATCGTTACAGGCCCGGCACGGTGGCTCTCCGTGAGATCCGTCGCTACCAGAAGAGTACCGAGCTCCTGATCCGCAAGCTTCCCTTCCAGCGTCTGGTGCGTGAGATCGCTCAAGATTTCAAGACCGATCTTCGTTTCCAGAGCTCGGCCGTTATGGCCCTTCAGGAGGCGAGCGAGGCGTACCTGGTCGGACTCTTCGAAGACACCAATCTGTGCGCCATCCACGCCAAACGTGTTACAATCATGCCGAAGGACATTCAGCTCGCACGCAGAATCAGAGGCGAACGTGCTTAAATTGTAAAAAAAAAAAAGCAGCGTACATATCTGTACGTCTAGTCTTATCTATCAAAAGGCCCTTTTCAGGGCCGCATATGAATCGAAACGCAATTAACGTGTTTGTTTCTTTGTACAATATTACAATTACCTACCTACCTTAGATAGATAAGCACCTACTTACTTCACTCACTCGCTTAACACAAAATCTACTAAGTACCAATGAATGATGTATGTGATACATACGCCTAATTATGGTAAGAGTCATTAAAAAGAGAGGTTATCTATCCATCTTGCGACCATCGAAATAAGCGAGCGTTCGACTTCGCCAGCTAAGAGGCCGGTACGGTAATGATATTATTCTTCTTTCTTCTACTACTACGACGACGCCACCGCGCAGAATTATCTTCAAACAAAAACACACACACACACACACACACACACACACACACACGCACGCACGAACATTCTTTTTTCTTCTTTCTTCAGATTTCCCCCCCCCCCCTCCGGTGGACCGCCCGCCCGACTGCCCGACTGCCCGACTGCCCGAATATCTCGATAAATTAAATCTAAAATACCTATATAAAAAATATTCGCAACTATACTAAATATACTACTATTATTATGTGTGTGTGTCGCTGCCATGCCGAGCAGACACACCCCGTCCTTCACCACACCTCGCTTCACACCCGCTCCGTTATATAAATGCGCCCGACCGCGCGGGATAACAAGTTAGTGTTCGCCTTCGCTCTGTGCTGTGTTCGCCTTCGCGTGTTTCAAGTTCAAAACTTCAACAATGACTGGTCGCGGTAAGGGAGGCAAAGGTCTTGGAAAGGGAGGAGCAAAGCGTCACAGGAAAGTACTCCGTGATAACATCCAGGGTATCACCAAACCGGCCATCCGCCGTTTGGCTCGCAGAGGTGGCGTCAAACGTATCTCCGGTTTGATATACGAAGAGACCCGCGGCGTGCTCAAGGTGTTCCTCGAGAACGTGATCAGGGACGCCGTTACCTACACCGAGCACGCTAAGAGGAAGACTGTCACAGCCATGGACGTCGTATACGCTCTGAAACGTCAGGGCCGTACTCTGTACGGTTTCGGCGGTTAATTTTTTGTGTGGTGTGTTGTGTTAAAATTATATTGTGTTCGTGTCGTGTCTCTTGTCGTAGTCGCAGTTTTCAATGACAGCGGCGGCGTCGAATCGCGATACAAATACTAATACTACTACAACAACAATTATAACGTAAAAAAGGCCCTTTTCAGGGCCGCAAAAGATTCATATGTGTTAAAAAAAAATAATGCGTTTCCGAGACTAAATGAGCGTTAATCATCAAAAATATCATCCGTACAAGTACACAAAAATATATATATAATACTTACTTACTTACTTAGCTTGATTGCTACCTATATAGTATACAAACATGCACTTCATGTACCAACTAAGTTAGGTAGGTGTACCCATAAACGAGCTAGTGACAGCGTGGCATTACAAACTCGCACTCGTATCGTAATTCGTATTCTTGTTTTTATTATATTATTGTATGTAGGTACCTACTTGCTTATTTTTTGTAGTATGAAAGTTTAACGTTGTTGTCATGTTTGTCGTCGTTGGACGGACGGATCACTGCGATGTGTGTTGTTGTAGCTGTGCCTTTTATTAATTACGCCTTGATTGTTCAAGCTTGTCTGTTGTACAATTGAAATAATATTATATGTGTGTATATATATATATATATATATATACGTAAATACACCACGTATAGGAGAAGTGGAACAAACATAAGTTAAATGAAAAACAGAGATACCCATCACGGGTCTTGGTCGGTACGAGAAGTCGGCGAGAGAAGAGGCGGGCACACTCGTGTTTTACGACCCTACACTTTATGAGCTTAAAAATGGTCAAAATATAGACGGACACATGCGTAAAGTGAACACGTATCAAGTTAGGTATCTTCGTTATCAACTCGTACACGCGGATAAATGATAATTTTACGTTTTTATAGAGAAAAACGTGTTTAGAACATGACCCGACCACCTCGGGATATATCAACGCGAAAATAAACGTCTATAACTGACGTTCCTAGCGTTGTGGGATCATAAAAAATACTCAGCGCAGTGGGTGATCTCAAAAATATTCATTTATCACTATCTACGTGTATAATATATCTAATATAAATATAGAAAAAAATATATTTTCCCAACTTATGTAGTGAAAAGTTGGAAGCGGTCGTATGAGAAAACGTCTCGCGGCACCGCGGTTCTCGTTACGGTATTGCTTGATACGGACGAAATGTACCGCCGACGGTTCCCAGAGTTAACTCGTTTTGTCGTTTGTTGTCAGTTAACTACGCTCTACGCTCTCTAGCTAACACTCTTCTCGTGCTCGTGCGTGTTGTGAAAATATATAATAATAATAATGGCAGACACAGCTGTATCATCCGAGGCGCCCGCTCCGGCGACTCCGGCGAAGAAGCAGCCCAAGGCGGCGGCCGCCGCCGCCGGTGGCGTCAAGAAGGCTAAGGCGAAGCCGACTCACCCTAAAACTTCGGAGATGGTAAACAACGCCATAAAGGAGTTGAAGGAGAGGAGCGGATCTTCGCTGCAGGCCATCAAGAAATACATTGCGGCTCAGTACAAGGTCGACGCCGAAAAATTGGCACCGTTCATTAGGAAGTATCTGAAGAGCGCCGTCGAATCCGGAGCCCTCATCCAGACAAAGGGTAAAGGAGCGTCCGGCTCGTTCAAGCTGGAATCGAAATCATCATCATCCAAGAAACCGGCGACCGGATCTTCGAAGAGATCCGCATCTTCGGCGACCGCGGCCAAGTCTAAGAAGGGTGTCGCAGCCGGTGGTGCAGCGTCAAAGTCCAAGAAGGCCGCGTCGTCCCCGTCCAAGGGCAAGGCCTCCTCGTCCGCCGCCGCCGCCACCGCCGCCGCAACGGCTAAGGACAAGAAGGCCGCCGCTGCGGCCAAGAAGAAGCCGGCCGCGAAGAAGGCGGCCGCCGCACCGGCCAGAGCTAAGGCCGCAGCGGCTCCTAAAGCCAAGAAGACCGCTAAACCGCCGACCAAGAAGCCGAAGGCGCCCAAACCCAAGAAGGCTGCGACCACGCCGAAGAAGCCCGCCGCGAAGAAGGCGACCGCTGCCAAAAAGTAAATTATGTGCTATCTCTCGGGGTGTGTGTGTGTGTGTGTGTGTGTCATTATTCATCGATCACCACCATGATGATGACGAAAACGACGACAAACACAAGTCCGGAAGGAAGGGAAAAACGCCGGGCGCCGAGCGCCGCGGCCAGCAGCAGCAGCAGCAGCAGCATCGGCATCGGCGTTTCCCGCCCGCCCGCGTCTGCCTTGCAAAAAGAAAAAAAGCCCTTTTCAGGGCTAACAAATCAATCTGTGTGATCTATCTATGCACAGTTTCTTTGACAGACAGACAGCCAACCAACCAACCAAGCCAATATATATATATATATATATATATATATATATATATATATATAATACATACTTACTTACGTATACATAAATAAGTAGGTAAATATAATTAATAAGTATTACCTATACTACAACACCACATAAATACCTCTCACCTGCGATCGATCGATTCATGTCCCCAATCATGTCGCGTCATGTCTAGCTCTATCGGTTCGGTCACTTCGAAGGCGGCCGCCATCTCTTATCGTAATCCTGAAAAAAAAAAGAAAAAGAAAAAAAAAAATTATTACATATTATTTGATACCTACATGTATAAATAGAAATCAATCGTACAAAACAACGTAGTGTAACGTTCGCCCGCTCCCCACTTTTGAAATTTAAAAGCGTCACCGATTGGTCGTCCGACGGTAAGGTTACTACATAAAATGGCGGATAAACCCGTTTTTAGAATTACTCCGCTCGCTCCGCTTTGCTCGGTGTAACCTAACCTCGTGCTGTGCGTTATTCGCGCGTGTTAGTGTGTTAATTTCTTTGCGCGTGTTTTTAATTAAAACACAATCAACATGTCTGGACGCGGTAAAGGTGGCAAAGTCAAGGGAAAGGCAAAGTCCCGTTCAAATCGTGCCGGACTTCAATTCCCTGTGGGTCGTATTCACAGGCTCCTGCGCAAGGGTAACTATGCAGAGCGCGTCGGTGCCGGCGCTCCGGTTTACCTAGCCGCCGTCATGGAATACCTCGCCGCTGAAGTGCTCGAGTTGGCAGGAAACGCCGCGAGGGACAACAAGAAGACCAGGATCATTCCGAGACATCTTCAACTGGCCATCCGCAACGACGAGGAGTTGAACAAGCTTCTATCCGGTGTGACCATCGCCCAAGGCGGTGTTCTACCCAATATCCAGGCTGTACTGCTGCCCAAGAAGACCGAGAAGAAGGCTTAAGTTTGTCGCGCGCAGCGCATATTGTGTTGTTATTATTATTATAATAATGCGCTATTAAACCGTCGTCGGCGTGTACCGACCCCGACTGTCCCCAAAAGGCCCTTTTCAGGGCCGCAATATGATTCTGTGCGTAATTTACTATGCTTGTTTCTATTGATAAATATACGCGAACGTATATAGATTAAGCTAAGGTACATATATACATAAAAATTGTATACTTAGACCTATTATTATACGTATAATACACCCAAGCACCTACTACTTGATTCTTATTGTGTGTACATTTAGATACGACTATCCGTCCGTATGCGCGAAGGAAGCTACCATCCTACCATTACCGTAAGGCGTAAGACTCGTAGGTGCATATTATTATTTAAGTACGTTGATGTGTTGTGAATAAAAAACAATAAATCGGCCGCTTGAAGAGGACAAACAATTATCGTGAGGGGTGAGAGAGCGGGGGGGGGGGGGGGGGACATTGTGGTGGGGGATTTGAAACGTTACGATTGGTCGGATGATTTTTACGATCAAGTAGTTCGGTGCGAGACTTGCGAGTGAATATAACGGAAAAATCAAACGGTGCGACTTATTACTAACATTACTCTCTCTCAGTCTACAGCAGTTACAGTGAGTGTTGTTGTGAACAGCGAAGATGCCGCCCAAGACAAGTGGTAAAGCCGCCAAGAAGTCCGGCAAGGCTCAGAAGAACATCTCCAAAACGGACAAGAAAAAGAAGAAGCATAAGAGGAAGGAGAGCTACGCCATCTACATCTACAAGGTGTTGAAGCAGGTGCATCCCGACACTGGTATATCCAGTAAGGCCATGTCGATCATGAACTCGTTCGTGAACGACATCTTCGAGCGCATCGCCGCGGAAGCTTCCCGTTTGGCCCACTACAACAAGAGGTCCACCATTACTTCCAGGGAGGTGCAGACTTCGGTGAGGCTCTTGCTGCCCGGCGAGCTCGCCAAGCACGCTGTCAGCGAGGGCACCAAGGCTGTCACCAAGTACACGAGCTCCAAGTAATAGTGTGTGTGTTTGTGTACGTGTACGTGTGCGAACGAACCCGTTTCACGTCATCATCGGCGCCACCCACCATAATGATGTGATATTCAAAAGGCCCTTTTCAGGGCCACAATATATCTCGTGAGTTTTTAAATATGTTTCTCGACATCTTCCCGTCTATCTACCTCTCTACACATTCGACAATTTTAGGTAGTACCTACTTATCGTATTATATATAGGTACATACATACGTAATAAACAACTACCTACCTAACTGATATAAAGAATTTGTTATTAGTACTTACATATTTGGCTGGCAGGCAGGCAGGCAGGCACCGCGCACCGCACACACACCGCATACCCTTAACCCGGTGTTAGGAGCATCCACTGCAGACGAAACACCACCTGAAAAATAAACGTAATAATAATGATTATTTACGTACTTATTGGGTAAGTAAGTACATGAGCCTATATTAATAGGTGTGTGTATATATATTTATTTACTTTGATATCGGCACGCACGCACACACAATACGACGTCACACAATATGGCTACTGACTGCCGAACAATGGAAAATAAAATAAAAAATAGAAATGTATTCGAAATTCAAAATTAGGTAAGTACGTACTAGTGTTTATTACTTGATGAAAATGGACCTATGATGTGAACCGAAACGATTTACAAACTTTACCGACAGGGGGCGCTGTTTGTGTGCGCGCAAATGTAAGCCGTAAGTCGGCGGCGTGTCGTGGCGATAATATAAAAGAGCGGTGAACTAAAATTCAGTCAGTTTTGTTAGTTTCCTCCGCTAGCACGTACGTCGTTCGTGTCGTGGTCTCTTCGTTTTCGTGGTTTTTTTTTTTATTTTTTTGTTTGTCGTTCGCGCTCGAGTGTGTGTCATATCACAGTAAAATGGCTCGTACTAAGCAAACTGCCCGTAAATCGACCGGTGGTAAAGCACCGCGTAAACAGCTCGCCACCAAGGCGGCGCGCAAGAGCGCTCCCGCCACCGGCGGTGTCAAGAAGCCTCATCGTTACAGGCCCGGCACGGTGGCTCTCCGTGAGATCCGTCGCTACCAGAAGAGTACCGAGCTCCTGATCCGCAAGCTTCCCTTCCAGCGTCTGGTGCGTGAGATCGCTCAAGATTTCAAGACCGATCTTCGTTTCCAGAGCTCGGCCGTTATGGCCCTTCAGGAGGCGAGCGAGGCGTACCTGGTCGGACTCTTCGAAGACACCAATCTGTGCGCCATCCACGCCAAACGTGTTACAATCATGCCGAAGGACATTCAGCTCGCACGCAGAATCAGAGGCGAACGTGCTTAAATTGTAAAAAAAAAAAAGCAGCGTACATATCTGTACGTCTAGTCTTATCTATCAAAAGGCCCTTTTCAGGGCCGCATATGAATCGAAACGCAATTAACGTGTTTGTTTCTTTGTACAATATTACAATTACCTACCTACCTTAGATAGATAAGCACCTACTTACTTCACTCACTCGCTTAACACAAAATCTACTAAGTACCAATGAATGATGTATGTGATACATACGCCTAATTATGGTAAGAGTCATTAAAAAGAGAGGTTATCTATCCATCTTGCGACCATCGAAATAAGCGAGCGTTCGACTTCGCCAGCTAAGAGGCCGGTACGGTAATGATATTATTCTTCTTTCTTCTACTACTACGACGACGCCACCGCGCAGAATTATCTTCAAACAAAAACACACACACACACACACACACACACACACACACACGCACGCACGAACATTCTTTTTTCTTCTTTCTTCAGATTTCCCCCCCCCCCCTCCGGTGGACCGCCCGCCCGACTGCCCGACTGCCCGACTGCCCGAATATCTCGATAAATTAAATCTAAAATACCTATATAAAAAATATTCGCAACTATACTAAATATACTACTATTATTATGTGTGTGTGTCGCTGCCATGCCGAGCAGACACACCCCGTCCTTCACCACACCTCGCTTCACACCCGCTCCGTTATATAAATGCGCCCGACCGCGCGGGATAACAAGTCGGCGTCGCCTACCGAGGACTGGCGGTGCTCGTGAAGAGAGACGTCGTGCACCAGGCAATTCCACACGAGGACTTCCAGTACATGTACGCGTTGGGAGTCTTAGTCAACGTCGCCGGCCATGAACTCAGGATCTTCGCAGCGTACGTTCCCCCGGGAACTCACTTCGAGCCTAGGGAACTGCGCTCCCTATTACTGCATCCCACGCCGACTCTAGTGGCCGGCGACCTCAACGCCAAGCACACGGCCTGGAACTCCTCCAGGGAGTGCAAACGCGGAAGACGCCTCCTACGGGACTCTATAGACCACGAATACGAGATAGTGGGCCCCGACGAGCCGACCCACTATAGCAGCCAGGACCAGTTCGCCGAGGATGTTATCGACATCGTGGCCTACAGAGGCCTACTAGCACCGCCATCCCAAGAAGTCCTACTTGACCTACAGTCAGACCACAGACCGGTTCTCCTCGTCCTCCAGGACCAGCCGGCGAGGGTCACGCTGCCCAAGAGAGCATCAAAACCAAACTGGAAAATCTTTTCGCGCACGCTGGAGACAGTACGCGTGGCGACCTCAGTCTCCACCAGGGAGGAAGTCGAGAAGGCGGCGGAAGACATCACCCACAGCATCCGCAGCGCCCTGGACTCGGCCCGGCGCCCGGTGTCGGCGAGACACAGGCCCGACCCGATTCCCGCCGACATCAAGCAGCTGCTGGAGAAGAAGAGGCGGCTGCGGCGGCAGTGGCAGACGACCCGCTGCCCGACGCTGAAGAACCAGCTGAACTCCCTGGTGAAGAACATCAAGGCCAGATTTGAAGAGCAAGCAGCCAGGTCGTGGGAGAACCATCTACTCGCAGTGGGCGGTGATATCCCCTCCATTCACCGCCTGTGCCGGCAGCTGTCGACGGAACCTCAACCCGTCCGACCGCTGCTGGCAGCGGATGGCCTCCCACGATTTCTCGCCCAGGATCGCGCGGAGATCTTCGCGGAGCATCTGGAGCGCCAATTCACACCGAACGAGCAGCAGAACCTAGAACACACCAAGATGGTACAGGAGCACCTTCGGGAGTACTTCGCCAGCCCGGATCCGGAAGAAGAGCCTCCGTTCTTCACCCCCGGCCAGGTGCGGCGGGTTATCCGAAGACTGAAGCTGAAGAAGGCCCCGGGCGCAGACGGCATCACAAACGAGGCGCTACGCCACCTCCCGCCGCCTCTCATCGCGGCGGTGACGCGCCTGTTTAATGGGATTCTGCGCTCAGGCCACTTTCCCGAAAACTGGAAGACCGGAAGGGTAATTTTGCTGCCCAAGCCGGGGAAGGACTTGAGAAGACCGGAGAGCTACCGTCCCATCACCTTGCTCAGCACGCTCTCGAAGGTGTTCGAGAAACTGCTGCTCGGATTACTGATGCCACATATCACCCCACGGGCGGAACAATTTGGATTTCGCCCAGAACACTCGACGACGCTCCAGATAGCAAGGCTGCTCCACAGGATCGCCGAAGCTGCCAACAAGAAGGAGTACGTGGCTGTCGTACTCCTCGACATGGAAAAGGCGTTCGACAGAGTATGGCACGAGGGGTTGCTATACAAGCTGTCAACGTCGAAGACTCCAAGAAGACTGGTCAGGATTGTGGCCTCCTTCCTGCAGAATCGCCGGATACGGGTGGCGGTCGAAGACGCCGAATCTACAGAACGTCCCGTGAGAGCAGGAGTCCCGCAAGGAAGCTGCCTGTCTCCAGTCCTGTACGCCTGGTTCACCGACGACATTCCGGTCGCCGGTCAGGCCCAGCTCGCCCTTTACGCCGACGACGCGGCGCTCTTCGCATCAAGCATGAACGCGAAGCACGCCGCCAAGAAGTTGCAGCAAGCACTCGACGCCCTGCCTGACTGGCTCTCCAAGTGGAGGATGTCGGTGAACGTCGCGAAGACGCAGGCGCTGCTCTCCGGGAACTCCAATCTCCCGCCGCCCATGAAGCTGAAAGGGACAGACGTGCCGTGGCAGCCGCACGTCAAGTACCTGGGGGTGTCCATAGACAGGCGACTGTCTATGAAACATCACGTCGACGGTGTGGTGGCTCAAGTGAAGATGGCCAGGGGGAAACTCCGCCCTCTATTAGCCTCCAAATTGCCCCTGAGGACGAAGCTCGGGATCTATAAGACTTACATTAGGTCCCGCCTCACATACGCGTCTCAAGCGTGGCACGCCTACTGCTCGGAGACCAACAAGAAGAGACTCCGAGCCCAGGAAAACCAATGTCTCCGGGTAGTGGTCGGCGCCCCACGCTATGTGAGGAACGCGACGATCCTCAGGGACCTGAAATGGGAAAATTTAGAAAAGTTTATTTCCCGCCTGGCCAAGACTACGTACGATCGGGCGGACCGCTCGGCGCTACCCCAACTGAGAGGGATTGCGCCCCTGCACGCGCGACCGCCCGACTCAATGAAGAAACCATCGCCACGAGACGCCATCATCCCGTCGAGGACAGAAGAGGAAGAGGAGGAGTCGCCGCGAGAAGCGGCACCCGCAGGAGCCCCACATCCCCAGGTGTGAAGACCCGGCCATCACGGCCAAACCCAGGATCCCGCCTGTAGTTGCAGGCGGCGGAAGCACATCACTGAAGAGGACCACGGTCCTGACCAGTTCCCTCGCTAGCGCCCAATGGTGCTGGCCGAGAAGATCAACGCAAGGATAACAAGTTAGTGTTCGCCTTCGCTCTGTGCTGTGTTCGCCTTCGCGTGTTTCAAGTTCAAAACTTCAACAATGACTGGTCGCGGTAAGGGAGGCAAAGGTCTTGGAAAGGGAGGAGCAAAGCGTCACAGGAAAGTACTCCGTGATAACATCCAGGGTATCACCAAACCGGCCATCCGCCGTTTGGCTCGCAGAGGTGGCGTCAAACGTATCTCCGGTTTGATATACGAAGAGACCCGCGGCGTGCTCAAGGTGTTCCTCGAGAACGTGATCAGGGACGCCGTTACCTACACCGAGCACGCTAAGAGGAAGACTGTCACAGCCATGGACGTCGTATACGCTCTGAAACGTCAGGGCCGTACTCTGTACGGTTTCGGCGGTTAATTTTTTGTGTGGTGTGTTGTGTTAAAATTATATTGTGTTCGTGTCGTGTCTCTTGTCGTAGTCGCAGTTTTCAATGACAGCGGCGGCGTCGAATCGCGATACAAATACTAATACTACTACAACAACAATTATAACGTAAAAAAGGCCCTTTTCAGGGCCGCAAAAGATTCATATGTGTTAAAAAAAAATAATGCGTTTCCGAGACTAAATGAGCGTTAATCATCAAAAATATCATCCGTACAAGTACACAAAAATATATATATAATACTTACTTACTTACTTAGCTTGATTGCTACCTATATAGTATACAAACATGCACTTCATGTACCAACTAAGTTAGGTAGGTGTACCCATAAACGAGCTAGTGACAGCGTGGCATTACAAACTCGCACTCGTATCGTAATTCGTATTCTTGTTTTTATTATATTATTGTATGTAGGTACCTACTTGCTTATTTTTTGTAGTATGAAAGTTTAACGTTGTTGTCATGTTTGTCGTCGTTGGACGGACGGATCACTGCGATGTGTGTTGTTGTAGCTGTGCCTTTTATTAATTACGCCTTGATTGTTCAAGCTTGTCTGTTGTACAATTGAAATAATATTATATGTGTGTATATATATATATATATATATATACGTAAATACACCACGTATAGGAGAAGTGGAACAAACATAAGTTAAATGAAAAACAGAGATACCCATCACGGGTCTTGGTCGGTACGAGAAGTCGGCGAGAGAAGAGGCGGGCACACTCGTGTTTTACGACCCTACACTTTATGAGCTTAAAAATGGTCAAAATATAGACGGACACATGCGTAAAGTGAACACGTATCAAGTTAGGTATCTTCGTTATCAACTCGTACACGCGGATAAATGATAATTTTACGTTTTTATAGAGAAAAACGTGTTTAGAACATGACCCGACCACCTCGGGATATATCAACGCGAAAATAAACGTCTATAACTGACGTTCCTAGCGTTGTGGGATCATAAAAAATACTCAGCGCAGTGGGTGATCTCAAAAATATTCATTTATCACTATCTACGTGTATAATATATCTAATATAAATATAGAAAAAAATATATTTTCCCAACTTATGTAGTGAAAAGTTGGAAGCGGTCGTATGAGAAAACGTCTCGCGGCACCGCGGTTCTCGTTACGGTATTGCTTGATACGGACGAAATGTACCGCCGACGGTTCCCAGAGTTAACTCGTTTTGTCGTTTGTTGTCAGTTAACTACGCTCTACGCTCTCTAGCTAACACTCTTCTCGTGCTCGTGCGTGTTGTGAAAATATATAATAATAATAATGGCAGACACAGCTGTATCATCCGAGGCGCCCGCTCCGGCGACTCCGGCGAAGAAGCAGCCCAAGGCGGCGGCCGCCGCCGCCGGTGGCGTCAAGAAGGCTAAGGCGAAGCCGACTCACCCTAAAACTTCGGAGATGGTAAACAACGCCATAAAGGAGTTGAAGGAGAGGAGCGGATCTTCGCTGCAGGCCATCAAGAAATACATTGCGGCTCAGTACAAGGTCGACGCCGAAAAATTGGCACCGTTCATTAGGAAGTATCTGAAGAGCGCCGTCGAATCCGGAGCCCTCATCCAGACAAAGGGTAAAGGAGCGTCCGGCTCGTTCAAGCTGGAATCGAAATCATCATCATCCAAGAAACCGGCGACCGGATCTTCGAAGAGATCCGCATCTTCGGCGACCGCGGCCAAGTCTAAGAAGGGTGTCGCAGCCGGTGGTGCAGCGTCAAAGTCCAAGAAGGCCGCGTCGTCCCCGTCCAAGGGCAAGGCCTCCTCGTCCGCCGCCGCCGCCACCGCCGCCGCAACGGCTAAGGACAAGAAGGCCGCCGCTGCGGCCAAGAAGAAGCCGGCCGCGAAGAAGGCGGCCGCCGCACCGGCCAGAGCTAAGGCCGCAGCGGCTCCTAAAGCCAAGAAGACCGCTAAACCGCCGACCAAGAAGCCGAAGGCGCCCAAACCCAAGAAGGCTGCGACCACGCCGAAGAAGCCCGCCGCGAAGAAGGCGACCGCTGCCAAAAAGTAAATTATGTGCTATCTCTCGGGGTGTGTGTGTGTGTGTGTGTGTGTCATTATTCATCGATCACCACCATGATGATGACGAAAACGACGACAAACACAAGTCCGGAAGGAAGGGAAAAACGCCGGGCGCCGAGCGCCGCGGCCAGCAGCAGCAGCAGCAGCAGCATCGGCATCGGCGTTTCCCGCCCGCCCGCGTCTGCCTTGCAAAAAGAAAAAAAGCCCTTTTCAGGGCTAACAAATCAATCTGTGTGATCTATCTATGCACAGTTTCTTTGACAGACAGACAGCCAACCAACCAACCAAGCCAATATATATATATATATATATATATATATATATATATATATAATACATACTTACTTACGTATACATAAATAAGTAGGTAAATATAATTAATAAGTATTACCTATACTACAACACCACATAAATACCTCTCACCTGCGATCGATCGATTCATGTCCCCAATCATGTCGCGTCATGTCTAGCTCTATCGGTTCGGTCACTTCGAAGGCGGCCGCCATCTCTTATCGTAATCCTGAAAAAAAAAAGAAAAAGAAAAAAAAAAATTATTACATATTATTTGATACCTACATGTATAAATAGAAATCAATCGTACAAAACAACGTAGTGTAACGTTCGCCCGCTCCCCACTTTTGAAATTTAAAAGCGTCACCGATTGGTCGTCCGACGGTAAGGTTACTACATAAAATGGCGGATAAACCCGTTTTTAGAATGAGGATTCTGCGTTCTGACTCTAGTGCGAACGGACGTGCTGTCGCGGCGCGCCCCGAACCATTGACTCAGTGTGTGGAATTACTGTTCGATCTCGCTGTTTCGTCGTTCGTCGTTTCCGGAACTCCAAACTTCAGTGTGGGCTTTAGTGTACTCTGCGGAGAGGATTCTTGTGACGGCGAGCGCCGTTTCAGTGTGCTCGTATAGTGCGATTAGCGACCCGGCGTGCCCTTCTCAGGGCGCAAAGGCTACGTCAACCTTTTATTTCTTCGCCTGCACGACTTCAGTGCGGTTGAGTCCCACATTTAGTTGGGCCGTTCGGAAAACAAATTGGCCTGCTTTCTAACGAACGCAGGCCGAGCTGGTTGTTCGCCGAACGTAGCGTGGACCCTGGCGCTAGTCCTTTGACCCCTTCAGGGTCTCGGGCGTACAACAGGTTGGGCACTGGACCACTGGCCTTGGGGGCTTCCCTAGTCAACCCAGTGTATCGGTTAGGTAGTGTTAAGTTAGGGACACACCTGTTAGCCCAAACAAGGTTGGCAACAGACCATTACACACAGCACGTAGTAGGGAGATAGGCACACACCCCTCTGTCTATACCCGGCAGAGAGAAGCCCTTAGGATCCCGAGTGCACCCCTCGGGACTCGCCCCCTACCCTTCTGTGTCGCGACGCGACACCGTGTCGCCATAATGGCGACACAGCCCCCCCCACCCGATGAGGGCCTTTTTATAAGGTTCCTCACCGAGAAAGGAATCTCTTCGGAGGAGTTCCTGCTTTACAAGCAGGCCTCTTTCGCCCAGTCCCCCCCGATCGCGACCGCGACCGCTCCCCAAACCCAGAACAGGTACGAGACTCTACCTGTAGAAGAGCCCCTCCAGATTCTAAACCCTCCCGTTCGCGATTCGCCGTTATCGCCAATGCCGGACTCTCCGGTACGCGGTACAGGCTGCGCCATCGACGAAATGGAGCTCGACCAGCCGAGCCCACGTCCCGCCACTCGTTTCGTGTCCTCCGATGAGGACGATGACTTCGAAGAAGTCAAACGCGGCAGAGGTAAGCGGCAACGCTTGCCTACGCCGAAGTCTTCGCCGAAAAGGCATCCCCCTTCCAAGACGTCCAAGAACGTCGACGGGAAGGCTGTCAGGCCCCCGACCCCCCCCGCCTCTCAAGGCGAAAATACTTCAGGCGATACGCCCTCCGCTACGCCTAAAATCAAGGCACCTCCTCCGGTGATAATACACGGCCCCCAGCACTGGGAAGCTGTCTCTAAGACCCTCAACGAGCGCCGTGTTCAATACACGAGGGCTCAAAAATGCCCACAGGGTATCCGTGTTTCGTTGCCTACGGTCAACGAACACCGTGCCCTCACCCGTCTCCTAACCGAGCGCCACATCGAGTGGCACTCGTACACACTCGAGGAAGATCGAGTCCTTCGCGCCGTCATAAGGCGCATCCCCGTCGACGTTTCGGTCGACTACGTCAAAGAGTCGCTTTTAGAGCAAAATTTACCCGTCCGGGAGGTCCACCGGATGTACCGTGGCAGATCCCCGCGAGTACCATATGACATGGTACTCGTTGTTCTCGACCTTTCCCCAGAGGGGAAAAATATCTTCAAAATCGATAAAGTTGCCGGGCTTACCGGCTTCTCTGTCGAGCCTCCCCGCAAGCGCGGAGTCATCGGGCAGTGTCACAACTGCCAATACTACGGGCACTCTGCCCGTAACTGTCATGCGCGCGCCCGTTGCGTAAAGTGCACGGGCGACCACGCCACCCGCGATTGCGAGCGCACAAAGGAGTCGCCTGGCGATCCCGTTTGTGTGCTTTGCAAGCAATCGGGTCATCCGGCCAATTGGCGAGGCTGTTCTAAAGCGCCTAAAATAAATCCCTGGCATCCGCAGGCCAGACGCGTTCCCGCGTCGCCTCAAAATGCCCGCCCGACCCAGGCCAGACAGGCCGAATTCAGAAGCAGCCCAGCTGACTTCCCAGAAATGAGGACCAGAACATCCGGTCCCCTCTCCCAGCCGCCACCCGCGCCGGCTAACCTGTCCCAGCGAGCAGCTGCAGCGGCCTCGGCACCCGCAGCTCCTCGTCCCTCCAAGGCCTTAAGCCAACCGCCCCCGCCCGCAGGCGTGGCCCGCGCAGCACCCAATACCGCAAGGTACACGGGCCCGCGTAAGGCCACCGCCGAAGAGGCGTCTAACATAGCCTTAGAGGTACTGGACTCTATGGCGTCAGATGACTTCGAACTTCTCGAGGAGTTGGGGTACGCCCTCATAGCCGCCGGCAACAATTGGGTTGCGCGTGCGAAGGTTATGAGGGGGTACCACGACGTTATCAAGAGGTTGCAGGCGGTCCAGATCCCCGCGCATCTTCTGCCCTCTAGCCATCCGTAATGGGTAGTACAGGTCAGAGGAACAAACCCCGTTCGCTGACCGTGGCATTCTACAATGCCAACGGATCCCTCCGCGATCAAAGGACTGAAATTGCTCAGTACCTCACCCACCATCAAGTGGACATCCTCCTAGTGCAGGAGACCTTCTTGAAGCCCTCTTACAGAGACCCAAAAATCGCGAACTACAACATCATTCGCAATGATAGATTAGACAGGCCGAAAGGCGGAACTCTAATCTATTACAAGAGGTCCCTGCACTGTTGCCAATTAGACCCGCCAACCTTAACGAACATGGAATGCTCAATCCTCCGTATAGCGATGACCGGCCACTCGCCGATCAACATCGCTTCCATTTACCTCAGCCCCTCCAAATCTCTGCTTGAGAGCGATCTTCGAGCCCTATTCGCCATGGGAAACGCCACCATCTTGGCTGGCGATTTCAACAGCAAACACACCAGATGGCATTCGCTAACGAACTCGACGAACGGAGAAACCCTCACGAGACTCGAGGAGTCTCTGGATTTCGACGTTGTAGCACCCCTGGCCCCGACCCGCTATCCAATTGCGGATAATCAAAATCCCAGTGTCCTGGACTTTGCCCTACTAAAGAATATCACCCTTCAAGTGTGTTCTTTAGAGGTGCACTCAGACCTGAGTTCGGACCACAGACCGGTCCTCCTGCAACTAGGACAGACTGACAATGGGCGTCCCGCCCATACAAGGACGATTACTGATTGGAAGAAACTAGCAAGAGTGCTAAACCAATCCTCCCCAGACCTGGACGCTATCCCTGACAGGATAACGTCCACCGAACAGACAGACTCGGCGATCTCCTCCCTCACCAACCACTTGCAAGCGGCCATTAATGACTGCTCCAGGCAGGTCCCTTCTGTGGATCCGAACCACAGATTCGAACTGCCGGAAGATGTAAGGAGGTTGTTGACGGAGAAAAACGCCGTAACAAGAGTACATGACCTCTATCCCACCGATGAAGTCCGTTCCAGACTTCGCTACCTGCAACGTCGAGTTAAGGAGCGAATGAAGGAATTAAGAGACGAACGGTGGGGTGAATTCCTCTCTGAACTCAAACCGTCACATGTCACTTACTGGCGTGTGGCGCGTAGCCTGAAGTGCGATCAGATAGCTTCAACTCCTCCTCTCAATAGACCAGACGGCTCCATCGCCTTTGATGATGACGAAAAAGCTGAATGCCTTGCAGACAGCCTGGAGAGCCAATGCTCTCCTAGTCGTGAGCCAGTAGACCCCGAACATGTTGAACGTATGGGAACGCATGTAGAGAGCATAGCCGCTTCTGCATCGAGTCCACCCGTTATCGCACTCCCGCCCACTACGATTGACGAGGTACAATCGATAATAAAGTCCCTAAAACCCCGTAAAGCTGCCGGAGCTGACGGGATATCCAACGGCTTACTTAAATGCCTCCCTCAGACCCTACTACTGCTGCTAGTGAGCATCTTCAATGCTTGCTTAGCAAATTGCACGTTTCCAGACGCCTGGAAACAAGCAACAGTAATAGGCATCCCCAAACCAGGCAAAGACCTGAAAAACCCGTCCTCATATCGACCGATCAGCCTCCTGAGCTGCATCGGTAAGATATACGAGAGAATCATTTCAGCCAGACTCAAGGATTACATTGAATCCATGAAGCTGATTCCCGACGAGCAAATGGGCTTTCGTGCAAAACACTCTTGCGTGAACCAACTGCACCGCCTAACCGAACACATCCTAGGCAACCGCCGTCGCGGAAGACCCACAGGAGCACTCTTCTTCGATGTAGCGAAAGCATTCGACAAAGTTTGGCATGTTGGCTTGATAGCCAAATTAGCCGTAATGGGCCTGCCGGACAGTCTCGTACGCATCGTACGGGACTTCCTGTCGAATAGATCCTTTCGGTACAAAGTTGAGGGTACGCTCTCTAGTCCCAGACCCCTAAGAGCCGGAGTCCCGCAAGGCTCCGTGCTCTCTCCGACCCTATACTCGTTGTACACCAACGATGTACCCCGCACCCCGCACGTGGAGTTGGCACTATTCGCTGACGACACTGCGCTATACACGTCCAGTCATGGAAAAGACATCATTTCCAAACGACTGCAACAAGCGGCCGATGCCCTCGGAGCTTGGTTCAGGAAGTGGCGCATCGAGGTGAATCCGGAAAAGAGCGCAGCAGTGTTCTTTTCCAAAGATTCATACGGTGCAACACGTCCACCAGCATGGAGTACGGTCTCGCTCTTAAAAACGATATCTATGTTTGGTAAACCCATTCCATGGGTGAACCAAACAAAGTATCTGGGCGTTATCTTTGACAGCAAAATGACCTTTGGAGCACACATCCAAAGAGTACGCAACAGAGCTGCATTCTATCTAGGCAGACTCTCTCCCATGATCAGCAACGTAAAATTGTCGCTTAGAAATAAGCTGACACTTTACAAGCTAGCCATCCGCCCTGTCATGACATACGCGAGTGTGATCTTCTCACATGCAGCTCCATCTCTCCTGAACAAGTTCCAACTCATTCAGAATAGGTTCGCACGCAGAGCCACGGGATCGCCCCCGGGCCTGCGTACACGCGACCTACATAGGGACCTTGAGCTTCCATCCATTTCGAGATATCTCAAAGAAACGTCTCAACGTTACTTTGAGAAATGCCCAACCCATCCGAACCCGTTAGTTGTGCGGGCTGCCAATTACAGCCCGGCGAAAGATGTCCCCCTGCGGCGCAGACGCCCGAGGAATGTTCTCTTTGACCCTGACGATCCCATTACGGTGGCGAACCTTCCCTTCGAAAACCACTCGACTCAACGGAGTCCTGGGTTTTCCATAGGAACATATAACCGTACTCGGCGGCGAGTACGACGTAGTAGGAACAGTAGCTCGTTTTCCAGGTACCAAAATGTACCAGGGCGCTTCACGCCACCGATAGGTTCTTAGTAGGCCCTTCAGGCACAATAGTGTCGGCCCTTATGGCATTGAGCGTTTGCTACCGCTCGCGAGTTTGCATCGCTCGCTTGATCAAAGGCAAAGCCCATGGCCGAGGTTCGTCCCAACTGGGAGCCCCTTGCGCATTTGCCGAAAAGGCTGAGTGGTTAATAGCCCTCGCCTAAAACTGTCCCGCTGTAAATTTTAAAGCTCACAGGAGCTAAAATTGTAGGTCCATAACAAAAAAAAAAAAAAAAAAAAAAAAAAAAAAAACGTTTTTAGAATTACTCCGCTCGCTCCGCTTTGCTCGGTGTAACCTAACCTCGTGCTGTGCGTTATTCGCGCGTGTTAGTGTGTTAATTTCTTTGCGCGTGTTTTTAATTAAAACACAATCAACATGTCTGGACGCGGTAAAGGTGGCAAAGTCAAGGGAAAGGCAAAGTCCCGTTCAAATCGTGCCGGACTTCAATTCCCTGTGGGTCGTATTCACAGGCTCCTGCGCAAGGGTAACTATGCAGAGCGCGTCGGTGCCGGCGCTCCGGTTTACCTAGCCGCCGTCATGGAATACCTCGCCGCTGAAGTGCTCGAGTTGGCAGGAAACGCCGCGAGGGACAACAAGAAGACCAGGATCATTCCGAGACATCTTCAACTGGCCATCCGCAACGACGAGGAGTTGAACAAGCTTCTATCCGGTGTGACCATCGCCCAAGGCGGTGTTCTACCCAATATCCAGGCTGTACTGCTGCCCAAGAAGACCGAGAAGAAGGCTTAAGTTTGTCGCGCGCAGCGCATATTGTGTTGTTATTATTATTATAATAATGCGCTATTAAACCGTCGTCGGCGTGTACCGACCCCGACTGTCCCCAAAAGGCCCTTTTCAGGGCCGCAATATGATTCTGTGCGTAATTTACTATGCTTGTTTCTATTGATAAATATACGCGAACGTATATAGATTAAGCTAAGGTACATATATACATAAAAATTGTATACTTAGACCTATTATTATACGTATAATACACCCAAGCACCTACTACTTGATTCTTATTGTGTGTACATTTAGATACGACTATCCGTCCGTATGCGCGAAGGAAGCTACCATCCTACCATTACCGTAAGGCGTAAGACTCGTAGGTGCATATTATTATTTAAGTACGTTGATGTGTTGTGAATAAAAAACAATAAATCGGCCGCTTGAAGAGGACAAACAATTATCGTGAGGGGTGAGAGAGCGGGGGGGGGGGGGGGGGGGACATTGTGGTGGGGGATTTGAAACGTTACGATTGGTCGGATGATTTTTACGATCAAGTAGTTCGGTGCGAGACTTGCGAGTGAATATAACGGAAAAATCAAACGGTGCGACTTATTACTAACATTACTCTCTCTCAGTCTACAGCAGTTACAGTGAGTGTTGTTGTGAACAGCGAAGATGCCGCCCAAGACAAGTGGTAAAGCCGCCAAGAAGTCCGGCAAGGCTCAGAAGAACATCTCCAAAACGGACAAGAAAAAGAAGAAGCATAAGAGGAAGGAGAGCTACGCCATCTACATCTACAAGGTGTTGAAGCAGGTGCATCCCGACACTGGTATATCCAGTAAGGCCATGTCGATCATGAACTCGTTCGTGAACGACATCTTCGAGCGCATCGCCGCGGAAGCTTCCCGTTTGGCCCACTACAACAAGAGGTCCACCATTACTTCCAGGGAGGTGCAGACTTCGGTGAGGCTCTTGCTGCCCGGCGAGCTCGCCAAGCACGCTGTCAGCGAGGGCACCAAGGCTGTCACCAAGTACACGAGCTCCAAGTAATAGTGTGTGTGTTTGTGTACGTGTACGTGTGCGAACGAACCCGTTTCACGTCATCATCGGCGCCACCCACCATAATGATGTGATATTCAAAAGGCCCTTTTCAGGGCCACAATATATCTCGTGAGTTTTTAAATATGTTTCTCGACATCTTCCCGTCTATCTACCTCTCTACACATTCGACAATTTTAGGTAGTACCTACTTATCGTATTATATATAGGTACATACATACGTAATAAACAACTACCTACCTAACTGATATAAAGAATTTGTTATTAGTACTTACATATTTGGCTGGCAGGCAGGCAGGCAGGCACCGCGCACCGCACACACACCGCATACCCTTAACCCGGTGTTAGGAGCATCCACTGCAGACGAAACACCACCTGAAAAATAAACGTAATAATAATGATTATTTACGTACTTATTGGGTAAGTAAGTACATGAGCCTATATTAATAGGTGTGTGTATATATATTTATTTACTTTGATATCGGCACGCACGCACACACAATACGACGTCACACAATATGGCTACTGACTGCCGAACAATGGAAAATAAAATAAAAAATAGAAATGTATTCGAAATTCAAAATTAGGTAAGTACGTACTAGTGTTTATTACTTGATGAAAATGGACCTATGATGTGAACCGAAACGATTTACAAACTTTACCGACAGGGGGCGCTGTTTGTGTGCGCGCAAATGTAAGCCGTAAGTCGGCGGCGTGTCGTGGCGATAATATAAAAGAGCGGTGAACTAAAATTCAGTCAGTTTTGTTAGTTTCCTCCGCTAGCACGTACGTCGTTCGTGTCGTGGTCTCTTCGTTTTCGTGGTTTTTTTTTTTATTTTTTTGTTTGTCGTTCGCGCTCGAGTGTGTGTCATATCACAGTAAAATGGCTCGTACTAAGCAAACTGCCCGTAAATCGACCGGTGGTAAAGCACCGCGTAAACAGCTCGCCACCAAGGCGGCGCGCAAGAGCGCTCCCGCCACCGGCGGTGTCAAGAAGCCTCATCGTTACAGGCCCGGCACGGTGGCTCTCCGTGAGATCCGTCGCTACCAGAAGAGTACCGAGCTCCTGATCCGCAAGCTTCCCTTCCAGCGTCTGGTGCGTGAGATCGCTCAAGATTTCAAGACCGATCTTCGTTTCCAGAGCTCGGCCGTTATGGCCCTTCAGGAGGCGAGCGAGGCGTACCTGGTCGGACTCTTCGAAGACACCAATCTGTGCGCCATCCACGCCAAACGTGTTACAATCATGCCGAAGGACATTCAGCTCGCACGCAGAATCAGAGGCGAACGTGCTTAAATTGTAAAAAAAAAAAAGCAGCGTACATATCTGTACGTCTAGTCTTATCTATCAAAAGGCCCTTTTCAGGGCCGCATATGAATCGAAACGCAATTAACGTGTTTGTTTCTTTGTACAATATTACAATTACCTACCTACCTTAGATAGATAAGCACCTACTTACTTCACTCACTCGCTTAACACAAAATCTACTAAGTACCAATGAATGATGTATGTGATACATACGCCTAATTATGGTAAGAGTCATTAAAAAGAGAGGTTATCTATCCATCTTGCGACCATCGAAATAAGCGAGCGTTCGACTTCGCCAGCTAAGAGGCCGGTACGGTAATGATATTATTCTTCTTTCTTCTACTACTACGACGACGCCACCGCGCAGAATTATCTTCAAACAAAAACACACACACACACACACACACACACACACACACACACGCACGCACGAACATTCTTTTTTCTTCTTTCTTCAGATTTCCCCCCCCCCCCTCCGGTGGACCGCCCGCCCGACTGCCCGACTGCCCGACTGCCCGAATATCTCGATAAATTAAATCTAAAATACCTATATAAAAAATATTCGCAACTATACTAAATATACTACTATTATTATGTGTGTGTGTCGCTGCCATGCCGAGCAGACACACCCCGTCCTTCACCACACCTCGCTTCACACCCGCTCCGTTATATAAATGCGCCCGACCGCGCGGGATAACAAGTTAGTGTTCGCCTTCGCTCTGTGCTGTGTTCGCCTTCGCGTGTTTCAAGTTCAAAACTTCAACAATGACTGGTCGCGGTAAGGGAGGCAAAGGTCTTGGAAAGGGAGGAGCAAAGCGTCACAGGAAAGTACTCCGTGATAACATCCAGGGTATCACCAAACCGGCCATCCGCCGTTTGGCTCGCAGAGGTGGCGTCAAACGTATCTCCGGTTTGATATACGAAGAGACCCGCGGCGTGCTCAAGGTGTTCCTCGAGAACGTGATCAGGGACGCCGTTACCTACACCGAGCACGCTAAGAGGAAGACTGTCACAGCCATGGACGTCGTATACGCTCTGAAACGTCAGGGCCGTACTCTGTACGGTTTCGGCGGTTAATTTTTTGTGTGGTGTGTTGTGTTAAAATTATATTGTGTTCGTGTCGTGTCTCTTGTCGTAGTCGCAGTTTTCAATGACAGCGGCGGCGTCGAATCGCGATACAAATACTAATACTACTACAACAACAATTATAACGTAAAAAAGGCCCTTTTCAGGGCCGCAAAAGATTCATATGTGTTAAAAAAAAATAATGCGTTTCCGAGACTAAATGAGCGTTAATCATCAAAAATATCATCCGTACAAGTACACAAAAATATATATATAATACTTACTTACTTACTTAGCTTGATTGCTACCTATATAGTATACAAACATGCACTTCATGTACCAACTAAGTTAGGTAGGTGTACCCATAAACGAGCTAGTGACAGCGTGGCATTACAAACTCGCACTCGTATCGTAATTCGTATTCTTGTTTTTATTATATTATTGTATGTAGGTACCTACTTGCTTATTTTTTGTAGTATGAAAGTTTAACGTTGTTGTCATGTTTGTCGTCGTTGGACGGACGGATCACTGCGATGTGTGTTGTTGTAGCTGTGCCTTTTATTAATTACGCCTTGATTGTTCAAGCTTGTCTGTTGTACAATTGAAATAATATTATATGTGTGTATATATATATATATATATATATACGTAAATACACCACGTATAGGAGAAGTGGAACAAACATAAGTTAAATGAAAAACAGAGATACCCATCACGGGTCTTGGTCGGTACGAGAAGTCGGCGAGAGAAGAGGCGGGCACACTCGTGTTTTACGACCCTACACTTTATGAGCTTAAAAATGGTCAAAATATAGACGGACACATGCGTAAAGTGAACACGTATCAAGTTAGGTATCTTCGTTATCAACTCGTACACGCGGATAAATGATAATTTTACGTTTTTATAGAGAAAAACGTGTTTAGAACATGACCCGACCACCTCGGGATATATCAACGCGAAAATAAACGTCTATAACTGACGTTCCTAGCGTTGTGGGATCATAAAAAATACTCAGCGCAGTGGGTGATCTCAAAAATATTCATTTATCACTATCTACGTGTATAATATATCTAATATAAATATAGAAAAAAATATATTTTCCCAACTTATGTAGTGAAAAGTTGGAAGCGGTCGTATGAGAAAACGTCTCGCGGCACCGCGGTTCTCGTTACGGTATTGCTTGATACGGACGAAATGTACCGCCGACGGTTCCCAGAGTTAACTCGTTTTGTCGTTTGTTGTCAGTTAACTACGCTCTACGCTCTCTAGCTAACACTCTTCTCGTGCTCGTGCGTGTTGTGAAAATATATAATAATAATAATGGCAGACACAGCTGTATCATCCGAGGCGCCCGCTCCGGCGACTCCGGCGAAGAAGCAGCCCAAGGCGGCGGCCGCCGCCGCCGGTGGCGTCAAGAAGGCTAAGGCGAAGCCGACTCACCCTAAAACTTCGGAGATGGTAAACAACGCCATAAAGGAGTTGAAGGAGAGGAGCGGATCTTCGCTGCAGGCCATCAAGAAATACATTGCGGCTCAGTACAAGGTCGACGCCGAAAAATTGGCACCGTTCATTAGGAAGTATCTGAAGAGCGCCGTCGAATCCGGAGCCCTCATCCAGACAAAGGGTAAAGGAGCGTCCGGCTCGTTCAAGCTGGAATCGAAATCATCATCATCCAAGAAACCGGCGACCGGATCTTCGAAGAGATCCGCATCTTCGGCGACCGCGGCCAAGTCTAAGAAGGGTGTCGCAGCCGGTGGTGCAGCGTCAAAGTCCAAGAAGGCCGCGTCGTCCCCGTCCAAGGGCAAGGCCTCCTCGTCCGCCGCCGCCGCCACCGCCGCCGCAACGGCTAAGGACAAGAAGGCCGCCGCTGCGGCCAAGAAGAAGCCGGCCGCGAAGAAGGCGGCCGCCGCACCGGCCAGAGCTAAGGCCGCAGCGGCTCCTAAAGCCAAGAAGACCGCTAAACCGCCGACCAAGAAGCCGAAGGCGCCCAAACCCAAGAAGGCTGCGACCACGCCGAAGAAGCCCGCCGCGAAGAAGGCGACCGCTGCCAAAAAGTAAATTATGTGCTATCTCTCGGGGTGTGTGTGTGTGTGTGTGTGTGTCATTATTCATCGATCACCACCATGATGATGACGAAAACGACGACAAACACAAGTCCGGAAGGAAGGGAAAAACGCCGGGCGCCGAGCGCCGCGGCCAGCAGCAGCAGCAGCAGCAGCATCGGCATCGGCGTTTCCCGCCCGCCCGCGTCTGCCTTGCAAAAAGAAAAAAAGCCCTTTTCAGGGCTAACAAATCAATCTGTGTGATCTATCTATGCACAGTTTCTTTGACAGACAGACAGCCAACCAACCAACCAAGCCAATATATATATATATATATATATATATATATATATATATATATAATACATACTTACTTACGATAAATAAGTAGGTAAATATAATTAATAAGTATTACCTATACTACAACACCACATAAATACCTCTCACCTGCGATCGATCGATTCATGTCCCCAATCATGTCGCGTCATGTCTAGCTCTATCGGTTCGGTCACTTCGAAGGCGGCCGCCATCTCTTATCGTAATCCTGAAAAAAAAAAGAAAAAGAAAAAAAAAAATTATTACATATTATTTGATACCTACATGTATAAATAGAAATCAATCGTACAAAACAACGTAGTGTAACGTTCGCCCGCTCCCCACTTTTGAAATTTAAAAGCGTCACCGATTGGTCGTCCGACGGTAAGGTTACTACATAAAATGGCGGATAAACCCGTTTTTAGAATTACTCCGCTCGCTCCGCTTTGCTCGGTGTAACCTAACCTCGTGCTGTGCGTTATTCGCGCGTGTTAGTGTGTTAATTTCTTTGCGCGTGTTTTTAATTAAAACACAATCAACATGTCTGGACGCGGTAAAGGTGGCAAAGTCAAGGGAAAGGCAAAGTCCCGTTCAAATCGTGCCGGACTTCAATTCCCTGTGGGTCGTATTCACAGGCTCCTGCGCAAGGGTAACTATGCAGAGCGCGTCGGTGCCGGCGCTCCGGTTTACCTAGCCGCCGTCATGGAATACCTCGCCGCTGAAGTGCTCGAGTTGGCAGGAAACGCCGCGAGGGACAACAAGAAGACCAGGATCATTCCGAGACATCTTCAACTGGCCATCCGCAACGACGAGGAGTTGAACAAGCTTCTATCCGGTGTGACCATCGCCCAAGGCGGTGTTCTACCCAATATCCAGGCTGTACTGCTGCCCAAGAAGACCGAGAAGAAGGCTTAAGTTTGTCGCGCGCAGCGCATATTGTGTTGTTATTATTATTATAATAATGCGCTATTAAACCGTCGTCGGCGTGTACCGACCCCGACTGTCCCCAAAAGGCCCTTTTCAGGGCCGCAATATGATTCTGTGCGTAATTTACTATGCTTGTTTCTATTGATAAATATACGCGAACGTATATAGATTAAGCTAAGGTACATATATACATAAAAATTGTATACTTAGACCTATTATTATACGTATAATACACCCAAGCACCTACTACTTGATTCTTATTGTGTGTACATTTAGATACGACTATCCGTCCGTATGCGCGAAGGAAGCTACCATCCTACCATTACCGTAAGGCGTAAGACTCGTAGGTGCATATTATTATTTAAGTACGTTGATGTGTTGTGAATAAAAAACAATAAATCGGCCGCTTGAAGAGGACAAACAATTATCGTGAGGGGTGAGAGAGCGGGGGGGGGGGGGGGGGACATTGTGGTGGGGGATTTGAAACGTTACGATTGGTCGGATGATTTTTACGATCAAGTAGTTCGGTGCGAGACTTGCGAGTGAATATAACGGAAAAATCAAACGGTGCGACTTATTACTAACATTACTCTCTCTCAGTCTACAGCAGTTACAGTGAGTGTTGTTGTGAACAGCGAAGATGCCGCCCAAGACAAGTGGTAAAGCCGCCAAGAAGTCCGGCAAGGCTCAGAAGAACATCTCCAAAACGGACAAGAAAAAGAAGAAGCATAAGAGGAAGGAGAGCTACGCCATCTACATCTACAAGGTGTTGAAGCAGGTGCATCCCGACACTGGTATATCCAGTAAGGCCATGTCGATCATGAACTCGTTCGTGAACGACATCTTCGAGCGCATCGCCGCGGAAGCTTCCCGTTTGGCCCACTACAACAAGAGGTCCACCATTACTTCCAGGGAGGTGCAGACTTCGGTGAGGCTCTTGCTGCCCGGCGAGCTCGCCAAGCACGCTGTCAGCGAGGGCACCAAGGCTGTCACCAAGTACACGAGCTCCAAGTAATAGTGTGTGTGTTTGTGTACGTGTACGTGTGCGAACGAACCCGTTTCACGTCATCATCGGCGCCACCCACCATAATGATGTGATATTCAAAAGGCCCTTTTCAGGGCCACAATATATCTCGTGAGTTTTTAAATATGTTTCTCGACATCTTCCCGTCTATCTACCTCTCTACACATTCGACAATTTTAGGTAGTACCTACTTATCGTATTATATATAGGTACATACATACGTAATAAACAACTACCTACCTAACTGATATAAAGAATTTGTTATTAGTACTTACATATTTGGCTGGCAGGCAGGCAGGCAGGCACCGCGCACCGCACACACACCGCATACCCTTAACCCGGTGTTAGGAGCATCCACTGCAGACGAAACACCACCTGAAAAATAAACGTAATAATAATGATTATTTACGTACTTATTGGGTAAGTAAGTACATGAGCCTATATTAATAGGTGTGTGTATATATATTTATTTACTTTGATATCGGCACGCACGCACACACAATACGACGTCACACAATATGGCTACTGACTGCCGAACAATGGAAAATAAAATAAAAAATAGAAATGTATTCGAAATTCAAAATTAGGTAAGTACGTACTAGTGTTTATTACTTGATGAAAATGGACCTATGATGTGAACCGAAACGATTTACAAACTTTACCGACAGGGGGCGCTGTTTGTGTGCGCGCAAATGTAAGCCGTAAGTCGGCGGCGTGTCGTGGCGATAATATAAAAGAGCGGTGAACTAAAATTCAGTCAGTTTTGTTAGTTTCCTCCGCTAGCACGTACGTCGTTCGTGTCGTGGTCTCTTCGTTTTCGTGGTTTTTTTTTTTATTTTTTTGTTTGTCGTTCGCGCTCGAGTGTGTGTCATATCACAGTAAAATGGCTCGTACTAAGCAAACTGCCCGTAAATCGACCGGTGGTAAAGCACCGCGTAAACAGCTCGCCACCAAGGCGGCGCGCAAGAGCGCTCCCGCCACCGGCGGTGTCAAGAAGCCTCATCGTTACAGGCCCGGCACGGTGGCTCTCCGTGAGATCCGTCGCTACCAGAAGAGTACCGAGCTCCTGATCCGCAAGCTTCCCTTCCAGCGTCTGGTGCGTGAGATCGCTCAAGATTTCAAGACCGATCTTCGTTTCCAGAGCTCGGCCGTTATGGCCCTTCAGGAGGCGAGCGAGGCGTACCTGGTCGGACTCTTCGAAGACACCAATCTGTGCGCCATCCACGCCAAACGTGTTACAATCATGCCGAAGGACATTCAGCTCGCACGCAGAATCAGAGGCGAACGTGCTTAAATTGTAAAAAAAAAAAAGCAGCGTACATATCTGTACGTCTAGTCTTATCTATCAAAAGGCCCTTTTCAGGGCCGCATATGAATCGAAACGCAATTAACGTGTTTGTTTCTTTGTACAATATTACAATTACCTACCTACCTTAGATAGATAAGCACCTACTTACTTCACTCACTCGCTTAACACAAAATCTACTAAGTACCAATGAATGATGTATGTGATACATACGCCTAATTATGGTAAGAGTCATTAAAAAGAGAGGTTATCTATCCATCTTGCGACCATCGAAATAAGCGAGCGTTCGACTTCGCCAGCTAAGAGGCCGGTACGGTAATGATATTATTCTTCTTTCTTCTACTACTACGACGACGCCACCGCGCAGAATTATCTTCAAACAAAAACACACACACACACACACACACACACACACACACACGCACGCACGAACATTCTTTTTTCTTCTTTCTTCAGATTTCCCCCCCCCCCCTCCGGTGGACCGCCCGCCCGACTGCCCGACTGCCCGACTGCCCGAATATCTCGATAAATTAAATCTAAAATACCTATATAAAAAATATTCGCAACTATACTAAATATACTACTATTATTATGTGTGTGTGTCGCTGCCATGCCGAGCAGACACACCCCGTCCTTCACCACACCTCGCTTCACACCCGCTCCGTTATATAAATGCGCCCGACCGCGCGGGATAACAAGTTAGTGTTCGCCTTCGCTCTGTGCTGTGTTCGCCTTCGCGTGTTTCAAGTTCAAAACTTCAACAATGACTGGTCGCGGTAAGGGAGGCAAAGGTCTTGGAAAGGGAGGAGCAAAGCGTCACAGGAAAGTACTCCGTGATAACATCCAGGGTATCACCAAACCGGCCATCCGCCGTTTGGCTCGCAGAGGTGGCGTCAAACGTATCTCCGGTTTGATATACGAAGAGACCCGCGGCGTGCTCAAGGTGTTCCTCGAGAACGTGATCAGGGACGCCGTTACCTACACCGAGCACGCTAAGAGGAAGACTGTCACAGCCATGGACGTCGTATACGCTCTGAAACGTCAGGGCCGTACTCTGTACGGTTTCGGCGGTTAATTTTTTGTGTGGTGTGTTGTGTTAAAATTATATTGTGTTCGTGTCGTGTCTCTTGTCGTAGTCGCAGTTTTCAATGACAGCGGCGGCGTCGAATCGCGATACAAATACTAATACTACTACAACAACAATTATAACGTAAAAAAGGCCCTTTTCAGGGCCGCAAAAGATTCATATGTGTTAAAAAAAAATAATGCGTTTCCGAGACTAAATGAGCGTTAATCATCAAAAATATCATCCGTACAAGTACACAAAAATATATATATAATACTTACTTACTTACTTAGCTTGATTGCTACCTATATAGTATACAAACATGCACTTCATGTACCAACTAAGTTAGGTAGGTGTACCCATAAACGAGCTAGTGACAGCGTGGCATTACAAACTCGCACTCGTATCGTAATTCGTATTCTTGTTTTTATTATATTATTGTATGTAGGTACCTACTTGCTTATTTTTTGTAGTATGAAAGTTTAACGTTGTTGTCATGTTTGTCGTCGTTGGACGGACGGATCACTGCGATGTGTGTTGTTGTAGCTGTGCCTTTTATTAATTACGCCTTGATTGTTCAAGCTTGTCTGTTGTACAATTGAAATAATATTATATGTGTGTATATATATATATATATATATATACGTAAATACACCACGTATAGGAGAAGTGGAACAAACATAAGTTAAATGAAAAACAGAGATACCCATCACGGGTCTTGGTCGGTACGAGAAGTCGGCGAGAGAAGAGGCGGGCACACTCGTGTTTTACGACCCTACACTTTATGAGCTTAAAAATGGTCAAAATATAGACGGACACATGCGTAAAGTGAACACGTATCAAGTTAGGTATCTTCGTTATCAACTCGTACACGCGGATAAATGATAATTTTACGTTTTTATAGAGAAAAACGTGTTTAGAACATGACCCGACCACCTCGGGATATATCAACGCGAAAATAAACGTCTATAACTGACGTTCCTAGCGTTGTGGGATCATAAAAAATACTCAGCGCAGTGGGTGATCTCAAAAATATTCATTTATCACTATCTACGTGTATAATATATCTAATATAAATATAGAAAAAAATATATTTTCCCAACTTATGTAGTGAAAAGTTGGAAGCGGTCGTATGAGAAAACGTCTCGCGGCACCGCGGTTCTCGTTACGGTATTGCTTGATACGGACGAAATGTACCGCCGACGGTTCCCAGAGTTAACTCGTTTTGTCGTTTGTTGTCAGTTAACTACGCTCTACGCTCTCTAGCTAACACTCTTCTCGTGCTCGTGCGTGTTGTGAAAATATATAATAATAATAATGGCAGACACAGCTGTATCATCCGAGGCGCCCGCTCCGGCGACTCCGGCGAAGAAGCAGCCCAAGGCGGCGGCCGCCGCCGCCGGTGGCGTCAAGAAGGCTAAGGCGAAGCCGACTCACCCTAAAACTTCGGAGATGGTAAACAACGCCATAAAGGAGTTGAAGGAGAGGAGCGGATCTTCGCTGCAGGCCATCAAGAAATACATTGCGGCTCAGTACAAGGTCGACGCCGAAAAATTGGCACCGTTCATTAGGAAGTATCTGAAGAGCGCCGTCGAATCCGGAGCCCTCATCCAGACAAAGGGTAAAGGAGCGTCCGGCTCGTTCAAGCTGGAATCGAAATCATCATCATCCAAGAAACCGGCGACCGGATCTTCGAAGAGATCCGCATCTTCGGCGACCGCGGCCAAGTCTAAGAAGGGTGTCGCAGCCGGTGGTGCAGCGTCAAAGTCCAAGAAGGCCGCGTCGTCCCCGTCCAAGGGCAAGGCCTCCTCGTCCGCCGCCGCCGCCACCGCCGCCGCAACGGCTAAGGACAAGAAGGCCGCCGCTGCGGCCAAGAAGAAGCCGGCCGCGAAGAAGGCGGCCGCCGCACCGGCCAGAGCTAAGGCCGCAGCGGCTCCTAAAGCCAAGAAGACCGCTAAACCGCCGACCAAGAAGCCGAAGGCGCCCAAACCCAAGAAGGCTGCGACCACGCCGAAGAAGCCCGCCGCGAAGAAGGCGACCGCTGCCAAAAAGTAAATTATGTGCTATCTCTCGGGGTGTGTGTGTGTGTGTGTGTGTGTCATTATTCATCGATCACCACCATGATGATGACGAAAACGACGACAAACACAAGTCCGGAAGGAAGGGAAAAACGCCGGGCGCCGAGCGCCGCGGCCAGCAGCAGCAGCAGCAGCAGCATCGGCATCGGCGTTTCCCGCCCGCCCGCGTCTGCCTTGCAAAAAGAAAAAAAGCCCTTTTCAGGGCTAACAAATCAATCTGTGTGATCTATCTATGCACAGTTTCTTTGACAGACAGACAGCCAACCAACCAACCAAGCCAATATATATATATATATATATATATATATATATATATATATATAATACATACTTACTTACGTATACATAAATAAGTAGGTAAATATAATTAATAAGTATTACCTATACTACAACACCACATAAATACCTCTCACCTGCGATCGATCGATTCATGTCCCCAATCATGTCGCGTCATGTCTAGCTCTATCGGTTCGGTCACTTCGAAGGCGGCCGCCATCTCTTATCGTAATCCTGAAAAAAAAAAGAAAAAGAAAAAAAAAAATTATTACATATTATTTGATACCTACATGTATAAATAGAAATCAATCGTACAAAACAACGTAGTGTAACGTTCGCCCGCTCCCCACTTTTGAAATTTAAAAGCGTCACCGATTGGTCGTCCGACGGTAAGGTTACTACATAAAATGGCGGATAAACCCGTTTTTAGAATTACTCCGCTCGCTCCGCTTTGCTCGGTGTAACCTAACCTCGTGCTGTGCGTTATTCGCGCGTGTTAGTGTGTTAATTTCTTTGCGCGTGTTTTTAATTAAAACACAATCAACATGTCTGGACGCGGTAAAGGTGGCAAAGTCAAGGGAAAGGCAAAGTCCCGTTCAAATCGTGCCGGACTTCAATTCCCTGTGGGTCGTATTCACAGGCTCCTGCGCAAGGGTAACTATGCAGAGCGCGTCGGTGCCGGCGCTCCGGTTTACCTAGCCGCCGTCATGGAATACCTCGCCGCTGAAGTGCTCGAGTTGGCAGGAAACGCCGCGAGGGACAACAAGAAGACCAGGATCATTCCGAGACATCTTCAACTGGCCATCCGCAACGACGAGGAGTTGAACAAGCTTCTATCCGGTGTGACCATCGCCCAAGGCGGTGTTCTACCCAATATCCAGGCTGTACTGCTGCCCAAGAAGACCGAGAAGAAGGCTTAAGTTTGTCGCGCGCAGCGCATATTGTGTTGTTATTATTATTATAATAATGCGCTATTAAACCGTCGTCGGCGTGTACCGACCCCGACTGTCCCCAAAAGGCCCTTTTCAGGGCCGCAATATGATTCTGTGCGTAATTTACTATGCTTGTTTCTATTGATAAATATACGCGAACGTATATAGATTAAGCTAAGGTACATATATACATAAAAATTGTATACTTAGACCTATTATTATACGTATAATACACCCAAGCACCTACTACTTGATTCTTATTGTGTGTACATTTAGATACGACTATCCGTCCGTATGCGCGAAGGAAGCTACCATCCTACCATTACCGTAAGGCGTAAGACTCGTAGGTGCATATTATTATTTAAGTACGTTGATGTGTTGTGAATAAAAAACAATAAATCGGCCGCTTGAAGAGGACAAACAATTATCGTGAGGGGTGAGAGAGCGGGGGGGGGGGGGGGGGACATTGTGGTGGGGGATTTGAAACGTTACGATTGGTCGGATGATTTTTACGATCAAGTAGTTCGGTGCGAGACTTGCGAGTGAATATAACGGAAAAATCAAACGGTGCGACTTATTACTAACATTACTCTCTCTCAGTCTACAGCAGTTACAGTGAGTGTTGTTGTGAACAGCGAAGATGCCGCCCAAGACAAGTGGTAAAGCCGCCAAGAAGTCCGGCAAGGCTCAGAAGAACATCTCCAAAACGGACAAGAAAAAGAAGAAGCATAAGAGGAAGGAGAGCTACGCCATCTACATCTACAAGGTGTTGAAGCAGGTGCATCCCGACACTGGTATATCCAGTAAGGCCATGTCGATCATGAACTCGTTCGTGAACGACATCTTCGAGCGCATCGCCGCGGAAGCTTCCCGTTTGGCCCACTACAACAAGAGGTCCACCATTACTTCCAGGGAGGTGCAGACTTCGGTGAGGCTCTTGCTGCCCGGCGAGCTCGCCAAGCACGCTGTCAGCGAGGGCACCAAGGCTGTCACCAAGTACACGAGCTCCAAGTAATAGTGTGTGTGTTTGTGTACGTGTACGTGTGCGAACGAACCCGTTTCACGTCATCATCGGCGCCACCCACCATAATGATGTGATATTCAAAAGGCCCTTTTCAGGGCCACAATATATCTCGTGAGTTTTTAAATATGTTTCTCGACATCTTCCCGTCTATCTACCTCTCTACACATTCGACAATTTTAGGTAGTACCTACTTATCGTATTATATATAGGTACATACATACGTAATAAACAACTACCTACCTAACTGATATAAAGAATTTGTTATTAGTACTTACATATTTGGCTGGCAGGCAGGCAGGCAGGCACCGCGCACCGCACACACACCGCATACCCTTAACCCGGTGTTAGGAGCATCCACTGCAGACGAAACACCACCTGAAAAATAAACGTAATAATAATGATTATTTACGTACTTATTGGGTAAGTAAGTACATGAGCCTATATTAATAGGTGTGTGTATATATATTTATTTACTTTGATATCGGCACGCACGCACACACAATACGACGTCACACAATATGGCTACTGACTGCCGAACAATGGAAAATAAAATAAAAAATAGAAATGTATTCGAAATTCAAAATTAGGTAAGTACGTACTAGTGTTTATTACTTGATGAAAATGGACCTATGATGTGAACCGAAACGATTTACAAACTTTACCGACAGGGGGCGCTGTTTGTGTGCGCGCAAATGTAAGCCGTAAGTCGGCGGCGTGTCGTGGCGATAATATAAAAGAGCGGTGAACTAAAATTCAGTCAGTTTTGTTAGTTTCCTCCGCTAGCACGTACGTCGTTCGTGTCGTGGTCTCTTCGTTTTCGTGGTTTTTTTTTTTATTTTTTTGTTTGTCGTTCGCGCTCGAGTGTGTGTCATATCACAGTAAAATGGCTCGTACTAAGCAAACTGCCCGTAAATCGACCGGTGGTAAAGCACCGCGTAAACAGCTCGCCACCAAGGCGGCGCGCAAGAGCGCTCCCGCCACCGGCGGTGTCAAGAAGCCTCATCGTTACAGGCCCGGCACGGTGGCTCTCCGTGAGATCCGTCGCTACCAGAAGAGTACCGAGCTCCTGATCCGCAAGCTTCCCTTCCAGCGTCTGGTGCGTGAGATCGCTCAAGATTTCAAGACCGATCTTCGTTTCCAGAGCTCGGCCGTTATGGCCCTTCAGGAGGCGAGCGAGGCGTACCTGGTCGGACTCTTCGAAGACACCAATCTGTGCGCCATCCACGCCAAACGTGTTACAATCATGCCGAAGGACATTCAGCTCGCACGCAGAATCAGAGGCGAACGTGCTTAAATTGTAAAAAAAAAAAAGCAGCGTACATATCTGTACGTCTAGTCTTATCTATCAAAAGGCCCTTTTCAGGGCCGCATATGAATCGAAACGCAATTAACGTGTTTGTTTCTTTGTACAATATTACAATTACCTACCTACCTTAGATAGATAAGCACCTACTTACTTCACTCACTCGCTTAACACAAAATCTACTAAGTACCAATGAATGATGTATGTGATACATACGCCTAATTATGGTAAGAGTCATTAAAAAGAGAGGTTATCTATCCATCTTGCGACCATCGAAATAAGCGAGCGTTCGACTTCGCCAGCTAAGAGGCCGGTACGGTAATGATATTATTCTTCTTTCTTCTACTACTACGACGACGCCACCGCGCAGAATTATCTTCAAACAAAAACACACACACACACACACACACACACACACACACGCACGCACGAACATTCTTTTTTCTTCTTTCTTCAGATTTCCCCCCCCCCCTCCGGTGGACCGCCCGCCCGACTGCCCGACTCCCGACTCCGACTCCGACATTAATATTAATATACGTAAAAATTTCACCGCTACTTTTATAGACAATTGCAGGGGGGCGTGGCCAATTTCACATAGCGAATGAGAACACAGAACATTGTATAAAATCGCGGAGCCAATCAAGACGCTTTAATTACAGCCTATCAGAGAATAGAAGGTTTAATTCTCTGCTCTGATTAGCTGTTAATTATCACCGTATCCTTCCTGAAATCATATATATAAATTAGCACCCCTCTGCCCCGCAATGCCAGTTAGTTGTATAGCGTGCTTGCTTTATGGTGTTTGGAATAAAATTAAGAAAATTGAAAAAATGAAAATCAGTGTAACAAATTCAACTTACGAACAAAAGTGTGCAGTGAAGTGTACCAGTTTCTTCATCAAACTCACTTCTTCGGCGTTGTCCACGTTATCACAGAAGAACGGCCGTACGCCGTACATCACCTCGTCAGCCGAAGATCACTAACCATCACATCAATGCACTCTTCAGACGCCTGATCCTATGTCCTTTTCAGGGCCCTGGACCACCTGACCTGGTATTGGTCCTCTAGTCGACTCCGAGATTACCCCTATGGGCATTGGCTACAAATCCCTATAGACGACGTACAGTATCACCTTCCCCAGCATCTGCCTCGAGTACTGCCGTTGCAAAGGTATACGATGTCGTATGTATACCAGTACCCTGCAGGTTAACTTCGGCGTCGTATGTATGTGACATACGACGCCGAAGTTAACCTGCCCAAGAACCCAAAGGCAAAGAATATCTCCACGAGAGACGGGTGAAATTTGGTGGCTGCCAAAGGTGAACTCCTTTTTTAAGGCCCTCCACCACATCTACAGCCGACCTACACCGGAGAGGAACTTCTTTGTGAAGCTCTGACCGCCACCAACTACCAACGTCAACTACAGGCGGGAATTCTACCTGATGGTGGCGGTCTACTTGTGTTCTTATCTCAGGACTAGAACACAAGCCAGGGGTTAGGGTCGGAATGGCTTTCCGAGGCGAGTTCTTGCAGGCGTTGTCCGCCGGGCAGGACGCGATCCTATTTGAGATTCCATATCAATTCGATTACCATTACCATTCGAAAGCATAGGTTTTCCTGGGCACGGAGCAGTATATGATACTGGGGAGGGATCTGAAGTCCGTCTTGTAGATTGACTTTTCTTATCTGGGGGCAATCCCAGGAGGCGCCGCTGGCAGAGGCGTCTCCTCTTCTTCTTCCGGTATCGATGAAATGATGGCGTCTCTTGGCGATGGCTTCGTTTTGGAGTCGGGCGGACGTGTGTGGAGGGGCGTTATCGCTCAGGTGGGGAAACGCCGCTTCTGTCCTCTTTCTCGAACATGGCTTTGGCCAGGCAAGAAACAAACTCATCCAGTCCCTCCCATTTTAGGTCCCAGAGGATCACCGCGTTCCTTACGTAGCGCGGGGCCCTGACGATCGCTTGGAAACTCCTGGTTTCTTGGGCTCGAAGACGCTTCCTGTTCGCGGCAATACGCGTACCACGCCGGGCCCGCGTACGTAAGGCGGGGTCTGACATAAGGTTTGTAGATCCCTAGCTTCGTCCTCAGGGGCAGCTTCGATGACAGCAACGGATGCAGCTTGCCTCTCGTCATCTTCGTTTGGGCCACTACTCCGTACACATCCTTCTTCATTGTGAGGCGCCTGTCCACCACGAAGCAATTACAAGAGGAGATGCCGATATCCATCTTACGGAAAGTAACAGTACTATGTTATTTAAAAATTATCAAGTACTTGTCAATAGATGTCACTCCAATCTTAAAAACATGGCGATATTTCATAAATTATGAACGTTTTAAATATTAGGTATAACTTTTAGTAAATACATTTTTTCAAACGGCATCTCCTCTTAGTAAATGCTCCGGGCTGTCCACGGTTACCCCCAGGTACTTCACATGTGGCTGCCACGGCACAGTTTCACCCAGTAGTTTAAGAGGTGGCGGTAGCGGGGCGCTCCCGGTGATCATCGCCTGCGTCTTCCTGACGTTCACCGACAACTTCCATTTGGAGAGCCAGTCAGGCAGGGCGTCCAGTGTGTTCTGCATCCTCGTCGCAGCGTTCCTCGCTGTATAGCGTAGCTACGCGGTCGGTTATATGCCCATCCACTAACAACCTACCTAGATACAGAGTCAATAACACTCCATTGGTTTGGTGGTACCCAAAATTAAAAACGTCGACTTTCGTCCAGTCCGTCCGGGGTTCGAAACGGAACTGGTACCTGTCCTGATGGCATTAGTGTAGCAATTTTATAGGCATGTCTTTTCTGCTTATGTTTATTCGTAGGGGCAATATATTCTGGACCCTGACACTAGTTATCTATTCTACGACCCTGGAACCAGCAATTATCATTTTTTTATACTACCACCAGAGTAAACGTTTTACCGTAGCCTGAGGACGCCTGCAACACAAAGAGTGTATGGGTATTTCGAGATCCATGTAGAAGTCGACGAATCGGAAGAGTTAGCCATTGCGACTCGGCAAGAAGTCAATCATGTCAAACAATTACTGATCGAGCAAGGGCATAGAGCACTCTCAAGTCAAGGCCCAATAAAAAACGGTAGAGAAGGCGTCTATATAGTGACAACCATGTTACAACAGTATTCCACGTTTATATATATACGAGTATTACCACGTTTTTTTATTGACCGGACTAAACATTATGCAGCTTAACTATTAAAGCAGCTTTTATAGTTACAGCAGCCCTCGTCTACACCATTCTTTCTTTTCGGCAAAAACAAAATGGGCCAGTCGACCGTTGGTGATTCTTAAACTGGAGGAGTTAATCAGGCAGAGCTGTACTAACAGCTCTGCCCGCTTGTTGCAGTCGTTTGGAAATGATGTCTTTTCCATGACTGAACGTGTATAGCGCAGTGTCGTCAGCGAATAGAGCCAACTCCACGTGCGGGGTGCGGTGTACATCGTTGGTCTACAACGAGTATAGGGTCGGAGAAAGCAGGGAGCCTTTCGGGACTCCGGCTCTTAGGGGTCTGGGACTAGAGAGCGTACCCTCAACTTTGTACCGGAAGGATCTATTCGACAGGAAGTCCCGTACGATGCGTACGAGACTATCCGGCAGGCCCATTAAGGCTAATTTGGCTATCAAGCCAACATGCCAAACTTTGTCGAACGCTTTCGCTACATCGAAGAGAGTGCTCCTGTGGGTCTTCCGCGACGGCGGTTGCCTAGGATGTGTTCGGTTAGGCGGTGCAGTTGGTTCACGCAAGAGTGTTTTGCGCGAAAGCCCATTTGCTCGTCGGGAATCAGATTCATGGATTCAATGTAATCCTTGAGTCTGGCTGAAATGATTCTCTCGTATATCTTACCGATGCAGCTCAGAAGACTGATTGGCCGATATGAGAACGGGTTTTTCAGGTCTTTGCCTGGTTTGGGGATGCCTATTACTGTTGCTTGTTTCCAGGCGTCTGGGAACGTGCAATTTGCTAAGCAAGCATTGAAGATGCTCACTAGCAGCAGTAGTAGGGTTTGAGGGAGGCATTTAAGTAAGCCATTGGATATCCCGTCAGCTCCGGCAGCTTTACGGGGGTTTAGGGACTTTATTATCGATTGTACCTCGTCAATCGTAGTGGGCGGGAGTGCGATAACGGGTGGACTCGATGCAGAGGCGGCTATGCTCTCTACATGCGTTTCCATACGTTCTACATGTTCGGGGTCTACTGGCTCACGACTAGGAGAGCATTGGCTCTCTAGGCTGTCTGCAAGGCATTCAGCTTTTTTGTCATCATCAAAGGCGATGGAGCCTCTGGTCTATTGAGAGGAGGAGTTGAAGCTATCCGATCGCACTTCAGACTTCGCGCCACACGCCAGTAAGTGACGTGTGACGGTTTGAGTTCAGAGAGAAATTCACCCCACCGTTCGTCTCTTAATTCCTTCATTCGCTCCTTAACTCGACGTTGCAGGTAGCGAAGTCTGGAACGGACTTCATCGGTGGGATAGAGGTCATGTACTCTTGTTACGGCGTTTTTCTCCGTCAGCAACCTCCTTACATCTTCCGGCAGTTCGAATCTGTGGTTCGGATCCACAGAAGGGACCTGCCTGGAGCAGTCATTAATGGCTGCTTGCAAGTGGTTGGTGAGGGAGGAGATCGCCGAGTCTGTCTGTTCGGTGGACGTTATCCTCTAGGTCTGGGGAGGATTGGTTGAGTACTCTTGCGAGTTTCTTCCAATCAGTAATCGTCCTTGTATGGGCCCATTGTCTGTCTGTCCTAGTTGTAGGAGGACCGGTCTGTGGTTCGAACTCAGGTCTGAGTGCACCTCTAAAGAACACACTTGAAGGGTGATATTCTTTAGTAGGGCAAAGTCAAATGGCAAATGGAAGCGATGTTGATTGGCGAGTGGCCGGTCATCGCTATACGGAGGATTGAGCATTCCATGTTCGGTAAGGTTGGCGGGTCTAATTGGCAACAGTGCAGGGACCTCTTGTGATAGATTAGAGTTCCGCCTTTCGGCCTGTCTAATCTATCATTGCGAATGATGTTGTAGTTCGCAATTTTTGGGTCTCTGTGAGAAGGCTTCAAGAAGGTCTCCTGCACTAGGAGGATGTCCACTTGATGGTGGGTGAGGTACTGAGCAATTTCAGTCCTTTGATCGCGGAGGGATCCGTTGGCATTGTAGAATGCCACGGTCAGCGAACGGGGTTTGTTCCTCTGACCTGTACTACCCATTACGGATGGCTAGAGGGCAGAAATTGCGCGGGGATCTGGACCGCCTGCAACTTCTTGATTACGTCGTGGTACCTCCTCATAACTTCGCACGCGCAATCCAATTGTTGCCGGCGGCTATGAGGGCGTACCCCAACTCTTCGAGAAGGTCGAAGTCAACTGACGCCATAGAGTCCAGGACCTCTAAGGCTATGTTAGACGCCTCTTCAGCGGTGGCCTTGCGCGGGCCCGTGTACCTTGCGGTATTGGGTGCTGCGCGGGCCACGCCTGCGGGCGGGGGCGGATGGCTTAAGGCCTTGGAGGGACGAGGAGCTGCGGGTGCCGAGGCCGCTGCAGCTGCTCGCTGGGACGGGTTAGCCGGCGCGGGTGGCGGCTGGGAGAGGGGACCGGATGTTCTGGTCCTCATTTCTGGGAAGTCAGCTGGGCTGCTACGGAATTCAGCCTGTCTGGCCTGGGTTGGGCGGGCATTTTGAGGCGACGCGGGATCGCGTCTGGCCTGCGTCTGTGAATGCCAGGGATTTATTTTGGGCGCTTTAGTGCATCCTCGCCAATTGGCCGGATGACCCGATTGTTTGCATAGCACACAAGCGGGGTCGCCAGGCGACTCTCTTGTGCGCTCGCAGTCACGCATGACAATTACGGGCAGAGTGCCCGTAGTATTGGCAGTTGTGACACTGCCCGATGACTCCGCGTTTGCGGGGAGACTCGACAGAGAAGCCGGTAAGCCCGGTCAAGGACTACGAGTACCATGTCATATGGTACTCGCGGGGATCTGCCACGGTACATCCTGTGGACCTCCCGGACGGGCAAATTTTGCTCTACAAGCGACTCTTTGACAAAGTCGACAGAAACGTCGACGGGGATGCGCCTTATGACGGCGCGAAGGACTCGATCTTCCTCGAGTGTGTACGAGTGCCACTCGATGTGGCGCTGTTTCGCCATTATGGCGATACGGTGACACGTCGCGTCACAGAAGAGTAGGGAGGGATTTTTTATGACTTATTGTCATTTAAGTCAACAAGAAAGTTATGATAGACTTCGATTGGCCTTTCACGATGAAGCCCCATCTCGTGCCACTGTTTACAACTGGTTTAATGAGTTCAAACGTGGTCGCACTAATCTCACCGATGATCTGTGTGAGGGACGGCCTTCTACGGCGACGACTGAAGATAACATCAGTCATTGTATTTTTAAAATAATTCGCGCCGCACATAACTTTTCTGTTTTTCCTAATGGTTGACTGGGAGAGAATGCTTTTAGCATTAAGTCCGCCAATTGTAAACTTGTGGTACAATAAAGATTTATAAATAAATAAAATAAATAAATAAATCAGTGTTGTGCGGCGTATGATAGAGACTGACAAAAGAGTGACCTATCAGCAGATTCGGGCAAGTTTAGGCATCGGTATGAGCCAAGTGCACAAAATCCTGCATGAACATTTAGCGGTCAGGAAGCTTTGTGCCCGGTGGATACCACACGATTTGACCGAGGCCCGAAAATAAAAGAAAAACTTTGAGGAAAACGTTTTATGGACGCCGAGGAAGCAGTGGCTGCGTCTCAAAACGCCGTCGAAGAGACCCCTAAAGACGAGTGGGTGCTTTTCTCAGTGGTTCCATCGGATGCGGAGATGTATTGACGTGAAAGGACACTATTTTTAAAAGATGTAATAAAAGGAATAACTTGCTAGTGTGCTCAGTTTTTGATTTTCAGTTTGACCCTCGTAAACATAAAAATTACTAAGTGTGTTAAATTGGGAAGTCTGCTGATAAAGGAATTCTAAGTAGCGGGAATCAAATCTAGTCTAAAAACGTCAAAATTTAATTATTGAACAGTGATCGCAAATTATGTGTGTTATCCGCGGATGTGACCATCGTCGAAAATTACAGAAATATCAAATATTCGCCTGGATTTGATTATAATTTATAGAACGAACATACACTGACCTTTTTTATCCCTCTTGCGAAGTAACAGCGCTGTAGCGATCGAGACGAGGGAGACTTCACGTGGATGGAGCTGCGGCTGTAAGTTCAAACCAAATCACTAGTCGTGGAAAGCAAGTAAATATTTCCACCTTATTTATTCTGTGGTATTGCTTCAGACGACAAAGGAAACACTCAAAATGTACTCAGGTGTGGGTAGTTGGAAAAACCGTTTCTATCCTACCAAAGGTATGGTAGACAAAACGCAGTGATCAAATGGGTGTCTAATAAAATACAGATTTTTTGATTTTATTTAATTTTCATATAATAAAAAAATTTATAAAAATGTTTTCGTTTCTAATTACAAATTGTTTATTTTTTTATTGTACATACAGGTGGAGCTAACTGACTAAATAATTACTGTGATTTGATATATGGAAAATGAAAATCGTTGAAATTAATTGCGACAAAATGATTGATTCCCATTTACAAATATTTTTTATCGTTGGAGGAATGATCCAGAGACTGGAAATATTGACTGGCAATAATTCCTTAATTACAGCGGTTTTTTAAAGTGCAATGAAGTTGAAATAAATAAAATATAAGAATATTTGTGGATACTCAGCGCGTATCCACAGAGCTACGTCGAAAACGTCGAAAGTAATTTACCCTCACAAAATATGTAAACTAAAATGTTAGACTAAAGACTAGAATTACCGCAAACCAATTTAGTGCTTTATTTATTAACTTATCAATCACACTTCAATAGATGGCTTTATATAATTTTGTGTAGTGTCCTATCAAGTTGAAACCCTGTGATTGTGTGTACGTGCTAGGATTAATGCACATACAAATAATTAGTAAATATAAGTTTTAATAACCTGATAAAAATAAAATTACAATATCTGTAATCAACTTTTTATTTTTAGGGTTATCACACTAAACTGGAGATAATAATTGCACCTTTGAAGAAAGATGGAGCAATGTCGCACAACATCTCAAATTGCATTTACTTAATCTTACTTGAAATTCAAAAGCTACCATTTATTTAAATATTTCGTGATGTCACAAATTACGGGAAACAGCGCTATCTGGAGCAGTGTACATCCGTATTCTTATAAATAACCTTAAGGACGTCCTTCACTCGGAACTCATTTGAGAAGTATTCAAACTTTCATTGAAAATCACACTCTTGGTTGGTTGCTTGAGGAAACTCCAATGAGGAAAGACACAGGTATATTAACAATCCAAAACACAAAAATTAAAAAAAGTTAGTAAGTAGATACACCTATGCAAAAAGTGGCAAAAAACTAATTTCTTTCCACTTTATTTCATTTACCTCTCAACCAACCTTATATTTGACAGTTCAATGTTATGACTTTAATATGTTCTTTAACAGCTAAAATTAATTATAACAAACAAATTAACCTAAAAACTTAAAAAATAATGTAAAAGTAAAAACTTAAAATTTAAATTTAAGCAATGTCCTTAAAAAAGACTTCCAACTGTTAAGTTCAACTCATGAAAGAGCCCTGCGTTCTTCAAATAAGTTAACTCTCGCCACTCCTTCTCACCGTACTGGGTTCTACTCCAACTCTTTCGCCGTTACGGCTGTCAGACTCTGGAACGCTCTTCCCGAATCTATTAGGAGTGCCTCTAGCCGCGATGGTTTCAAAGCTCTGGTATTCGGACATTTTCTCGCTCAGCAAAGCAACTGATTAAATGTAATTAACCATACTTGGTTTAATGACGTATATTGCATCTGTATTTTATGTAACATTATATTATATGAATTTACTATATGTTTATGTATATATATATATATATATATTATACCCACATTTAAGCTCTCTGCTATACCCAAAGGTTGACTGTTAGATAATGCTTTTAGCATTAAGTCCGCCTATTGTGCTTTACAAATTGTAATTTGTACAATGAAGGTTAAATAAATAAATAAATAAATGTCCATGTGGCATGCTGGCACGGTGCCAAGAACACTGGCTGCATTTCCACGTTGAATTGCAATTCTTTGCGCTAGGAATGAGCCAGCCCTCTTGTCAATTACTCAGCTCCAATGACTAGTGTCGACGAATCATACCAATGAGTTGGAGTGAGGTTGAGTCGAGTTTGAGCAAACGTTTGAGAATATGGGTGTAGGCAATCAAATCGAGTGAACTGTCAAGTAGTATTATTATTTAACGGCCGGTAAATACGGAAACCAACCAAGCGCGTGGCCTGACAGAAGTTCAGCTATAAAAATTTTTTTTGGTAAAGACCTACAATTTTAGCTCCTGTGAGCTTTAAAATTTACAGCGGGACAGTTTGAGGAGAGGGTTATTAACCCTCAGCCTTTTCGGCAAATGCACAAGGGGCTCCCAGTTGGGACGAACCTCGGCCATGGGCTTTGCCTTTATCAAGCGAGCGATGCAAACTCGCGAGCGGTAGCAAACGCTCAATGCCATAACGGCCGACACTATAGTGCCTGAAGGGCCTACAGAGAACCTATCGGTGGCGTGAAGCGCCCTGGTACATTTCGGTACCTGGAAAACGAGCTACTGTTCCTACTACGTCGTACTCGCCGGCGAGTACGGTTGTATGTACAGAATAAAGGTCACGCACTTGGCCGCTTTTATTTCAGTTTGCTTCTTCTGTACAGGGCAATAGACAACGCTGTACCGGTGGCCCAGTTTTGGGTATCAAGGGGTATAATAATGTTAACGTCGACACGCTAAGAAGTTTTCTACATAAAGGTAGACTTCTTGCAGCTGAAACTTTTGTTTGGAAGAAAGTAGGATCAGGAATGCTATTTTGAAAAGTGCGACTCAGTGCGAATTTTTGTTCGATAGCGAACTATTTTCATTCGACATTATATTTCAAACATAAATTTGAAGTGTCAAAATTAATGAGTCTGGATTACCCTAGATGACAAATTTACTGACTTGAGCGAATGACATCAAGCGACGAGAAATCTACATATCAGCGACTGACATAAATTTATTCGAGCTACATAAAAATATAACCCGATTATAAAATTTGTGCCACCTAATATTTTTTTAAATTTATTACTAAGGTACTGCATATTATTCACAATTTGGCAAACTGGATTACTAATGTTTGAACAAAAAACTGTTACTTTTACGAACACTGTAACACCATAATCAAGTAATCACCATAAAACAAGTCGTCTTTTGAAACTCCATCGTTTCTGTCACAAGCTCTGTCGCTCGCTCGCTGTTATGATCACTAAAACCTTAACCTCTGTCACAAAGTCGGCTTTTGAAAGTAAGTAGTTTCTGTCACAATGTAATATAGTAATTTAGTCGCTCACTTAGTAATTTGGAAACTTGGTACGATTATTCGTCTCTTATAGTCAGTAGCTCATTTAGCCAATTGATCAATGTTAGTTATCAGTTTAGTAATTTAGTTGCAGACTTAAATTCATACAGCTCAAGTCATTAAAACAGTAAGTATATCATCAACAGTTGGTAAATAATTTTTTGTTCGGCCGTTAAATTATATTCCATTTTAAAATCTATGCTTGTTAATTGAAACGATATAAAAATCTGTAATATTTATTTCAACAGATTTTAAACATAATACATATAAGATAAGATCAAAAATAAACAAAAATACATATAAATAAAAATAATTTATTTTTTAAAATAAATTAACATGATTTTATTCTTACTGATTATGGTTAACATTGAATCTACGGTGGCGTGTGGAAGTTTGAATACCAAGTATCCGCATTATTGTATACTGTATTGCATAAGAGCTCACTTAAAAACTTAATAGAACGATTCGGACACTTTTTTGCGAAGGAATCGAATATTAAGTTCTTAGGATAAGCCACAACGAATCATTACATCGAGACATATTTATCTCGTGTTTGAACGGATAACGAGTACTTGGCAAAGAGCATGATGTTTTAATAACAGAGTTGCCTACTTCTAATCTAGGAATGACAGTATAAAATACATAAATTGGAATAATACTATTCAATACACCGATCAACAAGTGCACTCATCATAAGAGCATATTGCACGTAGCATTCCTGCTAGCTTACACTTTGTTCATTTCTAGCCGTTGCAAGAAGCTTGAGTAAGGTTCCACAATGTAAGTATCTCGCTATGATATATAACAAAAAAAAATAATTATTAATTTAAACTTTCGTTTGGGTGAATTACGTTTTATATTGTTTACAAACCCCTAAAATAAGCAAAAAACGTGCTCCACGAGCAATAATAATTAACTAAGCGACGAGTGACTTGAATATTATTATTAAAACATCATCTCCGGTCAACGTTTGGGAGTTCACTTGGTTTTGGCGGCTTCTTCCGCGGCTAGCCTCTTGCGCATGGACTCTGGCATTTCGGCAGGCGGCGGCCGCGGCATCCTCAGCCACACCTGCGGACACTCGGGTCAGTATGTCGTGTTGCGGTCACCCCTTTCCATACCGATTGAACACTCTCATATACTTGTGTGTCCACAGATAATGTCGGTAGGAACAATTGGTTTAGTTTATAATCATTGAAAAACTATTTTCATCTGACGACAGAAAATTCAAATTACAACAACTATTCGTATGTTTGATATACAGTTAATTATGTTGTGTAGTAAGTCTCCCGCAGTCGTATATTTTCCTGTTGCATCCTTACAATTAGGTCTGGGGTACGCTTTAGTCATGGTTTTAAGGTCTCATTATTATATATATCTAAGTAGCGATTTCCTTATTTCATCCTTTCGAGTTCATCGTGAATGTAACAATATTAGCCGGACATAAGTTCTCGTGAGAATATAGAAAAGTCAGTGAAACGTCAGATTACAATATCGGTCGAGTAGTATTTGGGATTTTGAGTTTACACGTTACATGTTTGAAACTAAGACCACCACCAATCCATCAAGTAGCTTACATCCTTGCGAAGCCGGTGCGGTTTTTTTACAAATATTACAAAGCACGTTTAACCGCTTACAACTTATAAACTACTGATCGGAATCGAAAAATTATTTCTTCATTAGACAGCTCGATATTTGTAGAAGGCAATAACGAATAGTTAGTAAATAAATAAAGGTGACAGCGACCTTGACGGCGTCGTAGATGAACCACTGCAGGCCGGTGAGCGTGCCGATCATGACGATCCTGGGCCCGAGGCCCTTCCACACGCCAGCCCAGCCGAGCTTGCTCATGATGGAGCCCACCGTCGCCGTCTTGTCCTGCAACGGAGACCGACATATTTTTACTTCTAAACTAACGCATATTTATTTAAAACATAACGCATATTTGCACACCTTAATATAGTAATAGTAGAAAAAAAAAAAAATATAATAAACTAGCTGTTTCCCGCAGCTCCTGTCTCGGGTCTTCAACTATATTCATACCAAATTTCATCAAAATCCGTTCAGCGGTTTGGCCATAAAGGCGTAACAGACAGACAGACAGACAGACTTTCGCATTTATAATATTAGTATGGATAACAGAGTACCGATTATTAAAAGAATTGATAATTTTAATGATTTTTCGATTAGCAAAATTTTCCAGTTGCAGTTCAATGGCACGCCAATGTAATACGATTGGTCTTAAAATTAGCAACAGAATACCAGAAACGTAAAAAGTTGTCATTGCGATCCAATTGTGCACTATGTAAACTAAGAGAATTAACACCCTAAACTGACGTGCCCCGCTTGCCCAGTAAGCTGTCCAAAAGAAGACCTTATATCGACCACGGAAAGTGCAATGAAGGTGGCGCGCTTCTGGACTGACAAAAATTAGATGTTTTAGATTGAATAGAGCTTTCGATTTGAAAAGAAGCAACGTACCTGGTTGAGCTTGGACACGACAGTGTCGGCGGGATGCGACACGATCGCACAGAACACGCCCGCGATGTAACCGGCCGCGAACGTCACCACTAGTTGCTCTCCTTTAGTACATTCCGCGCGGGGCTTCGGCACCACATACTGAAATATAATACGAGTATATACATTAAACACTGTCAAATTTTGCAAATTATCCATCTTCTTCTATCTAGAATTATTGATTAATAAACACAAAGTTATTTGCATAAACAAAGAAAACTAGAACTAAACTAGATAAAAGTAACAATTGTCAAAAATTAATAATAAATAAAATTAGTTTTATTTCGGATAAATAAATTCCATAACATCATTAAATTATATTACAGATTACATTAAAATTTTTGAAAATTGAAATACATTTAAATAATAAGGGACCATAAACGGGGAATATTCTGGAGCCCAGAGGGCACAAAATAAATTGATTTTCAATTATTGCTAAGTGCGAGCTGTAGACAAAGTAATTACTAGTTATTACATAAATCTAAAAGTAACCAAAAATAAGACGAATTCTCCTCGTCTAAACCGTTAAATGCTGTGTTTGGACCGACAGGTGTAAAATAAATAATAAAAGATGTTTAATTTAATGTATAACGCGTGAAACCATAACAATAAAAATATTATTAACAAGATAACAGTAATTTAAAAACTAAAAAACCCGACTGCGTTTCTGTGTAATATGGAAATGAAAAAACCGTTTAGTAGCCATAAAATCCGCCATTTTGTTTTTTATTTTTATTTTCAAATACCCAGTTTCACTCTCACAGTCTAACGAAACCTCTCAAGCTAAAATCCATCGAGCCGTTCAGGCTGCAGAGCGTGCCAAACAATTATACATACATACATACTCTCTAAAAACATAACCCTCCTTCTGTAAAAATACTATATTTTTCCGGCCGCCATTTTGGCACGCTTATCTCTAGCATTGATTTGTGAGCATTTTATCTCATAGGAATGTAGTTTTGTAATTATTTTATTGTATCATCTTTGTCTGAAAAAGATCCTAAATAAGAGTTAACTGGTCCGCCATTTGCTTTTCCCATCGGAAGGCACGCGTCTTCGTGTTAGGACGCTTCAATGTAGGTACTTACTACCTTGTTCAGAGATTTGCGCGCGAATGTGCTATTTCTTTGTGCACAAAGGGGGTGGGCTACGAGAATCAAGAGAAAAATGTAATGTTTTAAATTTAGTGATGAATCGTTTAAGGGTCAAATAAGACTAGGTGAAGAAAAGCTCGAACCATTTTTAAAATAGTAATTAAATATCAACCTTAATCCATCCAGACAAAGCTGAGAATAATATGCAACATATCTTTTTAAAGGGATACGATTTTAATGTTGCATACAACTTTCAGCTTTGTCTGAATGGAATAAGCTTTGCATTTATTATTTTATACAAACAACTTTGCGTCTCTAAAGTTGATACTAGCAGTAGCGCCGCAGTAAACATTTCTAGGTATCAACAGATTGCGGACGCGAGTTGGGAGGAAGTAAAGACAATGCTTGTATTGTCTGTACCCAAGCAAACTTCAGAGATGCAAAGTTATTTGGGGCGAATTGTAAAAATACTTCATACCCGAGCTCTTATTGGAAATGATTCAACGCTTCTTCCATCTCCTCCACTTCCACAATCTAAATTGACCAAAGTCTTATGGTTTACACTAAATGGTCTCGCGATACGACACTACTACCGAAACCCGAACACGAGATATAGACCGCTTCACGTAAAAACAGCGGCGGCAATTAGTGGAACTAAATATTTTTCAAGGAAAAATTTCGCTGGACAAAGACACTAGCGCCACTCCCACCGTTCTTTTTACGTAAACCCACCTTTATACTTTGAGCGCGAAACATCATTTTAAACACTTCACACCGTAGTACTAGCGGTAGAGTACTATTAGAATTAGTCACGGGGACACAGCGACCACGATGTACGTGCGCACGCGCGGGATGTTCGATGCAGACTGGGGATGGGGGGTCATGCAGTGTGACCATCTCAGGTAAAGTACAGTGTTACCATCTCTAAATAGTTACTGCTTGATTTTTATTCTATTATAGGTACAGAATAATATTCCTGACCAATAGAAAAAATAAAATCAGAATTTTAAAGCAGTAATTTTTCATTTTAATATTGTACTTTCCTTTTTTTTTGTTATTTTAGTGTGAATATATTAGTGCATCTAACTTTTTATTAATGAATACAGAAATACAGTACTTATTCTTTTAAAAAAAATTGTCACTAAATTTCACAAAATCAAACGTAAAGCTTTTTTAAGAATCTTTATTTGGCTCATTGAAAAATATGAAGCGTTTTGTATTTCTTTTTTATCTAAACTCGACAACATCCCTTGTTTATAACAGTCTGACGCGTCAATGTCACGAGCGGTTACTCAACCAGTCTCGATCGATTTCGCATCAATCTGTACGTCAACCATGAATCAGAATGATATTTTATTGACGCAGACCCTAGCGCTGCGTTAACAAAGGTCCATTGAAACTGACGCGAATCAGAATTTAAGGAAGTGCCGCCAGTCGCGCGGGATTCGCGTCAGTTTGAATGGACATTTAGACTGGCAAAATCTGTACAGCGCCCCTGGCGGATATAGTAAGGTATTGTATCTAAGCAATTCCATATTAAATTTTAACGCGGTCACTAGCGTTTGCGTTAATAAAATCTCATGGTACAGGTACTGTTGTCATTCACAACTGATAAGAAAAATATGTTTGGACGGGCGCTAGTCTGATACATCGAAGTGGCATAACCACGAGGACCGCGTGCTTGTCCATGAGAAAAAATGGCGTACGAGAAATCTCTTTTTAATGATGTTTGTGTGACAGACAAAGATGACACTACAAAATACTATTATAGATTCGTAGACAACATGCTCTCTTCATATACTCCTTCCTCGGGGGTTTGATGTAGTATCGGGTAGCTCTATCTGCTCCGCCTGCGTCAAAAAGTAGCCTATGTTTGACCCCGGGTCTTCAACTATATTCATACCAAATTTCATCAGTTATTAAGTCCCGCTTCCATTATAAAGCTGAATCGAGACGCGCCGACTCTCCCAAGAGTTGCTCCCATATATTTAGTATGAAACAACGTCCACTATAGGCCGGAGTGAAAACGCTCGAGTAGAAACAGCGTGGCGAGTCAGCGCGGGATGGCGGAATAGTGAGCGAGACAAACTGATACTGGTATAGCGTCGTCTCATGCTCCGGATACGTGTCTTGACGACGAGTTGCGATGAAAATGGAATACGTAATATTTCTTATGGATCACCATTACAGCTTGTTATTTTTTGTCTTACCGCTTAACTTTCTCAACATTGTCCATTTGGTTGACTGGTAGAGAAAGCCTCAGGCTTTAAGTCCGCCATTTACAATTATGTGATAAAGTTAAATAAAAAAAAAAGCTAGTGTCAAATCTCTGCGATCGGGGAAACAATTTCGCAGAGATACACAGACACAAACTGGTAGGAATGGTTACCTGGTACAGCAGCTCGAGCGTCCTCTCGAAGCAGGCGAACTTCATCATGGTGTAGGGGATCTGTCGTCCCCACAGCGGCACCAGCCCCTTGTAGAAGGTTCCGTAGCCCTCGTTCTGCACCATCTTGGGCCACGCCTCGCGCAGCGTGTTCGCGAACCCGGGCATCGTCTGGATGCGCACCTGGCGACGTTACAATGAGATGATGAATACTCCGGGTCGCGAGATAGATCATGAGAGATCAGCCATGTGCCTTTTCCTGAAACATTTTCGCAAATGTTCCCAATATTTTTTAAAAACTTTGGTTTGGTTTCACGTTTTTTGCGCATGAACATGTTTAAAATACTACAGTTTTTGGATAATCTTCTTCAATTATTTAAATAAATTTTCGAATGAAAACGTTAGCAAATTTACAGAAAATTGGGAACAATCCCGTTAATTTACAGTGAAGTTTATTTATTTAATTTTGGTACACCAACAGGTTACATGTAATACCATACAATAAACATTCCCAGAAATGTGCTAGCATGCAACCCAATTAAATTCCCAGTTTTCCAGCGACATATCACTAGTTCGAGAAGCATACTTTGTTTAGTTGTATCCAGTTTGGTTAAGATTAGGACATTGCGGGCCTGCATCACTTGATTGTCTGAAACAATGACGATTCCGTGCTTCGGAAGGCACGTTAGGTCGTTGATCCTTGCTGACATTTGATGGTCGTTAAAGGTAAAACTCTGGCATCATCGTGTACAGGGTCGATTGACCATATAACCCATATGAATGAACTGAAACGTAACCTGAAAACGCAACTAGGAAACACGTTTGTTTAAGATCTTCCTAATAATAAATAAATAAGCACAATAGTCTTAATAAGTGTCTATTTAAAACGATGAAAAGTGTAGGTCGCTCTCTAATGCTAGCGCCACGACCTGTTTGAAGCCCCACAAATGATGAAAATATATTAAAGCCACACATTTCCAGCTGATTCTGTTTTCTTTCTTGGTCATATAGATTGATAAGCTCAATTTAAAGATTTGAAATTTTCTGCAGTATAGAATTAGCAGCCAGGGCACAAAGCGCGAAGAACTGATTGCCGATGGGGCCGAAAGGTTGACAGACCACACAGGCCTAAAGAAGGTCAAGCAAATCTAGAAATACAAGGGGGAGCCACATGCTCAGCAGTTGATTGATTGCAGCTGAAATCATAACTTATCTTTGATCTTAAAGTAGTATTAATTTTAAAAATTATAGCTAGGATGCCTCCACGTTGTAAAATATTACGAGAAACATAAATAATCGAGCAAAAACTGGAATAGAAAAAAAAATAGAATGTTCAGTACAAGCTAAAACTTTGATCATTCTCATTGCTCTCTAAATAATATATCTGGTAGAAGGACCATAAAGGACTTCTATCCACGGCCGTAAAACCATTTAAAAGAAACTAATTTCTAGTCCTACTTCTATGAAAAAAATACAGTTCACACGGACATGAAAACTCTGTCATGTGTCTTGTAGTGACACTACTGTCAATTACAACAATTGCTATAAATATTTGTTTGATAAATTTATTATGAGTCGGTGAAAAGACTCAATTCTTGTGTGTTTTACCAGTTGCTTCTTTAGCTAGCAACGGTACGCTTCCGAACATAAGGTACGCTTTAATCATGGCCCTAGGATTTATTATAACAATGGAGCGACATGCTACCAGACCAAATAGGATTGTGTTGGTGTGGGGAGACCTTTGCCCAGCAGTGGGACAGTATAGGTTAAAAAAATAAAAAGGTTCCAAAGGTAGACCATCGCTGACTGTTTTTCCTAAAAGAGTATTTGTATTGTATTAAACTGAGGCTCTTTTTATCTCGAAACTTTGTTCCGCTGTGTTTCTGTTTTTATTTTGTTATTCTCTGTGCGTTATGTTTCTCGAAAATAAATTTATTAATCTGTTCACCTTCGGCACAGTCAACATATCTTTGTATGTAACTTTCTATGGTACTATAATGTGTTTTTTTAAATTCGCAATCTTCAGACTATAAGCAAATGTGGTGTGTGCTTCTTAAAATTGGTTTTACTAACTTCCTTACTTTACTATAGGCAGCAACTGTGAAAATTTCAACTGTCTATCATGATCCATGAGAAACACCCTGGTGACAGACGGACGGACAGGGAAGTCTTAGTAATAGGGTCAGGTCTTAACCTTTAGGTACCCTAACAAGATAAAGGTAAAACTAAAAACCAGACTGCGTGTCTGTATAGTTCGGCAATGAAAAAAAAACTAAAAATCAGCTGTTTTGGTATTTTTAATTATTTTGATATATCCAGTGTCACTCTCACAGTAAATACGAATCTAACGACACCTCTCAAGCTAAAATCCATCGAGCCGATCAGGCTGCAGAGCGAGACAAAAAATTATACATACATACTCCACCAACAAGAGTCCAGCTCTTAAATTTTTGATGATGATGACATACCTACCTACATACTCTCGAAAAACATAACCCGCCTGTCGCAGTCGGGTAAAAATGACTATTTACATTGTGATTACCTTGGCAGCCTCCAGCGGAGACAGCGCGATGTCTGCGAAGAATTCAGCGGAAGCTGAAGCGGCGAGGTACACGCCCGTCCTGTACGAGTACGCGGTCTCCTCGTCCAGCAGGTTCGTGTACATCACTTTGAACACCTCGTACAGGCCGAACTTGCACAGACCCTGCAATGCGAGAGAGAGATAGACACGTGCCAGATAGAGATGGCTACACGTTTGTCAGTGCAGTGAGCGCTCATAGTGTTGCTGTCATCAATCCTCAGTAGGAACAATTGGATTTATTGATATAATCACTGTAGAGTCGTCTTGACGATTTTTTTTTGCGCGAGCAATAGTTTGCTGACTTCCTTAACTCAAGATTATTAGGAACGAGATCACCTTAGGCCAACGATGTCAAATTTTTCAGACTGCCAAAAACCTTTAACTAGCACCAGGCGAGACTAACGGCTTAAGGTGACTTTCAAAACAGCGAGAAGATCTGACGCGACATCTTTGCATTATTTTGATTCTCGATTTTTACCCTAAATATACCCCCCATAGAAATATGTATAGGAATGTTATTAGCGGGCCAGTTAACTTTGGCATACGCTACGGTCCGTTCTGTACGAACCTGCAGCGAGTACCCGATGAAGGTGGGCGCCCAGCCCTTGGCGAGCCCGCGCAGGCCCTCCTCGCGCACCGACACCTTGAACCCGGTCACCACGTTCTTGTACTTCTCCCCGTCCACTTGCAGCCGGCACTTCACTAAGTCCAGGGGCACTACAGCCGTGTGGGTGATACCTGCAATGGTCGACCGTTAGTATCTATGGTAGCAGAAACTATGGCAAATAATGTTTGATATGACAAGTCGGTTTATCTATTCAAATAAATACATATAAGACATTGAGACTTATTCTCGGCCCAAACATGAATAATTCCTATCAGATGAAATATTAAGCCCACCATTCATATTTTATTCACAAAATAAGATATAAAGTGAATTTGACGGTACACAAAGTCTGTTTTAAAAAAATATTTAAACAAATCCACTTGTCTCAGTGTTCAAAAGTCGGTCCCAATTTGGAATTAAACACCAGCCACGCTGTACTCACAAGAACTGTGTGTGCAAATGTATTTAAACTGTGATACACATACAGACAGCGGCCAAGATCCACCTCGGGTCCTTGAGCTAGCAGAGTAAGTATAGATAGACTGTGTTAAAAACAAAGAAAAGTACTTTCTGCCTTTTCTGTGCCTTCTTACCAAAAACAAAATGTAACAATGCGCTTGCATCATTCCTCATTTCTCCATACTTTTTCATTTCATAACCATCCTTCACCACATTTTCATTTCAATCATCATATATATATCATATATCTCAACATATTCCATATTCCTCTCTTAAGAGCAAGAGCTCATTTCTGTTTTTTTTTTGTGTATTTTTTATTTTAATTATGAAAACAGTAATAAAATAAATAAAGTTCTATAAAGTCTCGGATTTGTGCATTTTCACTGAAGATACCACCACAACACTCCTATTCATGTACTTCGTGTGGCCATCATATAGAGACAGCCGAGCAGGGGAGCCCACCATAAAAATAACATACTAACCACAAGATAGGATGCCTCCAAGCCCGCACAGAGCAAAGTACTTGGAAGATGCGAACTCGCAGGAGTCGGGAAGCACCGCGTCCGCAGCCATCCCACTGGGCTGCAAACACCACTAGCTTTAGAACATAGCTTATAAATCTATACACATTATAAAATAAGTATAAGGCGATTCCGAACAACTCTGACACCAGGGTGTACATGGTCGATAGACAATGTATCCTACACGAAATGATGATGATGATAAAAAATAAGTCTATTTTTGTCTGTTCACAACAAACTTAAAAGCAATTTAATGATAATTTCTTCCAGTTTTCACTAACAGAGATGGTTTTCTCAAGTCATTATAACATGGGAGCTTTCAAGGTCATGAATAAACTCTTCAAGGCTGGTAATATGCTCAGACAACATCAATGGTGACACCATTTTAATCACTGACCATCAGGTGTGCCGAGAATCTGTTATGTTTTATATTAAACAACAAATTAATTTTTATACTGCCAGGGCCGAACCCCTAAGAATTTTTTTATAAATAAAAAAGCATACAATCGCCGCCACATGCAAAGCTTCTAAACTATGTATATATGAAAATAGAATAAATAATATTTTTCTCATACAAAATTTAAACCATGTTTCACTCAGAATTTTGAAAAATCGTTACTTAGTAAAAAGTAGGCAAATATGAATACTAAAATTTTGAAATACCAACAGATCAAGTGGAATTGGATCGGCCACACCCTTCGTAGGGGAACAAAGCTGGTAACATGATGCTTGGTACTAGACGAGGCCAAGAAAATTGACAAGCTTCACCAATCAACAGGGACAGTCAATGTGGATAAAAGACAAGTAAGTCAAGACTTTTAGAATTAAATTATGTCAAAATTACACATCATGGGATGATTATGACTCCAACTTGCTGCAGACACGATGAACTGGACGCTTGAAGACAAAAATTATTTACCTGTTCAATTTGTGGAAGTGTGGATGCCTGGCATTGTGCTGGTGACAGTGGGCCGCGGAAGGGCGAGTTCCGCGCCGCGTCCAATAGGGATGAGAACATTATTCTGCCAAAATGTGTAATTAGTTATGCTATTTCATTTTCAAATTATATCGAAGGAAGAGTTTTAGACACCACACTATAAATATACACAAAAATTTTTACCCTTCTATTTTTTTATAAATTATTTAGTCTCTTTTTTAGCTATGCTCTTGCTCCACACCTCACTATCTCCTGATACTTCCATCATATTTCTATCATTTTCCCACCCATATTAACTAACTTACAAACTATATGTTAATGAACTTAAATATTTAATTCCTGAATATAATTGATTGATACTCCATGTATTGCAAACATATATAAATAGAACGGATTAACCCTTTTGCTGCCAAAATTTTATACGAGTTTACTTGCAGATTTGCATTGAAAAGGTTAAAAATAAAACTATTCTTTTTTCAAACTGTCAACAACTCTAGACAATTATTTGATGGATGGCCAGTCTGATAGATAATGTTTTATCTCAAAGATTAAATGGTACAAAATTATATTCAATCAATCAATTCTTGAATGTCAATTTTTAATACCTAATTATTAACATAAGTCCCGGTAAGTTTTTATCACATAAAGGGAGTAATGACATTCTTAAAATTAATACAATTGTAAATTATTGTATTGACTAATTATGGACACAACATAGTGTGACTAAAACATAGTGTAAGATCAGATTTACCTAAGTTTAACAATAAATATGCTTTATTTGATTTGATTCAAATGGCAATATTTGCAATAACATGTATATTTCTCAAGAGAGGTCGCCATTGAATTGTAGTCAAGTTGTCACTCCCACAGCACCAGGACAAGTAAACTTCTACTGAAATTGGTCACAAACAACCTACTTGGGCAAAATGGATATGGAAATGTTTGTCAAATTAATTGAACATTTGTGCACAACATGTCAGAAACCAGTGCTGTTTTATATTATATTTTATTGCCTTGTTAATTTATCATATCTTTATCATTTCACTGTAGTGTTATATTTACTGGAGTCCTTCTATATGTATGAGGTTACTGAGAATTAAAAAAATGCAGCCATTGCTAGATAGACTAATACGTGAAATAATTTAGCACCTTAGTATAGAAATTTTACATATAATCAATGTTCAGGCTAACCAAGTAGTAACAGTGAGGAAAGTAAGAAAATCAATGAAGGGGCCAGAGAGGTTAGGTAATGTCACATCTTTGCTAGTTATGTAGCATAATACCTAGCAGACTACAAGAAAAAAATTAACTACTGCTAGGTACTTCACTTGTTTCGAATTAGACATGTTCACAAATAAAATTTTCACTTGAACGATAAAAGTTATTTTTTATGACATAAGTTAAATCGATAAAACATACTTTGCCGCAGCTTTTTGGCAAGCCGGAAAACCAACGGGATTTCAATATATTCACAGCAATTTTGAAATGATACGAGGAAAATTGGCACTTATCTTATATAATAATTTAGCTGAAATTAAGCGATTTTAATATGATTGGGGGCAAGGTCACGTGCAAACAAATTGTTGTTACGTAAGTTATGGATGATCTGGAAAATAAATGAGAAGATTTATAAACAAAGCTTAATATACTTTGCCCTTCTCATCAGTCATTATTAAGTCCTTTTAACACAAAAATATATTTTAACTTACATGTTTTAAATCCGGTGGAAAATACACTGCACTGCGCCTCACACAGTGGCCGATATCACAAAAAATAGAGCAGGATAGCAGATGACGGCCACGGCCAAAGAACAATATTACTCCTAGCGGAGAAGAATGACAACTTCATACTAAAAAAAGGGGACCAAAATCCTGCCATCTCTCGAAATACCCACGAACTAAGTATACCGTGACACCGTTCGGGTAGCGGGAAAATTTAAATGATTTCGAAATAATTTTAGGATAACGGGTGCTAGAAACAAATCTAGCACTACAAAATTACTCCAGCAACGCTTGTACACGTGCTAAAATGACGTAACGTTACTGAAGTAATTTGAAAATGCTAGATTTGTTTCTAGCCCCCCAGTCAAGGGAAGAAGAGACAAATAAAACTTGTGGATTTCAACAATTATTTATATCATTCCACATAAGGAAACGAATCTCAATACTAAGACCAACATTTGTACATTGTATTTTTTTCTATTTTGATACAACAACTGAAAAGTAGTAAATAATCAATACTACATGGATACACAATTAAGAATAAAAGAACATACAATTTTGTAGTAATAATACAATAGTTTATGTAACTGTTGCACAATAGCATTATGTCAGCCTATTGCGTAAGTATGTTTACTTGTGGTACAATAATGTTTAAATAAATAAATAAAAAATAAGGGTTCTTACAATACGTGTGTAAGTTAAAAAAAGAGCCGTTTACAAGTTTTTATGGCATTATACGAATATTGTAAGACCTATTTATTGTGCAGTTTCATACACTACTATATGTAATCTCATAAAATTAGTTAAAAATACAAAATGGTATAAAAACTTCAGCATCCCTACGTTTTCAGACATATTTTTAAAAAACAGAAACAATTGTGAACATTTTACACGAGTATTAGCCGCGTCAACAGATTATAAAGGACCATTCCTTGGTCTGACTTAAGCTGTATCGTAAATCCTAATGGAAAAATAAGTTATATTATGATGATATACACTTCTCCATGGAAGTGCTGTATCATAACAATTTTATTTCGATGGCATCTTTATAATGACTGTCATTTAAGTTCTGTTATTAATTTTTAATCTTGGTATTTCAGTATGAGATTAGATAAAAAAAATTGCATTCACTGTTACAATTTGTTAGTGAAATTGTATTTTAACACAACACTGTCATATTAAGTATTAAATGTTTCCCACAGCATGAGTCAAAAAGTAGCCTATGTGTGACCCTGAGTCTTCAACTATATTCATACCAAATTTCATCAAAATCAGTTTAGCGGTTTAGCCATAAAAGTATAACAGGCACACGGACTTTCTCATTTATAATATTAGTATGGATATGGACTATATACTTTTAATGATAAAAATAGGCGTTTATTTCATACATTCCTAGCTTTCTATAAAACTTGCATAGAAATTATGTCATCAATTTATACAAAAGTTTAGCCTAGTTGTATGCCTTTAAAAATAACTAAACGAAAACAAAGCTATTCTTTGTAAATGTGATAGTGTGAATACAACCTAATATTGACATGTCTATGACACCTTTAATTATAGATGATTAAATAGTGTCTTAAAGGCGCCATTAGCGTTGATTTTTTTTTTTTCAATCCATTCATAACAGATTGAAAAACCTTAGTAAACAGAGTTAATCAAACCACATAAATAGGACACCTTTGCCTTAGGATATGTTTACTCTTACTACCAAAATACAATTTAAAATTACTTTGCAAATTAACTACAGAAATCGATGTAAGACAAATTACTTAAAAATAGTTTCTCAAATATGATAGGTGTCACTGTTTTAAAAAAAATAAAGACAATGAATAATACATAAGAGTGGAATACATTTTTATCTATTTTGTTTTGTGTCTGTTTAATTATCTATTCTGCAAAATATCAATTTTTCGTTTCAGACCTTTATTTAAATCGGACATTTGGCGGTTTTTAACGATACAAAATCTTTTTACTGTAATGAGAAATACGCTATTTAAGATGAAATCTAGATTTGATTTTTTATGTTCTTCACATTTTGATAAAAATGTAAAGATAATATCCTGTGAAAGTCTTGACAAAACATTAATTTTTAAATTCAACGAATGTGGTGATAACGAAAAAAAATTATTGCACACAGTGGCACAGTTTTCTACACATTGAATTAAGTCAATAGATGCATAATTTAGACTCTTTTTCACATCATTATATTCCTTAAAGTTGACGAAATCGTACAAATTACTATCTGAATTTGTAGATATTAATGTTTTTTTACAACATTCACAATTTGTATTCAGATTTTTTAACAAGAAACCTGAAACATATGCACAAGCCTGTAGTCCATCAGCGTCAGACATGCTTTCTTCGAATGAGTGCTCAATCGAAGAAAGCATTTCTGAAACTTGAGATTCGTTACAGGCGATTTCAAACTCGTCTTCATGAGACATCTTTTCTTCAAGAACTGTTTCTTGTTTATCTGTAATTATTTTGCCTAGATCGATATCTCCATGAGAATATGATTTTGAGAATATATCCTTAAAACTACACATGATGTTATAGTCGTCCTTTTCACAATTGCCAGCTCCCATGTGAGCAAGGTTGGATAAAACAGCAGTTTTCAATCCTGCAATGAATTGACCACATGTAGGGTTGTAATTTGCACCACAATTGCCCCGTATTGTGCCAAATAAATTTTCCAATGGGTCTTGTTGCAGACGGCGAGTACAAATAGCTGTGATTGATTTTTTTTTCTTTAAATTACTATGTAATTTTAGAACTGCGTTAATTGTCCATATCCAGCCTTGCATAGACGGTGGTGACGATGAGCATCCAATAAATTCTGAGGTTTCAAAAAAAGTTTTCATTTTATAAAAATGCTCCTTGTGAGGTGACGTATCTGTCATATTGGTTAAAAATGGTTTTCCTCTTGCAAGATCTGCTGTATCACCATTAAAGCAATCAAATAATTTATCCATATTTGATATCACATCTGCAGTTATTGTTGCTTCTGCTGGCAGCAATCCTGGAAGTCAACAATATATCTGTGTTACATGAAGAAATATTTATACAGTACACCTGTTCAATACTCAAAAGGGGTCTTTATAATATGATAATATAAAAGATCATATAATATTTCATTTTATCTTGATATATTATAAAAGTAGTGTTGTATAATTAATAAGTAAATATAATTTCTAAATTAAAAAAGTAAATAAATTTAATATATTGATCTTTTAGCAAATGGTTTCTGTTTCAAACCATGGATAAGTTTTGTAGTAGTCGTCATTATTAGTGACGTATAATAATAGCTTTAAGATATCCAACACTGTCTTTTGTTAAAACTTTGAAGTTTTTGCACACCTTGAATAGCAGTATGTGGACTAGTTTCTTAATAAGGGTTCTAACGAATCGAGTGCAAGTTAATTAACGAGCCGTAGGCGAGTTTTTTACACGAGTATTGTATTATAAAGACAAATTATGTACAGTTTTATACACTACATTATCTACACTCTTAGCAAAATATAAAGATTAGAAACAGAACTTGAATGTCAGTCCTTGCACATTGGAAATAAATTAAATATAGAAGTATAACATACTGCGCATAAATTGGTAATATATTTTATAATAGGTAGGTAGGTGAAAATTACCTTGCGAGATTCTTGCAAACATACCAGCAGCGACAGAGTGACTCAACACTTGAGCAGCAAGATTAACTCTCATTTTCTGCTTATTATTTGGGGAGATGTGATCCCTTCTTAGTTTGGGAGCAAATACAAAATTTCCACTATTTTGATCTACATTATAAAAATCTTCAATGTATTTCCATTTAGCAATACCTGTAAAACAAATGAAATTGCTAATTTACTTTTAAATGTTTTGAATAAACAATTATTGTATTCCTATAAATTAATGTGCTGCTTACCGTGACCCGTAACATTATTTGAAGTTATACTGGAACTACATTTCAAATTATACTTTTGCAACATGTTTCTAAAACACTTAAGTAAATGTGGGGGATCGAAAATTGTAACCACCTCATTATTTTCAAATTTAAAATATGGTTCCTCCTTGGTAGCCCCTAAAAGAGTTAAGGCTCTTCGATTTACTCCGCCCATATCGCATACAGTTGCAGCTATATTTATTTTGTGTTCAAAGCACTTTTGTAACACCTGAAAACAAGAACAAGAATTTAAGATATGTCTGTCTCAAAATTCTAACTAACTTCAGCATTTGTTATTGCGATTTGTTCCCGATTTGTCATACCAAGTGTCACCCTGAGACACATAGGTAAAAAAAATATCGATGTGTCACACTGTTACATATCGACACTCTGTATTCCCGTTGAGTAACGAAAATTAAATAGAGCTTTTTAAAAATATTGAAAAAGTACTATTTTCGATGTAATAAATTTCTGAAAATTTATTTGAAGTTGTTTAACCAATTTTAAAAAATCACAATCAACTCCTTGTTAAAAATAATCAACAAAAATAAACAATCTGTAATACTGTGGCACATCGGTAATTTTTCCCCTGGGTGTCTCAGGGTGACACATCTTATATCTAACCATTTAAGTATGTAACAAAAAATCTCTTTTATTCTTCTCTGAATGATTAGTGAATTATAAAAATATATGTGTGCCTAGGCAGCTATCCTGTCTAGAACTGTCTTACCTCTTTTATTAGTACTGATAATCTATCAGCAGTCATAAATGAGCTGGATAAATAGAATGCAACTGGTTGTTTAACCTTCTTCCGAATTCCTGATATCATAAACACCAATGCATGTGTTGCTTCTTGTGGAGATCTACCATGTGGGCCATGGTCTTGGTACCCCTCAATAACGTCGGTTTTGTTATTATAATTTAAATGTTTTTTAATTGACATTTCATCGAACATAAGTATATATTCCGAGTCCTTTGGATCTTGATTTTTCACAATTTTTTTCAGGCTTTTGAAAATTTTGTTATTTATGCCTACATTTAAATATATAAAACCTAATAAATTTTTAAGTGTACTCGGAGCAGGGAAACACCACATCCTTCGCAACAGCCTATAGCATGCTGCTGACCTTTTGTAAAGTCTCAAAGCTATAATTTTTTCCTCTGTTGTCCAACGTCTGCCTTTTATTTTCCTTTTGGAATTTCGGATTTGTCCTTGCAAAATAATTGCAAAAGTTGGAGGAGTTAATTTATCCATCAACTTTTCAACATCTTTATTTTCTGTAAGAACGTCTAAAGTCGCTTTTGCTTTTAAGTTCTTAATACTATTTTTCAGTTGACAAATTCTTTTTAAGTACTTTCTACATTTCTTGTAAAGAGGGTTGTCTTGAACTCTTAATGGTTTTGCTTTTGTCGCTGAAAAAGTCTGTAATAAAGAGATACATTTTAGAAACTATCACAATACATTATTTAATTTCGATTAAGGAGTTGAGATTTCTTAATTCATATCATCATATTCATAGCATATTATCAAATCATTATTGACCTTTCGGTATTAATATAGCTAAAAGATGCAAATAGGGATGCATCTCAGATTTAGACAATAAATTACAACTTAGTACCACTCCAGAATTAACATTATTGTTGGTTTGAGATTATTTAAATATAATTATGGAATAACTATGCATATTGTGTCTAACAAAAGTAGATAGTGATTTGAAAGTGTATTAAGCTGACCTGTACATGGTGTGAAGATCCATCAGGTTGAAGTGAAGCTGCAGCTGGTTCAAGAGAGCAGTATGAATGTTCCTGGAATAAAAATATGTTGATAAAGCTATTAATATTCTTATAAAAACTTTAATATTTTGTCTGCTCTGAAATTTGTTTTGGTGGTTGTTAAAGGCCAAAAGACAGTGTTCACCATGTACTTAACCCACTTGGTATGAATAAAATTACTTTATCCATATCCATACTTCCTTACTTTTCTTATAAGTGCGAAAGTCTGTTTGTCTATCTGTCTGTTTGTTACGCTTTCATGGCCAAACTGCTAAACGGATTTTGATGAAATTTGATATGAATATAGTTAAGACCCGAGGTCAAACATAGGCATAGACTTTTGTCCCAGGCGAAGATGCGGGAAACAGCTAATCCATACTAATATTATAAATGCGAAAGTCTGTCTGTCTGTTACGCTTTAACGGCCAAACCGCTGAACGGATTTTGATGAGATTTGGTATGAATATAGTTGAAGCCTGGGGTCAAACATAGGCTACTTTTTGACTAAGGTGAAGCTGCGGGAAAAACCAAGTATATAATAAATATAAATAAATTTATACTTATTACTTATAATATCAAAAGCTGAAGAGTTTGTTTGTTTGAACGCGCTAATCTCAGGAAGGTCCGATTTTATAAATTCTTTCAATGTTTGATTGCCTATTTATCGAGGAAGGATAGAGGCCTAGGCGAAGTCGGGACGGGCGGCTAGTATAAATATATAATTAATAAATATATAATTTTATCAGCCAGACATACTTACAGTTTAAAAATTAATTACCTTTTGAACATATTTTTCATCCACAAAATTATGTGGTGGTCCAGGTACATCTTCTATAAAGGTATGTTGTGAAGTCCGTGGTTTAAGAGTACAGTAAGAATGTTCCTGCAATTAAAATGCAGTATGCAATGTAGGGCAGTAATCATGTTTTATTTAGCCGTTATTAAAATTAATTAAAAAATATGATGACTTTTTTATGTGATTATGCAGTTGTGAGGTAGTCTGTTAATAATAATTCACTTATCTATTAACTAGGTACCTTTCCATAACACATTTGACATGAAATTATTTCTACAGGTTTATTTCCTTACCTCTTGAATAAGTGATATATCCATATGTATGAGTTCTTTCGGCCCAGTTGTAGGTTCTTTTCTAGGCTTTTGTTCTGTAGAATCATCTTTTCGTACCATTTGTGGGGCAGATTGTTGCTGCAATTTATAACACATCCTTAATATAAGATACCAGATATTAGCACAGATATTACCATAGCCCATTTACGTTGGTGACCGTAAATAAAATCAATAAAATTATTTACCATTTCAACATCATCAATTTCCATTAATGATTGTGATGGAGCAGAAACAAGCTCTCTGTAGATATGTTGTTTGGGATATACTTTTTGACGACCATATTGGTCCTGAAAAAAAGATAAAAAATATACACAATATGGAATAGGTACATGAAAATTCAGACACTATTTTATATTTTTTTCAGCTGAATAAAATATCATTAATCAAATTAAAACATCAAAAATATTTTATTATCAGTAACGTGAAGAATTTTTTTTCTGTCTCCAAAATATAAATATTTTCTTTCTTGTCTGAATGGACCATTATTTGAGTTCTTCAATAGCCATGTCAATATTTAAAGAAAAAAAATCTAATACAGAAAAAAAAATCTAGTACACAATAAAAAGTCTATACTAATATTATAAATGCAAAAGTCTGTCTGTTACGCTTTCAACGCGGCCAAACCGCTTAACGGATTTTGATGAAATTTGGTACGAATATAGTTGAAGATCCGGGGTCAAACATAGGCTACTTTTTGATACAGCTAGTAGTTATAGTTTATATAAACAGCCACATTTTGATTTTCACAAGTCTATGATAATTTCATAATAAATCTATGCATATCTGTTACAATTAATTTACCTTTTGTACATTTGTTATGTCCATAAATATGTGTGATGGTCCTGCTACTGCTCCTCTAATATTACACTGAGAAGCTACTTGCTGTGTAGAAGAATCATCTATCATTTGAGAGTCTTCGAGGGGCAGCTGCTGCAAATTTTTAATAAAAATATAAATATTTTTTGTATAATTGCACCCTTTTCTGTAGCTGTTTTACTGTAGGCTTAAAAAATAAATTAAATTAATTACAATTCTCTTTTAAAAATTTAACTAAATTTGGATAAGGGATGACAATAATTGTAATCTATTTTGTGTGTTAATAAATAAGCCATTGATCGCAGTGATAATAACTACTTGGAAATTGTGTAGTGAAAACTACATGAATTTTGGCAGCCTAAGAAATTTCCTGTGTTACAAGTGAAGGACAGACATTTTTGGGATAATAGAACAGTGTGTGATGGAATAGTTTCACAGCAAATAGCCTAAAGCTTATAAATGGATTGAATTACCTTGTTTTCAACATCAGGGACAGCATGTCTATTAAATTTTTTCTCTGTGTAATTTGTAAATGATGAAATTGCAAAATGTTTGTCACATAACATTTTATGTTCAGCATACAAACTTCTCTGAAAGTCTGTTTTTGACCATGGTCCATTGGGGTAACAGTATTTTGCCCACAATTCACACCTAGAAAGATTTACAAAATTTACTAAAATCACAATAAACATTGAGTTTGTGATTGAGGGTGAAGCCAGACGAGCGTAATTTTGTTAGTCCCGATTCCCGAATCACAGAAAATGAGTTGCAGAATTTCTGCTGCATTTGGTTTCATAAATAAGCCCTTTTAATACATACGGCGGCGCCATATGACAAAAAGGGAGCAAAAATTAGACACAAATCAAGGGTGGGTATAGCTAGTAGTTAGACATAATACATATACGTGGAAAAGGCAAATGTAACAATATTCGAATATTTTATAGATTCGACAATATATGGGTGCATTGCTACTATAATTTTCGTTGCAAAAAGAGTCAAAATCATGAGATCTTACCTCTCGGCGTTCGTTGGTCCAGGATTCGGAAATCTGTATAACTTGGTTTCGATGTCTATACTAGGCGAGCGCCCACATTTATGGCATCTTCGTTTGAAATTATCTACCATGTTCAACACAGTTAGAACCACAAAGCACTCAAAAGATTTTACTAAGGTTCCAAATCACTGATGCAATGTAGCGGATAACCACATAACTTTACGCAGGAACAAAGGAAGTCTCAACTCAACGTATAATCGAATAAAACAAGTGACTGTGGCAATTTTTCAATCACAATTGTAATGATTAAGTTTTAAACAAAACTTTAAAGCAAAACCGCGAGTGAAAAAAACGCAACAGCCATTTTTTGTATGGAAAAGTTTCAATCTGTTTTCCAGCCAGTGTTACCGTATTGCACAAAAAATAACTACTAATACTAGAGATGTGCGCTATATATCACAGATAGTTAAAAAACTGTCTATTTGCTCCGACAACGATAGCTAGTTTTTTAAACAAAGCAAAACTATCTATTTTTCACAACGTTCGCTGTCTCTGTTGTACATAGCATAGCGCATGGCGTAAGTCGTTCGCGCAATTTGCGCACGACTTGCGACTATTATTATTACCTATGCCACAGAGCGTTGCGTGTGAGTGAATAAAAACATATTCACATTCGCGTTTATCAGATAGAGAAAGAAATAGGTGTTTGATTGAAACGAAACGATATTTAAATGACACAGATCGATCAGTGCTTTATGACTTAAGATCCAGACTTGTAAATATTGTATATAATGTAAATAGAAACGATGTACATAGTTCAATGTAAAATACGATGAACTTTTAAGCAAGCCTGTAAAAAGTACGAAGGAAATTTCATTGCAATAGCATTACTTTTATAACTTCCAATGATTATAGTTTTTGTTTTAAACTATCAATTTAGCTCTTAAAGCTATACGTATAATTTATTGACACCATGGAAATAGATAGTTATCTAAAATAGATAGTTTTTACAACGTTGTTCGCGAGCCAATAGCGGCTACGTTTCGTTTTTTGAAAAAGCCATAACGACATCTCTCTAACTAATACTAATGATTAACTGGCCTAACAAATAATATTATAATCTTTTAAAATCCTTCCCTAAATACCTGAGTAGTCTAAGAATCATCCATCACAAAGTCATAGACGGTAGGAGCATATAATATTATTTTTCCCACAGACATATAAGACGTAAACAGACGGAACATAACATAATAGTTATACTTATGTAGCAAGTAATTGTTGTTATCCTTTTCTCACGTATTCGGATCTAATATGGCGATATTTCTTTTTTACACCTGTATTAACATTCACTCACACATAGATATTATGCAAAGCGTGGCAATTTTTGGCCGTGACGCCATTTTGTAAGCTGCGTTGTTGGATCGGTGAATACTAAAAATAATAGAGTAAAATACCGAAGAAGAAGCGAGGGAAGTCTGTAAGGATCGTAGCAAATGGAAATCCGTAGTCTCTGCCTACCCCTACGGGAGAAAGGCGTGATGGTATGTATGTATGTTTAAAAATGTTGCAATAAAAACCGTAATCAAAAGGTTTAATTTGACGAATATTAATCTTGTTTATTAGAAGTTCTTAATTACTTTAGCATACGCAAGTAGAGCTTTACAGGTTATTCGTTTCTTACCCAAAGAGTATTACTGTATATACCGGCGCGAGCCCGACTCGCACATGACCAGTTTACTGTATATACGAACTTGTTGACGCAGTCGATAGCGTCTACGTTATTACAATGTCATGGTATTAGCACTGTTCACGAGGTCTACTGTTCACAGAACAACTAGTTTAATTTAATGTGTAACAATCTCAAATACATAAAACATTATCACTAACTCCTACCTTAAAAATCGTGTCACATATTAAAAACTAGCTTTTTCCCGCAGCTCCGCCTGCGTCAAAAAGTACCCTATGTTTGACCCCGGGTCTTCAAATATATTCATACCCAATTTCATCAAAATCCGTTCAGCGGTTTGGCCGTGAAAGCGTAACAAAAAGACTTTCGCATTTATAATATGCATTTATTAGGTACATTTTCATCGATCTATGAAAAATTCCTTGAAGTCCTTTTTGAAAGTAATAAAACTACCTCAGATTCTGCATCTGTGCGTATGGTAACATTGGCCTTAATACCTGTCATTTTGCTGAGTTTTATTGCAGACCCAAAAATAAAATGCTTTGGGTCTTCCCAAAGACCAACAAAACAATAACATTCCCTAGCCAATCACAGCACAGGCGCCATCTTGGTATCGCCATCTTGAGCCGCCATCTTTGTCGCACTATGCTCGAGTCAAGTCGACTGGGCCTGGCCACGGCCACCACGAACTGCCACTGTCACTGCCACCTATTGAAAATAATTTCAGACCATTTCAGACTTTTGGCTTGGCTTGACATTGAAAACACGGTTTTTTTTCTTTTTTGGGACCGGGCGGGAGGCTAAAAAGAGCACCCTTTTTACCTTCATGAAAACTTCGCTTTACGAGATGTTGATAGTCGCTTGCGTTCGTGCGATAATCCTATGTTGCTTATTCCTGAAAGCAATTCACTTTTCTTAGCTGAAACTATTCTACAGAGATTCTTCAGACATTTGAGTGTATGTATGTATTGCATACTTAAAGATATATTTAGAGCCTACCTATAGATTTATAGATATATACCTAAATATATAGGTATGTATCTATATATTATTATGTTTAGTAATACTTTAAATTATTATTGTTTTAATTTTATTGCTAATCCTTTCAAAAATTTGGTTGACTGGAAGAAATCGCATTCTGGGATAAGTTTTTTCAATTTGCTTTTCTATAATTTGAATGTTTTATCTACAATATAGAGATTCTAACTACCTAAGATTTATTTTTTGAGTGTATTTGAATCCCCCGAACGGTGGATCGAAGAGGAGAAAAAAGTGCCCTGGGATCCACTGGTGGATCATAACTGTGGATTCAAGTGGAATGAGGGTTTTTTAAAGTGTTTTTGCGTAATAATGGTGGATTAATATCGGCAAAGTGTTAGAGCACAACTGTGAACAAGTGTGATTTTTGGGAAGTGTTTGATTTATGTAATTTTCAAGCTTGTTGCCAAAAGCTCCTGCACTTCGCGATCTAAGTGCAGTTTTCCTACTTCTAATTCTTCTGATTAGACTTGACTACCATCTACACTTTTGGACTTAACGAAACCGCACTATAGGACTGAATAAGATAGAACATAAAGGACTTGTATCTATGGCCGCAAAACCCAATACTAAAAACAAAAGGCGGGATTTTTAAAAATATTACGGATGAAGACTTTTGGCGGGAAGCTGTGAAGAGCAGTATCGGCGCTGTATTTTATTTTCCTAAACTTGTGTTTTTGTCTGTGCAAAATATTGGTGGATATTATTCGCAAAGTGTTCGATAACAAGCGTGAGTGTTAGGAAGTGATACAGTGTTTGATTTATGTGGTTTTCATGCTTGTTGCCAAAGGCTCCATCCTTTTCTTGTTTTTTGACCGCTTCCCCTTCCACCGAATTACAAATGCTTAGAACTTATTTATTTTTGAACGGATTATAAAAATTCTTTCATAATTCTGTTTCTGAAAATAAAAATATTGATATGAAAGAAAAAATAAAAATTAGTAGAATACCCAATACCTACCTACCTATATATTTAGATACTCTTTATTGCACACTATACAGTAAATAACATTTTAACAGGAATTTGGCGAAAAGCTAAAAAGAGCAGTATCGGCGCTGTATTTTATTTTCTTTTTTACATGTTACTGGCTAAGAACGAAAGTAAGAGCCATATTCAAAGAAAAAAGAAACATTTTAACAGTAACCTACATTGTTGTACTTGCAAAGAAGTAATTATTATTACTTATTACTCTCCGACTGCTTCTGGCGCAGTCGTGTAAGAGTAAGAACAACATACTTAATTCTCGTCACTCGGTGAAACGCAGGTCGCAGGTAGAGATGAGCAGCGGGAAGAAATTCAAGAGGAAAAAATGAAATGCAAGGGGAAGAAAAGGGAAAAATAATAAAAAAAAAAAAATCCGTGAATAAATGGGAATATTTCCGGGAAGGCGCCCATCTCTAGTCGCAGGAATTGAAAATCATTCGTAAGTATCGAACAAAATGTTTTTCTCCTCGCCGATTTTGTGTAACTCTTTTCAAAAGGTCGGTTAAAAATGCACTCCAGCTACTAGCCCGCCACCAAAAATATTTGCAAGGAACTACCTGTATGTATACGTCATGAAGCCGACATCCTCTTTTTAAAGCTCGTAAGTGTAGAACAACTGTTTTGACAGCAAGATGACGTTTGGACCTCACATCCAAAAAGTTCGCAATAGAGCAGCTCCTATCTCGGCAGACTCTCACCTATGATCAGCAACGTAAAGATGTCGCTTAGAAATAAGCTGACTCTCTACAAGCTAAGCATCAGACCTGTCATGACTTACGCCAGCGTGATTTTCGCACACGCGGCCCCATCCCTCCTAAATAAGCTACAATTAATACAGAATAGGTTCACCCCCGGGACTGCGCACTCGTGACCTAGAACTTCCGTCCCTAAAGCGCCACATCAAAGAAACGTCACAACGTTACTTTGAGAGTTGCCTTTCCCATACCAACCCGTTAGTTGTGCAGGCAGCAGACTACAGCCCGATGAGAGATGCCCCCTTGCGGCACAGACGCCCGAGGAATGTTCTCTCTGACCCTGACGACCCCATCACGGTGGCCAACAAAGGCGAGTACGACGTAGTAGGAACAGTAGCTCGTTTTCCAGGTACCGAAATGTACCAGGGCGCTTCACGCCACCGATAGGTTCTTAGTAGGCCCTTCAGGCACAATAGTGTCGGCCCTTATGGCATTGAGCGTTTGCTACCGCTCGCGAGTTTGCATCGCTCGCTTGATAAAAAGGCAAAGCCCATGGCCGAGGTTCGTCCCAACTGGGAGCCCCTTGCGCATTTGCCGAAAAGGCTGAGGGTTAACAGCACTGTATTCATACTTGGGCAATATTTGAATACGAAACAATATGTATAACTGGTAGATAAAGCCTCAGGCTTTAAGTCCGCCATTTACAATTATGTAATAAAGTTAAATAAATATGTACACTAAAAAGTAACCGATTCCGAAAACAACAACAAAATTGGTTGAAATTAAGACAGTAATTCGATTTTAAAGTTTTCTCAAGAAGAAAAGTGGGAGCGTGGCTGGGGACGTCATTCTATCTCTTTTGTACGCACGAAACCAAGTGTCAGTGACGTCATTGCACACACAGTGCATCCTTTTCTTGTTTTTTGACAGTTTCCCCTTCCACCGAATTTCAAAGGCTTATATCTTATTTATTCATAAAGGGATTTTTAAAAATATTTCTGTTTTCAGTTTCTGGTAGTGAAATGTTTATTATGAATGAAAAAAATAAATTTAGTAGAATACCCAATTGTAGGTCATGTCAAAAAAAAAGAAAAAAAAAAGAACAACTGTCTCATAGTCCTGTCTATAGGTTACTATGTCTTTACGACGACTGAGTTGTAACCAGGGTAACGCTAAGATAACGACGCACATCATCATCAGATTATCATCCGAAAAAAAGGTCTGTGTATCTGCCTGAGACATCGTAGCAGCGTCTAAACGGATGAGCCGATTTTGATGCGGTTTATTCTTTCAAAGCAGATTTCACTGTACTGTACTGTTTTATTTACTTGCTAAATAAATACAAAAAACTTATCATCGTCAATGTCGGGTACTTACTCAATACTATTTATTACTCATCTTAGCGCCTTCCCGATTGCAACCTCGGCCTCGGAGCCCAGGGTCCGCTTTCCTACTTTAGAATTCAGAACCGGTGGCTCAAATCATTTTCGTTCGATAACATACATCAAAAAGAAATCGTCATTTTTATATCAGACACCAGCTCACAGCTCCCTCAAGTCGACATATTCAATGTAAATTTAAATTATTTCATATCTGCATGTATTCGTTTTTTGTCAATTACCAACTAATTGTACTTATTTAACTCACTATACGTCTTGGGAATCTGTAAGTGTAGTGAGTGGCTGTGAATAAAACAATAAATAAAGTGGACATTTTGACGTCGGACTCCAGAAAATGGTCGACATTTGAATGTGGATTAGAAATACATTTTTGAAAAGTATGACTCCCGCAAAGTCGTCGAGTCGAAATATTTTGTTCGATATCAAATGGAGCCATATTTAAAAAAAAATAATTGGGCCCCATTTCTTTTCCGGTTGGTAACATTCCTAGTTACTAATATTTTTTGGTAATGTTATGATTGCCGCCAGTTTCTTGACACGTGTGATCGTTACAAATACGCATGCCGCACTCGGATATATCAGATAAACTGTTACTTACCTAGTTCTCGATTTAGTCAAGAAAACAACGTTTAGATACTTTACAATTTATCGTTTATTATTCTAATTACTCAAGCAGTCAAACTGCATGTTTAGATTCAAATAAATTAATAAAAAAAAGAATAAAACAACAGCTATAAGACACCTAAAGGAAATGTAGGTACTTGTATTTATTATCATAACAATAACATTGTACAAATGGTACGTACCAACGACCATACTGCATAAAATAAAATAAAAAACAATCAACACAAAAGTGCTCAATTTGACACTAAAAAGAAAATAATACTTGATCAATGATTTAAGCAGAATCTTTTATTTTTTGACCACTTAATGACCACTTAACAATAATTTAAATGTATTGTTTGATAGATAGGTACTCTACTATAGATCGTTCATTTTGTGTCTTTGAAAAATGGAATTGATGTTTAATGTGTTGGTAACCTTTTTACCACATTTATAAATTCGGTGCAGCCAGTAGGTTACCTACTTACTACAATCCAGCTATGATTGCTGCTGGTTCCTCAACCCCCTCCTTGATTTTTCTGAGGAACATAACTGCTTCACGTCCATCAATCAGCCTGTGATCATAAGTTAGCGCGATATACATCATTGGTCTGATGACAACCTGTCCATTCAATGCAATTGGGCGCTCGAATATTCCATGCATACCCAATATAGCGGATTGAGGGGGGTTAATAATAGGTGTGCCCATCAAGGAGCCGAATACTCCTCCATTACTAATCGTGAAGGTACCGCCATCCATCTCTTCGATAGTCAGTTTACCAATTCTCGCCTTTTCCGCCAATCCTGCAACCGTCAATTCTATATCAGCATAGGTCATGTCCTGCACGTTTCTGATGACCGGTACCACGAGGCCTTTAGGCGTGGCGACCGCGACGGAAATATCGACGTAGTCACGGTATATGATCTCGTTTTCTTCGATAACAGCATTTACTACGGGCTGATCCATCAACGCATTCGCCGCCGCTTTAACGAAAGGAGACATTAATCCAAGTTTTACGCCATGTTTCTTGGTGAAGGCGTCGAGGTATTTTTTGCGGAATGCCATAATGTGCGACATATCGATTTCATTAAATGTCGTCAGCATCGCGTTAGTGTTCTGCGCGTCCTTCAGCCTTTGAGCGATGCGTTGTCGCATGCGGTTCATTTTAACGCGCTGTTCAGTGCGGGTGCCTGCAATCTCTTTGCTGTAGTCCGGAGGAGGAACCTTCACGGTGGCAGTCTCAATCGCTTGAGCGTGGCGGATAGCCGCTACAGGGATTGAAGAGATAGGCGCGGCAGGAGGTGGAGTAGAAGGTTTGGGAGGAGGGGGCGGCGGAGCGGCGGCTTTAGGAGCAGGTGGAGGAGGCGCGGCGGCGGCTGCGGGGGGAGGCGGGGGAGGAGCCGCCGCGGCTGGAGGTTCGGGAGTCGCCGCTGGAGCAGCCGCTTTTGTAGGCGCTTGGCCAGTAATATCCATTCTGAACAACTTTTGTCCAGCTTTAACGGTGTCGCCATCTTTTACGTAAATCTCTTTAATTACGCCATGCCCTGGGGCCATAACAGGAATTGCCGTTTTGTCCGTTTCAATTTCTAGAACGACTTCGTCAGCTGCCACGCTATCTCCCACTTTTTTATCTAGCTTCACATCTCCTTCGGAGACCGAGTCCGGGAAGCTTGGGGTCATGACATCCTGTTCTTCATACAGTGGGCTGGAGATGTGGAAGGATGCAAACTGGTTGTGTGCTGTAAGAACTTGCGGTTGATGTTTTACAGCTAGTCTGGGCAGACTGCAGATCTTGGGCACCTCAGTCGACCGGCACCGGAGACTCTGCCCTTGTCTCCGATATATGGTTTGTAAATGCTTCGAGCAGCGTCGTAACATTTTTGTTTAGTGGAGATATAGGTTACCTGAAAATAAAAAATAGTATTTTTTATCTTTACTTACATACAAAGTGTTGACAAAAAACATTATCATTCAATGTTCATTGGTTAGTAATTTTTATGAGGAACAAACATACAGGTCAAACAAAATATGTGTATATACATAATAGGATTATTTGCGGCTGTCACAATTTCTATAACAATCTATACTTAATATTATAAGTCCGAAAATCTGTCTGTCCGTCTGTTACACTTTCACGGCCAAACCGCTGAATGATTTAGATAAAGTTTGGTATAAATGTAGTTGAAGACCCGTGGTCAAACATAGGCTCCTTTTTGATGATGGTGAAGCTGCGGGAAACAGAAAGTCTACAATAAACTTTTATCCCCAAATAAAAAAAACATCTTTCACTCGTTTTGTGGTGCTAAACTACTTGAAAATATTATGAACCAGAGACTGTTATTCAATACACCAGGGTGGCAAGGTTGATTGATAAAAAAAGAAAAAAAGCCTTTTTTGTATGAACTTATAGTCTGACATGACTTGATATTATGTCTGGCTATAATATTCAATTATGTTACAGAAGCAGTGAGGCATTTTGAAATAATTATTCCTCATAGATCAATCAATCCTTCACAACCTGGTTAGATTCTATTTAGTTATTCATTTATTTATAATTTATTAATAAACTAGCTGCTTACAGCTGATGCGTGTATATCTCTGCACTTGTGTTTTTAATGTTCTAAATGTTTATCAAGTTTATTCTTTAAACTGTTTACACTAGTATTATTACTAATATTATGTAGTATTGTGGTATTTATTTAACATTTCTTTGCACATAGAACAATAAAACATGTAACATAAAGCATGTATACACTGTGAAATTTTAGTCTTTTGGACCAATTGTCCAGTGACTCCATTCATGCAACCTAACAAATTTCCCCAAGGAACAGCTCAAAACATGAAAAACAAATTTGGACTTCCCATAGTAAGTTAGGTCACGTGATGAGACATTTTGTATGGGAGGTCATGTATCTTGGGGAAAGTTGTTCAGTTGTATGAATGGAGTCACTGGACGATGGGTCCAAAACAACTAAAATTTCACAGTGTATAGTATATAAACAAAAGGTGGCCTTATAGTTTTATCAATCTGTTTCAAGGCATACAGAATTGATTGACCTATCTGGTATCAGAATGTGTGTGACAGATCGATAGGCCTAAGAGGTTAATGCAATACTATATGTATGAATTGCATAAAAATGGACCTCAAAAAACTCCAGCAGTGAGGGGGTTTATAACACTGACATGACAGGTATTCAGATCATTATCAAAAATACTTGGATGATCTCAGTATAATTTTAATTTTGATTTTACATAATAAGAATTTTTAAAATTGGCTCAGGTATTATAGAGTTAAGGCAATATCAAACATACTTTTTGAAGTTGGTTGAATTAATATATTAAGATAATAGTAATCAAGTAAAAGGTATCCTTTTGTGTCACTGCAGCACACAGCTACTTGTGTAACATTTATTGTTGTTATGATTAATTGGTGGATGAAGTATTGTAATTTGTGTGTTACAGAGAGCAAATAAATGGGTTATCTATCTATATACATATTTAACTAATATAATTTCAGCCACAGAAATTACTTCTGGACATAGGCCGCCTATGGTTTGCAAAATAACTGGTTGCAAGCTGCCTGCATTCAGTGGTTGCCTACAACTTTCTTTATCTTTCCGTTTCTCCCAATGGTTGACTGGTAGAGAATGCTCTTAGCATTAAGTCCGCCAATTGTTATAAGTATATATGTACTTTGTGGAACAATAAAGTTTTAATAAATAAATAAATAAACTTTCTTCAGGTAATCTGACCTGTTTTTTTTTCTTTTAATGACAAAAGTGTCTTTGAACAATACCTATGTTCAGAGGGGAGGGAAACTTTTCAGAACAACATGATCCTATTGGTCTGGTATACCTATTAAAAAGAGTTGCATTAGCAATAAGTCCGTCTTTATACTCATTTTGCTGTAGCACATTGAGAAACACACAAAAACACAAATTTTAGTCACAACACAATAAACTATTCTTCTGTTAGAATAATAATTATGGATACCTGTTAGAGAATTCCTTTATATGGTATTAGATACACTTTGATTAGCTCAATTTTTTGGTACATAATTAATTAGGTACAATCGGTACAACTGATGTACTTTATTTGATTGTTTTTTTCGATTGTGTTGTAAAACCAGAATGTCTGAATTTAATATGTATGTGGTATGTTTAATGGTTTAGCAGTTATACTTAGGCTTGCTCTATCTGCAAAGGTACATAATTACGAAATCAATAGTTTTGAAATTGGAATAGCTGAGTAACATAGTGACAGAACAATGGCCAACAGAATAGAATGTGTGTGTGTAGAAGTTTAAATTTACTTTTTATTGCAATCTGACGTCTTATCTGGGAAACATAGGGCCGGCACGCCTACATACAAGGAGTGTTCAGCAAGGTTATCTGCTATCAAATAAACCTTTGACAACCCGCAATGTAAAGTATGTCTTGTGAAGAACATACACTTACCTTCTGTTTATGAAAACTGCTACGTATCACTCAATAATTATTTTAATTCACAAACAAAAATGTTACATAAGTGTAGGTCTCATGACAGTCACAACTTGTGTTAATCGTTTTAAGCGTTATTCAAAGCATATCTTTTATTTATTGTGCTTAAAATTAATAGAACTGATACTTCACTTTTTATTGACGCTGATTTACGAGAACAATAGATGGTTGGTGGCCCAAAGATCTACATTTAAATCTTAATTCGTTTCGATTCGATTAAACTTCGAAATCGAAAGATCGAAAAGCCGAAACATTTGCTTTCGTTTCATTTCGTTCGTTCCCAGTGTTACCATTAATTAAAAACATTTACCCAATACATAAAAAAGCAGTTTTTCTGGTAAAGCAGGTTCCGTACCCAAAGGGTAAAAAGGGTAATACTAGACAGTTGAAATTTTCACAGATGAAATGCCGCCTACCTAACAATAAATACTAAAAACAGAATAAAAATTCCATACAACTGACATGATTTTATTGCGGTTTTTATAGATAATTACCTATACGGAACCCTTCATGAGGAAGTCCAACTCGCATTTGACCGGTACTATTTTTAATTAAAAGTACTAATTTTCGACACCTCTGTGGTTTTTCATATATAATAAGACATATGTGCCATTTAGTGTTGCTGAGTAACAAAAATATATTAGTAAGTGGGTACCTTGGGATAAATACTTAATTCTGTAAAAAATCGAATTGAACTTAAATTATGTTGTATTTGTTACCATATTAAGGGTTCTACTTACCTCAAAGCTGCAGGGGCAATCTAGTATAAAAGAGAGGTGATGCTTGCTTGAATCTACAGGAATGTACCAGGGCGCTTCACGCCACCGATAGGTTCTCAGTAGGCCCTTCAGGCACAATAGTGTCGGCCCTTATGGGATTGAGCGTTTGCTACCGCTCGCGAGTTTGCATCGCTCGCTTGATCAAAGGCAAAGCCCATGGTCGAGGTTCGTCCCAACTGGGAGCCCCTTGCGCATTTGCCGAAAAGGCTGAGGGTTAATAGCCCTCGCCTCAAACTGTCCCGCTGTAAATTTAAAAGCTCACAGGAGCTAAAATTGTAGGTCCGGTCAAAAATAAATAAATGCTTGAATCTAAACCGCCATCGCGGAAGACCCACAGGAGCACTCTTCTTCGATGTAGCGAAAGCGTTCGACAAAGTTTGGCATGTTGGCTTGATAGCCAAATTAGCCATAATGGGCCTGCCGGACAGTCTCGTGCCCATCCGACGGGGCTTCTTGTCGAATAGATCCTTCCGGTACAAAGTTGAGGGTACGCTCTCTAGTCCACCCCTAAGAGCCGGAGTCCCGCAAGGCTCCGTGCTGTCCTCGATCCTATACTCGTTGTACACTAACGACGTACCCCGCACCCCGCACGTGGAGCTTGCCCTTTTCGTCGACGACACTGCGCTGTACACGTCCTACAATCGGAAAGACATCATTTCCCAACGCCTTCGAAAGTGGAGCATCGAAGTGAATCCAGAAAAGAGCGCAGCAGTGTTCTTCTCAAAGGATTCACGCGGTGCAACACGCCCTCCTCCATGGAGTACCTTCTCGCTCCTAAAGACGGTAACGATGTTTGGCAAGCCCATTCCATGGGTAAACCAAGCAAAGTACCTGCGCGTAATTTTTGACAGCAAGATGACGTTTGGACCTCACATCCAAAAAGTTCGCAATAGAGCAGCCTTCTATCTCGGCAGACTCTCACCTATGATCGACAACGTAAAGATGTCGCTTAGAAATAAGCTGACTTTCTACAAGCTAAGCATCAGACCTGTCATGACTTACGCCAGCGTGATTTTCGCACACGCGGCCCCATCCCTCCTAAATAAGCTACAACTAATACAGAATAGGTTCACATGCAGAGCCACGGGATCACCCCCGGGACTGCGCACTCGTGACCTACACCGAGACCTAGAACTCCCGTCCTTGAAGCGCTACATCAAAGAAACGTCACAACGTTACTTTGAGAGTTGCCCTTCCCATCCCAACCCGTTAGTTGTGCAGGCAGCAAACTACAGCCCGTTTAGAGATCGGGCGTCTGTGCCTCAGGGGGGCACAGGCTGAGGCCCTGAGGCACAGACGCCCGAGGAATGTTTTCTCTGACCCTGACGACCCCATCACGGTGGCCAACAAAGGCGAGTACGACGTAGTAGGAACAGTAGCTCGTTTTCCAGGTACCGAAATGTACCAGGGCGCTTCACGCCACCGATAGGTTCTTAGTAGGCCCTTCAGGCACAATAGTGTCGGCCCTTATGGCATTGAGCGTTTGCTACCGCTCGCGAGTTTGCATCGCTCGCTTGATTAAAAGGCAAAGCCCATGGCCGAGGTTCGTCTCAACTGGGAGCCCCTTGCGCATTTGCCGAAAAGGCTGAGGGTTAATAGCCCTCGCCCACAGATAAGGGGGTTATCTGTGCCCTCGCCTCAAACTGTCCCTCTGTAAATTTTAAAGCTCACAGGAGCTAAAATTGTAGGTACGGTCAAAAAAAAAAAATGCTTGAATTTAAGCAGTTCGTGTTTATGCCGTGTTGCCCAGCCGCTGGCCGGCCGCGCTAACTTCCTAGATTGTCCCAGCCGGCCTGGAGACCTATTTTTAAATGTATGACATACTTATATGTCGAATGAAAATCGATCGATATCGAACAAAAATCATTCGTTAACGAAAAAAAAAATCCTCCGATATCAAACAAAAATTATTCGACTCAAAGATTTTGCGTGAGTAAATCAACTCATTTAAATTAAATTGTACGAAAGTAATGACTAAGTAGATAAGGTACTAGATATATTTTCATCAATCTTTCAATGTATTAATTTTAATATTATTAGTAATTGAACTTAGAGTATAATTGATAATTGTTAAACTTATTTTTATTAATTGTTGGTTAGGTATTTAGTAGACATTTGCATGCCTTAATATGAGGTCAAATACATTGACACCCGTATTCTTAAACCTTCACTCAAACTCGACTCAACCTAAAGGTCTTCGCACATTATAACAACTCACCGGCGACTCGACTCTATGCTAGACATTGAAATTTAAGCCCTGTATCGTATGTTCAAGGTTCAATTTCAAAAAATGATTATAAAGTAGTGTACAACGAGTGGCCTACGCATCGTACACTAGAGGTCAACCCCGACACGTTTGTCACGCAATGACCATACGTCGTCCACGCAACGACCACACGTTGTCCACGTAACGACTATGCGTTTGCGACTGTCGCGTGACGGGCAACCATTTGCCAGCCCACCCGTCCGCCCCGTGCCTTCCCCCCGCCCGCCATCATTCACTATAGAATCGAAGGACGGAGTGCACGTTGGCGGTACACGGTGATATTTTTCGAAAATCATGCAGAAAGAAAAGTTGATAGAAGAAGTGCGAAAATATCCGCTACTATACGACCTTCGTGATCCGAAATATAGTGACGTACATAAGAAGGAAAAGGCATGGAATGAAATCGCTATTGTATTGTCGCAACCAGGTAAGAATTTTTTTCTACTCCGGTACATTTATCTGTTAATTATATAGTCCCGAACACCTATATAAAAGCTAGTCTTATTCAATTGCAAAAAAGTCTATCTAGTCTTTTTTGCAATTGAATTTTGCAAAAACTAACTGTCATATGTGACTATACAACTTCCCGCTCTTAATTATGCGGTATTGCTGTGTTTGTTATATTTAATCCCTAGTCGTAGAAAAAGTTTTGTATGCGACGTTGCATTAACACTCACCACGCCACTCAACATTTTTGAACCCTCTACAACTATTACATAAAATACTATTAACATAATTAATTTCTATTTGTGACGTTTTCAGTGTTGGTATTGAGTTATTGATTTTGCCATAATCTACAGAAATTCAGCTATCGAACAAATAAATATGTGTGATTCTAATAGATATTAAAAATAATGTTAAAACTTATAAGTCATTTCATTAAAGTACATTGTTGAGAAAATTTAATTCAACCTGTTACATCCAAAAAGTAGGTATGTTATTGTACAGTTAACAGTACCTACGATTTTCTACTTGGACACTCGAAAAATCTTGGTTTATCGTAAAAATTAGTTTTTTCACATACAGTAATATAAAATCCCAGAATTTACTGATATAAAATATTAAATCTACGTCATATATATTTTATTTTTAGTTTGGGTTTCTGTATGTTATAATAAAGTGCCTTACGTTTATTTAATATAGGTAATCAGTAATAAAATCCCAGCTTAGTATAGAAACTTGTTTAATATTCTTAATAAGCCAATAATATTATAACCAACTTCTTACGATTATTACATATTAATTATCCATGATCTATATTAAATGCTGCCACGGAACTCGTCCTTCGGGAGATTGAAAATAAGTTGCAAACATATCACGAGTTTCAAAAGCAGATGCCGAAGATTCACTTATATCTTCTGGAATTGTACTTAGATTACTTAGTAATCTCTGTTCATCATCATTATTGGCCGAACTCTGCCTTGTGTTGACTTCATCATCGGATGTTATATTATAACACCGCATGACATTGTGTAAAATACACGTCGCAAAGACCACAATATCAACATATTTTGGGTGTAAATGCAAATTCTTATTATAAATTCCAAATTTTTGATATAAGATGCCGAACGCGTTTTCAACTACTCTGCGAGCTCGCGATAAGCGATTATTGTATATTCTTTCCTTTTCTGAAATGCCACTTGAACGTGGATATGGTCGCAATAAATTCCTTTTTAAAGGAAACGCTTCGTCGGCTACAAAAACATGTGGCATTATTATTTCAGTACCAGGTAATGGTGTGTCAGTTGGAATATTAAATGTATTCATTTCAATCGCTCTTCCTAATCTTGACGATGCCAAAATTCCGCCATCACTATTCTTGCCATAGGCCCCTATATCGACAGCTATAAATCTGTATTTATCATCGACGACAGCCATGAGGACGATAGAGAAGTGTTTTTTATAATTAAAAAATAGCGAGCCGCTGCTAGGAGGGGCAATTATGTTTACATGTTTGCCGTCGATGGCACCTATGCAGTTTGGAAAATTCCATTTTTTATTGAAACCATCTGCGATTCTTTTCCAGTCTTCGGTAGTAGGTGTGGGCATGAACTTCCCCTTCATTGTATTTATAATCGCATTGCACACATCTTTTAATATCGACCGGATGGTACTTTCGCCTAACCGAAAGCTTGAACTCATAGTCCTAAATGAACAGCCACTAATCAAGTACCTGAAACAACCAATTTTTCTTTATATTTATATTATTTTGTTACAGCGTCAGAATGTAAGAAGATATGGCAAAACTTAAGGGAATATCATAGAAGAGCCATTAAACAGAAAGCAACTAAAAGTGGTCAGAGTGCTAATACTAATAAAAAATGGCAATATGAAACTGAAATGTCTTTTTTATTACCACATTATAAAGAACGGTCTACAGTGACGTCAGTGGACAACACAGATGATGGTGATGATGAAAATAGCTTATCTGCTGCGGAAATTCTTGCCAATGTGACTAATAATGAAGAATCTCAAGACTCGTCAATTATCTCGGAGCGTCCTGAATCTTCGGTGTCTATGTACGATTCATCTAGATCAGTGTTTCCTGACATTCCAAAAACGACAAAACGAAAGAAATTGCAAGAAACAAGTGCATCGGCGGTTTTAATGGAATATTTATTAAAAAAAAAAGACGATGAAGATGGAAAGCAGAATGACGAAATGGATAAATTTTTTTTAAGTATTTCTAGCACAGTAAAAAAATTATCTACCTATAATCAAGCACTTTTAAAGTCAAGAATTTTTAATTTAGTTTCGGAAGCTGAAATACAAGAACTGCAAAATAATCCAAACTGTTACTATGATGATTTGTTTGCACCAGGAACTTCTGGCTACACAACTCAAAACCTAAATGCAGGTACTACCGGTAGTAGCTACACAACTCAAAACCTAAATGCAGGTACTACCGGTAGTAGCTACACAACTCAAAACCTAAATGCAGATACTACCGGTAGTAGCTACACAACTCAAAACCTAAATGCAGGTACTACCGGTAGTAGCACCGCTAGCACCCAACAGCAAAATACAACGCCTATGGAAGAATCGGGTTGATGGTTCTTCTTAACACAATTAAAGTAAAATTGCTTTGCTTTGATTTATCCTTTAACTTGATATATAAATAAATACATATAAATTATAAAAAAGTTTCTTATTGCTTACCTTAATGTCACTGCCAGCTTTTCTTCCGGTGATACAGCTTCTCTAAATCGCGTGTTTCTTTTGTAGATGTCGTCCTCAATAATATTAAGTATATAATAAAACAAGTATCTCGGCATACGGAAATAGATATAGAATTTTTCTTCGTCATCTAGCAGACGTTTCCGGATATTCCAATATTCCCCTTCTGATTTCCTTTGTCGCAACATATCATGTACCCAATATCTTCTTTTCCTGCTGTTTCGTTCATTTTCATTATCAAATATAATAGCTATAATCGCCAGTTCACTGAATGTAAAGTTCGACATTTCATAAGCAACACGACTTCTTTAGACAAAATTTAACCGAAAACTGAGGTTAGACGAGTTGTCTGTTGAATAACCCACTCGTTGGCACCGCGTTGGCCACTCCTTGACACCGCGTTGGCCACTCCTTGACACCGCGTTGTCCACTAGTGACCATTGGGTGGATCAACTAGTTGACTACTCATCGAGAGTGTGAGTAGAGTTGCTGCCGCGTTGGCGTGGAGTTGTTATAATGTGCGAAGACCTTTACTCCACCTCATTGGTATTGAACGGGCTCGTTCAAGGTTCTTGTCGTCTTGTTAGGGTTTTCGTAGATAATAAAAAAAAACTTAGGATTAATTTAAATATCTTCCTTCGTCCCGTCGTCAGTCCAAAAAGTGAAGTCTAGTCCCTTCTTTTGTCTCTGTCAGTCAGTCTTGTTTTTTATAGTCATCAAGTCATAGAGTCATTGTCAATAAGGAGGCTGGACGCCGCAACATCCCCACCTCCAGTACCAGAAGGCTGGTACTCAAGTTGAGGAGTGGACGTCCAGCCGACACAGTTTAGTCACAGGTCGTGTGTAATGTCCTTGTCGCGTCCTCACTTGAGCCACACGGACCAGGCCGTCCTTGCCAGGATAGACTTGATCCACCCTGCCAAGTGGCCACAGGTTGCGGGGTAGTTGATCGTCAGCAACTACCACCACGTCACCTACTGTCAACGGCCCGCTGGCGTCTCGGTACCATTTGTCACGTCGTGTCAGTGTTGGTAGGTACTCCTTGACCCAACGTTTCCAAGTCAAGTCAGCAAGTCGCTGTGACTCGCGCCAGGTTCGTCTTAAAAAGTCATGATCCGTAAAAGTTCCAAATGGGTAGTCAACAAAGTCACATTTTGCTAGTAAAAAGTCATTCGGTGTCAAAGGTAAGTCGTCTTCGTGGTCTAGAGGCACGTACGTCAACGTTCTAGAGTTTATCATAAATTCTATCTCACTTAGTAAAGTTAGTAGTGTCTGGTCAGTTGGGGCTCTAGTCTTGAGCGTCACCTTGAGACACGTCTTCACGGACCTCACGAGCCTCTCCCAGCACCCGCCCATATGCGGTGCATTTGGAGCTATAAATCGCCATTCCAACTGGCGGATGCTTCCGAACTTGGTAAGTTCATTGACGTCAATAGCTTGAATTGCTTGTCTCAGTTCCCTGTCAGCACCACGAAAGGTTGTAGCATTGTCGCTATAAATTACACTAGGGCAACCTCGGCGGGCGATCAACCTCCTGAGGCTCATCAGAACTGAACTGGTAGTCAAGTCATGAACGACTTCGAGGTGAATGGCACGTACGGTCAGGCAGGTGTACAGAGCCACCCATCTCTTTTCTTGTCTTCGTCCAGTCTTTACCAGCAAAGGTCCAAAATTATCCAGCCCAGTCCGGTCTACTTCTTTAAGTCGAATATCAGGCAAGTCAGACATGAGAGGTGGACTAGGCTTGGTTCTCCTGTTTTTGCAGTACTGACATTCATTCCAAGTGCTTTTGACAGCACCTCGTCCATTTATCACCCAAAAACGACGTCTTAACTCTATTAACACACGTTCCCGTCCATTATGTGCTGAGTCAGTATGATATTGCATGAGCAGAAGTTTCACATATCTGTCCTTTGGATGAAGAATGATTGGATGTCTAAAATCCCTGTCGACATTTTCTGCCCCGCAGATCCTCCCACGAACGCGAAGGATGCCATCTTCGTCAAGAAAAGGTGTCAATTGTTGTAGAGAGCTTGACTTGCGCACAAACCCAGTCTTCATGACACTCTCAATATCTTCTGAGAACATCCGTCGTTGGCTCTCTCTAATCCATGTGAGTTCTGCAGCTTTTACTTCTTCAGCTGTCAGCTCACCCCGTCGTGCACTAGTCTTGTGTGTCCAAGTATGAACCGCACGGTAAACCCAGGCAGTGCTCCTGATGAGTCTCCAGTAACGTGAAAACCTATTGTCAATATGCAGTTCAATGTCCTCTTCTGTCAATGCGCAAACTTTCAGCTCAATGTCGTCAGAGTCTAGTGCAATATCTTTGTCTTCAGATGGCCAAAAACATTCTGATTTCAAAAGAAATGATGGTCCACGTAGCCATCGTGCATTGTCTTCTGTGGTGGTATCTCGTGTAGCGTCATCTGCCGCATTTAAACCCGATGGTACCCACCTCCAGTGATGGACGTCGGTCAACTCTGAAATCTCGCTGACACGATGGGCAACAAAGGGTTTAATCCGACCACTGTCTGATCGAAGCCAGCTAAGCACAGTCTTAGAGTCAGACCAGAGAATCACCTTTCCAACGTCCATGTGCTGTTTCAAAGTATTGGCTAGTCTTGCACCCATCAGCGCGGCCTGCAATTCAAGCCGTGGGATGCTTTACTTTGAGCGGCGCAACACGCGCACGTGCCATGATTAAAAGTTACGTGCCATTTCTCATCTGTCGTCTTAACACGCAAGTAGGCAACGCTGGCAAAGGGCTTGCTACTTGCGTCACAAAAAATGTGAAGTTCTGGAGGAACTTGTTTGTTGCGTGTATCTGTAAACAGCCAGCGTGGTAGCCGAAAGTTACTGACTTCACGAAGATCAGTCAACCAGGACTGCCACTTCTCAAATTGGCTGGACTCAATTTCGTCATCCCAACCAACTTGTGACTTCCACACTGACTGTAATAAGATACGACCCTTCACTGTGACATAAAGTAGGAAGCCCATGGGATCGAAAATTGACATGGTCAATCTCAGTACCTCTCGCTTGGTGGGTCGTCTCACTCCTGCCTTCACGTCGTCACTAATCTTCGGAAACTTCAAATGAAAGATAAAGTCATCTCTTTCCTGGTTCCAGCGTACTCCAAGAACTCTCTCTGTCTGATCGTCCTTGGCGTCAGAAAGGATCTTTTGGCTGCTTGGAGCTAGTTTGTCTGCTGGTAAACAAGTCAGTAAACGCTTAGAACTCGATACGAAATTGCGTAGGTTGAACCCACCAAAAGCATGAATGCGTACTACGTCATCCACTATTTTGATTAGATTGTCCTCATCATCAAAAGAATGGATGTAGTCGTCTACGTAGTGATGCTTGACAATTGCATCATACGCCTGGGGGTTCGTGGTCGCGTACCTACTAGCATTCAGATTCTTGACATACTGCGCTGATGATGGCGAGCATACAGCGCCAAATGTCATCACGTTCATGATATAGGTGTTATTGTTCCACAGGATCCGTTGTGCTTGATGGTCTTCTTGTCGAATAATAACCCTGTGAAACATCTCCTGGATATCTGCACACACTGCAAACTTACCAGTTCTGAATCCTAACAAGACTGCTGGCAATGATGTCAGAAAGTCAGGGCCACGCAGTAGAAAGTCATTCAATGACTTGCCATTCGTCTTAGCTGCGCAATCTAGGACGATGCGTAACTTATTTGGCTTGTTGGAATTAAACACTGCAAAGTGAGGCAAATACCGGATCTTGTCCGATGAAGTCGCTTCGTCAGGTCTTAGTTTGGAGATGTAACCTTTTTCCAAATTTTCTTCAATTTTTGCCTTGTACTGTAAAGCAAAGTCAGGGTACTTTACCATCTTTTTCTGGACACCTGTCAGTCGAAGCCTCGCCTGTGGAAAGCTATCCGGAAGCTTGACCTTGACATCTTCAGACTTCCAGAGTAGGCCAGTCTCCCACCTTCCCTCAGGCAACAGCTTGGTGGTCCGTTCCATAATATTCAGCGCCTGCTGATCCTCCCGAGAAAGAGGAAAGTCGTCAGTCTGCTTCACGCCAAATGATTTTGTGGAAAAAGATCGCTTAACCAAGTCGTGAAGGTCGTCGTTGTCGTTGCATATGTGTAAGATATTCATGTCGTTTGGTATTCCACCAAGTCCAATGTTACCATGTACAACATATCCCAAGTCAGTCTTTGAGATAATCGGTCCAGTCTTATGTCTCTGTATAACTAGTCTAGTTATAATTAGGTCTATGTTGTCTTGACCTATCAACAACTCAATCTTGTCAGGTCGAATGTCAAAGTCGGTCACATAGTCAGTCACTTATGGATATTTATTTACAATTTTTTTATAACCAAAACTATTTACAGACAAATTCAAATTTCTTACAGAACGCGCATTATTTACAATAAAAACATTATTTTCATTTACACCGCGAATTTTAAACGAGACGATCCTTGATTCAGGCTCTGTGGTGGTCATGCCGGAGGCGCCGCTGATGCGCAGGCTGGCTGTCGGCCCAGTGATGCCGGCCCTTTTCAACAACACTGAGCTGGCCAGGGTCAGAGCGGATCCCTCGTCGAATAAGGCATACGTCTTTACTTCGCCTTTTTCTCCTGAAATTATAACTGGAGCTACTTTCAGTAGTACATGAGACTTCTTGTCATTGCATGTATTGACCGTCCTATCATTTTCGTCGTTAGAGTCCACGGTGCGCAGATCAGCGTGCAGCAACGTATGATGTGCTCGTGTACAGTCTGACATAGAGCACTTCGTCTTTCTCTTACAAGCTCTCAGCTGATGTCGGTCAGATAAACAGGAAAAGCAAAGTTTCTTATCTGTTACAAACTTCCAGCGGTTATCGGTCGTCATTCTTTTGAAGTCATTGCAGTCACTAAGGCGATGACTGTCATTACACAGTACGCATGTAAGTGTTGAAGTAGTCGCAGTCGCCACAGGCTTCCAACTTCTCCGATCTGGCTTTGTCGGCAGTGTTAAAGTGTTACATGTCTTCCTAGGTAGTGGTGCGACATAAGTGGCGGCATTTGCTATTGTCATGAGCCATTTCGAAATATGCGACATGGTAATCTGTGCATCCAAACTAGCGGCGTGCATTCCCCACTGGTATTTAAGTACGGATGGTAATTTGTTTACAATCTCTCGTATCAATGAAGGATTTGTTAGATGTCCAACCTCATTTGTCATTTTCATAGTCGCCGTGACATTCTGGACAGCTGTCGCAAATTCAATCAAATGATTTACATCGTCATGTCGAACGTCATGCATTTGTTTAATTTTCAATAATAAAATTTCAATAATGTGGTCAGGTCTTCCAAATCGTAATTTCAATGTTTTTATTATGATTTCTAGGTTTATAGCACTAACGAGCAAGGCAGAAACTGCGTCTCTCGCTCGTCCTTTCAGACAACGTGCTAGTCGTGCTATATTTTCATCATCGCTGTAGTCGCACAGCTTGGTCGTCGATACAAATTGGCTATAGAAAAGCGGCCATTCTTCAGGCTCGCCAGAAAATGTAGGCAATTCTTTTGCGGACGTCTGTCTAGATAATAATTTTGTCATTGTCTTTTCTAAACTATGTACATGACATGCATCTTTAGTCGAATTAGGATAAATAGGAAAATTATGGTCGGTACCTGGATTATATACATTATGTACAAGTGACGTCCGTGAACGTTGTCGAGATGCAAACGAAAGTCTGCCGCATTCCTCTTCCTCCAAAACCTGCGTTTCTAAGGCTAGTCTTTCTTCGAGGAGTCTTTGTTCAATCCGGGCACGTTCTTCCGCCGCTTTTAGCTGCATGTCGAGGAGCCGCTGTCGTCGGGCTCGGACTACGGTGAGCTCGGTCGTGTCGGAGCGAGCGGACGGGGTCGGCGAGGGTGCGCGGCTGCCGAGGGCGGACTGTCGGCCCGGCCCGGGCAGGTCGACTGCGGTCGTAGCCGTCGGTGTCTCCATGGCTGTCTTTTTACCTGACCTCGTCTTTACCATAGGTGTGATTTAGTTTTTTCTCGAAGGACCACTTGAACGGGCTCGTTCAAGGTTCTTGTCGTCTTGTTAGGGTTTTCGTAGATAATAAAAAAACTTAGGATTAATTTAAATATCTTCCTTCGTCCCGTCGTCAGTCCATGAGTCCAAAAAGTGAAGTCTAGTCCCTTCTTTTGTCTCTGTCAGTCAGTCTTGTTTTTTTATAGTCATCAAGTCATAGAGTCATTGTCAATATGGAGGCTGGACGCCGCAACAGGTATGATTAGTTCTCACAAGCTTCCTTGACTTGAGTTGATTTCTCATTGGAGGTGAGTATCGAACTGTCAAATATAAGGTTGGTCGAGAGGTACCTTCAGTATCTTGAGGCGTTCTTGTAATGAAATAAATTAGATAAAAAACGGGTTTTTCCACTTTTGGCATAGGTATTTACTTACTTTATTTTATTTTTAACTCTATTCTTTTGTAATTTTTAATGTTTGTGTTTAAAATGGTTATTACGTATAACCTCATTGGAGTATGCTCAAGTAACAACTAAGAATGTTGTTTTCAAGGAAAGTTCGAGGACTTCCTTATGGCACCCTCGAATGAGTTTGAGTGAAGGACGTTCATAAGGTTATGTTTAAGAATACGGGGGTGAGTGACATACCTGTTTTAAAGAACTTCCTGTACTGTATTTTGGCAAATAAATAATTTGATTTTGATTAGATTTGATTTAAAGGTAGTTAAGATTTCTTACTATAAAGTTTGTCAATCCTGCAGGGGACTACATACATTTAGGATAGAGTTTTGTCGATATACTTACAATTTCCCAACAGTTCTCCATAGTCACACCAATTTAGCACACCAGTGTGACGTAAGGTTAATTTTAATTATCCGTAGTCACACCAGCAAAAGCCCAACACACTCTTGACCGGTGTGTCTATGGTTAGTTTTTATAATCCGTAGTCACACCAACACACCACGTATTCCTCATGGACCAACTGGTATGCACAACTAGTTGTGTCATTAGAAATATTTTTCAAATTATTACACAACTAAGTACAATCGTTCTGCAACACTGTTTAAACATTTTAAGGTAAGCATTTATTATACACTAGCTGTAAGTAGTATTATAAAATAAAGAAAACAAATGACAGTCAGACAAGGAAAAAAAGCAAGTGAATATCGAGAAAACAAGTGAATGTTGGGAAAACGACACAGGTTTATTTAGCAATCGTATGTTGAAAAATAGCGATTATCATCTTATTGACATTTTTAAAATTTGTTCATTTCAAGCCATTTAACTTCCATTTAACAGCCCAATAACAAGCCACCTCATTAAAACAACTTTGTCTCTAGTTATGTACATATACACTTACATAGAATAGCTCTCTACTAACACAAAATGGATCTTTAAAATAATTAACTTAAAACAATTTTATATTTTTTTAAATATATTTATTTATTTGAAACAGCAACAGATTTATTTGAAGGAAAAATATTTTTTAATTAAAACATAATTTGAATTTGTCGTTCAGTGGAGCATTAAGTTTACCCGACTTTGTCAATAAGGTCGAGAATCGCTTGAACTTGTTTTTTTAATATATAATCACTAAATAAACCTATTTCGACTTTCTTTTGTTTTCCGGACATTTACTCGTTTGCCTCGTACTTATTCACTTGTTTTTCAGACTGTCATTTGTTTTCCCTAAAGTTATTTTGTTTTCCTTGTTTTATACTTCGAGTTGTACCACAATCATATGGAAGTAATTTTGGGTGGACCATGCTTTTATTAGTTAGTATACACTTTCCGCTTATAATACCGATATTCATCGAATAAAAGCACTACACTAAAATCAGTCTCAAAATCCATTTTTAGACACAATAAAATAATGACAAGGAAGTGACAAAGTAAAAACAAATGCATAATTATAAATCTATACTTCATTGAATCCTCTTTTATAATTAATATAGGATGCAAATTCCATTAATAGGTTTGGGGTATAAATATTGAATATAACTTATCCATAGTCACACTAGTCTGAATTAAAATTAACCTTTGTCACACTGGCGTGATTGGTGTGACTATGGAGGGGATGGGAACAATTTAAGCAGTGTTTTCTGGGAATCGGCCTTCAATACTCCGCCTAGCGATGACTGGCCACTCGCCAATCAATATCGCATCCATTTACCTCAGTCCCTCCAAATCTCTGCTTGAGAGTGACCTCCAAGCCCTGTTTGCTATGGGAAACGCTACCATTCTAGCTGGCGACTTCAATAGCAAACACACCAGGTGGAATTCGCTGACCAACTCGACGAACGGAGAAATCCTACAGAGGCTCGAAGAGACTCTAGATTTCGACGTCATAGCGCCCCTGGGTCCCACCCGATACCCAATTGTGGATGATCAAAATCCCAGTGTCCTGGACTTTGCCCTACTAAAGAATATCACCCTTCAAGTGTGTTCTATAGAGGTGCATTCAGACCTGAATTCGGACCACAGACCGGTCCTCCTACAACTAGGACAGACAGACAATGGGCGTCCCGCCCATACTAGAATACAAACAGACTGGAAGAAACTCGCAAGAGTACTCGACCAATCCTCCCCGGACTTGGACGCTATCCCTGACAGGATAACGTCCACCGAACAGACAGACTTGGCGATCTCGTCACTCACCAACCACTTGCAAGCAGTCCCTTCTGTGGATCCTAACCACAGATTCGAACTGCCTGATGACGCAAGGAGGTTGCTGACGGAGAAGAACGCCGCGACAAGACTTCACGACCTATACCCCACCGATGAAGCCCGTTCCAGACTTCGTTACTTACAACGTCGAGTTAAGGAGCGAATGAAGGAACTAAGGGACGAACGGTGGGGCGAATTCCTCTCAGAACTTAAACCGTCACATGTCACTTACTGGCGTGTGGCTCGAAGCCTAAAGTGCGATCAGTTATCTTCTACTCCTCCTCTTAACAGACCAGACGGCTCCATCGCTTTTGATGATGACGAAAAAGCTGAATGCCTCGCAGACAGCCTGGAGAGTCAATGCTCTCCTAGTCGTGAGCCAGTAGATCCCGAACACGTACAACGGATGGAAACTCATGCAGAGAACATAGCGTCCTCTGCATCGAGCCCTCCCGTTATCGCACTCCCCCCGACGACGATTGAAGAGGTACAATCGATCATTAAGTCCCTTAAACCCCGAAAAGCTGCCGGTGCTGACGGGGTATCCAATGGCCTACTCAAATGCCTTCCTCAGACCCTACTACTGCTGCTAGTGAGTATCTTCAATGCTTGCCTAGCAAATTGCACGTTTCCAGACGCCTGGAAACAAGCAACAGTAATAGGCATCCCCAAACCAGGCAAAGACCTGAAAAACCCGTCCTCATATGGGCCGATCAGTCTCCTAAGCTGCATCGGTAAGATATACGAGAGAATCATTTCAGCCAGACTCAAGGATTACATTGAATCCATGAATCTGATTCCCGACGAGCAAATGGGCTTTCGCGCAAAACACTCTTGCGTGAACCAACTGCACCGCCTAACCGAACACATCCTAGGCAACCGCCGTCGCGGAAGACCCACAGGAGCACTCTTCTTCGATGTAGCGAAAGCGTTCGACAAAGTTTGGCATGTTGGCTTGGTAGCCAAATTAGCCGTAATGGGCCTGCCGGACAGTATCGTGCGCATCGTACAGGACTTCCTGTCGAACAGATCCTTCCGGTACAAAGTTGAAGGGACGCTCTCTAGTCCCAGACCCCTAAGAGCCGGAGTCCCGCAAGGCTCCGTGCTTTCCCCGACCCTATACTCGTTGTACACCGACGACGTACCCCGCACCCCGCACGTGGAGCTGGCTCTATTCGCCGACGACACTGCGCTGTACACATCCCACAATCGGAAAGACATCATTTCCGAACGCCTCCAACAAGCAGTCGATTCCCTCGGCGCTTGGTTCCGAAAGTGGCGCATCGAAGTGAATCCTGAAAAGAGCGCAGCAGTGTTCTTTTCAAAGGATTCACGCGGTGCAACACGCCCTCCTCCATGGAGTACCTTCTCGCTCCTAAAGACGGTAACGATGTTTGGCAAGCCCATTCCATGGGTAAACCAAGCAAAGTACCTGGGCGTAATTTTTGACAGCAAGATGACGTTTGGACCTCACATCCAAAAAGTTCGTAATAGAGCAGCCTTCTATCTAGGCAGACTCTCACCTATGATCAGCAACGTAAAGATGTCGCTTAGAAATAAGCTGACTCTCTACAAGCTAAGCATCAGACCTGTCATGACTTATGCCAGCGTGATTTTCGCACACGCGGCCCCATCCCTCCTAAATAGGCTACAATTAATTCAGAATAGGTTCACACGCAGAGCCACGGGATCACCCCCGGGACTGCGCACTCGTGACCTTCACCGAGACCTAGAACTTCCGTCCGTGAAGCGCTTCATCAAAGAAACGTCACAACGTTACTTTGAGAGTTGCCCTTCCCATCCCAACCCGTTAGTTGTGCAGGCAGCAAACTACAGCCCATCTAGAGATGTCCCCCTGAGGCACAGACGCCCGAGGAATGTTCTCTCTGACCCAGACGACCCCATCACGGTGGCCAACAAACCCTTCGAAAATCTCCGGACTCGCAGGAGTTCGGGTTTTTCCATAGGCACATACAACCGTACTCGGCGGCGAGTACGACGTAGTAGGAACAGTAGCTCGATTTCCAGGTACCAAAATGTACCAGGGTGCTTCACGCCACCGATAGGTTCTTAGTAGGCCCTTCAGGCACAATAGTGTCGGCCCTTATGGCATTGAGCGTTTACTACCGCTCGCGAGTTTGCATCGCTCGCTTGATAAAGGCAAAGCCCATGGCCGAGGTTCGTCCCAACTGGGAGCCCCTTGTGCATTTGCCGAAAAGGCTGAGGGTTGATAGCCCTCGCCTCAAACTGTCCCGCTGTAAATTTTAAAGCTCACAGGAGCTAAAATTGTAGGTCATTTCAAAAAAAAAAAAGAAGAATCGGCCTCCTGTCCTTGCGAAGAGGCTGGTGTTAGATACTATTATGACCCCTAGAATGCCGGTCAAGCTTAAATCCATCATTAGGACTGCCCTCCTACACGGTAGTAAGGTGCGGCACATGCACAAGCAAGAGCTACGGAAGTTACGGAAAGATGATGCGTTGTAGCCTTCATATCAGTGACATAGCATAAGCTTCGTCTTGCAAAAACCGGCAACATACATTGGGAACAAGTGCCTGGCCACGCCGCGCCTCCTCCTCCTGGGCCTGCTAGAAGGGGCGCGCCCATAAAGAGCTGTCTTGACGTTGCAAAGCAGGATATGTGCTAATGGTTTCTCTGCCACGGACCGGACGAAGTGGTGACGTAAAATTCGGAAAGCGGACCCCGTCTCTTAGGGAGCCTTCGACCCGGAGGTGGTGGGTTCGTTTCACACCGGAAGCATACTTATTTATTTATTTAAACTTTATTGTACACAATATAATTGTATAGCACCATTGGCGAACTAAATGTTAAAAGCATTATCTAACAGTCAACCTTACTACTTAAACTTTGTTTAGTTGTTTCTAGTTTGGTTAGGACTTTGCAGGCTTTAATCTTCTGATTGTCTGATACTAAAGAAGATTCCGTGCTTTGGAAGGCACGTTAAGCCGTTGGTCCTGACTGCCATTTGGTAGTCGTTAAAGGAACCACGTCAGAGGCCGAGATAACTTTGACACCAGGGGTGTACATGATAGATAGATATGTTACTGTAAAAGCTCGAACTGCGGTAAATCCTAAGATTTTACAGCAAAACCTAAGATTTACTAATTCTTAATGGTAAAAGTCCGAACAGTTTTGCGATTCGAACTTTTACTGCCTTCCACTTGGTAAATCTTAGAATTTACATTAAAGGCACGGTAAATGTTGAAAAATACAAGTGAAAACGATTTTATTTATTTATCGATCTCCGCATTTGATCGTTTGACATGGCTGACCATGCACGTTAATTAGATTTCTGTTTGTTGCATGTTGTCAAGTAGATCTCATAGACCTACAAATCAACACTGACGGAAATTATAAATTTATATAAATGTATCAAGACCACCTTACTAACTCATTTCGAGATATCTCAAAGAAACGTCTCGACGTTACTTTGAGAATTGTCCATCCCATCCGAACCCGTTAGTTGTGCGGGCTGCCAACTACAGCCCGGCGAAAAATGTCCCTCTGCGGCACCGACGCCCGAGGAATGTTCTCTTTGACCCTGACGATCCCATTACGGTGGCGAACCTTCCCTTCGAAAACCCCTCGACTCAACGGAGTCCTGGGTTTTCCATAGGAACATATAACCGCACCCGCCGGCGAGTGCGACGTAGTAGGCACAGTAGACAGTTTACCAGGTACCAGAATGTACCAGGGCGCTTCACGCCACCGATAGGTTCTCAGTAGGCCCTTCTGGCACAATAGTGTCGGCCCTTATGGCATTGAGCGTTTGCTACCGCTCGCGAGTTTGCATCGCTCGCTTGATCAAAGGCAAAGCCCATGGCCGAGGTTCGTCCCAACTAGGAGCCCCTTGTGCATTTGCCGAAAAGGCTGAGTGGTTAATAGCCCTCGCCTCAAACTGTCCCGCTGTAAATTTAAAAGCTCACAGGAGCTAAAATTATAGGTCATGTCAAAAAAAAAAAAAAAAAACCTTACTAACTCGTGATCCTTCGTTCATCATTCTGGTGTTCGACATGAAAATTGCGACCTCTTTCTGGTGTTCGACATGAAAATGTCGATTATTTCTGGTGATCGACATGAAAATCTCTAAATAATAATACATTACAGTTTGTTTGTAATAAGTAAATTATTTTACTACCTATTAATAAACGTTATGTTATGTTACATAATACATAAACGTTATTTTTGTGAAAAGATAAATTTATTTGTATTATTTTTCCATTGTATTTATTTTTTACTGTTTAGGAAATATTTTAAAGGTGTTTTCAAATTACTCCAAAAAATGTTTATATAAAAATACCAAATGAAAATAATTCAAATACTCTCATTTTGATACCTACATAAAAATATATATCTCAAGCTTTGACTAATAATTAATTAAAATTAATTATCAAAAATAAAAAACCTACATTTACCAGCCGTCTGTGGGAAAACCTAGCATGTACTAAATTCTAACGGTAAAAGCCCGAAAAAATCGTCCCATTTTCATATTTCCTTACATTTACCAACTAATGTCGGTAAATCCTAAGACTTACTCTTTAATCTTAGGATTTACCGTTGTTTGAGCTTTTACAGTAACAGATATACATTTTATTGTACCAATCACAAAATTAAAATTAAAAGTAATACATTTAGAATATTGAGTACAAAGGCGGACTTATTGCTATTGCAATTTCTTCCAGCCAAACTTAGGGAAGATAGGATAAAAAGTGAAAACAAACAAAGGCGGTACATGGTCGATTGACAACGTAACCTACACGAAATGATGATGATCGGCAGTTACCTTTTCTCCCCGAGGGTACCAACAGGCCAACAACCCTACGAATCCCCTTCCTACGATACCACCGTAGTGCTGGGAGTGGTAGGAAATCGCATTGGCCACCCCCGGGGACAGTGGGAATAATTTTGTATAAATTGTTACAATGTCCACCCCGTGTGGGAAAGCAGGGGGTGGACAGTGGAAAATAATCGACACACTTCATTCATACCCCGGTGATATAGCGGGACAGATACATATATTAATGCTAGTTGGTGCGTTTACATAGTATACCTGGCTCTATAATAAAAAAAGATTTAGGTTTAAAATATATTTTATTCATCATAAACATGACAAAATCGTTTATCTACACAACTATTAAAAGACAACAGAGATCTTGGAGCCGGCTTTTATATATTATTTCTTTTCGTAAAAGCTAAAAGTTATTTAGTATTTGATTTACATGAATGAAATAAAATTAAATAAAGCTCTGATGGATGGACCGCCAGTCCAGTCTGAAGTCTTATTCTGACCCACGGCGCACCGTACCACCGAACCCTTCATCTGTCGCGGCCATTTTACATAAAATGGCGCATCTGTCGGATCTATTTTTGTTTTTGGGGGGGCTACTTCCTGTCTCTCATTAAAAATAAGATTTCCAAGAAATTTTGTATGAAGGTTATATTAAAAGCATAAATTGCTATAATTGTCATTAAATAAGCTATCAGATTATGTACAATTGTATATAGTTTTACATTGAGTTAAATTACCAATTAAAAGGTGAAAGTAGAGAAAGAGTCACTTTCTCCAGTTTACTTCATTAAATGTTAAATAATTATGAATTAAAAACCTTTATTACAAGTTATATTTATTTTATTTATAGGAAGAACAATTATTTAATAATAATAAATCAAAACAAGATAAAAAAATGCAGGTTTACATACAAAAATACTTTGTAAAAGAAACACGCCATATTCTGGCGTCTTGACAGATAGGGAAACCTCCCTACCTGTACAGGTAAATTCCTATCTGTCAAGACGCCAGAATATGGCGTTTTTGAATTTTTGCAATTTTTGTTTTTTATCTTACACATTATTAAATCTAATTTAGAAAAAAACTATTGTTATTACGTATGTAGAAATGTATGTTAATCATGTTACAAAAGGAAGTTTGAAATCACTAGAACTTTTTTTTGTTAGAATCAAATCAAGAAGTACGAACATCACTATCGAAGTGACAGCCAATGTTTTTTAAATTTAAAAATTTACATCGAAATCATTATCTAATATACATAAAAACAATTATAAAATGTTTAAACATACACATTTATGTTTATTATCTAGAAAAACAACGAGAAACCACTTAATGAATTAGTTTTGCGGGCACAATACTGTAGGACGAGCGACTCGCTAATGCTGAGTGAAAGAGTGGGAATGCCCTGTGCCTGCTCAGCCTTGAATTGTGTTGTTGAACCTTTAGACTGGACTTATAATGCATCCTTGTTTTACTCGCTTCATTACGTCCATGTAGAGGATACGAGAAAAGCTGCTAAAAAACTTTTCAAGTACTTTTCCAAATCATGACTCAGCTTCTTAGCTTCGTCTGTTCCAGTTACATCAAAACTACATGGACACTTTTCCTAATAGCTGTTTAGTCGATACGACTTCGATGAAGCAAAAACGAGGGCTATAACTCATTTTATAACATAATTGGGATCATTGTGAAAAACTGAATTTATTGATATCAAAACTTATTGTGCAAAAATTCCGAATCAATTCAGCTGCTCTGATTGATCCATCCAATAAATTACTTATTATTTAACTTTATACAAAAATAGTTACAAAATTAAATTAAATTCTAGCAATAGTAATAGCTAAATTACATACTAGGATAGGAAGCCGGCTTGTACGTATCGTGTTTAATTTTGAGGATCACTAACTTAAACATTTGGTATAAAATAATACTCTCACGAAATTTACCTAAGTAATATGTATATAAACAATGACTTTTTAAACAAGGTTTTATAACGAGAAACTAAATCATTTTCAGTAAAAGGTCAAAATAATTGAGATCGCATGAATGAACACTTTATTGTACCATTTACATATATTCATATAAAAATAATACAGCACTGAATTCAATTAAAAATGAAAAGAAATGAGTACAAAGGCGGACTTATCGCTAATGCAGCCTCTTCCAGCCAACCTTATGATGGGAGAAGGAGAACAAAAACTTCAGAGTTGTTTAGTTTACGTTTTAACACACTGTAGAATTGGCTGGTGGCACAGATATTATCTGTGGCTGGTGGATTATTAGTCATCCTAATAACTAAGGTAAATATTTATAAAAGTTACCATCACGCAATTCATTAAGAAAAATATAATTCCTTTATTTAATTTGCACGCAATTAATTCTTCAATATAAAAATCTCATTTATAATTATTTATTGCAATTGGCTAGTCAACTAAAAAATAAATTGTGTATTTTATATATTTTATTGATAGAATAGACTATTTTGGAGATACAATTTAAACGAAAAAATTCTTAAAATTATATTTATTTTGTTATTTAATTTTAAAGATTTTATAGTGATGACGTCACGCAGCTATAATGGCCATTTCGAACTGCAAGAAAGCAAAAATTACTAAGGTATTAAAAAATATATATGTCAGTGTCAAATGTCAAAGTCAGGATGGACCTGAGCCGCGAGTTTGTTTCATGTTTGTTTACAATCGCCAAATATTTAGGTACCTACCCCATTTCTCGTATCTATTGCATATTGGCCTGTTTATTGGACTTTACTGCCGTATCTTCATCCGTTGACATCTGATTTTTCAATATTTAGACACCGATTCTTCATTATAATGTATGAATGAATGTAATGAAGATGTAATTAGGTTATTTATGGGTTATGTTTACTTGAACAGAGATGACATTTGACATGGGTGACAACGTGAAGCGCTTAATTAGCGCTACCAAACAAAAAATATTTAATCACTACGCTGTGCTGCCAACCTAAAAAATTAAATGTGAATAGCCGGAAGTTATCCGGCTACGTCATACGTCAACCTTGCTAAAAAATGAAAGTCATTGGGTTTTCTGCGATTTTTTAAAAAAATACTTGCTTATCTAAAGATCTGATTAACGTAATCTGTTCCCTAAGCCTATTCCTCGAAATGGTTTACGAATTAGACATTTTCATGAAAAAGTTTACTAGCCAATTGGCTCTCTCAACAATTCGGCATGGCGCACCTGTGTGTGGCGTCATTACTATATGTCAGTGAGCAACCAAACCTACCATCTTTTCAAAAAGTTTTACTTAGCTTGACGTGTAACGAACACGTCAAGTAAATACAAATTTGTAATATCGATGTGACTTATCCCGAATACAGAACACTTAAATAGTACTGAAACGTATCGTAATGATCATTGAAGGTACACCAGGAGCCGTATTTTTGAAATGTAAAAAGAAACCTTCGTTTCGAAACAAAAATACTTCGATATCGAACAAAAGTCATTCTTTTTATACCAAAAATTAGTCGACTCGTCGATTTTGCTCGAGTCACACTTTCAAAAATAGCACTCCAGGGAGGGCGCTCGAAAAATGGCGGATGACTACTGAAAACCTATGCCGAACAAAGATCAAAACAAAATCCCACCATCGAATGGTGTACCATCGTGAATAATCACTGTTAAATATTATAGATTAACACCCGTATTCTTAAACATAACCTTAAGAACGTCCTTCACTCAAACTCATTGGAGGAAGCCTCAAGGAAGTCCTCGAACTTTTCTTGAAAACGATATTCTGAGTTGGTTGCTTGAACAAACTCCTATGAGGAACGTCACCGGTTATAATAACAATTTTAAAAATAAAATAAGAAGATACTACGCCAAATATGGGAAATTATATCGACTTTATTTCATTTCAAGGACACCTCAAGGTACCTCTTTCGACCAACCTTATATTTGACAGTTCGATACTCACCTCCAATGAGAAATCTTCTCAAGTCAAGGAAACTAGTGTCGACTAATTATACCAAAGAGTTGAAGTGAGGTTGAGTGGAGTTTGAGAATATGGGTGTGGTAAGAAGGTGACAACGTTTTGACTAACACTTTTTTTGGTAGGTGGTTTAGTCAACTAAAAAACTGCCACGATACCTTGGTGCGTTTAGAAGCTATGACCATTCAAGATAAAACTTGTGTGCTTCATCACTTACACTACTGTACACTATCAACAATGTAAGTGAAGTATGCGATGCGATGTGACTACTAGGAAGAATATGGCATTCCTTAAAATTCTTTTAACTGTAAAAGAGGATATACATTTTTTAAATACGAAAATTAATATGAAGCCTATTTTAATGCATTTTAAATTAACTTTTTTAATCCTTGTCATAAACATTACTACGTAAGGCAACCTCTTGGCACATTATGCATGACAAAAGGAAAATTCATTGGGCGAAACATTTGTACCATTTGAAATAAAGTACATAGTAATGTCTTATTTGATAGATTGTAACATTTAAAAGTAAGGGGAAATTAGAGCTCGTTTTCTGTACAAGTATTTTATTTTCATGGAATTAGCCCTTACGAGAAGTGTAACGAGCCGAACCAGTTTGTACAACACAAAGTACCTTCCTGTGTAATTTATGTTGTACAAACTCAAACCGTAGAGTCCCCAGAACCAACCTGAATGGCTAATCCAGAATAGTTTCCTTCTTATCCGAAGACTGCCGCTTGCTATCGTCCATCTATGAAGAAAACAAATCTAGTTCAGTTTAGAGTATTTTACCCATAGATTAATAATTGGTCTCGCGCGCTCGACTAGATACCGCGCTGTGAAGAAAAATCAATTTCAGAATGCGGCCACTAGCGTCGATTATGGTGTTGCCAGCTACTTGACTGGTGCCCGACCAATGGGAAAATTATTAATTGCTGCGGTCTTGTTACGTATTATAAAAAGTAGCTCAGAAAAACCTTTAAAATGAAATTAAAATAAAACTGGCCAAGTGTGAGTCGGCTCGCGTGTTGAGGGTTCTGTACTATTTTTTATTTTTCTCTATTTGGACCTCCTAAACAAATTTAAAATTATCTCATAGGTTTTCCTGTAATTTATGAATCGAAATTCTGGAATCGATAGTTTCGGAGATAAGGTAGGGGAAATGGTTAGTTTTTGTCTACTTTATTTTATAATTCTAATATTGAATCCTAAAATTGCAGAAAAACTTTCTTTTGATTTATTATTACACAGTACAGTATGTTAAACGTTACTTTAATTTTCTATTTAGCTTGGAGCTAATTGATTACTGACCTCTTTTTAGTTGTAACCCGGGTTTAAATACAGATAAATAAATAGACATACACATCCTATTAATATTATAAACGCGAAAGTTTGTAAGTATTAATGGATGTTTGTTACTCTTTCACAACTAAACCGCTGAATTGATTTTCATGAAATTTGGTACGGATATAGTTCAAGACCCGGAGTCAAACATAGGCTACCTTTTGACGCAGGCGGAGCTGCGGTAAACATCTTGTACATACGAGTAGATAATATTATCATGGCCTTTTTCCATACAGTAGTGTTGCCGGAAAATACATTACACATCGAATAATAATCGATTCTTAGATAGTTGAAAATATAATCTAAGGTATCGATAGTGATCATATATCGATAGTATCGATATTGATACTATTGATAATATATTTCTGTAATTTAAAAAAAAAAAATACCAAATTCGATTAATCAATTATCCGGCAACAATACCCTACGGGGTACCAACTACCTAAAGGCCATATTTAGAATGTTGGTCGGCGTAAAGTGGAAATGGAATCAAAATAGTGATAGGTTGCTAGTCGCATCGCCTACTGATAGGTATGGTTCTTCGATTTTCGCCCACTTCCTCGGCCGGCTTATATGGTCTGCGCGGGAAGAGAAGCAGTAGTACATTCCACGTATTTACTTTTCTCCCAGATCAGCATTAAAGAAATAAGATGTTTGTGGCGTGCGTCCACGTCTTTTAATTAAAAAGGAAGCTATAGTTTTATTAAGTATTATAAGTTTTTTATTTTGATAATTACTTGTAAATATTTTAAATAAACTGCAATACTAAAACTTGTTAATTTTAGATAATTTAACTTAAAAATTTGTATATTTTTAATGTCAACGAACAAGCGGACAAGTGTTGTTTTATATAGATAGCGAATGCGATGCGCGCGCATGCATGTCAGCCGCTGCGATCGGCTCGGACGATGCGCGCGCAGCCCACGCCACGGCGATCCGTGCGTCTCGCCGGCTCGCCAGTCCGAATACCATCTTGCGACTGAACGCACGTTGCTTGCGCTCGCATTCGCGCACTTACGAAAACTCATTTCCCGCTTGATCCGTTCCTTCACTTTTCTCACCTGTATTTTGTGCTTATCATAATCTTTAAGTTGTCGGTGTGGTTGTATTGTATTTGTTCTATTTAATTGTGCTGAACTTTTAATTATAGTGTTAAATTACATATTGACTTTATTTAATTATCCCGCCTCATAGCACAATAGCCTAACACTTATCATACACATTACGCACGCACCCCGCTTTATGTTAAAGACAGACAAAATTGTCAGAAAAAGTCAAAATGACAACATCTCTCTTTTGGAGTCGGGAGTTAAAAAACAAAATATCTAAATAATAAAAATCGAAACCTCGGGGAATTTGGGATTATTTAATACACGGCAACATTGAGCACCGAGCGGTACTTCGCGCCACATTTTAGGGTTATATTATTTTCGTGAGTAATTTATGTCCATATTTCGAAATAATACAATACTTATTGATGGTATGTAATACCAGTATCTTCCTTATTTCTTTTAGTATTATTCTTACACAGTTTGACTACGCAAACTGCACATTTTGCGTCTACTTTTACATTAAATTTTATATTTATCTAGACATCCAACTCACTCATCGGTCGCGGCATGACTGACGCGGGTATGCCGCAACCATGCCGGTTTCGGCATGGTTTAAGTTGCGAATTTATGTAGTATGCCGACGGTATCTAGTCGTAGCGCAGCGGAGATCAATTATTAATCTCTGATTTTACATATGAGGTGACTAGCGGGCGCACCGGGCTCTGAATCCATACCTGTAATTTTTTTTTTCTAAACTTAACGAATATTTAATCGCCAATTTTCAGCTATATGTATTGAGATGCCGCATCAGCTTTAAAATAAATATTATTAACCTAGACTACTTATGTAAACATTACAAATTCAATAATATTTCATTTAATCAAATACCACGTTCAGCACTAATTAATATATCTGGGTTTAGCTTCGTTTTAATGACTTGGCTGGTTGTCATGAGCCTTCTAATTAAATCGCTAGCTATCTAACTGGGTAGCCATAAAATAGTATTAAAGGAAGTCCTGCGAGATTGACACATGTACCCGTCAATTTTAAAAATAGTATGCATGCAATAGTAAAATGTTTTTAATTCTGTCCGGTCATGCGCTGGGGCTCGAGCAGCGTGTCGACGACGGAGCCAGGTCGGTCGCATGTCTTCTGTTGCTGGTTACTTTCCTTCTGAAAACCGCACATCTGATAATTTTACCAGAAAAATGTATAAGCTAAGGATATATAAGCAATGCTGGTATTGTATCCCTTATTCTTGGAAGTAGGGGACGCTAAATGCGATGTCATATTGGAAATATCGAGGGTAGATCGGCGCAAGAACATACGGAGGGCCAATTTCAATTGATATGACTAGAGCGAGGCGACGTTACGCGTGCTTGCTTTTTCTATTGTCACATTATTGAGATGTGCGGAACAACCTCGTGATAGGTAGTGTGTAGTGCTGACTATAATTTGGAGGTCATTAAACAGACTTCGGGCACAGAATTATTAATATTAGGATCGCAATGACAACTTTTGACGTTTCTGGTCTTCTGTTACTAATTATAATACCAATCGTATTCCATTGGCACGCCATTGTATATGTATTTGCAACTCGAAAATTTTGGTAATCAAAAAAAAAAAAAAATATTAAAATCATAAATTTTTCCATTCAAATACGTTTAAGTTGCAAATAAATTGAGATTCAAAATTGTGTCAGCAGAATACCAATATCGAGCATATCAAAAATGCATCGTTATTGAATATCAGTTGCACGGTCTTTTAAAGTTTATCAGCGGAATTGTCCCCCAGGAGCGTGTAGAGTAGAAGGTTCACTGACCTTGGGCTCGGCGAGCAGCGTGTTGGCGAGGTAGGGCGCACGCAGCACTCCGCGCCAGTACAGCTTCTCCAGCGGCCGGTTGACGCTCCAGCCCGCGCAGCGCACGCCTAGCGACCGCCAGTACTGCACCTCGCTCCTGACCACGCCCGACACCACACGTCTCATCATAAATTAATATTCATTCATCATTGTTCCATTTAGCCCTTATGCGACTCGCTGCTGGGCAAAGACCTCACTTTTAGCCTTCCACGTGTCGACTACGCAAAATGACATAACAGTGATCCAGGGACGTCCTGGACGACGTCAGTGGATGGCACCAAACGGCACTGGCTCAATTTAAAATAATTAATTTTGATATTAACTTTCAGGTTATATATACATTATAGGCTAGTTTTCTAAAAAAATATTTGCCGAAACGGCCGAGTGGTTAATAGCCCTCGCCCCAAATTGTCCCGCTGTAAATTTCAAAGCTCACAAGAGCAAAATTTGTAGGACCATTCAAAAAAAAAAACTCCGTCAGTTAAATAATCAAAAAATATTGGAGACATATTTTTTCTTTTGAAAATTAAACAAAGAATAGTAAATATATGGCGCGTTAAAGTTCCGTATGACGTCACAGAGTACTACATTTTTTCGCAATATGTGACGTCACGAGCCCCCACTCCAAAACTTTGATGCGTTATATCTTTATAACTTATCGCTCAATTGACAAAAAAATACGTCACTAATATATTCCCTAAATGACGGTGTCGCATATAGCTGTAAATACTGTAAATAAAACGTCGTTCCTTTTTGTACTCCTTTATTTTGTAAGTAGGTTAAGATTGTAATTCTCCTTAAACTCATTATCTTTCATGTCTTTTAGTTATACATCATTTGTTATCAATCTTAGCGTTATAAGTATTATTATTGTCATGTACGATACAACCATGTAACAGTAAATGCATATCAGAGGTCTTTAATTCTTGTCAATCTAATAGAGAACCTTATGCATACACATTAAAGTTGTATATTGTTTGTACTTATGTATCCACGTGTTCGTCCTTGTATTATACGACACGTGTAACCTGAGGTTGACCTCGCATTTCAAATGTCTGTATCACAACTGGATAAAGAGTAAATGAGGGAGAATACCTGCTCACGGGGTTGCGCATGCGTCGTATAGTTCATTTAATGTATAAAAGGGCACTAATTCGGTCCTAAAATTCATTCTAACAACAGCAAGCAAGTAATGGACAAGACAAGTGCGCGACCCTCGGAATAGTCACTCCCAGTTTGTAACTATATAAAATCTTTAATTTCAAAGTGCCAAATACCTATAAAATCTACAGTCCATTTCCTTAAGTTTATCCTCTGTCATTCACGATAGACGGACTGATTTTAATGTTAATCTTTTGACCCTGAAAACTAGCCTATCATACAGAAACGCAGTGGGGTTTTTAGTATTTTAAATTGCAGTTATTGATAACTCACGGGCTGACAATGTCCTTGTGCAGCAACACAGCGCTGACGCCGCACCAGCGCGCCGCACGTCGCCACACCAGCGCGTACGCCGCGTCGGCGCAGCGCAGCGCCGCCATTACACCCACGTTCTCGCTGTATCTGTTCGAGCGGTTTCAATACAACATTATTCGAACAACTTTTGGCGGGAAGCTGTGAAGAGCGGTATTTTATTTTTTGTGTTTTGTTCGTGCATAATGTTGGATTATTTATTATTCGCAAAGTTATAAAATAAGATAATATAATTTTTTTTTGCATAAAACATGTGTCGTTACTTATAATTAAAACAACATTATAAATTTACATGCATTTGTAATAGTTTACATTGTGTATTGAATTTACTTAACTTTAGACTTGCTCGATTAAACAACTTTGTTGTATAATTTTTACTTGTTACTGGCTAAATAATTGAGTAAAAGCCATTTAAAAAATATTCGAACAACCACATGTTCCTGTTTGTCTGATAGAGATATCGAACTAAGCTGACGGACTAAGTGTACAGCAAGACGCTATGCTCTAAAAATTATAAACATACTGTTACGAAATCAAAAATAAATAAAAATAAAATGCGGTCCGCGGAAGTTTGAGTAGCGCTGTCCGCGGAAAATTCTCGTACAATCGTCGCGTGTCCCATACGGGAATAATATCGCGAACGATCTAGTACATCGATTATCTCGCTCTGACATATTGCTTTGTCTCGCTCTCGCACTTCTAGTATGTACTAAGGGAACGAGACAGAGGGTATCCCTCTCTCTCTATTCCGGAGTAGTTGTGTTGTGATCTTTCTAGAAACTTATGGAGCGGGTTTCCCGGGCCATATAAATATCGGAAGGTGCCTCAGGAGAGCAGTTCTAATTTAACTGAGCTAAAAGTGCGATCAAGAAGCGATATCCGGAGCGGATAACATGTGATACAAGCGACCTCGGCAAGTTATAGTGACTGTGATTAGCAAGTGTTTTGGACATTGTTAGTGATAAGTGAAGTGAAGTGACGTCGGCGACCATCCTTGTGGGAATAAACGTTTTTAAGAGTCATCAGGTGTTTTTCTCCAAATTGCGAACCCCGAGCTCGTAACAATTAAAACAAGGCGAAGAAAGTCCATAAAAAGTAAAGGAGGCATCCGCTTCCTTGCCAATGCTATTTCGTCTAAAGTTTGTAAAATTATTTCCTAACACTTCGAGGAAATAAAATAGTGTTCCTAATTGTAAAAAAATAATAATATTGAAAATACAGATTTAAATTAATAAAATTAACATCTTACATAAATATACTCTAACAAAAACCTATTCAAGTGGTTAGCAATCTATATTCATTACCGACCGCTAGGATAGGTATTATTTGTAAGTAAAAATTTGTACCACATTGATAAAGTAAAAAAAAAATAAATATCAGAGGCCGGCAATTAAAAAAAAAATAGATTGGCCCAACCCCCAATGTAACTATTGACGTATTGTCTTTTATAATGAAGTAATAATCGAGGTACATATAGGATGAAAAAATATAAATAGATATAATAGAATTTGGGATAAGTCCTCCTTTTGTTATAACCTTTATTCTGATACTATGTTCTTTGTGTACAATAAAGATTTTTACACACATACATACATACAAAAATACTGCAAAGAGTTGATATTTGCTTTTGTCTACCCTATGAAAAAATATTTATTCACGTCACTGGGCTCCTTGCCTGGGATTAGTGGGTCCGTTCTCCGCGTCGTAATCCTGCGCGCTGAAGCAATATGGCCGGTAACTGATAGCGCCCACGATCTGAGGGTCGCGCTTACGTATCTGAAATAACATGTCGTGGAACAATCGACCGTGTACATCCTGGTGTCAGAGTTGTGCGGAACCGCATCTCGGCCTCTGACGTGGTTCCTTTAACGACCACCACATGACAGCCGGGACCAACGGCTTAACGTGCCTTCCGAAGCACAGAATCATCTATTTATCAATCAGGTGACTCCAGCCAGCAATGTCCAAACCAAACTGGAAACAACTAAACAAAGTATCCTTTCCATGGGTATGGAACTCACGACCCCCCGACTGAAAGCGAAGCACGGAAGCAGTCTAATGACGGTTCCGTGCTTCGGAATATGCATATATGTCTCGTGGTCGTTAAAGAGACCACGTCAGAGACCAAAAGGCGGTTCCAAAAAACTCAGGCATCAAGATGAGCAAAGTCCCACTCGGTATGAAGAAATGGTACGTTGCAACCATTACAACAGTCATTCTCACTATTCTACAAATGCTGTGTCAGTTGCTCAATGCATTGGATAGTGTCCCCTTCAACGGTGAACAAGTCTATCGGGTCACCATCAACTTAGTGAAGGGATATGTACATGAACATATACAAGTAGTCCTTGTTCCAAAATATTTAGAAAAATATTGAGTTGTGAAATAGGACATGAATGAAAGTAGTTTGACCAGTATGTTTGGTCTATACTAATAATAAAGCGAAATATTCGAACTTTTAAATATTTACTTTATGTTCTACTTTCTCTTTCTCTAAAATTGTGGACTGATAGAGAATGCTATATAGCGTCAAGTGGGTCAATTGTTGTATTTTTAAAAGTATTAAACATAACGGTTACCTGATAAAGTACAAAAGGATTGAAACACGTCACAGCCGCATACTTATACAGGTCCGGGCGAGATAAATACGTGTCGACGATTCCGTTGATGACCTACAATACAAACATGCACGATTCAAGTGATAAAGCAAGTAAGTATATAAGCAAAATTTCAATTTTAAATCGAAGATTAAAACGGCTTCATAGGTCAGACATGAAGGCATTGCATGAACTTTATTATAATAACCCGTACTACCATATCTAGGACCATGATTAAAGGAGTACTGTAAAATCTCAAGGTTAAGCTGTCTGGCCATTACTGGGAAATGCACTTATTTAACTGACTGCACTGGGAAAGGAAGGATACGGTCATCACATCCCTGCATCAACCTATAATTGTGGTACTGTGAGGCTACCTCTAGCATAGTAAGGCTGTGCTATCTCTAGCACTTTGCCAAGTTGGGCGTGTATCCAGTATCCAGAAAATTTATTGTCTCACCCTTCAAACAAGCACTGCTATTTTGCAGCAGTTATACATCAAATAATGATCATGACACACCAACGCTTTTAGCATTAAGTTTCCCTATTATATGTTTAATTTTTATTTTAGTAATGGGTTTTACGGCCATGGATACAAGTCCTTTATAGCCCTAAGTATGTTTAATAATGGTACAATAAAGTTTTAATAATCAAGCCAAGATCCATTTCAGGTCACTTTTTAATAAATAAATAAATTAATGTCATTAACTAACCTGTTTGTCATCTCCTTTGACATCAATAATGACTCTGACTTTGTTCTCTAGCAGGTAGTCCAGTGCCTCATCCAGCAGGCACAGATGGACTTCTTTGAACTGCTTTCTATAAATTTATAAAATGTAACAAATTGAACTGTGTTCTAGTACTAGCTCTTGCTGTCTTTACATCTATTGACCATCAAAGTGAGGTTGAGACTTGCATTATGGGATATAAATACAGACAATTTGGAAAAGGCCATTTCCAATTTGCTCTGACTGAGGATCAAACCCAGAACCTATATACCAGCATGGTGACTGTTGATGCAGCCTTGATATACGAATGTGACATACCTGCAGGAAGAATTTTGCAATAGAATTGTGAATCTTCAGAGCATGTATGTCAAGCTCAGTATTTAGTAGTATATAAGCTAATGTAAGAATAAAAAAGATATCTTCCATCCCAGATTTATACCAGTTCTAGTGGTTTCATTTACCATGCCTTGATCATTACATCACAAAGGTATATTATATGCAATTTTAACTCATAAATTTTAATCTTCGTCATCCAAGCATGTTTTTCCTAGTTGCGTTCTCAGCTTATGCTTCAGAGCAGAGATGAAATGAAATTGTTTATTTTCGTCATGGGATATAGATATCACTTATTAACGTCAATTTACTTATATTAAGTTTAATACCACTTCCAAAGCGCAAGTGGAGAAGAAGTGGCGCCACAAATTTCAAATTGAAGTGCATTTGAAAGTGCCTAACTTAGTACATACCTATTAGGATGTGTGGTTCCGATATCTATTTCCTTCAAGCTGTCCCAATCAACAGCGTGGACATCTGTCACACTTGTGGTGGCTAGTCTCTCCAGCCCCTGGTCGTGGAGGAGCACCAGCTTACCATCTCTCGAGGTGCGAACATCAAGTTCTACAAAGTTGCAATTTTTTTCCACACACTGTGCGAAGTAAAAGAATATATTTAGTTTTTACATAATAAATATTTTTTTAAAGTTTTATAAATTTACATGACTGACTTGACTTTTAGCTTCTGAAAATTGAAGCTATTGCTCTCTAACACTTTTCATAGGGAATCACATAATTCTGATTGTGATAGTGGCCAATACAGACATTATTTGGGATGCCTTAAGGCAAGACAGAGCCTAAGACTGCCTCATCTATTAATTACCTCTGTTAGTGTTATTCTCATAGCTGCCTCTTGAAACTCGTATGGGACTATAGGTGACGGGTTCTATTCTAAAACAATATGGACATCCCATACACATAGAATAGGCTTTAACAGGTTCCCAAAAAATTAAGACTTACATATTTGAACGCCTCCAAAGTATTCTCGGGTGCATCTAAACCTGCTCCTCTGTGAGCGATACATTGAACTACCTCATTAGTTTGACTCTCATCTTTGATATTGGGATCAGGCCCAAATATACTCAGCACATTATGATGATCCGGCTTCTTTAACTTAGTAATATAATATGCGGCGGATCCCAGAATTCCAACATCGATCCCAAAAGGCAAAACTGTGTGCAATAACGACATTATGAAATAAAACATTGAGGTAAAGTAATAAAACGCGCTGTGAAAGTAAGATAGCACTGTTAAGAACATTGTCAATGGCTATTTTGGTCGTTCGATTTAATTAAAGTTTTAATTTAGAAATATCTTTCAAAAATACAACAGAGATCAGAGGGGGTCAATGTTTTGATTAGTGAGAGGGGGGAAACGGGGGAGGGAAAGTAGTATGACAGTTGGCAGTTCTCTTTTTTATGGATCTGACGGCCCTGGATACAAGTTCATCACAGCAATTTAAATTTTTCCAAAGTTCTATTTATTATTATCATTCATGAATTCAAGTAAGCTTTTGCCCACATCCATAAATTCCACAATAACATGACATCATCCTATAATCAACATTTAACTACAAGCAGATTCTCAGAAAACCACCAAAAAATCTTCTGTGATAATGTCATTTTAGGAAATTGGTTGTTTAAGCCCGAGCTTAATAAACTTAGGTAGGTAATAAACTTACAGAATATTATATACGGTGCAAAAATTTTTTTAGAACTTCTAACTAGTTAGCGAGTCGTCTTCATCGTCACCGATTTAAACCAACTCAATGCCACCATTAAATTCATAATGCCACCAGCTCACCAAAGTGTGCAGCATAGGCAAAGTCTATTAAATTAAAAAGTTAAACTCACGGTTAACCTAACCACCGGTTAACCGGATTTACTCTTTTTAGTATTATGAATTAGTATAGCAGCGACAAATAAGATATGAATAAGAAAAATATTATTTTACTTGGTTACATTAATTTATTTCAATATTAATTTTATTATACATAGTTACCTACTTATAATATTTATGTTCGCCGTGTAAAGTGCTACTATCCTTCTGTATGTAGATTAACTCTAGACAAGCAGTTTCTGCAAGAAACTTTTTATTTAATATTTTTCACTAGATTATTATTATATTTGTTTTGACATTAGTAAATATTGTAAAAGTATTCTTTATTTGTCTGACTTACTAGATTTATTTTTTATTATGTCAAATGAATATCGTTGACTCACGGATATGTCGAATAATTATTCGAAAACAAAGGATAATCATACGACTCACCACCAATTTTGAGTTAGTCATAGTAAATGGTAATACATATCATCTCAAAAATAATAGTACTCATTCATTAATAACATATTACATGGTAACTGATTTTCAAATCAAACTTTATAATCTTGATCTTACACCCTTATTCTTAAACTTCACTCAAACTCGACTCAACCTTAGTCAACCAAGGTATGATTAGTTGTCACTAGCTTCCATGACATGGAGTTTCATCATTGGTGAGTATCGAACTGTCAAATATAAGGTTGGTCGAGAGGTACCTTGAGGCGGCCCCGAAAGTGGTTATAAATCAGTTTTTTGTCACTTTTTGCCTATTTAACTACTTACTTCGTTTATTTTTTACTCTCTTCTTTCGTATTTTAAATTTTTTGTGCTTTGAAATGTAATTATAATCTGTGTCGTTCCTCATTGGAGTTTGCTCAAGAAACCTGCTAAGAATATCGTTGAGAGTACCGTATGAGTTTGAGTGAAGGAAGTCCTTAAGGTTATTTTTAAGAATACTGATGTTAGTCTAAAATCTGCAGCCTACGGACAGCCCACTTAAAGGTCACGTATTCCACCAGATGGCGCACGATGAACAGCGCCGTCTCCACCATAGTGAGCACGCTGGCGCCCACGAAGAGCGCGGTGGTGCCTCCCAAAGACGCTGCACACGTAATATATTAAAATTAAACATCGACTTTTCTTCATTAGGTATGACTAATAACATAGACTGCAAATATAACATGTAAGACTTACACAATACAACACAAACACAAAAAAACACAGTCACAAGAACCGCACCAAATAAGTCCTCCAAAGTGAATATGACATCCCGATGAAGTCGAAACTTCGGCGGCAACATGTTGATGCGAAGGGATGTCTCGGTGGAAGTTCCCGCCTTGTCGGAGTCGCTCCCATTCATGTTGATTATAAAGAGGACCATATAATGCATTTATTACGTTTAATTTGGTTATTTAAACGCCAACATCATTTAAGTTGAACAAAGATCACTCAGCATCTAGTTTTCTTAGGCAGCCGCCTGTTTTTCAGTTAAAAGTAGTATTAAAGTTTCTCCTAAGTTTTTTTTCAAAGTGATTTTCACTATGTGGGCTTTGAGATTCACATTGTATTGTATCTTTACCCGACTGCGCCAGGAGGGGTTATGTTTTTCGAGAATATGTTTGTCCTGCAGCCTAAACGACTCGATGGATTTTAGCTTGAGAGGTGTCGTTAGATTCATATTTACTGTGAGAGTGAAACTGGGTACATAAAATGATTATTATTTTTTGTCGTTTTCTTTTTCAAATTACACATAAAATAAAACATTCTGCAGTCGGGTGTATTCGTTTTTTAAATTACCGTTATCTTGTTTTAAAACAACTCCACAAACAAATATAATGTAGCCAAACTATCAAGGATAGTAGAAGTAAAACAGGTACTTAATGTGGTTTTCGATGGATCTTGTACGTTTATGCATACTTTTTCTTATCTTCTTAATACTATAACTGCAGAATACTCTTACATTTTTCAAAAACTGATCTCCACCTAGGTCTAATGATAAGATTTGCTTTACCTATTTCATTTTGTGCTTGGTATGCTGGGGCTAAAACGATTGAAAATATTGAATTGCTTACCGAATAAAGACCTTTTTTGTATGAGAGTAGTAGTTAAGCTCGTTGCATTGGGGCATACACGAGCATTTAGCAAGGTTCTTCGGGAGGTTGATAAGAATCTCCACATTTCGCCCGATACAAGCCATGCCTTGTGCGTCACACATTTCCCCATCTTGTCCAGACCATAAAATTATAGACACAAATATTTTAAAATAAGAAATCTGAAATGGATCTAATCTTGTGGGCAAAATCTAGATTTACTAAAACAGTTTCAAACGTTCAAACTCGTTAAACTGACGTTTAAGTATATTCGTCAAATTCTTTTAATTTTTTCTTTTCGTATCTATGTGCCAGTGTGGCATTTATTTACATCAAAAATAATTATATAAGTACTAGGTATATACCTACCCTGCCGGTCGTACATCCTCATACAATGTCGATTGAAAATCATTTATTTTTATCATTCATATGAAACATTTCACTACCAGAAACGGAAAACAGAAAGATATTTTTAATTCCGTTCTTAAATAAGCAAGCCTTTGAAACTTGGTGGAAGGGGAAACTGTCAAAAAACAAGAAAAGGATGCACTGTGAGTGCAGTTACGTGACTGCCACTTGGTTTTGTGCGTATAGAAGAGATAGCAAGACGTACCGACCACGCTCCCACTTTTCTTCTTGAAAAATCTTTAAAATCCTTATACTACCTTTATTATCAACCTGTTTTGTTGTTTTCAGAATCGGTAACTGTTTAGTGTACTTAGTGTTTCGTATGCAAATATTGCCTAAGTATACAGTCAAGTAGCCTATTATGGCGAATGAATATCATTCGATATCGTACGAAAATTATTCGACTAACCGGATGTGTACGAGTCATACATTACATAGACAGACATTCGAACATTGGTAAGAAGGCGGAAATTTAATTAACCCTACGCATTGAGAAAGGAATTTTCTCCGTGTTCGGTTTTGATGCTTTTTTGGCTCTATATAAATGGGTGAATTACCTCCTTTGACATGAAAGAATGGTCGACATCCACAAAACATCATGGCCATACGATTACGACAATGCATCTGACATAAACCGAAGCTATAGGCCTGAAAAAATAAATTGTTTAGTGCATTATTACACATGTTCGGACCCAAGTTACAACCGTAACAGACAGACAGACAGAAAGACAGACAGACTTTGGCATTTATTATATTTGTATGGATAACCTTTATACTGTTGCTGATCCACTCGTCAGGATATCGACAGCGCCGTTGCTTCGGTCGCAGCGACTTCACACTGGGCGCGGCCTCTATTTCGATAGCCTGAAAAGCAAGCCACTGCAGTACGTTTCCTTCAAGCCAACATAAGGCATAGAAACATAGGAAAGCGTAAAAATATGAGGTCCTATTGCCTAATAAAAAGAATTAGTTCCGCTATTTGATGTAAGATGACGCTACAAAAGGAAAAATATTTAATTGAGTACTGATCTCGCTTATTTTTGGCGAAAAAAAAGACTTTTTAAACACTATTTTTTACGTACTTAAATTTTATAACACGTCGAATAAGTGCTGTATTTCAAAAGTTAAAAATATTAATTCGTAACTTCTTATATTTTCTATAGATGGCGTAACAATTACTTTGTATTAAGAGTAATCAGGAGTTGGCGCGTTTTAATGTATCGCGATTGAATATATGTATAGCATATATTCTGTAATCTGTGTAGTTACTTACTTTAAAGTCAATGATCCGCTCCTCCCCAGGCGTCACCTCTCCCGTTGGATTAGATATTGCTGTCGAGATTTCAAATGGCGAGTGTATGAAGAACTGAGAACAAAATACCTATTTCATTTTCTACTAGCTGTTTCCGCCTGCGTAAAAAAGTAGTCTATGTTTGACCCCGGGTCTTCAAGTATACTTATTCATACCAAATTTCATCAAAAACCGTTCAGCGGTTTGGCCGTAAAAGTGTGACAGACAGACTTTAGCACTTTTATTAAGTTATTAAAAAATGTCTCCCAACCCAATAGGAATTTAAAAAATAAATGCAGTGTCAAAGTCAAACTATCAAATAAAAAAGTCAGCGCCATCTAGAGCGAAGTAGAAATACGAATTTTAAATAACAGTGGCAAGGCCTAAAGCCATCTAGCGGTGATTTTGAGAGCGAATCAAGAAACCTATCGCCACCTAGTGGAAAGTGGAAGAACCAAATAGAAAATAAAAGTAGAGTGAAAATTTAGCGCCATCTAGTGAACATGAGTAAAACATATTGTAAATAGAAGTAAACAAACGTCATATAGTGGCGAGTAACGATGTAGTCAGCACCATCTAGCGGTAAGTACAGATAAGAAGAAGTAAGTACAGATAAGAAGAAGAAAGTACGAATCAAGAACGCTATCGCCATCTAGTGGAAAGTAGAATTAACAATAACTAAACAGAGCGAAAAGTCAATGCCATCTAGCTGGAAGAAGGTGAACGTTTTGAATAGAAGTAAGGTAACGCCACCTAGTGGCGAGTAGTGTAAAGTTAGCGCCATCTAGCGGAGAATAGTAGAACGAATCAAGATAGCAATCGCCATCTAGTGGCGAGTAGTGAATAAGTCGACAGTTCAAGACAAATTATTTAAGCGCCCGCCATCTAGCGGCGAATAGTAATAAAGTCAGAGCCCTCTATTGTACGCACATTCGGCACAGAAATTCAGTTCGGATAAAACCACATGAATCGGCATCTTTCACGTCTGTGATCTAGTTCCCGTACATTTATTCGGTGACCAAATAGTCGGTGGATACCACTATTTCCATTATGTATTTCCGTTGATAGAAATACTTGGACAGAGTCTCCCACTATTTCCATTGCGGACGGCGCGGCGGCGGCAAAAAAACGCTATATCATCCGACGTGCACATAGAAACTTTTTATTTCCTCTTTAGATAAAACCTCTTGAACTGCCAGTACCTTATGAACAGATGAGGTGGAATAAGGTTTTACTGCCGTTTATTTTCAAGTAATTTTATTAATCAGTAATTTATTCAATGTTGAAGTGGAAACAGTTTCTCAAATAACACAACTGCGTTTTTTTGTTGCAATAGAAATAATGGGATATAATTTAAAAAAAACGTTAGTCCCACTGTTTCCATTTTGTATTTCCATGGAAATAGTGGGATACACCCCAAATAGTCACTCTTATTCTCTACGTTTTTTTACCCTAACTGCTGTGTTCATGGCATCTATCCGTACGAAACACTGGCTGCTGTGGTAGTGGCACTTGAGCAGCCGGTCGTTCTCCCAGTTGGAGTCTTGGATAATGAACTGGAACTCGGCATAATGAGAGTTGAAGGTCATGCACATGCCCACTTCCGTCATCACTGGTGCCCAGTAAACCTGAAACAGCCGTAATTACAGTTCATATTCTATAGCTGCTTTTAACAAATGCTTTAGCGATAAATCCGCCTTTGTGCCTCACTGCTAGGTATTATATTTTCTTATTGTTAATTATTACAATATTGTTAATATAGGCAGGGCACATAGGAATTATTAATATGTAAGCTTTTGTTTTTTACCTGTGTTACACAATGAATATTTTGAATTTGAATTAGCTTTTTTTGTAAAGCGTATTTATACAATTATATTAAATAAAATGTAATTCATGCGCATACATGCATACAGCCCGCCTGATGGGAAGTGGTAACCGTAGTATATGAACGCAGCACCAGGATTGTTACGTGTATCGTGTACATTGCCGACCATAAATATTCTTCTTAATCGTAATTCATTAAACTAGATTTAGTGGTTCTGGTTACAGTGGAGCAATTACCCTCTGAACTCCGTAACCCTTTTTACAGGGAAACCGGACCATCAACAGAAACATTTCAAGTCTGCCGCCGTAAGTTGGTTGAGAAATGATGGAGGAAGAAGGATGTGGATGTATGATCCTCGCAGGATGAATGCCATACGCAATGATGATGATGATGAACAGGAATATGACCCGTGGCAAATCGGAGATGCAATTTTAACAATCAAAAATGTAATATTCTTTTATGGGATCACAACAAACGTAAGTAAATAACAAATTTTCGATTTATTTGATTGATTTTGTGGTACACGAAATATGTGTTTGTTTTTAGTGTTCAAAATATCTGTAATAAAAAGAAATTGAAATCTTCGATTTGCTAGCGACATCTATTGGTAAGTAGAGGGGATCCACAAATTTATAAGAGGGAGGGGATCGTCAATACGGCCATCTCTTCTGTGCGTACCACGTACCGTACCACTAATGGCGACCTACTCAATACACGCGCTGCGCTCGGATATCGAGCTTCATAATAGATGCACATTTTTCATCTTGTATGTCAGAGATAAGAACACTTATTCATAAGGAGTTATCAGGCTGTTACCTCCTTGGTGATATCAGATATCATGACTTTAAGCAGCTTCGTTGGGTGTACAGCCAAGACCAGCTGCAGCAATTCGACATCCTTCAAGGTGTCGTCGTTCTGGTATTTCCAGAAGTTCTGCAGGTTCGTCCTGAAGGACACGTCGGTGACGAGCTCCAAGAAGCCGTAGTAGTACTCGTAACGCTCCGGATCCGACTCTTCGGTTACATTCCAGTTCCTTAAAGACATTTTTTATATTTATTTTAATAAAAATAACTTCCATTCTTTCCCGATACTTCCTCTTTTTTATGTCGATGGTTAATTCACCCGCTGGAGCCCTATTTTTGAAAAGTGTGACTAACGCGAAATCGGCGAGTCGAATAATTTTTGTTCGATATCGAATGATTATTGTTCGTTAACGAAGGAATTCTTTCGACATATATGTCATACATTTCAAAAATAGGGCCCCTGAACATATTGGTCCGACCATGGAGTAATTACAAAGGGGAGATGCCGTACTAAGCGTTTTGTAAGAAACCATTTGTGAGGCTACACGGGGCGGAAGGCAGACGTGCGGGGTGCTTGATTTCGGCCGTGGCTCCATACTTAATAATATCCATCTTACGGAAAGTAGCAGTACTACGTTATTTATAAATTATCAAGTACTTCAGACACCCGACACTAGATGTCACTACTGTTTTCTTACTGTTGTTTTTAATATTAGGTATAACTTTTAGAGCGCTAAATATATCTTAATTAACAGAAACCAAAGAAAATTATTTCTAATTAATACATATAAAAAACGTAACTAAGTACAACTTACCTGTGGAAAGATATTTGTCGATTATGTTCCAATTTTTTGTCAGAAAAGTTTTTACACTGAAGCATACAACACTTCATCCTTTATATTTATATGAAACAAAATTATTCAATGCTAAATTCCTAAAAAAGTCGTGGAAAATCGTGATAAACTTAGAAGCTCGCGATCTGTTTCTCTGTACGCTTTTGAACGAGCAATGACAAGCTCCGCCCACTTTTGTGTCGGCGAGGCGCCAATGATTATATTACTGCGCCATTTCAAACGGCATCTCCCCTTTATAATTACTCCATGGGTCCGACCATCGAGTAATTACAAAGAGGAGATGCCGTTTGAAATGGCGCAGTGATGTGATCATTGGCGCCTCGCTGACACAAAAGTGGGCGGAGCTTGTCATTGCTCGTGCTCTATGATTGGAGCCACGGACGAAACCAAGCATGTCGCAAGTTTGCCTTCCGCCCTGTGTAGCCTCACAAACACTTTCTTACAAAACGCTTATTACGGCGTCTCCTCTTTGTAATTACTCCATGGGTCAGACAGCTTAGTCCGATAAATCCATTGAGAATCCACGTTGCAGCGGTTTCGGTGCTCTTTGGATATATCCAATCGACGTATTTTTTTTTTATACCAAATTCAAACTCCCCTCCGGAAGAATAAAGACCTAAAGCCTTCTACTGGACCACAGAGCACAGAAGCAACATGAGGCAAACGAAACTAATCAATGCTCAATCATTATATGGAATTTGAGGGTACTTGCATTTCAATGACATCCTTAGCCTTATCGGGATCCAGTCTGTCCATGAAGCAGGCGGTGACTGCCGGGAACGTGGTCCAGAAGCTGCGGAAGTCCCTCTGCAGCGACACGACCACAGGCTCCGAGTTGTACCGCAACAGCTGGCTCAGGCCGCAATAGACGGCGCCCGCGAAAGCGCTAACAGTTAGCATAAACCATAGGAGTCTGTGGGGAAAACCCAATAAATCTCTATGTGAGATACTAGCCGTTTCCCGCAGCTCCGCCTGCGTCAAAAAGTAGCCCATGTTTGACCCCGGGTCTTCAAGTATATTTATACCAAATTTCATCAAAATCCGTTCAGCGGTTTGGCCGTGAAAGCGTAACAGACAGACTGTCGCATTTATAATATTAGTTCAATTCAAAGTGCATTATGTCCGCCGTTGCATTTATTTTTAGTTTTGTATTTACGTTTATTTAAGTTATTATAAACAAAGAAACAAAAATAATAGTACTTACTATTTATTTTTTACTACCTGTTTCCCGCAGCTCCGCCTGCGTCAAAAAGTAGCCTATGTTTGACCCCGGGTCTTCAACTATATCCATACTGAATTTTATTAAAATCCGTTTAGCGGTTTGGCCGCAAAGCGTAATAGACAGACAGACAGAAAGACAGACAGACTCGCGTCAGTTTGAATGGACCTTTTTCTATATCGAATGCTTTTCATTCGACATAATCGGTAAGTATTCACACAAAGTTTTTTTTTTATAAATAGACAAACATGTTTCGACTATACAATACAATACAATACAAATACTCTTTATTGCACCAAAATACAAATTTCACAAAACAATTTACGTACATAAAAATTGAGGTACAAAGGCGGACTTATCGCTAGAGCGATCTCTTCCAGTCAAACCTTAGGGTGGAAGGAAAAAACGACTATCAGCCTGGCCAGCAAGAAAATGTTTCATATACTCTGCTATTTTATAAAAAGAACTGCCACTGTCAGTCCATATCACGATGGAAAATTATGCGTGAAATAAAATTCAAGTGAAATAACTAATTAACTTCTGGCTTACCTTTCAAACCAGTGGACTGAATGTTCTACGGTATGCCGAAGACCATGTAAGGTGGTTTCCTCACAGAATCCTGCGTACACGTTGTAAGCAGGCGCTATGGATAACTTCGCCGACTCGATATTGGACTTCGTGCGAGCAAGACAACTCAACATAGCGGTCTGTTTCTTTCTGTCTCTTTTACGTTTCTTTACCTTGGTTCCCGTAGCATCAACAGGCATGATGACTGAAATAATTTTTAATGAAGAAAAGTTATTTCTTCATGTTACCAAGAGCTAATTCCTACCAATTCTACCTACATCACTTGAGACGTCACAAGCCGAGATTGAGAGGTCGGGGCCTCCGGTCGGTGCTGTGCAAAAAAGTAGATCCCACTTGATGGTGGTCTATGGTGGAGCTCGCTGACTTATCACTTACCCCCGTATTCATAACCTTAAGAACATCCTTCACTCAAACTCATTCGAGGGCTCCTTAAGGAAGTCCTCGAACTTTCCTTGATAACGACATTCTTAGTTGGTTACTTGAGCAGCAAACTCCAATGAGCTTATAATAACAATTTTAAACACAAAACATGACAATTACAAAAGAATAGAGTAAAAAATAAAATGAAGTAAGTAAATACCTAGGCCAAAAGTGAAAACCCGTTTTTTATTTACTTTTTTCATTTCAAGGCGTTCTTGATGTTCTTAAGGTTATGAATACGGGGGTAAGTGATAAGTCAGCGAGCTCCACCATAGACCACCATCAAGTGGGATCTACTTTTTTGCACAGCACCGACCGGAGGCCCCGACCTCTCAATCTCGGCTTGTGACGTCTCAAATGATGTGGGTAGAATTGTCTCGACCAACCTTATATTTGACAGTTCGATACTTACCTCCAGTGAGAAATCATCACAAGTCAAGGAAGCTTGTGACGACTAATCATACCAATGAGGTGGAGTAAGGTTGAGTCGAGTTTGAGTGAAGGTTTAAGAATACGGATGTTAGTGTTCGGAAATATGTTCACCTATTAAATTACTCCTTCCTCTGTTATTTAAGTACCTACATTAATCATGAGATCAATGTGAAAAGCACTTTTTTAACACATTGGAAAAAAGAGTCCAGTCGGTAGTTGTTATTTTTGGATAATCCACCAGCTTTATACTTTATCATAAGATGCTTGCTTAGTGTGTAGGCTCTGCTCAATCTTGAGTGAATCCAAATCACATCGCCACAGATGTGGTCTAAATTCTATATAGGTCTTCTTTAATAAATTAATAGTTTTAGTACTAAACTCCTAATGTTCTACGTTGCTACCTAACTATATACCAAAGAGCGCTTGAGCTTGACTCAAGTAAAGAATTTGACGTTAGGTACGAAAATATTTCTATTCAATCTCAAAATACAGGATTGGACAAAGCAATAGTGCCAACAAATAATTATGATGGTATCCTAATTGCCATCCATTAAATAAAAATTCTTTCGAAATTGACTCCTATTGTGTGCAAGCTATTAAAACATTTAACTAATGGACGATCGAATCAATCTAAGTTTCACCAAATGGGTTAATTAATTTAATGGGTTTACTTCTGAGGGAACTAAATAAATAACAATAAGAGGTAGGACATTTTGTAAGGAGTAGTCCGTTTGGGGAAGTACCTCCACCCTACAGAAGACCGCAGCCATATATCACTGTGATGCAGTGTTGTGTTCCTGCTGGTGAGTAGGGTCGCCAGGCTCCAGAGGGGTCGCTGTGCTGCCAGCGGACAGGTCGGCAACGCGCTCGAGACATCTCCGGTGTTGCAGGCGTTCATAGGCTACGGTAACCACTTACCATCAGGTGGGCCGAACGCCTGTTTGCCTACTTAGTTGTTTTAAAAAATATATAACAAAATTCAGATTTTAGTCTGATCCAAAAAAAACAAAGACATCGTCGGAGCCGCAGTCCCCAGGCACAGCACAACACCAGGAGTCCCTATTTATGCAATGCATGACTCATATGTCGCATGAAAATATTTCGATATCGAACAAAAATTATTTGACCCATCGATTTTGCGTGATTCACACTTTTCAAAAATAGCATTCCAGGGCGCCTCGGGACGGGAAGATCTAACTAACCTATCTAATACATGACGAGTATATACAGTGCGGGATTAGCCACGTAGCAAGAGTAGCAAATGCTACGGACCCTGCGAATTTGGGGCCCGCGCTCTAACGCCTGACTGTTAAAAATTATAATTTTAGATAGGAGCGTAAAATATCACGACCATTTTAGCGGCTGAAAACGATCAAACATCTGGTCAACTTTTTGAAGTTCAGGTGTTTATTGTCAAACGTATCAGAGCAGCATATCATAATATTATTAGTGTTTTTGAAGTATTTCGACAGCTAAAAAAAACAGAAGAGATTTTGGTATGGCCAGTGCTTACGAAGATGATTTGGAAAACAACCTAGGTGGCGAATTAGTGCAGTTCGCAGGGTTGCTGAAAACAGATGATGATGGCTACTGTTATTGTCAACTAGAAACAGGAGCCTCTGGAACAGCAATTTTATACACTTTTATTAAATAATTCTTTGGAATCGTGTTTCCCAAACTTAGCAAATTGCCCTGCGCATTTACTTGTCTCTCATGATCACTAACTGTAGTGGCGAACGTTCTTTTTCATAATTAAAACGTAAAATGAATTAGGCAACACGTTGACAAAGAACGTCATCATCTCACTTTGTTGAATACCGAGAGCAAGATTTGCTTAAAGAAGTCGATATTGAAAGTGTCCATTAATCCAGAAAAGTTTATTTGTAACAGTTTTGTTTTAATATACTCTAAACTTGAGAATCTAAAGCAAACCCTGTTGCAAACTCCTTAGTTTGATTAACTATTTATTTTTCTATTCTGATTTGACTTTTGTAAAAACAAGTGTGATTTTTGTCAGTGTTCTTGCAAGTCCATCCAACTGATATCAATATAATACAGAGAAACTATCAAATTCGACTGTTACCTTTCATTTCACCTACAAATTCCTCATTTATTCATAGTTTCCTTAATACAGTCCACTTGCACACACATATTTGCACATCCATTCACAACAAACCCCTTGACAGAATTTGCTACGGGCCTCCGGCACTGAGTATATGTATACAATTTGCAGATAGCTGGGCTTCTGACGATCGTGTACTTGCTGTACCAATACTGGGACATACTGTTCAAGCAGCGAGACTACGACCTGGACCGGGTGCAGTCCAGAATATCGAGATCCAGATCAAGGTATGATACTCAAAGTATACCAATAGCTCGGAATGTGGACTACAAACGTCCCGGATGAAAAGATGCAACAATACTCTGCCGTTTACGAGGGATGAGCGGATTGACTCGAATGGACAAGATAATGGAAATGTTCAAGTCAGGATCCCTATTTATAAAAGTATGACTCACTCAAATCCGGTGAGTCGAATGATTATCATCCATACTAATATTATAAATGCGAAAGTCTGTCTGTCTGTCCGTCTCTTTGTCTGTCTGAAACCGCTGAACGGATTTTGATGATATTTGGTATGAATACAGTTGAAGACCCGGAGTCAAACATAGGTTACCTTTTGACGCAGGCGGAGCTGCGGGAAAAAGCTAGTTTGTTGTAAGTACTAGTCATATTCACAATAGGTCTTTTGAAGGGTCTTGCTTGTCTAGACAGTCACAATTTAAAATGATAATGACGTTCTATATCGCTATCACTAGGATCCGATTCGCCCTATTCGTAAATAGCATTCATGGAGCCATATTTTTTGCACAGTACTCATGACACCGATAATATCGAATGAAAACATTCCATATCGTACGAAAGTCATTCGATTCACGTGAGTCATGTAATACTCGAATAATTATTGTTCGATCTCCAATAATTTTCATTCGATATCGGAGGATTTTTCTTCGATAGCGAACGATATTCTTTCGACATATAAGTACATATGTCATACATTTCAAAAATTGGGCTAAAGGAGCCCTTATTTCTAAAATAAGAGTCACGCGAAACCGGTGAATCGAATGATTTTCGTTGAATATCGTATTTTTATACAAAATCGACCAGTCAAACGATTGTCATTGGACTCATCTCTTTTGGGTGAATCGAATACATATAAGACGTAAACAGACTGAAGGTATGCTATTAATTAGCGTAACAAAAACACACACATGCAAAACTATGCAAGCCTGGGCTGTATCTAGGCTAGGATAAGCTGTTTACGATCATGCTTCCCATGGTTTCAAGAAATGTATGAATGTTGTGTGGTGCGCATGATCTGATCATATTACCTATATGGTATTCTACTCTATTATATTTTAGTATTCACCGATCCAACAAAACAGCTTATGCACGTTACAAAATGGCGTCACGGCCAAAAATTTCCACGCTTTGAATAATGTCTATGAGTCAGTGAATGTTGCTACAGGTGTAAAAAAGAGCTATCGCCATATAGATCCGAATAAGTGTGACAAGGATAACAACAATAACTTGCTACATAAGTACAACTAATAGTATCTTATGGTCCGTCTGTTTAAGTCTTATATGTCTGTGGAGTCGACTAATTTTTAGTAGAAAACGAAATATTTTTGTTTTGATATCGAACGTTGTTTATTCGACATATATGTCACACATTTAAAAAATAAAGCTCCAGATCTTCATGTCTCGAACGAAAGTTTGTATGCGGTCAATAAAGCTCAGATCCTATCACAGATCCAGGTCAGCGAATCGCTGCGGCTACAAGCTGGACAGCAAGACCTCGTGGCGCGGCAGGAAGCCCCACAGGAGGTGCCCGGACTGCAGCCTCTGCAACTACGGAGACGAATAGTGCCCCAAAATATGAATACGTCTTTTGATTTTGAAATTTATTTTTGTAAATAAATTTTTGACTCATTGATTAAATATTAGTAATTATTTCTTGAACTGCCTCTGTAGTTCAGTGGCTGGTGGGTAAGGTCGATGGGAAGCATACTTTGTACAGTTGTTTCCAGTTTGGTTGGGACATTTATTTATTTATTCGGAATAAAAATCATTGGAGAGTCATACTTACTTTTTAAGAAATAACAATTGAGCGTGATAAATAGACAAAAGTCAAACAATAAAAAAAATATATATTCTTAATCATCGTCATCGAAGTTAAACTTGTCGTCTGCTGTTTGGTTGGAGGGCGCGGACGGCGGCGGCGTGGAGGACAGGATCACATCGAGCGGACAGCACACCTCGCCTTTTGGGCACACCCTGGGAAGAAAACAAAATTATTTATTGACCGTCGAAACACCATGGGAGGTGGAGGGAGTGACCTTCGAGACATTTATGCCCAACTTATCAAGCCTAGGTTTTTCATTTGGGGTTTTTAAGGAGTCGGGGTCGGCTCTCCATCTTTTTGAGTGGATTCATAGTCTTCAGACTCTCCGTATATTCTTACCTGTGTTTTTTTATCATCCTTCCAATATTCATTTATTTATTCTTCATTTCAATCCATTTACGAATTTATTCACTCGCAACAAAGACGAATCCAAGTAGGTATACTTAAATTAAACTATTTTAATACGGTTTTATCGCGTTTATTACTTATTTATTTACACCTGACGTTTCTAACACTTTACAGCGTTTATGGTCTGCCTGCGACCATGAACGCTGTGAAGTAAACAAAAAACCGTATTTAAATAGTTTAATTTAATGAATAACAATCGCGAAAACATAAGAAATCATTAGGTATACTTAATTTATTAAAATCGCTTAAGTCGTTTTAGTTAGATACACGATACTACTATAGGATACACTGAATGAATGAATGAATGAATGAAAAATTATTTATTCAAGAAACATAGTCTCACAAGATGTTATTATGGCACACACTGCCTTGCATTCGACAGGTTTTATGGGAAAAATGCTTTGGGAATTAAAATTGATGGTGTATGCGGTCGGCTTCAAGCCTCAAGCCATAGAAATAAGATTAGGTAGTATGGGTAGAACGTAGAAGTGCCATGTGAGTGTTTCGTGTGTGCCAAAGTTAACCCTCGCCGTCACGATACCACTGGTTTTTTCCTCATCGTATTTGACGACACCTAAAATCACCGACGGCAAAATAAATGATTCTGATTCTGATTCTAAGCGCCACGGGAAGAAAGTATGTACTTTGTACCGTTTCGCCACGCGAAGGGATTGTAACACAAAACAAAATCCGTAATATCTTTGGAATGGCATGTCCGATTTCATTCATTCAAAGAGTAATTTACAGGTATTAAACCATCCTTGAATATGAAATTGTTTATTTGGTTATGGATCAACACCGAGAAACGAATTCTATCATAAAAAAATTGTTGTTGTGACGTAACTAGTTAGACATATGGTACCATGGTCTTTTTTGTGGATCTTAATAAGATGTACAATACTGTAGTACATTATTTTGATCTATCTCATATGGTATAGCCCGTAGTCAAAAAAATTCTAAATCTATGGTATAGCCAGCGTTTGCAATTTATGAGCACAAAAAAGTGTCAATTTAGGACATCACACTAGAAACCTCTAAAATTATCCCTCTACTATGTTATGCATGTATTATACATATAAACCTTCCTCTTGAAATACCCTATCTATTAAAACAAACCCCATGTAAATCAGATGCGTAGTTTTACACCCGTATTCTTAAACATAACCTTAAGAACGTCCTTCACTCAAACTCATTCGAGGGCGCCCTAAGGAAGTCCTCGAACTTTCCTTGAAAACGACATTCTTAGTTGGTTGCTTGAGCAAACTCCAATAAGGTTATAACAACAATTTTAAAGACAAAAAATGAAAATTACAAGAGAATAGAGTAAAAAATAAAATAAAGTAAATAAATATCTAGGCCAAAAGTGGCAAAAACCCGTTTTTTGTCCACTTTATTTCATTTCAAGGACGCCTCAAGGTACCTCTCGACCAACCTTATATTTGACAGTTCGATACTCACCTCCAATGAGAAATCATCTCAAGTCAAGAAAGCTTGTAACGACTAATCATACCAATGAGGTGGCGTAGGGTTGAGTCGAGTTTGACTGAAGGTTTAAGATACGGGTGTTAAAGATTTAAGCATACATTGACAGACTGGCATTCTTCGTATGTGCAACATTTTAGAAAACAAAAACCTTAGCTGTCACTGTCAATCAAAGCATCTCGAGATTTGCTTTGATTTGCTTGGTGTTTTCGTTTTGTTTTGCCGTGGAGATTTGCCTTTTGCTGTGTGGTTTTGTTTTATTTCATCGGTATTTTATTATAATAATTATAAAATCGTAATGTTATTTAGACAATAAAAAACTTTTACAAATACTGGCTGCTAAAGTAATTGTAATTCACAGACTTGGTGGACCCAGGCTCAAAACACCACCAGTGTCATACTCATTTTGGTTAACTATATCCTATTTTGCAGCGCACTATTGATAAAAGTGTAGCGTAAAATGGAAAACGACACTTCAGACGACGTCATTATCATGGGCAGTAACAGCAAAATCGATAATATGATAGAAGTACCGGCAGGTAAGTGCCGCCATGTTTTCCTTAGTTTTATAGATACAAGCTGTTCCACGCGGTTTCGTCCGTAATGTGTATCTACTGCCTCCAAACTAACAAACTTTCTTTGTTCTCTTTGAGGTAAATTCATCATCAGTATTGCAGCTTTTAGAACATCTGAGCATGCAACTGGGTAAGCGCTAGGATGACGGAAGAATCTAATATTAAACTAGATACTTCAAAGTTTGAACTTTATGTATATACTAATTTAAGGTCAATTTATGTACAATAAAGATTATTACAAAGAAACAAGGTCAAAATCAACATTTTGTTTTTACAGATAAACCACTCATGCATCTCTTCAAACGTCTAATCGGTGACAACAAACAGAGCACTATGCTAACAAATACACAAATCATAAATATTCTTCAAAAGGAACTCGACTTGGACGTTGCATTTCTTCACGACCTAGAAGTAGAAATATATTTAAATCTCATGAAAAAGTTTTTGAAAGACTGGCCGCAATGGGATCCCTTTGATCTCGCCGTCAACAAACTGAAGGAACGAAACGACTATGATGCTATACGGAGTTTATTGAACGATACACACCTCAAGTTAAGGGAATATTTGAAGAAAATAATCAACAAAGCCAAACCTGTAATGCAAGCTATGATAACAGAATCTATTGAGACAAATAAGAATGATGAGACAAAATTAAATTGTGATGTTGATGTGTTTATGGAGACATACTGCTCTAGAGAGCAACTGAACGCACTTATCTTACGTAGACCCACTTCTAATAATTCAATTTTTAATATTATTGATGGCACAGGATTCAAATCTAATTTGTCATACAAATCAATATTCAATTGGTGGGACGTACAGATAGAAATTAATTTAAATTGTCTAATTTATAGAAGGGAGACTCAACATGAGCTAAAGCATACTTTAATTAATAATAAATTAAATAAAGACTCAAATTCATCAACAGAATTAAACCCAAATTGGCAAAGTAAAGCAAAGAAAGGTGGTTTGAAAAATAGTGTTATTGACATTGAAATTTCCGACATATTGAGACTGTTTAATAAGATTGTGCACCACTATAATAAAAAGGAGAGGTTCAAGAATTTAGTAGAATCTGTTTTTGAACAAATATCTCTAGATTTGAACGGGGCTCCTGATACAATCAGACTGTATACGGACTTTCGACGCTACATGAGTAAATATTCATATGTGAGATACTTGTATTCAGAGAATGAGGAAAACCTGCCTCTGGAAGGTAATATTTACGATTTGCAATTAAAGGAGGTGGTATCGCCTCGGTTTTTATTTACCTTAGGAAAATTGGAGTTTACTGAGGACGTATTTCCAGACAATTTGGATTGGATCACGGTGAAATGTGGTCTATGTAAAGAGAAAAACGAAACGTTTTGTGGAGAATCATTGGAGAAATTTATGGTAAATCATTTTTCTAATGTTCACAGTGACGAGCCAGATTGGCAATGCGTTTCGTGCAAAAATACATTCTCAATGCTGGAGCTTACTGAGAACCGGTGGGAACACACTTGCTGATACATAATTGACCTTAAAAGTTCAATGCGGGCATGTTTACGAATTTGATACAATGATTTTGCATGGCTTTTATTGAACTGAATTTTCTTCTCATAACAATGACTGTAAATTAACGTAAGAGGATATATGAATGTGTATTTAATTGGAAGTATATGACTAAATTGTAAATCAGAAGTACAAATTTTAGTATTAATGAAGGAAAATACAAGTCCTCGGCTCCTTTGCGCAGTCCTGAATAATATTTTATATATGTTTTGCAAATAAAACACCTTCATTTCAGACATGACTTTACAGAAGTACATATATCGTTCGAATGTACATGTGACAGATTATATATATCTAGCAGTCATTATCATCTGCTCAAAACTTAATCATAATTAAGAATGTTGATTTAAAATATTAAATTGTAAATCTATGATCATGAATGTTATCAGTAACAGTTAAAAAAGTATACACATGTTTGCTATCTCAGACATCTTATTTACAAGGTTCACATACTTATACACTTATATTAAAAAAAGGAAAGATTTCTATTTTTGTGTGTATGTTTGTAATGAATAAACTCAAAAACTACTGTGCCGATTTCAAAAATTCTTTCACCATTGGAAAGCTACCTTCACCCTGAGTAACATAGGCTATATACCGCAGGTGGTGCTGCGGGAAACAGCTAGTCTATAATAAGATAGATATATCTAAGGTCTCCGGCTTCTACACTGTAAGTCCTATCACTACCAACATACTATCCAACGAATTTTGATCAAAACATGTAAATACAACCACCACCTCCATAAATGGGAATTAAAGCATCCATACCCTACTCGCAGTTTCCTTGGTAGTATGATGGAATCGTACTATCTCACATTTTTGTTCGATAATAAATGATTTTCGTTCGATATCGAAGGATTTTTGTTATTATTAAGTTTTCATAAGGTAGTAAGTTCAAATCAATATCATTGGATATTCTACTAATTTTTATTTTTTCTTTCATATCAATATTTTTATTTTCAGAAACAGAATTATGAAAGAATTTTTGTAATCTGTTCAAAAATAAATAAGTTATAAGCCATAGATTATTAATTGGTCTCGCGCGCTCGACCGCCGCGGAGACCAATTATTAATCTATGTTATAAGCCTTTGAAATTCGGTGGAAGGGGAAACTGTCAAAAAACAAGAAAATGATGCACTGTGTGAGCTGTGACGTCACTGCCACTCGGTTTCGTGCATACAAAAGAGATAGCAAGACGTCCCCACCACGCTCCCACTTTTCTTTTTTAATTAACAACCAATTTTGTTGTTGTTTTCAGAATCGTTTACTTTTTAGTGTATATTTTGTTTAGTATAACAATATTAACCAAGTATGAATACAGTCAAGTAGCCTATTGTAGGTGTTTAAATAAAAACTAAAGCTAACTTACATATAACTTCTAAACTAAAACTAAACAATAAGTGTTATAAAAAGTTCAGTCCCGGCAAACCGTTGCCCTGAAGTAGGGTGCCCAGAAGACTGGCAGCATTAACACGTTGTATGGCTGATTTTTTGGGCGAAGTATAAGCCAGCCCTCTGGTCACAAGTAACCTCAATCAATCTACGGGCGATAACGTCATAGATTTTGGAGCTGAGGGTCCCCACGAGCCTGAGGTCTCCCCAAACGGCTCAAATATGTAATTGCCTCCGAGGTTTTCATATTTGCGCCGTTTGAGGTTTTCCGCAGACGCCGCGGCCGCGCCAGACGTGAACCCTGTGACCATGGAGCAATTACAAAGAGGAGATGCCGTAATAAGCGTTTTGTAAGAAAGTATTTGTGAGGCTACACGGAGCGGAAGGCAGACGTGCGGGGTTCTTGGTTTCGGTCGTGGCTCCAACCATGGAGCACGAGCAATGACAAGCTCCGCCCCTTTTGTGTCGGCGAGGCGCCAATGATCGATCACATCACTGCGCGATTTCAAACGGCATCGCTTTGTAATTGGCTAGTCAACTAAAAAATAAATTGTGTATTTTATATATTTTATTGATAGAATAGACTATTTCGGAGATACAATTTAAACGAAAAAATTCTTAAAATTATATTTATTTTGTTATTTAATTTTAAAGATTTTATAGTGATGACGTCACGCAGCTATAATGGCCATTTCGAACTGCAAGAAAGCAAAAATTACTAAGGTATTAAAAAATATATATGTCAGTGTCAAATGTCAAAGTCAGGATGGACCGTGGCCGCGAATTGGTTTCTTGTTTGTTTACAATCGTCAAATATCTAGGAACCTACCCCATTTCTCGTATCTATTGCTTTTGGCCTGTTTATTAGACTTAACTGCCGTCTCTTCTATCGTTGACATCTGATTTTTCAATAATTGGACACCGATTCTTCATTATAATGTATGAATGAATGTAATCAGGTTAATTATAGGGTTTTGTTTACTTGAACAGAGATAACATTTGACATGGGTGACAAGTACGTGAAGCGCATAATTAGCCTTACCAAACAAAAAATATTTATTCACTACCCTATGCTGCCAACCTAAAAAATTAAATGTGAATAGCCGGAAGTTATCCGGCTACGTCATACGTTAACTTTGCTAAAAAATGAAAGTCATTGGGTTTTTTGCGATTTTCTTAAAAAATACTTGCTTATCTAAAGATCTGATTAATGTAATGTCTTCCCTAAGCCTATTCCTCGAAATGGTTTACGAATTAGACATTTTTATGAAAAAGTTTACTAGCCAATTGCTCCATGCCCGTGACCAAGAGATGAGACGGTGCCAGCGTGTCGACGCAAGTCGCGTCGCACACGAGGGGCCGCCCCGACCTCCATTTTTGTTCGATATTGAACAATTTTTATTCCACATATATGTCACATATTTATATGTAACAAATAGTGCTACTGCTCCTGGTGCCTTACTATCATCTCTAATAGCAGGGCAGAAACGAGTGAGTAAGCGAGATGTCGCCTTACACCTTGTATTGCGCCATCTCGTTTCTGCCCTGTTTTTAGTGGTGATAGTGAGGAGGCTGCCGTCACTATCTAGCTGAAAAACCTAGATTTCTTAATTCTTTACATTTTTCGAAAGTTAGCACACTCGATGTACGGGTTTGATCATCCAGGATGAATATCATATTTGATGATGCTGTAACAGAGTAATAGAAGACCTACGCATGTTCTGATATTCACGTAAATTTCTGAATTTGACGAGAAATTGAATAATTAAGGTACATATTTAGTTATAAGTATATTATGATCTTACCTAATCATATTTTTTTACATGAGAGATCACATGTAAATGTTTACAAGTTAGATAGTTTGATCGTTGAATGTGGACATTGCGTTGGAATTTTCGTTCGAGCGAAGTGTAAACGAAACACTAATATTGCATGTTTTATATGTGTAGCTATGGAAAGTTATCATATAGAAAGAAAATATATCTTATGAAGAAAAAATAAAAATCTTAAACATTGTCTGTTTTAAAAATTATTTCTCATTTTCTTTTTTTTTATACAACTAGTAGGCAAACAGGCGTACGGCCCACCTGATGGTAAGTGGTTACCGTAGCCTATGAACGCCTGCAACACCGGAGATGTCACGAGCGCGTTGCCGACCCTTAAGGAATTTTTCACGCCCTTTTTGAAGGGTCCCATGTCTCTATGACAATTTAAGTTAAAACAATTGGATCCCCTTACCTTTTGGGTCCTCTAGGAGCGTACGGCGTGAGGTCAATGGCCGGCGTGTTGTTGTCGCACAGCAGCCGAAGCACGCATTTTCCCGGGAAACGCCATGTTGTTGTACAATTTAGCGGCTCCAATATGTTATTGCGTTCTGAAAACCATTTATTTTGTTTAAAACTTTCATTTCATGTGGTAGAGCTTTCCCAGCCTACGCTCTAAACTGTACAAAACTCGCCCAAATACTGTGAGTCGAATGAAAATCGTTGAACTTAAGTTGAATAAATTAATTCATTAATTAAAATTGGATACTTTTCGTACAAAATCATTCGAGTCGAGTCATACTTTCAACAAGATAAGAGACCATAACTAAATTCGCTTTCAAAAGAAAAGTCAGAATTCACCTCACTAGCTCTTAGCATCACCGCTCTTAGCATTTATCACGCATAACTATCTTCATCTTTTTCCGTTTTCATCGCTTCTTTTATATATGTTTATGTATCTATGAATATGTATAGTTATGAATAATGTATGTAAATCTATGTATGTTTATTTAGCAGTAAGTGTTTTTTTCTCTCGCATTGTATTTTTAAGATAATACGCGCCGCACATAACTATTTTCTGTTTTACCTAATGGTTGACTGGGAGAGAATGCTTTTAGCATTAAGGCCGCCAATTGTAAAATTATCTATTATTTTTTACTTGTGGCACAATAATGATTTATAAATAAATAAATAACGGTAATTTAAAAAAACTAAAACACCCGACTGCCTTTCTGTCTAATTTGGAAACGAAAAACCCAAAAAATCGCCATTTTTTTTTTAAATCTATGTACCCAGTGACCAGTGTCTTTCAGGGCGGCGCCGCGGGGCGTGCCAAACAATTATACATACAAACATGCATACATACATACTCTCGAAAAACATAACCCTCCTTCTGGCGCAGTCGGGTAAAAATATGCTCCTGCGAATGTCTTAATGGTGTTTTTTGGTGCAATGGAATAAAGAGTATTTGTATCGTATAGATCAGTAGTTCCCAAACTTATTTTTCTCGTGGACCACTTTCAAAATTTTACTGGTTTCGGTGGACCCCCTGCTGCTACATTTCTACCACATTCTTAAAGTCGCCAAAAAATAAAAATTGTGTCACTTCTGAGTTCTGTCCCTATATTTCGATATGTAAAATAAAAACGAAAAATGGTACATTTTATATCACTTTATTTATTAAAAGAATAGAATTACAAGAAAAAAATATTAAGGTAATATAGGTTCAGGTCATAATTTTAATTAATGGGAAGGATGTATCTGATGGAGTGTCAGCAAACGATCAATGTTTGGCTTTATTTTTGTGAGCAATAACCGCAAATCCCCCCGCTCTGTGATGTTTAATTTGCTCCTTTTTTTTGTTAAGAGGTTTGTAACGGCACTAAAACTCCTTTCGACAAGATATGACGAGGGAAAAGCTATTAAAAATTTCCTTGCGATTTCCCACAGTCCAGGATATTTTTCGGGTATTTCTGCTTGCAGCCAAAATGTTGGGTAGCCTTTTCTAAATTTCACCTTCAGCTCCTCATTAGTGCTTAGCTCGAGCAGCTCCTCTTGTAATACAACATTGGCCACTTCCGTTTCATCAAATGGATTTATTATCCATGGTGGTATATCCATCGTCAGTATATCTTCAAACCTGGTTTTGAAGTCATCATGCAGGGCACTTAAATGTTGACTGTAGGTATGGATATCCTCATCAATACATTCTACCTGCGACAAGTTTGGAAATTGAGAGAATTCGCGCCGACTAATGTTTTGCTTCATAAATTTCAATTTCCCAAGAAAAGCCGAAATTATCCCCTTTGTTTTTATTAAATTCAGGCTGTCCCCTTGTAACTGCAAGTTAATATCATTAAATTTTTTAAACAAATCTGTCAAATACGCAATGTCTGCTTTGAATTTGATCAAGTTTTCTTTTAAATCTGGATCTCTACTTTCTAAGAACTCTAATATGGAATCGAAAACAGAGTAAAATCTCGTTAAGCATGCACCTTTCGACAACCAGCGTACTTCAGTATGTAAGAGCAGTCGTTGGAAGTCTTCATCATTTTCGTCGCACAATTGAGCAAATAAACGTGTATTCAATGCATTGCTTCTGATTTTGTTGACAGCTTTTATTACAAAATGAAGAGATTGGTTCAACCTGTCACTTAAATGTTTTGCCACAAGATGTTGTCGGTGGATTACGCAATGAATAGCTGTAAGTCCTGGTATAATTCTTTTGAGATGACTTATAAACCCACGATATCGCCCGACCATTGCAGGAGCTCCGTCTGTTGCCACTGAAATAATGTTTGTAAATGGGATCGATTTTTCCGTAAAAAAATTACTCAGGACATTAAATATTGATTCGCCTTTAGTGTCAGTCTCCAAAGTTCTGGCAAATAGCAATTCTTCGTGAATTTCTTCCTCAACAATAAATCGGACATATGCCAATAGTAATGCTTCATTACTGGGTAACGTTGACTCGTCCAGTTGTATAGAAAAATGAGTTTTTTGCAGATGATTGCACAAAAAGCTTTCGATATCAGAGCTCATTTCATCAATGCGTCTTTGTACAGTATTGTTACTTAATGGAATTCTTTTTAGTACGTCAAATGGAGATTTGTGCAAAACAGTTTTTAAAACCTCTTCAACAGCGGGTAAAATTAATTGTTCTCCGATAGTGTGCGGTTTTCCAGATTTTGCTATAAGTAATGAGATATTGTAAGATGCCCGCAAGCCATCATCGTTACTTTGAGATGTTGAAGCGAACATACTGTGCATGGTGGGTCTCTTTCCATATTTTTCTTTCAATGTTTGAAAATATTTTAAATCTTTACCTATTTTATCAGTATGACACCTTTTTAGATGATCTTCGAGCTTTGATGGTTTCATAGAGTCATTGCTCAAAACTTTGTTGCATAATAGGCACATGGGCAATTGTTTGTCTGCCTCTGATGGAACAAAACCATATTTCAAATAATCGACACTATATTGTCGACATTTTTTCTTTGCTGTAGCCATGTTTCGTGTCAGTTACCTTACCTGTAAAAAAAATGTTTTAGTAACCAAGTTTTTTTCTGAATATAGGTATCACACCGCAGTCTTTGTCAGCACGCGGAAATAGAATTACGGCTTGTAAAGGGACCAACTAATAAACCGCTGAGACAAATACAAACGTTTTCACAAAACGGTATCAATTTTAAAGTACATAATTTACCACTAATTTTTAATAGTATAAATAAAAATTAGTGTACTCAGTATCGAATACTGATCATATTTGTGTAGGAAAAAATAAACGTCGAAATCCCAAAATTGTCCATAAAAACGATAACTAACATTTTATTAAATCAATGAGTTCACGCGCTCCGTGTATTTGCGTATTTTTTGTCTGCGGCTTCATTGTTAAAACGTGACAAACAGGCATCGAAGTTCAAGCCCCGCCCTTTTCCCGTCGCCCGCGCACCGCTCGCTCTTTCCGAAAAGGAATAGTTTTGATAAAATAGTTACTTCAAAATCAATTTAACATGATTATGAAATTACTGTTTTATAAAATTAGTAGTTATTTGCAAGAAAAATTACAAAATTAATTGCTCTGCAATATTGCTTATTCGGCCTTTTTAGAGAGGCAGTGCTTCTCTCGTGAAAAAACAATTGAATAAAACGTGCTGTGTTTGTCTTCAAATCGAAAGAGGACAATTAAAATATCTGTAAGTTACTAAGTTACCTATCTATACAGGCCGTTGTGATCAACCGACTAGTACACGTAAACAAAATACTTAAGTACTATAACAAAAAAAGGTAGGTTACTTACTTTTCTCCGGCACTAGCAAACACAGATATAAATTTTCTCACAACTTTTTTCCAAATTCCGCCTTGTTTTCGAAATTCCGGAAACAAATGAATGCGTTTGGTTGCCTTTGGCATCAAGTATTTATAGTGTTGATCAAGTTCATGTCTGAACAAGCATTAAGCATTGTCGGGCGGATAGCGCTTTGCAAGTCTGTACACGAAATTGTACGTAATATCGAATACACAAGTTTGGACAAGTAACAGTCGCTTGCCTTATTAAAATATTATCTGCTTAGATAGGTACTTAAAACAATGTAGGTAGGCCCTTATAAAAACTATGCTTACATTTTTGCTCTTTACTATCAAAAGCAGATAAATTTTCGTGGACCCCCATTAACATCTTATGGACCCCCATTTTTTGTTCACGCCTACGTAGACCCCCAGCAAGTCTCCCGTGGACCCCTGGGGGTCCACCTGGACCACTTTGGGAATCACTGGTATAGATAAACGAATGACCGACTTCTCAACTTGTGCAACTGAGTTGGGCCATTAGTTGGGTTGGGCAGTGGGGAAAAAGGGTGTGACTGATGCCGTCTGACTTCCCTAACCGGAATAAGACCAACATACCGGTCAGTAAGCTTGAGGATGGAACAGGAAAACACGCTTAGACGAAGAAGATGAGATCAGTATTTTCGAGACAAAAGAAAAAGTAGTCTACGAAAATCCTCACCTGTGTTGTTGTCAACTACCAAGGTAGTGGTGGCTGGCGCGTCAGTGGTGACTCTTAGTGCAGCAGTCTGCCCGTACGCTGTTCCAATCACCGTCGCCAGTAGCCTGGAAGACGGAAATCTAAATCATCATCTTATTAGTGGTGGCCAACATCTGATTTTACAGATTGCTTAACATCTGGAGCTATATTTTTGAAATGTTGGCCTCTCAGAAAGCCGGTGAGTTGAATGAAAGTCGTTCGACCCACCGTTATGTCCGATTAATATCATTTGATATCGAACGTATATGTATTATGTTGAAGTCTTTGTAAATGTTATATTATTCGTTACTATGTGTGGGCAATAAAGATATTTTGTATTGTATTGTATTGTATATCATTCGAATCACCGACCGGGTCGAGTCTTCTCAGCTCCTGACACACACAGCCATGGACCTAGTGTTTTAAACAGGACTGAGTACTTAGCCGAATGCATAGGCCGAGTCAACTGAGATAGAAATAGTGGAGGAACTTGTCTCTTTCTAATAATACCAGTAGACAAAAAAAATATAAAGTTTGTTAGAAAATAGTAGTAACTATTAAAGACCGTAAGATAACAAAGTTTTACTAAAGTAATGAGTTTCAATAAAACAAACACTATCATCAATAATACACTTAATAAAAATTTGTTCTGTTCATTTAAATAAAATAATTTAATAGTTTACAATATTTTGCTAATGAATACTGTTATTCTTTGAAATAGGTTGGCACTAGGTTAATGCACACGCCACACAGCTTAACGACTTTCTAGCGATGAGAGCCATAACTAACGTGTCTTTCACAGTGCGGAGCTCAAGATGAAACGCTAGAAACGAATGGTGACCAATCCAAATCGGGCCGACACGATAACGGCAGCTTTCATACGATCGCTTGCAGTCATGACACGTTACGGTCGTTACGATTCCGCATTGCTAGGTTCTGCTAGGCTGTCTACTTCCTCAGTACAATAAATAAAAAAAATATATCATCGAAAAACTTACATAGCTTGCAGCACGTTCATCTTGCAGAAACTGAACACAGAGACTGATAAACAGATTAATTAGTTATTAATGCATTGACCTCTAACGATATTGTAATGGACATTTCGTGGAGTTTCGATCTCTGATTACTGGAGGAAAATGTAATCTTAACTTCGTAACTAATTCATAAATGAGAAAGTGTTTTTAATTGTTTGTGGCTATATAACTGAACTTACCATATTAGGTACGTACTTATTTAACGTAATGTATTACTCTTCTTCATTTTGTCGAGTTAAAAAGGCTATTTACAATACAATACTACTACTACATACTAACGGTCCCATCAATGTTTAACTATAAATGTGTATTTGTAAAGACCTCCCTGACTTATTTGACCTGAGAGATATATTGGTAACCACCTAGACGCAAAAATAGACTAGTTGTACCAATTAAAAGCACTGCATATTTTAACAGGAATTGCTATAATAGTTCCACCCCGTGTAGCCTCACAAACTTTCTTACAAAACGCTTATTACGGCATCTCCTCTTTGTAATTACTCCATGGTCGCAACTATATGAAAAGCTTGACAAAATGGTACTATTCTGCTAGATAGAGTTTCATAACAGTAAACTTACTTAAATGATTTTTGTGACATTCATTTTATCCTGTAAATTTCTTAACGTGTTTGTATCTTATTTAAATAATAATGTGTGCTAATATTATGAATGACTTGCGAAATAACAGACTTTTTTTAAATTATGATAACTTTGCATGCTGTTCAAAATGGCTAAATAGGATTGCTACTTATATTCGTGTACCACCTATGCATTGTAAACTTACCCTATTTTATGCAAATAAAATGATTTAATTGAATATATCTTTAATGCCCGTCATCATCATCAAACCTAGCGTGTCTCCCTATCAAATCGATTATGTCGAATGAAAATCATTTGATATCGAACTAAAATCATTCGACTCACGCTACGCGGTTTTGCGCGAGCCTCTTCAACAAACGCACTGCGCACACGCACATTAACAAAACTACAGGATTGGTAAAAGTGCGTTTATACTTCCGACGTTTCAACCGTTAAAATTGACGGTACCGTCACGGCATATTTTGATGGAAAGCGATTCGATGAATTATGCATTATTTTAATTGCATTCAATCACAGTTGGTTATAAACACGTGGGCGAGAGCGATAGGGATTATCATCATCCTAGCGTGTATTCCTAGTTGCGTCGTCAGCTTACGCTTCGGAGAAAGGTATATGGAGCCCTTTTTTTTAATTTAATTTATCTCACGCAAATCCGGCGAGTCGAATGATTTTTGTTCGAGAATTTGTTGATGAAAAATTTAAATTCATAATATATATGTTACGGGCAACGTGATTAACAGGACTGTATTAATAAGGGCCGAGTATTATGAACAGTTTCCAAGAGCATCGGGCTATTTGATAAATTTTAGTAGTTTGTATAGAGCAGCAGTTTGAAGCTCTGCTCGCTCCGCTGTGTGTGGTCACAATCCTTTTTTTTTTTTTTTTTTTGCGTGTGGAAAAGGCCCTCGCCTACCACCCAGCCAGAACGGGAAGGTGGGTGGTTATGTGGGACTCGAACCCACTAAAAACCACACGGTGTCAAACCGCCTACCGCTTGTTGCTGGGACCATGTGCTTCCTGATGCTCCACAGCCCCAGCGCGGCGGCCGCTACCACGGCGGCCTCGGCTCAGCCGCTCACCTCGGAGCGGCCTGCGGGTGGGTCCGCTACCCTTCACTACCCGCGAGGGTAAAGGCGCACTTGACACTGGCGCGCCTTTCAACCCAAGGCCGTTCAGGTCGGGCAGCGGAATCCCGTTTGTTCCGCTGCCCGACCGGCCTTATTGTGGGGGCTGCAGGTGCAGGCCATAAGCCCGCCGTCTGCGCCCCGTGCGTCTGGGATGGTCGGTACTTTCCTCCCTTTCCCTTTCCGCCGCTTCTTTGCGGAGCATGACGCACTCCGCAAAGGCCTGCACCGCATTCCACGACGTCCCACTGTCGACCATGGCTTTCACGACGGTCGGCAGCGAGAGATCGTCCCCCACTATCGCGCGCATTTCCGCACGATCTGTTTCCCAGGCTGGGCAGTCCTCTAGCATATGCTGGGCGTCCTCGTCATGGCACACATCGCAATGATGGCAAACAGCAGACGGCTCCCGACCCGCTATTCGACACAAATACCCTCCGAAACAACCGTGTCCGGTGAGTATTTGCGTCAAGCGGAATGTCAGTAAGCCGTGCTGCCTTGCCAACCATTGTCTCATGACTGGACGAATAGCTTCGACGGTCCGACGCCCAGCAGTGGGCTGCTCCAGCCTCCGAGCCCATTCCGTGTTAGCGAGTTGACTCAACTCTTCACGGCGTCCCGCTAGTGTGGTCACAATCCTAACCGAACTAAGCTACGGTTTTATTTAAAGTATTTTGACATGTGACATGGGCATTATGTATACAGGCCGATCACTATTCATAGGGACCAGACTTCTCAAGTTGCACATATATATATTTTTTCATCAAATTAAAAATGTTTTATAATCCGATGATAAATTAGAAAGTACATGAAAAAACATGGAACAATTAATAGAATTTTATTAATTAAGCATTATTTACAAATTGCATTCAATCACAGTTGGTTATAAATTACTATTATGTATAAACTTATAAATTACTAGCTTTTTTCCCCGCAGCTCCGCCTGCGTCAACAAGTAGCCTATGTTTGACCTCGGGTCTTCAACTATATTCATACCAAATTTCATCAAAATCCGTTAGGCTGTTTGGTCGTGAAAGCGTAACAAACAGACAGACATTCGCATTTATAATATTAGTATGGATTGTAAGTATATGGCAATCATAAAATAACTGAATTAAATACACAAATATTAAACACAGCATGATATCCAGTGATCTTATAATCGGGCGCTTATACCTAAACTTCCTTGAAAGAATAATGTGGATATTCTTTCCTGAATAAATTAGGAGAAAAGAAAAGGGATTGAACAATTTCGTAAAAACACAAAAACAATATTATTCTTTCGTGGGAATAAAAATTAAGTTTAGGTATATTAGCGCCCGAATATCCGATTACTGATGATATCTTAATTCCATCCAAATGCTAGTGATTGAGTAAGCGAGATGGCGAAATACGGAATGTAAGGTGACATCTCGCTTACTAACACTAAAAGTCGTGGCCAGGAGCCCCATTTTTGAAATGCCCGATTAATATGTCGAATGAAATTTTTTAAAGATTATGGACGAGTCATACTTTTCAAAAATAAAGCTCCAATCGTCTGTATGAAGATAGAAAAAAAAAAAAAAAAAATTGGAAAATCAGTTGCCAGCTTCGATCAAATAACGTAGATGCACGCTTATTTTAGTGGAAGCAGAAAGAAGAAGACCACATGGCGAGATTGACTTGTTTCGCTCAGCGTGTCCAGGATGACGAAATGAATTTTCTAAAATAACCAAAATTATTTGATCGAAGGTTGCCAACTGCTAAGTTTACTTGGTCGTAAAAAAAGTAATGTCATTTTCACAGTTGACAACTATTTGACATTAGTTTTTTTTAATTCTTATTCTACGAGTGACAGAGGCAAAGGAATAAACCATTCGGGCGGACATTGTAATTATTATGGGTTTCAAAATTAATTATATTTTTATAAATGAATTGGCTGATTCAAAAAAATCTAATATTTTTTACAGGTAACAACGAACAAGCAGGAAAAAAAAAAAATTTAACAAGCGCTTTTGGAATTTTCATCTATTCCCTATGGTTTGCGGGTTTCTATACAATTCTACCTATAGTACATAGGTATCATAGTAAGGAGAAAGATTGGAAATGTAACCGAAACTAGCTTATATTCTATCATCCGACAAAAACCAGCATCAAGCATCCTCATCGTTCCCACTGTCATTAGAAACTTCCCCATCTCCTATAAAAACCTCTTCTTGTGCCATGTTCGGTATCCTCGCTTTATTATTAACTTGTAACATCGACGCCATAGCCATTCCTGTTCCGAAGCTGTACTCTATGGGCTTCAAACTCTCATCTACATCTTTGTCTACAGAATTCCGTTTGACAGGATGATTCTTTTTCCTAATCGCTCTGTGACGCCGAGCGTCTTTCAAAATTGCGAAATGATCTTCCTTCGAAATTTCAAAATCGCTATCCGACGACGGAGTTAGTTCTAGATCCCGTTTCGAAAATTTAAAACATGAATCTGCGGTTTCGATTACATTTTTAGCAATTTCATCACTTACATCTGAAGCCTCGTTCGAATCGTAAACGTTATTGATATTATTCGATTTAGTTGGCATTTGAACGTATTTACACCATCTCGTTACAACGAATTGATTATTATTGCAAGATATTGTAACTAATCTACTTTTATTGTTAAGTTTCTCATTAGCTTCATAACAATGACAATCCATATCATTCTCTGTTTCATATTTCTTAAATCTTAACATGTATTTTTTAGACTTGACTCGCCTTAATTGTATTTTATAGGTCTTAAACAGTCTACTTTTCCGTGATTTCTTTTTAATTTTCTTTATAAATCCCTTCCTTTCCACGAACTCTTCAAACTTGATTTGTCTTGGGAATTCAGGAACGTTATTTTTCAATTCCGGCATAGTCTTGACTAGAGCTTGCCTCTCTCTTTCCCGCATAACATCTTCCCGTTTCCCCAACTTCCTTCTCAATTCGCTCAATACAACTTTGGTATTTTCTCTCTCTTTCTGCCCGGGACCAGTAACGGAATCCTCCGCTGGCTGAATATATTTATCGTCATCGTCGGTTTTAACAAAATAAAAAACTTCGTCTCTCGCTTCTGGCTCTTTGTCTTCGATTTTCAAAATATTAACGCTGTCCTCTTCAGATTCGACATCATCTGCGACAATATCTGGCACTTTACATTTATTTTTTAATTTTCTCAATCGAATTTGAGAATTTTGCATCGTGGTCAAACATTTTGTTATACCATCGATAATATCATCTAAATCTTTGTTGAGGACTTCCAAATCGAGCTGTTGGTTGTTCAAAGCGACCGAATCGAGAAAAACGTCTAACGTGTTACATTTATTTAAATTTAATTTGAGTTCTAAACACGTTCTGGCTACTCCGCTGTGTACATCGCTATAAAGCCAGCTGTCTGTGACAGCTAATCCTAATTTCTTTGCGTTCTCTGTGTCGTTGGCGCCGAAATTTTTCAACAATCGATACATCCGATCTAAAGCATTATAATTCTCTATGAATTCCGCGGTGAGGTGTGGTATTAATGTATTGTGAAGCCAATATATTCTTTCGTTGTGGTTTTTGTACGTGCGTTGCGCGTGTGAGGGGAGTACATAGTGAGCCATCGCTATATGTTTCAATAATGTTGACTGAACCACGAGCAAAGCGTGGTGGATTTTCTGAAACAATAAAGACAGAAGTTTAACATTTATTTTCTTATTTACACCATTATTTATTTATGTATTTCATTGTAAATAGTTACGTATTAGTTGTTTCCAGTTTGGTTTGAATCATTGTCTGATCATATAGATGATATATAACAGTGACGTTATCCGACAGTAACAAATAATTCTACAATAGGCTGATTTCCTAAAAAAATATAATTAGTCCGTCAGTTAGATAATCAAAAAATATTACAGACGTATTTTTTCTTTTGAAAATCAAACAAAGATTGGTATAGATGTGGCGCGTTAAAGTTCCGTGTGACGTCACAGTGTGCTATACTTTATCCCAACATGTGACGTCACGAGCCCCCACTCCTAAACTTTGATGCGTTATATCTTTATGATTTATCGCTCAATTGATAAAAGAGTCGTAAGTAAGACAGTCGCGACATCGTCACGGACAGCGAGCTCTGTTGTCACAGCAACGTGTGACACGACACTCACAGTGATGTTAGAGTCGTGCTGCACGGACACGCAGCTCCAGGCGAGGTCTGTCCGCAGCCACGGCATGGTTCCGAGCACGGCGGCCGACACTCGCGACATCGTCACGGACAGCGAGCTCTGTTGTCACAGCAACGTGTGACACGACACTCACAGTGATGTTAGAGTCGTGCTGCACGGACACGCAGCTCCAGGCGAGGTCTGTCCGCAGCCACGGCATGGTTCCGAGCACGGCGGCCGACACTCGCGACATCGTCACGGACAGCGAGCTCTGTTGTCACAGCAACGTGTGACACGACACTCACAGTGATGTTAGAGTCGTGCAGCACGGACACGCAGCTCCAGGCGAGGTCTGTCCGCAGCCACGGCATGGTTCCGAGCACGGCGGCCGACACTCGCGACATCGTCACGGACAGCGAGCTCTGTTGTCACAGCAACGTGTGACACGACACTCACAGTGATGTTAGAGTCGTGCTGCACGGACACGCAGCTCCAGGCGAGGTCTGTCCGCAGCCACGGCATGGTTCCGAGCACGGCGGTCGACAGTCGCGACATCGTCACGGACAGCGAGCTCTGTTGTCACAGCAACGTGTGACACGACACTCACAGTGATGTTAGAGTCGTGCTGCACAGACACGCAGCTCCAGGCGAGGTCTGTCCGCAGCCACGGCATGGTTCCGAGCACGGCGGTCGACAGTCGCGACATCGTCACGGACAGCGAGCTCTGTTGTCACAGCAACGTGTGACACGACACTCACAGTGATGTTAGAGTCGTGCTGCACGGACACGCAGCTCCAGGCGAGGTCTGTCCGCAGCCACGGCATGGTTCCGAGCACGGCGGTCGACAGTTGCGACATCGTCACGGACAGCGAGCTCTGTTGTCACAGCAACGTGTGACACGACACTCACAGTGATGTTAGAGTCGTGCTGCACGGACACGCAGCTCCAGGCGAGGTCTGTCCGCAGCCACGGCATGGTTCCGAGCACGGCGGTCGACAGTCGCGACATCGTCACGGACAGCGAGCTCTGTTGTCACAGCAACGTGTGACACGACACTCACAGTGATGTTAGAGTCGTGCTGCACGGACACGCAGCTCCAGGCGAGGTCTGTCCGCAGCCACGGCATGGTTCCGAGCACGGCGGTCGACAGTCGCGACATCGTCACGGACAGCGAGCTCTGTTGTCACAGCAACGTGTGACACGACACTCACAGTGATGTTAGAGTCGTGCTGCACGGACACGCAGCTCCAGGCGAGGTCTGTCCGCAGCCACGGCATGGTTCCGAGCACGGCGGTCGACAGTCGCGACATCGTCACGGACAGCGAGCTCTGTTGTCACAGCAACGTGTGACACGACACTCACAGTGATGTTAGAGTCGTGCTGCACGGACACGCAGCTCCAGGCGAGGTCTGTCCGCAGCCACGGCATGGTTCCGAGCACGGCGGTCGACAGTCGCGACATCGTCACGGACAGCGAGCTCTGTTGTCACAGCAACGTGTGACACGACACTCACAGTGATGTTAGAGTCGTGCTGCACGGACACGCAGCTCCAGGCGAGGTCTGTCCGCAGCCACGGCATGGTTCCGAGCACGGCGGTCGACAGTCGCGACATCGTCACGGACAGCGAGCTCTGTTGTCACAGCAACGTGTGACACGACACTCACAGTGATGTTAGAGTCGTGCAGCACGGACACGCAGCTCCAGGCGAGGTCTGTCCGCAGCCACGGCATGGTTCCGAGCACGGCGGCCGACACTCGCGACATCGTCACGGACAGCGAGCTCTGTTGTCACAGCAACGTGTGACACGACACTCACAGTGATGTTAGAGTCGTGCTGCACGGACACGCAGCTCCAGGCGAGGTCTGTCCGCAGCCACGGCATGGTTCCGAGCACGGCGGCCGACACTCGCGACATCGTCACGGACAGCGAGCTCTGTTGTCACAGCAACGTGTGACACGACACTCACAGTGATGTTAGAGTCGTGCTGCACGGACACGCAGCTCCAGGCGAGGTCTGTCCGCAGCCACGGCATGGTTCCGAGCACGGCGGCCGACACTCGCGACATCGTCACGGACAGCGAGCTCTGTTGTCACAGCAACGTGTGACACGACACTCACAGTGATGTTAGAGTCGTGCAGCACGGACACGCAGCTCCAGGCGAGGTCTGTCCGCAGCCACGGCATGGTTCCGAGCACGGCGGCCGACACTCGCGACATCGTCACGGACAGCGAGCTCTGTTGTCACAGCAACGTGTGACACGACACTCACAGTGATGTTAGAGTCGTGCAGCACGGACACGCAGCTCCAGGCGAGGTCTGTCCGCAGCCACGGCATGGTTCCGAGCACGGCGGCCGACACTCGCGACATCGTCACGGACAGCGAGCTCTGTTGTCACAGCAACGTGTGACACGACACTCACAGTGATGTTAGAGTCGTGCAGCACGGACACGCAGCTCCAGGCGAGGTCTGTCCGCAGCCACGGCATGGTTCCGAGCACGGCGGCCGACACTCGCGACATCGTCACGGACAGCGAGCTCTGTTGTCACAGCAACGTGTGACACGACACTCACAGTGATGTTAGAGTCGTGCTGCACGGACACGCAGCTCCAGGCGAGGTCTGTCCGCAGCCACGGCATGGTTCCGAGCACGGCGGCCGACACTCGCGACATCGTCACGGACAGCGAGCTCTGTTGTCACAGCAACGTGTGACACGACACTCACAGTGATGTTAGAGTCGTGCTGCACGGACACGCAGCTCCAGGCGAGGTCTGTCCGCAGCCACGGCATGGTTCCGAGCACGGCGGCCGACACTCGCGACATCGTCACGGACAGCGAGCTCTGTTGACGACACAGCAACGTGTGACACGATTCGACGGTGCTCGTTACTGACCCGCTGTAAGAAACACACACATAACAATGGCATTCTTATCATAATTTTATTTATATACTTAACGCGGATTTGTATTAAGTGCAATAATTTTGAGGTTTGATTTCTTTAAGCCAAAGAAAACTACTAACGTACGCTGTAAGTCTGCGGTTATGGAATGAACTCCCATGCCATGGTTTTCTCTAGTGACTATAACATGGGTATTAGCGACGTGACTGAAAACACTACTCACCTTGATTTGTATAGAGTTAATTAGTATAGTATATAGTTAAGTTGCTATGTATATCAAGGTAGATAAGGTAATTTTTAAGGTCAAATAAATGAAGGGATTATTATTAGAATAGGGTAATAAGTGTAAATATAGCATAGGGTTTCTTATTTTTAGCATTAAGGTATTTTATAAGAATTAATTTTGTAATTGTAAGTAGCACTATTTGATTTTCGAAGAGCGTTACCATAACGAGAACCAAGGTCTTTTTTAAGTAAATATGGTAAACTCACATTCCGAGAATCAAAAAGCGTTACCGTAACGAGAGCCGAACACAAGATTCCACGACTGCCGATAGATGGCGCAGTTACGAAATAGAACTGGCTATGCAGATTTTTACTCGCGAGGTAATAAGGTTCGACGCGATTTTGAGTCGGCAGTACTGGAATCAATTCGGCTCTCGGAACACTTGGAATGGAAGAAAACTAAGGAAGACGAAATAAAGGAAGTGAATACAAGTGATCTTTAATTTCGGACCCGGATCCCTGCTCCAGTGCTCAAGTGAAGTGTTAGTGAATATCGTCGGTCGGATCGGAAGCTAGGGACCCCTGTGCTCGGAATCGGACCCCTGGATCTCAGGAATAGGACCCCTGCTACTCGGAGTCGTCGAGATCGGACCTCTGCTCGGATTGTCGGCGGATTAGAAGATAGGCCCCTCGCTCATCCTGCTGGCCCGCCCCCCCCCCCTCATACAGTCCACTCATCGACGTCGTCCTCGGCAGCCGGAGCGAAGCTAAGCAGCCCGAAGCCACGCCGCATCAAGCTACGCCGCCCGCAGCCACGCCGCCTCAAGCTGCGCCGCCTCGAGCCAAGCCGCCTGAAGCTGAGCCGCCTTGTGCCGAGCCGCAGAAGCTGAGCCGCCCGAAGCTGTGCCGCCATAAGCTACGCCGCCTGGAGCTGTGCCGCCTGAACCTAAGCTGCCTACGCTGTCGCTCGTCCGCACCTGCCTTCGCCCTTTACTACTATAACGTGTTAAGGACAGATTGGGACGACTGTGCGCCACCAACAGCGCGCGCAACGCCAACCATAGTTGGTCCTTCGAGCCGGATCAAGGAAGAGGGATGCCTACAACCAGGTCGACAACCGCCACAGCTGGAAAGTCCGCCTCGACTGATTGGAGCATGAACACGCCAGCCGACACAGAAACCACCGGGACAGGGATCTCGACCCGATCGACGATAACAAGAAGAACGCCGCCGCCATTCCGCGCCGCCGAGTCGTCTCCCTCCCGCACCGCTATGGGGGATCGTGCCGCGTCGGTCATGTTTGTGGAGGGAGAACTCGCCGCGCCCGTTGCGCCTCCAGTACCCCCCGCACCCGTCAATAGTGGGTGCATCGCGCCGCGTTCCGGTACCATTGGCGAACCGCTCACGCCTCTAACTACGCGCGCTATGATTCAGCAACACGACGAGTTGTTGAGTCGCATCTCCGAATCCCAGAAGCGCCGCCAAGGACAGCCTGCAGTTCCTGATGTGATGGAATCCGGAACGAGTGCGAGGCCCACAGGAGCGCGCCCAAGAAGACCGAACATAGAAACACAGTCGGTGCGTTCATCGAAACGAGCTGCATTAGAAGCCAAGATGCAACTCGCCCGCAGGGAACTAGAAGTAGCAGAAGCCAGATCTAAGGTGGCTCAAGCTGAACTGGAGCTGCTACAACTGGATTCTGAGGAAGAAGAAGACTTCGTGCATGAAGAGCAGACACAGATGCATGTGCAGCAATGGTTGGATCATGCAAACACTGTGAAGGTTACTCCACCTAAGGAAAAGAAGAGTGACATTGAAGAACTGGCTCAAGTCATCAAGAAGATGTCAGAGAAGTCATCGGAGCACAGCCTATCAAAACAAATGATAGAGCTTCCAAACTTCAACGGTGCAAGTGTAGAGTGGTTAGCGTTCAAGCGATCCTTCGAAGACACCATGAACGCCTTCACCGACGTGCAGAATTTGGCGCGTCTGAGGTCTCTTCAAGGGAGAGCAAGGGAAGCAGTGAAGAGTCTCCTATTCACTGCCAAGACACCGCAAGAAGTAATGAAGGGATTGGAAGCGCGCTTTGGACGACCAGGAGCCATAGCCTTAGCGGAGCTGGATAAATTAAAGAGTACGCCGAAGATGCAAGAGACGCCGAATGATGTGTGCACATTTGCTAGCCACGTCAGAAATTCTGTGGCAACAATCAGTGCACTTGGAAAGGAACAGTACCTGAGTTCGCCAGAAACAATGAAGGCGTTAGTGGACAAGATGCCAGCAAACATCAAGTACAGATGGTTTATGTATCATCACAGCCATCGAGATGAAGAGAAGCCGGAGCTCATATTAATAAGGGATTTTCTGGACATAGAAGCTGACATGTGTGGTGACTTCGCCCCTCCTGAAGTATCGTGGGATGCCAAGAAGAGCGCAATAAGGAAGAGTGTCCATACAGTTCAGGAGAAAGAACACAATCAGCAGCCAAGCAAGAAGACAGAGTGTCCAGAATGTCAAGCAGAGCATTGGATCTACGAGTGCAGAAGATTTAAAGAAGCAGATATGGACAAGAAATGGGAAATAGTGAAGAAATTCAGACTATGCTTCAAGTGTCTTCGTTTTCGGCACTCAAGACAAGGATGCAGGGCTCCGGTATGCAAGAAATGTTCGAGATGGCATCATGTTAGTCTCCACTCAGACACACCTCCAGCAATTAAGAAGCCAGAAAGGGACGAAGCCAGCTGCAACGTGGTACATAAGGAAGAGCCCACAGGTGAAGTCATCACATCGGTGCACACTACAAGCGATGGAAGAGCATACTTGAAGATGATTCCAGTGGACGTCTACGGGCCAAAGGGAACAGCACGTGTGCTGGCCTTGCTGGATGAAGGGTCCACCATTTCACTCATAGACTCTGCTATAGCCAAGAAGATTGGTGCGGAAGGAACAGCTGAGTCTATAACAATAGAAACCGTCGGTGGAAGAGGCTTCAAGAAGACGGATTCTCGAAAGGTGGAAATAAGGATTAAGGGAGCTCATCGCAAGTATAAGCAGTCGATGAGAGTAAGGACTATCGATGGCTTGAAATTATCGAAGCAAGAAATAAATGAAGAAGTCCTGAGAAGATGCGATCATCTCCAAAGTTTAAAAAGTCAGCTAGTCTACAAGAAAGAAGAGCCAAGACTACTAATTGGGCAAGACAATTGGGAGCTCATCGTAACAAGAAGAATCGTCAAAGGGAAGAAGTCTGAACCAGTTGCTTCGTTCACTAGCTTGGGTTGGGTGCTTCATGGATGCGACACTGGAGCGAACACACCTGTCCAGTTCGTCAACCACAGCCGCCTAGCAGAGGACAAGACAGAAGCCTTGGTACGAGCATACTTTGATATCGAGGCTCTTGGGGTGAAACCAAACCGCCCTAGCAACGACTCTGACAGGAGAGCATTGGAAGTTTTGGAGAAAACGACACGAAGATTGCCAGATGGGAAATTTGAAACAGGACTTCTATGGAAGAGCGAGCAAGAAACATTGCCGAAAAATTACGGTCAAGCACATCGACGATTAAACAACATCGAAAGGAAGTTGGACAGAAGTCAAGAAATGAAGATAGCCTACGAAGAGCAAATTAACAACTGGGTGAAGAATGAATATGTGGAAAAGGCTCCATCTACATCGACGCCCGGCAGAACGTTCTACCTGCCGCATTTTGTGGTGGAACATCCTGTCAAAAAGAAGCCAAGAATAGTACTGGATGCAGCTGCAAAATTCGAAGGGAAAAGTCTCAACGATGTCTTGCTGCCGGGGCCCGATCTTCTTCAATCTCTCTTTGGAGTTCTCGTAAGATTCAGAGAGGGGCCCGTCGCTGTTGTTGCTGACATCAAAGAAATGTTCCTGCGCATCCAGATACGTGAAGAAGACAGGGACTGCCTACGATTCCTGTGGCGAGGAAGTCAACGGGCTGGAAAACCAGAAGAATACAGAATGAAGTCTGTAATTTTCGGAGCGACGTCATCACCCTCAACAGCTATCTTCGTGATGAATAAGAATGCGGAAGACTTTAAAGAAGAGTGTCCAGCTGCAGTGAAAGCTATCAAGAGAAATCACTACATGGATGATTACCTCCAGAGCTTTCAAACTATCGAGGAAGCCAAAAGAACATCAAAGGAGGTGCAGTACGTGCATGCAAAAGCGGGTTTCCATTTAAGGGGATGGGGTAGTAACGAAGCTGAAGTGTTGAAGAGCCTGCAAGATCAACCGCAAGAGGGAATAAAAGAACTCTCCTCAGAAGAGAAGACACTCGGACTACGATGGATAATTGGCGAAGACGCACTAGCATTCAACGTCGGATTTCGCAACACACCTCGCGAAATTCTGACTGGAGGAAAGATACCAACGAAGAGACAAATAGCCAGCGCCGTCATGTCTACGTTCGACCCGATGGGCTTCGCCGCACCTGTTTTAATCCAAGGGAAGAAACTCATCCAGGACATATGGCGAACGAAGATCGACTGGGACGACGCGATCTTACCTGAGCAAGAAGTAATGTGGCTCAAGTACATCAAAGAGGTTGCAGTTCTCGAAAAATTGAGGATACCCAGATGTTTATCTCCGTATCAGAGGAAAGGGCAACTCCATACTTTCACCGACGCGAGTGAAGAGGCCTATGCTGCTGTCGTCTTTTGGAGAACAGAAGAACCAAGTGTCCGCGTTACGTTGATCGCAGGGAAAGCGCAAGTTACTCCCACGAAGCCAGTCTCGATACCGCGACTGGAGCTCCAGGCTGCGTTACTAGGAAGCAGACTGGCAGCTACAATCGAGAAAGAAACGGACTTAGAAATCACAAAGAAGATATTCTGGACAGACTCAAGCACTGTTCTTCAGTGGCTGAAAGCAGATCCGCGAAAATTCAAGACGTTCGTGGCTCATCGACTTGCGGAGATTGAAGAGTTAACTAGCCCGCGAGACTGGCGATGGGTGCCTACTAAAGAGAATCCAGCGGACGACGCAACTCGTGGGACGCCAACTGAATTTGACAGGAACGCGAGGTGGTTCAAGGGGCCTACATTTCTTTACGAAGAGGAGCAGCAGTGGCCCGCCAACCGCTTCGAAGGGAAGATCATCGACACGGGGGAGGAAAAGAATATTCAGACAATAGCATCAGTCTCCACAACTCCTCGTCGTATACCAGATCCAGAACGCTTCTCCAGCTGGACGCGACTCCTAAGAAGTACGGCGCGCTTGTTCCAGTTCATCGATCTACTTAAGAAGAACAAGTCCAAGGAAATCGTCAACGCAGCTAAAGACAAGGCATGGAAACAAAATAAACCTGCAGTAAAGAGGAAACAACTCGTAAAGCTTCCTCCTATGAAACCAGGGAGAAATTTCAAAATCATTGAAGAAGAACACTTCAATAAAGCCAGAGAAGAGTTAATTAAGGAAAGTCAGCAAGAAAGTTTTCGGAGAGAAATAGAAAAATTGAGTAATAGGAAGCCAATGGAAAACTCAAGCCGACTCAAGAAAATCGACGTGTATGTCGACGAACAAGGCATCTTGAAGTTAAGAACGCGAACAAGGAAAATCACGATTGAGAACCAAGAGCAGAATCCAGTGGTGTTAGACGGCAAGAACAGGATATGCCGCCTAATCATTGAACACTATCACCAGAAATTTTATCATGGCAATACAGAAACGGTGATAAATGAAGTCAGGCAAAAATATTGGATCCTGGGCCTACGGACAACAGCAAGGGCACTCATACACCGCTGTCAATGGTGCAGAGTGCATAAGAGCATACCGCAAGTGCCACCGTTGGGAGATCACCCCGTTGAACGCCTGCAGCATCATCAGCACCCCTTCACCTGCTCAGCTGTGGACTACTTTGGGCCGATGCAGGTGACCATTGGGAGAAGAACTGAAAAACGCTGGGGAGCTCTCTTCACATGCCTAACCACAAGGGCTATTCACCTCGAGCTATCAAGTTCCCTTAGTACGAGCTCGATGATCATGGCCTTACGAAGAATGGCGGCCAGAAGAGGAACACCGAAGGTTATCTACAGCGACAATGGGACAAACTTCGTCGGGGCCAACAAAGAACTGGAAGAAGCAGCAGCTCAAGAGGGAATCCGGTGGAAATTTATACCAGCTGGAAGTCCGAGTATGGGAGGCGCCTGGGAGAGAATGGTCCGTACGGTGAAGACGGCACTGATGGTCGTACTACAATCGCGATCACCACCAGAAGAAGTACTCCACACGCTACTGGTTGAAGTGGAACATGTCGTCAATTCCCGTCCACTCACTCACATAAGCATAGACCCCAACGATGAAGAAAGCCTGACACCAAACCATTTCCTGCTCGGAAGATCCTGCGGAGCGACGTCGCCGGGCGAGTTTGAAGATGGGAACCTCATTGGCAGAGCAAACTGGAGGACCGCGCAACGCCTGACCGACCACTTCTGGCAGAGGTGGCTAAAGGAGTATCTGCCCACTTTGAAGCCGAGGAAAATAGATGGCAGACAGACTACGGATCCTCAAGTCGGAGACGTCGTCTTGATTATGGACGCCTCGCTGCCCCGCAACACATGGCCGCGAGGAGAAGTCCAAAAGGTATATCCAGGCCCAGACGGAAGGGTCAGAATTCTGGACGTGCGGACACCGGGAGGAACGCTACGACGGTCAACGCAGCGAGTCGTCATCCTGGTGCCAGCAGCCACGCCGCAACCTCGAGATGGAGCGCTACGCACGGCGGGGGAGAACTATTAGCGACGTGACTGAAAACACTACTCACCTTGATTTGTATAGAGTTAATTAGTATAGTATATAGTTAAGTTGCTATGTATATCAAGGTAGATAAGGTAATTTTTAAGGTCAAATAAATGAAGGGATTATTATTAGAATAGGGTAATAAGTGTAAATATAGCATAGGGTTTCTTATTTTTAGCATTAAGGTATTTTATAAGAATTAATTTTGTAATTGTAAGTAGCACTATTTGATTTTCGAAGAGCGTTACCATAACGAGAACCAAGGTCTTTTTTAAGTAAATATGGTAAACTCACATTCCGAGAATCAAAAAGCGTTACCGTAACGAGAGCCGAACACAAGATTCCACGACTGCCGATAGATGGCGCAGTTACGAAATAGAACTGGCTATGCAGATTTTTTTTACTCGCGAGGTAATAAGGTTCGACGCGATTTTGAGTCGGCAGTGAGGTCTAGTCATCCGACCGAAGTGCTCGAGCCTAAGTGTGTAGTACTGCGCAATATTTGCTTTGTCGCCCGGCTTCTTTTTAGAAGCCGTAGGGACAAGCGCCCTTCACCGGAGTGTTTTTTCCGGTGTTGGCGGGGATCATTTCCCAGTGCAGTACACGATCCCAGGAACACGGTGTCGATTTTCCTTGCCTAACCCGAGTAGCCGGCCTCCCACCAGCGGGTCTCACCGGCCAAAGGGCGGTGGGGTTTGTCGACCCGTGGCCCTCAACGGGCTGCACTGGGTGACCCCCCACTAGACGCCATGGAGGAGAAAAGAAGAATGGAAGATACAGGAGAGGCCCCCCGCCCCTCCCGCCCTACCACGCCAATCGGGAGTTTTCACACTCCCGACACGGAAGAAACGCCCCAATGGGCGTTTCAGACGCCGCGAACCGCAGTGCCGCCGCCTTCGGAAGCAGAGCGATCTCCAGCCTCGGCCTACGAGCATGATACATTCATGCTCGGTTACCTCATCGAAGGTAACCTGGTATCCCTGGAGATGCAAAGGTGGATGGCACTGTATTTTCGCATTAAAAGTGCCGAAGTAAAGAAGACGGAGCCATCGGCAGACGACAAGGCCGCCTTAGAAATGGCCGGGAAAGGAATGCTGGCCCTTCCCGACGCCACGCCACCCTCCCCGCTGCCATGGAAGAGGCAGCATGATGACGACGACGGCCTAGGAGTACCTAAGAAGCTCCGCATGCGCTCCCACTCATGGAGCCCCAGCCCGCCCAAACCTCGTAGCGCACCACCGGTGGTGCCGGCCCCGCGCGGCCCCGCGCCGCGCCCCGCTGGCGCGCCCCGCTCCCCGCCCGCTTCGCCCCCTCGGTCGAGCATCCCGCTCCCGCAAAGGGATCCGCGTCGGAAGGCCACGGCTGGCCCCGCGTCGCGCCCCGAAGGCGCGCCCCGCCCGCACTCCGCGGTCCCCCCCGCAGGGGTTGACCAGCGCCGCGCGCCGCAGTCCGAGGCTGCGGCGGGGCCCGCCCGCCCACGACCATTCACCGATGCATTACGCGCGCCGCGGCCCGATGCCGCGGCGGGGCCCGCCCGCCCTCAACCGCCTGCCGATTCTTTACGCGCGCCGCGGCCCGGCGCCGCGGCGGGGCCCGCCCGCCCACAACCTTCAGTGCCGCCTAGTACTTCGACTGCAGCCGCCCAAGGACCGCAGACGCAGCCAATCCAAGCAAGCACCTGGACATACGCAAGCGCTGCGAATGGAAACCAATCAACAGTGCCCGCCCTTACAACCCAAAAGCCCGCCCAACAGACGCTTGCCGCCCAACCCACACAAGTGGCGCCGAAGTACCCACCGATAGTGGTCGAGCGCCTACCAAATTGGCCGGCTCATTTTAAAGAGCTGGCACGAAAAATTGGACGCCCCCCCTCAGCGCGCCCCCATAACGGAGGAGTGCGCTTTTCGCCAGCGGACGAGATGGAGTATAGAACCATCCAGAGGTACCTCTATAAACTCGAAGAAAGCGGACAACCACTCAGTTGGTTCTCCTATTCGCTGCCTGCGGAGCGCCAACTGAAAGTGGCCATCAGAGGCCTGCCAGCCGAAACCGACGTGGGCGATATTAGAGACGCCCTCAAGGACAAGGGCTTTGAAGCCGAAGCTGTAAAAGCTATCAACGCCAGAGGAGGACGCCTGGGATGCGTCTTCTTCTGTATTATCAAAAGAGAAGGGAACGCTGCTCGCATCTTCGACATCGACGAGCTCCTCTACATGCCAGGCATCAAAGTCGAGGCGTGGAGAGGGAAGAAGGGCCCAGCACAGTGCCACCGCTGTCAAAAGTTTAGGCACTCATCCCACAATTGCCACCGACCGGCCGCATGCGTGCGTTGCGGAGGCCCTCACAGAGCGGCCGAATGCGACCGCCCGCGTGAAGAGCCGGCCACCTGCGTAAATTGTGGGGGCGACCACCCCGCAAACAAGACCTCCTGTCCAGTCTTCGAAAAAGAAGCCAAAAGACGGCGAACCGGCACGGTGGCACAAACAGGCACTGCCCCACCACCACGCCAAGACACAGCTGAAACCACTGAGGCCTCTCTAATGGCCCCAGCGAACGCCCCAACAGAGAGAGGAGCCCCTCTTCCGAAGAAGAAGAGGAAGAAGAAGAAAAGGAAGACAGAGAAGACGGAAGAAGACGCTTCCCAACAGGTGGGAGCCCCAGAAGGGCAACAGCTACCCTCTACACTCGGTGACAAAGAGATAGAAACTCTATCCCGCGTGATGAATGCCGTAGTGGCAGCCGGCGGCACAATCACGCCGGAGCTCCTCAGAGGTCTCTCCACAGCCGTTCACTATGGATAGACGACCTCTGAGGATAGTTTTCTGGAACGCTGAGACGCTCCGGGGGAAAAAGAAGTTGCTGGCACATTTCCTCCGTGAGCAACACGTGGATATTCTCTTGGTCAGCGAAACCCACCTTAAGGAAGGGGACGATTTTAAAGTCCCTAACTACCTGACGTACCGAAAGGACGAGAAGAGTCCCGTCGATGGCGCGGCTTACAGGGGACTAGCGGTGCTCATCAAAAGGAACATCGTCCACCAACCAATACCGTACAAGGAGTTCCAGAGTATGTATGCACTTGGCGTACTAGTCAACGTTGGCGGACTCCAACTACGCGTGTTCGCCACCTACATGCCGCCAACAACCACAGCAAAGAAGGAAGTCCAGGAACTACGTTCGCTGCTTCTGGACCCTCTACCTACAATCGTTGCTGGCGATTATAACGCCAAGCACACAACCTGGAGCTCCTCCAAAGTGTGTCCACGTGGACGAGCCCTCCACCTGGACTCTGTAAACCACGATTTCGAAATCATGGGCCCGAACGAACCGACCCACTATTGCAACCAAACGGGAAAAGCTGATATTATCGACCTCGTGGCTCACAGAGGCCTACGAGCGCCGCTGACACTGACAGCACTACCAGACCTACCATCGGACCACAGGCCGGTCCTCCTTGTCCTGGAAGACCTCCCAGCAAGGGTCTCGCTGCCCAGGAGATATGCCAAAATAGACTGGAATGCCTACGCTCAATCACTTAAAGCAAGCGAAGCCAATGTAAAATTCCAAAAAGTCTCCACCAGAGAAGAGGTCGAGCAGGCGGCGGGCGCTATCCACAACATCCGCGGCGCCCTCGACTCTGCGAGACGGGAAGTGCCGGCCGGCACCAAATCAAATCCGTTGCCAGCCGACATCATCCAATTAATCCAGAAGAAGAGGAAGCTGCGGCGGCAGTGGCAATCCACCCGCTGCCCAACCATGAAAGCGGAACTAAATCGCCTGGTGGAGAACATTAAAGATCGCCTGGAGGAACATACAGCCAGATCGTGGGAGAACCATCTGCTCGCAGTGGGCGGTGATATTCCCTCCGTTCACCGCCTCTGCCGGCGGCTGTCGAAAGAACCAGAACCTGTCCGACCGCTGCTGGCGGCGGATGGTCTCCCACGATTTCTCGCCCAGGACCGCGCGGAGATATTCGCAGATCATCTGGAGCGTCAATTTACACCAAACCCAATAAAGGATCAGGAACACCACGACCAAGTGATCGAACACCTTCGGAAGTACCTCGCAGAACCAGTGCCAGAAGAAGATGCAGCGTTCTTCTCTCCAGGACAAGTGCAGCGGGTGATCCGAAGCCTGAAACCCAGGAAAGCCCCGGGCGCAGACCAAGTCACGAACGAGGCGCTCCGCCACCTGCCGCCGATCTACATAGCGGCGGTGACGCGCCTCTTCAATGGCATACTGCGCTCGGGCCACTACCCCGAAGAATGGAAGACTGGTCGGGTCATCATGCTGCCGAAACCGAACAAGGACCTGCGCAAACCAGACAGCTACCGGCCCATAACACTCCTGAGTGCCCTTTCGAAGGTGTTCGAGAAGCTCCTGCTGGAACTCCTGCTCCCACACATCTCTCCACGTGCGGAGCAATTTGGTTTTCGGCCGGAACATTCGACGACGCTCCAGATCGCGAGGCTTCTGCACTGTATCTCCGCTGCGGCCAACCGAAAGGAGCACGTGGCTGTCGTGCTCCTGGATAACGAGAAGGCGTTCGACAGGGTGTGGCATGAGGGGCTGCTACACAAACTGTCGACGTCCACAACACCCCGGAAGATCCTACAAGTGGTGGCGTCATTCCTGGAGAATAGGAAGATCAGGGTGGCGGTCGAAGACGCCACATCATCAGAACGCCCAGTTAGAGCGGGTGTTCCCCAGGGAAGCTGTCTCTCGCCTGCGCTATACGCACGGTACACTGACGACATCCCTGCACCCAGTCAGGCCCAATTAGCGTTGTATGCCGACGATGCGGCATACTACGCTACAAGCATGAACGCTAAACACGCAGTGAAGAAACTCCAAACCGCACTTGACGCCCTGCCTGACTGGCTCTCTAAATGGAGGTTGTCAGTTAACGTCGCGAAGACGCAGGCACTGATATCGGGGAACACCCTGCTCCCGCCACCCCTGAAACTCTACGGTAAGGACGTCCCGTGGCAGCCACACGTGACCTACCTGGGGGTGAAGATCGACCGGCGCTTAAGCTTGAAGCAACACGTCGACTCGGTGGTGGCGACAACGAAGATGGCGCGAGGGAAGCTGCGTCCGCTACTCTCCTCGCGACTCCCGCTGCGAACTAGGTTAGGGATTTACAAGACCTACATAAGATCCCGCCTCACATACGCGGCCCCCGCCTGGTATGCATACTGCTCGGAGACTAACAAGCGCAGACTCCGAGCCCAAGATAACCTCAGTCTCCGAGTGGTAGTCGGGGCCCCGCGCTATGTGAGGAACTCGACTATCCAGCGGGACGTCAATTGGGAAGGCCTGGACGCATTTGTCTCGCGCCTGGCCCGAAACATGTACGGCAGAGCGGATCGTTCGGTGCACCCCCATCTCAGGGGGATCGCACCACTGCACGCACGCCCGCCGGACACAACCAACAAGCCTTCGCCACGGAATGCCGTCACCGAATGGACTACCAGCCAGGGGCCCGCCACAGCAGCGGTCCCACACCCGAACCCCCAGGATTAGGTCCCTAGGAAACCAGTGGCCGCCACGGCCACACAAAAGAAAATCCCGCCTGTTGAAGCAGGCGGCGGAAGACTCCGCTGAAAAGGGCTCACCAGCCCTGAACAGCTCCTCCAACTCCGGCTTCGCCGGAGTTTGAGAATCACCAGCAGGAGTCGGCAGTACTGGAATCAATTCGGCTCTCGGAACACTTGGAATGGAAGAAAACTAAGGAAGACGAAATAAAGGAAGTGAATACAAGTGATCTTTAATTTCGGACCCGGATCCCTGCTCCAGTGCTCAAGTGAAGTGTTAGTGAATATCGTCGGTCGGATCGGAAGCTAGGACCCCTGTGCTCGGAATCGGACCCCTGGATCTCAGGAATAGGACCCCTGCTACTCGGAGTCGTCGAGATCGGACCTCTGCTCGGATTGTCGGCGGATTAGAAGATAGGCCCCTCGCTCATCCTGCTGGCCCGCCCCCCCCCCTCATACAGTCCACTCATCGACGTCGTCCTCGGCAGCCGGAGCGAAGCTAAGCAGCCCGAAGCCACGCCGCATCAAGCTACGCCGCCCGCAGCCACGCCGCCTCAAGCTGCGCCGCCTCGAGCCAAGCCGCCTGAAGCTGAGCCGCCTTGTGCCGAGCCGCAGAAGCTGAGCCGCCCGAAGCTGTGCCGCCATAAGCTACGCCGCCTGGAGCTGTGCCGCCTGAACCTAAGCTGCCTACGCTGTCGCTCGTCCGCACCTGCCTTCGCCCTTTACTACTATAACGTGTTAAGGACAGATTGGGACGACTGTGCGCCACCAACAGCGCGCGCAACGCCAACCATAATGGGAGCCTTCAAAAGGGCGTGAAAAAATTCCTGCACGGTCGGCAACGCGCTCGTGTCATCTCCGGCGTTGCAGGCGTTCATAGGCTACGGTAACCACTTACCATCAGGCGGGCCGTACGCCTGTTTGCCTACTTAGTTGTATGAATTAAAAATTAAAAAAAAGAGTCTTAGATTCAGCGGCCCTGGTTATGGAGCGACTGATGTCTGACCGCAAAACCAGACCAAAAGGAACATGACCCGAGGTGTGTTACTGGCCAACACTGTCAGAATTTTTCAGACTGCCTAAAGGCATCTGACACAGCCTCACGACTGCTATCTATCGATAACAACCAGGATCGACGGCTTAACGTGCCTTCCGAAGCACGGAGGAGCTCGAGATAAAAAATGCCACTAAATGGCGACCAATCCAATATCGATATAGTGATCGCGTCCCGCCGTCGCTTCACACGCACATTCGCTTCGGATACGCGGCCTTCGACTCTTGAGCTCCTCAGTCACACAGCTCTGTCGTTTCTTAATTATTAGCAGATAAAGTTTAGTTTAATTTACTATTTATACGGTTGAAACTTAAAAATCGAATTCTGGGATGAAAAAAAATAGAATAACTCACAGCTGTGTATGCAAAGCAGCGTACTCTTTCACACACGCGGCGGCCCGTCGCGCCAGAGCGAGATAGTCACGCATTATGGACAGCAGAGCGTCCAGCGAGCCGCGACATAACGCACGATGCACCGCCCGGACAGTGATCGGTATGGACACGTATGCCAGTAGGTTCAGGAGCGATGTACGGTGAAAACTGGAGGAAATTTACGATCATCATTTCGTGTAGGTTAAATTATCCATCGACCATGTACACCGTGGAATCAGAGTTGTTCGGAACCGCTTCTCGGCCCCTGGGTTCCTTTAACGACCACCAGATGGCAGCCGAGACCAACGGAACGTCTTTATTATCAGACAATCAGGACGCACGGAATCATCTTTATTATCAGACAATCAGGTGATTCAAGCCTGCAATGTCCTCACCAAACTGGAAACAACTAAACAAAGTATGCTTCCCGTGGGAATCGAACCCACGACCCCCGGGTCGAAGGCGAACGTCTTAATCACTGGACCACGGAGGCAGATACGTTATTTATTACTAATCCTTTTTTAATTAAATTTATACTTCTACCACAGAGTTATTGATAGTAGTAACGTACAGAACGGACACTCACACCCTCCCATCCATGGAGCAATTACAAAGAGGAGATGCCGTAATAAGCTTTTTGTAAGAAAGTATTTGTGAGGCTACACGGGGCGGAAGGCAGACGTGCGGGGTGCTTGGTTTCGGACGTGGCCCCAACCATAGCATAGCAATGACAAGCTCCGCCCACTTTGTGTCGGCGAGTCTCCAATGATCACATCACTGCGCCATTTCAAACGGCATCTCCTCTTTGTAATTGCTCCATGCTCCCACCCGAAAGAGATACCGCACCCCATCGAACCCAAATCAACTCTACGAATAACACACACATTGACGCGCGACTGTGTATGGGTGTGGATCATGTGGATATAGTTAAAGACCCAGAGTCCAACATAGGCTACAGTCGCAGAGAACTTTTGTGTTATAGGAAAGCTACACTGCTGAGCCCTTGTAAAAATGTAGAGCCCTTTGTGCATTTGGCGAAAAGGCTGAGTGGTTAATAGCCCTCGCCTCAAACTGTCCCGCTGTAAATTTAAAAGCTCACAGAAGCTAAAATAAAAGGCAAGCGCTCTCTTTTCTCTTTAGGCATTTGATCGTGAAACACGTTACCGTTGTCATATTGAAAGTTATTTTAAATAATTAATCGTTATTATCGTTGTTTTAAATGTTTAGCTGTTGATATTGTGAATAATTGTTTGAGTCTATTGTTGATATCATTTCAATATTCTGTATCAAATAAATTGTAAAACTAATGTTTCTCATAATAATATTTTGTAAACGAAATATTAAAAAGAGTAACAACTGAGTTTCTTGCCAGTGTCTTCTCTGTTGAAATCGACTTTCCGAACTGGTGGTAGAGTCATTACATACAATATTCAAATTAGGACTAGGAAATAGCCAATTTGAATCTTCTTCTTCTTCCATGCCTTATCCCTATATTTGGGGTCGGCCCTCCTCGTACGTTTGCGCCAGGATAGTCTGTTCTGGGTTGTCTGAGTGCTCAGTTCAGCCTGTTTCAAATCCTTAGCAACGGTTGTCCTCCACGTTGCAGGCGGTCGCATCTGCAGTTTTTTACCTCCGGAACAGCCAATTTGAATAAATGATTTAAAAAGAGTTGCTTGATTACTTATTTTAATATCCTCATTTAGAAATGATAAAGTCGTACCCATACAATCTAATAAAGTAAAATAACCCCGCTCTATAAATTTTTTAAATTAAATTTCGTAGTAAACTCAAGTTGTTCTATGCTTAAAAGAGCTCATGTATTTACCTTGTTGGTGGGAACACAGCCACAGCAGCTACAGTTACAACAGCGGCGACCGCCCTCTCGCCGGCAGTGAGCCATCCCGCGTACACTTCTTTGGAACACAACAGCTCCTGTTCTACCGCCACGCTGTCTTCTCTGAACAAGAGCCCGCTTTCAAGAATCGCCTCGATGTGACGCCTGTTGTTTAGTAGCTGCAAATTTAGCCAATGAAAACCAGGGAAACGATTCTAGCGCTTTTAGAGATAAGTTTTTCTGTAGTTAGTAATAGTTTTTCGAGATATCTAGATTTCGACAAGTTTTTTTTTTTTTGATAACCTACTTTGCGCAAGGTTATTTTTCTTGTAATTGCTTGTATTTAACAAAATTTATTTCTCTCTTCATTCTAGTTTTTGTAATTGTTAAATTATTTGTTACGGTATGTGGTCAATAAAGATATTTTTTATTGTATTGTTTCTCTAAGGCCAAACAAGTGCTTGAGGACGTAGCAGTCGGGAGAGGAATGTTAGCATTTCTCCCTTATACGGTCGATTTGATTTTGATACTGCCTCACTCACATACTCTTACATAGTTCCAGGTGATCCCGATCTGAAGTTTCCTATAAACTACGATACTTAAACATACACAAGCTAAAACAATACATATTGTAAAATTAAAACTAAAATTATTACTCATTGAAATCACAAACAAAAAGGTCACAGCTCAGCGAAGATCTTTACTCACAAAAGTAGTGAACAAAGCACTGTTATTCTGCTGTGACCTGACTGGCGATAGACTCCAAACACAAACATAGAAACTAAATACACAAACATAGAACTTGTAGGAAATAAGTATGCTTCCTATCATTACAAACCCACCCACAACCTTTGTACCCATTTAATGGTGCAATAAAGTGTTCATTCATTCATTCACAAGTTCACAACAGATAATACTCACTATGTTCGGTCTGAATTTGATTGCTATCCATCTCCGTGACAATATTGGTGGCGAGAAATCTGGTTTCAGGTACAGAGCCATCTGTGACAAACAGGTGAATATTAAAACAAATATGTCAATCTTTTCAATATGGTAGGCAAGCGCTGGATGCAGGCGCCTTCCAAGTAGATTTTGGAAGCATATTACTCCAGCAGTGGACCAACTGCAACTGAAAATAGTAGTCTGGTAATTATACGATGTTTCCTTTGACAGCAGGATAGAAATATAAATATAGTGTGGTAGAGACTGATAAGAAAATCCACGTGATTTGAAAGCTGTTATACGAATCGAGCTATATTTTCTTTAGTTTAGTGAGCTGATTTAGAATCTTAGAAGTAGTAATAGACATCACTATAATAGGTAATATGCTTGGTTCTGTTGTATGGAGTGTCCGGGGTGTGCCCTTGTTACATGCATGAAACATCACCAAGAAGCCAATCACATTAATTTTAATGTTATTTCCTAAACTAATCCAAAGTTAAACAACTGAGTCCTAATTTTTAATCTAATAAGCGGCGAGTCATATGAAATTAGTCAGATTTTTAATGATTTTTTGACATAATCGGTGAGTCAAAGGATTTTCATTTGATCTCAAAAATAGAACACTTGATGGTGATTTATAGTTTTGATAATAATAAAACAGTGAAATGAATATGCACACTGCTTGATAAAGACACATTATCTTTAACAGTGTGTATCTATGCCATTATAAAAAAGTGCAAAAGTCTGTCTGTTACACTTTCACAGCCAAACGGCTGAATGGATTTTGATGAAATTTGGTATATATATAGTAAAAGACCTGGGGTCAAACATAGGGTATGCAGTGCCACTGGGACGCTGTTTAAACATCCCAATTTAGTTATGTAAGGAACTAACATTAGTATGTAAATGTGTGTATTGCTAACAGATAAAGGGCTATGGTCTAAAATAAAAGATTTTTATTTTTTTTATTGGATACTTTTTTAATGCAGTCGGAGCTGCGGAAAACAGCTATAAAATATAAATAATAATAATCTATAAATGAATTAGTCAGGAATAAAACAGGGTAATTAATGTATCAAGCAAAATCTTCTAGAACTTTGAGACCTATCGTTTTACACAGTTTATTGTATTCTGTGCTTGAACGGCACGAGTATACACTTAATCTGCAGGGCCTACAATGGTACAGAAATTATATAATAGTGGAAATAGCTAAGATGGAACTATTAAAGATGATTAATTTACCGGTGGAACCATAGCCGCGCGTTGGACCGGTTTTATTTTCACATTTTATATTCAATGTACTTACGATTTATGTACATTACGTCAACTTTGTGACTAAATTAATAATATCGTATCTCTTTAACAGTGCTTTTAATATTATAAAGATCTTTAATTTCCTCAGCATTTCACGCCACAAAATAGAAATATATGTCTAAAGATATCACGCATTTCATCAACATTTTCATGACATTTTCCCAATTTTGAGAATTTGTTATTTCCAATTATTTTCACAATTTGACATTGACTGCACTTTTTTTATTTGTAAACAATTTGATTTAATTTACGGCCCTGAATAAGAATATTTTGAGATATTTCTTTATTTTTTACGACCAGTGTGCCTTGCGTGATTGCGTGGGCCTTTTTTTTTTTTGTTAACGGAGGGGAAATGCATTTACGCACTGAGTGTGGGACTCCCAGGCAGAGTGCCTGCCTGGACTACCCACCAAAACCCCTCCGGCGTTTCCGCACCGGCTGTTGAGGGTGCCATGGGGTCGCGTTAGCATTCTACCATGACGCCCTCCAGCCATGGCCTTTCGGTTTCCCGAGTATTCAACTATATTCTAATAACTATTTAATGTATATGGGAACATTATATTATTATTTAATAAGACACGTAATACCTAACTACATTTTAAGCAAATAATTAATTTAAATTTGATTTATTTATTTATACCAAATTTTATTAAAATTCATTAGGCGGTTTAGTCGTGAAAGTGAAACAGACAGACAGACCGACAGACAGTCAGATTTTGCATAACAAAATAACTAAACGTGACTTGGGATCAGCTCTACCATAAAGTAGTAATAAATTAGGTTTTAATTAAAACAATGCGATCAATTTTAGTATTTTATTTACAGATATCAGTCAATATAAAAGTATTTTACTGAAGACCTTTGATAATAAGTCAGTAAATGTTTAAATTTCTTTGGGCAGTATTCAATGGCCGTTTTATTATTCCCCAATTTCTCGTATCTGGACTCCGATTGATGGTGATAGTGGTGAATTGGTGAGTGACGATCCATAATTAGTGTTGCCCAAGTTGCAAAGAGCCGGGCGGTTGGTATAGGCAGCGCCAAACTTTATTGCGAGTCCGAAGTTGATCGCAAGACGCGTCGCAGTAACGAATTTTAGGTGTCAGCGGGAAGCAGCGGGACGTAATGCGGAGAGAGGAGGAGGCACCGCCGCTCCCGCACCACACCACATCTCCGCGCTTGTCGGTTTCACTGTGAGTGTTGCATTCGTATACGAACACACGCGCGTGTTAAGTACTCTTGATGTACATTGGGCTGCAAAACATCGTTTTCTGTTATTGTTATCATGTTCTTGGTCGTTTCGTTGGTACAAACCCACATACATACATACATAGACTGTTAAACCAATACCCAGTCGGGTAATAATAAAGTAAAGAAAAACGGTAAGGTTGCCGCAACGCATATGTTAAATAACGCCCGCTACTAACGTGTAGGCCACTGTACCGGCGCATGTAAGCACTCGCAGCTAACTTCGGACCCGCAATAACGTTTGGCGCGGCCTATAAATTCTAATAATAATGCCGAATTTTTTAAAGACAAAACCACTTTTCAACCCATAGTACAGCAGCTATGCTGAGATAATGGGGAGTTTCTTAGAAAGCATGTAGCCTGTGTTTCATCAAGAATTCTACGATATGAGGCGCTACTCTTTCTGGATAACTAACATGAACATCATGATTTCCTAGCACCCTTCGCACCCGGTACCGTCTCTTTGGATCTTCTTCGAAGACGAATTCAGCCAACTTGTATGAGCCATTTTGAATAGAGTCCTCTGCTAGAATGGAGAGCGTTGGAGTGGGGATAGAGGTGAACAGAGCTTTAAGATATGTTGGAGGGAGAGGAGGTATTGTTATGATTTTCGCACGCTGATCAAAAGTGAACCTAGAAAATGAAAAAAGAAAATTAAATTTTATAAACCTAACTGTGGCTGTGCATAAGAAGCCACTCTCTTGTAAAAAGCATGAAATTTAATAGGTACCTACCTAAACAAATCCTTTCCAGCTGGCTCCAGTATTCTTTCAAGGGCAGTGTGTGTCGCCTCGTCTGTTAATCCACGGTTCTTCTTCATCATAGAGAATGCCTGAAAATAATAACATTAAAATCATCTTTTGGAGAGTCCCCGCCACTGAATAGATAATATCTATTAATACTATGTTGATTTTGGCTCAGTAAGTTGGTAATTTTAATTGGTTGGTAAATCGGTCATAGAAGAAACTCCACTGAGCCTCTTAAATTTATGATAGCGCAGTAGGTATTTTACTTTTGATGAGAACAACTGATAGGTACCTTCTCGTAAGTGTACTTCGGAGCATTTTCTCTTGGAGACATCAGCTTCTTATACTTGTCGAAGTAGCTAGTGAAGTACTGCTTGTACCAGCTCGGAAGTTCTGCGGGAGGGATAGCTTTGTAGGCTGGTGTTGGATCCAGGTCGATAATGTGAGAGATTCGACCAGGAAACGTTATACTGTAGAGTTTACCTGAAAATGTAATTAGCAGCGATTACAATTTTATAATGCTTGGTCGGTGCTTTGTCTTTAGACATTATGCTATTGCCGATCAAGTTTTCATGAAATAAAATCAACTTATTTGCAGACTTACATGGTAAACTTTATCTTTGTTTGAAAAAACTCGCAAGGTCTACAGCCCATTAGCTGAGAAAGACTTTGTTGATATGACATATTTGGTGTATCCGTGTGTATTTTTGTAAATGCTTATTCGAAAATGATTATTTACTTCAAAGTTGGACGTACCTAATAATGTTCCCAAAGAATGAGCTATATATATGAAGTTATCCCATCTAAAGTGATCAGCCACTGTTTTAATAGCATATAATACGTCCCAAGCTCCCATCATCAGACCTGGAGGTACTGGATCTGATTTACCATTTCCTGGGAGCTCCATCGCTGTAAAATGATTTTAATGATAACACTAAGATTTGAATAATATTAACTATATAATAATATATTTTATATTATATAATTTTTCTTGTAATTGCTTGTATTTAACAATGTATCCTTGTTGTGCAATAAAGAGTTTTTGTATTGTATTGTAATAATACTTTGAAATTTTGATTCGTTGTTCGAAAGAAATCCGATCTTCCATATCGTAATTCAAGCATGTTCGCCGAGGGGGGGATGCCCGATTTCTTTGCTATTATAAGATCACGTATATCTTCCTTCTGGGACAGATTGCGTGACTCTAATAATAGCATACATAGAGTAGTGAGTAAAGATCTGACAAGCCCGATGATGCAGTATTGGATAAATGATTATTGCGAGCACAGAACAGATTAAAGAGGTTAATCTGTTCTGTGATTGCGAGACTGTAGAAACGCCTTGTGGCTTTACTTATTTATCTTTATAAATAATAACTTTTATTTTATTTTTATATTATTTTAGTTTAAGTTAATAAAATTTTATTTTACATAAAAAATGTACAAATATATGGGTTTTTACCTTAAATAAAGAAATATTATTATTATTATTTGAATACCTACTTAAGTTAGTACTTGTCTTTTTATCAACTTTTTTGTGTCAATTTCGACTTTTATGACTCACCCAAAACCGGTAGTAAATGATATTCCTTCGATATCGAGTGATTTGGATTCGATATAATCGGTGAGTCAAACAATTTTCATTCGACTCACTAATTTTTGGTAATACTTTTTAAATTATGGCTCCAGTAATACCACCTCCTTAAATTTAAGTAAACTTACTCCTTAGTCCTTACCGATATAAAAATATGTACGCGGCAATAATCTGACTAGAGGTCTAAAACAGGCTGCAGAGTCCACCTGCCCATGGCAGAGCAGCACAGGAGGATCGAAGCAGTCGCCCCATGCGATAACTAGAAATATAATAAATAGAAATTTAAGTTTCAGACATGCACGGTGGCATTAGCATGCCAGCTTCATAAATTATAATGTGTAAAAAACATTTACGAAAATCGAAATATAAGTACATGGTACCTACTAACTAGTAACTAATAGTGAAAAAGTTTTATCCCACTCACCACTTAAATTTCATGGAAAATTCCTTTTTATTTAAGCTATAAATCTGTGAAAGAAGTCATACCAGCAGGCTATTTTTGAGCCCGAGCCTGGAATAGAGAGACTTACCAGCTATTCTTCCCCAAGGGGATTCTATAAACCATTCCTTCTCCAAAAGATCCGCATTCAACACTGCACTTCTCGTTGCTACAGGCATTTTTTTACTTTATTTATAAAACACGAAGCTTAATAAAAATTTGTATTTCTCAATATCTAACAAAAAATAAATATTTAATATCACTAGCGAATATTTTGTAGCGATGAAGTTGTTATTAAATAATGTACAATTTTAAAACAAGCACAATATACAGCTACATAATAATATGATTAAATTTAGCCCCCTAATTGCAGATTAGCTAACCTTTATCAAGATAAGTCCGTGTCCGTAAGTGATATTGATATCTGTACGTACATATAATAAAATTGTAGAAGTCTGATTTCTGTAGTGTAATTAGTTTTTTTTAAACGGGATATAGAAATAGGAAATAATATTTGGAGACCAATGAGGTATAACTTTAGACTTTCTGCTTGTGTCGGAATATTTTCCTTTGCCTAAGTACTTAACCTTAATGGTTTTTGGTTCTTTCCCCATTTAAAATGCATGATAGATCAGACTGGAACATCGGCTCGGGCCGGAACGGATGCGCACGCATGTTCGTGTTCTACGACAGTCGTAGGCTCATATTTGCTCTCTGCATAATCCCAAGTTGGACTATCAGATAATGCTTCTAGCATTAGCTTTTATAATTTGTAAATCTATACTATCTATACTAATATTATAAAGCTGAAGAGTTTGTTTGTTTGTTTGAACGCGCTAATCCCAGGACTACCTACTGAATCGATTAAATAAAATCTTTCACCAATGGATAGCTAAGATGTCCCCGAGTGCTATAGTCTATGTATGTACCACAGACCACGGACGAAGCCGGGGCGGACCGCTAGTAAAAGAATATTTATTTATATGTAACAATAATAGGCGTGACGAATGGGTCAAAAAAATGAAATTCTGTTTAGTCCGTCAATCAGATAATGCAAAAATATTACATACATATTTTTTATTTTCTTTGATAAACCAATAAAGACCAAGTTAAAACGTGTTATAGTTTGAGAGTGGGGATAAAAACGTCACGAGTATGCATAAAACGCAGCTAGACATGACGTCATGCGTCTTTTCAACTCATTATATCTCTGTCATTTTTAGAGTATATGAAAAAACAAAAATACGTATCCAATATTTTCAAATAATCTATCTGATGGACAAAGAATCAAAAATCATTCGTCATACCTAAATAGGTCTGAAAACAAATAAAACTCCTTACTCCTTAGAAATGTGTTTATTTATTTAACATTTTCTTAAAATCGAGTATACATTTTAGGCAAGAAATGTTAAATAAGACGTGGGCATGAATGCATCTAATTAAAATTAATTTTAGAAACTAAAACCTAAAACCCCGACGGACCCGGCTAACGTCGTGGTGTATGTACCTTCACTGGGGAATGGGCGTCACCCCTGGTGCGACTTTATACTTCGGCCCTACTCGTGGGAACAGTTTATGGATACTAATAACGAAAAAACCCAATCCAATGAAATAAAAAAAACATCAAACTTAATACAGCAGACTTTTCACAAAAGTATGTTCACGCACTTTAGGAGCAACTCCACGCCTTCTCTGTCAACAATGTCTGATGATTGTATCACTGACAAGCAGAATACACCCATATTTGACCAAGAAATGGCACACCCCTCAACGATAATCAAACCGCCAGGCTGGCAGACCATACCTATACCAAGAGCAAAAAGGCCTCGTAAATCTGACTCACCTCCACCACAACAGCAAGTACTGCTCACCAACAGATTTGAACAGCTACCTGTTGATGAAACTGAAACAACATTAAAGCAGATTGACGCACCTGGAGAGAAAAGGAGAAATAAACCTCCTCCGCTAATATTGTATGGGATCACTGACGTCAACAAACTTATAGAAACAGTTGAGACTGTTTTAGTGAAAACAGATTATGTAATTAAAATTGTTACAAAAAATCAATTCAAAGTAAACTGCGCATCAGCTGAAGCTTATAAAAATCTTATGACACTGGTAAGGCAGAAAGGACTTATAGACCATACATTCACACACAAGGATGACAAGTGTTACCGAATTGTCATCCAGAATCTGCATCACACTACACCACATGCGGAAATTGTTAAATAAATTGAGCAAATTGGGAACAAGGTATGTGGAGAAATCATAAATGCTCGCTACGGTCCCAATAAGATACCAACTTTAACATTTTTTGTGAACTTAGAACGCAGTGCAAATAACAAAGATGTAAAGAACTGAAATACATATATAACACTTGCATAACAATCGAAGATCCTCGAAAACGCAAGACAATTGTGCAATGCTCTAGATGTCAACAGTATGGGCACACTAAAAATAACTGCTTTTTATCGATGTGTTAAATGCGCCGATGCTCACCACACTGCAGATTGCCCAAAGAAAGATCGCAATAGCCCAGCGAAATGTGCACTCTGCCATGGTAGCCATCCGGCGAATTATAAAGGCTGCCAAGTCTACCAGGAAATAACTGCAAGAAGAGATAAAAGAAATTTAAAGACGAAAGAACAAAGAATAGTAGAAAATAAGAAACCACAACCAACCGAAGACGTAAATACTAAGCTGACTATACAAAAAAATACTATCTTGACACTGGTAAAGAACCAACAAATTCCACAACAACTTATGTTAATGTTCTTAATAAAGGTAATCTAGAAAATCTAAATGCCGAGCCAACCCTGGTGTCATAAAACATATACAGATATACTCATAAAACAATCTGAAAAGATATATATGCTCCTTCAACAAATCAGCACTCTTTTATAATGACTGCACTAAAGATTGGTGCTTGGAACATTAATGGACTGGCGCTAAATAAAGAAGAGGCAATAATGGTCCTAGATTTGCACAAACTTGACATCCTGCTTATATCCGAAACCCACTTCACAGACAAAAGCTTGATAAATATACCAAACTTTAACATCTACAATACAAATCATCCCGATGGTACAGCTCATGGTGGAACTGCCATCATTATAAGATCTTCATTGAAGCATCATGAGCAACCATGCTTTAAAACAGAGCATATACAAGCTACAGTGGTATGTGTAGAGAATAAGTATTGTAAATTTAATATTGCTTCTGTGTACTGCCCACCTAAGCATAACATTAAAGAACCTGCATACACAGAGTTTTTCGAAAGTCTAGGACCACGTTTCGTAGCAGGAGGTGACTGGAATGCGAAACACACTCATTGGGGCTCTAGGCTTATTAATACAAAGGGTAGAGAACTTAAGTGCTCTATAGATAAGGGTAAGCTTACAACCTTATCAACAAAAGAACCTACGCATTGGCCTACAAATCCAAAAAAGCAACCGGATTAAATTGACTTTTTCATAGCTGGAGGGCAATTGGGAATGGACTTCAGAGTTCAGTCCTGTCTGGATGGCTCGTCTAATCATGTTCCAATAATTTTATCACTAAGCGCAACACTATTATATAATGACACATTTTCTCCTCTGTATAATAATAAAACTGACTGGACTAGCTTCAGAGAACTAATAGAGTCAAACTTGGAATTAAAAATCCCTTTAAAAACAGCCCTAGACATTGACAATGCTGCACAACATTTTGCCACAGTTATCCAGACTGCCTGTTGGCAATGTACACCAGTGAATAATCCTCCAGGTGAAAAGTCTAAAATCCCATTTGAAATAAGAGAAATAATTAGAGAGAAACGTAGGCTTCGCAGAGTCTGGCACATAAGTCTATGCCAGGAAGATAAGTCCGCTCTCAATAAAATGATAAAGAAGGTGAGAGAAGCTCTTGTTGAAGCCGGAAATGCAGCCGTTGAAGCAAGGCTCAAATCACTTACGGCTAGTAGGACTACGGATTATTCACTTTGGAAAGCCACTCGAAACATGAACCAGCCACAAAAATCGAAACCACCCTTAAAAACAGTGACGGAACATGGTGCCGAACAAGTAAGGAGAAAGCCGACCTATTTGCTAAACACCTGTCACAGGTCTTTACTCCTAATGAAAGTAATGCTGATGATCAAGACATAGGCCTTGTACTGCAACAAGAATTAAAGCTGGGGGACCCCATAAAACATATTACTCCTACGGAAGTTATTAGGGCAATCAACAAACTTGAAAATAAAAAAGCACCAGGGTTCGACCTAATAACTAAAGAAGTGCTCCGAGAGTTACCGCGGAAAGCAGTAGTACCTAACATCATTATAAAATGGAATACTGAGAACTAAATACTACCCACAACTCTGGAAAGTGTCGCAGATAGTTATGGCACACAAAGTTTATTATATGCGTCTTAATGTAGGCATGTACATTTAAGCTTTCTGCACCGCTCACCCAAGTGTTCTTCTACCGCAGCTAATTTCGACCCTAAGGTTGGCTGGAAGAAATTACATTAGCGATAAGTCCGCCTTTGTACCCATTTAGTTGTATTGGTTTTAACTATGTGCTTCTTTTGTTTGTAAATGGTGCAATAAAGTGGTCATTCATTCATTCAAAGAAGGTAAACCAATATCTGATGTCACCTCCTACAGACCTATTAGCCTATTACCAATAGTGTCGAAACTCTTTGAAAAACTTCTGCTTCAAAGAATCCTTCCTATACTTGTCGAGAAATCCTTAATACCCGATCATCTGTTTGGGTTTCGAACAGAGCATGGCACAATTGAACAGGTACATAGAGTGTACGAAACCATAAGGAAGTCTCTAGAGGACAAAAAGTACTGCTGTTCCGCATTCCTTGACATCAAGCAGGCCTTTGATAAGGTGTGGCACAATGGACTACTGTTCAAAATTAAGCAATGGCTTCCTCACACATTCTTCGAACTTCTGAAATCTTACCTGCCCGATAGAATATTTCAAGTGAGAGAAGGAGATAGCACATCTGAGTTCTAGGACATCCTGGCAGGTGTACCACAGGGCTCTCTACTTGGACCCGTTCTGTATACTATTTTCACAGCGAACCTACCCGTGAGGCAGGGAGTTACCACAGCAACATATGCAGATGACACAGCCATTCTTGCAAGCGACAGTAACCCAGCCACGGCTTCTAGAAAAGTACAGGATAGCCTAAATGATATACAGAGCTGGTTGGAAAATTAAGTATATAAGTACTTAAAAAATTTTAATCACATCTTTTTTCTATAAAATCTGAAGTTTCTGATTTTTCTACAGAAACTTGGTCGCTGTCAGATTCTAATTCTAACTCTATGAGAGGTTTTGTGGTCTGTTCCGAGTCATTCGCATTTTCAAGTTTAAACCTTTTCGGGCTGTCTGCATCTGAATCGTAATCAGTTTCTTCTGAAAATGTATTGTCATCATCGTTTAAAACATCATCGGTGTCTACTGGGTTTCCATCGGAGGTGCATCCAGTCAGATTTTGAATCGAAAAATCGTCATTAATAATTAAAAGTGTCATCAATTCCATGACACACCTTTCCGTCACAATTGGTACAAAGCACCGAGCAATTCAGTCCGGATTTTTTGCAGGTGCAGTTATGTTTGCAGATTGTTTTACATTTACTGGAAATCATATCCAAAATATGTTTGGGTGCGGGATCAGCTAGTGTCATAACTGGTTCTAAGTTTTTATCAATTAATTGCCAGCCCCATTCATTTGGTGGTTTTTCGATCGAAAACCATTTTTAGATTTGGTGGTATGGTCTGTAAATATGTTGATGAGCCGATGGTAGTAAGCATGCTAAATTGAATTTGCTTTTGGTCATAGATTTAGTAATATTGTAGTATCGTATCTGATTTAGATTATGTTTTGTGTCTCCATATAAATGCCGTAAAAACTGTTCTCCTGCGACCGCTATATCTCGCGGATTCGCATTATGATAAAATTGAGATCAGTTGTTGTACGGGTGCATCGCTTTTGATTCAATTGGCAATTTTTTCCCCCTTGTCGATAAATCGCGGACGTAAGGTCACATCCGCTAATAGCATGAATGAAGAAAATGTTACTTTTGATCTCTTCGTTGTTGAAGCAATCAGTCGCATAATATTTTGTTTTGACTTTCCCTCTACCTGGCTTCATAAGGTATACATTTCGTTCTTTCGAAAGTCCACAAAGTATAACTAGCAAATCGACGTCTTCACCAACTTACGACATATCTTGCAGTTGGGGTACTCCATGTCATAAATAAGTAAATAAACACGCGAGCGATTGAACGAGTTATAACGAATGGGGCGGCGGCGGCGCGGGCGGTGGCAGAGCGCGCCACCGCTCCATCTCCCCGTCCCGCACCCACCGCATGTACCCCGCTCACAACCCGCGCTCGCGCGTATTTTATGTTTTTTTATAAATTTCATAAACGCGACTCTAAACTGTATAATTTTAGTGAAAACATAATTGAGGCATCCCAAATTCTATAATTAAACAAAAATTTCGCAGTTAGGATTTTTTTCTAGCGAGAAATATGTTTTGATTGAAACGTTAAAAAAAAATGTTTAATTTTTGTGTAATGTATCTATAAAGACTTTATTAAGCTTATCAGAGACATAACATCATAGTTATTATTTTTGCTTAATGATATATAGGCATAAAATGAATATTGCTAAAAAAAAACAGACATGCGAAATAAGATTTTGTTTAATTTTGATTTTAAGTGATAGAATTTAACTACAGCTTAAAATTATACTTACAAGGTTTTCGGTTACGTATTATACTTTTACGATAAAGTTCGATGATTAACAAAATCGTGTGATTTCCATAAAAAAACATTACCACCCCGGAGTTTTTACAACTCTGTATTAATTTATATTTGATACTTAATATAAATATCCAAAAAAAATAAATAAACATCGAGTTAATGAATTATGTCCAGGTTAAGCTAATTTGACGCGCCTATGAGCCTTCCGGGCCGGGCCGATGCGAGCCGGTCGGTCTGAATCTTACCTTTTATTTATTTATTCAGTCAAGGTACACCTACAGGTTACATGTTCACATTATCTTACATATTCCAAATAGGTACTTTATCTAGCATGCAACTCAATTAAAGGTGAACACAACATTTTCCAAAAAAAATAAATCCAAAAGTACTAAACTAAAAATAGAAGAAAAGTGGGCAAATAAGTGATAAGGTATTGCGATGTGTCACATTAAAGCTCACAATACAAAGAGGCACGTTAAATATGTCAAATAAAGCAGTATAACAATTTATTGTGTAAATGACTGAAGTATCTTACTTTTGAATGTCGAGAGAGAATCGTGGTGGATTTATTAGTGCATTCTTACCTAGATTTCAAATAAGTCTCAAAATAGAGAACTTTTCAAAATAGAGTTTGTACATGTTTAGGAATAGGGAATAACCAAGGACTTTTTTTGGCGGAATTTAATAAATGCTAGGATTGTCTTACTTATGGTACCTGGCCTAGATCAATATTGCTTCGAATGAAGTCGCGGGCTTAACTAGCTAAAGATATCAGCGTATAATGCGTGGCGAACATTCAAATATTTTTTGCAATATACACTGCATTTTATGATGTACTTACTAAATTGAAATTGAATTGAAATTGAAATTATCGTCTTTGATGAATGTCAGGTAAGTTTAATATCTTGTCAGATAACTAAAGTTCCGTTTCCGTAATCTGATATCTTATAAACTTGGCAATAATTATAGTTAGGTAGGTATCTTGATCTATCCTGTATGTGTTGTGTATCTAGGCACTATAAGGAGTCCTATTTTTGAAAAGCATGCCCTGTCATGACATACGCGAGTGTGATCTTCTCACATGCAGCTCCATCTCTCCTGAAAAAGTTCCAACTCATTCAGAATAGGTTCGCACGCAGAGCCACGGGATCGCCCCCGGGCCTGCGTACACGCAACCTACATAGGGACCTTGAGCTTCCATCCATTTCGAGATATCTCAAAGAAACGTCTCAACGTTACTTTGAGAAATGCCCAACCCATCCTATTAGCGACGTGACTGAAAACACTACTCACCTTGATTTGTATAGAGTTAATTAGTATAGTATATAGTTAAGTTGCTATGTATATCAAGGTAGATAAGGTAATTTTTAAGGTCAAATAAATGAAGGGATTATTATTAGAATAGGGTAATAAGTGTAAATATAGCATAGGGTTTCTTATTTTTAGCATTAAGGTATTTTATAAGAATTAATTTTGTAATTGTAAGTAGCACTATTTGATTTTCGAAGAGCGTTACCATAACGAGAACCAAGGTCTTTTTTAAGTAAATATGGTAAACTCACATTCCGAGAATCAAAAAGCGTTACCGTAACGAGAGCCGAACACAAGATTCCACGACTGCCGATAGATGGCGCAGTTACGAAATAGAACTGGCTATGCAGATTTTTACTCGCGAGGTAATAAGGTTCGACGCGATTTTGAGTCGGCAGTACTGGAATCAATTCGGCTCTCGGAACACTTGGAATGGAAGAAAACTAAGGAAGACGAAATAAAGGAAGTGAATACAAGTGATCTTTAATTTCGGACCCGGATCCCTGCTCCAGTGCTCAAGTGAAGTGTTAGTGAATATCGTCGGTCGGATCGGAAGCTAGGACCCCTGTGCTCGGAATCGGACCCCTGGATCTCAGGAATAGGACCCCTGCTACTCGGAGTCGTCGAGATCGGACCTCTGCTCGGATTGTCGGCGGATTAGAAGATAGGCCCCTCGCTCATCCTGCTGGCCCGCCCCCCCCCCCCTCATACAGTCCACTCATCGACGTCGTCCTCGGCAGCCGGAGCGAAGCTAAGCAGCCCGAAGCCACGCCGCATCAAGCTACGCCGCCTGGAGCTGTGCCGCCTGAACCTAAGCTGCCTACGCTGTCGCTCGTCCGCACCTGCCTTCGCCCTTTACTACTATAACGTGTTAAGGACAGATTGGGACGACTGTGCGCCACCAACAGCGCGCGCAACGCCAACCATAGTTGGTCCTTCGAGCCGGATCAAGGAAGAGGGATGCCTACAACCAGGTCGGCAACCGCCACAGCTGGAAAGTCCGCCTCGACTGATTGGAGCATGAACACGCCAGCCGACACAGAAACCACCGGGACAGGGATCTCGACCCGATCGACGATAACAAGAAGAACGCCGCCGCCATCCCGCGCCGCCGAGTCGTCTCCCTCCCGCACCGCTATGGGGGATCGTGCCGCGTCGGTCATGTTTGTGGAGGGAGAACTCGCCGCGCCCGTTGCGCCTCCAGTACCCCCCGCACCCGTCAATAGTGGGTACATCGCGCCGCGTTCCGGTACCATTGGCGAACCGCTCACGCCTCTAACTACGCGCGCTATGATTCAGCAACACGACGAGTTGTTGAGTCGCATCTCCGAATCCCAGAAGCGCCGCCAAGGACAGCCTGCAGTTCCTGATGTGATGGAATCCGGAACGAGTGCGAGGCCCACAGGAGCGCGCCCAAGAAGACCGAACATAGAAACACAGTCGGTGCGTTCATCGAAACGAGCTGCATTAGAAGCCAAGATGCAACTCGCCCGCAGGGAACTAGAAGTAGCAGAAGTCAGATCTAAGGTGGCTCAAGCTGAACTGGAGCTGCTACAACTGGATTCTGAGGAAGAAGAAGACTTCGTGCATGAAGAGCAGACACAGATGCATGTGCAGCAATGGTTGGATCATGCAAACACTGTGAAGGTTACTCCACCTAAGGAAAAGAAGAGTGACATTGAAGAACTGGCTCAAGTCATCAAGAAGATGTCAGAGAAGTCATCGGAGCACAGCCTATCAAAACAAATGATAGAGCTTCCAAACTTCAACGGTGCAAGTGAAGAGTGGTTAGCGTTCAAGCGATCCTTCGAAGACACCATGAACGCCTTCACCGACGTGCAGAATTTGGCGCGTCTGAGAAGGTCTCTTCAAGGGAGAGCAAGGGAAGCAGTGAAGAGTCTCCTATTCACTGCCAAGACACCGCAAGAAGTAATGAAGGGATTGGAAGCGCGCTTTGGACGACCAGGAGCCATAGCCTTAGCGGAGCTGGATAAATTAAAGAGTACGCCGAAGATGCAAGAGACGCCGAATGATGTGTGCACATTTGCTAGCCACGTCAAAAATTCTGTGGCAACAATCAGTGCACTTGGAAAGGAACAGTACCTGAGTTCGCCAGAAACAATGAAGGCGTTAGTGGACAAGATGCCAGCAAACATCAAGTACAGATGGTTTATGTATCATCACAGCCATCGAGATGAAGAGAAGCCGGAGCTCATATTAATAAGGGATTTTCTGGACATAGAAGCTGACATGTGTGGTGACTTCGCCCCTCCTGAAGTATCGTGGGATGCCAAGAAGAGCGCAATAAGGAAGAGTGTCCATACAGTTCAGGAGAAAGAACACAATCAGCAGCCAAGCAAGAAGACAGAGTGTCCAGAATGTCAAGCAGAGCATTGGATCTACGAGTGCAGAAGATTTAAAGAAGCAGATATGGACAAGAAATGGGAAATAGTGAAGAAATTCAGACTATGCTTCAAGTGTCTTCGTTTTCGGCACTCAAGACAAGGATGCAGGGCTCCGGTATGCAAGAAATGTTCGAGATGGCATCATGTTAGTCTCCACTCAGACACACCTCCAGCAATTAAGAAGCCAGAAAGGGACGAAGCCAGCTGCAACGTGGTACATAAGGAAGAGCCCACAGGTGAAGTCATCACATCGGTGCACACTACAAGCGATGGAAGAGCATACTTGAAGATGATTCTAGTGGACGTCTACGGGCCAAAGGGAACAGCACGTGTGCTGGCCTTGCTGGATGAAGGGTCCACCATTTCACTCATAGACTCTGCTGTAGCCAAGAAGATTGGTGCGGAAGGAACAGCTGAGTCTATAACAATAGAAACCGTCGGTGGAAGAGGCTTCAAGAAGACGGATTCTCGAAAGGTGGAAATAAGGATTAAGGGAGGTCATCGCAAGTATAAGCAGTCGATGAGAGTAAGGACAATCGATGGCTTGAAATTATCGAAGCAAGAAATAAATGAAGAAGTCCTGAGAAGATGCGATCATCTCCAAAGTTTAAGAAGTCAGCTAGTCTACAAGAAAGAAGAGCCAAGACTACTAATTGGGCAAGACAATTGGGAGCTCATCGTAACAAGAAGAATCGTCAAAGGGAAGAAGTCTGAACCAGTTGCTTCGTTCACTAGCTTGGGTTGGGTGCTTCATGGATGCGACACTGGAGCGAACACACCTGTCCAGTTCGTCAACCACAGCCGCCTAGCAGAGGACAAGACAGAAGCCTTGGTACGAGCATACTTTGATATCGAGGCTCTTGGGGTGAAACCAAACCGCCCTAGCAACGACTCTGACAGGAGAGCATTGGAAGTTTTGGAGAAAACGACACGAAGATTGCCAGATGGGAAATTTGAAACAGGACTTCTATGGAAGAGCGAGCAAGAAACATTGCCGAAAAATTACGGTCAAGCACATCGACGATTAAACAACATCGAAAGGAAGTTGGACAGAAGTCAAGAAATGAAGATAGCCTACGAAGAGCAAATTAACAACTGGGTGAAGAATGAATATGTGGAAAAGGCTCCATCTACATCGACGCCCGGCAGAACGTTCTACCTGCCGCATTTTGTGGTGGAACATCCTGTCAAAAAGAAGCCAAGAATAGTACTGGATGCAGCTGCAAAATTCGAAGGGAAAAGTCTCAACGATGTCTTGCTGCCGGGGCCCGATCTTCTTCAATCTCTCTTTGGAGTTCTCGTAAGATTCAGAGAGGGGCCCGTCGCTGTTGTTGCTGACATCAAAGAAATGTTCCTGCGCATCCAGATACGTGAAGAAGACAGGGACTGCCTACGATTCCTGTGGCGAGGAAGTCAACGGGCTGGAAAACCAGAAGAATACAGAATGAAGTCTGTAATTTTCGGAGCGACGTCATCACCCTCAACAGCTATCTTCGTGATGAATAAGAATGCGGAAGACTTTAAAGAAGAGTGTCCAGCTGCAGTGAAAGCTATCAAGAGAAATCACTACATGGATGATTACCTCCAGAGCTTTCAAACTATCGAGGAAGCCAAAAGAACATCAAAGGAGGTGCAGTACGTGCATGCAAAAGCGGGTTTCCATTTAAGGGGATGGGGTAGTAACGAAGCTGAAGTGTTGAAGAGCCTGCAAGATCAACCGCAAGAGGGAATAAAAGAACTCTCCTCAGAAGAGAAGACACTCGGACTACGATGGATAATTGGCGAAGACGCACTAGCATTCAACGTCGGATTTCGCAACACACCTCGCGAAATTCTGACTGGAGGAAAGATACCAACGAAGAGACAAATAGCCAGCGCCGTCATGTCTACGTTCGACCCGATGGGCTTCGCCGCACCTGTTTTAATCCAAGGGAAGAAACTCATCCAAGACATATGGCGAACGAAGATCGACTGGGACGACGCGATCTTACCTGAGCAAGAAGTAATGTGGCTCAAGTACATCAAAGAGGTTGCAGTTCTCGAAAAATTGAGGATACCCAGATGTTTATCTCCGTATCAGAGGAAAGGGCAACTCCATACTTTCACCGACGCGAGTGAAGAGGCCTATGCTGCTGTCGTCTTTTGGAGAACAGAAGAACCAAGTGTCCGCGTTACGTTGATCGCAGGGAAAGCGCAAGTTACTCCCACGAAGCCAGTCTCGATACCGCGACTGGAGCTCCAGGCTGCGTTACTAGGAAGCAGACTGGCAGCTACAATCGAGAAAGAAACGGACTTAGAAATCACAAAGAAGATATTCTGGACAGACTCAAGCACTGTTCTTCAGTGGCTGAAAGCAGATCCGCGAAAATTCAAGACGTTCGTGGCTCATCGACTTGCGGAGATTGAAGAGTTAACTAGCCCGCGAGACTGGCGATGGGTGCCTACTAAAGAGAATCCAGCGGACGACGCAACTCGTGGGACGCCAACTGAATTTGACAGGAACGCGAGGTGGTTCAAGGGGCCTACATTTCTTTACGAAGAGGAGCAGCAGTGGCCCGCCAACCGCTTCGAAGGGAAGATCATCGACACGGGGGAGGAAAAGAATATTCAGACAATAGCATCAGTCTCCACAACTCCTCGTCGTATACCAGATCCAGAACGCTTCTCCAGCTGGACGCGACTCCTAAGAAGTACGGCGCGCGTGTTCCAGTTCATCGATCTACTTAAGAAGAACAAGTCCAAGGAAATCGTCAACGCAGCTAAAGACAAGGCATGGAAACAAAATAAACCTGCAGTAAAGAGGAAACAACTCGTAAAGCTTCCTCCTATGAAACCAGGGAGAAATTTCAAAATCATTGAAGAAGAACACTTCAATAAAGCCAGAGAAGAGTTAATTAAGGAAAGTCAGCAAGAAAGTTTTCGGAGAGAAATAGAAAAATTGAGTAATAGGAAGCCAATGGAAAACTCAAGCCGACTCAAGAAAATCGACGTGTATGTCGACGAACAAGGCATCTTGAAGTTAAGAACGCGAACAAGGAAAATCACGATTGAGAACCAAGAGCAGAATCCAGTGGTGTTAGACGGCAAGAACAGGATATGCCGCCTAATCATTGAACACTATCACCAGAAATTTTATCATGGCAATACAGAAACGGTGATAAATGAAGTCAGGCAAAAATATTGGATCCTGGGCCTACGGACAACAGCAAGGGCACTCATACACCGCTGTCAATGGTGCAGAGTGCATAAGAGCATACCGCAAGTGCCACCGTTGGGAGATCACCCCGTTGAACGCCTGCAGCATCATCAGCACCCCTTCACCTGCTCAGCTGTGGACTACTTTGGGCCGATGCAGGTGACCATTGGGAGAAGAACTGAAAAACGCTGGGGAGCTCTCTTCACATGCCTAACCACAAGGGCTATTCACCTCGAGCTATCAAGTTCCCTTAGTACGAGCTCGATGATCATGGCCTTACGAAGAATGGCGGCCAGAAGAGGAACACCGAAGGTTATCTACAGCGACAATGGGACAAACTTCGTCGGGGCCAACAAAGAACTGGAAGAAGCAGCAGCTCAAGAGGGAATCCGGTGGAAATTTATACCAGCTGGAAGTCCGAGTATGGGAGGCGCCTGGGAGAGAATGGTCCGTACGGTGAAGACGGCACTGATGGTCGTACTACAATCGCGATCACCACCAGAAGAAGTACTCCACACGCTACTGGTTGAAGTGGAACATGTCGTCAATTCCCGTCCACTCACTCACATAAGCATAGACCCCAACGATGAAGAAAGCCTGACACCAAACCATTTCCTGCTCGGAAGATCCTGCGGAGCGACGTCGCCGGGCGAGTTTGAAGATGGGAACCTCATTGGCAGAGCAAACTGGAGGACCGCGCAACGCCTGACCGACCACTTCTGGCAGAGGTGGCTAAAGGAGTATCTGCCCACTTTGAAGCCGAGGAAAATAGATGGCAGACAGACTACGGATCCTCAAGTCGGAGACGTCGTCTTGATTATGGACGCCTCGCTGCCCCGCAACACATGGCCGCGAGGAGAAGTCCAAAAGGTATATCCAGGCCCAGACGGAAGGGTCAGAATTCTGGACGTGCGGACACCGGGAGGAACGCTACGACGGTCAACGCAGCGAGTCGTCATCCTGGTGCCAGCAGCCACGCCGCAACCTCGAGATGGAGCGCTACGCACGGCGGGGGAGAACTATTAGCGACGTGACTGAAAACACTACTCACCTTGATTTGTATAGAGTTAATTAGTATAGTATATAGTTAAGTTGCTATGTATATCAAGGTAGATAAGGTAATTTTTAAGGTCAAATAAATGAAGGGATTATTATTAGAATAGGGTAATAAGTGTAAATATAGCATAGGGTTTCTTATTTTTAGCATTAAGGTATTTTATAAGAATTAATTTTGTAATTGTAAGTAGCACTATTTGATTTTCGAAGAGCGTTACCATAACGAGAACCAAGGTCTTTTTTAAGTAAATATGGTAAACTCACATTCCGAGAATCAAAAAGCGTTACCGTAACGAGAGCCGAACACAAGATTCCACGACTGCCGATAGATGGCGCAGTTACGAAATAGAACTGGCTATGCAGATTTTTACTCGCGAGGTAATAAGGTTCGACGCGATTTTGAGTCGGCAGTACTGGAATCAATTCGGCTCTCGGAACACTTGGAATGGAAGAAAACTAAGGAAGACGAAATAAAGGAAGTGAATACAAGTGATCTTTAATTTCGGACCCGGATCCCTGCTCCAGTGCTCAAGTGAAGTGTTAGTGAATATCGTCGGTCGGATCGGAAGCTAGGACCCCTGTGCTCGGAATCGGACCCCTGGATCTCAGGAATAGGACCCCTGCTACTCGGAGTCGTCGAGATCGGACCTCTGCTCGGATTGTCGGCGGATTAGAAGATAGGCCCCTCGCTCATCCTGCTGGCCCGCCCCCCCCCCCTCATACAGTCCACTCATCGACGTCGTCCTCGGCAGCCGGAGCGAAGCTAAGCAGCCCGAAGCCACGCCGCATCAAGCTACGCCGCCTGGAGCTGTGCCGCCTGAACCTAAGCTGCCTACGCTGTCGCTCGTCCGCACCTGCCTTCGCCCTTTACTACTATAACGTGTTAAGGACAGATTGGGACGACTGTGCGCCACCAACAGCGCGCGCAACGCCAACCATACATCCGAACCCGTTAGTTGTGCGGGCTGCCAATTACAGCCCGGCGAAAGATGTCCCCCTGCGGCGCAGACGCCCGAGGAATGTTCTCTTTGACCCTGACGATCCCATTACGGTGGCGAACCTTCCCTTCGAAAACCACTCGACTCAACGGAGTCCTGGGTTTTCCATAGGAACATATAACCGTACTCGGCGGCGAGTACGACGTAGTAGGAACAGTAGCTCGTTTTCCAGGTACCAAAATGTACCAGGGCGCTTCACGCCACCGATAGGTTCTCAGTAGGCCCTTCTGGCACAATAGTGTCGGCCCTTATGGCATTGAGCGTTTGCTACCGCTCGCGAGTTTGCATCGCTCGCTTGATCAAAGGCAAAGCCCATGGCCGAGGTTCGCCCCAACTGGGAGCCCCTTGTGCATTTGCCGAAAAGGCTGAGTGGTTAATAGCCCGCGCCTCAAACTGTCCCGCTGTAAATTTTAAAGCTCACAGGAGCTAAAATTGTAGGTCCATAACAAAAAAAAAAAAATGAAAAGCATGACTCACCCAAAACCCGAATCCGGAGTCGAAAGAAAATAGTTCGACTCACCAATTATGACGAATAAAAAAAAACGATTTCAAACGAAAATCATGTTAAATAGCACTCCATGTCATGGAATTCATAGATTTAGATTTTTTATTGACCCGGCATGAGGCAGCTTTTTAAAAGTGTAACTCACGCAAACGGTGAGTCGTATGATTATCGTTTGATATCAAATGATTTTCATTCATCTTAATCTGTGAGTCGAACCATTTTCATTCAACATATGAGTCATACATTTCAAAAAGTATGGTATCCTTGCTAGGGATTTATACGTACCTAAACTATTATGACTGACATAATATTTGCAATTATAAATTTATATCAGGACGGCTGCTTTTAGAAGCAGTTTTAAGTACAACGCTACCAAAATCTGGATAAATATTCCGCCTCCCATTCGAAACTTAAATTCAATCTTTTCATTCAAACGTAAATTTAAGGAACACATTTTGTCAAATGCTTTCAAGGTAGCTAACTTTGACCCTAAAAACTTCAAAAGGATCTGACTGTATTTTTATGGCACTTGTTTTGATATGTGAAACATTTTTTGGATCTAAGTTTCTTGTTTTCTTTTTTGTTACCTACTCAATTCTTCTGTTATCTGTACAGTGATTATTAAAACATTTATAAACGATAAATGCACGCAACTAGGTGAACGCTGGTATTGAGCTAAGAGTGGCTTCGTGTGGCCTTGCACCTCTTGCTACTTTTATTTATTCTTTTGTTAATCGGGTCGCTGTGCCGATCTCATCCTAGGTTCTGGCAGAATAAACAGCGTCACGGCTCGACCTGTCGAACTGTGACATTATGCTGAGTCAGAGCCTTTTCACTGTCTCATTACAGTTTGTAGCTGTTAAATTGTATTTTCTTTCTCTAGATATAATCTTTGGCTATTAATATTGTAAAATTTTATATATATTTTCAACGTTAGATTTATGTTGTTACCTACCTACTGTAAAAGTGAAAGTGAATAAAGTTTTTATCTATCTATCTATCTGGAGTTCTATTTTTAGTTTCAACTATAATTGAGATGAGAAAAAAGAGAAAGTATGATTCAAAGACTTTGCGTGCGTACTATGTTTCATCCTAGCGCATTCTTGTTCGCATCCTCGACTGGTACGCTTTCCTTTGGCAGTGAGTCCATTAACTTGCATTATCTTATTTTAATTGTGTGAAAGTAATGATTAATTTAAATAAACTAACTACTCGCTAATGTGACGATGTTTAAACGAAAGAAACAAGCTTGACTGCGAGTCACAGTCACAGTTATGCATTGCCATATTAAGAACTCAAGAGGCTGGGCCACACATGACACTTATATATATAAAAAAACTTTATAATCCAATTACTGCCATAATTAACAACCAATTTTGTTGTTGTTATCAGAATCAATTACTCTTTAGTGTACATATTGTTTCGTATGCAAATATTGCCCAAGTATGAATACAGTCAAGTCACAGACATATATGACGTAAGTAGACGCTATGCTATGCTAATGCGATTCTATTAATTAGCGTAACAAAAACAGACACATGCAAAACTATGGCAGCCTGGTCTGTATCTAGGCTAGGATAAGCTATTTAAGATCATGCTCCCCATGGTTTTAAGAAATGTATGAATGTTGTGTGGTGAATAACTCTTTTATTTTTAAGTATTCACCGATCAAACAATGCAGCTTACAAAATGGCGTCACGGCCAAATGTTAAGATATAACTGTTTGTCGTATTACTTGGCACAGGTCCTTGGTCTTGTTGACTGTCGGCCAATTTCTGCCAACACACCACTCCATCGCCGTCTATGATGAGACGGCGAACGGATGTGCGTCTGGGGGACTTTTTTTTTTTTTTTTTTTTTTTACATGACCTACAATTTTAGCTCCTGTGAGCTTTTAAATTTACAGCGGGACAGTTTGAGGCGAGGGCTATTAACCACTCAGCCTTTTCGGCAAATGCACAAGGGGCTCCCAGTTGGGGCGAAACTCGGCCATGGGCTTTGCCTTTGATCAAGCGAGCGATGCAAACTCGCGAGCGGTAGCAAACGCTCAATGCCATAAGGGCCGACACTATTGTGCCAGAAGGGCCTACTGAGAACCTATCGGTGGCGTGAAGCGCCCTGGTACATTCTGGTACCTGGTAAACTGTCTACTGTTCCTACTACGTCGCACTCGCCGGCGGGTGCGGTTATATGTTCCATTGGAAAACCCAGGACTCCGTTGAGTCGAGCGGTTTTCGAAGGGAAGGTTCGCCACCGTAATGGGATCGTCAGGGTCAAAGAGAACATTCCTCGGGCGTCTGTTCCGCAGAGGGACATTTTTCGCCGGGCTGTAGTTGGCAGCCCGCACAACTAACGGGTTCGGATGGGTTGGACATTTCTCAAAGTAACGTTGAGACGTTTCTTTGAGATATTTCGAAATGGATGGAAGCTCAAGGTCCCTATGCAGGTCGCGTGTGCGCAGGCCCGGGGGCGATCCCGTGGCTCTGCGAGCGAACCTATTCTGGATGAGTTGGAACTTGTTCAGGAGAGATGGAGCTGCATGTGAGAAGATCACGCTCGCGTATGTCATAACTGACGGATGGCTAGCTTGTAAAGTGTCAGCTTAATTTCTAAGCGACAATTTTACATTGCTGATCATGGGAGAGAGTCTGCCTAGATAGAATGCAGCTCTGTTGCGAACTCTTTGGATGTGTGCTCCAAAGATCATCTTGCTGTCAAAGTCTGGGGGACGGGCGTGGTCCATTTATGGGCCACTGTCTGATTTGGGGGGGTGGGGGGGTGGCCGAAAGGCCAATGGTCGGGGCCGAAAGGCCATGGCTGGAGGGCGTCGTGGTAGAATGCTAACGCGACCCCATGGCGCCCTCAACAGCCGGTGCGGAAACGCCGGAGGGGTTATAGTGGGTAGTCCATGCACTCTGCCTGGGAGTCCCACACTCTCACAGTGCCTAAATGGATTTCCCCCCCCCCCCTTATCAAAAAAAAAGGCCCTTTGAAATATATGTTGAGTCTTTAAAAACAAGAAGTTGCTTTAATAAGGTGGCCATGTGTCTGTAGGTATAAAAACCTTGGTTTGATTTCTGAACATACAGAACACGACCTAGTCATAGATCTTATTTCTTCGATTGAATATGGTAAATTCTTTTGACTAACCTTTGGAGCACGGCGGGAGCGATGGTGTTATGCTCGACCGCCGCAAAGGGAATTACTTCCCGCCAGGCGAGGTGTTATGCCTGGGGAACCGCGGCTCCGACGATGTTCTGTCGGAGGTTGTATATATGCTCCAATTATCAGAAACTCTGATATCGCGTTTCAGTCCTCCATTCTAATTAGGCTTCTTGTATGGGAATTTCTGTTTTTTCTCTTTAGCGCCATCTGTTGCGTAGGAGTTGTAGTTATTTTACTGTGCGATGGTGTCGACAACCTAATGTACCATTCTTGCTATTCCAGGATGACATAAAGCGTCATGTAATTCATAAAGCTTATTCATGGAAATACTTGCACTTATCCTTGACAAGGCATCTGCAGTATAATTTTCCTTGCCAGGTCTGTAAATAATATCATATTTATAACATGATAACTCTAGTCGCCATGGCTCTACTTTTTCATTCTTTATTTTACTTGTATGTATTTGATTGAGCATAAATGAAACCGATTGTTGATCTGTGATGAGGAGAAAATGACGACCCAAAAGATAATGTCGCCACTTGCGTAAAGATTCCACAATGGCCTAAGCTTCTTTTTCAATAGACGAGTGACGGCGTTCAGAATCAGAAAGACTTCTTGAAAAAAAGGCAACGGGTCTTCCATTTTGAGACAGAGAAGCAGCAATAGCATGTTCTGGTGCATCGGTTTCAACGACAAATCTTTCTTCATCGGTAATTGCAGACAAACAAGACTTGGAAATGGCAACCTTAAGATCATTAAAAGGAGATTGGCAGTTTCTTCAAGAGGAAAATGATTACTAGTAATAAGTGGTCTTACTTTTTGAGAAAAAATTGTATCCATTTTGAGTGGTGTGCTATATACTTTTCAGTGAAGGCGCATCTGATGGGACAGGTAAATCAAGAAGCGGCTTTAGACGAGTAGCATCTGGTTTAATAGTCTTTCGAAGTTAAGACTCGAGAGGCTTAACTGACCGACATATCACATAGCACTTCTATTAAACTAGCTTAAATCTGTGCGATAATCTTTATTTGTGTTGAAAACGAAGATATCGAAATTCGAATAGACTAGTATCCAGCGCCGTAAAACACATCATATTATACGGTGTTTAGATTTGTAATCTGTAGTCATAGACATTCGAATTTTTAGTGTTGTATTAATTTAATACTGGCAACTCTAAAAAGTGACGCCGCTCTTTTTCGGTAAAAAAGGCGGTACTCGTATTTTGTCTGTCGTCTCGTAATCTAGTGCTGAAACCGCCTTTTTCTCGTAATTTTGTTTTTATCTCGTAACTGTGTCACTGCTGTTATAAATCGAAATATACAATAAATTTGTTCGTAAATAAATCGAGAGCTTTGTGTGAAACGTGAGAATGTGTCCGTACCATAACTCACATCATAAAAGGAGGAACCACCCACTGGGCAAGTCATCGTACGTAAGTTATCTCTAGCTAAGGGAACTCATATTGGCCAATATAAAATACCTTTGGTTAGCGATTACCATACAACATCCCATCCAAGATCTCACCAAGTATCGTAAGTTGGTTTTCGTTGTAAATTTGAATATACAGTCCGCTAATTAGCCTGCTGTTAGTTTAGTTAATTTAGCAACCATTTGTTTCGGATCTTTCCAGCAGGCTTCTCGAATATTTTCATTAATATCGTAAAATACAATCCTCACATACGCAGAGGCGTCTTTACCTATGGTGCAGGGTGTGCGGCGCACACGGGCGCCGGGTCTAAGGGGGCGCCGAGCGCCCTCTAGTGCGACACCTCCAAAGATGCGTCGCTCGCGGCGCCGGCGCTCTCAAAGACCCTGCGCCTGTGTTTATGGCCGACGCCGGGCGCGCGGTAGCAAAGCAAGGCGCGCCACCACAAGCTACTCCTTTTCCTACTCTACACAATAACTTTTGTTTCAACGTGAAATCAGCCTTAAAACAGATAGTTAAAGATTATATTGGCGTAATGTCGCATCACTACCAAAGGCGCGTGCCGGCGTTGCGTATATGGAAACCCTTCCAGTACTCAGAACCAAAGCTGCGGGAGCCTTTAAATGATTGAACATGCACTTTGACTGTTTAAATGCTACCCTGCTTTTAATTCTGTAATGCGGGAGGCTTTACAAACGCAATAGCAGAATTATTGATATTAATTCCTACCGCTACTCAGTATAAAATTTGGCTTATAGGTTTAATTTAACAGAATACGCTCAGTAAGGACTTCTATGGAAACGAGCGAAATTTAAAGAAAGGATGAATATCATACCTACTATCACAAAATAAAAATAATTAAATTTAAACATAAAAAAAAAAAAAAAAATTTGCATAAACATGACATTATAATTATAAAATGTAATTATACAAAAATGTAATTAAACAAAATAAAATTATCGAGCGTTAGGTTAGGTTAGGTTAGGGATCTGAATAAGGGAAGCGTTTTTATTATGAAGTCTCGAATACTACACCGGAGACAATACCCGAATCCAGCTCGTTCGCAACTCTGAATAGCGGAATGGTTTAAGGCTATTTTTTTTGAATTAATGCTAGGAAGCCCTCCCGCAGCCCAGAAGTACTGAGATTCTGAATACTGGAAGGGTTTCCATATACGCGCCGGCGTTGCACCTGTTTGTTTTGATTTGTTTGACAATACGCCGACTATCATTGCTCACTCGGCTGTATTGGAATGCTATAAAATTCAAATTAAAATTCCCAGGGACTTGCGGCGGTCATTTTCAAAGGCTTGTGTACGCGTGCCGCATTTTTTGTTTTACTGCTACAGCGTAGTTTTGCGAAATAAGCCTTGATGCAATTGGATTAACTATCATCTTTGAGTAAACATGTAAATGTGAAGTAAATCGGCTTTTCTTTTGATAAAAATTATATAAAAGGTAAGATTTGGTTATTTGCTTGCACAATTATTGTGACAAACAGATAAAGCAGATGGCAAATAGCCAGCGAAATCCATGAAAAAAAAACAACTATCGAGGTGCTATCGAGTGATAGATAGTGATATCGAAGTTAAATACCCACGACCTAGGATTTTTCATTTGTTTATCCTACTGCAGTGCGGAACAAACAACGGTAAGTTAAAGTGCTTTAATATGTTGTACCTACTAGTATACTTACTTAGGTATTTATTTAGGTCTTACTTTTACCTAACCTTTGAATAACAAACTACTTTTTTATTTAATTTATTTATTTTGTTTGATTGCCTAATGAAGGTACCGCGACGTTGATTTATATGTGTCATAATTATAATATATAATACTTAGTCCAAGTTGCAACTATTTCTCTGGGCCTATATTAATTTACATTGATAGTACTTTTAGGTGCCTATACTTAGTTTATTATTTATTTTAGATGTCTGATGGCGATGGAAAAAAGAAACTTTCTGGTGCACAAAGTCAAAAAAGAAAGCTGGAGAAGGAAGTGTCTTAGAAAAAGAATACATGTTCTATTAAAAAGTTTTTTGTTCGACCCGGTCCATCCTCGGACGAACACCTGGAGACAGAGACATATGAAAACCAAGATAATTCTACAGCAGAACTCGTCCCTTCAACGTCGCCGCCGCCGCCGCCGCTGCTGTCTTTGTCGTCGGTAATCGAACAAGACGAAGAACCTCCTAGTGCCGAAGCGTCCCCGGAGAATATACTTCGAGAAGATGTAATGAATGATCTCGCGTTATGGCCACAGGTGTTATCCGATAAACAGAGAATATTTTTGATGGAGCGTGGGCAGGTAAAAGTGGGTTCATATCCTTCGAATAGTTTAAAAAGATCTTTTTCAAATGCTTATTATACTAAAAAGATGTTAAATAATGAAACCGTTTTAAGAAACTGGCTGGTTTACCCTAAGTCAACTGATTCTGTTTATTGTTTTTACTGTAAACTTTTTCATGCTGATGCGACTCCTTTTAATAGTGAAATAGGTTACAAAGATTGGCAGCATTTGTCTACTGCTACAGAACGTCATAAAAAGAGCTTAGGGCACCTATCATGTCATAAGAAACAAATTACGTTGAAAACTGTTATTTTAAAAGAAAAGTCGGTAGATCTCTTGCACCAAAATGAAATTGATCGGGGAAAAAACGTCGTTGGTCCTATTCGATCCTGATACCAGCGCATAGTAAAAAGTCAACCCAACTGATAAGGTTTGTTACTTACCTACAGTTTTTTTCATACGAAGATCATTGTTGAAAAATAAGACGACTTAAGCTGGAATATGCTATTTATAGATATTGGTGCATCGAAATAATTATTACAAATCTAAATTATTATTGCAAGTGAGTAACAATGGCGTCTGTAGAAGAAACGTTGGAAATCTTAGATGACTTATCTTCTATGTTATTAAAATCCAAAACAAATTATAAGAAGTCTCTGAAAAGCCGACTAACGAAAGGGTATATTGAAACTAGATTACGAAGCTTAGAAGATTACTGGAGATCATTTCGGGTGTCGCACGAAACATTGATAAAGATTACTAACAGAGAAGAACGGAAGTCTATTGAATATTTTGTAGAAGGAAAATATAATGAGTTAGAGGAAATTTATTTAGATTTAAAGGCGGAAATGGCAGACGCGCTAGAATTATTTACAACAAAACAACATATAGATGCACCATGCAACTCGTCGTCCAAAACAGAGGGATCATACACCACGGAGATCAAGTTGCAATATAAACCATGTAAGAAGCCCTGCTGTTTTATTTTCTAAAATATCTTCGTTAAACGGGAACACAACAATTTACCAAAAACATCAATACTCGAACGAATAATCAACATAATTCATTTTTTAGCGAGGCAATGTCTGGCTTTTCGGGGAAGATCTCAAAAAATTTACGATTCCGATAATGGTAATTTTTTAAAGCTGGTTGAATATACCTCTAATTTTGATAATGTGCTTGCGGAACACATTGCTCTTATTCAAAAATCTGAGTCACGCCTAACTCATTATCTTGGCCATAACATTCAGAATGAAATAATACAATTATTAGGAGAAAGAATAAAAAAAAACTATTGTTTTGGAATTGACACAATCAAAATATTTTTCCATTATTTTAGATTGCACTCCAGATATTGCACACGAAGAACAAATATCGGTTGTCGTACGGTACGTTCTTTTAAATGCAAGCAATAACAAGGCTGAAGTAAAAGAACACTTTCTGGGTTTTTTTCCTATTACAGACACTACTGGCCTGGGCTTAACTCAATTTTTGTTAGATTGTTTAATCTCAAACGAAATTGACATACAAGATATGCGTGGTCAAGGTTACGATAATGGTGCAAACATGAAAGGGAAAAATATAGGTCTACAAAAACGAATTTTAGATTTAAACCCGCGAGCATTTTACGTACCTTGTGCGGCACACAGCCTAAATTTGGTGGTGAATGACGCTGCTAAAAGTTCATTAGAAATTGTCAATTTCTTTTCAGTTGTGCAGGAAATTTATGTTTTTTTTTTCTGCGTCAACAGCACGTTGGCAAATATTTGCTAAAGAAGTGCCAACTTTAAGTCTAAAACCACTCTCAAATACTCGATGGGAGAGCAGGGTTGAAGCAGTAAAAGCTCTACGTTTTGAACTGAGAAAAGTGTATGATGCCTTGTTTACCATATATTCCGATAGGAGCAAAGATGCCGAGTCAAGATTTATGGCAAATTCATTACTGACAAAAATTAAGTCGTTTAACTTCATCTACTCTCTGCCTATTTGGTTTGAAATTCTAAGCAAGATAAATATAGTTAGCAAGGCACTTCAAAAGTCAGACGTTGTATTGTTAGAAGCGGTGAAAATGATTGATAATGCAAAAATAAGTTTGTCTAAATTCCGTAATGAGTCTGCTTTTGAGGAGCTCCTTAACAGTGCGAAAACTGTAGCGGAAGAAGTCGAGGCAATAGCAGAATTTCCCACACCTGCACGCCCTCGCGCTCGTAAAAGGTTTTTTAATTATGAGGCGGAGGATGAACCGATAACAGACCCGAAAACACATTTCAAAGTACATTTTTACTACTATTTGTTAGACACCCCAATTACTAAGTTCGACGAACGGTTCGAACTTTTGAATGAAAATAATGTAATTTTTTCATTTCTTCAAAAATTGAAACACTGGAAAGATTTGGACTCAGATACAAAAAAAGCACATTGTTCTAATTTAGAAAATAAACTTAGCCATGCTGGTTCTTCAGATGTGGAAAAGTTCGAGCTCTATAACGGAATCGAATTATTACCGATGTTTATTGATGATTCCACTACGCCGTTGGATATTTTAAATTACTTGTTTACGAATAAATTAATTTCAGTGTTCCCAAATCTGTCCACAGCACTGACACTTCCAGTCACGGTCGCACATAGCGAAAGGTCATTTTCTAAACTAAAAATTATTAAAAACTATCTTAGATCAACATTGTCGCAAAGTAGACTGACAAAATCGTTAATAAGTATTGAACATGAAATCAAAATTAAAGTTAGTGACATTGTTAAAGATTTCGCTAATGCAAAAGCTCGAAAAGTAACTTTTTTTGTAAATACATTTGTGTGTGTGTACTGTGTATATATTTGTGTGTACGAGCGTCCTGTAATGTAACTATATTAGTTTTTAAATTAAATATGTTTGGAAGAACTAAAAAGTTGTGATTTTTTATTCTTGATGTAACCCCTTCCATTCAAAAAAAAAAAGTTTTTGCTTTCCGACACCATTTGCATCCGAATTTCCGTTTGAAAATTATAACTGTTAGTATTCCATTTTGACCCCGCTTCTACTAGAGGCCGCCAGGGTACTGGTTGCACACGGGCGCCACAAGGGCTAGAGACGCCTCTGCACATACGGTTATAAAAAAATGTCAATAAAAAAAGTCTATTGCATGGAACTACAGGTATAGATGGAAGCCAAGCTGGCATACAACAGGCTGGTTCAAGAAAATTGAACTTGGAGTAACCCGTTTTCCCAAAGTATTACAATCACTTCAAAAATTTTGCCTAGTCAGAAATACAGTAAAATAAAAATGACAGTTTTCATAATATATTTGAGCTTTATAAATATTTCTATATCAAAAACAAGTATAATTATTTTTCATTTTTTAATAAAAATCTACCACAAAGTAAAGATTATATTGCTACGTAACTGTTTATCATTTTTTCCAACTTTTGGGGTTGTTATCAAGTGCTGTGATGGAAACCCAGATTCACACCTTAACACATCACACAGATATCCCCCAATAGATTGAGTATCATTCAATGCTTGTTCGCGTCGACAGTCACCAAACTTAGAGGAAGTACGGGGGGTCGGGAGCGGTAGCTGACGTTACAATGTTGCAGGTTTAGTGATGTGACATTGAATGAAACTACCAAAACCTTATCGATTTTGTGTCACTTTTCTTGCAATCTTTATAGTATTATCAAACGCGCAATAACATTAATAATCGCACATATTTTTAACCGACTTCCAAAAAGGAAGAGGTTCTCAATTTAGTTTTATGTTTGTTATCTCATATCTCCGTCATTTAGGAACGATTTGGATAATTCTTTTTAATGTGATACCTAACGGTTTATAAATCTATGAACGCCGGATATATGCACGAAAAAGTGTCAGGTTCCACGTGCAAAAGAGAGCGCGGAACAAGCCATAGAGAGGCATGATCGGCCTCGATATTATTTTGCATCAATATTTTCTTATGACTACGTTATCACGTAAAACTATCGTCTCTAACAGACAACCAATTTTTATTTTAAAGGTATAACTGACAAATTGGTCCCATAGTCATAAAAATCTATGTATATACAAGGAATTAGGGTAACTCACTCTTTAGAATAATAAGGAGAATAGAATAAAACATGTAAACATCATTATTTATAAGTTTCGTTTTAAAATATTGTAGCGGGAGCGAGGTAGCATGCTCGACCGCCACAAAGGTAAGATGGGGAACCGTATGGCTCTGACAGTGCTGCGTCGGAGGCCTCTTATATAGTCAGCCAAGTTGCGAACCCCAAGTAGTCGCTCAACGCCATCCAGTGGCCATGTTGCCATCCTGTAGTTGAGTCTAGTAATTCCAGTGGCGCATGTATAGAGGTCGCCACAAATATATTGAGATACTTAATCCATTTTTCATTTTTCGTCGGGCTTTTGGAAAACCTTGAAATAAATTACATAATTAAAATCTTTAATTAAATTAAATTAATAAGTCGTAATAAACAATCGATAAAAAATTATTCTTTCAAATTGAAAGGGGTAACATCACTACGGTAAAACGTGACTTATCGAAAAAAAGGACAAACATATAATTGACACTTGGGAAAGAGAGAGATACTTGCAAAAGACATCAACGTCACCCCATTTTGGTACTCTGGTTGTTACATAGTTCGACCATTATAAAGTGAACTCTGCACTTAATTGTATTAAATTAATTAATAAACTTACCTGTGAAAATTTATACCATCCTTTTGGAGATTTGATGTCTTTGATGATTTTCCGCACCATTTTATTCAACATGTACTAATTTTTACACACTCAACGAACCTAATAGATTTTTTCGGAAATTTTCACGAAACAACCTCACAGCTCTGAGTTCTGGTCGCAACTAATGAAAGGCCTTTAAGCAATTTCATTTATCTGTGCAAAAGCATATAAGTGCGGTGACCGCGGACGCCCATACAAGCGGAATCTATTGGGGGTTATCTGTGACACATCACGAGTTAGATAGAGAAAGGTAGATAACTAAAATAAATAAAATTGAAATTGAAATTGAACGAACTGCATTCAGGTCAAATTTTTTGACATCAGCCTATTGTTTGCCTTAGCGCTATCCATCTTGATCTATATATCCATGGTCTATTGTCATTTTCAAAATTTTAAACGTCAAATGTCAAAAAAGTACCTAAAAAAGTTTTGCAATTTAGGTACTTTCTCGCAAAAAGAAAATTTTCACAATTTGTGCATACAGCTTATTTACTTGATTACGTATAATACGTATTAATAAAAAAGTTATGACCTAGTTTTCAAATTATAAAAGATATATAATTATTAAACATAATATTTATAATTTAAGATGGGTTTGAACGAAACAGAATGGTTTATTCAAGCACCATGGGGCAGAATATGTGGTAAGTGAATAAAGAACACATTAAGAAATCCATACTTCTATTATCATTAATTAAATCTTTTAAATACCCCAAACATTAACAAATTGAACTTTGAACTTGTCAAAGACCTTACCACTATCTTTCAGTACATTTTCTTCATAAATATGTATTCTATATTTACCAAAAAATATCTACTATGGCTATCCTGGTTGTATCGCAAGGCCTGGCTTTGGAGCTTGTGGTTTGCTAAAATTTAGTTGTCCCCTCTTCATCTGTGTATGGCTTCATAGCTCCTATGTTAGCAATATATTCATTAAATAATAAACACTGCCTAATTTGTTTATTTATTTATTTAAACTTTATTGTACATAATACAGTTGTGTAGCACAATAGGTAAACGTAATGCTAAAAGCATTATCTAACAGTCAACCTTTGGGTTAAACAGATATTGTCATGTGGGTATTAAAAATGTATATATCGGTAAATACAAAAAGTTGGATTGATAAAAAACTTACTTATGGTACTTACATTATATACTTACATATACATGATAAAATAATAATCAAAATACAGTTAATTTTAGGAATTATCAATGAAATAATAGCAGCAACTCAAATTTTGCTCATGTTTAATTGCCTAAATTTGCTCCTGTAACTGCGAGAGTAGGAGCTCGTAGACAAGCCTTTTAAAGTTGGCACTGACTGTTCTAATAGACTCGGGAAGATTATTCCAGAGTCTTACAGCCGTCACAGCGAAGGAATTGGAGAAAAACCCGGTATGGTGAGGTAGCGAGGGTCATGTCGTTGGTTGGTTTTTTGTAATAAGGGACCTTGGTAACACTAGTACTTATCCATAAGTGCCATTTGTGCCATAGCTCAGGAGCTGCTGTAAATATGTTCAAAACTCACAATAATCAAATAAATATCCAATTAAAAACTGTTTTTCATAGTTTTCTAAATTATTGTCGGAATTTTTTTGTGCACAAGACTTTGGTGTCTGAATTGTCAGTGAAAAAATATTAAAATTTAGAAGTATCAATTTGGACAGTATGTTATAATGTATTTGTGTCCAAATCGTCAGCAAGTCTTATTATCTCAATGAATATGTGTGAGGTTTACGCCGCCCCGCATGCACATCAGAGAATGGGAACATGGCAAGTCCCGAGTGTCTTACTGGTGGGGAACCTTTCTGGGTGTACTAATATTATAAATTCGAAAGTCTGTCTGTCCGTTATGCTTTAACGGCCAAAACTCTGAATGGATTTTGATAAAATTTGGTATGAATATAGTTGAAGACCCGGAGTCAAACATAGGCTACTTTTTGAAGGCGGAGCTGCCGGAAAAAGCTAGTTTTAAATAAAACCTAATGTAACATAAAAACTGAAGCATTAACAAATTAAATTAAAAAAAAAGAAATTACTCTAAATACTGAAAATAGAAAACCGAAGATGCTGGCAGCATATATAAAAATATTTATGTAAGTTTATTATAGAAATGACACCTTAGCTTTCTGCACCACTCACTCAAGTTTTTTTTTTCTCCTCCTTTCTACCATAAGTTTAGCTGGAACAGATTGCATTAGCGATAAGTCCACCTTTGTACTCATTTCTTTCAATGTTAATTGGATCCAGTTCTGTATTTTTTATGTATGTAAAAGGGCAACAAAGTGTTCATACATTTTCTTGTTGGATAGCCAAACTAATTTGTTGAAATGTTGAATCTATACTTGTTGCAGTGGTGGCATGGGGTGACTGCTTGAACCCTCCAGTTCTCCTCGTACATGGCTCCCGAGATACAGCTGCGACGTTCAGACCCCTGGTATCATTGTTACCTGACAAATTTTATTATATAGGTATTGTGTATTCTTGTTTGTTTCTAATTTTTATTGTAATCTGTTAAAATGCCCTACTTGCCCTGTGAGCTGTACAAAAGGGGACCTTATGTCGGACAGGGAATGTGCAAGGAGGTCGCACATTTCTGCAGAAACAACATTTTGAATTTTTTGAGCATTCGACCCGAAAAAAAGAATCCATACTAATATTATAAATGCGAAAGTCTGTCTGTCTGTTACGCTTTCACGGCCAAACTGTTGAACGGATTTTGATGAAATTTGGTATGAATTTAGTTGAAGACCCAGGGTCAAACATAGGCTACTTTTTAACGCAGGCGGAGCTGCGGGAAACAGCTAGTATTGTATAATTCTCATGAAAATAATAAAACCGTAAAATATGGCGCGAAGTACCGCTCAGTGCTCAATGTTGCCGTGTGTTAAACAAATCACAAATTCTCCGAGGTTTCTATTTTTATTATTTGAATATTTTATTTTTTAACTCCCGACCCCAAAAGAGGGATGTTTTAAGGTTTGTGGCATCTTATTTCTTCAATGCTGGTCTGGGAGGAAAGAATGTACGTGGAATGTACTAGCTGCTTCTCTTCCCTCGCAGACCATACAAGCCGGCCGAGGGAGTGGGCGAAAATCGAAGAAACCTATCAGTAGGCGATGCGACTAGCAACCTATCACTATTTTGATTCAATTTTTCCCCTTTACGCCCACTAACATTCTAAATGTGGCCTTTGGGTGGTACCCCTTCCCTACGGAGAGTGTTGCCGGAAAATCGATTAATCGAATAATAAAAAAAAAAATTTTTTTTAAGAGTATTGGGTGTCCATTACGTATCGGTTATGTATCGATTATGTAGCGATTATGTATCGATATTATCGATGTAATCTAATCCGTAGTATTGATTTTTGACAATTTATCAAAAATAATCAATTAATGTTTTATTTAATTTCATTTTAAAGGATTTTTTGAGCTACAATTTATAATCCGTAACAAGACCACAGCAATTAATAATTTTCCCATTGGTGAGGCAGTTCACCAGTCAAGTAGTTGGCAACACCATAATCGACGCTAGTGTGCGTAAATGCACTTTGTTTTACACACACTGTCCTAATAAGTTGCCGCATTCTGGAAACTGATTTTTCTTCACAGCGCGGTATCTAGTCGTAGCGCCGCTGAGACCAATTATTAATCTAAGAAGGATACTAAATATATATAAATATTCTACGTTTTACGAATTTAAGGACAAATACTGATTTTTAACTCGCTCCTTAAAGGCGGTGAGAGTTTGGGACTCTTAAATGCTAGGTGGTAAAGTATTCCAATACCTGACTGCTAATTCTATCTATTCCTTTCAGCGATCGAGATGCCAGGCAACGGCAAGTCGGACAGGTACCCGCCGGGCATGATGATCAGCGTTTACGACCTCGTGTACAATGTGACCTTGGTCGTTCGGCACTTTCGCTGGGAGAAGTTCACTTACATCGGACACTCCATGGGGGCGCTGGTTGGTAAGAACGATAAAGTAGTAGCAGGAGGAAGCCGAATGGCTCTGTTGAGGCCGCTGCTGAGCTATCGCAGTAACGAGTAGTGTGACACATGTCGAATGAAATTCGTTCGACTCACCGATTATATCTTGCATACTTTATTTTTTCGTTTCCAGTTCGAATGAAAATTATTTCGTATCTTTGGAAAGGCATGTAAGGCCTTTTGCCAATCTGGCGGCTTCGTAGTAATAATTGCAATATTCTGGGTTCATCGTGCTTTGAAAAAAGGACAGTCGAGGGGGAATATTGATCATTTTCTCATTTAGTTCTTCTTCATCCTAGCGTTTGCCCAGTTGCATTATCAGTCCAGGGTTCGCTTTTCTACTTTTACGTCTCCACTTCGCTCCGTTTTAGACGTCCTTGGCAGAGAGTCCTGTAGCTCGCATCTTCTTCACCCAAACGTGTTTTTCCTAGTTGCCTTGGGTACGCTGTAAGTCATGGTCCTAGATTTGGCGGCACTGGTTATTACAATGGAGCTACTTTCGTCTGACCTCCGTAACCCTTTTTACAGGGAAACCAGATCGATTAGAACATGTCCCGAGTTGTGTTAGTGGCTCACAATATCAGATATTTTCAAGCTGCCTAAAGGCATCTGACACAGCCTTACAACTGCCATCTATCGATAACAACTGTGCCTTCCGGAGCACTGAGGAGCTCGAGATAGAAAATTCCACCAAATGGCGACCAATCCAATACGGGTCGCGTCTCGCCGTTACTCGACACGCGCGTCTCTATCGAACTACCCAGTTTCATTTCATGTCATTTCAGTTGAATGGACGTGTTTCAGGCAAGCTTTACGATATGTCGTACCGGGGCTCGATATCGAAGGTGGTGGACCTGGATCCGGTGACCAAGTACTTCACAGTACCCCCCAACAAGTTCGCAGACTGGTAAGTTGAATATGATTTTTTTTTTAGTACGATGATGAGCCCTATTTTTGAAATATATCTTTTTGAAATCATCAGGTATAATATGAAAAATTTATAATCAGGTATTTAAAAAAAATATATATGAAAATGTAAAGAAGAGACAATAGTGTGTATTCTTAGTTGCGTCGTCAGCTTACACATCGTACATTTTGACGCAGGCGGAGCTGCGGGAAATAGCTGGTAAAGAAATACGTTAGTTAGAGTAGTAAACGTAGACGGGCATACCCCATAGAGAATATAAGATTGAGCTGGAAATGAAAGAGTATTATGGGGAAATAGGCTTCAAGCCCTGTTTGAGGGACTAGAATTTATTTAAAATATATATATATATATATGTACTTAAGTGTTAAAAGTTGACTTTTGAGTGAGTTTTGATTCCTGAATTAGTACAAAATATTGATTGAGTCATATTCATACCAAATTTCATCAAAATCCGTTCAGCGGTTTGGCCGTGAAAGCGTAATAGACAAACAAACAGACTATTATAATTGACCTAGCGAGCGAAGCGAGCGGGGTCTCCGTTTCAACTTGACCAAAACGTTTTGGTATATCTGTGTGTTCTCCTCTAGAGGTTGCATTTCTCAACCGATTCCCGTAAAATTTTGGGAGCAGGTTCGATAAACATATGAAAATCGATAGTCGAGTCATTTTTTGGAAATTTTTGAAAATGACGGAGTTGGCACAATGAGCCTAAGCGCCTTTGGATTTTATGGCTCTTACGACCATTTTATGTTTGTAGTGACAATGAAATAACAAAGGAATTTTGTTTTCTATTATGACATACAATAGACGTATATTTTCACCAGCATTGTCAAAAGATGAATAGTCCAGTTTATCTATAAAGAGATCTGATCGACTTAAGCGTCTAGAGTTCGAATGTCACCGGAAGGTGTTATCTTTTTAGTTCAATGTTTTTATTAAATTTTTTATTTTAAATATTTTTAAAAGTACGAGTATACTTATGCTCGCGCCGATCGCGGTCGCTCCGGTTGGCCAGGCGACGGAGGGGCGAGCAAGACGCGCGGGAGGCAGCAGCGTGTGGATTAGTCGGATATCACCACATATATCTGCGGTGATGACGTAGGAGGAGTAACGGTGGTCGGTGGCATTTTTGAACGACTTACTTGCTTTTGGCCACCGACGACGGCGCCACTCTTTTTTGTAGCATAGTTCTCCATAGTTTTCCAATATTATATTTTTTTACGTACAGTCCATTATTTTATTTATACAAATAATATCGAAGGATCCATAAAAATTTATTTGTTTTCTTGAGAATTATGTAACTACAGAAAACATTTGTTTAGTCTACTTTATGAAAATTACCAGTTTACCAAAATTTTATAAGAATTCATTTTCATAACTAAACTAAAACGTCTTTTTTTTTACAATATTTTATTGTGAGACCATAGTAAACGAGCCCTAACTCGATGGGATTACGTTGTTTCAAAAGAGTTCCTATGACCGCTTCCCAGCTCCATCTTCTTTCTATCTTTCATCTTTGGTAGTTATGGTCAGATTTGACAACTACACTGGCCCAACCATAATGGGATCAGTGCCTATTGCCGCTGTCACGCGAACTTGGCGTTCTAAAGAGAGCACATGTTCTAGGACTCAATTTCTTCTTACATTAGCATGGGCAGTCACCATTCATAAGTCACAGGGATTGACTTTACCCAGGATAGTGGTCGACCTTGGGTCTAGAGAACTGGCTGTAGGTTGCTCTTACGTCGCATTTTTTCGGGCTTTGATTTTGAACGTTTGACAAGAATCAGGTCTATGAAACTCCTTCTGTTAAGAACAGAGGAGGAAAAAAGACTAAAAAGATAACGAACATTATCAACATTTTAATATTCAATGAAAAACATATGGTGTAAAAAGTTCCTTCGATCTGCAATCTCTATAAGCTCGCGAGGTCTACAGCTCACAGAGCCACTAGTATTAGTATGGATAGATTTAGATTTTGAATTGTCTTTGGTTTCAGGCGTAGACTTACACCCGTATTCTTAAACATGACCTTATGAACGTCTTTCACTCAAACTCATTGGAGGGGAAGTCCTCGAACTTTCATTGAAAATGAGCAAACTCCAATGAGAAAAGACACAGGTTATAATAACGATTCGAAGCACAAAAATTGAAAAATATAAAAGAATAGAGTAAAAAATAAACAAAGTAAGTAGTTAACTAGGCAAAAAACCGATTTTTAACCACTTTCGAGGCCGCCTCAAGGACCAACCTTATATTTGACAGTTCGATACTCGCCTCCAATGAGGAATCTCCTCAAGTCATGGAAGCAAGTGACGACTAATCATACCAATGAGTTGGAGTAAGGTTGAGTCGAGTTTGAGGAAACGTTTGAGAATATGGGGGTTAGAATTAATTATCTTTGGTTTCAGGTATCACAGGTCGTTCACGGCTTTCTACGAGCAGTATGAGAAGATAAACTCGCCCAAAGAGAAATCATCGACCTACACTAGGAGGCAGGTATGTTGTATTGGTACCCAACCAACATTAAGGACAAGGCTATTTTTGAGTATGTAAAATGGACAATAATTCCACTCTCCGGTTTTACTTTAATCAATAATCATTTATTCTTTTGTAAACATGTTGAGAATATTATTATTTTTTTTAGTTTCTTTCTCCAAATAAAAAAAAACCGCGCGGTTGTAATTTTGCTTTTATAAATACGTTAAGTATATATCATAATTATAAGAAAAAATAAAATAGCGGACTTTTAGGGGTTTTTACTTTTTTCATTTCCAAATTACACGGAAAAGCAGTCGAGTCGTTGTCTTGTCTTTTCTTAATCGTAGCGTGTATTCCTAGTTGCGTCGTCAGCTTACGCTTCGGAGCCTAGTATACGCTGTGAGTGATGGTCCTAAATTTGGCGGCACTGGTTATTACAATGGAGCGACTGCCGTCTGACCTCCGTAACCCTCTTTACAGGAACATGACCCTAGGTGTGTTAGTGGCCAAAACTGTCAGAAGTTTTTCAGGCTGCCCCAAGGTATCTGACACAGCCTCACGACTGCTATCTATCAATAATAACCGGGACCAACGGTTTAACGTGTTTTCCGAAGCATGGAGGAGCTCGAGATAGAAAATTGCACTAAATGGTGACCAATCCAATAGTGGCTGTCTCGTCGTCGCTTGACATGCGCATTCACTACGGATACGCGGGTTGCGCTCGACTATCGAGCTCCTCTAATCGTCAATTACCGTTGTCTTGTTATAAATTAGACAAGCTGTTTCCAGCAGCTCCGCCTGCGTCAAAAAGTAGCCTATGTTTGACCCCGGGTCTTCAACTGTATCCATATCAAATTTCATCAAAATCCGTTCAGCGGTTTGGTCGAGAGAGTGTAACAGACAGACAAACTTTCGCATTTATAATATTATATAGTACTAGCTGTTTCCCGCAGCTCCACCTGCGGTATATAGCCTATGTTACTCAGGGTGAATGTAGCAATGGTGAAAGAATTTTTGAAATCGGCACAGTAGTTTTTGAGTTTATACATTACAAACATACACACAAAAATACAAATCTTTCCTCTTTATAATATTAGTGTAGATTAGTGTAGATGTAGATTTATATTATTAGTGTAGATGGATATTGGATGTAAACGATTTAATTTCATTTGTTCAGGCTATAGACGCCGTAAAAGAAGGACGCGGTTTGTCGGAAGCGACCGCCGCCGATACTGTGCAGCGGATGACTGAACCAGCTGGCAAGGGACGGGTCAGGTATGTTATAATATATTATTTATCAAGATATAGGTATGTTTAGCATAGCCCGACCAGGAAAATAGCAACCTTCGCCATATTGCGGAAATATATTGGAGCTAATTTCTTTTACTTGCAACTATGCATTCATGTAACATTCTGTCATCTCAACGTTATCTGCCAAAAACAGACAGGAGTGGACGTTGTGTATTTTGTGATTATTTCCTACGATTTATTTAACAAAATTGCAAAAATAATTCATAGTAATGAGAGAAAAGTGATATAAAATATGTTATCATATTTGATGCGAATGAAAACGAAGGATTGATTTCTATTTCATGAAATGACATTGTCAATTTTGTTGTTGACATGACGCATACAACATGTTGCCACCTAAAGGCGATCTGTAGCGACGCCAATGCAAGGTTTTTTATTTACCTGGTCGGGCTATAAAGATTAAAAAAATTAAAAATGAATTTGAATATCAGTATATATGATACGCAATATATCATTTAACTAGTTAATTAATGAAAGTTTTTTCTTATTTGTAAATTGACGTTTTGAAGAAAACGCTGCAGCGGAGTTTATGGCGCCGCTACTTCTCCGCTTGCGCTTTGGAAGTGGTGGTTAACTTAATTTAAGTAAATTGACGTCAACAAGTGATATTTATATCCTATATTGAAAATAAACGATTTCATTTCAATGCCATCGACATAAAATTGAAATAGTACTTTATGATCCTGTTGCATAATAGGGAACAGATGAAAATTTCGAAAAACGCTTGGTTATTTTTCTGGCGGCAGGAACAAGGTTCCTTATTACCCGAACAAATTATCAGATTTTGAGGATCAGCCAATAAATTTAAAAAAATCATCAAATTTTATTCCCCTGAAAAATAGATCTTTACGGCTGTACGGGCCTATGCCTGTGCCACATCGGTAGACATATCAATATTTAAAAAAACAACAACAGTTATTTATCCGTTTAGATAGGTTTACTTTGACATTGACATTTACTTTTTTTTTAATTACCGAAGTCGGTAAGGGCCGGCCTCGGAGAACATACTGCGACCAAATCGTAGACATATTAAATCGTTCTCGACTAACGTGTATGACGAGAGTGATGAGCGTAGAAGAAGGGAGGGAATTTAAGTCTGTAAGGATCGTAGCAAATGGAAATCCTTACTCTCTGCCTACCCCTACGGGAAAAAGGCGTGATGGCGTGTGACCTTATTCCACAGATAACCCCCAATAGATTCCGCTTGTATGGGCGTCCGCGGTCACCGCACTTATATGCTTTTGCACAGATAAATGAAATTGCTTAAAGGCCTTTCATTAGTTGCGACCAGAACTCAGAGCTGTGAGGTTGTTTGGTGAAAATTTCCGAAAAAATCTATTAGGTTCGTTGAGTGTGTAAAAATTAGTACATGTTGCATAAAATGGTGCGGAAAATCATCAAAGACATCAAATCTCCAAAAGGATAGTATAACTTTTCACAGGTAAGTTTACTAATTAATTTAACACAATTAAGTGCAGAGTTCACTTTATAATGGTGCGAACAAGAGTACCAAAATAGGGTGACGTTGATGTCTTTTGCAAGCATCTCTTTCTTTCCCAAGTGTCAACTATATGTTTGTCCTTTTTTTCGATAAGTCACGTTTTACCGTAGTGATGTTACCCCTTTCAATTTGAAAGAATAAATGTTTATCGATTGTTTATTACGACTTATTAGTAAATTTAATGAAAGATTTTAATTATGTAATTTATTTCAAGGTTTTCCAAAAGCCCGACAAAAAAAGGAAAATAGATTAAGTATTTCATAATATTTGTGGTGACCTCTATACATGCGCCACTGGAATTACTAGACTTAACTACAGGATGGCAACATGGCCACTGGATGGCGTTGAGCGATACTTGGGGTTCGCAACTTGGCTGACTATTTATGAGGCCTCCGACGCAGCATTGTCAGAGCCATACGGTTCCCCAGGTGCACACCTAGCCAGGCAGGAGGATCTTACCTTTGTGGCGGTCGAGCATGCTACCTCGCTCCCGCTACAATATTTTAAAACGAAACTAATAAATAATGATGTTTACATGTTTTATTCTATTCTCCTTATTATTCTAAATTCCCTAATTCCTTGTGTATACATAGATTTTGATGACTATGGGACCAATTTATCAATTGGTTGTCTGTAAAGTGTTAGAGACGATAATTTTACGTAGTCATAAGAAAATATTGATGCAAAATAATATCGAGGCCGATCATGCCTCTCTATGGCTTGTTGTCTTCCGCGCTCTCTTTTGCACGTGGAACCTGACACTTTTTCGTGCATGTATCCGGCGTTCATAGATTTATAAACCGTTAGGTATCACATCAAAAAGAATTATCCAAATCGTTCCTAAATGACGGAGATATGAGATAACAAACAAAACTGAATTGAAAACCTCTTCCTTTTTGGAAGTCGGTTAAAAATATGTGCGATTATCAATGTTATTGCGCGTTTGTACTATAAAGATTGCAAGAACAGTGACACAAAATCGATAAGGTTTTGGTAGTTTCATTCAATGTCACATCACTAAACGTAACGTCAGCTACCGCTCCCGACCCCGCACTTCCTCTAAGTTTGGTGACTGTCGACGCGAACAAGCATTGAATGATACTCAATCTATTGGGGGTTATCTGTGCCTTATTCCTATCACCAGAAAAGTGTGAGTCGAATAATTTTTGTCCGTTCTTTAATGAAGGATTTTCGTTCGATATTGAATGATTTTCATGCGACATGTATGTCATACATTTCGAAGATAGTGTTCCTGATCTTACAAAGTTTAAAAACGAGCCGTAGGTAAATACGGTCTCCATGTATAAATGTCCAGGAGACAATGCCACTTGCCACAGTTCTCTATCTGTTGTGTATCTGTCGATGAATGTTGTAAATTTTGAAGTTATGTTTTAACCCCCATTCGTTAAGCACATGTTAGCTAAAATATGTTTAGTCCCTTACCCCCATATTCTCAAACACGACTCAACCTTACTCCAACTCATTGGTATAATTAGTCGTTACAAGCTTCCTTGACTTGAGATGATTTCTCATTGGAAGTGAGTATCGAACTGTCAAATATAAGGTTGGTCGAGAGAGGTACCTTGAGGCGTCCTTGAAATGAAATAAAGAGGATATAAATCCGGTTTTTGCCTAGGTATCCATTACTTTATTTTAATTTTTATTCTTTTGTTTTTTTAAATTTTTGTGCTTAGAATTGTTATTATAACCTGTGACGTACCTCATTGGAGTTTGCTTAAGCAACCAACTTTCAAGGAAAGTTCGAGGACTTTCTTAAGGCTTCATCCAATGAGTTTGAGTGAAGGTCGTCCTTAAGGTTATGTTTAAGAATACGGATAATATTATTATATTTAGAGCGAAATAACGAGTAATATATATTTGTTTCAGATTCACAACCGACCGCCGCTACAAGTTCATATCAGTAGTACCGTTCGCGCCCGAACATTTAAAACGAGTATTCACGAGCATCACCACGCCTACTTTAAGTATAATTGCAGAGAATTCAATCAAAAAAGGTTTATATAAAGACGCGGAATTTGTTTTAGACGAGAGTTGTTATACCGCGAATACTTATAGGGTTAGGAGGGTGGAAGGGGGTCACGATGTGCATTTTTTGAATCCTGAAAGAGTTGCGCCGTATGTGGCCCAGTTTTTGGTTTACGGGACCGATGGGGTTGATAATAAGGCCAAGTTGTAAGTTACCACTTAGCCTAAACATCTATTCAAACTGACGCAAATACACAGAAGTGTCACTAGCGGGCCAGTTAACTTTGGCACACGCTACGGCACGTCTGCTGATTCTTATTTCTGTGGGCGTCCCGACATTCGCGCGGAATACGCGTCAGTTTGAATGGAGCTTTGTTCTGACTAGACTTGATAGAAAAAATCAAGAAGAGCCATCAAGGACTTGTGGCTGTGGCCATAACAAACCTAGCTAAAATTCCTTTTTTTTTAATCATTTATATGTAACAATCGTATACCAATGGTTCTGTAACATTTCCTAAGAAAATTAGAATTCGTTTTTTTTAATATAAAATAATGTTTGATCACATAATTTGAATTCAATATGAAAAAAAAAACCAGTGGTTTTGATTTTTAATCGAAAATGGTTGTTTATTAAGTTTTCTCCTGCCTGATAGATGTTGTCTTCCTAATCATTTCTTGTTACGGCACCAAAGCTGTATCAGCATTGTACTTGATTATATTTGAGTTCAAAAATTTTATTTTCCCCATACATACAAATAGAAATACATTTTTATAAGCTTTGATTTTAATAAGGCCATCAACATCAGAATAACCCACTTTCTTGGCTTTTAAATTTTTGGACCTAAATTGTATGAAGAGAAGTTTGATGATGTCTCTTTTTGAGCGGAATAAACGAGAAAAATGACAGTAGCGCTATCTAACTACAAAGTATAATAAAATTATATCATTTTTGATATTGTGTTGTGTGTAGTATATAGTATAATTATGAAATATTTTGTGTTTGTTTGTCACACTATAAGGGCTGATAAATATTAGTAGTAGGTCCCGAAATACACTCGAAAAATAACCCTTAGGAGCAAGTACTTAATGCAGGCATTCCCAAATTTGTGTTATAAATAAAGATTTTAATACAAATATCTTTATTGGCAAAAATGGAGACATTTGTATAAAAAACATACAATAAAAATATAATGCGAATACCAATTAGACTGTAAAATAAGCGTAAATAGTGCATCTGACATTTCTTTTTTCTTTACATTTTTGTATTTATTTATTTATTTACTTTATTCATGTACACCATAAAAATGTAAAGGATTATACATAAGAGGAAAAGAAAGTACAAGGGAGCTGCTTATTTCTAAAGAAATTTCTTCCAGCAGACCCAAGAGAGAAAAAGACAAGAAAAGGGTAATTAGCGTGTACAAAAAAGAAAGGAAAAGTATACCTAATTACCTAGGTAAAACTTTTATAGAATCCTTATAATATATTGTAGTACAATAAAAATATAAAACATATTTGTTAATGATGCGAGCAGTGCACTGTAGGTATATTTTGCTGGGCAATGCCGCGCTTTTACCTTCAATATTTATTATGCAACTTTCAATATTAATTCTTTACAATTATTGTACCTACAATAATAGACCTACAATTTTAGCTACCGTGAGCTTTCAAATGTACAGCGTGACGGTTGAGGCGAGGGCTATTAACCCTCAGCCTTTTCGGCAAATGCGTAAGGGGCTCCCAGTTGGGACGAACCTCGGCCATGAGCTTTGCCTTTGATCAAGCGAGCGATGCAAACTCGCGAGCGGTAGCAAACGCTCAATGCCTTAAGGGCCGACACTATTGTGCCTGAAGGGCCTACTGAGAACCTATCGGTGGCGTGAAGCGCCCTGGTACATTCTGGTACCTGGTGAACTGTCTACTGTTCTTACTACTGCGAGTGCGACGTAGTCGTCGCACTCGCCGGCGGGTGCGGTTATATGTTCCTATGGAAAACCCCGGACGTGAGTCGAGGGGTTTTCGAAGGAAAGGTAATGGGATCGTCAGAATCAAAGAGAACATTCCTCGGGCGTCTGTGCCGCAGAGAGACATTTTTTGCTGTTCGGATGGGTTAGACATTTCTCAAAGTAACGTTGAGACGTTTATTTGAGATATCTGGATATGGATGGAAGCTCAAGGTCCCTGTGTAGGTGGCGTGCACGCAGGCCCGGGGGCGAGCCCGTGGCTCTGCGTGCGTCTTTCGTTGAGCATCGTGGAAATGGACTCCCAAAACTTCGCCTCGTGAATAATCACCGGCGGTGGGGCTTTGGGCTTGCGGCCCTCGGATGACTTGGAGTCCAAAGTACTGCCTTGGGAGGCATACGGGATGGGAGTAGGCGGCCTTACGGGTTTATCGTTGACGTTCTTGGATGTCTTTGGCGGCGGTTGCTTTTTGGGTGTTGGCGCGCGTTGCCGCTTGCCCACCTTAGTGAATCCGTCTCCAGTGGACGTAGAGTTGATGTTGGAGTTGGAGTTCTACTGGTTGAGTTCCATATCCTACTCGCTGTCGGAGAAGAATGCGGTCTCTGCCGCAGGGGAATCAGGGATGTCCGCAACGCGTGGTTGCAGACGCGGGTCTCGGCTAAGCCGTAAGAGTGTAATGGGCTGGGAGGATTCCTTCACGGCTAGGATACCGTAGCGGTTATTTCTAGGGAGTGAAGCGGTCCCCAAGGCCAGTGGTCCAGTGCCCAACCTAAGTTTCCCTGAGACCCTGAAAGGGTCAAAGGGCTAGCGCCAGGGTCCGCGCTACGTTCGGTGAACAACCAGCTTGGCCTGCGTTCCGACATACACCAGTTGGGCTCGTCTCTTCCTCCTCCTACGAGGTGGAGAGGTGACTGATCAGGACTTGTGGTCCTGTCGTGAATGACAGAGGATAACTTGAGGAAATGGACTGTAGATTTTATAGGTATTTGGCACTTTGAAATTAAAGATTTTATATAGTTACAAACTGGGAGTGACTATTCCGAGGGTCGAGCACTTGTCTTGTCCATTACTTGCTTGCTGTTGTTAGAATGAATTTTAGGACCGAATTAGTGCCCTTTTATACACTAAATGAACTATACGACGCATGCGCAACCCTGTGAGCAGGTATTCTCCCTCATTTACTCTTTATCCAGTTGTGATACAGACATTTAAAATACGAGGTCAACCTTAGGTTACACGTGTCGTATAATACAAGGACGACACGTGGAGGCATAAGTACAAACAATATACAACTTTAATGTGTATGCATAAGGTTCTCTTTAGTTTAACAAGAATTGGTAACCTTCTATATGCATTTACTGTTACATAGTTGTATCTTACATGACAATAATAATACTTATAACGCTAAGATTGATAACAAATGATGTATAACTAAAAGACATGAAAGATAATGAGCTTAAGGAGAATTACAATCTTAACCTACTTACAAAATAAAGGAGTACAAAAAGGAACGACGTTATATTTATATTATTTACAGCTTATATGCGACAATTATTTACAGCTATATGCGACAGTCTCCCCCACGTGCGCTAGCACCACTTAAAGCGGAGCATAGGACTATTAAACGGGAGGCTGGACGGCGTAGGGAGCCGGCAGCGGTTTTGACTTCCACGACTCTTACTCGTCCATCCGGACCGGCATGTGTTTTGGTGATAATGCCTCTTGGCCATACTCCTCGTGGCATAGTGTTATCGGCTATAATCACGACGTCGCCTTTTTGTAGCTGATGTGTTTCCTTCTTGGCCGTTCGGAGGGCCAGCTGTGGGCGGTATTCCCGCATCCATCGTTTCCAGAAGTTGTCGGCCAGTAGTTGAGTGGCTTGCCAGGATTTAGTGGAAAGTTGGTGGTCAGTAAAACGACCAAAAGGATGTAAGGCGGATGACCGCCCAATCAGAAGGTGATTGGGTGTCAGGGCTTCTATGCCCAAGTCTGGGTTGACAGGGGTGAGAGGGCGCGAGTTCACAATATGCTCGGCCTCTAGAAGAAGCGTGTGGAGTACTTCCTCACTGGGTGCCTTCTCTTTGAGGGTGATTTTGAGGGCGGATTTGATGCTGCCCACTAATCTCTCCCAGGCACCTCCAGCGGCTGGGTTTCCTGCTGGTATTTTCTTCCAGATGATGCCTCTCACTGAGGTGAATGCTTTGGTGTCCTCAGGGAGGGTTTGAAGGGCACTTCTGATTTCTTTTTCTGCGCCGATGAAGTTAGTCCCGTTATCGGAATACAGGACGGTAGGTGTGCCTCGTCGCGACGCCATGCGTCGTAAGGCCATTATCATGGATGCTGAAGATAACGAGGCGGCTAGTTCCAGGTGAACCGCTCGTGTGGTGAGACAGGTGAACAGTACTCCCCATCTTTTTTCATGCCGTCGGCCTATGGTGATGGTCATAGGTCCGAACAAGTCGACGCCGGTAGCTGTGAAGGGTGGTTGATACGCCTGAAGTCGTTCAGCTGGTAAGTCACCTACTGGAACTTGAAGAGTTGTTCCTTTGTAGGTCCGACACCATTGACATCGGTTACATATGTATCGCAGGCTACTTCGTAAGCCGATCATGAAATACAGCTGTTTCAACTCGTTGATTACTGTGGCATGGTTCCCGTGATTAAACTTTTCATGAAAATGTTGTACCAGCAGTCTGGAGAACTCCTCTTTGGCGTGTAAGATTGGAGTGTATGCCGTACCTCTATCTATTCGTGAGTCTAAAACCAAAATGCCGTTTTTGTCCAATACAACTGCAATCTTGAAAAGTGGTGATTTCTTGTGAATTCGCCGTCCAGCCTCTAAGTCCTTTATTTCTTCAAGAAAGGATACATGTTGACTACGCCTAATTAATAAAAGCTCTGCTAACTTAACATGCCCTGTATTCATTTCCGTTTCTGTTTTCTTTATTAGCAATTTAGCTTTGAATGCCTCCGCCGCGACCAAGACGCAAGCCGCAGCCCTAATTAGCCGTATGTACTTAGAGAACCTATTTACTGGCGGGAGAAAATCTTGCTTATTTTGAGCGCTATGTACTATGGCCGTAACCTTATTACTAGTTCGCTCTTCGCCCGTTGGCGCTACTGTCGCGTCGGACTTGTCAGTAGGCCAGTGCTCTTTTGAGCTCCTAATAAAGTCGGGACCGTGAAACCAGCGGTGGTTTTTATCAAAGTTGTTCGGGACGCCCTTAGTCGCGTCATCCGCTACGTTCTGTGCGCTAGGTACCCAGCGCCAGTCAGCTGGTGTAGTACTTTCCTCTATTTCCGCTAAACGATGGGCTACGAAACTTTTGAACGTTCGCGGGTCTGCCTTAATCCACGCTAATACGGTGCGTGAATCCGACCAGAAGTGTTTACCCGTGATGACGTAATCCGTCTCCCTAATTACGGTGTTAGCGAGGCGTGTACCTAATACGCAACTTTGTAATTCAAGTCTCGGGATGGAAATCGTTTTTAACGGTGCGACACGCGCCTTTGCCGAGATTAAGGTTGATGTCCTCTTAGCGTCTTTGTCGGTCGCTACGAAATAGACCGCGGCCGCATAAACCTTTTCACTGGCGTCGCAAAATACGTGTATTTCTACTTGTTTATTGTTTGCGGGCACGTAACGTGGTAATTGTAAGTTATTTAATAATTGAATGTTACTGACAAACGAAATCCAAACCGACTTTAATTCGGGGGGTATGGTGTCATCCCACCCTATACCCTTACGCCATACTTCTTGCATAAGGACCTTGCCTAGGACGGAAATAGGACTTCCTAAGCCTGTGGGGTCGAAAACCGACATTGCGCTACTGGTTACCTGTCGTTTAGTTGGTAATACGTCATTACAGGACACTTCCTGTGGTAAGTTGCGCAAGTTAGCTTGAAAACCCAGTGTATCCGATTTGTGATTCCACTTGAGTCCTAATGTACGCTCTACGTCGCTCTTGGCGATGACGGTGGTGTCGGAGCCCCCCGCGGTAACGTCGCGAATCACGCTGGGTACGTTACTGGCAAATGCACGGAGTTCAAATGACGCCTTCTTATTGAGCTTATAAATTTGGTTGACGACTTCGCGTGCTTCCTCTTCGCTTTCGTCCATTGCGATGAGCATATCGTCCATATACGTATTTCGGATTACTTTGTCGACTGCCTTAGGAAATTCGATCGCAAAAGCCTGCGCGTTTTTGTTTTTTACGTACAACGCGGTAGTAGGCGAGGAGGCGGCGCCGAAAATTAATCGCCTCATTCTATACTCCGTTGGCGGGGACGAGCGGTCCTCCCCCCTCCACAAAAAACGTAAGCTATCACGATCGCTTTCGATAACTTCGACTTGTAGAAACATTTCCGCTACGTCGGCTATTACGGCGATTTTACCTTCCCGAAATCTTATGAGTACTCCGAAAAGGGATTCTAATAAGTCCGGACCAGCTAGGAGCGCGTCGTTCAGGCTCTTACCACAGTATTTAGCCGCGGCGTCGAAAACGAGACGCATCTTCTTTTTTTGCGGATGTGTGGTTGGAAAGTGCGGTAAGTACCAATTACGAGGCGATTCTACCGGTGGGCTAGACGACATTTTTTCCGCGTAACCTTTATTCAACAAATTATCTACCTGAGCTGTGTACTGAGATTTAAGTTGCGCGTCTTTGTCGAGCCGTTTTTCCAAACTATACAACCGACGGAGAGCCATGTCTTTATTGTGAGGCAATGCCTCTGAATCGCTACGCCATAGGAGGCCCGCCTGATACCTATCTTCGGACGGCAGTTTTTTGCATGTATTTTCCAGCACGGTTATTGCCCGTTGCTCTGGATCTGCCTTGGGTACTTTGCGTTCCACTCCTAACGATTCTATACTAAAATGTTGTTTCATCAAATCCAGCATCTCGTCTTCCGGGGTGACCGGTTTAACGTGACTTATGAATGCCGTGTTGACGCTTGAGGAGAGGTACTGCCCGTGCAGCACCCAACCTAGGGATGTGAGCGACGCTACAGGTTGGTTTTTACTTCCACTTCTAATCTGTCGCGACACGATAAGATGCCAGTTGTCTTGGCCTATGAGAACAGTAGGGGTAGCCGATTCGTACGACAATTCGTCCGCGATGTCATATAAGTGGTCGCATTCCTCCACCATAGTACGGGGCACCGCCTGAGGGGCGATGTTTAAACAGGTGATGGTACGCGCCTTCATCGTTTCAAAATTACGGCTACAGTGACCACGAATCGATACATTTATTTCGCAGGATTCGATATCGTTTATTATATTTCCCCCGATACCCGTTATTGTGAGCGAATCTCCCCTTTTTCTGGGACAAATTTGATCAGAGATTTCTCTTTCGACCAAAGTCATAGTGGACCCGCCGTCCAAAAGGGCGTATGTGCTTACGACGCCTAGGGGACCCGTCATTTCGATGGGAACGACTTTTAAAAATGTACTCGATTTGCTTACGTGGTTAATACTACTAACGTTAGCTCGTGACGTAGTTGCCTTTGATGACAACCCGTGCAATAATTTGTGGTGCCCTGCTTCACACTGGTTTACACCACACGGTACATATTTGCACCTCATGGGTCGCTTATGGGATGAATTTAAACACCGGTAACATAACTTATTATTTTTTGCAATTTCCCAACGCTGCTGAACGGAAGATTTCAAAAATTCTGAACATTTTGATAACATATGTTCTTTTCCACATAATACACACTTTTGCACTGAGGGTGCAGACTTAGGTTTATTATCATTATTACTGTGTGAATTTTTAAAGTCCTTCGCTTTGTTGGTATTGACTTTAGCCGATGTTCGTGACGGTCGTTTGACCGCGCGCTCGCGTTCGTATTCAGTGTCACTGCTTGAATCGACTGATGGTGGGGATGGTCGGTGCGCGTGCTGATAGTAAGGCGACTGAGGGCGTCCCGACGCTTGCTCACGTCGACTATTGTTCGTAATGTTGACGTGAGCCCGTGATTTATTTTGACGCGAGTGCATTTTTCGCGCGGTACTACTGATATTATTTAAAAATTCAGCCATAGCGACTAAGTCCGGTGTACTGGAGTTTAACGTTCTGTATTTACTCCATTCGTACCGAACAATTAAACTAAGTTTGTCAACAATTTTATTAACTAACTCGGGGGCATATAAATACTTATCCTGCCTGAGAGCTCTAATGGTCGCTACAACATTAGCGACATGACCGGCGAAAGTTACGATGTTACTGTTATCTTCAAACAATCGCGGCATACGTTTAACGTTATTAATTTCCGTGAGGACTATTTCTTCGGGGTCTCCGAAGTGCCTCTCCAGGGCCTCCATGATCTCAAATGGGTCCTGAACGGTATACATGATGGCTTTAACGGCCGTACGGGCCTCGCCTCTGAGGGCTCGGCGGATTCGGCTTACGTTATTTACGGCACTAAACATGGGAGCACTATCTTCAAACTCAGCCCGGAATGCAATCCACTCGGAAATATTTCCGTCAAAGGTAGGTAGCTCGGGTACCGTCCGCTGCATGACGGGTACGACACGATCCCGAGGTGTCGTGATAACGTTGTTTAACGTGCGGACTCTATTATTGTCTCGCGACGTATTAGGACCCGGGTCCTGATAAGCGTCCTGAATAGCAGGCCTCGAACTCGTATGTTGTGCGACCCAGTTGGACACCCTGTGCTCTTCACTAAACCCGTGCTGCGTTCCGCCGTCGGTAGACTGCGCGACTTTCAAGCGCGCGATCTCCAACCTACAATTGGCGGATTCCGCAACCCGTTGAGCCAGTTCCAACTTAGCCTTATGCACTTCGAGCTCTGCCATCAATACACTTATCTCACTGCTTTCCCGGGGCGAGCGCGGCGCTTGAACTACCGTGCCCGGGGCACTCCTATTTGGCAACGTATCCTCAACAACACCGCTCCGCGCTTCCGGTCGCGGAGACGGTGGCACGACTGCATCTTCTACTCTTTTTTGACTTTGACTTGCGTCAGTGGTCGGGCTGGTGCTTTTGCTCCATGTGTTGGTTTCACCAGGAGTGGTGTCACCTGAGGGCGGTGTTTTTTCCCTTTCCTCTTGTGAGGAGGGAGTGGGCGGAGGGCCCCTAGACCTTAATGACCTATCGGTGCGCGTGGGGGACCTCATCATTTTTACCCTAATTTTACACACTTAAATCCCTATATAAAAATAAATGATCCTAACAACGAACAAAATATGCGAAATAATGAAAAAAAATAAAGACAAGAAAAATAAATGCGACAATGGAAAAAAACAAAAGAATAAAAAATATGCGAAATTACGACTAACACTTTCACTGCACTTATTGTTTGGCTAAAATGTCACTCACTGAGTTTGGTGAAAGGACGCGAGGCTCTCGCCCCCACAGTCCTTTTGTTGCACGACGGATAAGATGACACGGAGAAGCCAGGGGGTACGTGACCTCCCGACCGACGCACAACTACACTGCCAACGTGAGGTCTGAGGGACCTGAACTAAACCCAAGGGTCGGCGAGCCAGTGCTTCGAGCCACACACCTTGGGGTACCGCAGGGAGCAGGCTAAAAAGCCGATCACCTTTGGTGGATGTTTATACAGCTAAAGCTGTCGAGCCGAGCGAGTTCAGCTCACCTAACACCGTGGGTCACTGGTACTTGTATCCGGCTGCCGAATGACCACTTTCTGTCGTGAATGACAGAGGATAACTTGAGGAAATGGACTGTAGATTTTATAGGTATTTGGCACTTTGAAATTAAAGATTTTATATAGTTACAAACTGGGAGTGACTATTCCGAGGGTCGAGCACTTGTCTTGTCCATTACTTGCTTGCTGTTGTTAGAATGAATTTTAGGACCGAATTAGTGCCCTTTTATACACTAAATGAACTATACGACGCATGCGCAACCCTGTGAGCAGGTATTCTCCCTCATTTACTCTTTATCCAGTTGTGATACAGACATTTAAAATACGAGGTCAACCTTAGGTTACACGTGTCGTATAATACAAGGACGACACGTGGAGGCATAAGTACAAACAATATACAACTTTAATGTGTATGCATAAGGTTCTCTTTAGTTTAACAAGAATTGGTAACCTTCTATATGCATTTACTGTTACATAGTTGTATCTTACATGACAATAATAATACTTATAACGCTAAGATTGATAACAAATGATGTATAACTAAAAGACATGAAAGATAATGAGCTTAAGGAGAATTACAATCTTAACCTACTTACAAAATAAAGGAGTACAAAAAGGAACGACGTTATATTTATATTATTTACAGCTTATATGCGACAATTATTTACAGCTATATGCGACAGGTCCTCTACAGTGAAAAGCTGCCGCCACCTGCCACTATAGGCGGGTCTTCGGCGTTAGGCCGTGGCGGCCTTAATCTTCGCCTTTTCTTATCTGGGGGCAATCCCAGCACTCTAACTTCACTACTCTTCTTCCGGTATCGACGAAATGATGGCGTTTCTCGTCAGTGATCATTCGCGCGAGGCCGATCAAGGCTCGCCCTCTACGGCGTTGCCCTCTACGGCGAATGCTGCCGCCGCCTGCGACTACAGGCGGGTCCAATGTGGTGGCCGTGGCGGCTAGGTCTTCATACGATGTCCTGAGGGTTTAGGTCCGGCGCTGCCGCTGAGGCGGGCCCCTGGCTGGCAGTCGACTTGATGATGGCGTTCCTGGGTGAAGGCTTGTAGGCGCCGTCCGGAGGGCGGGCGTGCAGGGGCGCGATCCCCCTGAGGTGGGGGTGCGCTGGCTCGGCGAGGTTTGGAGGCTAATAAAGGGCGGAGTTTCCCCCTGGCCATCTTGACTTGAGCCACCACACCGTCGACGTGGTGTTTCATGGACAGTCGCATGTCTATGGATACCCCCAGGTACTTGACGTGCGGCTGCCACGGCACGTCTGTCCCTTTCAGCTTCACGGGCGGCGGGAGATTGGAGTTCCCGGAGAGTAGCGCCTGCGTCTTCGCGACGTTCACCGACATCCTCCACTTGGAGAGCCAGTCAGGCAGGGCGTCAAGTGCTTGCTGCAACTTCTTGGCGGCGTGCTTCGCGTTCATGCTCGATGCGAAGAGCGCCGCGTCGTCGGCGTATAAGGCGAGCTGGGCCTGGCATCAGTAGTCCGAGCAGCAGTTTCGCGCTTGTAGGCTTTCCAGTCCGTGTTTGACGTTCTCTTGGGCAGTGAGACCCTCGCTGGCTGGTCCTGAAGGACGAGAAGTACTGGCCTGTGATCCGACTGTAGATCTAAGAGGACTTCTTGGGATGGCGGTGCTTGCAGGCCTCTATAGGCCACGATGTCGATGACATCCTCGGCGAACTCGCTGTGGCTGCTGTAGTGGGTCGGCTCGTCGGGGCCCACTAATTCGTAATCGTGGTCTATAGCGTCCGACGGCTCCGAATTATTGATTTCCGCGTCCTTTACACGGAAGTACAGCGCCATCCATCGCTGCATCTCCTGCGACACCAGACCATAAAGTGGCCGAGCATGAATGCATCATGCTCGTAGGCCGATGCTAAAGAAGGCGGTTCCGGGGGTGGTGGCGCTGCACTCTCGGTGGCTGCGGCTGTTGTTTCGAAAGCCCATTGGGGCGTTTCTTCCGATTCTGGGGTGAGGTACTGTCCGGTTGTCGTAGCGGGGCGGGAGGGGCGGTTTCCCCGCCTCTCACATCTCTGAGGGTCCTCGTCCGCCTGCTTCATAAGGGTGGGCGGAGAGGGTAGCGAATTTACTGGGGAGTCACCCATATTTGCAGCCCTTTAAGGGCTGCGGGTTAACAGACCCCGCCGCCTTTTCACCGGTGAGACCCGCTTCTGGGAGGCCGGTTACTAGGGCGAACGGAGAACTAATTAACGCCGCAGACCTGGACTTTAGCACTACAATTAAAGGTGATCCCCGCCTCTACCGATAATTAGGCAGAGGGCGTTTTGTCACTGGGGCTTCGCGGTGGAAGCCGGCTTAAGGAACTTGATGTAGCGGAGTAGGGCTCGAGCAACAAACAACACGTCTAGCGTCGGTGAGTGACTGACGGGCCCCGGGTCCCTCTTCTCGAATGGGCTCCATTTCGGAGTCCGCAGGAAGCGCTAGGGGGGAGTCGCCCTGAGCAGCCACACAGGTCGCAGGCAGACTACCTTACCTCCTTTTCGTCGGTGAGACCCGCTGGTGGGAGGCCGATTACTAGGGGGGCTAGGCAAATCAAACCTTACGACCCGGGCACAATTTCGCAGGAGGCTGCGCCGTAAACGACGTAGGGTGCCGGTTGCGGAATGTTCAAAAACCCGCAACACGGCAAAGGCGAAATTTAAATTAAATTGTGGCTCGCACTCTAAGTGGCACGTCCGTACACTTCGGCGACTGAGACAATCCTGTGGCGTTTCTTGTTTATTAATTTTTAAATTTTTTTAAATGTCCTACAATTTTAGCTCCTGTGAGCTTTAAAATTTACAACGGGACAGTTTGAGGCGTGGGCTAATAACCCTCAGCCTTTTCGGCAAATGCACAAGGAGCTCCCAGTTGGGACGAACCTCGGCCATGGGCTTTGCCTTTATCAAGCGAGCGATGCAAACTCGCGAGCGGTAGCAAACGCTCAATACCATAAGGGCCGACACTATAGTGCCTGAAGGGCCTACTAAGAACCTATCGGTGGCGTGAAGCGCCCTGGTACATTTCGGTACCTGGAAAACGAGCTACTGTTCCTACTACGTCGTACTCGCCGGCGAGTACGGTTGTATGTACCTATGGAAAATCCCGGACTCCGGCGAGTCTGGAGATTTTCAAAGGGTTTGTTGGCCACCGTGATGGGGTCGTCTGGGTCAGAGAGAACATTCCTCGGGCGTCTGTGCCGCATCTCTGATCGGGCTGTAGTCTGCTGCCTGCACAACTAACGGGGTGGGATGGGAAGGGCACCTCTCAAAGTAACGTTGTGACGTTTCTTTGATGAAGCGCTTCACGGACGGAAGTTCTAGGTCTCTGTGTAGGTGCGCACGAGTGCGCAGTCCCGGGGGTGATCCCGTGGCTCTGCGTGTGAACCTATTCTGAATTAATTGTAGCCTATTTAGGAGGGATGGGGCCGCGTGTGCGAAAATCACGCTGGCGTAAGTCATGACAGGCTGCTTAGCTTGTAGAGAGTCAGCTTATTTCTAAGCGACATCTCTACGTTGCTGATCATAGGTGAGAGTCTGCCGAAATAGAAGGCTGCTCTATTGCGAACTTTTTGGATGTGAGGTCCAAACGTCATCTTGCTGTCAAAAACGCCCAGTGTTTTTGATAGTCAGGGGTTGAGGACTGTTTTTTTCCCACAAATAAAATTCCCAGTTCTTGATTCCACAGGTTTATTCACTATTCCCAATTCACAATTAATTTTCACGATTTACCAACTACACTACTAATTTACGCGGTGGATCATCTTCTCGGCCAGCTCCTTTTGGGCGCTAGCGAGGGAACTGATCAGGACTGTGGTCCTTTGCAGTAGTGTGCTACCGCCGCCTGCTACTACAGGCGGGATTCTTGGTTTTTGGCCATGATGGCCGGGCTTCTTACCTGGGGGTGTGGCGTTCTTTCGGGTACCGCTTCTCGCGGCGACTCCTCTTCTTCTTCTGTCGTCGACGGGATGATGGCATCTCGAGGCGATGGTTTTGTCGTTGAGTCGGGCGGTCGCGCGTGCAGGAGCGCAATCCCCCTAAGTTGGGGCAGCGCCGAACGGTCCGCTCGACTGTACGTGGCCTTGGCCAGGCGGGAGATGAATTCTTCTAGGTTTTCCCATTTTAGGTCCCTGAGGATCGTCGCGTTCCTCACATAGCGTGGGGCACCGACCACTACCCGGAGACATTGGTTTTCTTGTGCTCGAAGTCTCTTCCTGTTGGTCTCCGAGCAGTAGGCGTGCCATGCTTGAGACGCGTATGTAAGGCGGGATCTAATATAGGTCTTATAGATCCCGAGCTTCGTCCTCAGAGGCAGTTTGGAGTTCAGTAGCGGACGGAGTTTGCCCCTGGCCATCTTGACTTGGGCCACCACACCGTCGACGTGGTGCTTCATCGATAGTCGCCTGTCTATGGACACCCCCAGGTACTTGACGTGCGGCTGCCACGGCACGTCTGTCCCTTTCAGCTTCACGGGCGGCGGGAGATTGGAATTCCCGGAGAGTAGCGCCTGCGTCCTCGCGACGTTCACCGACATCCTCCACTTGGAGAGCCAGACAGGCAGGGCGTCGAGTGCTTGCTGCAATTTCTTGGCGGCGTGCTTCGCGTTCATGCTCGATGCGAAGAGCGCCGCGTCATCGGCGTATAAGGCGAGCTGGGCCTGACCGGCGACCGGTATGTCGTTGGTGAACCAGGCGTACAGGACGGGAGACAAGCAGCTTCCTTGCGGGACTCCTGCTCTCACGGGACGTTCTGCTGATTCGGCGTCTTTGACCGCCACCCGTATTCGGCGATTCTGGAGGAAGGAGGCCACGATCCTGATCAGTTTTTTGGGTGTCCTGGTCGTCGACAGTTTGTACAGCAACCCCTCATGCCATATCCTGTCAAACGCCTTCTCCATGTCGAGGAGTACGACAGCCACGTACTCCTTCTTATTGGCAGCTTCGGAGATCCTGTGAAGCAGCCTTGCTATCTGAAGCGTTGTAGAGTGTTCTGGGCGGAAGCCGAACTGTTCCGCCCGTGGGGTTAAGTGTGGCATCAATAGTCCGAGCAGCAGTTTCTCGAACACCTTCGAGAGCGTGCTGAGCGGGGTGATGGGACGGTAGCTCTCCGGTCTTCTCAGGTCCTTCTCCGGCTTGGGCAGCAAGATTACCGTTCCGGTCTTCCAGGTTTCGGGAAAGTGGCCCGAGCGCAGTATCCCATTAAATAGGCGTGTTATCGCCGCGATTAGAGGCGGCGATAGGTGGCGTAGCGCTTCATTTGTGATGCCATCTGCGCCCGGGGCCTTCTTCTTCTTCAGCTTCCGGATAACCCGCCGCACCTGGCCGGGGGTGAAGAACGGAGGCTCTTCTTCCGGGTCTGGGCTGGCGAAGTACTCCCGAAGGTGTTCTTTAATCATCCTGGTGTGCTCTGGATCCTGCTGCTCATTCGGTGTGAATTGACGCTCCAGATGCTCCGCGAAGATCTCCGCGCGATCTTGAGCGAGGAATCTTGGGAGGCCATCCGCTGCCAGCAGCGGTCGGACGGATTGAGGTTCCGTCGACAGCTGCCGACATAGGCGGTGAACAGAGGGGATATCACCGCCCACTGCGAGTAGATGGTTCTCCCAAGACCTGGCTGCATGCTCATCTAATCGGTCCTTTATTTTCCTCACCAGGGAGTTCAGCTGACTCTTCATCGTCGGGCAGCGGGTCATCTGCCACTGCCGCCGCAGCCGCCTCTTCTTCTCCAGCAGCTGCATGATGTCGGCGGGAAGCGGGTCGGGCCTGTGTCTCGCCGACACCGGGCGCCGGGCCGAGTCCAGGGCGCTGCGGATGCTGCGGGTGATGTCGTCCGCCGCCTGTTCTACTTCCTCCCTGGTGGAGACCGCGATCGCGACGCGCACCGACTCCAGCGCGCGTGTGTAGGTACTCCAATTTGTTGTTGGTGCTCTCCTGGGCAGTGAGACCCTCGCTGGCTGGTCCTGAAGGACGAGAAGTACTGGCCTGTGGTCCGACTGAAGATCTAAGAGGACTTCTTGAGATGGCGGTGCTTGCAGGCCACTATAGGCCACGATGTCGATGACGTCCTCGGTGAACTCGTTGTGGCTGCTGTAGTGGGTCGGCTCGTCGGGGCCCACTAATTTGTAGACATGGTCTATAGCGTCCCGCATTAGACGTCGTCCGCGCGCGCACACCCTGGAAGAGTTCCAGGCCGTGTGCTTGGCGTTGAGGTCGCCGGCCACAAGTGTCGGCGTGGAGTGCTGCAGTAGAGAGCGCAGCTCCCTAGGCTCGAAGTGAGTTCCCGGGGAAGCGTACGCTGCGAAGATCCTAAGTTCTTGGCCGGCGACATTCACCAGTACTCCCAGCGCGTACATATAGTGGAGCTCTTCATGTGGGATAGCTTGGTGTACGACGTCTCTCTTGACGAGCACCGCCAGTCCTCGATATGCGATGTTTGTGATTGGGTTTCTCTCGTCCTTCCGTTAAGTGATGTAATTTGCGATTTTAAAGTTGTCTGAGTCCGTTAAATGGGTCTCACTGATCAGGAGAACATCAATGTGGTGCTCTCACCGCCTTGAGGGACCTCGTCCGCTTGCTCCATAAGGGTGGGCGGGGAGGATGGCGATATATTTGGGGAGTCACCTATTCCTGCAGCCCTTTGAGGGCTGCGGGTTAACAGACCCCGCCGCCTTTTCGCCGGTGAGACCCGCTTCTGGGAGGCCGGCTACTAGGGCGAACGGAGAACTAATCAACGCCGCAGTCCTGGGTTTGAGCGCTACAACAATAGGCAATCCACGCCTCTACCGGTAATACGGCAGAGGGCGTATTTGTCACGGGGGCTTCGCGGTGGAAGCCGGCGACAAGAACTAGTTGCAGCGTACGTAGGGCTCGAACAACAACAACTTGTGTAGGCGGGTAGCTGACGATCCTCAAATACTAATTTACAAGAAATCTTACGCTATTATTACGATTGTACATACTGTAGGCTTAAGATTTAGTATCCTAAATCTTCCAATCAGTGACCCTTGCGTGGGTCAGTGGTGGGGGAAGCGTCGTTTCCTTTGTTCTGCGGGTTCCCTCGCCCCGCGCTTCCCGTCTCTGCTTGTAGGCGTACGGCATAGCGTGTCGTCCGTAACATCCTCCTCTCGGCTGCGTCCGTCGTTGCAGCAGCCTCTGGGTTGTACTACCCATCACGGACGGCCAGCGGGCAGGAGATGCGCGGGTATCTGGACCGCTTGCATCATCCTTCTAACGTCGGCGTACTGCCTCATCACCTTCGCACGTGCAAGCCAATCGTTGCCGGCGGCGATGAGGGCGTACCCCAACTTTTCGAGTACGTCGAAGTCCAAGGTCGCTAGAGAGTCCAGAACCTCTAGTGCGATATTGCTGGCCTCTTCAGAGGTGGCAACGCACTGGCCCGAGTACTTTGGAGTACTGGGTGCGTGGGCCACTCCTGTGAGCTGGGGCGGTTGGCTACGGTTAGTCATGGGAGGTCGAGGCGCTGGCGGTCTAGGGACTGCTGCAGCAGAGCTCGGTGGCGGGATGACCGTCTGGGAAGGCGGCATTTGAGAGGGACCGGAAGGTCGTCCTCTCAGCTGAGGGAAGTCAACCGGATTGTTGACTTGGAAGTTGGCATGTCTGGCCATTGGGCGTTGCGAGGCTTGCGGCGCTTGTTGAGAGCGCCTGGGCTGGTTCGTCTTGTTGCTACTCTTAGGCGCTTTGGTGCAACCCCGCCAATTGGCCGGGTGCCCAGCTTGCCCACAAAGCAAGCAGGTCGGACTGCCCGGCGACTCTCTGGTGCGCTCGCAGTCCTTGGTCGCGTGGTCGCCTGTGCATTTTACGCACCGGGTGCGCGCATGACAATTGCGGGCGGAGTGCCCGTAGTTTTGGCAATTGTGAATTTGTGACATTGCCCAACGATGCCGCGTTTGCGGTTTCAGTTCCACTGAGAAATCAGTGAGTCCTGCGACTTTCTCCACGGAGAAGATTTTCTTCCCCTCAGGGAGATTTGTCGAGGACGACCAGTACCATATCGTATTTCCTGTACTCTTGGGGTCCTGCCCCGGTACATCCTGTGTACCTCTCTTACCGGCAGGTCTTGTGCCTTCAGAGATTCGAGGATGAAGTTCTCTGAAACGTCGGTTGGCATGCGCTTTATTACCGAGCGAAGGACTCGCTCGTCATCGAGCGTGAAACTATGCCACTGAATGTGGCGCTCCGTAAGGAGGCTAGTGAGGGCGCGGTATTCCCTTATGGTAGGGACCGACACCCTGATGCCTAACTCGCATTTCTGCGCCTTCGTGTATGCAACACGTCGTTCGTTGAGAGTCCTCAGGGCGGTGGGGCTTTGGGCTTTCTGCTCTCTGTGGACTCAGCGTCCGAGGTGTCTTGAGAGGCAGTAGGGATGGGAGTTGGCGGCCTAACTGGCTTGCCGTTGACGTTCTTACACGTCTTCGACGGCGGTAGTTTTTTGGGTGTTGGCGGGCGTTGCCGCTTGCCACCCACCTTAGTTTAGCCGTCCACAGTGGACGAAGAGTTGGCGTTGCTGGAGTTTGGGTTGGAGCTCGGCTGGTCGAGTTCCATATCCGACTCACTGTCGGAGAATGAAGCGGTTTTTACCGCAGGGAAGTCGGGGGTGTCCGCAACGCGTGGTTGCAGTCGCGGGTCTCGGCTATGCCCGGAGAGTGGCAGGGGCTGCGATTCCTCTACGGTTAGTATACCGTAGCGGTTGTTGGTCGGGGGCGGTCGCGGTCGCGATCGGGAGGAGTGCGTTAGCACTTGAAGCTGCTTTGTACAGCAGGAATTCCTAAGTGTACGGTCTTACTGTACATAATTTAATGGCTGGCAGTCGACTCGATGATGGCGTTCCTTGGGGAGGGCTTGTAGGCGCCGTCCGGAGGGCGGGCGTGCAGGGGCACGATCCCCCTGAGGTGGGGGTGCGCCGAGCTATCCGCCCTGCCGTACGTGTTCCTGGCCAGGCGCGAGATGAAGGCGTCCAGGCCTTCCCACTTAAGGTCCCGCTGGATGGTCGTGTTCCTCACATAACGTGGGGCCCCGACTACCGCTCGGAGACAGAGGTTTTCCTGGGCTCGGAGACGACACTTGTTGGTCTCCGAGCAGTATGCGTACCACGCAGGGGCAGCGTATGTGAGGTGGGATCGTACGTAGGTCTTGTAGATCGCCAATTTTGTTCGCAGCGGGAGTCGTGAGGAGAGCATCGGACGCAGCTTCCCTCGCGCCATCTTCGTAGTCGCCACCACCGAGTCGACGTGCTGCCTCAAGCACAGGCGCCGGTCGATCTTCACCCCCAGATATGTCACGTGTGGCTGCCACCGAACGTCCTTCCCGGAGGGCTTCAGGGGGGGCGGGAGCGGGGAATTTCCTGAGATTAACGCCTGCGTCTTCGCGACGTTCACTGACAACCTCCATTTGGAGAGCCAGTCAGGCAGGGCTTCTAGTGCGGCTTGAATCTTCTTGGCGGCGTACTTGGCGTTCATGCTGGTCGCATAGTACGCCGCATCATCGGCATAGAGCGCCAGGTTGGCCTGACTGTCTTGCGACCTGGAGCGTCGTCGAGTGCTCGGGCCTGAATCCGAACTGCTCCGCACGAGGAGGAATGTGCGGGAGCAGGAGGCCGAGCAGGAGCTTCTCGAACACCTTCGAGAGGACACTCAGGAGCGTGATGGGCCGGTAGCTTTCGGGCTTCTTGAGGTCTTTGCCCGGCTTGGGCAGCATGATGACCCGGCCGGTCTTCCACTCTTCTGGATAATGGCCCGAGCGCAGTATGCCATTGAAGAGGCGCGTCACTGCCGCGATGTACGCTGGTGGCAGGTGGCGAAGCGCCTCGCTCGTGATCACCCGCTGGACTTGGCCGGACGAGAAGAACTCAGAGTCCTCTTCTACCGGCACTGGCTCGGCGAGATAGTCCCGAAGGTGTTCGACAGTACCGGCGCGCTTATTCCTCGCTTCCTGCTGGAAGACCGGGCACGAGGTCCTGTTGGTGGGGTGAAGCCCACCGCAATTTGCACAGGTGGCCGGTTCCTCTCGGGGCCTCTCGCATTCTGAGGATCTGTGCGGGCCCCCACAGCGCACGCATGCTGGAGGTCGGTGGCAATGGCAATTCTGCGATTGCTGACATCTGTGGCACTGAGCCGGGCCCTGTTTGCCTCTCCAGGCTTCTATTTTAATGCCTGGCATATGAAGCAGCTCCGTAATGTTGTATATACGGGCTGCCTCCGCACAGGGCTTAATAAGGCAGAAGTAGGTGCCTCCTGGGCGGGGCCGCCCCTGCCGCGGATGCACTTGATGGCGTCTACTTCGAAGCCCAGTTCAAGTAGGGCTTCCTTTACTTCGGCTTCTTCCGTGTCGGCTGGTAGTCCGCGTATGGCCACTTTTATCTGCCTTTCGGCAGGGAGGGAGTAGCAGAACCAGCTGATTGATTTGTCCTGGGCTTCAAGTTTGTAGAGGTACGACTGTACGGCTCTGTACTCCCTCTCATCCCGTGGAGTAAATTTCACCCCTTCACGGTAGGGGCGCGCGGTAGGGGAGTGGCCGAGTGTGCGGGCGAGCTCCTTGAAGTGTCTCGGCCAGTTCGGGAGGCGCTCCACTACAAAGGGCAGGTATTTGGGGCTTTCTTCCTTTTTGCGGCTGTCTGAGCCGCTTTTCGACTGCTGCTGAATTTGCTGGCCGGGCATGGCTGCAGGCAGGGGCGCGGCCGGGCCGGCGGCTTGTACTCCGCTGGCTGCGGCGGCGCTCGCGTGTGGATGCGGTTGCGCGGCTTGCGGCGTCGGGCGGGCGGTACTGGCCGCAACTACTGGTTGCGGCGCCTGCGGCGGTGGCACTTTCCTTAGCCTCGGGCCCCTTTGTGGGAGCGGGATACCAGAGGTGCGGGGGGGCGCCGCGGGGAGCGGCACCTCGAGTTTCTTTTTAGTCGGAGCGGCGGCGGTGGCGGCAGGTGCATCTTGCCTAGTGAGGTCCGGCAAGGAGCCCGATTTGGACGATGATGGCGAATCAGATTCGGATTCCTCTTCTTCCTGTAGGACGTCGAGCGTTCTCGGTATCTTCTGGCGGGGCTGCTTGTCTCCAGAGGGGCTGCGGGCGCGCTTGATGGCAAGGGAGATGATCTACCGGCGGGAGGGTGATTATCCCGCGTCTGGCGAAATCAAGGGCCGTGGCGTCCTCGAGCGTGGGTTCCTCTCCCCGAAGTTCGCTTTCGCGGAGGCGGAGGTACATCCCCATCCACCTCAGCAGGCCGTCGGAGAAGATACTCGAAGTACGGGTTCTGTCCAGCATCGCGATGTCCCGTTCCAGCCATCCTTTGGGGGACAGACGGGGGGCGGGCATTGGATGCGTTTCGGGGGTTGCGTAGATTGCAGGGGTGGGCGACGGGGAGGCGGGGCGACTAGGCCCCGGGTCCGTCTCCTCTTCTTGAATGGGCTCCATTTCGGAGCCCGCAGGAAGCGCTAGGGGGGAGTCGCCCCGAGCAGCCACACAGGGCGCAGGCAGACTACCCTACCCCCTTTTCGTCGGTGAGACCCGCTGGTGGGAGGCTAGGCAAATCAAACCTTACGACCCGGGCACAATTTCGCAGGAGGCTATCCCCGCCTGCGCCGTAGACGACGAAGGGTGCCGGTTGCGAGATGTTCGAAAAACACCGCAACACGGCAAGGGCGAAATTAGTTTGGTGACTCGCACTCTAGTGAGACGTCCGTTCACTGGCGACTGTGACGATCGGGCGTTTTTGCTGGCATCTTGTCCACTAACGTCTTCATTGTTTCTGGCGAATTCAGGTACTGTTCCTTTCCAAGTGCACTGATTGTTGCCACAGAATTTCTGACGTGGCTAGCAAATGTGCACACATCATTCGGCGTCTCTTGCATCTTCGGCGTACTCTTCAATTTTTTCCAACTCCGTTAAGGCTATGGCTCCTGGTCGTCCGAAGCGCGCTTCTTATCCCTTCATCACTTCTTGCGGTGTCTTGGCAGTGAACAGGAGACTCTTCTCTCCCTTGAAGAGACCTTAGGCGCGCCAAATTCTGCACGTCGGTGAAGGCGTTCATGGTGTCTTCGAAGGATCGCTTGAACGCTAACCACTTTTCACTTGCACCGTTGAAGTTTGGAAGCTCTATCATATGTTTTGATAGGCTGTGCTCCGACGACTTCTCTGACATCTTCTTGATGACTTGAGCCAGTTCTTCAATGTCACTCTTCTTTTCCTTAGGTGGAGTAACCTTCACAGTGTTTGCATGATCCAACCATTGCTGCAAATGCATCTGTGTCTGCTCTTAATGCACGAGGTCTTCTTCTTCCTCAGAATCCAGTTGTAGCAGCTCCAATTCAGCTTGAGCCACCTTAGATCTGGCTTCTGCAACTTCTAGCTCCCTGCGGGCGAGTTGCATCCTGGCTTCTAATGCAGCTCGTTTTGATGAACGCACGGACTGTGTTTCTACGTTCGGTCTTCTTCATAATAATCATATCATTGATTATGATTATGATCGGTCTTCTTGGGCGCGCTCCTGTAGGCCTCGCACTTGCTCTGGATTCCATCACATCAGGAACTGCAGGCTGTCCTTGGCGGCGCTTCTGGGATTCGGAGATGCGACTCAACAACTCGTCGTGTTGCTGAATCATAGCGCGCGTAGTGAGAGGCGTGAGGTACGGGAGGCGCAACCGGCGCGGCGAGTTCTCCCTCCACAAACATGACCGACGCGGCACGATCGATTAACATTGTTTAAAATTAGCCTTATCAATTTACTTTATACAATAAAATCAGCAGACACGTCGCTAATAATCCTGTACAGTAGTTTTGTCACCTGCAGCTCGTGGAGTGCTCCGCCCGGAAACCGAATAATGTTTAACATCATGATTAGGATGAGTATTTCGAACACCTGCCAGAGTTTGCTCAGCAAGGAGATGGTAATCATCTTTATTATTTACAAAATTTAACTTATAAAAAATAAAATAAAAATAGCCTTTATTCTATCACAAAATTCCATGCAGTATTATTATTGTATTATATATCTAAAAAATATTAATTTATGACAGTCGCATCTTCGGCGTAGGCCTCCCCCAGCTTCCTCCAGTTTTCTCTGTACCTGGCTTGTCCCCTCCAACCTGGCCCGTATCTATCCTGGAATATGTCTTCCCATCTTTTCCTTGGTCTACCTCTGCCTCTTTTTCCTTCTCTCGGTAGCCATTCGGTAATTTTCATCGCCCATCTATCGTTTGGCATTCTACATATATGTCCTGCCCACCTCCATTTCAGATTTCTAATTTTGTTGAGTACGTCAGATATTTTTGACATTTTCCTTATTTTTGAATTTCTAATTTTGTCCGATAATCTTACACCCAACATACTCCTTTCCATTTTTCTTTGGTGTACAGCAAGCTTATTTTCCTCTTTTTTGCGTAGAGACCAAGTTTGGCAGCCATAGGTTTTTTTTTTTATTGTTGCGCTGATGGTCGCGCAACTGTTTTTAGCTGTACTGATGGTCGTACAGCTCTAGAGATAGACTTACACACCTGCTATTTGATACAGGTGCATTAGCATCTTTTGTTTGGGAGTAAATGGGGTTTTTAGGTTTAAGTTGCTGATTTGAGTACCATTTATTGCTTTTAATTTAGACACAATTGTTGAGAGCAGTTTATCTAATTTTTCAGTCAGTTCTTGATGTTTGATTATATCTGTTAATTTTAGGGGATCGATTTGCTTGAGTGCACAGTAATTTAGATATGGGTCACATATAGTTTCGAAATATGGGGCAGTCCATGATCAGGTGGTGGAAGTCCTGAATCGATTTATTGTCACACGGACAGGTGTTTTCCGCGACAATTTTGAATCGATGCAGGTAGGCCTTGGTATATCCGTGGCCTGTGAGAAACTGTGTTAGGTGGAAGGACAGTTTGAGGTTCTCGCGGAACTTGGCAATGTCGGATATTTTAGGAAAGAAATTCTTGGTGACGGCTCCTTGAGTGGTAGACTCGTAGTCCTGTTGCCACAGCTCCATGGTTTGCGTTTTTAGGGCACGTTTGGCATAAGATAGCGGAAAGACATTTAGCTCTGCGGCTGTCTACCTTACAGCCGCCTGCTTGGCAGTGAGATCCGCCATCTCGTTCCCTGCAATGCCCACGTGAGCCTTGGTCCATACGAAGTCAATTATGGCATTTTGGGTGCCTAGTTGGTAGATAAGCTTGTGTTCACAAGGGGGTCTGTGGGCAGCCATAGGTTAGGCAAGGTACGATTACTTTGTCGTATAGTTTACTTTTTATATTTATACTTATGTCTCTGTTCTTCATTATCTCCTTTAGGCTGATCAAGATTTTCGCTACAATTATAAATTTATCTTATACACGTGGCTGTCGACAACAGTTACCTAAATATTGCGCTTTCTAGTTAAAAATCTTTGATAGCGCAGTATTTTCATAATAATGTTATGTTACGTTGTTGTTCGCTCAGTAATAATGTTTCTGTAATGTTTTCTTTTGTTGTGCAATAAAGAGTATTTGTATTGTATATTTTTTACTTAATGTATTAATATTTTTTTAAATCTTGGGTGATATTTAGCATTTATAAATATAGATAGTGAGTTACAATTTGTTAAAGAGTATAAAATTGTTATTTTGTTATCCTAATTTAAGTTTGGTGCACTGACAGTAAATAATTTTATACGGTATTTTGCATTTTCATTTATAACTGTAAAACTAACTATGTTTTTATCTTGAATTCCTAACCGATACTCAATGGCCAGGCCACTGTTAGGTCGAAATAGGAATCACGAAATAAAAGTATTTTCATAAATTTTATGTGTAAATTTAATACATTTGTAAAAATTAAGCAATATTTTTATTAATACAACAGTAGAATACTATAGATTATACCAGTATTGCCCTTCTTATATACTTTACCACACAAAACACAGTAAAAATTAACAAATAAAACTCATCAAAACTGGATTATTAATGTATTTGTACGGATCGAAGCATAGATTTAGATTTTTTTTTACTACGTCAATAGATTGGCTGATCAGTAAAAGAAACGAGACCAATTTGAAAACAGTTGGTGTGTGTGTGTGTGTGTGTCAAATAGTGCAGAGTTCTTTTCAGACACAAAGTTGTCTTATGAAACTCAATAGTTTCTGTCACAAGCTTGTACCTTTTAAATCTAAGATCTTATTTGTGTCTATTTACCATGGAGCAATTACAAAGAGGAGATGCCTTAATAAGCGTTTTGTAAGAAAGTATTTGTTCAGCTACAAGGGCCGGAAGGCAGACGTGCGACATGCTTGGTTTCGGCCGTGGCTCCAACCATGGAGCACGAGCAATGACAAGCTCCGCCCACTGCAGTGTCATCACATCACGGAGCTCTTTCAAACGGCATCTCCTCTTTGTAATTGCTCCATGGTTTAATACAAATAAAGTTTCATTCATTCATTCACTTTCCGTCGTTCGCTCACTCGCACAAAACCATAACCTAACATACTTTCTGTCACAAAATCGTATTTTTGAAACTCAGTCGGCTCTGTCACTAGCTAATGTAGTCACTTCGATACTCATTTATTAATTTAGTTGCGTATTAAAAGTAATTTATTCGCTCATTTAGTGATTTGTGGTCTCTTTAGGATTATTAGCCTCTTACAGTCAGCAGCTAATTTCGGATTTACTGATCAATGTTAGGCGTCAGTTTAGAAATTAAGTTGCCGACCATAGATTAATAATTGGCCTTGCGCGCGCTCGACTAAATACCGTCAGCGTACTAGACAAATGCGGCAACTAAAACTACGCGAATTCGGCGTACTTGCGGCATACCCGCGTCAGTCAGTTGAGTCTTCACAGCGCGCGCCTATAACATATCTGCTTCTTGTTTTTTTCTAATATCATTAATTTTAATACGGTTTTTATCACGTTTATTTATTTTTATTTTATAATTTAGAGATTCTCAAGTCTTTGTCCATGAATTCTGCTATCCTGTCGACCATGACCTCAGGAGTGAGGTGTGCGTCGTGGTCTCCTTGCAAGTCGTGAACAATCATGTTGGCCCGGCTCTTCAGTAACTCCACCAGTTCTAAGGCGTCTTCGCGGCCGTCCATTATGCCCTGGAAACACAACAGACTTCTAAACTTATTATACTTACTTGTAGCGATATCTACAAGCTTTCCATATTGTCAATGATTCAAACTGTTTGTTAATGTGTTATTATGGAAATGTTGTGTTCACCTATAATTGGGTTGCATGCTAGAATAAATACTTATATAGAATGTATACGAAAATGTAAACGTGCAATCTGTTGCCGTACCTTAAATTAAAAAAGAATGGGATTTAAATCAGAATCATTTATTTTGCTAGAGTACATGTGTAAAAAGGCTTACAAAATTTTTCCGTCCAGTGTGTTCTGTCTGCAAGCAGACGTGCAAAATTATTTGTAACAATAAATTAAATTATATAATATTAGCTTTTTCCCGCAGCTCCGCCTGCGTCAAAAAGTAGCCTGTTTGACCCCGGGTCTTCAACTATATTCATATCAAATTTCATCAAAATCTGTTCAGCGGTTTGGCCGTGAAAACGTAACAGACAGACAAACAGACAGACTTTTGCATTTATAATATAGTATAGATGTATACTAATATTATAAAGCTGAAGAGTTTGTTTGTTTGAACGCGCTAATCTCAGGAACTACTGGTTCGAGTTGAAAAATTATTTTTGTCGTGGATAGATCATTAATCGAGGAAGGCTTTAGGCTATATAACATCACGTTGCGACTATCAGGAGCGAAGAAACAGTCGAAAATGTGGAAAAAACGGGGAAAATTATTCATCTTTGAGGGCTTCCGTTGCGTGCGCTGCGAAAACCGTTCGAGATACCCAAAAAATATGTATGAAAGAATTATTCCTCTTTAAATTATCTAAAAAAATGTCCGCGACAGTATATGTCTAGCTTTTAAGATTAACTCACAATAACCGTTTTTATGATAATCAAGTTTGGTCGAAATTAATGCATTATTACAAATTATTTGTCAGAGTTGTATCAACATAATAATATTTATTGATTAAGAGTATTTAACTGTGAACAAAATTGTCTTTGACATCACTTAATTTCAATAAACATCTTATATGATAATACAATTTTAAAATAACTCTGAAACAAAATTCACACGCGCCGCGTGATGAGCGCTCGCCCATGATTCCCAAAATAACTATTCCACGCGGACGAAGTCGCGGGCACAGCTAGTTTTTTATATTTGAGGAACTTACCTTATGTCCATTAGACATATTGATAAGTATGGACGGTGGCGACGTGCAGAACAAATCGGCGTAGTACTCGAGCGGGTAGTTCTGAGGAATACACATGGCCGTGCGTCGGTCCCACGACAATCTGGAAAAACAACCTTATTTAAAATAAATAAAACAAATTACCTTTGGCGGGAAGCTGGGAGGAGCAGTTTGCACTTACTGTTTCCCGCGGCTCCGCCTGCGTAAAAGTATCCTATGTTTGACCCCGGGTCTTCAACTATATTCATACCAAATTTCATTAAATCCGTTAAGCGGTTTGGCCGTGAAAGCGTAACAGACAGACAGACTTTCGCATTTATAATATTAGTATGGATGGATTGTTTCTAATATGTGTTTTTTTTTTAGTTTGGGTACTCAGGTACTTTGGGAAAATCAGGGTGCACAGGGTCGATTGACCATGTCACCCACTCGATATAAATGAATTAATAGTGGATCATTTTTCGCAAATTGTTCGAAAACAAGCGTGAGTGTTGGGAAGTGATACAGTGTTTGATTTATGTGATTTCCTTGCTTGTTGCCAAAAGCTCCTGGAAATCGCTTAGTGCAGTTTTTCTACCACTTTGCCTGACTCTTCTGACTCGTCTTGACTTCACTTAACTACTGACGTGACTTTAGACTTTCTTGACAAAACAACTTAGTTTAAAAATTTTACTTGTCGCTGGCTAAATACGAAAGTAAGAGCCATATTGAAAAAAAAACATTGGTAACAGTAAACAATCAACAACTTTTTATATGAGGAGTCACCTGTAATGCCCGTCTCCCAAAGCGATGAGGTTTCGTTCCAGCACCAGCTCGGCCAGATTAACATTCAGCTGCCTTGCTCGCTTCACCGCCTCCAGGGCAGTCTTTTTCGTATATACCTATTAAAAGCATATTGGACGTACTGAGTGAAGTGAATGCAATTATCAAAACCAATAATGTGGATTCAGTGTTTATGTTGGGAGACTACAACGCACACCCCGGTGAGTTGTTTGACTGTGAGTTGCTTAGTTTTTGCTCTGAACAATCTTGGACATGTGTTGATCACGAACTTCTACCGAGTGACACCTATACGTTCGTGAGTGAGGCACACGGGTGCAAAAGGTGGTAGGACCATTGTGTGGTGACTGAAGCCGCACGTGACTCTGTAATCAGTGCGGAGGTATTATATAATACTTATTGGTCGGATCATATGCCCATGCAAATTGTTTTGCGATCTTAATCTGACTAGGTCTAAATCAAATATACCTACTAGTAGTGTCAATAAAGTGTTATGGGGTGATAGGGACTCGGCTCAAATAAGTCAGTATCATATTTATTGTCATGATAGGCTTAGGGAAATTGACTTTCCATCTGATTTTGCAGCATGTAGTGATAGGATATGTTCAAACAGCTCCCATAAGTCAATTATAGATAACTTATATTACAAAGTAGTTTGTATTTTGTCAGAGGCAGCCATATCTTGCTACAAAAGTAAACATAGGCATAATAATAAGAAATATGTTACTGGATGGAACAAACATGTAAAGGACGCCCATGGCGAGTCCCGCCTTGCTTTTCAGGTGTGGTCATTAAATGGCAAACCACAGTCCGGATATTACTATAACACAATGTGTGAGAAACGGAAAATTTTCAAAAGAAAGCTAAAGTAGTGCCAGGATAACCAAAATCAAATAAAAATGGACATAATAGCGAAATCACATAAGTCCAAAGATTTCAAGAAATTTTGGAAAAGCACCAACAGCCTTAATCCAAGGCAGGGACTTCCCATGAACGTGGCGGGTAAGAGTGTCCCAAGCGAGATCGCAATCTCAAGCCCAAATGTCCTCGGTGCTGCCGGTGCTCGAAACTGCGGGGCTGGTCGATGGCGAATTGTTAAGTATTAGAATACCTAATAAAAATATATTAGTTAAAATTCGTGGTATGACTAGGGGCAAGTCGCCCGGCCATGACGGGCTGAGCATCGAGCACTTGCAGCATGCAGGGGCACATTTACCAAGGGCCTTGTCGATGCTTTTTACCTTATGCCTCGGGCACTGTTACCTGCCAGGTGATCTGACGAGAACGATTGTGGTCCCTGTTCCTAAAAATAAAACGGGAGATGCGTCCGATCCCGCCAACTATAGACCTATCTCTCTTGCTACTGTCATTGCCAAAGTATTGGACTGTGTGCTTGACCGCCATATGTCTGACCATATCGAGTTGCATGATGCGCAATTTGGGTTCCGACCAAAGCTTTCTACAGAAAGTGCAATTATGGCGATGAAGCACACAGTACAGTATTATACACAAAGAAACACTCCTGTTGTGGGATGCTTTTTAGATCTTTCACAGGCATTTGATCTTGTTTCATATGACCGTCTATGGCAAAAACTAAGAGAGGACACGACGGTGGCAGGAGAGGTTATATCGTTATTAAGATATTGGTATAGTGGGCAACGCAATAGAGTGAAGTGGGCTGGATCTCTTTCGGAAGAGTATGGGTTGGAAGCTGGCGTGAGGCAGGGGGGATTGACCTCGCCACGCCTTTTCAACCTATATATAAATGGCTTGATTGGTGAGCTCAGCAAGACTGGTATCGGATGTCATGTGGACGGCATCGCAATGAATTACTTTAGTTATGCGGATGATATGGTCTTGCTGTGCCCATCAATCAGAGCTATGCGAAAGCCGATTCAGATCTGCGAGTCATATGCAGAGGCTAATGGGCTCAGATATAACTCGAAAAAAAGTGTTCTCCTTGTTTTTCATGGAGGAAACAATAAATATATGGACCTGCCGGCAGTAATGTTGTGTGGAGCTCCTCTCTCTAGAGTCGCAAACTTTAAATATCTGGGTCACTGGGTCTCGGAGGACTGTCGTGACAACCTAGACCTGGAGAGAGAACGGAGGGCATTGTCTGTGCGTTGTAATATGTTGGCGCGAAGATTTGCACGTTGTACGAGGGAAGTGAAGACAACACTTTTTAAAGCGTACTGTCAGTCCCTCTACACGTGTAGTCTTTGGGTCAGCTATACCCAGCGTGCATACAGTGCCCTTCGCGTTCAATATAACAACTCCTTCAGGGCGTTGATGGGGCTGTCGCGGCGTTGTAGCGCATCAGGCATGTTTGCGGAGGCACGCTTAGATGACTTTTATGCCTTAATTCGGAAGCGTTGTGCCTCCGCCCTCCAACGTTTGCGTGACAGCCCCAACGGTATCCTGAGGATGTTGGCTGATAGGTGGGATAGTCCACTACTTGCGCACTGGAACAGCTTGCACTGCAGGTAGGTGGGCTGTCGTACCTATCTGGCCTGTTTTTTAGTTTTTAATTTTTAATAATTGTTTATACTAACCCTAGGATTTAAGATTTCAATTGTTACTAACACTATGGACGTATGTCTGAAATAAAGATTTATTTATTTATTTATATTCTTTATTCATAATGAGTGAGGTTTAGGGTTGCCAGCAGATCGCCAAACCTAATAGCCGGACAGACCAGCCAGTTTGGCCGGACATTTGGCTAAAACAGATGGACACCCTACATTATTGAGGATGTCTCAGTATTCAAAGCTTTTCTGATTATTACACGACACGCAATCAAACAGCCTAACAATGTCCGGCTTTATTCGGCCGCCTGGCAACACTAAGTGGGTTACATGGTCAACCCTGTAAACCCTGGTGTCAGAGTTTTTCACGTTAACTGTTGGATCCGGCTGCCATCTGGTGATCGTTAAAGGAAACACGTCAGTGACCGAGAGGCCAAAGGAAAAAGTGACACCGCATACATACGTACATAGTCAATTTGTTCATGTACCCCACTCGATATGAATGAATGTTTTTTGTTGGCCAACAATGAGAAAGTGCGAGTTTTTGGTCGCCATTTAGATTTTGAGTTTGTCCATTTTTTAAAAATACTGAAAATTTGTGAATTAGAAATTTTTAATATCCAAATTTGGGTTAATCTGAAAATATCTATTTTTATTTAAAACTGCAGTTTAATCAATAACATTGTGATGTTCATCATTTGGTAATCAAATGATTGAGAAACTTTTTAATTAACCAAGTGGTCAAGGATTGGAGCAAGCTCCCGGAAAATGTTATAAATGCACCATCAGTTAACCAGCTTCAAAAATAGACTGGACAGATACCAATTCTCCAAACAAAATGACGCACACGCATCAGCTTAAAGCTGCTAGTGTGATCCACAATTAATAATAATTGATAATAATAATAGGGCGTAGGGATATGACGATCCCATCGCCCACTGGGTTCCCTTCCCAGTGCAGTCAGTCTCCGCAGGGCAGTTTGTGGCGAGCTGTTGGTGAGTGGCGACACAAGAACCTGAGTGCTGTCAGGGGAGGCCTCCGTCCTTCACCTCCAACCTTCAGCAGCCAAGGTCGGAGTGGACGCCGATGAGGAACAGGACCCTTACCTATGGCATGCCTTAGCCGGCCGGCTAAAGTGGAGTCGCAAGAGCTATATGCTCGAGGGTGGAAGTGTATTGCACGTAATGGCGTAATAACGGGGAAACCCGCTCACGAGGCAACTCGCGATGGCGAAACCGGAGCCGCACCTCTCGGCACCCTTAGCTGCTCATTCCAATGTTGCCCCTCTGTTGCCAAATGCGGCGAATATTTGGGGGGCCCATTCACTGAGTGGCGAGTCACCGCCTACCACTAATAGTCAGGAATCATGATTATGGCAGGTGTCCAATTTCTATTGCAATAACCATAACCCATTTTATTCTTTTCACTCATTAGCAATAATTCCTCCTTCTGCCCAGACCCGTTCATGGAAATGTCATATATTGATATAGCCGAGGACTGGTTTGGGCAGGAGCACCACATGACATCAACTTCTCCAAAGGGCCTCTACGCGTTGGATCCATATCCCCATGCCTCTCAAAGGACCGGTGCAACCCGTGAATTCCAAGCGGAGATGCATAATAATGATTGGCTTTTTGTTTTGTAACTAGGTATTAGAAAATCAATGGTTACTATGGTTATAACTTATTATAATTCAAACCGGAAACAAACCTTAAAAAAGTAATTATTCTTTTCATAATCCTCATAAAAATCTTCGAAATACGCTTTGAAGTACCGTTCTGGTTGCTTATTGTTCTGCAGCCGCTGAAAGGTGGGCAAGGCGTCTAAATGTACTATTTTAGTAATCATACCGGGTCTTATAGCGTTGAAGAATAGTCCTGGAAAAATAAAGTTATTATTAATCGATTGCAGCGAAGTTTAATAGGATGTTTGTGTTTGACTCTCTGTCACATATAATTTCAAAATCAAAATAAAAAGGCACATTTTGCAGCCGAATTACAATTTTATTTTTGTTTGTTTGTAATAACTTTATTTAACATTAACTGTTTCCCGTATAATATTAGTACGGATAAAAATAAATATTTACAGAACATCCATACTAATATTATAAACGTGAAAGTGTGTTTGTTTGTTCGTCCTTCTTTCACGTTAAAACGGAGCAACGGATTGATGTGATTTTTTGTGTGGTGATAGTACCTGGAGAGTGACATAGGCTACGCGGGCGAAGCCAGTACACTATAAATATGATTTTTAACTTAATTTATTTAGTAAAGTGTATAGAAAAATATAAGCAATTTTTATATGTTTTGACCTTTATATTCACACGCTTAAGTGTTTTGTTTGCTACTGTGTTGGAAACACCAGTCATTAGACTGTACAATTATTAAAGGTCCATTCATAGTGATGCGAAAGCCGCGCGACTGGCGGGACGCCCATCAGACATGAGAATATATAGAACTGCCATTAGCAGACCAGTTAACTTTGGCACACGCTAGTTCTTTAATATGGAGCTAGTGCCGTTTGAGCTCCATCATACATGCATGTTGGTACATGTTTCATACACTCACCCAATTCACAACCCATGGAATGTCCAACATAGATAAATTTAATCCACTTAAGGTGCTTCACAACAATATCTATGGCCCCCACGTAATAATACCTCCAGATAGGTAAACCTGAAAATATCAATAACAGAATAATATATATTTTTTCTCTTCCCTTTCATCTGACATTGGCTTTTACCTATAATCAAATATTTTCTGAAGTTGAAATGAATTAGGTGCTATTCCAAAATGGCAACATCTGGTTATCAAAGATTCGTTACGAACATGTACTAAAGTGTATTTACCACGGAGCAATTACAAAGAGGAGATGCCGTAATAAGTGTTTTGTAAGAAAGTTTTCGTGAGGTTACGCGGGACGGAAGGCAGACGTGCGGGGTGCATGGTTTCGGCCGTGGCTCCAACCATGGAGCACGAGCAATGACAAGCTCCGCCCACTTTTGTGTCGGCGAGGCGCCAATCATCACATCTCCTCTTTGTATTTGCTCCATGGTATTTACCTATATTTTGGTCATTATTTAACCACGTCGTGGCTCAAATTATTACTAGTTTTAAGAGCAAGGTGTGTAGAATATATACATAGGGCGCACTGTAAGTTTTCGGAACTGGCCACTTACATAAACAATATTTAAAAATTTATTGCAACATTTGAAAATAGAACTCTTTGGCTGTAGAATGCAGTTTGTTTCATCTGACTGTCTTTTGTTTTTACCTTGTGGCGCCATTTAAAAAATTGTGTGTCTGCATCAACATGGATTTAACTCGGGAAAATTTTCGTAGTATGATTTTCTACGATTTTAAGTGTAATTTGACAGCTCAACAGAGCATCGCTCGGCTTGAAACAGCTTTTGGCAATGAAGCACCATGCAAGACAACTGTTTATAGCTGGTTTGCAGAATTCAAGCGTGGTCGTATCAATCTCAGTGACGAATCTCGCGATGGTCGGCCGTCCACCGCTGTGACCAACAAAAACATCAATGCTGTGCGCCGTATGATTGAAACAGACAGGCATGTGACCTACCATGAAATTCGCGCATCCTTAGAAATAGGCATGAGTCAAATACAATTAATCCTACACAAACATTTGGGTGCGAGAAAGCTGTGCTCGCGGTGGATCCCACACAACTTGACCGAGGCTCAAAAAACGGACCGCGTCACTTGGTGCAGTGCCATGCTTACCAGATTCAACGAAGGTGCGTCAAATTTGGTGTGGGACATAGTAACAGGTGACGAAACATGGATTTATTGCTACGATCCCAAAACAAAGCAGCAATCGAGCGTATGGGTCTTTCAAGATGAGCCGAAACCAACCAAAGTGGCGCGCGTAAAAAGTGCATCTAAGCGGATGATTGCTTCTTTTTTTAATAAAACTGGACACGTGGCTACTGTTGCTTTAGAGAATCGTCGTACAGTGAATAGTGACTGGTACACGACCATTTGTTTGCCGGAAGTTATTGACGAACTCCGTAAAAATAACCGTAAACGCCGTATCATCCTGCACCACGACAATGCTAGTTCTCACACGGCCAGACAGACAAACGTCTTTTTGAAGGCAAAAAATGTAGAACTCATGAGTCATCCTGCATACAGTCCCGACCTGGCACCTTGTGACTTTTTTCTGTTCCCAAAAATTAAGAACCAATTACGCGGTCAACGATTTTCATCACCAGAAGAGGCCGTCGAGGAGTATGAAAAACACGTTTCAGAGGTCACCACAGAGGAGTGGCACAAAAGTTTTCAAAACTGGTTTCATCGAATGAAAAAGTGCATAGACGCCAAGGGAGATTATTTTGAAAAACAATAAATTAATTTTGTACCTTTAATAGTATTTTTTCATATTCATTCCGGAAACTTATAGTGCGCCCCACGTATCATATGTATTTCTTATTAGTGGCTATCCGTTTTTCCCAAATTATATCTGTGTCTGTGTTGATTTATCTATACAGTGGACATTATTTTTATTTTTAATTCTACCGGGCCCACCCTTACATCATGTTCTCTTATTGTAAAAAGGTTGGCTGGAAGAGATTGCTTAGCAATAAGGGCGCTTGTGCACTACAAGGAATTTTACTGTCCGGCAGTCCGATTTTTTACGGTCCGATTTGGCATGAAAAACACGACTGATTGCCTTGTGCACTTGTCCGTTTTTACTCGGATCGGTAAAGTGCAGTAAAAGGTCAGCTCTCTTTGAAACTACACGCCATGCATGAGTAACGTTAAAAAAGATGAAAATATCGTACATAATGTAATGATACAATACAATACAATATATATCGATACTTTATTGCATTTCCGACATCCATTTTTCCTACAAAAAGGGTTGCCTGTAAGAGATTGCTATTGCGATAAGGCCGCCTTTGCACATCATTTGCCCTTAGGGCGCTTGTGCACTACAAGGAATTTTACTGTTCCGCAGTCCGATTTTTTACGGTCCGATATGGCACGCCATCAATTTATATACTAGTTTGTGCACTATACGTAATTTTACTGTCTGAAATTTTACTTTTCCCTATTCCGGGCCGTTTTTTTCCGGTCCGAGATGACAGCAATGCAAAACGTATCTGTGCTTGTGCACTGCGTCCGCGATCATTTTTATTCATAATTGGGCGGGGCGGGTGCGGGGGATGGACGATGTATCACGCACATCTTTCCTTTCCTCACCTCCTCTGCTAACTGCGCCTAGGGATAATATTAATAAACACTTTTTTGCACCAGCAAAATACAATTTTAAGACATGTAGACATAATGATCTGCAAAGGCGGCCTTATCGCAATAGCAATCTCTTACAGGCAACCCTTTTTGTAGGAAAAATGGATGTCGGAAATGCAAATAAAGTATCGATATATATTGTATTGTATTTATTATATCATTACATTATGGCGATTGGCGTGTAGTTTCAAAGAGAGCTGACCTTTTACTGCACTTTACCGATCCGAGTAAAAACGGACAAGTGCACAAGGCAATCAGTCGTGTTTTTCATGCCAAATCGGACCGTAAAAAATCGGACTGCCGGACAGTAAAATTCCTTGTAGTGCACAAGCGCCCTAAGTCTGCCTTTACTCCATATTGTTAACAATGTTATAATTTCAGTTTGTGATTCACCAGATGTGGGCAATAAAGTTATATTGTATTGTATTGTATGTCAGATTTTAAAAGATGTCCAAAACTATATACTTTTTATGTAATGAGTAACTTGGAAGGTACATGAACTTGGGCCAAGGAAGCACTGGAAAGACTTGGAGTATGCGTACATCAGAGTGAAAAAGTTTATTCAGTTATTTATTTATTAAGGAAACAATTCTTATAAAAAAAAAACAAGTTTTAAGTGTAAATAAAATAATGTATGCAAATAATAGGCTGTTTTCGTAAAAAAAATTAGTCCGTCAGTTAGATAATCAAAAAGACGTCACAGTCTGCTACACTTTTTGCAATATGTGACATCACGAGCCCCGACTCTTAAACTTTGATGCATTATTTTCTATATCTATCTATCTGTCTTCTATCTATATTATATCCTATCTATCTATATCTATCTATCTATACTATAATAAAAGAGTAGAATCAATGTGTCTATACAATTATTATTTTGGGTAGAAAATGAGAGGGAACGACTAAAGACAAATAATATATTACAAAAAAATGCTATAAATAGATCTTGAAATATGTCACTAATATATTTTGATTCCCTAAATGACGGACTCATTTTAATGATAGTCTTATGACCCTGGAAACTAGCCTATTTTGTAAAAAACAAAGGTTATCCTTATCTTAGGTACCTGCAGGCAAAGGATCCGATTTCCCATTCCCTGGCAGATCGATAGCCACAAAGTAGTAGTTCTCAGGTAATTGTTCCACCAAGGGTATGAATGTTGCAGCACTGTCCTGCCGCCCGTGGACCATCAACACCGGTTTGCCATTCGGGGAGCCCCATGATATTACTGGAATTAACAATTAATTTTTTAAATTCAATTTGTTGTTATTTATACGTTTCTCCATGTTACAAAAAATTGTTTTACAATAAATGCAGTCTGTTTTTTAACATTATATATTATTAGACGTTTTCCGCAGCTCCGCTTGCGTCAAAAAGTAGCCTATGTTTGACCCCGGATCTTCAACTATATTCATACCAAATTTCATCAAAATCTGTTTAGCGGTTTGGCCGTGAAAGCGTAACAGACAGACAGACTTTCGCATTTATAATATTAGTATGGAGTATAGATTAATAAGTACTGTAGGGAACGCTGCGAGGAAAGCTTACGCAGCGGAATGTCCGCTTCCGCCCGGTCCTCGGTGCGGGCGCCGGCCAGTCGTCGACACAGAATTGTCAGAGTCACAGTATTTGTTGTTCAATTGAGTATGGAATAAACTATTTAACTAATATCATAGTTTCAGTTATAGCGAGAAACTAATTATCCTAAAGTATTATTAATTATTTTTGTGGTTATATGTTAAAATCTTCTCTTGCCTAATCCCTATACAGTATATAAAAATAAGTTTTCACTCCTTACCAGAAATATTCCCCCATGGAGAAGGCACAAACCATTCCTTAGTTAATTTCATAATTATGTACCTCTTCAGTGAAATGGTGTTTACTAGAATAATTATTAAAACATATGTCACTGGGTTTGTTTTTCCAAAAAGATTCCTTCTAATGTCGTCTTACTCCTTGTACCATTTGCAGCATATCTAAAAACTACCCAATTTTATTACTAGGTCACAGTTATCACAATCCCAGGTTAGGTATTTTACAAAGAACTAATAAGCCTAATTACCTACTTAGTGGACTTTGATTTCTACAGTCAGAAAATAATTAACCTGGTGAATTTGGTTTTAAGTATTTGCGACAAAAGAAATGTAATGAATTACTCTTCAACAGTTATTTAAAAATAAATGGTTCATGTATAAATAACTCTTTATTAAATTTACTGTAAATTAATTCACCTACGTTTTTGAAAAACTTGTGAAAAACATGAAAGCAAACTTTTTAAAAACAAACATGACATTGACTTGACACATGACATGATGAAGATAGTCACAGAGTAAAAGGGAATTATGGCAGTTCGCACACGGCGCTATGAGATTCGTGAGACGGGACTGCGATGCAACTTGAGTCGCAGACGTAGCTGTTTTGTATGAAAGATACTCTCGAGTGATTGATAGTCTGGCTAACGAAAGCGTGACCTGAGAAAAAGCGGCAAATTAAAAAAAATTTATATGGTATCCCTGACTATAGTTGGAGAAAAATGCTTTGATACTTGAATTTTTTTATTATTTTTATACTATGACGTTATAACTAAATGTATAATTTAAGAACCAAACCATGTCTTTTGTTCAAAAGCCTTATGGTACAGTCACCAGCAAGTTAAGGTATCTATTTCCATTATATGGTATAGTTCTCTAAATATACTATCTGTATAACCAAAGTCATACTGGAAATCCTTGGGGGAGGCCTAGCAGCATCCATCCCGCAGTGAACTTCTTGTAAAATTATGATATGCCATGACATTTTCGGCTTATAATTTTTATGTACATATGTTTCATCTAAATGGATGATTGATTTTCCTTCTGCTCGCTTAACCGCTATTTCTCGTAAGTAGCGATGTCTCCACGCAGCAATATCATAACGTTCAACTAGAACCATTCTTTCATTTTTATTTTTCTTGAATTCATATCCATTAGCAATCAGTATTATTCGCAGAGTTTCTCTACATCCACTAAAGTTAATACTTGAACGCAATTCTTCCAACAATGTTCGCAATGTCGGAACCTCCTTCCTCACAACATAAAATTCATTTATTTTATTTCTAATTGCATCAATATCAAAACTGTCCAAAGCTGACACTGATTTCGCGTGAGGGCGTTTTTTACCTGGAGTGCTCCACATGCCTTCATTCCCAGACCCCTCTTTTTTTTTAGTGTTGTGACACCTACATCTGCAAAACAAAGTAAGTACCTAATTATATGATGCATATTGAATAATAAACACAACGCACTTTGTGAAGTAAAACTAAATATAAAAATACATCACGATGCAAGTACATACCAGTCAATGAAGATATTTCTTCTAAGAACTTTGTCTGCGTATTTATTAATGTTTTTTCTCCAAATTTCTTAAACGTTTCAACAATGCTCTTAATTGTGCTGAGTCCTTCAATATCTCCAAGATTATCTACAACCATAAGAAAAAAATATCACTATTACGTTATCACTATATTGTAAATGTATTTATTTATAAGGCACATCAACAATATAAACACAAGCATTACATTTTACATTTTAAGACTTAATCAAGTGCTTATATCTACAATAGACGTGCACAACATTCAGGTATAAAAGTTCTATATTATATTCCATTCAACTGAATTACCAATACAGTACATCAGAAGATCAACAAACAAAAATTTTGAAATTTGGAATGAATACATTAATACAGACTAAATGAATTAATAAATTATGTTAGTTTTGTAAAATTTTGTTTTTATATAAGTTTGGAGGATCATGAAATATATCTAAGTTTAATAATTTATGCCAATCATTGTAAGTTGAAATATATCTAGAAATAGGAGCATGTTTACCCAGCCTCGTTTTACTAAAGGGAACTGAGAAAAAACTTTTTTATAACAACGTCTTTTATTTAAATTTGGAACACATATTTCTATTTCATTTAGTAGATTTGAACACACGGAACCTCTCATTATTTTTTGAAGAAATATTAAATCAAGCATTCGACGTCGCTGAACCAGAGTTTTTAGACCAAACAGCGAAAGACGCTCATCATAAGAGCACCTGTAGGATACACCCGGTGATATAAATGCTAAGTGTCTTAAGAAAGATCTTTGTATTCGTTCAATTCTTGTTGAATGGATAACATAAACAGGATTCCAGATAACACTACCAAACTCGAGAATGCTCCGGACTAGTGAGTTAAATAAGATAATTTTTGTATAAACATTTTTAAAGTCTTTTGTATTTCGTCTAATAAAACCAACCATTTTACACGCTTTTTTTATTATATTATTGTAGTGTGATATGAAGCTTAGCTTTGAGTCCAGAATAATACCCAGGTCACGAACCTCAGGAACAGACGCGACATCTTCTCCGCCTATATTATACTGAGTTTTAATAGGTTTTCTCTTTCTAGTGAAGGAAATGTGTTGACATTTATTTATATTTAATCGCATATGATTATCCGCACACCACTGTGAAACTCGATTGAGATCATCTTGGACTAAACGCCCATCATCCACCGACGAAACCGTTCGATATATTTTCATGTCATCGGCGAATAAAGAACAATTGCAATTGCGTATGCATTTAGTTATATCGTTTATAAATAAGGTAAACAAGATAGGGCCAAGATGGGAACCTTGTGGTACTCCAGAGTTTGCAATGTATACTTTAGATTGGTATCCATTTATGACCACAGTTAGCTCGCGATTTGACAAATATGAATCAAACCATCTCAGAAGTTTATCGCATATACCATATTGGGTGCAAAGTTTATACAAAAGGACAGCACGATCAACGCGATCGAAAGCACTGGAAAAATCGGTGTAAATAGCGTCTACTTGAAGGTTACGATCAACTTCAGACATAATAGGCGTCAAATATGAAACCAGATTTGTGGCTACAGATCTTCCCTCCCGAAAGCCATGCTGGTCCGGCGTTACTAGTCTCTTAGTGTGACTTACAAGCACAGGACAAATAAGTGTGTCGAAGATTTTTGGAAAAATTGATAGAATAGATACTGGTCTATAATTTTTTACATTAGATGGGTCACCTTTTTTGAAAATCGGAACTACTCTAGCCTGTTTCCAAAAAGAAGGAAAGCAACCACTACTTAATGATCTATTAAAAATCAATGTAAGTGGATAAGATAAAGCTTCCGCACAACGCTTAACAAAAAGCGGGGGAATATTATCCAGACCGGCACCTTTATTTGGATCCAGTTTCTTTAGCTGCTTAAGTACCTGTCGTTCACTTACTACGATCATGTCTAACTTCGAATCAATGTTTGGGTCATTACTCGTATTTTGGCATGACTGATAAGTTTCGGTATTCGTGCAACCAAATATTGACCCAAAGTGAGACGCAAATAATTCCACAACTTCCGATCCCGACAATGCTGCGCTACATCCATCACTATGCACTTGAGAAGGTATTCCGTTTAGAGATGTATTTTTTCTTTGTTTAATGAAAGACCAAAATGCCTTTGGATTTTTCTTTATATTTGACTCGATATTATTAATATATTTTTTGTAGCATAGAGAATACAGCTTATCGCATCGTTTTTTAATTAAATCCAATTCAAACGGATCTTGAGGATTTTTATACATACGCCATCTTTTCCTAAGTTTATCTTTCTCTTTTAAGAGGCGAATAAGGTCCCGGGTAAACCAAACTGGATGAGATAGCTTTCGCGGCTTTCGTTTTGGTACAAATTTTATTATTATTTCATTTAGTACATTATAAAACTTTTTAACTACTATATCCACATCAGCACAGTTTCTAAAGCATTCCAACCAATCGACATTTTTCAGTTCCTTTAAAATTTCACCATAGTTAGCTTTATAAAAATTGTAATCAGAACGAGGCATCGAGTCTAAGAGACTTACCATTTTAAGTTTAACAGTTAACAATAGTGGTGGATGGCGATGATCCATTTTACTTATCAAACAAGAAGACTCTTGAACATCACACGATACATTACTTAACACAAGATCTAAAATTACATTTTCACAATTGGTGACGGAATTTCTTTGTTGTAACCCTGTTAGAGCTATGAAGTCATGTAAAGCATATCCAAGAGTACTGTTGTAATTATTTGCAACCATATAATTGGCGTCGTTTGATTTAGACCAAATAATACTTCTCATATTAAAGTCTCCAATCACGAGAATATCATCAAAATTACAAGCAACTTCCGTTGTGTATCCAAAAAAGTATTGAGTTCTTTAAATTTAAAAGGAGATGAACTACAGACAGTATAAACAGCGCATATTCCCAATTTTTTAATTACATTTCTATCACTAATTTCTATTTCAACCCACAGATCATCACAAGAACTCTCTTTATCCATCAAACGTTTGCTTTTAATTCTGCCGTGTACAGCGATCAATAAACCTCCACCATCAACCTTTGAATAAAACTCCGAACATGTACGATCGCGGCGATAGACTGTGTATCTATTGTCTATAAATTCACTATTTAATACATTACCATTTAACCAGGTTTCTGTAAACACGATGATGTCAAAGTTATTCATCAAAATATTTTTGTAAATATCATTTGTTTTCGTGCGCATTCCACCTGAGTTCTGGTAATACAAACGAATAAATTTTACAAATAAACACCACTACATGTTAAATAAAAAAAAATGTTAATTAAGAATATATAAACAATCTATTCTAGTACAGACAGAGTGTCCCTGCTAATAATCCACTTTGCTTGTAATGACTCAGTTTTTCTGACGAAAATTTTTCCGTTTCTCACCCAAACAAACTTGTATGCCAACTCTTTGGCTTTGATGCGTGTTGCTGCATGGAGGGACTTATTCCCTGGAGATAAGTGTTCAGACACATATATTTGATTCTTATCACCCCCAATGCCTATAGCACTTGTGTTTAATTTGTCCTGTTTGTTGTTTCTGTTGTATGTCCACACCGCCGCCAGAAAGGCGTCACGACAGCGGGGGCTTCGCAACTTTACAACTACCAAACGAGGACGGTTACTAGTAGCATTCATTTTTGCGACACGGAAGCATGAAAGTATGTCTCCATCATTTACGGGAAGAGATACGGTTTTTCCTATCTGTGTCATAATTTGTGCTAAATTTTCCGAGCGGTGCTCCGGTAATCCATGAATTTCAATGTTAGATTCACGACTGTGCTGCTCTATTGTTCCTAAGCGATTGGACAAGTCTTTAACTATATTGCGTAATTCAATGTTTTCATTCTTAATTTGCTTAATGTCTTCTTCACGTGATTTTAATAAATTGTTTATTTCATCGTATTTTTTGTTTATAAATTCTACAGATTTCATGACCTCTGCTATTTGATTCTTAATGGGTTTGACAACGACGTTTCCAATATTTTCGGTAACACCTCTTTGAGCGCATCCGCGATAAGTTTGTTTAAATCACTCGATTGATTGCATATTTTCGGGGAGTCATCAGATTCCGACTCCAATTCAGGCGAGGTAAAACGTGAGCGTTTGTTTGGCTTAGATGAACTCTGAGTGCCATCAGGCGGTGATGATGCTGAGATGCGTAATGGGGTATTTTGGTTATCCGCCTTTGGACATTTACTCAGGCATGCTTGACACTGCCAATTATTTCGACTGTCTTTACTCATGGCACAAAACTTTTTAAAAGATACGTTAGCGCAAAGTATGTCGTAATAAAGGTCGCATATTTTACACTGTAGAAAATCATTATTCTTAATAACATGCGGGCAGCCTGCACAATTTTTAGTGGCCATGTTACAAAATGAATAATCAAATCAGTAAATATCAAAGCGCTCACTGAGTTATAACTAGAATCGTAGCGTAGACTCGTAGGCATAGAAAGCGGTGCACAAAATATGAATGTCTACGCCGTACGCGTAGCGGTGTTATTCGCGTGCAGAGCGGCCAGTGCTGCAGGGGCAGGCGGGCGGGACGCACCGCGATAAGCAGTGGACTGTGCAGATGACTCACCGACTCGGCTGTTTTCTCGAACAAATTGATGATAGGATTCAGATATTTGCCTTTAGTTCTTGATTAAAATATAATTCACGAGTCTCATTCAAATGAATTGTTTACTTTCACTGACACACTTAATATAATTATAAATTAAACTTTAAGTTCCAAGTTGATACCAATGAAATAGAACACTAACAGCAGAACGATTAATAAACGATGTATACGCGCTGACGCACGACGCACCGACCTTGAATAGAATGTATCTATTAATCAGCTATAATATATATATATATTAATTATAGCAAACATTAAGATTACAAACTCGTACTAACCTAAAAATTCGGAGATAGCATCTAAACATTGCTGTTTTTCTTGGAAAACATCATCTTTCTCTACTTGTTTTAGTTTAAACTTCAGTTGTCGTACGTTACTTTTGATCGTTTTACCCATATTTGCAGCAATTATTTTATAAAACAAATGTAACAAACGGAAACTCGCAAAACAATAACAGACGTTGACATCAAGTTGACAGACTAAAATAATGTTGCCATAATATTTTTTTAAGAAAAGACCAGGTCACGCTTTCGTTGGCCAGACTCTAGTATTATACGGACGTAACGGGTAGTATATTCATTATTCAAGTTTCATTGAAATAGCGCCGTGTGCGAACTACCTATATTTTAAAACCATTGTGTCTCTCCATCCATTGCTATTTTATTAGTAACAAGCCTGGATTTGTTCACATTGGTCTAGCTTTCTGTAAAAATGGTTAGGGGCGCGTTGAGTAGCAGTCGTTCTATTGTTGTTAAAAATTATAATCATAATTATAAGAGTATAGATGGAAACCGGTATTCTAAGACCCAAAATTAACGGTTTATAGAGTGGTAAAAAATAATAATTCTATTTTAGGATACTGGAAATACCTGTTCAGACCGATTTTTGGGTTAATACCGATTGTTATAACATTTTAGCTCAAACGGAAACCGGAAAGTGGGTTGAAAACACCCAAGATTTGATGTCATATGGATCTAGAAAAAATATCTAGAATTTTTTGACTAAATACAGATCTTCAAAAAAATTCTAAATCTAAGATATAATACAAACCAGATTACAGGTTGGAACTAAATAAAACCTGATTAATAAGAAAACTTTTAGTAAAAAAATAATATTTGCGTGGGGCGCACCATGGCCGCACCCCTTTCAATGTTATTATCAAGTCGTTGCCATGGCAACTTCTGTATCGTATTCATACGTTCTCTTTAAAACGTGCTCGTATCTTAAAATCTTATTTAAGTAATTTTAAATAGTTAATCATAGTACATAACTGTTAAAGAATAGACAAATAATTATATTCGCAAAAAGTTTATTTGTAGGTTTATGGGAATCAGGATTGGCTTCAAGTGACTATCAAATGTATTTTTGATGATAATTATTACAAACTATGTCAAGGTAAGTAGCAAATACTTAAGTAAGTACTTTATGTTATGTAGTTTGATGCAAACATGTGTTTTGCATATTGCATACACACTTTTTTTTTTTTTTTGTTAACGGAGGGGAAATGTATTTACGCACTCAGTGTGGGACTCCCAGGCAGAGTGCCTGGACTACCCACTAAAACCCCTCCGGCGTTTCCGCACCGGCTGTTGAGGGCGCCATGGGGTCGCGTTAGCATTCTACCACGACGCCCTCCAGCCATGGCCTTTCGGCCCCGACCGTTGGCCTTTCGACCACCCCCCCAAATCGGACAGTGCCCAGCCCATAAATGGACCACGCCCATCCCCCAGGCCCACATCCATTCGCCGTCTCATCATAGACGGCGGTGGAGTGGGCTGTTGGCAGAAATTGGCCGACAGTCAACAAGACCCCGACTACCAGGGAATTATTAACTGTCACCCAGGGTGCACTGCCCCGAATCCCTTGTCAGCCCGCCCTCTCACCAGATCCGTGGGATCAAATGAGAACGCAAAGCTTTCAAAGGACCGGGCACTCGAGGAGGTTCCCTGCCCTGCACCCCATATTGCATACACACTTACCCCAACCCCCTTTTGAAAAAAGAGGCTTGTGTTTAGCTCAGTCTTCAGCTTCATCCATAGCGAAATTCATCAAAATTTGTCTAGCCTTATGACTTAAAAAAAAAAGATGATTGTAGATTTTTTTAAATAAATAAGTAGTTAGCCATAAGCTGTCAATCAACCAATTTAAGTAAGTTTTTTTTTATAGTGAACTCATTAGATAGATTTATGTTTAAATAATGATAACGATGCATGCTACAAGAAAATCAACAGATAATAAAACTAAGAGTAAGATTCAATCGTCTAAAGAAGAAGTATCTAGTTCCCAAAAAGATGAAAAGAAAAAAGTTCCTATCACCCCAAGAAATTACCTTCGAAAGGCTTCAACCACAGACATTTATGGACAAAAAGAGGTCCTAACGAAAGCGCCTAAAAAATCCCAAGCTACTACTAGAACGACTTATTCCTCCCCAATGAAAAATTTACTAAAATCTTCATCCTCGGCAGTTAGTCAGATTAGTAGAACTTCTAAAACTTCAAGTAAAGTTGAGGCAAAGGACGTTTTAAATTCAGCAAGAAAGCTTAAAGATGAATTTAAACAAAGTTCAAAGTCTGCAAGAGACATTGCTATTTCCAATGTAACGATTAATTCGCCGAATGCCAAGAAAAAGCTGCAGTCAAAGGGCAAAATAGATAATGGGTCTAATAAAAAAGTTACTGATAGAGATAGTACTAAAGATAGTAAAGATAAAAAGAAACTAGATGTTAGTGAACACGCAGGTAATACAGGTAGGCAACGAACTAAAACAAGGACGTTAGAGGACAATGAAATAAAAGTCTTGACTCCTGCTGTTGTTGACAATAATGCTGAAATGATCAAACTATCTCGGTCACTAGCGGCAAAACCTAAGGCATTTTATGTCGATTTAGATGAAGGGCAATCTAAGGTAAGTTAAATACAAAATACGAAAACTATGAAATTACATATGCATTTGTTGCACCTCTAAGCTTGTTTATTTCCTAACTATAACAATTTTGCACAAAGAATCATAAGATTGAGCAATCAAAATTATTGCAGGTTCAGAATAATGAAGTAAATGATGAAGACATCAGTTACGAAGATGATTTCGAAAGTTACGAATCAGATTTCGATTCGTACAACAGTTCCAACACTGAACAGAGTGCAAATGATGATAACAGTGATGGTGGCGGTAGTGGTGATTCGTTTGAACATCATAGTCAGGAAAGTAAGGACAGTGAAGAAAAAATGCTGGATTCTGGTGAGTTGTACATATGGAATTTCTCCAAACTCAAGTAATATTGGATGTTAGATAGTAACACAAGTCTGCGCTGTTTAAGTAGATAAAAATAGTATAAACCAATATTTTGTTGATTGTGATAAAGCATTCTTTTAATGTAGATTCGTCTAGCGTTCAAAAATTTAAAACTTACTAGGTATATTTCAACATTGTTGTTGCTTCTCTTGAAATACCCATTAAAACCTCGATATCTTCTATGAAATCAATGTGAAAATGTTTCTTTTGGTTTATTTTCTGCCACAAATTATTTTTTTACAGGAAATTTTGAGCTGCAAGAAGCTCAGCGGTCCGCTTGCAGAACCATGCCAGCTTTAGATAGCATAAAGGAAGATAAAGAGACGGATGTGAAGGTTTCTTTGACCGATGAAGGGTTTCAAGATTTGAGTAGCTCTAGCCCTGCCTCAAGTATGAAGACTGTTCAAATTGATATAATAAGGTACTTGTTTGATGTTTGAAGAAAATTACTTGAATCTTTCCTAAAAAAATATAATTAGTCCGTCAGTTAGATAATCAAAAAATATTGGAGACGTATTTTTTTCTTTTGAAAATTAAACAAAGAATGGTAAAGATATGGCGCGTTAAAGTTCCGTGTGACGTCACAGTGTGCTACACTTTTTCTCAATATGTAATTGTATACGTCACTAGCTCCCCCTTCTAAACTTTGATGCGTTATATCTTTATAATTTATCGCTCAATTGACAAAAGAAAAATACGACACTAATATATTTTGATAACGGGCTAATTTTAATATTAGTCTTTTGACCCTGGGAACTAGCCTATTACTAGGCTAATATTTTGCACGATTTAGTTTGAACTTTAATTTATTTGAATATATTACAGGCCGCTTTTTATAGATTTCAATAAAGCTAAAGAGTGCAAACGCAAGCGAAAAATATTCGAGAATCTCAAGCAAAGAGCGAAAGATATACTCAGCATGATAACACTGCACGAAATGTCTTATAGTCTATTTGAAATGAAACCGATTCCTTATGATTTATTCATGGCTACATTTGGTCGCTCAAACTATACGCAAATAGCCGTGCAAACTTTTGAAGATAGTATCTCGGAAGAAGTCCAAACTGATAATATTGAGTGTGATGACAGATGGACACAACATCCCGTTGAATTTTCCAATCATGACATTTATCTAAAAGATGTTATTAAAATAAATAATAGTACTCAAAATAACGAAGATTATTTGTCAAAATTTACGCTTCTGGTAAATAAAGAGTCAGACAATATAATTAAGAATGAAATTGATACTGGATCAAATTATAAAAAAAATCCGCTAAGAATTTATTTTGAACAAAAAGATGGCGTAGGTGATTGTAAAGTGTTGCGGTGTGAAATATACGAATCGAAATTAAGAAATTATGATTTTAATGTAACAAAATTAAATACTTTTTTGAAAAAGGTTTTGAGTAGAGTCAGTCACGTTTTATCTTTGAACACAAGCGATCAAGAAGTAACAGATGTAAAGAGAAATTCTAAATTTCCATTTAGTAAAGAATACGTTTCACTATCTAATACAGATATAACAGATGAAAAATTTTCTTTTATAAAAAATGCCAAAATAACAAACGTTGTATTTTCTGATACAAAGAGTAATCTCATAATGACTATACATAAAAAGACACAGAACTCTATAGACAGAAGTATTTCGTGTTTGTGGGATTTGAGTATTGTTCGACGAGAGCCTATCAAAGTTATCATAGCTGTAAGTAATATTACTATTGCACGATTTCGAGGTAACACTGATGGAATTTATGCAGCCGCTTTAGAAGATGGGTAAGCATAATAATTTTATAAACCATAAGTACTTAAGTAATTATAATTTTACATGACTTTTTCTAAGCATTTATCCAAACTATTGATACTGTTACAAATTCCTAGCTATGTAATGTATTACATATTACGTTATTGTAAAAAAAAAGTATTCTAACAAAGAACGGTTTTGACTAAAAGAGAAAAGGTCGTCAACAAACTTAATAAGCTGGCAAATAATTGCATTCGTTTTATCTTTAACTTGCGTAAATATGACCACATATCTTCATATCGTGCTCAGCTGACATGGTTGCCAATGCCTGAACGTCGGAATGCTAGAATTCTCCTTATGCTCTTCTCTATACTCACCAATCCTCACTCTCCCAACTATCTTAAATCTAAATTCTGTTTTCTCAGCTCTAACCATTCTCGATCTCTCCGGTCTTCCAACAGCCTGGTTTTGGCCACCCCTCTTCACCGCTCGGTCTTCATGGAAAAATCATTTTTACTCCAGGCCACAAAGTTATGGAATGCTCTCCCTGAGACAATCAGGAGAGCCCCCAGCCGTTCTGCCTTCAAGCGCGCAGTTCATAGACTGTTTGTTCTGCAGCAAGTCGCGGAGTCATAGTCATCCAATCTATAATCTATGTATTGTATGTATATATTTTATATACTTATTTTATGTATTTATGTATAATATGTAATCTTATGTATTATTACTTTTCTTTTGTATATATTTTATCTTTCTTGTGTGTTCGTGATTTAGTCTTTATCGCCAACTTTTCTTTCTCTGTTTGGTCCCATGGTTGACTGGTAGAGAATGCCACTTGGCATTAAGTCCACCATTTGTACAAATTCTTGTATTGTGCAATAAAGCTTAAATAAATAAATAAATAAAAGGTAAAAGTACTTAGATGCTTATTTTGTTACTTAAAAAATGATTCATTTTATTAATTTTTTTCAAAAATTCTATTATTTACTAGCTGTTTCCCGCAGCTCCGCTTGCTTCTAAAAGTAGCCTATGTTTGACCCCAGGTCTTCAACTATATTCATACCAAATTTCATTAAAATCCGTTCAGCGGTTTGGCCGTAAAAGCGTAACAGACAGACAGACAGAAAGACAGAAAGACAGAAAGACAGACAGACTTTCGCATTTATAATATTAGTATGGATTATTCGTCTTCTAGATCGATACATGTGTGGGACTTATCTGAAGAAGCAACATGGCGACTCGATAATACCGGCAAAAAGGCAACCAGTATAGTAGAAGCGGATATTAAAACACCAACCTCTAAAACAGAGAGAGATAGAGAATGGAATCATCAGAACAGCAATATAAATTACAATGCGGTGAGTAATACAGGAGGTGAGATTAACTGCTGTAACATAAGGTAGATTACTCAAACTTCAGGTAAGTAATCAAGGAAACTCCACATTCCCATCTTTGAAATTCAAAAGACGATGGTGTTATCACAAGTGGTAAAGTCTAAAATTGTCAAAACTGAACAATCGTTTTTAAAAATACGTTAATATGAAAAGTTGGTCAAGTCATCAATCTATCAGTCAAGTCTTTTTGTGGAAAGCCGTCGTTCAAAAATTGTGAAGTCTTCAAGACTCAAAAAATGACCACAACAGGTCAACATTTAATCTAAAAGCAACTGCCACGAGATTGTGTATGTATTGAAATGCAATAAATAGACAAGATGTATATAAATACCTATTACCTACCTACATTCTAAACTAGATATTACTTAAAATATTACGGAAGCAGAAGTAACAAAATGACAATAAACTTAATGGACCGCCCATATAGATTATGTATGTTAAAAATTAAATAATATTCCCTTATATTAATAATTGGTGAATAATAATTAATAATTGGTTGCCTGGAAGAAATTGCTATTGCGATAAGGCCGCCTTTGCGCAAGGTTATTTTTCTTGTAATTGCTTGTATATATCAATGTATCCTTGTTGTGCAATAAAGAGTTTTTGTATTGTATTGTATTGGTGTCGTATAGCCGCGGAGACTAATTATTAATCTAAGCAATATTCCTATGCTCTCTCCAGGTTACAAAGAATTGTAAACCAAAATACAGTTATAACAGCGTATGATGCATATGTAGGTGCCACATTAAAGTATGGAGTAATATTTTGGGTAATGCAACAGATAGGGAGATCGTATTTACAGCACAAAAACGTTGCGTCAGGTCGATGTTGCAATTGAAATTAACTGAATCATGTGAACCATATTTTAGGAAATTTTAATTAACTTACTCTGCCTTGTAATATGAATGAGCTGTTTTTGTACACAAAAATAAAAATTTGTTTACACCTCTCATAGGGGCTCGTAACAAGACAAAAGTTAAACAATTAACTTTTAAAACTGCGTTAATGAGAAAAAGTGTATTTGATAAAGACCCTACCATGAAGTAATTACAAAGAGGAGATGCCTTTTGAAATGGCGCAGTGACGTGATCATTGGCGCCTCGCCGACACTGCAGTGGGCGGAGCTTGTCATTGCTCGTGCTCTATGATTGGAGCCACGGCCGAAACCAAGCATCCCGCACGTCTGCCTTCCGTCCCGTAGTAGCCTCACAAACACTTTCTTACAAAACGCTTATTACGGCATCTCCTCTTTATAATTACTCCGTGGACCCTACTATCCATACTAATATAATATTATAAATGCGAAAGTCTGTTTGTCTGTCTGTTACGCTTTCAAGGCAATGAATATAGTTGAAGACCCGGGGTTAAACATAGGCTACTTTTGACGCAGGAGGAGCTGCGGGAAACAGCTAGTATATATTATGTTGTCAAAAATGCTGCGATCAACTACAAATGTAGGAATGTTCAAAAAGACCCTACATAAAATGCTAGTACAAAAACGTTACTACAATCTCAATGACTTTTAAGCTTTTATCGCGAGCTTTGAGCGCGGCAACCGAATCAAGAATCAAGAAATTCCGTAACAAAAATAAAACCTACCACCCCCCCACTCCGTCTACCATGTAGGCTTACAAGCAAATTTGCTGTTGATAAAAAATGCTATGCAATAGCTTTACCGCGGCAGTCCCCGAGTGCCACACGTTTTTTTTAATGACAAACTGAAAATATAATGAGGTAAATGATTTGATTTGATTTTGATATATATATATATATATTTGTTTAAATTGGAATATGTAATTTAATTAAATTGAATAGATATGTTTAATTTGTATAACTATATTAATATTGACTAAGATTTGTTTGTACGCCTTTCGGCAGAAAACAGAGTTCTAGTATGTAATATCTTTTGTAACCTGTTTTTCCAAATAAACATTTTTGATTGATTGATTGATTGATACATGTTTCAGGCTTCGTCACCATCGCCTTGCCAAGTCTGTTCGTATACAAGCAGTGCCGCTGCCATGAACGAAGAGGCATCGGGAGGTACCGTGGTCGGCTTTGAGCTGGTGTGGCACGCTAACCCCGAGACCAGTCAAGGAAGGAAAGTGGTGGGACAGGTCAGTCAGTGAAAACCAAATCCATGTTTGATTTTAATCCCCAATGTCTCCTCCTACACAGCAGAGAACCGGGCTGTTATGGCGGCCGAACAAACAATCTATAGGACTTGGAAAAACTAGAACTGAAAGTTAAAACAGAAAGAAAGAAAGGAAGAAAGAAAGAAATAGTTATAAGAGAGAGAGATATATACATACGATAAGTTCGACGTATTTGTGTATGTTCATATTTGCGCCACGTTTGCCTGTACTATGAGACTTGGACGTTAACAAATTCTCTATGTCAAATTTGTAAGCTCCACTAGCGGATAGTAGGGTAAATTTCATGAGAAATGCAAAACGTGGTCTCTAACAACTGATCTTAGAAATTTGCAGTGCCTGTTGGTAGTGCCTACCATGATTGCCTGACCTGTCTTAAAATGTATACAATTAGTAGTGAAAGATATAAAATAGTTCATGTAATTGTACGATGGGGTACCGCTAAGTCATGTGGACTTGGAATTAGTATTATTAACAATGATATACAAGACTGCAAACATTAAACATTGGAGTATAAGTTTGAGACTCCCCTTTTCCCCGAAAATGGAGCGCGACGGGAGAGACTGTGTATGAATGAACACTTTATTGCACCATTTACAAACAAAAGAAACACATAGTTAAATCCAATACAACTAAAATTTGTGTAATTGGGTGTTTAAAAAACTTTTTGTTTTTTTACAGGTCTGTTCCCTACAAAACATAGGCATTTTAACAATATGGGCGATAATACGTGATAAAACCAATACTTCGGATGACATCGGCAAAGCATTCTGGTCAAAAATTAAACTGGAACTAAACCAAAGAATCTCTTTAATCGACTATTTAAGTACACCTAAAGAACCGTTGTATGATTTACATTCAAACTTCAATCTCGATGCCGCAAAAACACGTATGTCGCTGAGGAGAAAAGAAAATAAAATTACAAAAAACATTTCACGAATAAAATCAGCAAGTTTTGACAGATCAAACAGTGTTGCCAGTGTAAAGAGTAAAGGAGTATTGCCAAGGGAAAATAATTGGGAGAACGGTATTATTTGCAATGATTTGAAAATAATGAACTATAATATTGGTTATTGTTATTTAGTAGCAAAAAATTGTGGCGAAGTACTGACTTGCTCAAGGGCAGTGGGATCTTTCAAAGTTAACGAAATTAGGGTTTCGAGTAAGTACCTAGGTTATTTGAAATAAAATCATTTCAAACGTACATCCCGTGATGGCCACCTTTTTTAACAATTTTTTTTTAGATGACACATCAAGTGTAACCAGCCTTGAAGTATCAACTCACGGGCCTTACTTTCTGGCAGCCACTGATTCAGGAACCGTCAACTTGTGCTCGGCGGTGCAGAACAGGGTTCTTCTTACATTGGACTGCCGGTACGCCGATAGAGCTATTAAAAAAATATATTTTTAAATTACTAAGCCATTTTTTTTTAATGTAAGCAACTTTTTTAAGGAATCGTCCACAAAATCAAGAGAAGTTACACATCCACAAGACGGGCCGCTTTATAGGAAGTGTCACTGGAAGAGCAGCCAACCCAGAAGAAATCTCAATAAGCCATCAAGTAAGTTAATACTTTATCATACTCATGTCTAAGATAGATTACTACCTGTACTTAACATTCACTACTGCCTCCGTGGACCAGTCATTAAGGCGTTCGCCTTCGACCCGGTGGTCGTGGGTTCGATTCCCAAGGGATGCATACTTTGTTGTTTCCAGTTTGGTTAGTCTGATAATAATGATTATTTCGTGCTTTAGAAGGCACGTCAAGTCGTTGGTGGTCGTTATAGGAACCACGTCAAAAGCCGAAAAAGGCGGTTCCGAAAAACTCTTACACCAGGGTCGATTGACCATGTAACCCACTCGATATGAAATGAATGAGTTGTATGCGCTGACACCAACGATTTCCATTCGACATTACGAGTCATACTATGTGTGTTGAGTACTTACAGGGGTAACGTAAATTTCAAAGTGATTGTCAAAAATATTTTTTGAAAATTTCGCTATTACGTATGCAGGTATGTAACGTTAATTTTACCGTTATTTTTCAAAGTAAGTAACGTTACCTAGTATAATTTACCACAATAATATTAATCTATAGCACGCTCTAAGTAACATTACCGGACTTTTGGCGGGAAGCTGTGAAGAGCAGTATCGGCGCTGTATTTTATTTTCCAAAATGTGTTTTTTTAGTGTTTCTGCATAATAATGATGGATTATTATTTGCAAAGTGTTCGATAACAAGCTTGAGTGTTGGGAAGGGATACAGTCTTTGATTTATGTGATTTTGCTTGCTTGTTGCCAAACGCTACTAGTAATCGCTAAGTGCAGTTTTTCTACCACTTTACTTAGCCTGATTCTTCTGATTAAACTTCACTACCGACTAGACTTTTAGACTTGACTAGGACTTGACGACACACTGTAGGACTGAAGAAGATTGAAAAATTAAGAAGGGCAAAGGACTTCTATCCATGGCCGTAAAACTCATTACTAAAAAAAATAACATTACCATTGCATTGATAAAACAAGCTCTGCCATTTTCATTCCGGAACATTTTGTCTTTTCCCTTGCCGTAGTCGTAAAATAAGTACATGCGCACATTATCACAATGAAAACATTAAAATATTTTCAGCTATCAATAGACACTGTATTTTGGCCATTGGTGAACCCTTGCTGCATCTACGCCAAACTCAAAGACGGTTGTTTGGTGGTGTGGGACCTCGCACACAGTGATATCTACGCGAAATATGTTGTTGACAACGCAGCGGTAGCTGGCGCGACGACGAAAAGTTTATTGGTATGTGTTTGTGTCAGTAAAACCGGTACTTTTAAAACTCAAAATTAACGGTCTGTAGCCTGGCAGAAAAAAAAAACATTTTAGAGTACTTCCCTACGTATCTTACCCTTCGGCCGCCATTGGAACTGGCGATTCGTGTAACATAGGTACCTATTTTTGGGTTGAGATCGATAATACCGGGACTGTTGAGAAGAAGTAAAAAGTATCCAAACGACAATATACAATACAATATATCTTTATTGCCCATATTACAATAAATACAATGAACATTATATTAAATGATATGTAGAAAAATCTTGATCATAATCGCTCCTGTTTTAAATTAACATTAACAATTTGACTTTATTTTAATATTCTCACGTATCCTACTGCTGAGCAAAGGCCTACCCTTTCGTCTTGCCAAGACTCGTTTGAAGTCATTTAATATCTCTATTAGGTCATCCCGTCATCGTTTACATGGTCTACCTCTACGTCTACGACCTTCGACTGCGCTTCGGGGACCCAGAATGTTGCTAGTCGGGCCCATCTATCTTGATTTCAATATAATAATGATGTCAAATGTTTTCGCGAATGTTACACTTCAAATTTTATTCGTGTGTGTAATAAATCACATTATTTTCTAAAAGGGGTTTTTTCATTCTTTGTCCACAGGCACTAGTAACTCCCGAAGGCGAGGTTCAAATCCACCGTGTCGGGAACGAGCAAAGAGCTAAACAGCATCAGGATCTGTTTAGTAAATACGCCGCGCTTTTATAGTAGAAAAATAAATTGTTTTGAACTTATCTAACATCTGTACATATAGTGTGTATTTTTTTTTAAAAAAAACCTCATTTAATGCGTCATCAACATTCTATAGACATCTGCCTAGTCTATGGCATTTTTCTCTAGTAGTACTCAAGATTAAGCTATTTTTAACAATAGACATTTTTATGTCGAGATTCAGTAGCACTATTTTTGAAATATATGACCACACAAAACAGATGAGTCGAATGAAAATTGTTCAACTCACCGATTATTCGTGACCAATGAAAATCATTCGATATCCAACGAAAACCATTCAGCTCGACAATTTTGCGTGTGTTTGAGCTTATTTTCAAAATAGGACTTCCGAATCTTTCATCTTCCGAGCGATGCCGTGGGCAGTTTTTTTTATAAAGGGGGCTTAGCCATGGTGCGTGAGAATCCGAGAAACGCTAACGACATTCGTTGTGTCAAACGAATTTATTCGATGCACCAGTTTTGTTTGAATTCATAGCAATTTTGGTAATATACTTAATAACGTTAAAATCCGTAGCAAGTGGACAGATTCGCAACTGGACAAATTCTCAGGTGGACGGATTAGCAACTTGACAGGACATGCACAGTCCATAAGGTAATCGCGCCGAACGTGGTATAAAATTGGCTGTACCTATCAATTTTGTGGATCAATTCATCGCGATTGGCCTCCCTAAATTACAAGGCCGCTTTCTGTTACCAAAATACGTAACCACTGGAGACATATTTTTCAAATAAGTGACTCACACAAAATTGGTGACTCGAACGATCTTCATTCAACTCGCCTGTTTTGGGTGAATCACATATTTCAAAAATATGAAGGGCTCCTGATACTACGCCGCATTTTTCCCCTTCATTCACTTATATTTCTTTGCTTCATCTAAATTACTGTGACCCTGTCTTACAGAGGTCATTGTAATTTTGTTAATATATCACAAAGGCCTATTCTTTGGATGCAAATTAATTAAAATTAGTTGAATTTAGGTAGATACCTGCATACTGTCAATCATTCTATTGTTGTTTTATCAGATTGAAACTGGTAGTGTCCCATCATTTTAATTTAAAAAGAAAGTTTAATACTTATTAGATATGTTTGAATCGTTAAAGTCAGTATTAGGATCTATGAAAAAAACCAATAGGATAATATTGTGTGCGTGCTAAGTAGTACATTTAAAAGCTTAGTACCTATATGCTGTGATAAAAAAATATTAATCATTATAATTTAAAATTTGAGCACTTAATTCAAAATGAAGGAAACACACGAGTGGACTTTTGAGACGATCGGACTGAAGATTGCAAGTAAGTTATAATTCTTAGAAATAATTGGTCTCGCGCGCTCGCCGCGGACTTCTAACGTAGTGAGTCTAGAGGCAGGCGTCTTCTTCACTTCTCACTAGGTAGAAGTCAATGAATTAAATTCTCTATATCTACTTACTACTAACAACTAATGAGAATTTTCATTGAAATGAAATCGTTTATTTTGAATTGAGGATATAAATACCAAATACAAAGCGGAAGTGGAGAAGAAACTGCGTCACAAACTCAACATAACATACAAATAAAGCTAAGCTACTGCCAGCGATGAACATAGTGCTGAGAACCAATGGCAAACGCGGCCGTGAGACACCCACGAACCATAATTATTCCCTTAGATTAATAATTAGTCTCCGTGGAGCGCGCGAGACCAATAATCTAAGAGTCATTTCATTTCCATCCGGTTCTTGAAATCTATAGGAGGCATGTTCAGCAGTGGACTAAATTCCGTTGCTGGAATTATGAAAAAGTGCTAATCAGGCCAGATTAGAATTGGTAACCAATCAAGTAGCACATAAATTCATAAAGAAGTGGCATATTATGAGTATTTTCAGCTCCTCCGTGCTTCGAAACATGTCGAGCTTTCCAAGCAAAGAGTACACTAATATATACGGAAACTTCCAAATACCTGAATAAGTTCTTTTTCACTATATTGATTGATTGATTTATTTAATAATTTTAAATATGTAGGGAAATTATTTGTATTTTTGGAGGTGGGCGTTGACATTTGCGACACAGTATTTAACTACTGCGGGTGCCATCGTTAACCTTCATTCTGCGTTCTGACTCTAGTGCGAACGGACGTGCTGTCGCGGCGCGCCCCGAACCATTGACTCAGTGTGTGGAATTACTGTTCGATCTCGCTGTTTCGTCGTTCGTCGTTTCCGGAACTCCAAACTTCAGTGTGGGCTTTAGTGTACTCTGCGGAGAGGATTCTTGTGACGGCGAGCGCCGTTTCAGTGTGCTCGTATAGTGCGATTAGCGACCCGGCGTGCCCTTCTCAGGGCGCAAAGGCTACGTCAACCTTTTATTTCTTCGCCTGCACGACTTCAGTGCGGTTGAGTCCCACATTTAGTTGGGCCGTTCGGAAAACAAATTGGCCTGCTTTCTAACGAACGCAGGCCGAGCTGGTTGTTCGCCGAACGTAGCGTGGACCCTGGCGCTAGTCCTTTGACCCCTTCAGGGTCTCGGGCGTACAACAGGTTGGGCACTGGACCACTGGCCTTGGGGGCTTCCCTAGTCAACCCAGTGTATCGGTTAGGTAGTGTTAAGTTAGGGACACACCTGTTAGCCCAAACAAGGTTGGCAACAGACCATTACACACAGCACGTAGTAGGGAGATAGGCACACACCCCTCTGTCTATACCCGGCAGAGAGAAGCCCTTAGGATCCCGAGTGCACCCCTCGGGACTCGCCCCCTACCCTTCTGTGTCGCGACGCGACACCGTGTCGCCATAATGGCGACACAGCCCCCCCCACCCGATGAGGGCCTTTTTATAAGGTTCCTCACCGAGAAAGGAATCTCTTCGGAGGAGTTCCTGCTTTACAAGCAGGCCTCTTTCGCCCAGTCCCCCCCGATCGCGACCGCGACCGCTCCCCAAACCCAGAACAGGTACGAGACTCTACCTGTAGAAGAGCCCCTCCAGATTCTAAACCCTCCCGTTCGCGATTCGCCGTTATCGCCAATGCCGGACTCTCCGGTACGCGGTACAGGCTGCGCCATCGACGAAATGGAGCTCGACCAGCCGAGCCCACGTCCCGCCACTCGTTTCGTGTCCTCCGATGAGGACGATGACTTCGAAGAAGTCAAACGCGGCAGAGGTAAGCGGCAACGCTTGCCTACGCCGAAGTCTTCGCCGAAAAGGCATCCCCCTTCCAAGACGTCCAAGAACGTCGACGGGAAGGCTGTCAGGCCCCCGACCCCCCCCGCCTCTCAAGGCGAAAATACTTCAGGCGATACGCCCTCCGCTACGCCTAAAATCAAGGCACCTCCTCCGGTGATAATACACGGCCCCCAGCACTGGGAAGCTGTCTCTAAGACCCTCAACGAGCGCCGTGTTCAATACACGAGGGCTCAAAAATGCCCACAGGGTATCCGTGTTTCGTTGCCTACGGTCAACAAACACCGTGCCCTCACCCGTCTCCTAACCGAGCGCCACATCGAGTGGCACTCGTACACACTCGAGGAAGATCGAGTCCTTCGCGCCGTCATAAGGCGCATCCCCGTCGACGTTTCGGTCGACTACGTCAAAGAGTCGCTTTTAGAGCAAAATTTACCCGTCCGGGAGGTCCACCGGATGTACCGTGGCAGATCCCCGCGAGTACCATATGACATGGTACTCGTTGTTCTCGACCTTTCCCCAGAGGGGAAAAATATCTTCAAAATCGATAAAGTTGCCGGGCTTACCGGCTTCTCTGTCGAGCCTCCCCGCAAGCGCGGAGTCATCGGGCAGTGTCACAACTGCCAATACTACGGGCACTCTGCCCGTAACTGTCATGCGCGCGCCCGTTGCGTAAAGTGCACGGGCGACCACGCCACCCGCGATTGCGAGCGCACAAAGGAGTCGCCTGGCGATCCCGTTTGTGTGCTTTGCAAGCAATCGGGTCATCCGGCCAATTGGCGAGGCTGCTCTAAAGCGCCTAAAATAAATCCCTGGCATCCGCAGGCCAGACGCGTTCCCGCGTCGCCTCAAAATGCCCGCCCGACCCAGGCCAGACAGGCCGAATTCAGAAGCAGCCCAGCTGACTTCCCAGAAATGAGGACCAGAACATCCGGTCCCCTCTCCCAGCCGCCACCCGCGCCGGCTAACCTGTCCCAGCGAGCAGCTGCAGCGGCCTCGGCACCCGCAGCTCCTCGTCCCTCCAAGGCCTTAAGCCAACCGCCCCCGCCCGCAGGCGTGGCCCGCGCAGCACCCAATACCGCAAGGTACACGGGCCCGCGTAAGGCCACCGCCGAAGAGGCGTCTAACATAGCCTTAGAGGTACTGGACTCTATGGCGTCAGATGACTTCGAACTTCTCGAGGAGTTGGGGTACGCCCTCATAGCCGCCGGCAACAATTGGGTTGCGCGTGCGAAGGTTATGAGGGGGTACCACGACGTTATCAAGAGGTTGCAGGCGGTCCAGATCCCCGCGCATCTTCTGCCCTCTAGCCATCCGTAATGGGTAGTACAGGTCAGAGGAACAAACCCCGTTCGCTGACCGTGGCATTCTACAATGCCAACGGATCCCTCCGCGATCAAAGGACTGAAATTGCTCAGTACCTCACCCACCATCAAGTGGACATCCTCCTAGTGCAGGAGACCTTCTTGAAGCCCTCTTACAGAGACCCAAAAATCGCGAACTACAACATCATTCGCAATGATAGATTAGACAGGCCGAAAGGCGGAACTCTAATCTATTACAAGAGGTCCCTGCACTGTTGCCAATTAGACCCGCCAACCTTAACGAACATGGAATGCTCAATCCTCCGTATAGCGATGACCGGCCACTCGCCGATCAACATCGCTTCCATTTACCTCAGCCCCTCCAAATCTCTGCTTGAGAGCGATCTTCGAGCCCTATTCGCCATGGGAAACGCCACCATCTTGGCTGGCGATTTCAACAGCAAACACACCAGATGGCATTCGCTAACGAACTCGACGAACGGAGAAACCCTCACGAGACTCGAGGAGTCTCTGGATTTCGACGTTGTAGCACCCCTGGCCCCGACCCGCTATCCAATTGCGGATAATCAAAATCCCAGTGTCCTGGACTTTGCCCTACTAAAGAATATCACCCTTCAAGTGTGTTCTTTAGAGGTGCACTCAGACCTGAGTTCGGACCACAGACCGGTCCTCCTGCAACTAGGACAGACTGACAATGGGCGTCCCGCCCATACAAGGACGATTACTGATTGGAAGAAACTAGCAAGAGTGCTAAACCAATCCTCCCCAGACCTGGACGCTATCCCTGACAGGATAACGTCCACCGAACAGACAGACTCGGCGATCTCCTCCCTCACCAACCACTTGCAAGCGGCCATTAATGACTGCTCCAGGCAGGTCCCTTCTGTGGATCCGAACCACAGATTCGAACTGCCGGAAGATGTAAGGAGGTTGTTGACGGAGAAAAACGCCGTAACAAGAGTACATGACCTCTATCCCACCGATGAAGTCCGTTCCAGACTTCGCTACCTGCAACGTCGAGTTAAGGAGCGAATGAAGGAATTAAGAGACGAACGGTGGGGTGAATTCCTCTCTGAACTCAAACCGTCACATGTCACTTACTGGCGTGTGGCGCGTAGCCTGAAGTGCGATCAGATAGCTTCAACTCCTCCTCTCAATAGACCAGACGGCTCCATCGCCTTTGATGATGACGAAAAAGCTGAATGCCTTGCAGACAGCCTGGAGAGCCAATGCTCTCCTAGTCGTGAGCCAGTAGACCCCGAACATGTTGAACGTATGGGAACGCATGTAGAGAGCATAGCCGCTTCTGCATCGAGTCCACCCGTTATCGCACTCCCGCCCACTACGATTGACGAGGTACAATCGATAATAAAGTCCCTAAAACCCCGTAAAGCTGCCGGAGCTGACGGGATATCCAACGGCTTACTTAAATGCCTCCCTCAGACCCTACTACTGCTGCTAGTGAGCATCTTCAATGCTTGCTTAGCAAATTGCACGTTTCCAGACGCCTGGAAACAAGCAACAGTAATAGGCATCCCCAAACCAGGCAAAGACCTGAAAAACCCGTCCTCATATCGACCGATCAGCCTCCTGAGCTGCATCGGTAAGATATACGAGAGAATCATTTCAGCCAGACTCAAGGATTACATTGAATCCATGAAGCTGATTCCCGACGAGCAAATGGGCTTTCGTGCAAAACACTCTTGCGTGAACCAACTGCACCGCCTAACCGAACACATCCTAGGCAACCGCCGTCGCGGAAGACCCACAGGAGCACTCTTCTTCGATGTAGCGAAAGCATTCGACAAAGTTTGGCATGTTGGCTTGATAGCCAAATTAGCCGTAATGGGCCTGCCGGACAGTCTCGTACGCATCGTACGGGACTTCCTGTCGAATAGATCCTTTCGGTACAAAGTTGAGGGTACGCTCTCTAGTCCCAGACCCCTAAGAGCCGGAGTCCCGCAAGGCTCCGTGCTCTCTCCGACCCTATACTCGTTGTACACCAACGATGTACCCCGCACCCCGCACGTGGAGTTGGCACTATTCGCTGACGACACTGCGCTATACACGTCCAGTCATGGAAAAGACATCATTTCCAAACGACTGCAACAAGCGGCCGATGCCCTCGGAGCTTGGTTCAGGAAGTGGCGCATCGAGGTGAATCCGGAAAAGAGCGCAGCAGTGTTCTTTTCCAAAGATTCATACGGTGCAACACGTCCACCAGCATGGAGTACGGTCTCGCTCTTAAAAACGATATCTATGTTTGGTAAACCCATTCCATGGGTGAACCAAACAAAGTATCTGGGCGTTATCTTTGACAGCAAAATGACCTTTGGAGCACACATCCAAAGAGTACGCAACAGAGCTGCATTCTATCTAGGCAGACTCTCTCCCATGATCAGCAACGTAAAATTGTCGCTTAGAAATAAGCTGACACTTTACAAGCTAGCCATCCGCCCTGTCATGACATACGCGAGTGTGATCTTCTCACATGCAGCTCCATCTCTCCTGAACAAGTTCCAACTCATTCAGAATAGGTTCGCACGCAGAGCCACGGGATCGCCCCCGGGCCTGCGTACACGCGACCTACATAGGGACCTTGAGCTTCCATCCATTTCGAGATATCTCAAAGAAACGTCTCAACGTTACTTTGAGAAATGCCCAACCCATCCGAACCCGTTAGTTGTGCGGGCTGCCAATTACAGCCCGGCGAAAGATGTCCCCCTGCGGCGCAGACGCCCGAGGAATGTTCTCTTTGACCCTGACGATCCCATTACGGTGGCGAACCTTCCCTTCGAAAACCACTCGACTCAACGGAGTCCTGGGTTTTCCATAGGAACATATAACCGTACTCGGCGGCGAGTACGACGTAGTAGGAACAGTAGCTCGTTTTCCAGGTACCAAAATGTACCAGGGCGCTTCACGCCACCGATAGGTTCTTAGTAGGCCCTTCAGGCACAATAGTGTCGGCCCTTATGGCATTGAGCGTTTGCTACCGCTCGCGAGTTTGCATCGCTCGCTTGATCAAAGGCAAAGCCCATGGCCGAGGTTCGTCCCAACTGGGAGCCCCTTGCGCATTTGCCGAAAAGGCTGAGTGGTTAATAGCCCTCGCCTAAAACTGTCCCGCTGTAAATTTTAAAGCTCACAGGAGCTAAAATTGTAGGTCCATAACAAAAAAAAAAAAAAAAAAAAAAAAAAAAAAAAAAAAAAAAAAATCGTTAACCTTGGTTTACTGTAAACACTTTTGTTCCCAATAAAGATTTATTATTATCTCTTTATTTATTCTATTTTCTTTTTAAATACATTTTTAAATATTAATAAAAAAAAAACATTTAAAATTTATAAAAAAGAAGGCACCCATCAGCAGCGGAGTCAATACCCAAGCTGCCGGTGGTCAGAGCTCCAAAGTGAGGAACCTCCTCACAATCCGTGCCGTGTCAAGGATGACTGCCTTCTGTATCTAACCCTTGATCCAACCACCTAGCAAGAGCCTATCTAGGTGTTGATTTAGACTCTTCGCTATTAGGCCGTTCGCAGATACTACTATCGGCACAATGCTAGTCGAATCAACATCCCACATGGCGGTAACCTCGTGGGCCAAGTCTAGATATTTTGACAGTTTATCTTTTTCGGCCTTAACGAGATTCTCGTCATGCGGGATGGTAATATCAACGAGTACTGCACGGCGCTGTGATCGATCGACCAACACGATATCAGGCTTATTAGCTACAATAGTCCTATCCGTGACGATAGATCGATCCCAGTAAAGCAAAGCACGACCATTTTCGAGAACTGGCGCTGGTGAGTACTGGTAGTACGGCACTTCAGCTTCAATAAGACCGTATTGAAGAGCAAGTTGCTGGTGGATGATCCTGGCCACTTGGTTATGTCTGTGCAAGTACTCGTTGTTAGTTATTATTATTATTATTTATTACTATAAGGGCTTGGTTTACACTGGATCCGACTAAACCAGGCCTTCTTGATTTACCAGTGATCAGTTGGGGCTCGCGCCGGAACCCCAGGGTGCTCCTGCTCCACGGCCACGGGGACACCGCCGCTACATTCGCTCCTCTTGTCAGCTTGCTACCTGATAGCTATTATTACGTCAGTTTTGATTTTCCAGGTGGGTTTGCCAAATTAATGTATGGTCAGTATGGTGAAAATGGCCTAGAAAAATTGTTTTTAGTCCGCGGCGCTACGACGCGCGTGACCAATTATTAATCTAAGTTATTACCGATAAATTCTGGTAACGTTATCCTACCGCGTAACGTTACTTAGTTATCCTCTACCTTAGAGAAAAACACTACAGAGAGAGAGAAAGACAGAGGAAAAGAGCATACACACATACACAGGACATAAACACATTTGGGCACAGAACACCTTACACCAACTTCTATCTAACCGGACCGCTAACCTAATATGAAAATAAACTAAAGTTTATTAAGGCAATTTTAACTAAAATGTGTTTTGTGTATGGAAGTAAATTACCGACTGTAACTGTGTCCATTTGTCTTGTCAAATTATGAAGGTCTTAAATAAGAATCTGTAGAAGTGCCGTAGCGTGTGCCAAAATGAAAAATCAAAATGGCTGCTAATGACACTTCCTTATAATCTTATTTCTGTGGGCGTCCCGCCTAGGGTTGCCAACTTTTTTTTGGCGAAATATAGTATTTTTGAAAAAAAGCTATCAAGAATATAGTACATTTCTAAAAAATATTGTATTTTATGGAAAAATGACAAAATAGACAAAGATATACCTATTTCTTTTTACTTATTTATTTTATAGGTGAAACTAAACTTCGCAATTTTTAACAATGTTTTGTATAAAACTATCTGTGGGGATTTTATTTATTGACTGCCACATTTTTTGAAATAATCTTATCTTCTTCACGATGTCCTAGTTCTCTTAGCATATCTATTTCATTTCATTTAAGACCTTATGCTTTCTTAAGAAACAACAACTACCTAATAAGCGGAATTATGATATTACTAAAATCCCATAGCAAAAATTAAACGATTTTTTTTTTGATTCAAAATAATATTTTATTGATTTAATATTGAGAAGTTCGGAAGTAATCATATTATTAGCATTTTTTTTAATCTCTCCTATAAGCTAGTATAACGCGCGTTGCAAAATTTTTAAAATAAGGGTTTGTTTCATAGATTAATAATTGGTCTCCGCTGCGCTACGACTAGATACCGTCGGCATACTACATAAATTCGCAACTAAAACCATGCCGAAACCGGCATGGTTGCGGCATACCCGCGTCAGTCATACCGCGACCGATGAGTGAGTTGGATGTCTAGATAAATATAAAATTTAATGTAAAAGTAGACGCAAAATGTGCAGTTTGCGTAGTCAAACTGTGTAAGAATAATACTAAAAGAAATAAGGAAGATACTGGTATTACATACCATCAATAAGTATTGTATTATTTCGAAATATGGACATAAATTACTCACGAAAATAATATAACCCTAAAATATGGCGCGAAGTACCGCTCGGTGCTCAATGTTGCCGTGTATTAAATAATCCCAAATTCCCCGAGGTTTCGATTTTTATTATTTAGATATTTTGTTTTTAACTCCCGACTCCAAAAGAGAGATGTTGTAATTTTGACTTTTTCTGACAATTTTGTCTGTCTTTAACATAAAGCGGGGTGCGTGCGTAATGTGTTAATGTGTATGATAAGTTAGGCTATTGTGCTATGAGGCGGGATAATTAAATAAAGTCAATATGTAATTTAACACTATAATTAAAAGTTCAGCACAATTAAATAGAACAAATACAATACAAGCACACCGACAACTTAAAGATTAACAGAAGGTTATGATAAGCACAAAATACAGGTGAGAAAAGTGAAGGAACGGATCAAGCGAGAAATGAGTTTACGTAAGCGCGCGAATGCAAGCGCAAGCAACGTGCGTTCAGTCTCAAGATGGTATTCGGACTGGCGAGCCGGCGAGACGCACGGATCGCCGTGGCGTGGGCTGCGCGCGCATCGTCCGAGCCGATCGCAGCGGCTGGCTGGCATGCATGCGCGCGCATCGCATTCGCTATCTATATAAAACAACAACACTTGTCCGCTTGTTCGTTGACATTAAAAATATACAAATTTTTAAGTTAAATTATCTAAAATTAACAAGTTTTAGTATTGCAGTTTATTTAAAATATTTACAAGTAATTATCAAAATAAAAAACTTATAATACTAATACTATACAACTTAATAAAACTATTACAACTTAATAAAACTATAGCTTCCTTTTTAATTAAAAGACGTGGACGCACGCCACAAACATCTTATTTCTTTAATGCTGATCTGGGAGAAAAGTAAATACGTGGAATGTACTACTGCTTCTCTTCCCGCGCAGACCATATAAGCCGGCCGAGGAAGTGGGCGAAAATCGAAGAACTATACCTATCAGTAGGCGATGCGACTAGCAACCTATCACTATTTTGATTCCATTTCCACTTTACGCCGACCAACATTCTAAATATTATGGTCTTTAGGTAGTTGGTACCCCGTAGGGTATTGTTGCCTGATAATTGATTAATCGAATTTGTTTTTTTTTTTTTTTTTAATAATCTATGATATCGAAAGTATTGATATAGTTAATTTAATCGAATTTTGACAATTAATCGATTATTAACTGCAATATCAAACAATTAGTCGATTATTGAAATGGGTTGATATAAATTATATCGATTTAATTAACAAAGGTAATCGTTCATATCAATGGTTATTAATCGATTATGTATCTGTAGTATCAATATAATCTAATCTGTAGTATTGATTTTTGAGAATTTATGAAAAATAATCGATTAATGGATTAACAACAATACCAAGCATTTCAGGCACCGATACTATACAGATATACCGGAACTCGGCGGCGGGATGTACAGCGGGCATAACACAAATCATCGTCATTCAACTCATACAGAAAAAAATTACAGAAATATATTATCAATAGTATCAATATCGATACTATCGATATATGATCACTATCGATACCTTAGATTATATTTTCAACTATCAAAGAATCGATTATTATTCGATGTGTAATGTATTTTCCGGCAACACTACTGTATGGAAAAAGGCCATGATAATATCTACTCGTATGTACAAGATGTTTACCGCAGCTCCGCCTGCGTCAAAAGGTAGCCTATGTTTGACTCCGGGTCTTGACCTATATCCGTACCAAATTTCATGAAAATCAATTCAGCGGTTTAGTTGTGAAAGAGTAACAAACATCCATTAATACTTACAAACTTTCGCGTTTATAATATTAATAGGATGTGTATGTCTATTTATTTATCTGTATTTAAACCCGGGTTACAACCAAAAAGAGGTCAGTAATCAATTAGCTCCAAGCTAAATAGAAAATTAAAGTAACGTTTAACATACTGTACTGTGTAATAATAAATCAAAAGAAAGTTTTTCTGCAATTTTAGGATTCAATATTAGAATTATAAAATAAAGTAGACAAAAACTAACCATTTCCCCTACCTTATCTCCGAAACTATCGATTCCAGAATTTCGATTCATAAATTACAGGAAAACCTATGAGATAATTTTAAATTTGTTTAGGAGGTCCAAATAGAGAAAAATAATAAAATAGTACAGAACCCTCTACACGCGAGCCGACTCACACTTGGCCAGTTTTATTTTAATTTCATTTTAAAGGTTTTTCTGAGCTACTTTTTATAGTACGTAACTAACAAGACCGCAGCAATTAATAATTTTCCCATTGGTCGGGCACCAGTCAAGTAGCTGGCAACACACTTTCCTATTAAGTGGCCGCATTCTGGAAACTGATTTTTCTTCACAGCGCGGTATCTAGTCGAGCGCGCGAGACCAATTATTAATCTATGGGTTTGTTTGTTTGTAGATTTCGGTGCTGAAACTATAGTATTTTTGCGTACTATATTTTTGTTCAACAGTATATAGTACGCAGACCCGAAATATAGTAAAATACTATATAATATAGTACGGTTGGCAACCCTAGTCCCGCCAGTCGCGCGGCTATCGCGTCAGTTTGAATGGGCCTTAAGACAGAGAAAAAAAAATTAAAAGGACACAACTTAATTTTCAGGCCATGGAAAATCGGACTTCCTGCCTGCTGGACCCCTGCCCACCCACTCGCTATTCCTAGAAATTATTCGAAGGGTCCTACACCATCTGCAATGGAACACCTTCTTGTGCATTGGACATTCCATGGGAGGGGCTCTGGGTAAGCAGGAGCGCTAATTTTGAAAGTATGACCACTGACTCACGCAAAACCAGAATCAACCAAATCGAATTATTTTTGTTCGTTATCGATAGATTTTCACTCGACATAATCTGGAACGCTGCTACTTGAGCCGCATCTGGAGTGCTATTTTTGAAATGTGTGACTCGCCCAAAATCGGTGTGTCGAATGATTTTCGTTCAATACCGAATGATTTCCATCCGACATAATGGGTGAGTCGAACGACATGTGAAAAATAGCCCTACATAAGGTGGATTTAAATTAAATACAAACTCTTTCAGGGCTAAATAATTAAATTTTTGTATGACATTATTGTATTTTGGTAGTTGCTACAGGTAATTGATGTTGTCATTATTGTAATTTTGATATCATGTTATTTTTGTTATTTTTTCTTATATTTTCCGACACAATGTATTTTGTAAAAGGAATAAATAAAAAAAAAAATGAAAATTATAAAAACAACAAAACAGATCTACTTTTCTACATGTTAGTTAGCAAATCGAACTTTTATGTTTTACGAATTTTTTACATCCTGCAATGGTTATCTTTTTTTTACTTCTATTTTACTGGAAATACTGGCAGAAGTTGTTAAACTCATTTTCTCACTGTCTATCACAAACGGAAGGAGGCAGATAGCGATAATGTTTAAGATACATATAAATCTGGTTGACTGTAAGAGATCCCTAAGTGGGATAAGTCCGCCATTGTACTTGGTTTTCCATGCTTGTGTATGTAAATTTTTTTTTTTTTTCTGTACAATAAAGATATTACAAACAAACAAATTCCATTCATATGTAGTTTGGGGGTTGATGATTGATAGACTGTTACGATGAATGAGTTTTCTGCGCTTAAAACAGTTATCATAAAAAAATTAAATCAATTTTGTTAGGAAAATTAACTAGCGTGATGATTTTTTAATTTCACTTAGTACTTTTCCCTAGCCTAAATAAACCACTGTTCAAAATATTTACACATAAGAAAGAAAGAATATATCTACATCTACACTTCTACATCTACACTAATATTATAAAGAGGAAAGATTTGTATTTTTGTGTGTATGTTTGACTCAAAAACTACTGTGTCGATTTCAAAAATTCTTTCACCATTGTAAAGCTACATTCACCCTGAGTAACATAGGCTATATACCGCAGGTGGAGCTGCGGGAAACAGCTAGTTTATTTAATATACAAAACTACCATTAATAGCTGCAATAGTTAACCATGTACCCAGCCATGCTACACCACTACCTGCACCCTGGGCAGCTGAAGAAGCTGGTCTGCCTGGACCCGATGTACGCCATCCTTCGCTACACCGGCATGACAGACCACGACAGCAAGTTCGTCAGTTTGATGTTTTACGAGCGATACTACGACACCCTTTACGAAACCTTCAGGTGAGACCGTGAGAATGATAGGCACATTTTTATGCTTAATATAAATACTACTTAGATTTATTTCTGTTCTAACACAATGTTACCGAACCGATTATCTGGTGAATTTTTGTAATTTTGACTATGGTGTACAGGAGGACAATCGCGGTGACGTTAACATATTTACCAAAACCATACGACGGCTATTTTTCAGTATGTAAAATCAGTAAGTTGTTTCAATTTTTTTCTCTCACCGAATATGTTGAAAGCAAATCATTCGACTCACTCATTCTTAAAAATAGTCCTCGGGATCGTGGTTTGGTTTTGGTAAATACGTTAACGTCACCGCGAATGTGAGTTGGCTCTTTCTATGTGATAACTGAAGTAGTAGTAACCTAGTTTTTAAATGACGACGATGACTCATAAACTTTTTTTAAAATAGCACTCCTTATATCTTTTTGAGCCATGATTCGTCTTGCCAATTTTACATAAATATTTTGGTGGGATTAGTGTATACCTAATATTCGTGGATGTAAGATAAGACGCTCTTACTGCGTTGTGTACTGAACTGAAAAAAATATATATTTCAGCGAACCTAAAATATCAACTTATGAAGAAGCCCTAGACTCAATGATGCGCCTTAGAAAACTGGAGAGAAAACACGCAGAAATTATATTGTCAAGAAATCTTACAAGCGTGCAGGAAGGACTTTACAAGTATTTTTTTTAACATACCTAGCTGAAAGTTTTGCAGACAATGCGAGTGAGTGAGGATGTAATGCGACATGTTGCTTTCTCGCTCGCATTTGGATGGAGTTAAGAGATTATAGTAAGCCACCTGAAGATCGATTTTTGAAATGTTTATGACTCATAATGTCTAATGAAAATTGGCTAGTCAACATTTTCATGAAAATGTCGTAAACCATTTCAAGGAATAGGCTTAGGGAACAGATTACATTAATCAGATCTTTAGATAAGCAAGTATATTTTTAAAAATTGCAGACACCTCAATGGCCTTCATTTTTAGCAAGGTTAACGTGTGACGTAGCCGGATAACTTCCGGCTTTCAAATTTAATTTTTTTAGGTTGGTAGTAAGTTAATATTTTTTGTTTGGTAGCGCTAATTAGCGCTACACGTATTTTTCACCCATGTCAAATGTCATCACTACATCTTCATTACATTCATTCAGACATTATTATGAAGAATCGGTGTTCAATTGACGCAAAATCAGATGTCAACGGATGAAGAGACGAGATTGGGGTAGGTACCTAGATATTTTGCGATTGTAAACAAACAAGAGATCACCTCGCGGCTCGCGGTCCATCTTAACTTTAACATTTGACACTGACATACATATTTTTAATGCCTTAGTAATTTTTGATTTCTTTCATCACTATAAAATCTTTAAAGTTAAAAAAAAAAATTATTTTTTAGTCCGAAATAGTCTATTCTGTAAATAAAATACACAATTTATTTTTTAGTTGACTAGCCAATTGTTCGATTCACTGCAACATGACTAATCAAATACATTCGTTATCGAACGAACGTCAAACACGAGTGTCTCCTTTTATCTTGGCCGCATTCAAGTAAAAATATAGAGGTAAACAATTATTAAAATTTACTTATTTTTTTTCCAGACTCTCTCCTCAAAAAGCCGCGTTCCAGACAGCCCACATCCCCGCCACTTTCGACCTGATCGAACACATATTCAGCAATATATCCATACCACTTCTAATATTCCACACGTCACAAACCATGTCTCTATACAAGGAAATCCAGTGTTCTTCAAAAGCCGTACGTTTGTATGACGATACGTCTAGTAAATACAAAGTCGTCTGCTTTGACGGAAACCACGACCACCATTTAGTGAAACCCGAGGACTTTGTGCCACATATTCTAGAATTTTTAGAACATCCTTTATGTAGATCTAGAATATAAAAGCGAGTTACTTATTAAATTAAAATATTTAAAAACGGTTTTTTACGTGATTGAAAAGTTAAGTGTAAATAAATAAGTAATAAACGCTATATAAAAACCGTATTAAAATAGTCTTGGAAATTAGACCAGAAGTGATTCAAAAGAACAATTAGATCCAAAAGGATGTTACACAAAAATAGAATCATTTTAATACTATTTTTTTTATACAACTAATAGTTTAATACAACAATTAGTGTTCAAATTAAAAAATAATGAAATTGCTAAACGATTACTTACATCACAAAACGAATTAATCGACATCAAAACTGTCAGAGGCATGAGTGGGTAATATTTATGATAGGCTTGGTTATATGTAAGGAGGATGGCTCAGCGATGGTTCAATTGGGTAAATTTACTAAGTATGACAAATGTCAAGCGAGGGCATTGCCCCGACAGGGGGACTTATCCCTGATTTCATGGTAAAAGCAGACGCCCATGACACCCCGCGTCATGCGATGATCCACAGTCAATAGTCTACCTGGATCCCTCCCATGCTAACACTTGAAACACCAACATCAATTGGTAAAAAGGGTCAAGAGTATATAATCACTAGCGCAATTTGGCGCCTCACTGATCTCCAGACACAATATGAGAATTAGCCAAGTCAGGCTACCTTAGGCTACAATATATTATCCTACGTTATAAGAAGAAAAGATATTATAAATAAATTTCAGGGCTGATCTTTGAACTTGGCACCCATTTAGATCTAACTTCTTTTGTCGTTGAAGTCAATAACCAAGGCATATATTATAATATTGAATTTGGCTCTCATTTCACATTTATGTTTTTGATGGGATATCATTACTTTTTGTACATAAATTATTACCGGCTAATTAAGAGACCGGCTGTCAAGTTTTGATTGCTGATTCTTACATTACATTTTTGGACGTCAATATCTAAATAACCGTTTGAGATGTGTTTATGAAATTTGGAGCACATATGTATCTCGCAAGTCTCAATATATGAGCAGAACAAATTTGACATGTTCATGTGAAATAGTTTTTGAGATATGAGGGGGCAAAAGTGGTTCCAAATGGTTCGTGTAATATTACACACGGTGCTGCTCGCCAGTTCTGTTGCTTGATACTTCCCTTAGACCGTGGGCTTAAATTAATAATTGGTCTCCGCGACGCTACGACACCAATTATTAAACTGAAGGAAAGGGACTAAATTAAAGTCAAAAATATAAAGTTTTGACTTGCTATATTTTTGTGCATGTATATTTCTAACATTTATCAAAAAATGTCGTTGGTTCGAATCAAATCGTCGATATTTGCCTCGACTGTTACCACCAAACCCATCTACCAAAAGGTCCTGAAGAACTATTTTGTGCTTATTAGATTGCCGTAGTTCTCTTCCCTTTAAATTATTTGCAGCTAAACATCTGGAATACAAAATATTTTCATGGTAGTCATTAAGTTGCAGAACATACATTATTACTATAAATAATCAGACTTTAAACCCATATAATAAAAATATGTTTTAATACAATACAAATGTGATGATGATTCTTTGGTTATTTCTTCACCTGGCGAGATCGTGATCTTATGCTTCAGAATTCAGAAAAATACAACACAATACTCTTGATTACACAACAAAGAAACATTTGATCCTGATTATTACGATGGATCGACTGTCGGCTCAGATCCGTTACCCATTTTCCATGGAAACTTGGCCGATGTCATCATTTTCCAGGCGTGTGTAGTGTAGTGAGTAGTATGTATAGATTTATAGGTATAAACAAAGAAGGATCAAATTACAACATCACATGGCGACCCTGCCAGTGCGCTCGCAGAAAGTTTCGTGTATTATAAGTACATTAGTGAGTGGCTAACACGAAAATTATTCAACTCGTCGATTTTGCGTGAGTCATTTCAAAATAGGAAGCTTCTGGAAGAGATTATTGTTTAAGTTAAATCTCAAAATAAGTACCTATGTAGACAAACATGGCTGAAGTCGGTGACCCATTTATCAAAATCCGTGAACCAATGGTGCAGACCAGTGGTGCGTGCTTCATCTGAAATAACAAATTAGGATTAAATCCAAGTCTTCATCATATCGTGTAGGTTACATTGTCAATCGACCATGTACACCCTGGTGTCAGTTGTGCAAAACCGCCTCTCGGCCTCTGACGTGGTCCAAGTCTTGATCCATCCATGGGTCAATTTCACATTCCGAATTAATATGAAACTTATTTTTCAATTTTTGAAAACTGTCGATTTGATGATTCTTGAGTGTTTCATTTATTTATTTATATTAAATTAATAATGCTATATCTCAAAAATTAGGGCGCATCAAGCTGTAAGTGGTAGAAAATCAATTTTTTTGCGACACGGATGAGCTAATTGGTTACTCAAATGAAATTATGCTAAACACTAATGATGCCTAAATTACACTAATGATAACGTTATTTTGAATACTTATTTGTTACTACTGAATGAAGTTTTTAAATATTAAAAATACTCAGAAGTAAGATTAATGATTAAATAAAACTAAATATACGTGTATCAAGTAAGTAGTTTGATTTTTATGTAATTTTAGTAAACAAGTTTCAAACAAAAACAATCGTAACAAACTTTCTTAAACAAAGTATCTAAAAAGAGACAAAGTTACTTTATGTAAAGTATAAATTAAGTAAAAGAGGCACTTTGATTTATCCTGAACTCTTTGATAGTAAATCTTAGTTGCAATCATCATCACTACTCTTCGCTTTTTCTATCATCTTCCTCCTCATCATCATCATTCTTCCGTATTAATCATTTAAACTCTTCAATCAGCTGGTAAATTATCATCACTACTCTCCGCTTTTTCTATCATCTTCCTCCTCATCATCATCATTCTTCCGTATTAATCATTTAAACTCTTCAATCTGCTGATAAATTATCATCACTACTCTTCGCTTTTTCTATCAGCTTTCTCCTCATCATCATCATTCTTCCGTATTAATCATTTAAACTCTTCAATCAGCTGATAAATTATCATCACTACTCTTCGCTTTTTCCATCAGCTTCCTCCTCATCATTATCATTCTTCCGTATTAATCATTTAAACTTTAAACTAAACTTCTATCAGCTGGTAAATAGCTCCATTTCGTAAACCTTCTACGTTACACTTTTTATCTATTCTAATCAGTCAGATTATAGTATTCTAATCAGTCTTAAATAATTATCAGGATTAATTAGGGCTTGTTTGTAAGATTATTTATTATAGAGAAAAAGTAGAAATTCAAGTTCAGTCAGAAATTTTTTGGTTATTCCCAGAAAAGGAAACATTTTCCCATTCCTCTTTTACGTCGGCAGGTTTTTTGACAGGCTTATGTGTACTCTTCTTCTTTCGGGAAATTGATGATGTATTACGAGTATGATGTTGAGAATATTGCACAGAAACATCGTTCAATACTTTAATTTGCTTGCCTGGCGGAATAATTTTGATATTTTCAATAGCGGATGTGCAAGCAGTCTTAAACATTTTAAACAGTTGCATATGATTGTTATCATGATCGCAGACTTTATTAATACATATAAAACAACTTAACTTTCTAAATTCGAGAAATTCAGATGCAAAGTTCCAGACTACTTGATGGACCGTCATGGTACCTTTGAATGGCACTATGTCATTGGGAAGAAGGATCGCTTTTTCCAAAATTTCGTGCTCTTCTACTATTTTTATTTCTATATTTTTGATATTTTCGCGAACCACTTCAACAAACGTCGAGAAATCACCTACGCCACGTCCACATTTAACTTGATAATCGGCAGTTCTTTTCACCACTGCACCAATTCCGTCTGGGGCACCTTTTCCATGTCCGGCCTCCAAGTAGTAACACGTCACTGTTTTCAAAGATGTAAAGGTATAGTAGAGTTGCGTCATTATATAAAATATTTGTTTATTTCTGTACTGACTCGTGGGACTATCTGTTAAGACGTGTACAGTTGTAATGAGTGGACATTTCTCAAAAACAAATTCTAAAGCTCTGTGGAGGTGCGCCCAGACTGCAGGAGAGTCGTGCCGTGTGCATTCACTGACCGTGCAAAGGGAATAGTTTACAGTCTCTCTTCCCTCTTTAATATATATCACCACGGTATGTAACGAAACTTGGCTTCGACTGCCGCCAAAATGTAAACTCTGAATCTCCTGACTAAATTTATAACTGTAATTTTCAGAAAAATCCATGTGGATTAATACTTCGTTAGGATTCAGAGAATGCTTTAGTTGTGTCATTTTTTGATATTGGTTGAGAATATTCAGGGTATGGCCAAGGAACTTTGGCAAGGCATCTTCTAGTTTCAGTATTAGGTCTCTAGGTTTTATACTTCTTGTGAACTTCTTTACAATGTTTATTTCAGAGGAGCCTACTTTCTTTTTGTCTCTAGACCATTCATGGTATGTAATTTCTTCCAGATCACTGAATTCCTGATAAGGTATAACTTTATTTTGGCAAGTAACACACTTTCGAGCAACACAATTTGTCGCATATAGCTGTAAATAATTGTCGCATATAAGCTGTAAATAATATAAACATAACGTCGTTCCTTTTTGTACTCCTTTATTTTGTAAGTAGGTTAAGATTGTAATTCTCCTTAAGCTCATTATCTTTCATGTCTTTTAGTTATACATCATTTGTTATCAATCTTAGCGTTATAAGTATTATTATTGTCATGTAAGATACAACTATGTAACAATAAATGCATATAGAAGGTTACCAATTCTTGTTAAACTAAAGAGAACCTTATGCATACACATTAAAGTTGTATATTGTTTGTACTTATGCATCCACGTGTCGTCCTTGTATTATACGACACGTGTAACCTAAGGTTGACCTCGTATTTTTAAATGTCTGTATCACAACTGGATAAAGAGTAAATGAGGGAGAATACCTGCTCACAGGGTTGCGCATGCGTCGTATAGTTCATTTAGTGTATAAAAGGGCACTAATTCGGTCCTAAAATTCATTCTAACAACAGCAAGCAAGTAATGGACAAGACAAGTGCGCGACCCTCGGAATAGTCACTCCCAGTTTGTAACTATATAAAATCTTTAATTTCAAAGTGCCAAATACCTATAAAATCTACAGTCCATTTCCTCAAGTTATCCTCTGTCATTCACGACAGAAAGTGGTCATTCGGCAGCCGGATACAAGTACCAGTGACCCACGGTGTTAGGTGAGCTGAACTCGCTCGGCTCGACAGCTTTAGCTGTATAAACATCCACCAAAGGTGATCGGCTTTTTAGCCTGCTCCCTGCGGTACCCCAAGGTGTGTGGCTCGAAGCACTGGCTCGCCGACCCTTGGGTTTAGTTCAGGTCCCTCAGACCTCACGTTGGCAGTGTAGTTGTGCGTCGGTCGGGAGGTCACGTACCCCCTGGCTTCTCCGTGTCATCTTATCCGTCGTGCAACAAAAGGACTGTGGGGGCGAGAGCCTCGCGTCCTTTCACCAAACTCAGTGAGTGACATTTTAGCCAAACAATAAGTGCAGTGAAAGTGATAGTCGTAATTTCGCATATTTTTTATTTTATTTTTCTTGTCTTTATTTTTTTCATTATTTCGCGTATTTTGTTCGTTGTTAGGATCATTTATATAGGGATTTAAGTGTGTAAAATTAGGGTAAAATGATGAGGTCCCCCACGCGCACCGATAGGTCATTAAGGTCTAGGGGCCCTCCGCCCACTCCCTCCTCACAAGAGGAAAGGGAAAAAACACCGCCCTCAGGTGACACCACTCCTGGTGAAACCAACACATGGAGCAAAAGCACCAGCCCGACCACTGACGCAAGTCAAAGTCAAAAAAGAGTAGAAGATGCAGTCGTGCCACCGTCTCCGCGACCGGAAGCGCGGAGCGGTGTTGTTGAGGATACGTTGCCAAATAGGAGTGCCCCGGGCACGGTAGTTCAAGCGCCGCGCTCGCCCCGGGAAAGCAGTGAGATAAGTGTATTGATGGCAGAGCTCGAAGTGCATAAGGCTAAGTTGGAACTGGCTCAACGGGTTGCGGAATCCGCCAATTGTAGGTTGGAGATCGCGCGCTTGAAAGTCGCGCAGTCTACCGACGGCGGAACGCAGCACGGGTTTAGTGAAGAGCACAGGGTGTCCGACTGGGTCGCACAACATACGAGTTCGAGGCCTGCTATTCAGGACGCTTATCAGGACCCGGGTCCTAATACGTCGCGAGACAATAATAGAGTCCGCACGTTAAACAACGTTATCACGACACCTCGGGATCGTGTCGTACCCGTTATGCAGCGGACGGTACCCGAGCTACCTACCTTTGACGGAAATATTTCCGAGTGGATCGCATTCCGGGCTGAGTTTGAAGATAGTGCTCCCATGTTTAGTGCCGTAAATAACGTAAGCCGAATCCGCCGAGCCCTCAGAGGCGAGGCCCGTACGGCCGTTAAAGCCATCATGTATACCGTTCAGGACCCATTTGAGATCATGGAGGCCCTGGAGAGGCACTTCGGAGACCCCGAAGAAATAGTCCTCACGGAAATTAATAACGTTAAACGTATGCCGCGATTGTTTGAAGATAACAGTAACATCGTAACTTTCGCCGGTCATGTCGCTAATGTTGTAGCGACCATTAGAGCTCTCAGGCAGGATAAGTATTTATATGCCCCCGAGTTAGTTAATAAAATAGTTGACAAACTTAGTTTAATTGTTCGGTTCGAATGGAGTAAATACAGAACGTTAAACTCCAGTACACCGGACTTAGTCGCTATGGCTGAATTTTTAAATAATATCAGTAGTACCGCGCGAAAAATGCACTCGCGTCAAAATAAATCACGGGCTCACGTCAACATTACGAACAATAGTCGACGTGAGCAAGCGTCGGGACGCCCTCAGTCGCCTTACTATCAGCACGCGCACCGACCATCCCCACCATCAGTCGATTCAAGCAGTGACACTGAATACGAACGCGAGCGCGCGGTCAAACGACCGTCACGAACATCGGCTAAAGTCAATACCAACAAAGCGAAGGACTTTAAAAATTCACACAGTAATAATGATAATAAACCTAAGTCTGCACCCTCAGTGCAAAAGTGTGTATTATGTGGAAAAGAACATATGTTATCAAAATGTTCAGAATTTTTGAAATCCTCCGTTCAGCAGCGTTGGGAAATTGCAAAAAATAATAAGTTGTGTTACCGGTGTTTAAATTCATCCCATAAGCGACCCATGAGGTGCAAATATGTACCGTGTGGTGTAAACCAGTGTGAAGCAGGGCACCACAAATTATTGCACGGGTTGTCATCACAGGCAACTACGTCACGAGCTAACGTTAGTAGTATTAACCACGTAAGCAAATCGAGTACATTTTTAAAAGTCGTTCCCATCGAAATGACGGGCCCCCTAGGCGTCGTAAGCACATACGCCCTTTTGGACGGCGGGTCCACTATGACTTTGGTCGAAAGAGAAATCTCTGATCAAATTTGTCCCAGAAAAAGGGGAGATTCGCTCACAATAACGGGTATCGGGGGAAATATAATAAACGATATCGAATCCTGCGAAATAAATGTATCGATTCGTGGTCACTGTAGCCGTAATTTTGAAACGATGAAGGCGCGTACCATCACCTGTTTAAACATCGCCCCTCAGGCGGTGCCCCGTACTATGGTGGAGGAATGCGACCACTTATATGACATCGCGGACGAATTGTCGTACGAATCGGCTACCCCTACTGTTCTCATAGGCCAAGACAACTGGCATCTTATCGTGTCGCGACAGATTAGAAGTGGAAGTAAAAACCAACCTGTAGCGTCGCTCACATCCCTAGGTTGGGTGCTGCACGGGCAGTACCTCTCCTCAAGCGTCAACACGGCATTCATAAGTCACGTTAAACCGGTCACCCCGGAAGACGAGATGCTGGATTTGATGAAACAACATTTTAGTATAGAATCGTTAGGAGTGGAACGCAAAGTACCCAAGGCAGATCCAGAGCAACGGGCAATAACCGTGCTGGAAAATACATGCAAAAAACTGCCGTCCGAAGATAGGTATCAGGCGGGCCTCCTATGGCGTAGCGATTCAGAGGCATTGCCTCACAATAAAGACATGGCTCTCCGTCGGTTGTATAGTTTGGAAAAACGGCTCGACAAAGACGCGCAACTTAAATCTCAGTACACAGCTCAGGTAGATAATTTGTTGAATAAAGGTTACGCGGAAAAAATGTCGTCTAGCCCACCGGTAGAATCGCCTCGTAATTGGTACTTACCGCACTTTCCAACCACACATCCGCAAAAAAAGAAGATGCGTCTCGTTTTCGACGCCGCGGCTAAATACTGTGGTAAGAGCCTGAACGACGCGCTCCTAGCTGGTCCGGACTTATTAGAATCCCTTTTCGGAGTACTCATAAGATTTCGGGAAGGTAAAATCGCCGTAATAGCCGACGTAGCGGAAATGTTTCTACAAGTCGAAGTTATCGAAAGCGATCGTGATAGCTTACGTTTTTTGTGGAGGGGGGAGGACCGCTCGTCCCCGCCAACGGAGTATAGAATGAGGCGATTAATTTTCGGCGCCGCCTCCTCGCCTACTACCGCGTTGTACGTAAAAAACAAAAACGCGCAGGCTTTTGCGATCGAATTTCCTAAGGCAGTCGACAAAGTAATCCGAAATACGTATATGGACGATATGCTCATCGCAATGGACGAAAGCGAAGAGGAAGCACGCGAAGTCGTCAACCAAATTTATAAGCTCAATAAGAAGGCGTCGTTTGAACTCCGTGCATTTGCCAGTAACGTACCCAGCGTGATTCGCGACGTTACCGCGGGGGGCTCCGACACCACCGTCATCGCCAAGAGCGACGTAGAACGTACATTAGGACTCAAGTGGAATCACAAATCGGATACACTGGGTTTTCAAGTTAACTTGCGCAACTTACCACAGGAAGTGTCCTGTAATGACGTATTACCAACTAAACGACAGGTAACCAGTAGCGCAATGTCGGTTTTCGACCCCACAGGCTTAGGAAGTCCTATTTCCGTCCTAGGCAAGGTCCTTATGCAAGAAGTATGGCGTAAGGGTATAGGGTGGGATGACACCATACCCCCCGAATTAAAGTCGGTTTGGATTTCGTTTGTCAGTAACATTCAATTATTAAATAACTTACAATTACCACGTTACGTGCCCGCAAACAATAAACAAGTAGAAATACACGTATTTTGCGACGCCAGTGAAAAGGTTTATGCGGCCGCGGTCTATTTCGTAGCGACCGACAAAGACGCTAAGAGGACATCAACCTTAATCTCGGCAAAGGCGCGTGTCGCACCGTTAAAAACGATTTCCATCCCGAGACTTGAATTACAAAGTTGCGTATTAGGTACACGCCTCGCTAACACCGTAATTAGGGAAACGGATTACGTCATCACGGGTAAACACTTCTGGTCGGATTCACGCACCGTATTAGCGTGGATTAAGGCAGACCCGCGAACGTTCAAAAGTTTCGTAGCCCATCGTTTAGCGGAAATAGAGGAAAGTACTACACCAGCTGACTGGCGCTGGGTACCTAGCGCACAGAACGTAGCGGATGACGCGACTAAGGGCGTCCCGAACAACTTTGATAAAAACCACCGCTGGTTTCACGGTCCCGACTTTATTAGGAGCTCAAAAGAGCACTGGCCTACTGACAAGTCCGACGCGACAGTAGCGCCAACGGGCGAAGAGCGAACTAGTAATAAGGTTACGGCCATAGTACATAGCGCTCAAAATAAGCAAGATTTTCTCCCGCCAGTAAATAGGTTCTCTAAGTACATACGGCTAATTAGGGCTGCGGCTTGCGTCTTGGTCGCGGCGGAGGCATTCAAAGCTAAATTGCTAATAAAGAAAACAGAAACGGAAATGAACACAGGGCATGTTAAGTTAGCAGAGCTTTTATTAATTAGGCGTAGTCAACATGTATCCTTTCTTGAAGAAATAAAGGACTTAGAGGCTGGACGGCGAATTCACAAGAAATCACCACTTTTCAAGATTGCAGTTGTATTGGACAAAAACGGCATTTTGGTTTTAGACTCACGAATAGATAGAGGTACGGCATACACTCCAATCTTACACGCCAAAGAGGAGTTCTCCAGACTGCTGGTACAACATTTTCATGAAAAGTTTAATCACGGGAACCATGCCACAGTAATCAACGAGTTGAAACAGCTGTATTTCATGATCGGCTTACGAAGTAGCCTGCGATACATATGTAACCGATGTCAATGGTGTCGGACCTACAAAGGAACAACTCTTCAAGTTCCAGTAGGCGACTTACCAGCTGAACGACTTCAGGCGTATCAACCACCCTTCACAGCTACCGGCGTCGACTTGTTCGGACCTATGACCATCACCATAGGCCGACGGCATGAAAAAAGATGGGGAGTGTTGCGGACAGCAGCTTCAAAATAGGAGCGGCCGCCAGCAGCCAATCAGGGCGTCGCATTCAATGAACGCGCCTAGTACACGCAGCAAAGATTGATACCGCTCACCGATTGATACGACCGGATGAGTCACGCAGCGGTATCACTCAATGCGTGTACGGGGGGAGCGACGCGGCCTGTGATTGGCTGCCCACTTTCGCCTACTAGTAGCGTTAAGAATAGTTGTAAGTTAGGATAAATATCTGTAAATATGTAGAATAAATTGTAGTGAAATTGTGAATAGTAGTGAAACAACTTGTACTCGCAGTGAATTGTGAAATAAAGAAGATCTGCAGAAACAAACATTTTTTAATTCAACGACTCGTTACCAAGAACAACGAAAAAACCTCTACAGTCCACAATATCTTTGGTCCTTCGAGTCGCCGGATTATCCAGAACAACATCTCTGGACATTTGAAGCAGCGAAGAAAATGGTAGTCACAAGGAGCCAGTCCGGGGAAGAGGAACAACGGGGACGTGTCTTCGAGGATCCACCCAGATCGCCGAGCGCTACCGAACGAAGCACTCGGACCGGGCGTCGCATCCCAGAGAGGCAATCCACCGCCATCCAGCCCACGATGACAGCCTTGGAACCCACATCTGAAGAGCAGACCACAAGCTTCGCCCACACTTCACGACGGATTCAACGGTCCCACGCCGGGTCCGTCCGCTCAGGACGCTCTCACATGTCCACCGCTAGTGCAGCCGTCCGTATCAAGCAAGCTGAACTCGCCGCAGAAGAGAAGCTCGCCGAGCTGAGACGCCGGGAGCTGCGACTGGAAGCCGACCTCATACAAAAGAAGTTGGCGCTTGATATCGAGAACATTCAAGCGGAAGAGAGCGAAGCGGCCAGCATCCACGAGCGAGTCGACCGGTGGCTCAGCCAAAACGAGCCAACCGCCACTGAACAAGTTACCTGCACGAGTTCACTACCGCAGCGAGAATACGCCACTGCAGCCGCCGCCGCCGAGCCCGAGCTTGCGCCCCGCCCGCCGATCGCATCGCGGATGGACACGCCGGCACGAACGCACGCCGACCATGCTCATCCACTACGGGGGGAGCACGTAACGCAGCACGATCAACCGGAGGAGCGCCGAGCAAGACAGAGGCAAACAAGATGGGATGAAACTCCGAGACAGCAGCAGTATGAACGCCCGCGTTCGCCGACGCCTGCCCATAACAGAAGCCTCAGCACGAAAAGAGGAATCGAACAACTCGCCGAAGCTATCTCGCAAATGGCAAGAGTTCGTGCGCCGCCGAGACAAGTCACAGAGTTACCTGTGTTCTCCGGAGCGCCCGGTGAATGGTTGCCCTTCAAAGCAGCCATGAGAGACTCTGCCGCCATCTACAAATTCAGCAACATCGAGAACATGGCGAGACTGCGCAACAGCCTGAGAGGAGAAGCACGCGACGTGGTACGAGCAATGCTGCATACGAGCCAAGATCCGGAACCCATCATGAAGACGTTGGAACAGTGCTTCGGTCGCCCTGAAGTGATAGTCGACCAAGCCCTGGATGAAATCAAGCGACTTCCGCGCCCGGGAACTAGCGCGGCCGAACTAAACAACTTGGCAGTGAAACTCCAGAACACAGTTCATGTGCTAAGTGATCTCGATCAGCGTGGATATCTCTACAATCCCATGCTGACACGAGAAGTCGTCGAGAAACTGAGCCCACACCTGCGCTCACGTTGGTGTGACTACGCCGAGGAACACAGCCAGCACGACGACCCGCAGATAGTAACGATGTCAAAGTTCCTGATGAAAGAAGCAGATCGGGCTCTAAAACACGCCTACGCGCCGAGTGCCGCGACGCCATCGCGAAGTATGAAGACGACTGGCAACGCACCCGCAGCGCGGCGACATGAACCGAGTCGCAGAGCCGCGACATACTCAGCAACCGCCGATGTCGAAGAGGATCAGTGTCTTCACTGCGGGGGACCACACACAGTCCCACAGTGTGAGAAATTCCGCACACTGACTACGGAGCAACGATGGCAGTGGATCAAGGAGAAGAGGATATGCTTCAAATGCATAAACAAGATGCATCGACGCCTCAATTGCCGAGCCAAGCCGTGCGGAATCGACAACTGCAGACGCCCCCACCACTCGCTACTGCACGCGGCAGCGCCTGCTAGCACTGCATCCGTGTTCGCGCCCGCGCGCGCGCCCCCACCCGCGCCTGCGCCCGCGCGCATACCCGCGCCCGCGTCGCGTACCGTTACGCCCGAAAACAGTGAATCTGTGCTCTCAGTGAGAACGAGAACCAATCAGCGGACGGTACTGCTGAAAGTGTGCCCTGTGACAGTGAGTGGCCCAAGAGGTGACATCAAGACATACGCCTTGCTGGATGAAGGATCGACCACAACATTAATCGACGCAGAGCTCGCGCGAAACATCGACGCGCGCGGGCCTGCCTCACCGCTCCGCATTCACGGAGTCAACACGACACGACGTGAGAACGACAGCCGCCGTGTCAAGATCCACGTGAAAGCCGATGGTCGCGATTGGGAAATTGGAGCACGCACCATCGAGGGACTTAACCTCTCGAGCCAAACAGTCCCTGCACGCTTGTTGGAATGCAAGCATCTTCGAGACCTCCCTGCGAACGAGTTGAGCTATGACGTAGCTAAACCCCTGCTGCTCATTGGCGCCGACAACTGGGAGATGATCGTCACCCGCGAGCTGAGAACCGGCAGAAAACATGAACCTGTCGCTTCGAAGACTCAGCTGGGATGGGTGATTCATGGCACCGCCCCGAGTGTCATCTACAAGGATGAAGCCTCCGTTCTCCACCTGCACGTGCAAGATGAAGATCGATTGCACAAACAAGTCGAAGAGCACTTTAAAGTCGATGCAATAGGCGTGACACTCACAACCAAAGTGTCGCCATCGAACCAACGAGCACTCGACATCTTCGCCAAGACTGTAACGTGCAAGAACGGCCGCTACGAAGTTGGGCTGATATGGAAAGAAGACGAGCCTACCATGCCGCCCAGTTACAACAACGCGCTCAGAAGGCTGCGAAACATCGAGAGCAAGATGGACAGAGACCCAGACTTCGCAAGAGAATACAGTGCCCAGATTGAAAATTTGATAAGAAAGGGGTACGCTGTGGAGTGCGACGGGTCCGAAAAGGAGTGCCAACACAAATGGTACCTCCCACATTTCGCCGTGAACAACCCGAACAAACCCGGAAAAGTACGACTTGTCTTCGACGCAGCAGCAAAGGCATACGGAACGAGCCTGAACGACAAGCTGTTAGAGGGCCCAGACTTGCTACAATCACTACTGGGCATACTGTTCAAGTTTCGAGAAATGCCTGTGGCCATCTCAGCAGACATAGAGGAGATGTTCCTGCGCGTGAAAATAAGAAGACAAGACCAAGCAGCGCAGATGTTCTTGTGGCACGGCTCCGATCGAACGCTCCCGCCACGAGAAATGAAGATGACGTCAATGATCTTCGGCGCAACGTGCTCACCATTTTTGGCACACAGCGTGCGAGATCATAACGCACGTGTCCACGCGCAAAGTCATCCTGCGGCTCTCAAAGCCATAACTGAAAGCCACTATATGGACGACTTCGTTAACAGCTACGAGACAGAAGAAGAGGCCATCACGACGATCAAAGAAGTAATTGAAGTCCACGGAAAAGCTGGCTTCAAGCTACGCAGCTGGAATTCAAATAAGGAAGGAGCCTTGAACGATGTGCCCTCCGAGCTGCGAGCACGAACGACGACACAGCTGGGACATGAAAACAAGACACTTGGACTTGTGTGGGACCCGAATGCAGACAAGCTCGGCTTCAACACCACGATGCCTCGAGTCCCTGAAGATGTACGAGCACGACGTCGCGCACCGACCAAGAGAGAAGCTCTCAGTGCGGTCATGTCAATTTACGACCCACTGGGACTCCTTAGCTGCTTTACAATAAGTGCCAAAATCTACCTGCAAAGATTATGGCGATTGCAAATTGGATGGGATGAGCAGCTTTCGACAGAACACGCCGACGGAATAATGGACTGGCTGGAAAATCTAGAGCAAGTTGCCACGCTCCGCCTGCCACGATGCTACAATGAAGCCCGAAGCGTCGTCAGCAAGCAACTCCACGTGTTCTGTGATGCCAGCCAGGACGCATACGCCTCAGCCGCGTATTGGCGTCTCGAAAACAGCGACGGAACAATCAACGTCGTCCTCGCCGCCGCCAAAGCGAAGGTGGCCCCGATGAAGAGCCAGAGCATCCCTCGCCTCGAGTTGCAAGCCGCACTGATAGGCACTCGACTAGCCGAAGCAATCAAGCAAGGACACCGCTGGACCGCTGACAAGACCATCTATTGGACGGACTCTCAAACTGTCCTCCACTGGATAAGGAAAGACGCTCAGAAATACACGCCATTCGTCGCGCATCGTCTCGGAGAGATAGCAGAACGCACCGAGACACGACAATGGAGATGGACGCCTACGCACGATAACGTAGCCGACACAGCCACCCGAACAGGTTACGTGCCTGTGAACGCGGAAGACTAGTGGTTCACCGGGCCCTCATTCCTGCGACAAAAAGAAGAATCATGGCCCGAAGAAATCACGATCCACGAAGATGAAGAACAAGAAATGATCAACTTGGTGCAATCAGATGCCGAACGACGACCTCTACCAAAAATAGAGAGGTTTTCAAGCCTGTATCGTCTACTACGAGCGACCGCAATGATGATACTTTTCATTGATAAGTGCCGGCGACGAGATAGAAAGCTGAACGCTTCACACATCAACCGCGCCGAAACACTATGGCTTGCTCAAGCTCAAGAAGACAGGTTCCTGGACGAGTTAACACGCCTGCGCGCTGGCAAACCAATCGCCCGCACAAGCCGACTCGCAAAGCTGGACCCTGAAATTGACGAAGACGGCCTGCTACGAGTACGCGGCCGAATAAACGCCGCCCAATCACCGCAACACACAAAGCGGCCCGTGATTTTGGACGGAAGACATCCGTTAGCCAAATTAATCGTGCTACAAGAACACGTTAACGCCGGCCACGCGGGACGAGAGCGCGTAGTCAACGATTTAAGACAGCGCTACTGGATGCTGCGACTTCGGCCCACCGTACGTACTGTCGAACGTACATGCGCCCTGTGCAAAATAAGAAAAGCGAAGCCCAGCACACTGACGTTCGGAGACCTACCTGCAGCACGACTAGACCCGTACCACCGACCCTTCACCAACTGCGGGGTCGACTACTTTGGCCCCATGACAGTAACAATTGGCCGAAGAAACGAAAAAAGATGGGGCGCTCTCTTCACGTGCCTCACGACGCGAGCCGTCCACATCGAGCTTGTGGGAAGCCTAACAACGGACTCAGCAATTATGGCGCTGAGAAGAATGGCAGCGAGGCGCGGATGGCCTTCAACAATCTACAGCGACAACGCGACGAATTTCAAAGGAGCAGACGTCGAACTACGTGCCGCCTACGCCGAGTGGCAGCCTGCCCTGGAGGAATATGGACTCAAGCATCGAGTCACATGGCGCTACATCGCACCCGGAGCACCGAACCAGGGGGGAGCATGGGAGCGATTGGTACGCTCCGTAAAAGTAGCGTTAGGAGCAGTACTACACGACAAGAAACCAAAGGAAGAAGTACTGCATACGGTGCTGACAGAAGCGGAGCACAGCATCAACGCACGTCCGCTTACCCATGTTCCTGTTGAGCCCGACGACCCAGAGGCGCTCACCCCGAATCACTTTTTGATTGGCACATCAACTGGCCTTCCGACCCCGGGACCGTGCAACCCCAGTGATCGCCGTATGTGGCGTGCTAGCCAAGCTCTCGCCAATGAATTCTGGCGAAGATGGGTGAGAGAGTACCTCCCAACATTGGTAGCACGAGGAAGATCGAAAGGAGAAGAAAAACCACCACTAAAGGAAGGAGATCTCGTCATAGTGGTGGACGCTTCGCTACCTCGAAACACCTGGCCGAGAGGAATCGTCGAACGAGTGTTCCCCGGCCCCGATGGAGAAATACGAAACGCCGAGATAAAAACAAGAGGCGGAACATTCATGCGGCCTACGTCGAAGCTCGCCGTCCTGCCCAGAGAAGAGGCTCCGCCGAGTCTTCGCCGGGGGGAGGATGTTGCGGACAGCAGCTTCAAAATAGGAGCGGCCGCCAGCAGCCAATCAGGGCGTCGCATTCAATGAACGCGCCTAGTACACGCAGCAAAGATTGATACCGCTCACCGATTGATACGACCGGATGAGTCACGCAGCGGTATCACTCAATGCGTGTACGGGGGGAGCGACGCGGCCTGTGATTGGCTGCCCACTTTCGCCTACTAGTAGCGTTAAGAATAGTTGTAAGTTAGGATAAATATCTGTAAATATGTAGAATAAATTGTAGTGAAATTGTGAATAGTAGTGAAACAACTTGTACTCGCAGTGAATTGTGAAATAAAGAAGATCTGCAGAAACAAACATTTTTTAATTCAACGACTCGTTACCAAGAACAACGAAAAAACCTCTACAGTCCACAATAGGGAGTACTATTCACCTGTCTCACCACACGAGCGGTTCACCTGGAACTAGCCGCCTCGTTATCTTCAGCATCCATGATAATGGCCTTACGACGCATGGCGTCGCGACGAGGCACACCTACCGTCCTGTATTCCGATAACGGGACTAACTTCATCGGCGCAGAAAAAGAAATCAGAAGTGCCCTTCAAACCCTCCCTGAGGACACCAAAGCATTCACCTCAGTGAGAGGCATCATCTGGAAGAAAATACCAGCAGGAAACCCAGCCGCTGGAGGTGCCTGGGAGAGATTAGTGGGCAGCGTCAAATCCGCCCTCAAAATCACCCTCAAAGAGAAGGCACCCAGTGAAGAAGTACTCCACACGCTTCTTCTAGAGGCCGAGCATATTGTGAACTCGCGCCCTCTCACTCCTGTCAACCCAGACTTGGGCATAGAAGCCCTGACACCCAATCACCTTCTGATTGGGCGGTCATCCGCCTTACATCCTTTTGGTCGTTTTACTGACCATCAACTTTCCACTAAATCCTGGCAAGCCACTCAACTACTGGCCGACAACTTCTGGAAACGATGGATGCGGGAATACCGCCCACAGCTGGCCCTCCGAACGGCCAAGAAGGAAACACATCAGCTACAAAAAGGCGACGTCGTGATTATAGCCGATAACACTATGCCACGAGGAGTATGGCCAAGAGGCATTATCACCAAAACACATGCCGGTCCGGATGGACGAGTAAGAGTCGTGGAAGTCAAAACCGCTGCCGGCTCCCTACGCCGTCCAGCCTCCCGTTTAATAGTCGTATGCTCCGCTTTAAGTGGTGCTAGCGCACGTGGGGGAGACTGTCGCATATAGCTGTAAATAATTGTCGCATATAAGCTGTAAATAATATAAACATAACGTCGTTCCTTTTTGTACTCCTTTATTTTGTAAGTAGGTTAAGATTGTAATTCTCCTTAAGCTCATTATCTTTCATGTCTTTTAGTTATACATCATTTGTTATCAATCTTAGCGTTATAAGTATTATTATTGTCATGTAAGATACAACTATGTAACAATAAATGCATATAGAAGGTTACCAATTCTTGTTAAACTAAAGAGAACCTTATGCATACACATTAAAGTTGTATATTGTTTGTACTTATGCATCCACGTGTCGTCCTTGTATTATACGACACGTGTAACCTAAGGTTGACCTCGTATTTTTAAATGTCTGTATCACAACTGGATAAAGAGTAAATGAGGGAGAATACCTGCTCACAGGGTTGCGCATGCGTCGTATAGTTCATTTAGTGTATAAAAGGGCACTAATTCGTCCTAGAATTCATTCTAACAACAGCAAGCAAGTAATGGACAAGACAAGTGCGCGACCCTCGGAATAGTCACTCCCAGTTTGTAACTATATAAAATCTTTAATTTCAAAGTGCCAAATACCTATAAAATCTACAGTCCATTTCCTCAAGTTATCCTCTGTCATTCACGACACAATTTGTGTCATACTTGTCGCAACAAATAACAGCTAACATGTCTTGAAAATTAGAAAACTCAATAATTATTAGCGACGTGACTGAAAACACTACTCACCTTGATTTGTATAGAGTTAATTAGTATAGTATATAGTTAAGTTGCTATGTATATCAAGGTAGATAAGGTAATTTTTAAGGTCAAATAAATGAAGGGATTATTATTAGAATAGGGTAATAAGTGTAAATATAGCATAGGGTTTCTTATTTTTAGCATTAAGGTATTTTATAAGAATTAATTTTGTAATTGTAAGTAGCACTATTTGATTTTCGAAGAGCGTTACCATAACGAGAACCAAGGTCTTTTTTAAGTAAATATGGTAAAACTCACATTCCGAGAATCAAAAAGCGTTACCGTAACGAGAGCCGAACACAAGATTCCACGACTGCCGATAGATGGCGCAGTTACGAAATAGAACTGGCTATGCAGATTTTTACTCGCGAGGTAATAAGGTTCGACGCGATTTTGAGTCGGCAGTACTGGAATCAATTCGGCTCTCGGAACACTTGGAATGGAAGAAAAAACTAAGGAAGACGAAATAAAGGAAGTGAATACAAGTGATCTTTAATCTCGGACCCGGATCCCTGCTCCAGTGCTCAAGTGAAGTGTTAGTGAATATCGTCGGTCGGATCGGAAGCTAGGACCCCTGTGCTCGGAATCGGACCCCTGGATCTCAGGAATAGGACCCCTGCTACTCGGAGTCGTCGAGATCGGACCTCTGCTCGGATTGTCGGCGGATTAGAAGATAGGCCCCTCGCTCATCCTGCTGGCCCGCCCCCCCCCCCCCCCTCATACAGTCCACTTATCGACGTCGTCCTCGGCAGCCGGAGTGAAGCTAAGCAGCCCGAAGCCACGCCGCATCGCCGCCCGCAGCCACGCCGCCTCAAGCTGCGCCGCCTCGAGCCAAGCCGCCTGAAGCTGAGCCGCCTTGTGCCGAGCCGCCTGAAGCTGAGCCGCCCGAAGCTGCGCCGCCTGGAGCTGTGCCGCCTGAACCTAAGCTGCCTACGCTGTCGCTCGTCCGCACCTGCCTTCGCCCTTTACTACTATAACGTGTTAAGGACAGATTGGGACGACTGTGCGCCACCAACAGCGCGCGCAACGCCAACCATAGTTGGTCCTTCGAGCCGGATCAAGGAAGAGGGATGCCTACAACCAGGTCGACAACCGCCACAGCTGGAAAGTCCGCCTCGACTGATTGGAGCATGAACACGCCAGCCGACACAGAAACCACCGGGACAGGGATCTCGACCCGATCGACGATAACAAGAAGAACGCCGCCGCCATCCCGCGCCGCCGAGTCGTCTCCCTCCCGCACCGCTATGGGGGATCGTGCCGCGTCGGTCATGTTTGTGGAGGGAGAACTCGCCGCGCCCGTTGCGCCTCCAGTACCCCCCGCACCCGTCAATAGTGGGTACATCGCGCCGCGTTCCGGTACCATTGGCGAACCGCTCACGCCTCTAACTACGCGCGCTATGATTCAGCAACACGACGAGTTGTTGAGTCGCATCTCCGAATCCCAGAAGCGCCGCCAAGGACAGCCTGCAGTTCCTGATGTGATGGAATCCGGAACGAGTGCGAGGCCCACAGGAGCGCGCCCAAGAAGACCGAACATAGAAACACAGTCGGTGCGTTCATCGAAACGAGCTGCATTAGAAGCCAAGATGCAACTCGCCCGCAGGGAACTAGAAGTAGCAGAAGCCAGATCTAAGGTGGCTCAAGCTGAACTGGAGCTGCTACAACTGGATTCTGAGGAAGAAGAAGACTTCGTGCATGAAGAGCAGACACAGATGCATGTGCAGCAATGGTTGGATCATGCAAACACTGTAAAGGTTACTCCACCTAAGGAAAAGAAGAGTGACATTGAAGAACTGGCTCAAGTCATCAAGAAGATGTCAGAGAAGTCATCGGAGCACAGCCTATCAAAACAAATGATAGAGCTTCCAAACTTCAACGGTGCAAGTGAAGAGTGGTTAGCGTTCAAGCGATCCTTCGAAGACACCATGAACGCCTTCACCGACGTGCAGAATTTGGCGCGTCTGAGAAGGTCTCTTCAAGGGAGAGCAAGGGAAGCAGTGAAGAGTCTCCTATTCACTGCCAAGACACCGCAAGAAGTAATGAAGGGATTGGAAGCGCGCTTTGGACGACCAGGAGCCATAGCCTTAGCGGAGCTGGATAAATTAAAGAGTACGCCGAAGATGCAAGAGACGCCGAATGATGTGTGCACATTTGCTAGCCACGTCAGAAATTCTGTGGCAACAATCAGTGCACTTGGAAAGGAACAGTACCTGAGTTCGCCAGAAACAATGAAGGCGTTAGTGGACAAGATGCCAGCAAACATCAAGTACAGATGGTTTATGTATCATCACAGCCATCGAGATGAAGAGAAGCCGGAGCTCATATTAATAAGGGATTTTCTGGACATAGAAGCTGACATGTGTGGTGACTTCGCCCCTCCTGAAGTATCGTGGGATGCCAAGAAGAGCGCAATAAGGAAGAGTGTCCATACAGTTCAGGAGAAAGAACACAATCAGCAGCCAAGCAAGAAGACAAGAGTGTCCAGAATGTCAAGCAGAGCATTGGATCTACGAGTGCAGAAGATTTAAAGAAGCAGATATGGACAAGAAATGGGAAATAGTGAAGAAATTCAGACTATGCTTCAAGTGTCTTCGTTTTCGGCACTCAAGACAAGGATGCAGGGCTCCGGTATGCAAGAAATGTTCGAGATGGCATCATGTTAGTCTCCACTCAGACACACCTCCAGCAATTAAGAAGCCAGAAAGGGACGAAGCCAGCTGCAACGTGGTACATAAGGAAGAGCCCACAGGTGAAGTCATCACATCGGTGCACACTACAAGCGATGGAAGAGCATACTTGAAGATGATTCCAGTGGACGTCTACGGGCCAAAGGGAACAGCACGTGTGCTGGCCTTGCTGGATGAAGGGTCCACCATTTCACTCATAGACTCTGCTATAGCCAAGAAGATTGGTGCGGAAGGAACAGCTGAGTCTATAACAATAGAAACCGTCGGTGGAAGAGGCTTCAAGAAGACGGATTCTCGAAAGGTGGAAATAAGGATTAAGGGAGCTCATCGCAAGTATAAGCAGTCGATGAGAGTAAGGACAATCGATGGCTTGAAATTATCGAAGCAAGAAATAAATGAAGAAGTCCTGAGAAGATGCGATCATCTCCAAAGTTTAAGAAGTCAGCTAGTCTACAAGAAAGAAGAGCCAAGACTACTAATTGGGCAAGACAATTGGGAGCTCATCGTAACAAGAAGAATCGTCAAAGGGAAGAAGTCTGAACCAGTTGCTTCGTTCACTAGCTTGGGTTGGGTGCTTCATGGATGCGACACTGGAGCGAACACACCTGTCCAGTTCGTCAACCACAGCCGCCTAGCAGAGGACAAGCCAGAAGCCTTGGTACGAGCATACTTTGATATCGAGGCTCTTGGGGTGAAACCAAACCGCCCTAGCAACGACTCTGACAGGAGAGCATTGGAAGTTTTGGAGAAAACGACACGAAGATTGCCAGATGGGAAATTTGAAACAGGACTTCTATGGAAGAGCGAGCAAGAAACATTGCCGAAAAATTACGGTCAAGCACATCGACGATTAAACAACATCGAAAGGAAGTTGGACAGAAGTCAAGAATTGAAGATAGCCTACGAAGAGCAAATTAACAACTGGGTGAAGAATGAATATGCGGAAAAGGCTCCATCTACATCGACGCCCGGCAGAACGTTCTACCTGCCGCATTTTGTGGTGGAACATCCTGTCAAAAAGAAGCCAAGAATAGTACTGGATGCAGCTGCAAAATTCGAAGGGAAAAGTCTCAACGATGTCTTGCTGCCGGGGCCCGATCTTCTTCAATCTCTCTTTGGAGTTCTCGTAAGATTCAGAGAGGGGCCCGTCGCTGTTGTTGCTGACATCAAAGAAATGTTCCTGCGCATCCAGATACGTGAAGAAGACAGGGACTGCCTACGATTCCTGTGGCGAGGAAGTCAACGGGCTGGAAAACCAGAAGAATACAGAATGAAGTCTGTAATTTTCGGAGCGACGTCATCACCCTCAACAGCTATCTTCGTGATGAATAAGAATGCGGAAGACTTTAAAGAAGAGTGTCCAGCTGCAGTGAAAGCTATCAAGAGAAATCACTACATGGATGATTACCTCCAGAGCTTTCAAACTATCGAGGAAGCCAAAAGAACATCAAAGGAGGTGCAGTACGTGCATGCAAAAGCGGGTTTCCATTTAAGGGGATGGGGTAGTAACGAAGCTGAAGTGTTGAAGAGCCTGCAAGATCAACCGCAAGAGGGAATAAAAGAACTCTCCTCAGAAGAGAAGACACTCGGACTACGATGGATAATTGGCGAAGACGCACTAGCATTCAACGTCGGATTTCGCAACACACCTCGCGAAATTCTGACTGGAGGAAAGATACCAACGAAGAGACAAATAGCCAGCGCCGTCATGTCTACGTTCGACCCGATGGGCTTCGCCGCACCTGTTTTAATCCAAGGGAAGAAACTCATCCAGGACATATGGCGAACGAAGATCGACTGGGACGACGCGATCTTACCTGAGCAAGAAGTAATGTGGCTCAAGTACATCAAAGAGGTTGCAGTTCTCGAAAAATTGAGGATACCCAGATGTTTATCTCCGTATCAGAGGAAAGGGCAACTCCATACTTTCACCGACGCGAGTGAAGAGGCCTATGCTGCTGTCGTCTTTTGGAGAACAGAAGAACCAAGTGTCCGCGTTACGTTGATCGCAGGGAAAGCGCAAGTTACTCCCACGAAGCCAGTCTCGATACCGCGACTGGAGCTCCAGGCTGCGTTACTAGGAAGCAGACTGGCAGCTACAATCGAGAAAGAAACGGACTTAGAAATCACAAAGAAGATATTCTGGACAGACTCAAGCACTGTTCTTCAGTGGCTGAAAGCAGATCCGCGAAAATTCAAGACGTTCGTGGCTCATCGACTTGCGGAGATTGAAGAGTTAACTAGCCCGCGAGACTGGCGATGGGTGCCTACTAAAGAGAATCCAGCGGACGACGCAACTCGTGGGACGCCAACTGAATTTGACAGGAACGCGAGGTGGTTCAAGGGGCCTACATTTCTTTACGAAGAGGAGCAGCAGTGGCCCGCCAACCGCTTCGAAGGGAAGATCATCGACACGGGGGAGGAAAAGAATATTCAGACAATAGCATCAGTCTCCACAACTCCTCGTCGTATACCAGATCCAGAACGCTTCTCCAGCTGGACGCGACTCCTAAGAAGTACGGCGCGCTTGTTCCAGTTCATCGATCTACTTAAGAAGAACAAGTCCAAGGAAATCGTCAACGCAGCTAAAGACAAGGCATGGAAACAAAATAAACCTGCAGTAAAGAGGAAACAACTCGTAAAGCTTCCTCCTATGAAACCAGGGAGAAATTTCAAAATCATTGAAGAAGAACACTTCAATAAAGCCAGAGAAGAGTTAATTAAGGAAAGTCAGCAAGAAAGTTTTCGGAGAGAAATAGAAAAATTGAGTAATAGGAAGCCAATGGAAAACTCAAGCCGACTCAAGAAAATCGACGTGTATGTCGACGAACAAGGCATCTTGAAGTTAAGAACGCGAACAAGGAAAATCACGATTGAGAACCAAGAGCAGAATCCAGTGGTGTTAGACGGCAAGAACAGGATATGCCGCCTAATCATTGAACACTATCACCAGAAATTTTATCATGGCAATACAGAAACGGTGATAAATGAAGTCAGGCAAAAATATTGGATCCTGGGCCTACGGACAACAGCAAGGGCACTCATACACCGCTGTCAATGGTGCAGAGTGCATAAGAGCATACCGCAAGTGCCACCGTTGGGAGATCACCCCGTTGAACGCCTGCAGCATCATCAGCACCCCTTCACCTGCTCAGCTGTGGACTACTTTGGGCCGATGCAGGTGACCATTGGGAGAAGAACTGAAAAACGCTGGGGAGCTCTCTTCACATGCCTAACCACAAGGGCTATTCACCTCGAGCTATCAAGTTCCCTTAGTACGAGCTCGATGATCATGGCCTTACGAAGAATGGCGGCCAGAAGAGGAACACCGAAGGTTATCTACAGCGACAATGGGACAAACTTCGTCGGGGCCAACAAAGAACTGGAAGAAGCAGCAGCTCAAGAGGGAATCCGGTGGAAATTTATACCAGCTGGAAGTCCGAGTATGGGAGGCGCCTGGGAGAGTATGGTCCGTACGGTGAAGACTTCACTGATGGTCGTACTACAATCGCGATCACCACCAGAAGAAGTACTCCACACGCTACTGGTTGAAGTGGAACATGTCGTCAATTCCCGTCCACTCACTCACATAAGCATAGACCCCAACGATGAAGAAAGCCTGACACCAAACCATTTCCTGCTCGGGAGATCCTGCGGAGCGACGTCGCCGGGCGAGTTTGAAGATGGGAACCTCATTGGCAGAGCAAACTGGAGGACCGCGCAACGCCTGACCGACCACTTCTGGCAGAGGTGGCTAAAGGAGTATCTGCCCACTTTGAAGCCGAGGAAAATAGATGGCAGACAGACTACGGATCCTCAAGTCGGAGACGTCGTCTTGATTATGGACGCCTCGCTGCCCCGCAACACATGGCCGCGAGGAGAAGTCCAAAAGGTATATCCAGGCCCAGACGGAAGGGTCAGAATTCTGGACGTGCGGACACCGGGAGGAACGCTACGACGGTCAACGCAGCGAGTCGTCATCCTGGTGCCAGCAGCCACGCCGCAACCTCGAGACGGAGCGCTATGCACGGCGGGGGAGAACTATTAGCGACGTGACTGAAAACACTACTCACCTTGATTTGTATAGAGTTAATTAGTATAGTATATAGTTAAGTTGCTATGTATATCAAGGTAGATAAGGTAATTTTTAAGGTCAAATAAATGAAGGGATTATTATTAGAATAGGGTAATAAGTGTAAATATAGCATAGGGTTTCTTATTTTTAGCATTAAGGTATTTTATAAGAATTAATTTTGTAATTGTAAGTAGCACTATTTGATTTTCGAAGAGCGTTACCATAACGAGAACCAAGGTCTTTTTTAAGTAAATATGGTAAAACTCACATTCCGAGAATCAAAAAGCGTTACCGTAACGAGAGCCGAACACAAGATTCCACGACTGCCGATAGATGGCGCAGTTACGAAATAGAACTGGCTATGCAGATTTTTACTCGCGAGGTAATAAGGTTCGACGCGATTTTGAGTCGGCAGTACTGGAATCAATTCGGCTCTCGGAACACTTGGAATGGAAGAAAAAACTAAGGAAGACGAAATAAAGGAAGTGAATACAAGTGATCTTTAATCTCGGACCCGGATCCCTGCTCCAGTGCTCAAGTGAAGTGTTAGTGAATATCGTCGGTCGGATCGGAAGCTAGGACCCCTGTGCTCGGAATCGGACCCCTGGATCTCAGGAATAGGACCCCTGCTACTCGGAGTCGTCGAGATCGGACCTCTGCTCGGATTGTCGGCGGATTAGAAGATAGGCCCCTCGCTCATCCTGCTGGCCCGCCCCCCCCCCCCCCCTCATACAGTCCACTTATCGACGTCGTCCTCGGCAGCCGGAGTGAAGCTAAGCAGCCCGAAGCCACGCCGCATCGCCGCCCGCAGCCACGCCGCCTCAAGCTGCGCCGCCTCGAGCCAAGCCGCCTGAAGCTGAGCCGCCTTGTGCCGAGCCGCCTGAAGCTGAGCCGCCCGAAGCTGCGCCGCCTGGAGCTGTGCCGCCTGAACCTAAGCTGCCTACGCTGTCGCTCGTCCGCACCTGCCTTCGCCCTTTACTACTATAACGTGTTAAGGACAGATTGGGACGACTGTGCGCCACCAACAGCGCGCGCAACGCCAACCATAATAATTTTCTTTTTTTTTAAAGCCAATAGTATCAGGTCTATATTGATATGAATCGTGCAGGCACACGTTTCTCTGTCATCTCTCGGTAAAAAAACCCAAAATGGGCGTAGCCTTGAAAACGTTACGTAACTGATAAGGTAAAGGCACTCAATTACGAGGGGTTCCCAAACTGGCACCATATTGCGATGTATTTAGAAAAACTGTGTTTTTATTCAATTTACAAGTTATTTTTGTCTGCAAAATATGTTAAACAGATAATAATTTATTTAATCATGTTTATATGAGCAACGGATAGTTTATGTGTGTGTACAATTCAAAATAATCGGTCAGTTTGATGCTAGCAGCCGACTCGGAAGCGCACTTCATACATTTCGGACCTAATTCACGTGAGTTCTACGATTTTTTAAATAGTGTTTTATACGTGAGTTTTATACTATTTGAGCTTTTGTTTAAGTTAAAACATTAAATGGGTTATGGTTTATATCGAATACCGTTAACATTGGAGTATTTTCTTCTAAAATTGAGGAGAAAATAAGATTTTAAAATAACGCGGCATTAGGTTCCAAATACTTGAGCCGGTTCCTAAATGCCGACGTATGCCACGGAAATGCAATTTCATATAGTTTAACTCTTTTTTAAATTTTGGATGCATTGTTATGATTAGAAAATTAATGTTTTTGTACGGATCACTTGAATAACTAATAAATGTAAAAATGTATTTCCGAGGTACACGGTGGCGTCGTATTTATTGGTTATAATAGGTCAAAGAATATCTGTTAAGGTACTTTATTAATTTGTTGCATGGAAAAGCAACGTCGAAAAAATTAAGTTATGGATGTGTTCTGTTCTAATCCTGAGTATTTTTAGTATATTTTTCGAAAGATATTGCAATTAAGCTATAATTTACTTACGGTATATTGCCAAATATTTTATTTTTTATTACTCGGAATAAAAAACTTATTTCAGAGTTATAAAATGCAATTCCGATGTATTTAAGACGGAAAAAGGTTATATGAATACCTAATTCCGTGGTATTGATGTAGTAAAATACAGAGTGTTCATTATCTTGCGCAGTTTTGTAAAACACTTTTGAACAGGTTTGAAATCTTTAAAATAAATTTGATAATCCGATATACTCAATATATACTCATTTATTGTTTTGTTGTAGAATAATGAACCCAAGAAATTTTATATTTGTTTTTTACTAGATAAGTAAGTATTACAAAATTTGTAACATAAGAAAAAAAAAATTCTAAGTACATCATACTGTAATGCCATTTTAATAATCAATACATAGAGAATAAGACTGATTAAATCCAAGGACAATAAATACACTTGATTTTTGAACATCATGTTTTACTATCCCCACCTCCATTCCCTTATATTTTGTACACTCGGATTTAGGAGCAATATGAATCGGAATTAGGATTTTTAAATCGGATTAAGGGCCCTCGGACTTACTTATATTTTTACATCATTTCAAATTTATAATATTTGTTTACTGTCAAACTGTAAGTATATTTAAAAACTAAGATAAATGTCACTGCTGATAAAAATGGCCAATTCTACAAAAAGGTACATTAAATACTTAAATTTTGATGTTCATTTAACTTCAGATGAAAACACCTCGGAATAAGGTGCCTTTACCTTATGTAAGTTTGGGTTTTCTTCAATAAATTTTCTATGCAAGTTCTTGACTGAATCCAACAATAACGCTTTTGTTTTGTTAATTCGTGTGCTTTAACACTTTGTTTTTTTCCAGCTCCAATACGACTGTTAATATCATCTTCATAAAAGTTTTCAATTATCTTATGTATACTTGTAACCTTGCTTCAATTTTTGCTGTAATTTACTGGTTAGACATTTTTTACGGAGATCTGTGTTCGATGTTAGTCTCTTTATAACGATAGATTCATCCTTATTAATATCTTTGGTGCAGTTATCACTAGTTATTGGTTGATCAGGAGAGATAAAATTTTCTTCTTTTTTATTTTTTACTCGCTTAGCGTATTTTTGATAAATTTTATTTATTCTGTTAGTCAAAATTCGACATTTATGTTGTTCTTAATAAGTAATGTCATTTCTTTTTTTTCCATTGCGTATCTTTTATTCATTGATTTTATTTTAGATTGTAATCTTTTTATTTTCTTTTCTTCGCTTTCTTTTTCTTTCTTCGCGGTTGTCGCTTTCAAAGGGTCACTAAACTTTTCTTCAACAACTTCTCCTTCACCTAACTCTGTACCTTGTGAAATTGTTATTTCTTGCATCTTGCGCTCTTTAGCTTTTTTCTTCAGATATCGTTTAGAATTTTCTCTCCAACGCTTCCTTTGTGCTCCTTGTTCTCTTGGAGACATTTGATCAACCCTTGACTTTTTTCTCGAGTTTTCGTTTCAGATAAGCTTCTCTCTTTTTATTTTTCTCAATGGCATATTTTTCGGCGTTTTCTTTTATTTTTTTATATCTTTCTCTTCTGGCTACTCGTTTCTTTTCTTCACTACTTTTGTTTGTTTCTTTTGCCATTATGACCTTAAACAATTACAAACAACCTATAAATACACATACACAACAACCAACAAATTATATGTTATAAGTAGTGGACTGTATCTCTTTTTTGTAGGAAATGCAAGTTATAAGGGAACAAATAAGGATTGGATAGCACACTGACCTTTGTTTAATCCTTCCACGTGTGGCCGGCCGGCCGTCTGAATTCCGCTCCAGAAATTGCACCTTTCACTTACACTAATGCGTTTTAGAATTAGTATTAAATTTGGTATCAGTTTTGGGAATATTAATTGCGTAATTATATTTTAATTGATTTTATTTTACGCGAGTCGAGGCAGTAGCGGTTAGCGAAAACTTAAGAAGAAGACATTTTTTCTCAGAAGGGTTTAGCCTATACATTTAGTGTGCAGGAGAGAATGAAACAGGTATATAGGAAATATTGCGATCAGGAGTGGGTAAACTTGCACTTATAAAGAATTGGCGGGAAGTTTGAATTCAATATCCAACACTCCCCGGGCCTTGAAGGAACCCTTCAAAAGAAAAACAAACATTATGCGTGAGAAACACAAAAATTATAAGTATCGAGCCAGCTTGGGCGAGCTATAACTAAGTATAGTAAATAAAAATAAAAAGGTCGAGCGAAAGTTGCTCGAATCACAACTAGATATAGGAAAAATAAATGAAAAAGATCGAGCGAAACTTACTCAGAATATAGCTAGGTATAGAAAAACATTGTGAAAATGCGAGGACTAATTAATAAACTTAAACAATAAACTAACATGCGCAAAATAAATGTGTACAATATACGCGCGATGTCTATTGCATTGGCAACGGACACAGTTTTACGACAGGCCGTTCATAAGTGCCTTTTTTTGTCTTTACTTCGACAATACGGATGACACCGTCCTTGCCCGGAAACAGACGCGTTATAATACCTAAGGGCCACTGTAGCGGAGGTGCGTTTTGTACATCTATACACAATAGTCCCTACAGTGAGAGGCTTAGAATGGGTATTCCACTTTTCACGAATTTGCAAATTATGGAGATACTCTGATTTAAAACGTTTCCAAAAACTTTGGACAAGCGAGTCCATCAAGGAAAATCTAGTTAAGAGATTTTGTCTTTCCTTGGTCACGTCAGCCGCAGGAAGAAAATTTAAAGATGCGGAAGAAAGAAAATGCGCGGGAGTTAGTGCGGATGGTTCTGACGGATCGGAACTCAAAACATAAAGCGGACTACTATTGAGTACTGCTTCAATCTGTGTTAGAACAGTAAGCATTTCCTCGTAAGTAAGAATTTGTTTTCCGATTACGCGGAAGAGAAGAGACTTAACACTTTTAATATTAGACTCCCACAGTCCTCCGTGATGGCTCCCTGTGGGAGGCGTCATTCGCCAATTTATACGATTTACAGCTAGTTCGTGGCTAAAAACTTTATAATAGTCGTCTGTTTTTAAAAATGCATGGAGTTCATTTAAATAAGACTTAGATGCAACAAAATTAGTTCCATGGTCACTGTAAATAAATTTACAGGGCCCTCGTCTGGATAAAAATCTCTTTAAGGCATCTAAGAAGGTCGCGGAACTTAAATCAGAAGCAAGTTCGATATGAATTGCCTTTGTTACGAGACATATAAAAAGACATAAATAAGCCTTTAGGCTGCGAACTCCACGTTTGCGGGTTAAAGTAATAAAAAGCGGACCGGCATAGTCCACATCGGTATGAGTAAATGCCTTACTTTGTTCTATCCTACACTTAGGTAGATCGGCCATTGCGGGAAAAGTAGGTTTTGGATTTAAACGAAAACAATAATTACATTTATGAATGCGATGTCTAACTATATTACGCGCAGATAAAATCCAAAACTTTTGTCTAAGTATTGATAAGAGAAGCTGAGGTCCAGCGTGTAAGTTTCTGCGGTGGTAATAATCAATTAAAATGTCAATGATATGTCCGTTCTTTGGTAAAAGAATAGGATGTTTATGCGAGTAGTCCAAAGATGAATGACCTAAGCGCCCTCCGACGCGTAATATATTAATAGAAACAAACGGGAATAATTTCCGTAAACTAGGAGAACACAATTTTTTATTCTGTAGGTTTTTAATTTCTTGCGAAAAATGGAAATTTTGAAGAGCCTCAACAATCTTTAATTCCGCTATCTCTAACTCCTCGGCCGTGATTACGTCACGACGCGAAAGTTTTCTAGCGAACCTCAAAGCATAGACTGTTGTTTTTAGGTATTTTTCCCAAGAAGAGAATTTTTTACTTAAAGTTAGGAGTGCATTTTCTTCAGACTCAGTAACTACAACAGAAATAATTTTTTGTTCAGGTAATTTCGAACTATTAGGTGCGAATTTTTTAATTGGCCATTCATTCAGTGGCAGTGAAACCCAAGAGGGACCTTTGAACCAAAGCTCACTTTCTAATAATTGAGATGGCAAAAGGCCGCGGCTTATACTGTCCGCAGGGTTTTCTATCCCTGGGATATGATACAACATATCAGGTGACAAAACGGCTTGACATTGTGAGATGCGGTTTGCGACATAAGTTTGAAATCTGTGAGGAGATGCGCAAATCCAACTCAATGCAACAGTTGAGTCAGAGAAAACAAATATGTTATCAATAGGTTGTCGCAGTGATAACGTATCGTAAACGTTGCGGAGCAAATTACATAATAAAACTAATGCGTTCAACTCAAGGCGGGCGAGCGTGATCTTTGACCTCTGCGGCGCCACTCGAGACTTCGAGCAAACCAAAGTGACGACAGGTGCGTCGTCATAATTAGTGACGTGAAGATACATCACTGTCCCGTACGCCCTTTCGCTTGCATCGGCAAACGCGAGTAAAGAAATTTTAGAGTGTTTTTCAACACCCATATAGCGAGGAAATTGAAGTTGAGACAAAAGTGGTAACTCATTTAAATAAGATTGCCATAATTGGACGATGCGAGCGGGAGGTATTTCATCCCAAGCGATTTGAAGGAGCCAAAGCTCTTGCATAATTAGCTTCGCGAATAATATTACTGGCCCGACGAGTCCAAGGACATCGTACAGACGCGCGGTCGCGGATAAAATAGCACGTTTAGTGCATGTAGGGGGTGGATCAGCTGTTACGAAGGTAAACTTATCCGATGACGTTAGCCAGTGTAAACCCAAAATCTTGAAGGTGCCTTCCTCATCAAAAGAAATAACCTCAGACTTTCGGTGAGACAAGGGAATGTGTTCCAGTAGCTCCGTTGAATTACTGGTCCACTTGATTAAGTCGAATCCTCCGGACCTGAAGAGCTGGATCAGTTGTTCAGCTGTCTCGACAGCTTCCTCCAAAGAAGGATCAGAAGAAGCCAAATCGTCCATATAGACGTCTCTTTCTAGCACGGAGGCGGCAAGCGGAAAATTATGCCTTTCATCTTCAGCTAACTTACGTAAAGTACGTAAGGCCAACAACGGAGAAGAACGGAGCCCGAAGGTGACTCTGTTAAACTCGTAAGTTTCTAGCGGATCATCCGAACAAAAACGGTATAAAATGCGTTGATATTTGCGGTGTGCGGGGTGCACTTCAATGCACAAATACATTTGCCTAACATCGGCGAAAAATGCTATGCGGAAAAAACGAACATTCAAAAGAATGTGAAAAATATCAGCCTGTAGATTACAGCCTGTGTGAAGAATGTCATTTAGTGACAGCCCTGAATCAGTAGATGCGCTTCCGTCCAGTACGAGACGAACTTGTGAGGTCTCCTTCTGTTCTTGTATGACGGGGTGATGAGATAGATAAAAACCAGGCGAAACGCATTCGTTAGACGAGACAAGTGAGATAATACCTTTATTTAGATAATCACGTATGACCTCATTATAATCTTCCCTGAGACCAGGAGATTTTTGGAACCTTTTCTCCAATAAATCGAACCTCCGTTTGGCAGTAATATAAGAATTACCTAACTTTTCGGGGTTCTCCTTGAAAGGAAGGTCGACTGCGTATTTCCCGTCTGCGTTTCGCGTAGTCGTAGAAATAAAAATATTCTCACAACTTTGTTCGTCTGGGCTTAAAAACTTCTTAGCGGGAATTTCCTCTACTGTCCAAAATTTCTCTAAGATTTTGTCCAGTGAGTCATTAGTAAAAACACAAAGCGTATGAGACACTTGTGGCGGGGGCGAAGAGACGATTGGCGCGTCTCCCATAAGTATATAACCTAAAGTGGTTTCTAAAGCGGTAGGCATATTGTTTTGAGAGGAAATTCTATCAAAAAGTAAAATATCACAATATAATTTAACCCCCAATAGCATGTCAATCGGACCAGGTTCCGAAAATTGATCATCAGCTAACGGTATGTTTTTCAAGTACTCAATCATTGTAGTGTCAACGCGTGAGTCAGGCAATTGTGACGTAATACACTGAACTACAAGAGGTTTAATAGAATATTTCTTTCCGTCGTCAAAACGAGAAGTGAAATTTAATGCGGTTATACCTACAACCCGCTGCGACATTCCACCGATTCCTTGCACAAAAGTATGACAGTTTTGAGTGTCAATAGGAAGCGATAAACGTCTACAACATGCGGCTGTGACGTAGTCACCCTGAGAACCCGGATCGATCAGGCATCTCAAGTAGTGAATGCGGTTATAATTATCAATTACTTTTATTTTTGCGGTACCCAAAAGGGTTGTAATAGCGGGGCGATTATTTTTTCGATCGCACGAAACTGTGCAGACCGACGCGGAACCAATAGGTTTTGTCCGAGAGTCGAACTCCGATATTTGAGGTTGCGACCCGGAAAGGCTGTTAGAGTCAACAGAAAAATTAGATAGTTGAACAGGCGCCGGCGCACCTGGCGCGGGACCACAGGCGGTACGGCTCCCCGCGAGGGGCGTGGTCTGTACGTCATTACTGAGCGATACAGAGGCATTTGAAGTGTGATACTTCCTGGCCGCGCCACTATTCAGTACCAAGACGCCATTACACTAAATAGTGGCTACCTAAACACTACTTTCTTTTGCCTATAAAGAAAAAATAGTACCTCAAAAATATTAGGATTAATTAGCATTAAAAGTGGTCCGGCCACAGAGTGTTGCTTGCCAGCCGCGCCACCCTGTATGACAAAAACCATACAATTAATTCACAGATGCTATAGCATAAAAAAAGCTACCTTTTTTCTACCTTCTAAAGGGAAAATCGAATATACCTAAACATTTTTCCCTTGGGAATTACAAGACGTTAAAAGTGGTCCGGCTGGGAAGTATGCTATCCGGCCAATCAACTTACTGATGGTAAAGTTCTAACTAAATGAAAAGGTTTCTAATAGAAGCTACCTTTAGTCTACTTATGATTAATATTTTTTGATCACAGAACAAATACATAATTTAGGTAATAAAGACTATTAAATTTGGTGCAGCTGCGAAAAATATTTTGAACGGATACATTAACATATACTGTTTATTTAGCATGTTTATGTAATGGTACATTGGAAAACAATAATCACTTCATATTAAACACTATATTAGCAAACCTACTATCTAAAATAGACCCACTTTTTAATGAAGCGCCTATCAAAACTGCTATAGCTAACTTGCATGAAGCGCGGCCAAGGAAGGAGTGCGCAGTATATATTACATAAACATGCTAAATAAACAGTATATGTTAATATATCCGTTCAAAATATTTTTCGCAGCTGCACCAAATTTAATAGTCTTTATTATTATATTACATATATATAACAGACGGCATCTACCCAATATTCTTGCAACAAGGAGTATCCATACTTAGTCCACATCTATGTAGACTGTTCAAAGCCTGCATAGCATTCGGACATATTCCAAAAACGTGGAGACTAGTTAATGTGACGTTTATTCCAAAACCTGGGAAGGCGACATACGACGAGCCCAAATCATTTAGGGCTATAAGTCTGCAATCTTTCTTATTGAAAATATTGGAGAAATTGATAGATAGATATATAAGGGATGGCCCACTTAAGAGGCATCCACTCCATACCATGCAATGTGCCTATCAACCTGGCAGATCAACAGAGACAGCTCTGCACTTTGTAGTAAAACAGGCAGAAAAGGCGCTAGAGAATAAAGAACTTTGTCTAGGGGCCTTTCTCGACATAGAGGGGGCATTTGACCGGACTACGTTCGAATCTATTTGCAGAGCGGCAACAGAGCATGGTATTCCTGATACACTCTGCAAATGGATGAATAATATGCTGAAAAGTCGAATCATTACCGCCGAGCTTATGGGAGATAAGATATCAGCTGTGACGACGAAAGGATGTCCGCAAGGAGGAGTATTATCCCCAACTCTCTGGAGCTTAGTAGTTGATTCCCTGGTATCTTATCTTAATAAAGGACCGATATTAGCGGTTGGATATGCGGATGATATTGCCATTCTCATCAATGGGAAAGTTCCCGACACTGTAAAGGATATAATGAATAAAGCCTTGAGGGATGTACAACACTGGTGTTCAGAAAACAACCTGAGCATAAACCCCAGCAAAACTACCATTATACCTTTTACAAGGCTCCGAAAACTGACGGGACTAAACAACCTCAGAATGAACAGCATGGAGATTAAGCTAGCCAAGGAGGTTAAATATCTAGGTATAACACTAGACAGAGAACTGACTTGGAACCCACATGTTAATAACATTATAACAAAGGCCATGAGGGTATTTGGTATGTGCAGAAATACGTATGGTAAAACATGGGGCCTAAAACCATATATTGTACGGTGGTTGTACGAAATGATGGTGAAGCCCATTCTGACATACGGTGCACTAGTATGGTGGCCGAAAGTCCAACAGCTGACATGTAGAAATGCCCTTAGAAAGTTGCAGCGTATAGCTTGCTGTGCTATCTCTGGTGCATTTTCTACTACACCAACAGCAGCTATGGAGGTTATCCTAGGACTACCGCCGCTGCATTTATATATAGAAGGCGAAGCCTGTAAAGCACTTTACCGGCTATCAACTGCTGGTTTGTGGAACAGGACCGCACCCAGGACAAGGCATATGCAAATGGAGACCAAACATGAACTCGACAGAGTGTTGAACATGGGAAGTGATAAAATACTACCCGTGTACAATTTTAAAAAGAATTATAAAATATATGTTCCTTCAAGGAAAGAATGGAATGATAAGCTGCGACCTTCAGATAAGGATTGCCGGATCTGGTACACGGATGGGTCCAAAACCAATCATGGATCAGGTGCAGGCATCTATTCCAAGGACAAGAAATTGTATCAAAGCATGGGGCAATTGTCTACTGTATTTCAATCAGAAACATATGTATTAGCGACGTGACTGAAAACACTACTCACCTTGATTTGTATAGAGTTAATTAGTATAGTATATAGTTAAGTTTCTATGTATATCAAGGTAGATAAGGTAATTTTTAAGGTCAAATAAATGAAGGGATTATTATTAGAATAGGGTAATAAGTGTAAATATAGCATAGGGTTTCTTATTTTTAGCACTAAGGTATTTTATAAGAATTAATTTTGTAATTGTAAGTAGCACTATTTGATTTTCGAAGAGCGTTACCATAACGAGAACCAAGGTCTTTTTTAAGTAAATATGGTAAACTCACATTCCGAGAATCAAAAAGCGTTACCGTAACGAGAGCCGAACACAAGATTCCACGACTGCCGATAGATGGCGCAGTTACGAAATAGAACTGGCTATGCAGATTTTTACTCGCGAGGTAATAAGGTTCGACGCGATTTTGAGTCGGCAGTACTGGAATCAATTCGGCTCTCGGAACACTTGGAATGGAAGAAAACTAAGGAAGACGAAATAAAGGAAGTGAATACAAGTGATCTTTAATTTCGGACCCGGATCCCTGCTCCAGTGCTCAAGTGAAGTGTTAGTGAATATCGTCGGTCGGATCGGAAGCTAGGACCCCTGTGCTCGGAATCGGACCCCTGGATCTCAGGAATAGGACCCCTGCTACTCGGAGTCGTCGAGATCGGACCTCTGCTCGGATTGTCGGCGGATTAGAAGATAGGCCCCTCGCTCATCCTGCTGGCCCGCCCCCCCCCCCTCATACAGTCCACTCATCGACGTCGTCCTCGGCAGCCGGAGCGAAGCTAAGCAGCCCGAAGCCACGCCGCATCAAGCTACGCCGCCTCGAGCCAAGCCGCCTGAACCTAAGCTGCCTACGCTGTCGCTCGTCCGCACCTGCCTTCGCCCTTTACTACTATAACGTGTTAAGGACAGATTGGGACGACTGTGCGCCACCAACAGCGCGCGCAACGCCAAACATAATATGCGATTGCTGCTTGTGCTAAACTGAATCTAGAAGAAGGCCTAAAAAACCACACAATCTATATTCTTACTGACAGTCAGTCTGCTCTCGCTGCTATCGGCTCCAGCAGGATCTGTTCCGGGCTAGTCTTGGACTGTGTGACCTCCCTTAATAAACTGGGTAGGTCCAACAAGCTAGGACTGGTTTGGGTACCGGGTCACGCTGGGATTGAAGGAAATGAGAAAGCTGACGAACTGGCAAGAGAAGGGTCTAGTGCTCCACTCACAGGTCCTGAACCCTTCGTCGGGCTGGCGTATGGAACAGCAATCACAGCTATTGAAAAATATGTCAGAGAAAGACACAAAGCCGAATGGCACTTACAGAGTGGTCTTACACACTCAAAGGCGATGATTGGTGCTGAAATCACCGGATTGTACAAAAAGATCTGTAAGTACAATAGAAGACAGACAAGGATTCTAACAGGAGCACTGACAGGACACTTTGAAAACCGCAGTCACCTTTTTAAACTGAAACTTGTCGAAAGCCCTGAGTGTAGGGCATGTGCCGAGGCAGAGGAGTCCATAGGCCACATTTTGTGTCATTGTGACTCATTGGCTAGCAAGCGAATGGACCTTTTCGGAACAGCGTATCCGGAACTAGAGGACTACAGGCACTTCGCACCAGGTGATGTTCTGAAGCTCATGCAGTCCTTCTTCAGAAACCCTGCTGTGGGTGAGTAAGGCATGGGGTAAGTACAAAAGAACCCAGAGGTTCGACGTGCTTCCTTGGTATAGGACCCCCTTATGCATGATGATGATGATGATAGTATGTTTGCTATATCACTGTGTAAAATATTTTTATTTCTTATACTACACAGTCCTTATTGAACCCATATTACGCTCTCTGCATAATCCCAAGGTGGACTATCAGATAATGCTTCTAGCATTCGCTTTTTAATTTGTAAATCTATACTATCTATACTAATATTATAAAGCTGAAGAGTTTGTTTGTTTGAACGCGCTAATCCAAGGAACTACCTACTGAATCGATTAAATAAAATCTTTCACCAATGGATAGCTAAGATGTCCCCGAGTGCTATAGTCTATGTATGTACCACAGACCACGGACGAAGCCGGGGCGGACCGCTAGTAAAAGAATATTTATTTGTAAGTAACTGTATGTATAAGTAACAATAATAGGCGTGACGAATGGGTCAAAAAAATGAAATTCTGTTTAGTCCGTCAATCAGATAATGCAAAAATATTACATACATATTTTTTATTTTCTTTGATAAACCAATAAAGACCAAGTTAAAACGTGTTAAAGTTTGAGAGTGGGGATAAAAACGTCACGAGTATGCATAAAACGCAGCTAGACGTGACGTCATGCGTCTTTTCAACTCATTATATCTCTGTAATTTTTAGAGTATATGAAAAAACAAAAAATACGTATCCAATATTTTTAAATAATCTATCTGATGGGCTAAGAATCAAAAATCATTCGTCATACCTAAATAGGTCTGAAAACAAATAAAACTCCTTACTCCTTAGAAATGTGTTTATTTATATAACATTTTCTTAAATTCGAGTATACATTTTAGGCAAGAAATGTTAAATAAGACGTGGACATGAATGCATCTAAATATAATTAATTTTAGAAACTAAAACCTAAAACCCCGACCGACCCGGCTAACGTCGTGGTGTATGTGCCTTCACTGGGGAATGGGCGTCACCCCTGGTGCGACTTTATACTTCGGCCCTACTCGTGGTAACAGTATATGGATACTAATAACGAAAAAACCCAATCCAATGAAATAAAAAAAACATCAAACCTAATACAGCAGACTTTTCACAAAAGTATGTTCACGCACTTTAGGAGTAACTCCACGCCTTCTCTGTCAGCAATGTCTGATGATTGTATCACTGACAAGCAAAATACACCCATATTTGACCAAAAAATGGCACACCCCTCAACGATAATCAAACCGCCAGACTGACAGACCATACCTATACCAAGAGCAAAAAGGCCTCGTAAATCTGACTCACCTCCACCACAACAGCAAGTACTGCTCACCAACAGATTTGAACAGCTACCTGTTGATGAAACTGAAACAACATTAAAGCAGATTGACGCAACTGGAGAGAAAAGGAGAAATAAACCTCCTCCGCTAATATTGTATGGGATCACTGACGTCAACAAACTTCTAGAAACAGTTGAGACTGTTTTAGTGAAAACAGATTATGTAATTAAAATTGTTACAAAAAATCAACTCAAAGTAAACTGCGCATCAGCTGAAGCTTATAAAAATCTTATGACACTGGTTAGGCAGAAAGGACTTATAGGCCATACATTCACACACAAGGATGAAAAGTGTTACCGAATTGTAATCAAGAATCTGCATCACACTACACCACATGAGGAAATTGTTAAAGGAATTGAGCAAACTGGGAACAAGGTATTTGGAGAAATCATAAATGCTCGCTACGGCCCCAATAAGATACCAACTTCAACATTTTTTGTGAACTTAGATGTGTGTGAAAATAACAGTGCAAATAACAAAGATGTAAAGAAACTGAAATACATATATAACACTTGCTTAACAATCGAAGATCCTCGGAAACGCAAGACAATTGTGCAATGCTCTATTTAAAATGGCGAATTAAAAAAGCTGTCAAGTCTACCAGGAAATAACTGCAAGAAGAGATAAAAGAAATGTAAAGACGAAGGAACAAAGAATAGTAGAAAATAAGAACCCACAACCAACCGAAGAAGTAAATACTAAGCTGACTATACAAAAAAAATACTATCTTGACACTGGTAAAGAACCAACAAATTCCACAACAACTTATGCTAATGTTCTTAATAAAGGTAATCTAGAAAATCTAAATGCCGAGCCAACCCTGGCGTTACAAGATATACTCATAAAACAATCTAAAAAGATAGATATGCTCCTTTAACAAATCAGCACTCTTATGGGTCTGATGACTAAAGTGATTGACAAACTTTTATAATGACTGCACTAAAGATTGGTGCTTGGAACATTAATGGACTGGCGCCAAATAATGAAGAGGCAATAATGGTCCTAGATTTGCACAAACTTGACATCCTGCTTATATCCGAAACCCCACTTCACAGAGTTTTTCGAAAGTCTAGGACCACGTTTCGTAGCAGGAGGTGGCTGGAATGCGAAACACACTCATTGGGGCTCTAGGCTTATTAATACAAATGGTAGAGAACTTAAGTGCTCTATAGATAAGGGTAAGCTTACAACCTTATCAACAAAAGAACCTACTCATTGGCCTACAAATCCAAAAAAGCAACCGGATTTAATTGATTTTTTCATAGTTGGAGGGCAATTGGGAATGGACTTCAGAGTTCAGTCCTGTCTGGATGGCTCGTCTAATCATGTTCCAATAATTTTATCACTAAGCGCAACAGTATTATATAATGACACATTTTCTCCTCTGAATAATAATAAAACTGACTGGACTAGCTTCAGAGAACTAATAGAGTCAAACTTGTAATTAAAAACCCCTTTAAAAACAGCCCTAGACATTGACAATGCTGCACAACATTTTGCCACAGTTATCCAGACTGCCTGGTGGCAATGTACACCAGTGAATCCAGGTGAAAAGTCTAAAATTCCATTCGAAATAAGAGAAATGATTAGAGAGAAACGTAGGCTTCGCAGAGTCTGGCACATAAGTCGATGCCAGGAAGATAAGTCCGCTCTCAATAAAATGATAAAGAAGGTGAGAGAAGCTCTTGTTGAAGCCGGAAATGCAGCCGTTAAAGCAAGGCTCAAATCACTCACGGCTAGTAGGACTACGGATTATTCACTTTGGAAAGCCACTCGAAACATGAACCAGCCACAAAAATCGAAACCACCCTTAAAAAACAGTGACGGAACATGGTGCCGAACAAGCAAGGAGAAAGCCGACTATTTGCTAAACACCTGCCACAGGTCTTTACTCCTAATGTAAGTAATGCTGATGATCAAGACATAGACCTTGTACTGCAACAAGAATTAAAGCTGGGGGACCCCATAAAACATATTACTCCTACGGAAGTTATTAGGGCAATCAACAAACTTGAAAATAAAAAAGCACCAGGGTTCGACCTAATAACTAAAGGAGTGCTCCGAGAGTTACCGCGGAAAGCAGAAGTATGCCTAACATCATTATACAATGGAATACTGAGAACTAAATACTACCCACAACTCTGGAAAGTGTCGTAGATAGTTATGGTACACAAAGAAGGTAAACCAACATTTGATGTCACCTACAGACCTATTAGCCTATTACCAATAGTATCGAAACTCTTTGAAAAACTTCTGCTTCAAAGAATCCTTCCTATACTTGTCGAGAAATCCATAATACCCGATCATCAGCTTGGGTTTCGAACAGAGCATGGCACAATTGAACAGGTATATAGAGTATACGAAACCATAAGGAAGTCTCTAGAGGACAAAAAGTACCGCTGTTCCGCATTCCTTGACATCAAGCAGGCCTTTGATAAGGTGTGGCACATGGACTCCTATTCAAAATTAAGCAATGGCTTCCTCACACATTCTTCGAACTTCTGAAATCTTACCTGTCCAATAGAATATTTCAAGTGAGAGAAGGAGATAGCACATCTGAGTTCTACGACATCCTGGCAGGTGTACCACAGGGCTCTGTACTTGGACCCGTTCTGTATACAATTTTCACAGCGGGCCTACCCGTGAGGCAAGGAGTTACCACAGCAACATATGCAGATGACACAGCCATTCTTGCAAGCGACAGTAACCCAGCCACGGCTTCTAGAAAAGTACAGGATAGCCTAAATGATATACAGAGCTGGTTGGAAAAGTGGAGGATAAAGATCAGCACAACTAAATCTGTGCAGGTAACATTCTCGTTGCGACATGGAAACTGCCCTCCCATCAAGCTTGGCCAAGAAGAACTGCCCCACACGGACACTGTTAAGTATCTGGGAGTGCATCTCGACCGGAAACTAACCTGGAAACACCACATTCAAACTAAAAGAGATCAAATTAACCTTAAAATGAGAAATCTGCAGTGGCTGTTGGGTAGAAATTCTGTGCTCAGCACTGACAACAAACTACTGGTGTATAAGACAATATTGAAGCCGGTATGGACCTACGGGATCCAACTCTGGGGCTCTGCTGCCGCCTCTAACATAAATATCATCCAGAGGGCACAAAATGCTATCCTTAAGACCATTGCAAATGCACCATGATTCATTATGAACTCAGAGGTTCATGAATACCTGAGAATAAAAACGGTGAAGGAGGAAGTAACTGTAGCTGTAAACCGTTACAAACGAAGGTTGGAAAGGCACCCTAATCAACTGGCCATCTGCCTAACTAAGTCAGCTCATAGGAGGCGCTTGAGGAGACATGCTATAATTGATTCTGCAACTGACAACAATACTTAAAAAAGTTAATATCGAGAGAGAAGAGGTTCCCACTGGGGAACCCCCCGACAAGCAACCATTCCATTAACACGTCTGCTTATAGTCTTATGACTGACTGCAAGATTTTGAAAATAAAGAAAACTTACTACTGCAAAATTAAACTGTTATCGATGACTTTAGCTGCTTTAAAGCTAATTATGAATTTTTATTATTTATTTTTTAACAATTTGAGTTCAAAATGTGAAGCAAAAGTGATAAAGGTATATGAGATCAACACTATATGAGTAATTTTTAGAAATTAGTCCTAAATTCCTGTAGTAATTGTGCGAGGAGACAATCTAATAAAAACCATCAAAATATTTAGAAAACAAGTGGTATATTCAAAAATATTATATTTGAATGATTTCAATGTAAAATTCTGTAAGTAATATTTATAATTATTAAATTAAGTATATAAGTACTTAAAAATTTTTAATCACATCTTTTTTCTATAAAATCTGAAGTTTCTGATTTTTCTACAGAAACTTGGTCGCTGTCAGATTCTAATTCTAACTCTATGAGAAGTTTTGTAGTCTGTGCCGAGTCATTCGCATTTTCAAGTTTAAACCTTTTCGGGCTGTCTGCATCTGAATCGTAATCAGTTTCTTCTGAAAATGTATTGTCATCATCTTTTAAAACATCATCGGTGTCTACTGGGTTTCCATCGGAGGTGCATCCAGTCAGATTTTGAATCGAAAAATCGTCATTAATATCAGTGTCATCAATTCCATGACACACCTTTCCGTCACAATTGGTACAAAGCACCGAGCAATTCAGTCCGAATTTTTTGCAGGTGCAGTTATGTTTGCAGATTGTTTACTGGAAATCATATTCAAAATATGTTTGGGTGCGGGATCAGCTAGAGTCATAACTGGTTCTAAGTTTTTATCAATTAATTGCCAGCCCCATTCATTTGGTGGTTTTTCGATCGAAAACCATTTTTGGATTTGGTGGTATGGTCTGTAAATATGTTGATAAGCCGATGGTAGTAAGCATGCTAAATTGAATTTGCTTTTGGTCATAGATTTAGTAATATTGTAGTATCGTATCTGATTTAGTTTGTTTTGTGTCTACATATAAATGCCGTAAAAACTGTTCTCCTGCGACCGCTAGATCTTGCGGATTTGCATTATGGTTTTTGAAAATTGAGATCAGTTGTTGTACGGTTGCATCGCTTTTGATTAAATTGGCAATTTGTTTTTCCCTTGTCGAAAAATCGGTGACGTAAGGTCACATCCGCTAATAGCATGAATGAAGAAAATGTTACTTTTGATCTCTTCGTTGTTGAAGCAATCAGTCGCATAATATTTTGTGTTGATTTTCCTTCGACCTGGCTTCATAAGGTATACATTTCGTTCTTTCGAAAGTCCACAAAGTATAACTAGCCAATCGACGTCTTCACCAACTTACGACATATCTTGCACTTGGGGTACTCCATTTTTTTGTCATAAATAAGTAAATAAACACGCGAGCGATTGACCGAATTATGACGAATGGGTCGGCGGCGGCGCGGGCGGTGGCAGAGCGCGCCACCGCTCCGTCTCCCCGCCCCGCACCCACCGCATGTACCCCGTTCACAACCCGCGCTCGCGCGTATTTTATGTTTTTTTATAAATTTCATAAACGCGACACTAAACTGTATAATTTTAGTGAAAACATAATTGAGGCATCCCAAATTCTATAATTAAACAAAAATTCCGCAGTTAGGATTTTTTTCTAGCGAGAAATATGTTTTGATGGAAACGTTAAAAAAAAATGTTTAATTTTTGTGTAATGTATCTATAAAGACTTTATTAAGCTTATCAGAGACATAACATCATAGTTATTATTTTTGCTTAATGATATATAGGCATAAAATGAATATTGCTAAAAAAAACAGACATGCGAAATAAGATTTTGTTTAATTTTGATTTCAAGTGATAGACTTTAACTTTTACGATAAAGTTGGATGATTAACAAAATCGTGTGATTTCCATAAAAAAACATTACCACCCCGGAGTTTTTACAACTCGGTATTAATTTATATTTGATACTTAATATAAATATCCAAAAAAAATAAATAAACATCGAGTTTATGAATTATGTCCAGGTTAAGCTAATTTGACGCGCCTAAGTTCCAAAATTTTTTATATGAATGAACGTTGACCGCCATGTATCGTTTATTGGAAGTTGAAGTCCACTTGTCGAAAGAAAGACTAAATCTTTCACCTGCACTTTTCAAATGTTTTAATTCTGCAGTTACTTGCTTTCTGATTTTTTCACTGTAATTCATAACACGTTTTCGAACAGTGACGGCTGACTTTGGTAAATCCGTGTATTTTGCTAAGAGCAATTTTCTCAAATCATCTAAGGTTATGAATACACTGAATGGAAATCCATCTAATGCAATCATTCTTGCCAAAATATCATCCAGGCTATCGTCGGCACTTTTAGTAAAATAATCATCTAACTTTCGCTTGGCTGGCGGCGGTGCTGTGTTCAGATTTTCAGAATCTTGACTTGTTGAAGCTGATATAACCTTGATGTTATGTTTTGATAACAAATGTGTATGTAATCCCTTAGTTGATCCACCCAAAGTCTTGAGGATGGCTGGGCATCGCTTACATTTAGCACTATTCCCGTCCTTCGCAACTAAATAATAACTCCACACTGACGTCGTATCACTGTCTTTTTTATGTTTAACAAAGTCTCCCGCCATTTGAAATACTTAATTTCAGATAATTGACTTTTAAATTTTAATGACGTAGCCTACGTAACCCGTCACTGACAGAACAATGAATGAAAAAAATAAAACCGGATTTGCATATTTATACTTTCGTACAGGGAATCCCCGACGGGAAATACCCGCAACAATATTATGATATGAGATGATCGGGTGATTCCCCTGTTGGTTCGTTGGGGAATTACCTTAAGAGTATTGTATTAAAGTATTCCGAGTGGGGAAGTCCCTTCTAAGTTCTACGACAAACATATTATTAGGACTGTACCTGTGTAGTAAATAGTGGGTACCTAACTACCTACGTATTGCACGAGTTGCTTTTTGTCGTAATGTATTAAAATAATCTAGGCAAGGTTATTTTCAAGACGCAACGGACTACGGAATACAAACTAGACTTGTTTGTGGCAATCCCAAAAATCCCGAGATTAGCCAAGTACAGTCCCGGGATTTTCGGGGCCAGAAAACGGTCGGGATCCCGGGATCCCGAGATTTGGGATCCCGGGATTGTATTCTCTACTCCTGAACTACATTCAACGATTCAACGTGAACGTATTCGTTCGGGTCGGGATTACTCGTGACTTCTCGTCGTCCTTTCGTTTCGCTGCGCCACCCGAAGCAAGCAATCTGTTGTTTTATTCATACTTCAATATTTGCCGATAACCACAAGTAAAGTGGAACAATTAATGTTCCTTCATGTAAATATGAACCAAGAACGATTTAATTTGTAAAATATGTATAAAAATGTAAATATGTATAAAAAATGAGTGGATTGTGTACATAATATAAATATGTAAATATAAATAAGAGCTGATTATGTACATAAAATGAACTTTTAAATACGCCAGGCACACATTAGACAGACAGATATAAGATTTAAAAATCTTATGTTAGTGTTTTAATTACATTTTAAAATATAATAAATAAACATGTTAAATTTTAATTAAATTAAATTACATATAATTTAATTAAAATTTTGTACTTTGTTGCCTGCCTGCCAGTCCTAAGCCTTGAAAAGTATGAAGGGAAGTTCATTTAAAATGTGTATATCAGTCGGGTGGCAAGCGAAACGAAACAAAATTTTGTAAAAAAATCTATGTCGTTCCCTCTCTCCTTCTAAAATCTTGAAACTCGTTCACGTTATCATCTAATAGTGCAATAAAGTAACAGTTTAACGTTGTAATAGACCAATGAATGTGATTCCGTCGAGGACGTAAACTAGTCGAAAATTAGACTGTTTTATGAACATGTTTATAGTTCACGGAAAACAGTCTCGTCTCGTTGACAACAAAACCGTCGACGACCCACTACTACTCTCCTCTAGGGGGAGGGGAGAAAGGAACCGTGTCGCAAAAGGATATTATTATTATGGACAGTTTAAAAAAAACAATCTACGCTAATGATGGTAAAGAAGTGATCAAATATTTAAACTCAAAGAAATCTTATTTCTAAAGTATAGATATTACAACTATAAATATCGATTGACCAATTGCATGCTTATTAATGGATTACTGAAAACCGTAATAGTACAATTTCCTCGGGTGATAATTTAAATATAATTATATTTTCGCAAAATCCCCAAAAGTATCCCACGACACAAATGAAAAAATAGGTTGGTTTTTTCAGTTTTTATCTAATTCAAAGAATATCTAGCTTTATTTCTTATTGTACTTTAAAGATACGTAACTAAGATTTGTCATAAATTTACAAATGATTGATAATTAACCATTAATTTGAAAAATATTACGAGTATCCTCTTTTTTATAACCGCTTGAAATCGACCCCCATACACTTCTTATCTTAGATTAATAATTGGTCTCCGCGGCGCGAGACCAATTATTAATAATAAAGACTTCTTATAATTAAGAGACTATTATAGAAGTCAACGATAACGAAAATTGAATTTTTTTTTTACTCCTGTGCACAAGTTATTGATAGAAATGTGTGTTTTTATTAGATACACAAATATTTCCAGGGCTAATTCAAGCTTAAAATAAAATACAACAAGCACAAATTTCTCTCTCGGGTCTGCTGGATGGAAGAGATTTATTTAGGAATAAAAATCTCCATTGTATTTTTCTTTCATTTTTTTTGGACTTTTGGCGGGAAGCTGTGAAAAGCAGTATCGGCGCTGTATTTTATTTTCCAAAATTTATGTATCTTTGAGTGTTTGTGCATAATAATGGTGGATTATTATTCGCAAAGTGTTCGATAACAAGCGTGAGTGTTGGGAAGTGATACAGTGTTTGATTTATGTGATTTTTATGCTTGTTGCCAAAAGCTCCTAGTAATCGCTAAGTGCAGTTTTTCTACCACTTCACTTAACCTGATTCTTCTGACTAGACTTGACTACCGACTAGACTTTTAGACTTGACTAGGACTTGACGAAACCACACTGTAGGACTGAAGAAGATAGAACAATTAAGAAGGGCTATAAAGGACTTGTATCCATGGCCGTACAAACTATTACAAAAAAATAATCATTTCTTTTATCTATGATCTCTTCCTGTCTTCATAAATAAAGGGGTCGTCATGGGGTCTTACCCCGTAAAAGGCCGAAATCCGCTTGATAGGTGTAGTCAAAAAGAATCTAAATCTATGGTAGGTATTATTGTCTGTTACATTAAATTAGGTATAGTATCCTTATTAGGTTCAAAGATCACTACGAGATTCACAGATACCAACGTCAAAAGTACTACTACATTTTACATCTTATCAGCTGTTTGTTTACAAGCTTCATTGTTTTGCGCGATGGTTTGCGTATTAGCAAAAATATTATTTAATTTTCCATTAATTTATTCTGCCAACTAGTATTTCTGTTATTGCGTCATAGCATTATAAAGGTTGACTTTTAATACACCAGCAAAATTTTACAGTGTCTTCTTCAGTATATGTGAATCTTGAGAAAAATATTTCGGTTTTCATACATTATCCATACTTCCATATTCATCCTAATATTATAAATGCGAAAGTCTGTCTGTTACGCTTTCACGGCCAAACCGCTGAACGGATTTTGATGAAATTTGGTATGAATTTAGTTGAAGACCCGGGGTCATAAAACAAACATAGGCTACTTTTTGACGCAGGCGGAGCTGCGCGAAACAGCTAGTATGTATATATAGATTCCCAAGTCAATATTCCAGCCTCTATTTAGTCAATTATCAGCCAATATTTCGAGTGATTTACATGGTCAATCGACCGTTATTGGGAACCGCCTTTCGGCCTCCGACTTGGTTCTCCTAACGCGACCACCAAATAGCAGCCGCCGCCGGGACCAACACCTTAATGTGAATTCCGAAGCACGTAGGTAATCATCATTATCAGAAAATCAGGAGCCTAATTTTTGAAAAAGTGTGATTCACGCAAAATTGGCGAATCGAATAATTTTTGTTCGATATCGAACGATTTTCATTCGACATATAGATATGTCATACATTTCAAAATTAGAGTTCCGGTAATATGGAATTTTATTAATAAGAAACATCCGTATTAATACTCGTATTATAAATGCGAAAGTATGTCTATCTCTCTGTCTGTTTGTCTGTCTGTCTGTCTGGCTGTCTGTCTGTCTGTCTGTCCGTCCGTCTGTCTATCTGTCTGTCTGTTACGCTTTCACGGCCAAACCCCTAAACGGATTTTGATAAAATTTGGTATGAATATGGTTTAAGACCCGGGGTCAAACATATGCTACGTTTTGACGTAGGCGGAGCTGCGGGAAACAGCTAGTTGTTAAATAAATAGCTTTGAATAAAATAAAATTATAAATAAGTACTTACGATTGTTTTTGTAATATTCCATTTTCAAAATAGAAAAACAATATTACAACATCTCAATATTCAAAATGTTCGTAACTGAGCGTAAGGCAACTCAAAACCTCACTCCGATCACTTTTAATTATTTATTTAACTTTAATAATATTTATTAATTCTACGTCTTTGTGTTATCGAATGTAAATAAACACTGAGTGAACGTGTTCTTTCAATGATAGTGAGAGTAGTGTTGCGATTGCGGAATACTATCGATATTCCGTATCGATAAATTAATTACCGGAATCTTTTACATTCTCATTCTGTTATTGTATTTTGAATTTTATCAGTACCTCTCGTTCTTCAGTAAATTCATCATAATCAGAGCGTTTCCCACTTCTATTTTCAGTGATTAAGAGAACAGGAGTGGTATTTTTGAAAGGCGTGATTCACACAAAATCGGTATATGTGAAAAGTTTTTCATTTGACAAAATTGGCGAGTCGAATTATTTTTATTTACTTTATTTATGTACACAATAAAAATGCAAAGGGATTATACATAAGAGGAAAAGACAGTACAAGGGAGCTCTGTTGTACTGTCTTTTAATAAGCAGCTACTTATTTCTAAAGAAATGTCTTCCAGCAGGCCCAAGAGAGGAAATGACAAGAAAAGGGTAATTAATTGAATTTTCGTTCAATATCGAATGATTTTCGTTCGATATCGTATGATTTACATTCGACATAAATATCAAACATTTAAAAATAGGTCTCCACAACGTCAGTAGCTTATTCCATACAAACATTTATCATTTCAAGAACCTCCATCCACACCGGACTATCAAACCGGTTGATTTGAAATGCCTTCCTAGTTTTCACAATGTGTTTTGTAATCCGTTGCAGAATCATAGCTTATCGTGTGAGTGGCCTCGTTGCATTAATGGCTCCTATTTTGTAATAAACTCATTTATTTATGGTTTACTAGCTGTTTCCCGCAGCTGCGCCTGCGTCAATAAGTATTTTTAAATATTTGAGCCTGGGTCTTCAACTACATTCATACCAAATATGAAAGAATATGGCCCTGAAAGTGTAACAGACAGACAGACTTTCGCATTTATAATATTAGTATGGATGGGAAAACACAGAGTGATGAGACCATGACTAACACAAAATCGGTTAGTCAAATGAAAATCGTTTTCAGGCACAATAGTGTTTTGTGCATTTACCGAAAAGGCTGAGTGGTTAATAGCCCTCCGTGCTCTCGCCTCAAACTGGCCAGTAAAATTGTCATTAAAAAAAAAACAAAAAAAAATTAACATCATTCCACTCCGATTATCTCGGATGAAAATGAATTCAACGATTATCATTCGTTTTAACGTTTTAACAGTCAGACATTTGAAAATACAATTTTCTTCATTCTACCGTGTATTCTTATAGTTAGATATAGTTGCGTCGTTAGCTGACGCTTCGGAGCCTTTTTTTTTCCGTGTTGGCGCGTTGACTCAACTCTTCACGGCGTCCCGCTAACTCTCTTGGTGCCAACCGGTGACCCCGGGCCTGTGCCTCCTCGCGCCAGTCAAATAAGGACGCGAGGACCTTGGCTTCCAAGTCCCAGGGCAACGTACCAGCCAAAAAACAGGCTGCCTCATATGAGGTCGTGCGATATCCTCTTGCGGCCCGTATCGCCATGAGCCTCTGAGGTTTCCGCAATAGGGCCACATTGTGGCGATTTAGGGCCTCAGCCCACACAGGGGCACCTTATAGGACCATGGATCGCACGATCCCAATATATAGATGACAAACTGCTTCCTGCGCCAAGGATCTGACCTTGAGGATAGTCGTGACGATAGCGTGGATAGTCGACCGCTTCCGGCGGAACCCGTATTGGCAATCCGAAAGGTTAGGGCCAACCTGTTCCAGGTGCTCAATGAGGCGGTCAGCAACAACCCTTTCCAACAATTTACCAGCCTCGTCAAGCACAACGATCGGCCTAAAGCCCGACGGTGAGTCCGCCGGACGTCGCTCCTTCCTAAGCAGGACTAAGCGTCCTGACTTCCACGCCGGAGGGAACCTTCCCTGTTCAAAACAAGTGTTAAACAGCCCCCTCAGTCGACTCTCTCGGTTCGGCGAAAAATATACACCGATTACAACCACACCGCCCAGCAGAGCAGAGGCAATTCCATGGCTCCTTGTAACATTCAGTGGAGGCGAAGAGATTGCCGAACACACTACAGACACTACACCATCCAGGTCACCAATCCAATTCTCAGCACCTTGCGGGACATAATATGGCTCTGCGACCACTGCCACATCGATTAACCACTGCGCCATACTTTGAAGAGCAATGTGCACTGGCACAGTGGTTAATATTCGCCTGGAGTATTTTAAGAGCCATATTATTGTGATGGCCCCAGCTCCATCTCCTCTGGAGCTTGTGCTCCCTCAGCAGATTGTGACTGGGCTGTAGCCACAGTTACAACACGCTTTCCTCCCCGTTTTGGCTTTCTACTGGTGCAAGCCTTACCAAATGCCCGATGTGCCGCTGGTTTGCCAGCCTCCGCACAGAGTATACAGTTGGCAGCTGCCTTACACTCCCAGGCCTTGTGGCCATGTTTTCCGCAGCGATAGCAGAGCTCGCTCCTATCCGTTTCCGCTGTACACTTTACTCTGACGTGTCCTACTTCGAGACAACGGAAACATTGTAAAGGTTTGTAAAGGTACACCCAACCTATCAGAAGGCGCGTGGCACCAGCTGTAAGCTTCTTAGCGGCTGCAATGGGACATCGCACCCAAGCTGACCTTCCACCTCGAGGGTGTTCATGGATCTCACCGACCCTTATATCCATTTCCGAGCACTGTCCCGCCTGCGAGATGACTGTACGGACCGAATCTTGGGTTGCCGAATCGCAAAGACCCAGCACCCTCAACTCCTGGCACTTTTGGGGCCTAGAGATCTCCACAATCTGCGGGTCCATCACCTCTTTTAATTTACTGGCCAACGAATCCGCCTGTGCCTCTTTTTCAGCCCCCGTGATCTCAAGGACACGTGCGCCAGTCGATGCCCGCTTTAATGATGCTTCGGAGCCTAGGGTAGGCTGTAAGTCATGATCCTAGATTTGACGGCATAATCATTCGTTCTCCTGAACGCAACGTTTGCGTGGAATCAACTTCAATCTCGTGAAACTAAATTTGAACTAGGTATATCAAATTGCCACGCTGTCGTCGTTCTATACAAGACGCACTACCTATCGTATAATTATAAGAAAATGCATTTACGTAGTTAAATTTGCAAGGTCCAAGGACGTCAGCTTTAAGTTTAATTGCTGTCTTTTGTAAGATGCGGATGTACGAGATATGATCAAAGGCCAAAATCGAACATAGCTTCCAGGAACCTATTTTCGAAAAGTGTGATCCACGCAAAATAAGCGAGTCGAATAATATTTTTTCGATATCGAAGGATTTTCTTTCGACATATGTCGAATGAAAATCGTTTGACAAACAATCATTTGACTCACTGGTTATGATTTTAAAAAATAGCACGTCTGGACGGGGCTACTTGGTACATTGAAAAAAAAAATCTTCGATTTCTATCAATTTCGTAAAACAGGAGGCCTATTTTTAAAATATATGACATACTAGCTGTTTCCCGCAGCTCCGCCTGCGTCAAAAAGTAGCCTATGTTTGATCCCGGATCTTCAACTGTATTCGTATCAAATTTAATCAAAATCCGTTCAGCGGTTGGGCCGTAAATGCGTAACAGACAGAAAAACAGACTTTCACGTTTATAATATTAGTATGGATATGTCGTTAATAATCGTCGTTCGATCCTTCCATTTCTTAAACTGCAATGCCCGACAGGGTTCATAGTGTACTTATTTTATGAAAAAAAAACAGTGATATCGAACAAAAATCCTTCTGTATCGAATGAAAATTATCATATCTTAATCATGCGTGTTGAACATTTTAACACTAACTAAAGAATTGACCTTGGAAGCGGATGGTTTCTGAAATGAGTCAGTGCCAATTAGTGATTGTAACCCTGGAGGCCGATTTTCATGCTTTAGACGTAAGTCGAATTCGAGAATTTTCGAATAAAAAATGGCGTACTTAAAGGGTTTTTTGTTGAGAAATCTTAAATTCGACTTATGAGTGAATGAATACTCTTGCACCATTTACAAACAAAAGAAACATCGTTAAATCGAATAAAACGAATGCGTACAAGGCAGACTTATCGCTATTGATTATCTCGAGATCTATATCCATATCTATACTATCCATACTTCCATACTATCCATAGTTCCATACTAATATTATAAATGCGAAAGTCTGTCCGTCTTTCTGTCCGTCGGTTACGCTTTCACGACCAAACCGCTGAATGGATTTAGTTGAAATTTGGCATGTATATAGTTGAAGACCCGGGGTGAAACATAGGCTACTTTTTGACGTAGGCGGAGCTGCGGGAAACAGCTAGTGAATGTATGTCGAATAGAAATCGATCGATATCATACTAAAATTACTCGATATCGAAAGAAAATCACTCGATATCGAGCAAAAATTATTCGACTCGCCGATTTCAAAAATAGCATTCCTGGTCAGCTGTAGGTCGCCGGCAATAGGACCATTGACCCTTTAGTGACACTTCTTAAAAAATTCAAACCACAAACAGGTTTTAAATTAAATAAAAAGATATAATAAAAATAAACGTTTATTACTAAAAAATAACATTTAGTTCCTACCTACTAAAGTATTTTGTTTACCCTGACGTGGGACACGAAAAGTTTTAAATTAGTACTTAAAACAAAGTTAGTTTCATCATCACCTTTCTGCAGCCCATTGCTGGAGATAGGCCTCCCTCTTTTACGGCAATCTTCTTTCTCCTAGAGGCGCCTAGAAAAATGTTCGTTCGCCATTTTTTCGGTAAATCTAGAATTTTCCTTCCTATTTTTGAAAAAAGACTTACCCAAAATCATTCGACTTAAGAGTGTGGCGTGAGTCACACTTTTCAAAAATAGGGCTTTTGACCTCACTAGTAGTCATCGGATGTATAATTAATAAAAAAAATATTGTATCGTATTGGCGATCAAGAGTGCTATTTTTGAAAAGTGTGACCCACGCAATACCGGTGTGTCGTATGATTTGCGTTTCATATCTCATTAGATATGAAACGCAAATCATATTTCTTTTTTTTTTAATCATCTTTCTTTAGACATAATTTCAGTTGGGTCATACGATCATTAGTATTTAAAAAATTGGCCTCCAGAGCTAGGGAGGATCGAGAATGTCCTAAAGTTTGAAATGTATGACGTACATGTCGAATAAAAGTCGTTTGATGTCGAACGAAAATCCTACGATATCGAACAAAAAATATTCGAATCTTAAAGTAATATTTTTGTTTTTTTTTTTGAACGGACCTACAATTTTAGCTCCTGTGAGCTTTTAAATTTACAGCGGGACAGTTTGAGGCGAGGGCTATTAACCACTCAGCCTTTTCGGCAAATGCACAAGGGGCTCCCAGTTGGGACGAACCTCGGCCATGGGCTTTGCCTTTGATCAAGCGAGCGATGCAAACTCGCGAGCGGTAGCAAACGCTCAATGCCATAAGGGCCGACACTATTGTGCCAGAAGGGCCTACTGAGAACCAATCGGTGGCGTGAAGCGCCCTGGTACATTCCGGTACCTAGTAAACTGTCTACTGTTCCTACTACGTCCCACTCGCCGGCGGGTGCGGTTATATGTTCCTATGGAAAACCCAGGACTCCGTTGAGTCGAGGGGTTTTCGAAGGGTATAGTAATAAAGTCACACTTTTAAAAATAGCACTCCAGCGCTCGTAGACAAGTCACAATTTGAAAAACGTTAACGAAATTCGTGTTGGCGATCTTTCGGAATTAGTATGAAAATCGTCCACGTGATTTAGCGCGGCTAATGTCAATCCCATACATTTTTGTTTTCGAATATCGTTATCGTTTTTCAAATTGTGTACCTGGAGTGCTTTTTTTCGATATATAAATACATTTTCATATTTTTTTTAAAACTAAGCTGATATTTTGGCCGCGGCAGCAGCTGCAGCGGCGGCTGCCTTCTTCTTCACCGCAAGGGCCGTACGCTGCTTCGCTTGAAGTTTCGCTTTTTGACTCTTTGACAGCTTGCGCTTTTTATTAGCTTCGCTTGCTGCTGAAAAAGAGAAAGGTAAATGAATTTTCCTATTCACCAACAACGTGTTGCATTGCGTCATACATAAATTTACATTTGCGTTGTGCACAGAGCGCGCGAGCAATGCGATAAGAGCGGTAAGAGGACGACTAGCTATCTGCTGCCTCGATTGATTATCAAGTTGCCTGATGATTTAAAAAGTAGTATTTCTAACAAAAATATAAAATTTAAACTCAAAAAATACTTTCTTGACAACATCGATTTTGCTCTATAATAAATAGGGCAGGGCTTCATGCCTCGATTTCATACGAATTTTGGAAAATCAGCTATTGTTGGACATGCATGCCTATACCTACCTACTTATGTATGCCCATGACTTAGCTTAGATAGGACTGAATTGAGCAGTCAGTAGAACTAGCTGTTGTCTGCAGCTTCATCTCTGTTCTTATCAAGATTGATTGCCCGGCTCACTGAAGATTTACTTCATTTTTCTTGTATTAGTATTAATAAAATTTACGAAACAACTTACACGAATTCAACGCAGCTCGATTCGCCGCTGTCCGGGCGAGCTCGCCGAGCGTGTTGGCGAGCGCCGAGCCGAACCGCAAGCAGTCTGTTCGCGACGCGGAGTGCGCTCGCAGTGCCAGTGTTGCCAGTCTACAAACATTTTATTTACAGATTTTATTTACATACATACATACCATAACGCCTTTTTCCCGTAGGGGTAGGCAGAGACTACGGATTTCCATTTGCTACACGATCTTTACAGATTTCCCTCGCTTCTTCTAGGCTCATCACTCTCGTTAAACACGGTCGTCGATTACGGGTACTCCTGACATCTCCCTTTTTTAATATGTCTGCGACTTAGATTAATAAGAGTGAATATCAAAAAAAATGTACATATCAAAAATTTTTGGTGTCCTCATTTTTAACACGGGTGTAAAAAATGTTGTGACAAATAAAAAGCCCCATTCTTTTACAAGATATTAAAATATTATATCTTTTGTATATAAACACCTCATCAACTGAATTAGGTCTTAGGAATAAAATTAAAAAAAAAACATTTCCAGTGATGTGGAATTTTTTTGTCATACAAAAAACAATTGTCTCCACGCGCCAATTTTAAAAGAAAAAAAATCTTATTTGCATTTTATGAAACTCACACAGATTTCTTTGTCACAGTATACTTGGAAAACGATTACCGTACATGAGAAACCTTTTTAATCCTTTAGAAACATTCAGGTAAATAAAATAAATGTAGTAATAATCATGTCTCCAAATTTGGTTACTTTGTGTGACGAGCCTTGTGTGACGAAATAATGTGTCCTAATAATACAGTTTCTGAACGTATCTCTATTTTTTAACATCTGGCAACATTCGATTTACTACCAACCTTAAAAAATAAACCGTCAGCCATCTTGCTCTAAATGTTTTGATGTCGAGAAATGTGTCTAGCCGTTTTGTCGCTGTAAAAAAATATTCTTGTGTGACGCAATATTTCTGGTAAGTTAATTGGTTTTACTATAGACATGTTATTATTAAAACTCATTTGTATTAAGAAAATCGTGCAATAGACAAGAATTGTAAAAATCTTTGTAAGTTGCTAGTAGGACGTAAATTCTTGTTTTGATAGGTTATATTTTGCTTCCATTGTGTGACATTCGGTGACGTCACACAAAAGAATAGGGCGCATACTGACTGGTTGTTTTTTAAGTACAAATTATATTTTATGGGAATAACAATTGGAGCATTTTTGTATTACCTAATAATCGAAAACAATATCCAGTCGTTCAATGGTTGAGCCTAGTTTTACGTCCTTTCGCATAGCGCTTTTTACCCGACTGTCGAAGAAAGGAGGGTAAGGTTTTTCGAGCGTATTTATGTATGTATGTCCATTTCTTTGTCACACCCTACAGCCTAAACGGCTTAACGGATTTTGACAAGCTAGGTGTTATTGGATTTGTCGTAGTTGCATGAGTGACACTGAGTATATTAAAATTTCTAAGAAATCAAAATGGCTGAATTTTGGCATCAAATTGTTATACCGAAGAATTTTTTTGTACTTTACATACCGAGCGAGGTGTCAAAATGAAGAAATTTCAAAGGATATCACAAAAATATATATCACATACTTGTTAACTAAAAAGTTTGAAATAAAATAAATAATTTAAATAATTAAAAAATCCCGGCTATGATGCAACAAGATTAAAAACAAAATAAAGACAAACTACAAGCCTTGTTTGGTTTGACAAACTACTTTGTAAGCTAAAATTATGTTAAATATACGCATTAAGTTTGTTAGCAGGGGCGACCCGTGATTTTTCCGGTACTTACGAGTATACTGAAAGCCGAATACAATGGGTCCCGCCTGCTTGCAAACTTTATGCGTGTATTTAACAGAATATTAGTTAATTAAGTAGTTTGTCAAACCGAATAAGGCTTGTAGTTTATCTTAATCTTGTTTCGATCTTTTTAGTGCATCGAAGTCGGCTTTTTTTTATTTTTTAAATTATTTATTTTATTCAAGTCTGTTAATAAGTTATTTAAGTTTCTGCGTATATTAAGATGTTACACTTATATTTAAAATTAATGTTCCCAGATAATGGTACGTAAAACGCCTTTGTCTGGAGCAGAAAGGCAACGACGATATCGTCAAAAGTTGAGGGAAGAAAATCCCGAGAAATTGCTGCAACAAGAAAGGCAGAATTTAGAAAGAACCAAGAAAAAATATAAGAAAATAAGTATACTAACTGAAACCGAACAAAAGTTACAGCGAGAAAAGTGGAGGAAAGAAAAACAAAAAAATAAAGATGAAAAAAAATGTGATAAAAGGACAGAAGATAAGACAGAAAAAGCCAGGCAGCGCATGTATTCTCGTAAACTACAAAAAGAAAATATTAGTTTAAAATCTACAGTGACTCTATTAGTTAAGAAAGTGAAGACGCTAAACAGGAAAAATAACAGATATAAACGTAAAATAAATCAGTTGACACAAAAAATAAGAATGATGAACAACACTGGAAAAAATGAACAAGTAATAGAAACCAATGAGAACAAAGACACTCCATATTCTAAAGCTGAAAAAATTATGAATGAAACAATTCCCGTACTTTCGACCCCGGAAAAGAACAAAGTTGTAAAAAAGATATTATTTGAAAATATTATATTAAAACAATCATTACAAACACAATATTCCCAAGCAACAAATAATTCCGAAAGACATATACTCAAAAAAGTAGTGAATAATGATATGACATCAAAATATAAAATGAAAACCAAGTTAAGTACATGTGTGGGACTAAAGGGAAGGTTAAGGTCTCGACAAAGATTAAACAACTATAAAATGAAATGTTTGGAAGAACTCACTTCATTTTATATAAGAGACGATAATAGCCGCGCTACAGCCGGAAAAAGCGAGTACAGAACATTACATAAAATAAGAAAACAAGTAAGGTATTTGTTGGATACCTTAAAAAATTTACATAAAAAATATAAAAATGAAGGGGGCAAGCTATCGTATGCCACATTTACTCGCTACAAGCCGTTTTATGTATTAAGCCCAAAAATTGTAGACCGAAATACTTGTGCGTGCGTAAAACATGCGAATCTTAGTTTCATGGTAAATAAATTGAAGCAGTTACATTTATTAAAAACGGATAACTTTACCGAGTTATTATCTACAATAGCGTGTAATATAAATGACAAAAAATGCATGTACAATGAATGTCAATTATGCTCTTCTAAAATTTTTGAGTTTGAATTATCACAATTGAATCCAACAAATACAGTATCATGGAAGAGGTGGGTTACAAAACAGATAAAATATTCAAAAAATCTATCCGTGAATCAACAAAGTGAAGAAAAAATTACTAAACGGACAGTCAAGGAAGAAACTACGGGATCATTACAAACACTTCAACAGACATTTTGTACTCATTTACGGGTTTTCAAGAAACATCATTTTAACTTGTTGCACCAATTTAAAATGTACACAATGTGTAAGAATAAACTCACTGAAAGAGAAATTGTTGTGCATTGTGACTTCTCTGAGAATTATATCTGTAAGTTCACAGAAGAAGTACAGGCAATGCATTTTGGTGCTTCCAAGAGACAAATATCCTTACATACTGGAGTTATTTACGCCAATAACAAATATGGCCCAAAAACAATATCTTTTTGCACGATATCGCAAAATACAAACCATACACCTGGCGCTATTTGGGCCCACCTTACCCCTGTATTGAAACTAGTAAAAGAAACATTTCCATCTGTTAAGATAATACACTTCTTTACAGATGGGCCCACAAGTCAATATCGGCAAAAGAAAAATTTTTATATGATAAATACAGCTATCCCTCAGTTAGGTTTTGACAAAGCGACTTGGTCTTATTTCGAAGCTTCCCATGGAAAAGGAGCCGCAGACGGTATTGGAGGAGCAACAAAACGAAATTTAGACGGATTGGTAGTACATGGCCATGATATTCCAGATGCTGAGGCAGCTTTTAAAGCGCTAGTGACAAATACAACATCTAAGATTAAATATTTTCTAGTGCCTGATAAAGACATCGATACTTCAATAAAAATGTTGGATGCGATTTCAAAAACCCTGGTAGCTGTTCCAGACACAATGTCTCTTCATCAAATTGCTTCGACACCAAATACTGGAATTATAAAATTTAGAAAATTAAGCTGCTTTTGTGGTGAGGATTTCGGTTTTTGTGATTGCTTTGATTTGATGGAACATAATTTAATTCAGAAAAGAAAAATTATAAATGAAGAAATAAAAGTGAATAAAAGAAGACGTTTGACATCTAAAAAGCAAGAAGAATCTGATGATACCACCGACACGGATAGTAACATCACGTATGCTGAATCAGACGAAAGTATGGACGAAATTGGCAAGCTAGATAGTGACAATATTGAAGACAATGAAGAATCTATAATGATCTTGAAAGACAACACAGTTGATGGAAAATGTAGAGGTGATAGCGCTATAGACATTACTCAAGAAGGCAACATATTTACGGGTAGAACAAACATAAAAGAAACCAATAAAGTAACGCTACTATCGGACATAAAATTTTCACCGGAAAATAAAGCTTTTCTAAATTTACAAGCGTACGGTCCATTCAAGAAAATTGACATAAACACAAACTTATTTTCTACCAACAGTCTGAAAGAAAATGTAAAAAATATTTACGACAACCCAGTTCCGTCTACATCGGCAATGAAAGAAAATGAAAGCAAAGATTTTAAAATAGAAGAAGAGCAAACAGGAATAGACAAATATTACACAGATTTAAGACATAGCAACCTGGAAATATTAAAGAGGCAAGAAGCCAACAATAATGATATAGCTAAAACTTTTGAAGAGAAGAAAGAAACGAATGCTGTTAAACTGAATAAAAAGACAAGAAATGAAAAAAGAGAGACAAAAGAGAAAAAGATTGACATAAAAGAAATCGGAAATAACAGTGAAAAAATAATAAAGAAGAAAATGGAAGACGAAATAATAAGCAATGATATGGCTTTGACAAACACCGGACCAGAAAATAATAAAAAAAATAGAGATACAGAGACTGAGGAAAATGATGGGGCTGAAATACAGAAAAGTAAAAATGAAAATGAAGGGTTACAGGAGAAGATAAAAGAAAAATCAAGATTATATGGCTGTGATGATTTCATGAGCTTACTCAATGTTATAAATGAAAGTGTTCTTGTAAGATATTTTGAAAAAAATAAGTGGATCTATTATATTGGATTTATAGAGAGCGTGCAAAATGATTGTTATTATAATATAAAATTTTTAAAGACTGTTAGGAAGCCAAAACTTAGATTTATTTTTCCTAAGAAAGATGACAAAGACACAGTTCCTAAAATTAATGTGGTTAAAAAAGTAGAATTAAAGTTTCAGTCAAACGAATACAGTCTTTGCGATGAAAGTGATTCAGTATACTTTACGTAATTTTCCTACTTGATATCTTTTTAAAAACGATTTTTTATTTTATTTTTATAAAAACCCATTTATTTACGCATAAGCATTTATAACGCCAAAACCATTTTTGCGTTAAACAAAAGTTCTCGTACTAAACAGAAGTTTAAAGTAATGAAAAGCAATACTAAAAATACTACAGGTTATTAACTAGCAAAGTACTACCTTCGTTTTTTGAATTTTATCTCATTTTCGAGAAAATGAATTTAAACGCTGGTGGAACTAGTTTCAGGGCTATAGTCGCCTAAAAGGTTAAATACGACGCAAAAGAGATGCCACCAATTGAAATAAATTGTTTAAAAAAAATGGGAATGTTTTTTACAATTCTGGTCTGAGCGCTCTTAAGATAAACCATTTTATAATTTTAAAGACTGCAAATAAATATTTTAGAGCTAGTCACCTAGTTTTACTGGGCACTTACACCATAAGTGGCCGTTTTAGGCCGAAGCGCCGAGTAAAACTATGCGACTAGCTCTAAAACATTTATTTGCATTCTATAAAATTTAAAAAGGGTTTATCTAAAGAGCGCTCATACCATAATTATAAATTACATATCCGTTTTACTTAAAACAATTTATTTCAAATGGGAGCAGCAATTTTGCGTCGTATATTTTACTTATAACCGTTTATGATGACCTTTTTTATTACATCTATGCACAAAGTTTGTTTATCTGTAGATTCATTTTGAAAAGTAATCGGCGATTAATGTGATTAGTTTTGTTAATTTTTCATGTAGACTTTTCGAGTGGAATGATTGTATTTTATTACTTGAAATAAATATTGTGTTTAATAATTGTATTTTTTTTCTAATATTGATACCCTAAATATAATAATTTAATATAATTAAATTATACCCAAACCCTACATTATAAATAATATAAATTAAATTAACCTTATGCGTCTAATATTGTTAAGATTTCTAAAAGTCATGCATAAAAATGCTAACAAGAAGGGATAAGTTCACATTTACATCACTAGATGGCGGTGTCACTTTTACAAAATGCTGAAAAGCGCTATCGTTCGTATGGTACGGCCCTGGCCGGAACTTTCTTTGCATCTATCATCCACCTACAGTATCTACCTACATACTTACTATTACTAGCCTAGTGAGACAATAAAATATTTTGATCCTGCTGCTCTTCGTTTTATTTGTAACGAGTTGAACAAATATTAATCAGTATGAATGCATCTTTATATTCTTTTGTGTGACTCAAATTCCTTTGTGTGACAGAAATTGTAATATTCCATTGTGTTTATTTTGTGTGATGTACATTTTTTTTGATATTCACTCAATAAGTCTCGCGCGTCGTAGCGCCGCGGAGACCAATTATTCATCTATGGTCTGCGATTTGGTCGCAGTATGTTCTCCGAGGCCGGCGCTTACCGACTTTTCCTGTTACCTTTGATTTGTAAAGTCTTCTTTCATCCATCCTTTCTACATGCCCAAACCATCTTAACATGCCTTTTTCTACCTTTGTCACTACATCCTCATTCACACCACACCTTTTCCTTATCTCACTATTTATTTACACTAGCCAAGTAGTCCAGGTAGACCAAGTCATAACTACATGAAGAAATCCTTCGTTATCGAACGAAAATCATTCGACATCAAACAAAAATTATCGACTCGCCGATTTTGCATGAATTACATTTTTCAAAAATAGCACCCCAGCTCATAAATTTATGATATAAAACCAAACCTTTCTTTTATTACAAAAAAATTATGAAAACCGAGCAAAAAAATTTCGACCTCCTGTACCTCCCATACAAACTACTGTCGGCATTAATATTTTTTTCATACCTTGGCCGGAACTGGAAGTGTCTGGTTTGATCCAATCATCTGGTGGTCAGAAACCGAGGAGTGCTATTTTTGAAAAGTATGTGAGTGATATATACGGTGAGTCTAATGGTTTTTTGTTCGATATATTAAAATTAATCGCTCGTTCTCTGACCACATGGCTGGACCAAACGGTTTAACGTGCTTTCCGAAGCACGTAGAATAAGTTCTCTAAATATGGACTACCATATCGATTTTACTGAATCAAACTAAAACTTATAAACATATCAGGATATATTTATGGTGATTTGATACAATACTAATATTAGTTTACAAATTAAATTAAAATTCCTCAAAGTAAAACCCTTTTCAACAATTTTATCTGATTTCTAGAAAAATTGAAAAATCAAACTTTTTCGACGAAGGCATATTATATGGACCACTAGGTTTTTAATATGGGCCATCTTAATCAAAAGTAAGTTATTATAAACACTACAAGGTGGTTTCGAAAAAAGGCAGACGCCAGGGTGTGCGAGGTTCTTTGCCTACTTAAACCTGTGTAGTTGTATAAAAAAAGAGACAATGACTGTAGGATAGGTGCCTAGTCTCTTTGTTCCAAAGAAAATTCTACTGAAATCATTTTTAATGTCTTTATTAATTTGTTTTTATTTATTTATTTCTGCAGTTGTTTCTTTGGCGCACCTTTTTTTCTATTCAGGGCATACTTTTTCAATGAGATTATAATATGGACTACCCAACTGTCCTCAAAATTGACTAGTCCATATTTAAAACCTAGCAGGTAGTCCATATTAAAATTTGTCACACTTTTGGATAAAAATGCCCATACGTATTTAAAACAAATGTCTAAAAGAATGCAATTAATGTCTAATGAATAGAGACATAACAACATATGATATGTTATTTTAATTTAAGCGTTATAATTGATACTTTAATCTTAATTAACTTACAAATCTCACCGAAAAAAGTCATCTAAGAACGGAAAAATTTCAAAATGGCACCTCTGACACAAACGCTCCTCGCAGTTCACTGTAATCAAGTAGAGGGGCGCAGCGGGGTAGAGAGTATGGAATGCTATCAAAGTGATATCTAGCGACATATCACGGTAGTCCATATTATGTGACTAGTCCATATTTAGAGAACTTACTCTAATAATCTATCTCCTCTCCGATTCAAATTATACCTACCTTCCAGCCAGATCCTGTTGCTCAGGGTCTAGTTCACAGCTAAAGGTGGTAGCATTCTTGCCTTTGCCCAGCGGGATCTGCAACCAACGAGACTGGACTTCAACATATTGTAGGCTGTCGACCTTGACATTCATAACTGTGAAATTCATACGGAAATCAGAAATCGGTAGTCGTTAAAGGAACCACGTCCAAGGCCGAAACGCGGTTTCGAAAAACTCTGAAACCAATGTGTACAATACAAATAATTTTACAATTATACAAAAAAATTTGGTACAAAGGCTTAAGTGATCTCTTCCAGTCAAACCATACAGTGGAAGGAAAAATGTAGAACAAGGCTATTGTAGTGTGCAGGATGTACAGGGTCAGGGAATGTCTGTCTGTCTGTCTAGACAGACAGACAGACTTTCGCATTTATAATATTATAGTATGGAAGTATGGATATGGATTAGGTAGTATAGATTTATAATATTAGTATGGATATTAATATAACCTAATTATTCACATGTCATTAAATGTGACAAAACATGTGATCCAATATGTCAGAATTGTAACACCAATACATACCTATACATACTATGTTTTTCGTAAATAAACAGCTGTTACGCTTTCACGGCCAAACCGCTGAACGGATTTTGATGAATATAGTTGAAGACCCGGGGTCAAACATAGGCTACTTTTTGACGCAGGCGGAGCTGCGGGAATAAGCTAGTCCTTCATAATTAAATTAAATCAAGCATAATTGAATTATAGAAATAGAAATTCAATAATAGAAATCGATGAGTCGTACTATTTTCATTCGACATTATGAGTCATACATTTAGGGAGTTATGAGGAAGGGTTCGAAATGAAACCGTAGTTACGTACACTGTTTATTAACAACAACTAATACGGTACATTCGTGAGTAAATTACTCCGGTTTTACAATAGTGAGTGTCAATGCGCGGCATACAAAAAAGGGGCGCGCGATACGGAGACACGCGTAGATTAGTGCTTTCGCGTCGGTATCGGACGGCGGACGGCGGACTACTCCTGTGCCACTCGCATGTTGGCGCGCTTGCGGCAGCCACCTAGCGGCGGGTATTGGCACTACTCTGGCGTGTATCGATAACGCGCGGGCAAGCATCCGCGAGATCCTCTTACAGGGCGATGGGTTACTATACACTCCCCCTCAAGTCCGGGAGAACGCCCTCGCTCCTGGACTGGCAATGTATCAGTTCTATCTAACGATTTATCAAAATTCCCTGATTGGTCTTGATTAACCTTAGTTGGTCGTCCCCGTTTTCTTTTTGGAACGACGGGTTTCGGAAGAGAGTCGTCAGAACCAATATAAGGAGTCAAATCTTGTGCATGATATTTTCCTAAGATGTTTTGAACGTTATCGACTGGTGAGATAGAATAGGTGGTTGGAGATATAACCTTTACGATCCGATAAGGGCCATCTCGTTTAGGCACAAATTTGCCTGTTACCTTCTTTGAACTATTACTGAGCACACGGGATTTTAGAAGGACAAGGTCTCCCTCTTGAAACGTTTGCGCTGGACGACGAGAGCGATCCGCGTATTCTTTTGTTTTATCCTGAGCTAACTCAGCGCGTTCTCTTACAGCTGATAACGAGTTTAAAAAGTTTCTAAGGTAGGGAGTAATCTGGGGTACGAAATTATCCTTATCCAGAATCGAACGGAGATCGTGTATCACTTCTATAGGGGATCTCATCTCCCTGCCAAACATGAGATACGCTGGTGTTTTGCCAGTTGTTCGGCAGTTCGCGCTATTGAGACAATAGCGTATTACTGCAAGATGTTTTGACCAGGTCGTATGATTATCCGCTACCATCTGGGATAGCAACGCCTTTAAATCGCGATTTTTCCGTTCGGCTGGATTCGCCTCAGGGTGGTATAGAGGGATAAAATTCTGTTTGATACCCAGAGTTGTCAAACATTGTTGCATTACAGCTGAGACAAATTGTACTCCATTGTCGGAGATAATCCTGCGCGGCAAGCCGAATCTCAAGAAATATTCCTCTATGAGGATATGAGCACAAGCTTCTGCTGTAGCTTCTTTGAGGGCATACAACTCAGTCCAACGAGTAGCTGTATCTTCCACGAGAAGAATCCATCGCTCCCCCTGATCTCCTGGTGGTAATGGACCAAATAAATCCATGGCCAAAACCTCGTTGCGTTGATTCATAACTGGTGTCTGAAGTAAGCCCGGAGGTTTGGCATTGGACACCTTATAGCGTTGGCAGTCGATGCAGGCTTTGACATAATCAGTGATTATTCTCCGCATGCCTGTAAAATAATATAATTGCGCTACCTTCTGGTAGGTTCTATCAATACCTGGGTGGCCAGCTGTTGGAGAATCGTGAAGCTCCTTGAGAACATCAGTTATTTGACCAGCGGGAATTACTAATTGAGGAGACTCACTATCGGAATCGGGATTAAAACGATACAAGACACCTTGATCCATTAGGTAACCCCTTTCCAGCCATCTCTGAGCTTCGACATCGTCAGGTCCCTCGAGCTCTTTGATAATCTTTTCCACTTCAGGATCCGCAGTCTGTTCTGAGCGAATTTGGCTAGGACTTTTTGCGGGCAAATCGCATACGATAGAGCAGACGCCACAGTTTTCACGAGAATCGTTGGCACAAACTGGTCTGCTAAGCGTATCCGCCACAACATTTGCCTTACCTGGTGTATATTGGAATTGAATATCAAAGGACTGGAGCTTAAGGGCCCAACGGACCAATCTGCCTACTGGTGACTTTAAGGACAACAGCCAACGAAGGGGCTGGTGATCGCTGCCAATAATAACTGGTTGTCCGTCTAGGTAAGGCCTGAATCGTTCCACCGCCCACACCACGGCGAGCGCCTCTCGTTCTGTGGTAGAATAGTTGCGCTCAGCTGAGTTGAGGAGACGGCTGGCATATTCAATGGGCTTTTCCTGATTGCCGTCGCCTTGTAGTAAAACTGCGCCTAAGGCGTAGTTACTTGCGTCTGTACGCAGGATAAAGGGACGACTAAAATCGGCTTGTACCAGTATTGGAGCAGTTGTCAGCAAGCGTTTCAGTTCGTTGAAAGCTTGAGACTGTTCTGAGCCCCAAGACCATGTTTTGTTTTTCCTGGTTAGTTGCGTCAGAGGCTCCGCTACCTTCGAGAAATTCGGTATGAATTTGCGAAACCAAGAACAGGTTTGTAGAAAAGTTTTCAGGTGCTTTAAGTTACCTGGTTCCTTCATTTCGAGTACAGCACTTACCTTTCCAGGGTCGGTGGACACGCCTTCTTGTGTAATCACGTGGCCGAGGTATTTGACACTCTCTCGGGCAAACGAGCACTTCTCCCTGTTGACGAGAAGATTGAATTCGGCCAGGCGTTTGAAAACTGCCTCAAGGTCATTCAGATGACGTTGATAACCCTCAGAAATTATTAGAAGGTCATCAAGGTACGCTAAAATTGTCACATCTTTTAGTGCAGAGCAGGAGCGTAGACGGTCTATGAGACGCTGAAACGTAGCAGGTGCGTTTCGGAGTCCGAAGGGCATCCTTTTGAACCTGAAAGTTCCCAGGCAGCATGAGAACGATGTTTTGTCTCTGTCTGTCTCTTTTACGCTGACCTGCCAATAAGAAGAACGAAGGTCCAAGGTGCTCATGTAGCAGTCTTGCTTTGTGCTCTGAATCAATTCATCAATGCGTGGCATTGGGTAGGCATCAGCTTTGGTGATGGCGTTTAAGCGCCTGTAGTCGACGCAAAACCGTACATCACCATTAGCCTTAGGTACCAGTAGTGCTGGTGAAGACCAGGCTGATTCACACTCCTCTATAATGTCTTCCTGCAACATCCTATCGATTTCCCTCTCCATTAGCTCCTTTTTCGCGGGATTAAGGCGATAGGGGGGGACTGCTATGGGCGGGTGATCACCAGTATCAATGCGGTGTTCCGCATAAGGTGTTGGACCTCCCCCTGCTTCAAAAATGTGGGCGTGCCTAGTGATGACGTCAGCAAGTGCCTGTCGTTCAGATTGATTGAGATGAGAACCTTCATCTGCTCGGAGTACGTCAGTGGACGCGCAAGACACAGCACGAGAGGTGGGTTCAAAACAAAGGCTATACTTTACCTTATCATCACCACTGAAAAACCACATTTCCTCAAGAAAATCGATGACGATACCAGCATTAGTTATAAAATCGATGCCTAATAAGGTTTCATTATTTGTAGATTCCGGAAAAATCAAGAAAGGGATCGTAATAATTTTAGTTTCTAAACATACGTCTAGAGTGGTAGTGAGTACATCCATGGCGCGTACTACACCATCGGCCAGTTTAATTTCGCGCGTTGAGGAGCGTAGGGGGTGACCCTGACGGAGAAGAAGAGCATATAGCGTGTGGCCCGCAATGCAATGCTTGGCGGCCGTGTCAATCAACGCGGTACCGTGGAACCCTAAAATTTTTATTTTAAAGATAGGCCTTAAATCGCGCGCTGTAGAGGGTCTCGCAGGCTCACGTGAAAAATCTCCACTACATATGTCATGGTTCCAATTAAGAAAATTGTTTTTAAGATTAAAATCACTATTTTTACAGTTACGAGAATTATTTTCACAATTCCTATAATAATTTTCACAAGAACAGTAATTGTTTACGTTATCGTTATAATTATAGTTATTTTTACAGGTTAAATTATTTGCAGAACAAAACCTATTATAATTTTCTTGACGATCAAACGTGTAACAACCCTTTTGTAACAAATGCGTACGCGATACTGCACAACCCCTTTGCAATTTTAAATTGGGTTCGTCACTAATAATCACTTTGGCCGTATTATCACACATAGAGTAAAATGTTTGTTTCATTTCACTAATGTCAGGTTGTATAGTAGATTGCGACTCACCTGGCTGGTTTTGTAACTTACGGCACTGGTCCCGGGTGTGTCCAAAACGTTTACAATAAACACAGGTCGGGCGACTCTTCTTCGCCGTTGTACCAGTGGGCACGGCGGAAGAAGGCGGTGTCGGTGCCGGCGCCGCCGTAGACGGCAGCGGTGTAGGCGAACGCGGCATACCGGTACGTGCGGGTGTCGAGTTCCCTGCGGTAAGCGGCGCTCGCGTTCTCGCGTTCGCCCGTTCCGTGGAGGCCGGCACAGAGGTAGCCGGAGCAGGTGGCGTAATATTAGGTTTTTGTTCTTCTTCAAATGCATCCTCGACCATCCGAGTACGTCTCAATAGCTGGGAAAACGTCGAGAATTCCTCTCTTCTAATTCTTTTCCTTATTCTACTATTTAGCAGCCCATATGTCATGTCCAGTTGAGCTGATACGGATATATCTCCTTTTGGTAGTCTGGCTAGCAATGCGCGGATACGTGCCACGAAAATATCGGTATTTTCTTGTTGTTGAGACTTTGAGAAAATTTCGATATAAATACGGTGTGGCGGCCGGCGGTCGCCATAGGCACTAATCAAATTATCTTTTACTTCCTGCCACGATGAAACCGTGTCTTTGATGCCTTTCCACCATGTGGCGGCTTCTTCTTTGAAGATGTATGATAATCCGCGTAGGATGTTGGAATCCGTCACCTGAGCACATTGGCTGTACGCTTCTATGGCATCTATAAAAGCCTCGACCGATTCTTTCGGTCGGCCGGAAAAGGTCGCCTTGCAGCGCGCCAAGGTCGACAGACCTGACAGCGGTTCCGATGCTAGAGTGGAGTTAGCCCGCGCAACGGACTCCAGCAGCTCTTTGAACGCTTCGGTTTGAGAGCGTTGGAGGGACGCGATGATCGAAGCCACGTTTTCTCCGGAAAAAGTGGTATTTGCTATCGTATTTTCATTCGCGTCCGCTCGTAGCGGTGAGAAAGCGTCGTCGCCTTGAGAAAAATGGGCGGCGGCCATCGGCGATGTCGACCGCGAGGGGTGTTGAAATGCTTCTTCTGCAGCATCTTCCCTGCGCGTCAAACTTGCCGCTCTACTTCTAGTAATCGGCATTTTCACTGTTTTACCACTGATCACTTTCTATGCCTAACAGTAACACTGCACAAAAACACGTTGGTGCGCCATATATGAGGAAGGGTTCGAAATGAAACCGTAGTTACGTACACTGTTTATTAACAACAACTAATACGGTACATTCGTGAGTAAATTACTCCGGTTTTACAATAGTGAGTGTCAATGCGCGGCATACAAAAAAGGGGCGCGCGATACGGAGACACGCGTAGATTAGTGCTTTCGCGTCGGTATCGGACGGCGGACGGCGGACTACTCCTGTGCCACTCGCATGTTGGCGCGCTTGCGGCAGCCACCTAGCGGCGGGTATTGGCACTACTCTGGCGTGTATCGATAACGCGCGGGCAAGCATCCGCGAGATCCTCTTACAGGGCGATGGGTTACTATAGAGTGCTATTTTTGAAATACATGACTAACGCAAAATCGGTGAGTAACATTGCTATCGTTTATTTTCGAATGATTTTCATTCAAACGCATACATTTCAAAAATAACACTCGTGTACCCTCGTGCCTAAAAGATTAGGGGTTCGTCTATTGTCAGAGATTAGGAATGGAAAGTTGGTGATGGATGATGACCCAAATCACCTTGAAGGTCTGAGGGCACATCCCGAAGAGGTACCGCTCGAGTGTCATCTTCAACTCCTCAGCAAACATCAGCGCTGGCCCAGCCTGCACTCCGACACCATCAGCCACCTGGAACAAGAATTCTTGATCTATTTCCTTTATCAGAAAAAAAAAACTAAAAAATATAGGTGTTTTTGCTTGTTGTTAAAAGCACCTGGAAATCGCAAAGTGCAGTTTTTCTACCACTTCACTTAGAGCCATCCTGTGACTCGATTTGACTTCACCTACTAACGTGACTTTAGACTTGCTTGACTAAACAACTTAATTTAAAAATTTTACTTGTTACTGGCTAAATACGAAAGAAAGAGCCATATTGAAAAAAAAAGTCCTAAAAATATATTGCTGTTTCAGTTTAAAATAGGTTCATGGTGTTTTATGATTCATGATATTTATGCTCTGAATATAAGACATATGCGTGTACAACAAAATCCTTCGTTAACGAACGAAAATCATTCGATATCGAACAAAAATTATTCGACTCGCCGATTTTGTGTGCGTCACAACAGGTCACACTTTTCAAAAATAGCAATCCTGTTTTTTTTTACAGGTGTTTTTTGTACAGTTGAAGACGATAAATCAGCCATTACCCCATTACGGTGGGTTGGTACCTACGTTTATTTGTCTTTGACTACGTCTATCTAGCGCTCTTGGAGTGCTTTTTTTAAAACAGTGTGACTACGCAAAAAAAAAGAAAGGAAAAAAATAATGATTTTCGTTCGATAATGAATGATTTGAGTCGAAAGTTTTCCATTCGACATGTGAATAATACATTCAAAAATAGTGTAGGAGTATTGTTATTGTCCCGACAGTCATAAAAATGCAATATTTTTCGTTAAAATTTGACGAAAACCGGCTTTTAAGAAACAATCGCGTCAAAGGATGTCCGGCAGTGCCATGTGGCATCTGTTTTTAAAGTAAACAACACAAACTTGTTGTTTTCGTACACGTACGTACCACGTTATTGTGCATGAAGTAACATCTAGGGTATGGTTGAAAATAATTTGGTTAGACGTAGTCATAAGTGCATGAAACTAAATCCTCCAGACTACGTGCCGAGTCCTCAACGTGATATTGAGAAAATCACAGGAAATCAGTGGGAAACAAAATGGGGCACCATACCTGGTGGCTTCCGCCCTATGTTTTAAAATTAGTTGTTACATTTTGTAATGGTTTATTAAGCGTTACCGGTGAAGATTACAACTCGCTGTGATTCTGGTTTCCCTGTAAAAAGGGTTACGCAGGTCTATCGGCTGTCACTTCATTGTAACAACCTGGAGTGCTATTTTTGAAAAGTGTGACTGACGCAAAATCTCGTGACGTTTACTTAATTCACCTGAGATAATTTTCGTTCGTTAACAAACGATTTTCATGCGACAACATATGATCCACAATGAAATAAATGATTGATTGACATATATGTCATACAGTCGAACGATTTTCATTCGATACGCCGAATTTGCGTGACTCATAATTTTCATAAATACCGCTCCAGTACCGCCAAATAATACATATCTTAAAGTCAACCTGACAAATTTTGGCGAATAGGTGATGATATGATACCGTGATCGCACAGTACGCCCCGGATACCGGATATCGAATGACTTTTGTTCGACATAATCAGTGAGTCGACGATTTTTATCCGTTATTTTTCAAAAATACGGTTCCCGGTTTATTACGGGCTGTTGACAAACAATATGTTTTCATGACAAAAACAACATCTACGCGTGGGCGCGAAATGTAAAAGCGATTATTCTCAGTTCACCTTGATTTTATTACAGATATTATTATGACAACTTTTACTGTATGACGTCAGTGTGGTGATATAAAATTTTAAAATTTTAGGGTACCGATGACAATGTGTACAAACGAGACGAGGCACTAAATTTTCAGTCGTTTTTACACAAAGCAAAAGTGTTAGGGACGGATTGACTCATTCATATCCATACTTCCATACACATATACTTATCCATGCTAATTTTATAAATGCTAAAGCATAGAGCAATTATTAATCTAAGTGCTAAAGTCTGTCTGTCACGCTTTCACGGCCAAACCGCTGAACTTATTTTGACAAAATTTGGTATGAACGAATATACCTGTGGCGTGGTGCCACTGATTTTAGGTTTAATTTAGTTTTGTACATAATGTTTAATTTTAGTGTTTTCAGTTTTTTATTAATTTGTAAATATATTTTAATTTTGTAACATCCGGACAGATAAACCGATTTTATATATATAGTTTTGTCATTCCTAATGTTCTTTAAATGGTGGCAGTTGACGGTTCGCCTTAGAGCGCAGACTCCGCCGTGCAACCATGGCAACTGCGCTCTCTGGCGGCTGTTTTCTTAACTAAAAATTTTCTCTTGGACTTTGGATTTTACTGTCAACTGGTTTTGTTAATTTTCTTCCGTTGCTTATTTTTATCGTATAAAGTAACTTTTATTTCTGCTCATCATACTCCTTCTTTACTTATTTCTATTGTGGACTTATATATTTCTTGTAAATAGAGTGTTGTGTCTTAAAAAAAATACTTTCGTTTCCTATCCCTACACTCATTCCTTTACATTACATTTCCTCTCTCCTCTTCCTCCCCCACATAATTGGTGACCCGTCTCTACACTGAAGACGAGCACGGATAAAGAAGAATATCAGTTGGCAATGGAGTCGTTCCGCGTCGGAGTGAAGGTACCTCCTTTCTATCCTGAAAAACCGGCATTGTGGTTCGCTCAATTAGAGGGCCAGTTCCAGTTAGCCAATATCACCGTAGACGCGACGAAATTTTATTACGCGATAGGTCAGTTGGCTCCACAAAACGCGGCTGAGATCGAAGATGTTATTATCTCGCCGCCGGCAGAAAATAAATATGAGAAGCTTAAACTGGAACTCATTAAGCGCCTTTCAGCCTCTTGAGAAAAACAAATGAAGCAGCTTCTGGCCCATGAAGAGCTGGGCGACAGAAAACCGTCGCAATTCCTGCGCCACCTGCAGAACCTAGCTGGACCTGGAGTGCCGGAAGAATTTTTGCGAACTATATGGACGAGCCGACTACCATCAGGTACGCAAACCATTATTGCATCGCAAATAAAGGCCTCGCTTGAAGAGCTTGCTGAACTGGCAGACCGTATCCATGACGTAGTATCGCCTAATGTACAAGTAGCTTCAACGTCATCGACCTCAAAAGCTCCGTCGAGTAGTTCCGAGGACGTACATCATCAGATCGCGGCATTAACCAAACAGATGGCTGCCCTGACGAATAAACTCGACCAGATGTCAGAAGGTGGTAACCGTCGGTTAGCTCACCGGCACCGTGATCGAAGCCGTTCCCGTTCTAGGACAAGATCCCAGTCGTTGTATAGAAAATACCCTAATTGCTGGTATCATGCTAAATACGGAGATAAGGCGAAGTGGTGTATTAAGCCGTGTGACTTTTCTTCGGGAAACGCAGTGAGCAATCAGTAATGGCGGCCGACGATTGCGTGAATACAGGTCGCTTATTTGTCACAGACAAACGGACTAGACTACAATTTTTGGTGGACACCGGGAGTGATCTGTGCGTTTTTCCCCGGGTTCATTTTAAAGGGCGTTGGTCTCAAACCGATTATGAATTGTGTGCAGCAAATGGTACGCCGATTGCAACATACGGCCATGTTAATTTAATTTTAGATATAGGTTTGCGCCGTGACTTTGCTTGGCAATTTATTGTTGCGGATGTGACAAAGGCAATAATAGGTGTAGATTTTTTATCCTTTTATAATCTGATGGTTGATTGCAGAAACCAGCGCCTAGTTGATAATCATACTAGCCTTACCAGCGCGGCTTTGCTTGCACGCCCGTCGGATATCATCTCTTCAGTCAAGTGTGTGATTGGTGAGTCGGACTTTCATGACATACTCAGGGAGTACCCTGACATTACGCGTCCACATGGCACACATCACACACCTACACATAATACTGTACACTATATCCGAACAACCCGGTCCGCCCGTTTCCTGTTCACCACGTAGGTTAGCCCCCGATAAGTTGAAAATTGCAAAGGAAGAGTTTGCAGCTATGCTCCAAAGTGGTATAGCCAGGCCTTCCAAATCCTCTTGGGCCTCTCCTTTACATCTGGCCCCCAAAAAAGATAATGGCTGGCGTCCCTGTGGCGACTATAGGATGCTTAACGCTCGGACCGTTCCTGACAAATACCCGATCCGACATATTCAGGACTTCTCACATAACCTTTCATGCTGTAAAATATTTTCGAAAATTGACTTAATGAAGGCATACCATCAAATTCCTGTTAATCCGGACGATATACACAAAACAGCCATAACAACACCGTTTGGTCTTTACGAATTTCCGTATATGACTTTTGGACTCTGTAATGCTGCTCAAACTTTTCAGCGATTTGTAGACGAGATGCTACGAGACCTTGATTTTTGCTACGCCTACTTAGACGACTTTCTCGTTTTCTCAAAGGATGAAGAGGAGCACAGGAGTCATCTCCGTACGCTGTTCACCAGGCTTCGGGAATATGGTATGGTAATCAATACTTCTAAGTGTGTTTTTGGTACTTCAGAAGTAGTTTTCCTAGGCTACCTTATTTCAGCTGAAGGAACAAAGCCTCTTCCTGCTAAAGTTGATGCCATACAAAATTTTCCACCACCGAAAACCGTACGTGAGCTTCGGAGATTCCTGGGAATGCTTAACTTTTACAGGCGTTTCATTCCCCAGGCTGCTGAACATCAAGCGCCATTAAACGGATTGTTACAAGGATCTGTTAAGGGATCACATCCCGTCTGTTTTACGTCCAAGGAGATGGAAGCATTCGAGAGCTGTAAGAGAGGTCTATGTCAAGCAACTTTGTTAGCACACCCTGACTGCAACGCTAAACTTTCAGTCGTAACAGATGCTTCTGACTCTGCTTTAGGTGCTGTTTTACAACAGTTCAAAGAAGAAGAAGGATGGCAACCCGTTGCTTTCTTTTCTAAAAAGTTATCCTCCACCCAGCAGAAGTACTCTCCTTACGACCGCGAGCTTCTAGCGATTTATGAAGCTATCAAATATTTTCGGCATATGGTAGAAGGGAGAAATTTCATCATTTATACCGATCACAAACCTTTGTGTTTCGCATTTCACTCTCGCAAAGAGAATTGTTCTCCTCGCCAGTTTCGTCATCTAGACTTCATCTCACAGTTTACAACGGATATCAGGCACATTTCAGGCAAGGATAACGTCGTGGCTGATACCCTTTCCAGGATCGAAGAAATTATTCTACCCGTAGATCTTAATATTTTAGCAGATGCTCAGGAGTCTGATCCGGAGTTACAACTTCTCCTGGAAAATACCACGTCGTTATGCCTGAAAAGGATGCAACTGCCAGGTGCCAAATCCAAGTTGTACTGTGAGGAGCGAGATGGTTGTGTTAAACCATATGCCCCAAAATTGTTTCGCCGACAAGTATTTGATAGTCTTCATTCGCTCAGTCATCCGGGTGCGAATGCTTCTGTCAAATTAATTTCGGAAAGATTTGTTTGGCCCGGTGTTAAAAAAGACTGTCGTGAATGGACAAAGACCTGTTTAGCTTGTCAGCGAGCGAAGGTCACACGACATGTCTCTTCACCATTAGGATCGTTCAAAATTCCAAATTCTCGGTTTACTAACATCCATGTTGATCTTATAGGTCCCTTACCTATATCTCAAGGTTTTAGGTATTGCCTCACCGCAATCGATAGATTCACGCGATGGCCTGAGGTTATACCGCTACAAGAGATCACTGCTGAGGCAGTAGCTAAAGCCCTGATATCTGGATGGATTTCCAGTTTTGGGTGTCCAATCAGTATCGTTACGGATAGAGGTACGCAGTTTGAGTCTGCACTGTTCAAGCAGTTATCCAAACTTATAGGATTCCAGCACAGACGAACTACTGCATACCATCCAGCCTGTAACGGTATTATTTAAAGATTCCATCGACAGCTGAAGGCTGCAATTGTATGCCATTCTGGTCCAAATTGGATTGACGCACTTCCTTTCGTCTTGTTAGGGATCAGAAGTTCTTTTAAGGAAGATTTATCAGCTTGTTCGGCTGAACTCACCTACGGCGAACCGCTTAGGCTCCCAGGTGAGTTCTTTAACAAAGAAGAACAAGAAGTTGTCACTGATGTGACAGAATATTTAGCGCGGCTCAGATCGTTTGTTAGGAAGATTAAACCTTCACCTGCTTCCCGTCATGGTAAGCATTCTATCTTCGTTTTTAAAGATCTAGCCACAGCTACACACGTTTTTCTACGTGATGATACAGTTCGTGGGTCCCTTACACCTGTTTACTCTGGACCTCACGAAGTTCTAGAGAAAGGTGATAAAACTTTTAAAATTATTTTACGAGGTAATCCTGTCACAGTTTCGATAGACCGCATCAAGCCGGCCTACATACTGCTTGACTCAAACAACTCACACAATCATCTCTCACACTCTAGCGATAAAAACATTTTTACTAAATCTGGTACAAACACACAGATACAAGTTCCGACAACTGATCAAAGTACGCCCTCTGAACGAGATGTTATTCGACGGACACGTTCAGGCCGTGTTGTGCATTTTCCTATCAGATTATAGATTGTAACTATCTGCCTATTATCGCCCTTGTCGGTCTCTGGAGGGGGGTGATGTGGCGTGGTGCCACTGATTTTAGGTTTAATTTAGTTTTGTACATAATGTTTAATTTTAGTGTTTTCAGTTTTTTATTAATTTGTATTTTAATTTTGTAACATCCGGACAGATAAACCGATTTTATATATATAGTTTTGTAATTTTTTTTTTTTTAATTGACCTACAATTTTAGCTCCTGTGAGCTTTAAAATTTACAGCGGGACAGTTTGAGGCGAGGGCTATTAACCACTCAGCCTTTTTGGCAAATGCACAAGCTGCCTTTGATCAAGCGAGCGATGCAAACTCGCGAGCGGTAGCAAACGCTCAATGCCATAAGGGCCGACACTATTGTGCCTGAAGGGCCTACTAAGAACCTATCGGTGGCGTGAAGCGCCCTGGTACATTTTGGTACCTGGAAAACGAGCTACTGTTCCTACTACGTCGTACTCGCCGCCGAGTACGGTTATATGTTCCTATGGAAAACCCAGGACTCCGTTGAGTCGAGTGGTTTTCGAAAGGAAGGTTTGCCACCGTAATGGGATCGTCAGGGTCAAAGAGAACATTCCTCGGGCGTCTGCGCCGCAGGGGGACATCTTTCGCCGGGCTGTAATTGGCAGCCCGCACAACTAACGGGTTCGGATGGGTTGGGCATTTCTCAAAGTAACGTTGAGACGTTTCTTTGAGATATCTCGAAATGGATGGAAGCTCAAGGTCCCTATGTAGGTCGCGTGTACGCAGGCCCGGGGGCGATCCCGTGGCTCTGCGTGCGAACCTATTCTGAATGAGTTGGAATTTTTTCAGGAGAGATGGAGCTGCATGTGAGAAGATCACACTCGCGTATGTCATGACAGGGCGGATGGCTAGCTTGTAAAGTGTCAGCTTATTTCTAAGCGACAATTTTACGTTGCTGATCATGGGAGAGAGTCTGCCTAGATAGAATGCAGCTCTGTTGCGTACTCTTTGGATGTGTGCTCCAAAGGTCATTTTGCTGTCAAAGATAACGCCCAGATACTTTGTTTGGTTCACCTATGGAATGGGTTTACCAAACATAGATATAGTTTTTAAGAGCGAGACCGTACACCATGCTGGTGGACGTGTTGCACCGTATGAATCTTTGGAAAAGAACACTGCTGCGCTCTTTTCCGGATTCACCTCGATGCGCCACTTCCTGAACCAAGCTCCGAGGGCATCGGCCGCTTGTTGCAGTCGTTTGGAAATGATGTCTTTTCCATGACTGGACGTGTATAGCGCAGTGTCGTCAGCGAATAGAGCCAACTCCACGTGCGGGGTGCGGGGTACATCGTTGGTGTACAACGAGTATAGGGTCGGAGAGAGCACGGAGCCTTGCGGGACTCTAGCTCTTAGGGGTCTGGGACTAGAGAGCGTACCCTCAACTTTGTACCGGAAGGATCTATTCGACAGGAAGTCCCGTACGATGCGTACGAGACTGTCCGGCAGGCCCATTACGGCTAATTTGGCTATCAAGCCAACATGCCAAACTTTGTCGAATGCTTTCGCTACATCGAAGAAGAGTGCTCCTGTGGGTCTTCCGCGACGGCGGTTGCCTAGGATGTGTTCGGTTAGGCGGTGCAGTTGGTTCACGCAAGAGTGTTTTGCACGAAAGCCCATTTGCTCGTCGGGAATCAGCTTCATGGATTCAATGTAATCCTTGAGTCTGGCTGAAATGATTCTCTCGTATATCTTACCGATGCAGCTCAGGAGACTGATCGGCCGATATGAGGACGGGTTTTTCAGGTCTTTGCCTGGTTTGGGGATGCCTATTACTGTTTCTTGTTTCCAGGCGTCTGGAAACGTGCAATTTGCTAAGCAAGCATTGAAGATGCTCACTAGCAGCAGTAGTAGGGTCTGAGGGAGGCATTTAAGTAACCCGTTGGATATCCCGTCAGCTCCGGCAGCTTTACGGGGTTTTAGGGACTTTATTATCGATTGTACCTCGTCAATCGTAGTGGGCGGGAGTGCGATAACGGGTGGACTCGATGCAGAGGCGGCTATGCTCTCTACATGCGTTTCCATACGTTCAACATGTTCGGGGTCTACTGGCTCACGACTAGGAGAGCATTGGCTCTCCAGGCTGTCTGCAAGGCATTCAGCTTTTTCGTCATCATCAAAGGCGATGGAGCCGTCTGGTCTATTGAGAGGAGGAGTTGAAGCTATCTGATCGCACTTCAGACTTCGCGCCACACGCCAGTAAGTGACATGTGACGGTTTGAGTTCAGAGAGGAATTCACCCCACCGTTCGTCTCTTAATTCCTTCATTCGCTCCTTAACTCGACGTTGCAGGTAGCGAAGTCTGGAACGGACTTCATCGGTGGGATAGAGGTCATGTACTCTTGTTACGGCGTTTTTCTCCGTCAACAACCTCCTTACATCTTCCGGCAGTTCGAATCTGTGGTTCGGATCCACAGAAGGGACCTGCCTGGAGCAGTCATTAATGGCCGCTTGCAAGTGGTTGGTGAGGGAGGAGATCGTCATTCCTAATGTTCTTTAAATGGTGGCAGTTGACGGTTCGCCTTAGAGCGCAGACTCCGCCGTGCAACCATGGCAACTGCGCTCTCTGGCGGCTGTTTTCTTAACTAAAAATTTTCTCTTGGACTTTGGATTTTACTGTCAACTGGTTTTGTTAATTTTCTTCCGTTGCTTATTTTTATCGTATAAAGTAACTTTTATTTCTGCTCATCATACTCCTTCTTTACTTATTTCTATTGTGGACTTATATATTTCTTGTAAATAGAGTGTTGTGTCTTAAAAAAATACTTTCGTTTCCTATCCCTACACTCATTCCTTTACATTACATTTCCTCTCTCCTCTTCCTCCCCCACATACCTATTTGATGATTGATACTTTTTATCGCAGGCGGAGCTGCGGAAAATAGCTAGTCGAGAAGTAAATAAATGATCATGCTTGAATATAATAACTTGAAATGCACTTCTCATATAGGTGGATCCATCATCCTTTTTAATCACCGACTGTACCTCCGTGCTTCGGAAGGCACGTTAAGCCGTTGGCCCCGGTTGTTATCGATAGATAGCAGTGTGAGGCTATGTCAGATGCCTTAGGGCAGCCTGAAAAATTATGAGAATGTTGGCCACTTACACACTTCGGGTCATGTTCCTGTTGGTCTGGTTTCCCTGTTACTGTTCCTGGTTACGGGGGTCAGACGGCAGTCGCTCCATTGTAATTACCAGTTCCGCCAAATCTAGGACCATGACTTACAGCGTACCTAGGCTCCGAAGTGTAAGCTGACGACGCAACTAGGAATACAGGCTAGGATAATGATGATGTACCCATGATTTATAGTACCTAATATAAGACTAATAAAACGTCAATTATACATTGTCATTTTCATAAATAAAGAAAACGTCTAAACATGCATTAGATATTATGCTTTGATAGAAATCATTTCTGCAATAAAAAATGAAAGAAAATCTAAATATTTAAAATTATCAAAATACTCATAAAAAGAATTAAATTAAAGTATCAAAAATTCATACCGGCCGGCCACCCACGTATTGTCGGGACAAAACGTAGGACAAACCATGGGATAAATTCATTGCTTGCTCTCCCAAACGCCCGCCACAGCGATTAATTTGACGAATACTACTATGATTTTTATTTTTCGTAACTTTCAAATTCTACATTAATTGCAGAATTATTACCGTACAAAATATAACCTCTATACGAGTATATGCAATAGGTAAATTTATGTCAATGAATTTGAATGCAGCCTTTACTTATACAGCAATGTTAAGTGCTCCTCCCCGCGCATAACCACATCCCACAGCCAGACATCACGGCGTCCTGCCGTGAAGGCTTGGACCCACTGCAGCGCACGCTGTACACGAATATTAACTCACTACTATGTACAACACAGCACAGTTTTTAATCATACATTTTGTAGAATAGCATGTAGAGCGTGCCCTTGCCAGCGTTTAGCTGCGTGTGCGACATATTCAAGCAAGCCACGTGTGTCAAATTGTCAATTCATGCTTAGCGTGTTTGTGGATTGCAGTGGTCACAATCACATATATTTTCTTGCAAAGCGAAATCTTGACGCACGTGCGTATCCTCTCCGTGCGCTGCGATGGGTCCGATCCTTTTTTTTACACGGCGTTTTATAAGAATCACAAGTGATCACAGTCACAGCACAGTAAAAAAATTCGAAAGTTATAAGTACCCCATTATAACGCTTGCGAGACTCGTGCATGAGATGACTGATAGTTGTTCAAGCTGCGACTATAAAATAATTACAGTAAGTAAATTTTTAGATACGGCCAAAACCAACCATAATGCACTGAGAATGCTTTCGCGATAGAGTGCATCGCAGTCATGTGGTACTGCAGTAGTATATATTTTTTTCGTAAATTGTGTTTATGAAGAAAATTCTACAGTGGAGTTTGTGGCGCCGCTTCATCTCCACTTAAGCTTTGGAAGTGGTAGTAAACTTAATTTAAGTAAACTGCTGTCAATAAGTAATATTTTATCCTAAGTATCTTAAATGTACGATTTCATTTAATTTAATTCCATTGAGTATTGAACCGACTTTCTTTAAGTTTGGTTGCCAACTCTGACTTGCCCGTGACATATTTTACGAGGGAATATTATTTCTAACGAGATATTACGGCACATTATAATGTGTTACAATTAAATTTCAGAATAGCACAACGATGGCGAATTTTTACATTTCCGCGAAGTCAATGTTAACGCAAAGCGTAGAATTAAAAAAATTAAAAAATCATTTGTTTTAAAAAGTTAGGTACCTAAATTACTAAATATTAATTTATATAATTAATAATTACTGAATCCTCACGGGGAGCTACTCATAAATGACGGAACTTATCAGTACAATTAGAAACCAATTAAAAACAAATACCTAGTAACGCGCCCAATAAAGAGGCCGTAAGTATCTAAAAATTTATATTATCGCGGACATTGCGGTACTTATCATCATTCTCATCATATCATCTATCATTTAGGGTGTGTGGTCACGGATCATACAAAAACCACAGACAAAAACTAAACTCGCCCTGAAGTTCGGACTGTTTTGACTCTGTCGCTACAATTCGCGGCGCGGCCGGCCGGCATGCAGGTTTTATTGATATTTTAATTAGTTAATTACTTTTTTATGAATATTTTGATTATTTTGATGCTTAGTTTTATTTTTATTTTTTATTGCAGTAATGGTTTCTATCAAAGCATATAATGCATATTTAGACGTTTTTTTAAAAATGAAAATGACGATATTTAATTGATGTTTTGTTAGTCTTAAATTACTTTAATCCAGTCCAGTACAGTCGATGTCTAAAAGGATGCCAATGATTTTGAATGATGAAAATAAAAAGAAGAAAAATAATAATAATAATAGAAACTCTAATATTTTTGTGCAAGTTGAAAAAGATAATGTTATTTTATATGACTACCTAAATGTAAATAGGAAAGTACATAAAATAAATTTCATTTGGTTTTACTTGTGAAAACAGTAGCTTTTTCTTTCTTTTTATTGTTAGTTATCTTCCCAAATAAAATACCTTCGACAGTTTATGATGCAGCTGCTGTAGTTGTGGCTCAGCAGTAGCTTCGCTGGACTCTCCATCGTGTGATTTAGCATTTACTTCCAAATACATAGACACAAATAAAACAAGCACGATTAATTTTAGCCAACACATTTTTATTTAATTTGTCCTATTTTTATTCCAATCTTGTCTTTTCTTTAGTCCTCGAGTCCGTAAAATTGGGGATTTAATTTATGTTATTAATAATTTGTTTTTTTTCAAATATATTTCAGATTAATAAAAAATCGTTTTATTTAATTAACTTTTTAATATTTCCACCGGCTTGTTCCGCAAAAAAATATGTTAAAAAAAACAAACGTCAAAATTGACGTCGTAAAGCGCGCGAAATCCTTTGTTGACAGGTCGAGGGACTCCAGGCGACTGGAGAAGCAGACAGAAAGACGCACGATATTTTTAGAATCGAAGGGGCGTGTATTAATGGTAAATGCGTCAATACGATACGTGTTGGACCGAAAATATTACATCTTAATACTGCACAAGGTCCAAGATAGGTACTCGGTCAGGTCAACATTGAAAAAAACGTTTTCTTTCCGATTGTCATGGGTCTTAGATGGCGAAATATTTTTGTGGTAGGTGCACAAATCTTGAGAATTTAGTTCCTGTCTTTTCTCACCATTTCCCTCATACAATGGGGATATAGACTGCTAATTATTAAGACCACTGCTGGGACAAGTTAGTAAGAAACTCTCAATTGTTATAATTACCTATTCAATACGATTAAATTTGCTTATTTTGAAAACACAATTTTTAAATTGTGTTATAAATCTCTATCTAAGTAATTGCAATTGAATCTAGTCAATCAGTAGAATGAAAATGTAAGTGGTGCTTTTTCAAAACGAAAGAACTTGACCGGCCGTGCATGGTCTGTGTCGTACTCGTGAATAGTAATCTTGTGCACCGATAGATGGGCATGCGAATAGCGTAGCAGTAAGAAGCACAGATTGTAGCTGTCGATATCCGTCCAACGAAATAGTCATATTTTTCCCGAGATGTGCTCTGCAACTTTCATGGCCTCATCGATAGCGGACATCAGGTCAGAGTGAAGGCACAAGGAGCAGGACAACACGTGCTTCATCGTTTGGGGAGAGACGCTCACACATTTTGTGAGGAATGTATGAACCTCCACCTGGACAGGCTATCTATAGCTATATTGCAGCTGCTACGCTAGCCTTGGGATAGCCTTCCTATTTATTTATTTATTTAAACTTTATTGTACAAATACAATTGTAAAGCACAATAGGTAGCCTATTATGACCTATGGCTGTGATACCTTGAGCCTTGAGCTTAGATGTGACCTATTTGCCTATCTTTTCCACTCTCTCTTCACGCCGGAACATCGGAAGCACTGCCGTTTGGCAGAAATGGAAGATTGAGGCCACTTAGTGCTGCATGCCTGCTGGCTGAAGATGCCCCTGGGATACACGCTCGAATTTTGATGAGGTATTATTCAATGTGTCAATCAATAAAATGGCATTATAGCGAACAATCAATCATAGATATTTTTGTTTCGAGATGGGAGATACAAAATACAGATGTTATGAATTGTCTCAAGTGCGTTCGCTCTATTTCTCTATGGTATAATCATGTTACAACATACTTAATTTACTAGGTATAATTATGTCCGTGCTTTCATCGCTTAGCTTTAGCTACATAACGCAGAAAATTACTGTAGCGGTGCAGAGGGGTAATGCTGCCAGCCTTCTGGGAATCCATTAGCACAAGAGGTTTGATCCGCGCGGGATGAATGCCATTACTCTGCAGTCTATAACACCTCTTGGTTGACTGGTCTTGGTCGATAAAGCCTTAAGTCCGCCTTTTACGATTGTAATGAAGTTTGAATGAAGTGCACAATATTTTTAAAACTAACTACCTAAAATGCGTGCAATATTAAAATTTGATATCGATATTTTCCGTTAATATACTCTCTATATATATATATATATATATATAATCTATCTCTATTGTAAATTTTATCGATAGGTGCGCTTCGAGGAATAAAATAATATTTTATTTTTAATTCTTGAAACGCACCTTTCAGGAGCGCCTCGAAGAATAGGTGCCCTTCGAGGAATATCTCAAATAAATGCATTTTTTATTTATTTATAAATCTTTATTGTAGGTACCACAAGTAAAAAAAATACTTTTACAATTGGCGGGCTTAATGCTAAAAGCATTCCCAGTCAACCATTAGGAAAAACAGAAAAGTTATGTGCGGCGCGATTTATCCTAAAAATATAATGAGAGAAAAAAACACTTAGGTAGTACTGCTAAATAAACATACATAGATTTACATACAATATTCATAACTATACACATACATACATAAAATAAGAGATAAAAACGGAAAAAGATGACGTTATAAGCTAGTGAGGTGAATTTTAACTTTTCTTTTGAAAGCGAATTTAGTTATTTATGCTCTCTTTGATGTCATCGGGTAGAGCATTCCAAAGCCATGTGGCCTGTAAGGCAAAGGAATAATTAGGACATAAAACTGGACCGAAATAGGGCAGTAGAAAGAGTAAGTTTTTTGAAAGATCTAAGTTGCCTATCGTGACCGTCAGAAAGATACTAAATTTTTTATTATGCATGTGCAATGTTGACGTTTTTTGTCCGTAACAAAAACATGAACAACTTTATAGATATTTATATGTAAACGAAAAAAAATAATGACCTTTAAACGAGACGTTTAGTTTAGTCTGCGCTGGCAGTAAAAAATGATGGATGTAAACTAAGAAATTGTTTGATCGCCAGCGGTGGCTGCAACACCTAGATAATAGGCATTTATTTATTTATTCATAGCTTCGATACTTACAGTTTCCAAAAACGTGTAATGAATTAGGTACAATCAAATAAGCAAACAAACGATAATCATCCATTCGACTCTTCGATTTGAGTGAATCATACATTTTAATAATAGCACTCCTTTACTACATGTCTACGAGATCGTTGATTGATTGATTAAAATGAATTTACGTTAATTTATTTACTATCGGGGAAAAATTTTGTAATCTCCATTTTGGATTTTGGATGGAAATGGATTTTATTACCACTGACTTTTTTGTGCAGTTGAAAGTACCCCACAAGTGTTGTATTGTTTTTGTTATTTTAATTATTGGACTTAAATTATTAATAACGAATGTTGTCTTCACCTGTTATTGGGTTGTATGCTAGCACATATTAATGAATTTATTTTTAATCGAATGTAATCATGTAACCTGTTGGTGTTCCTTGAAATAAATAAATGTCGGTTGAAAAGAAGCATGTTCGACCTCTGCGGAGGTCGTCAACTAGACACAGACAATAAAACCTATACAACTAGATAGAAAGTTCTAGTTAGACTTAAGTCGTATGGGAATATGGATGAGAAAATTCTAACAGTCCGTGTTTCGCCTAAATTCCGCCTGTTGATGTCTTCGGTCTGTCTGCGGGTGTAATAAAAAGAAATGTCTATTTTCCTTGGCTGCGGCGTAATTCGCAATAATGTTTGCGTTCTATTGATGTTTTAATGGCTGTTACGTTGTAGGGATGAAGGTCGTTATGTCGATATTATATTTATCGATATTATATAGTCTCGTTTATCGTCTCTCGTGCTCGGGGCTCATTGGACGGTTTCCTGCTTTTCTTCTACACTTCGCTCGGTCTTTGGCATTATTGGTTACTAGTTGTGCCCGCGGCTTCGCACTCGTGTAAACCTCCTTTGGGAATATGATGTTTTTGCAGGACCAAAAGTAGCCTATGTTACTCTCCATCCTTTCAACTAACTCTGTGCCGAAAATCAAGTCGATTTGTTGCTTAGTTAAGGCGTGACAAACAAACAAACATACTTTCACATTTATAATATTAGTATGATAGTATGATATGATATCGTTTGCACTGCTGTAATGTGCATATCCTCCACTGCAATGTCGAGCCAGCACATGAGTCGTTACATATCTACTACCTAGATCATTTATTACGGGTCAAAAAGACATAACGCTAGGTAAGTTAACTACTAGATTTTGAGAGCACACCATTATAAGTATCTTTCAATGTTTCATTAAAAGTATCGATGTCTGCTGCGTTCGTTTAATATTCTAGTTTCTTAATAAATATTATTTTTTATAATTTAAATTATAAGTACTATTTATTTCATATTAATAGAATATTTTATGCAAGACATTACAAATTGACAATGCAACCGAGGCCAGCAGTAATTTCCAGCCTTCACCTCAGTAATCGACAAACCAATATTTTCCCATCACTATAATCACTGCGGATTTCTATTCTTATAAATCGGTTTGTAGTGTGGAAATGTGAATTAGCCTAGCCTTCAAACGAAATCGTACGTCTTCATATATTGCTAGTGATTTCTCCTTCGCGTCCATTCCCGTGAAAATTTCGGGTATCGGTTCATTCACGCAACCAGACAAAACCTTTGTACAAAAGATACAACGAGATTTTATTTCCGCAAACGCATTTAGAATTTGCTTGGAATTTCTTATGTACCCCTCAGTCCGCCAGGGGGGCTTTCACGGACACACACATACAAACAATTATTTAAATGTGCGAGTAAATTGTTTGCGTGTGTGGGGTGGATTTCGTGTCTGTGAAAGCACTGGATCACCGCATTGGATCGTGTGTAAACCAGCCATTACAGACTATAAAATACAACATTGTTAATGTAGTGACTAGCAACCGCATTAGGAAAATCTCATGGCCCTTTTTTTGAAACGTAAACACACAAAATTAGCGGGGCGAATGATTTTTGTTCCATATCGAACGAATTTCATTTCTCGCTCTCATACATTTCGAAAATAGGTCTCCAAAGCGATATCTGTCAAAACAGTAGCAGTGAGAGTGGCAGTGAAAAAACTGGGTAAGTACCGTGCCTAAACCACAACTTGATAAATCGCTAGTGAGTGACAACCACAAGGTATCACGCACGAGCGCCAATTAGGCTACTCTCATCTTTCGCGGGCCGTATGCTTTGCCAACATAATTTTAATAAAAAGAAAAAAAAAATAAAAGCGCTTTTCTATTATGATTTATTTTGGCACACAAACAAACTTCAACCGCCGCCATGGCGCTACATATTGTAAATCACATTAAAAGTTGTAAATAACGTTCTCCAACAGCCACTTGATAGTTTTATGGTTACTAAAAATGTTATATATTTTGCATTTGATGGGCGTGGAGCTGACGATGTGCAGGTGGGAAATTTTATATTTAGAAATGTAGACGACGCAAATATTTTGAACCAATCAATATTTTTGCCGCGTGATCTAATACTCCATGACATCTAACAAGTTTTACAATAGATTTTTCATTTTATTTTAAACTGGTAACACTGCGGGCCTAACAGCATGAACTATCTTTCCGTTTCTCCCAATGGTTGACTGGTAGAGAATGCTCTTAGCATTAAGTCAGCCAATTGTTATAAGTATATGTGTTGTTTGTGGAACAATAAAGTTTTAATAAATAAAATAAATAAACAATGACAGATTTTTCCTTTAGCCAGTCTGAAAAATCGATGTTTGACTCGTGGCCCCACCAACCAGTAGCGTGCATTGTATAATCGTGGGTATCTTAACAAAGATAAGTATATCCTCCCGTCAATTGTAAGATCCTAATCAAATACCTAGCGTACCCTGGCATCCGAAACGAAAAACTGGGGAACCAGCTTAGACGGAGAAAATCCAGGTTACCCATGATACAAGCCATCATTTTATACTGCAAACGATTCATGTAACATATTAATAGGTACTCGTACAAGATATTAGTTATTTCACCCTTTCGCCAAGAATATTTTGGTCGCAATATAATTTTAAATCGTGTTTGAGTATTATACACACATTATGCTGGCAAACTTCCAGTTATTTACTTGTAATGTTGGTACGATTTTATAGTAAGTAGACTAGCAATTAGCAATGCGTCCGGGCTTCGTACGAGTTTCAATGCATGTATTTTCTATTATACTTATAATTCACCTAATACTTAGTTTCCGGAATTTTCCGCAGTGGGGCACTCCAATATTTCAGGAGCTCTATTTTTGAAATGTATGATTCATATATGGAATGAAAATCGCTCGACTCACCGATTATACATGATCAAACGAACTTCTAAGTGAAGTTCGATCGGTATTATATGAGTCTCTTTTTCGAAGATATAGATATGTAAATATATGTATATATTTAAATACATATATTAGTCTAATAGGTAGAGTAACTTCTCTAAATATGGACTAGTCACATAATATGGACTACCGTGATATGTCGCTAGATATCACTTTGTTTGCACCGAATTTGCATTCCATGCTCTATACCCCGCTGCGCCTCTCTACTTGATTACAGTGAACTGCGAGGAGCGTTTCTGTCAGTGGTGCCATTTTGAATTTTTTCCGTTCTTAGATGACTTTTTTCGGTGAGATTTGTAAGTTAATTAAGATTAAAGTATCAAGAAATTATAATGCTTTAATTAAAATTACATATCATATGTTGTTATATGTCTCTATTCATTAGATATTAATTGCATTCTTTTAGACATTTGTTTTAAATACGTATGGGCATTTTTATCCAAAATTATGACAAATTTTAATATGGACTACCTGCTAGGTTTTAAATATGGACTAGTCAATTTTGAGGACAGTTGGGTAGTCCATATTATAATCTCATTGAAAAAGTATGCCCTGAATAGAAAAAAAGGTGCGCCAAAGAAGAAGAGAACAACTGCAGAAATAAATAAAAAAAAAAAAACAAATTAATAAAGACATCAAAAATGATTTCATTGTCTCTTTTTTTATACAACTACACAAGTTTAAGTAGGCAAAGAACCTCGCACACCCTGGCGTCTGCTTTTTTCGAAACCACCTTGAAGTGTTTATAATAACTTACTTTTAATTAAGATGGCCCATATTAAAAACCTAGTGGTCCATATAATATGCCTTCGTCGAAAAAGTTTGATTTTTCAATTTTCTAGAAATCAGATAAAATTGTTGAAAAGGGTTTTACTTTGAGGGATTTTAATTTAATTTGTAAACTAATATTAGTATTGCATCAAATCACCATAAATATATCCTGATATGTTCATAAGTTTTAGTTTGATTCAGTAAAATCGATATGGTAGTCCATATTTAGAGAACTTACTCTATTTCCTTTTAATGTTCGAGCAATTCGCACACTCTTTTAGATTATTTTTTTTTACTGGTCACCCCTCTTTGTTCGACCCCACCGAACACCACGCCGCCATCTTAACTTCATTCCTTTAGAGTTCTTTACAATCTTGCCAAAAACTAAGTCGGGCTGGGTTAGGCAGGAGCTTCCTCTATATCTTCGAAAAAGTGACTCATATAATACCGATCGAACTTTACTTAGAAGTTCGTTTGATCATGTATTATATTTCGTCACTTTGTTCGAAGATATAGATATATATTTATTTATATTTAAATACATATACATAGGGCGCACTGTAAGTTTCCGGAACTGGCCACTTACATAAACAATATTTAAAAATTTATTGCAACATTTGAAAATAGAACTCTTTGGCTGTAGAATGCAGTTTGTTTCATCTGACTGTCTTTTCTTTTTACCTTGTGGCGCCATTTAAAAAATTGTGTGTCTGCATCAACATGGATTTAACTCGGGAAAATTTTCATAGTATGATTTTCTACGATTTTAAGTGTAATTTGACAGCTCAACAGAGCATCGCTCGGCTTGAAACAGCTTTTGGCAATGAAGCACCATGCAAGACAACTGTTTATAGTTGGTTTGCAGAATTCAAGCGTGGTCGTATCAATCTCAGTGACGAATCTCGCGATGGTCGGCCGTCCACCGCTGTGACCAACAAAAACATCAATGCTGTGCGCCGTATGATTGAAACAGACAGGCATGTGACCTACCATGAAATTCGCGCATCCTTAGAAATAGGCATGAGTCAAATACAATTAATCCTACACAAACATTTGGGTGTGAGAAAGCTGTGCTCGCGGTGGATCCCACACAACTTGACCGAGGCTCAAAAAACGGACCGCGTCACTTGGTGCAGTGCCATGCTTACCAGATTCAACGAAGGTGCGTCAAATTTGGTGTGGGACATAGTAACAGGTGACGAAACATGGATTTATTGCTACGATCCCAAAACAAAGCAGCAATCGAGCGTATGGGTCTTTCAAGATGAGCCGAAACCAACCAAAGTGGCGCGCGTGAAAAGTGCATCTAAGCAGATGATTGCTTCTTTTTTTAATAAAACTGGACACGTGGCTACTGTTGTTTTAGAGAATCGTCGTACAGTGAATAGTGACTGGTACACGACCATTTGTTTGCCGGAAGTTATTGACGAACTCCGTAAAAATAACCGTAAACGCCGTATCATCCTGCACCACGACAATGCTAGTTCTCACACGGCCAGACAGACAAACGACTTTTTGAAGGCGAAAAATGTAGAACTCATGAGTCATCCTGCATACAGTCCCGACCTGGCACCTTGTGACTTTTTTCTGTTCCCAAAAATTAAGAACCAATTACGCGGTCAACGATTTTCATCACCAGAAGAGGCTGTCGAGGAGTATGAAAAACACGTTTCAGAGGTCACCACAGAGGAGTGGCACAAAAGTTTTCAAAACTGGTTTCATCGAATGAAAAAGTGCATAGACGCCAAGGGAGATTATTTTGAAAAACAATAAATTAATTTTGTACCTTTAATAGTATTTTTTCATATTCATTCCGGAAACTTATAGTGCGCCCCACGTATTAGTCTAATAGGTAGATGTTTAGAGTTAAGTTTTTGCCAAATAAAAAGACGGTAACTAGAATCAACTTATTTTATTGACAAAATATGTTGTACCCACGTACTATTTATGTTAATCATTTGAGAACTAAATCGGTGGAATTGGATAAAATAGTTGTTATTGGTTGCGATGGTACAGTCGTGAATACAGGTTTCAAAGGAGGTGTTATTCGTTTTATGGAAGAAGAACTTAACAAACCATTACAATGGTTTGTCTGCCAGTTACATTCGAATGAGTTACCATTGCGACATCTTTTGGGCCTAAATGCTTTTCAGGCCGTATTGGATCTGAATTACAAAAATGTGAATTAATGCCACTTGTTCAATTTACCACCATTCCCTGCATATTACCTGAGGTCGCTAGAAATGACTTGAGCACCGACCAAAAATATCTTAACGATGTGATGACAGCTATCAGCACTGGCATTTTTTCTCCCAATCTAGCTAATATTACACCTGGACCACTTAACCATTCTAGATGGCTTACTACAGCAAATACGTAAGACTACTAAGACTACTAAGAGAAATCATACGTAAACTAGTATATCAGCGAATTTTAAAAGCAAGAGCAGGGAGTACTCTAACTAGGCCTTCGAACATTTAAAGTGCCCGCTTTAAATTTCGATGCTAAAGATTATACCGACTTAATTACGTGGCAAGACTGTAAGATAACTGAGCCACCTCTGACTTTCAATTTATCTGATGAAGCCTTGAAAGAGATTGTCAAAAACGGTTTGACTACATGTCAGAATATTAAAGATTTTCCGTGCCATACCCAAGCTGTAGAGCGCTGTATCAAATTAGTGACCAAAGCTTCAAGTGCAGTTTGTGGAGAAAAAAAAAAACGAGACGGTGTCATAAGGGCAAGACTATTATCACGGCAGCAAATGTCTAATTTTAAAACAAAATAACAATTTAATACCAAATAATCTACTTATTTCTGATGTTTTTCATTCCTTGATAATTTTTTTATTTTTAATTTTTCTGGGTTACTAACTTTAGTACTACTAACCAGGTTTTTATTTAACGTATCACAATGTAGTTTGTTTTATGAGGGTCAGGAAATCTAGAAAAATACTATCATTCAAAATTAGATCAATGTTTTTAAAAATTTAGTATTTTTCTAATTTTCAATTGGGTTGGGGCACCTCATAACATCAAGACAAGTAAACAATCTTTTGTATGCTGAATTTACTCATTAAAAGGCAACTTTGTATTGCTATTCTAATAAAAAAAAAAAAAATTTTTTTGTTCATACATTTCACTCCACCCTATCAGTATAAGTAAATTGATAAGGCTAATTTTAAACAATGTAAATAATTAAGTTGCAATATTTAAGTAGTTAAGTTAAAGAAGGTAGAATTTAGGGTAAAAATAAAGATTTTTTCAAAATATAGAATAGGGAAATAAGTGTACAGTAGCATAGGGTCATTTATTTTAGTAATTAAGGCATTTATTAGAGATAATTGATCATGTGAAACACATTGTAAGTAGCACTATTCGATTTTCAAAGAGAGTTACCATAACGAGGATCAAGGCCTTTTTTCAAATTAAAATGGTAAATCACGTTCCGAAAATCGAAAAGCGTTACCGTAACGAAGATTCCACGACTACCGATAGATGGCGCAGTTACGAAATAGAACTGGTTATGCAGATTTTTACTCGCGAGGTAATAAGGTTTGACGCGATCTGCTCCAGGCAGACATTCTGCGTTCTGATCTCGGTGCGAACGGACGTGCTGTCGCGGCGCGCCCCGAACCACTGACTCATTGTGTGGAATTACTGTTCGATCTCTCTGACTCATCGTTCGTCGTTTCCGGAACTCCAAACTTCAGTGTGGGCATTAGTTTACTCTGCGGAGAGGATTCTTGTGACGGCGAGCGCCGTTTCAGTTGTGCTCATACAGTGCGATCGACGACCCAGCGTGCCCTTTTCAGGGCGCAAAGGCTTCGTTCAACCTTTTTCCACGCCTGCACGACTTCAGTGCGGTTGAGTCCCACATTTAGTTGGGCCCATGGAGTAATTACAAAGGGGAGATGCCGTTTGAAATGGCGCAGTAATATAATCATTGGCGCCTCGCCGCCACGAAAGTGGGCGGAGCTTGTCATTGCTCGTTCAAAAGCGTACCGAGAAACAGATCGCGAGCTTCTAAGTTTGTCACGATTTTCCACGACTTTTTTAGGAATTTAGCATTGAATAATTTTGTTTCATATAAATATAAAGAATGAAGTGTTGTGTGCTTCAGTGTTAAAACTTTTCTAACAAAAAATTTAAACATAATCAACAAATATCTTTCCACAGGTAAGTTGTACTTAGTTACGTTTTATAAATGTATTAATTAGAAATAATTTTCTTTGGTTTCTGTTAAATAAGATATATTTAACGCTCTAAAAGTTATACCTAATATTAAAAACAACAGTAAGTAAACAGTAGTGACATCTAGTGTCGGGTGTCTGAAGTACTTGATAATTTGTAAATAACGTAGTACTGCTACTTTCCGTAAGATGGATATCATTACTTAATGGAGCCACGGCCGAAACCAAGCACCCCGCACGTCTGCCTTCCGCCCCGTGTAGCCTCACAAATGGTTTCTTACAAAACGCTTAGTACGGCATCTCCCCTTTGTAATTACTCCATGGTTGGGCCGTTCGGAAAACAAATTGGCCTGCTTTCTAACGAACGCAGGCCGAGCTGGTTGTTCGCCGAACGTAGCGCGGACCCTGGCGCTAGTCCTTTGACCCCTTCAGGGTCTCGGGCGTACAACAGGTTGGGCACTGGACCACTGGCCTTGGGGGCTTCCCTAGTCAACCCAGTGTATCGGATAGGTAGTGTTAAGTTAGGGACACACCTGTTAGCCCAAACAAGGTTGGCAACAGACCCTTACACACATCACGTAGTAGGGAGATAGGCACACACCTCTCTGTCTATACCCGGCAGAGGGAAGCCCTTAGGATCCCGAGTGCACCCCTCGGGATACACCCCCCCACTCTTGTGACGCAACAAGTCACCGTGTCGCCGTAATGGCGACACAGCCCCCCCCACCCGATGAGGGCCTATTTATGAGGTTCCTCACTGAGAAGGGCATATCTTCTCAGGAATTTCTGCTTTATAAAGCAGCTTCTACCAACGCACCCCTCCCGATCGCGACCGCGACCGCTGCAACTCCTCTTTTGAATCGCTACGGTACTCTCCCCGTAGAAGAACCCCATTTTTCCTCTTTGCGCCATCTTAACCGCGCACTCATACCCGACTCCCCACTGTCCCCGTTGCCGGACTCTCCCGAGTCACCGGCTGCAACAGTCGTCCAACCAGAGTCCGACTCTGAGTCTGATATGGACCTTGATGGTCCAAATCCAGCCACCCATCACTCATCTTCCGAGGATGACTTCGTTGAGGTCAAAACCAAAGGGAAGCGGCAACGCGTACCTAAGGCTAAAGCCAAAACCCAGCCTCCACGGAAAACATCAAAAAGCGCCGATGGTAAAGCCATCCGCCCCCCCACCCCGCTCCAGCCGTCTCAAGGCGAAAATTCCGCGGCCCCAGCCGCCGGCCCTAAGCCAAAAGCTCCACCTCCAATCATTCTGCGCGATTCCTCCAAATGGGAGTCCTTTTCAAAGGCTCTCAATGAGAGACGCCTAAACTTTACCAACGCGCGAAAGTGCGACATTGGTATTCGCATTACGGTCCAGACCGTAATAGAATACAAGGCCATAACCGCCCTTCTTACCGAATGCAACCTTCCATGGCATTCGTACACCCTGGAAGAGGACCGCGTACTTCGCGCGGTGATTCGACGAATTCCGCAGGAAATCTCGACCGATTTCGTTAAGGAGTCTCTCCAGGCTCAAAATCTCCCAGTCCGCGAAGTACATAGAATGTACAGGGGCAAGAGCCCCCGCGTCGCATTCGATATGGTGCTCGTCATTCTTGACAAAACCACCGAAGGAAAGGCCATTTTCAAGGTCGAGTCTGTCGCCGGGTTAAGCGGCATTTCTATAGAGACCCCTCGGAAACGCGGGGCAATTGGCCAGTGTCACAACTGCCAATTCTATGGCCATTCCGCCCGTCACTGCCACGCGCGTCCTCGCTGCGTGAAGTGTTTGGGCGATCACAGCACTAAGGACTGTGAGCGCACGAGGGAGTCTCCGGGCGGTCCTGCGTGTGTTCTCTGCGGAGAATCCGGACACCCAGCCAACTGGCGGGGTTGTCCGAAGGCTCCGAGGGGGAACCCACAGCGGCCACCGAACGGAAGAAACCCGAGGGCCTCACAGAATCACCCAGTCCATACTTCAGCGAAGCGTCCCAACTTTGTGGCCGACAACGCGAATTTCCCCAGTCTAGGCAGGCGGCCTAACGGCCCTCCCCTACCTACACTACCACCGTCCACCTCCCAGGCGTCGAGCTCCGCTGCCGTGGTCCCAGCACCCGCAGCACCTCGACCCCCCACGGCTATCCGAAGCCAACCGCCCCAGCCCACAGGAGTGGCGCGCGCGGCACCAGTTACCGCAAGGTACAGGGAGCCGCGAGTGGCCACCTCTGAAGAGGCCACGAATGTCGCTTTAGACATGATAGAATCCCTAGGGGACATCAACTTCGATTTAATAGAGGAGTTGGGTAGCGCCATCATAGCCGCCGGTGATAATTGGTATCATCGTGTGAAGGCTATGGTGAGGTACGCCGACATCATAAAGAAGGTGCAAGCGGTTCAGATCCCCGCGCACCTTCGAACCGATGGGTAACCGTGATGGGTAGTACAACCCAAAGGAACAAACCACGCTCGCTGACCTTGGCATTTTATAATGCCAACGGAGCTTTCCGCGAACAAAGGACTGAGATTGCTCAGTACCTCACCCAACATCAGGTAGACATCTTTCTAGTGCAGGAGACCTTCCTGAAACCCGCCCACAGGGATCCCAAAATTGCGAACTACAACATCATTCGCAATGATAGATTAGATAGGCCGAAAGGCGGTACGCTAATCTACTATAAGAGGTCCCTGCACTGCTGCCAACTAGACCCACCATCCTTAACGGACATGGAATGCTCGATCCTCCGCGTAGCGATGACCGGCCACTCGCCGATCAATATCGCCTCCATTTACCTCAGCCCCTCCAAATCTCTGCTTGAGAGCGATCTCCGAGCCCTATTCGCCATGGGAAACGCCACCATCTTGGCCGGCGATTTCAACAGCAAACACACCAGGTGGCATTCGCTAACGAACTCGACGAACGGAGAAACCCTCACGAGACTCGAGGAGTCTCTGGATTTCGACGTTGTAGCACCCCTGGCCCCGACCCGCTATCCTATCGCGGACGACCAAAATCCCAGTGTCTTGGACTTTGCCCTACTAAGGAATATCACCCTTCAAGTGTGTTCGTTAGAGGTGCACTCAGACCTGAGTTCGGACCATAGACCGGTCTTCCTACAACTAGGACAGACTGACAATGGGCGTCCCGCCCATACAAGAACGATTACTGATTGGAAGAAACTCGCCAGAGTGCTCAACCAATCCTCCCCAGACCTGGACGCTATACCTGATAGGATAACGTCCACCGAACAGACAGACTCGGCGATTTCCTCCCTCACCAACCACTTGCAAGCGGCCATTAATGGCTGCTCCAGGCAGGTCCCTTCTGTGGATCCGAACCACAGATTCGAGCTGCCGGAAGATGTAAGGAGGTTGTTGACGGAGAAAAACGCCGTAACAAGAGTACATGACCTCTATCCCACCGATGAAGTCCGTTCCAGACTTCGCTACCTGCAACGTCGAGTTAAGGAGCGAATGAAGGAATTAAGAGACGAACGGTGGGGGGAATTCCTCTCTGAACTCAAACCGTCACATGTCACTTACTGGCGTGTGGCGCGAAGTCTGAAGTGCGATCAGATAGCTTCAACTCCTCCTCTTAATAGACCAGACGGCTCCATCGCCTTTGATGATGACGAAAAAGCTGAATGCCTTGCAGACAGCCTGGAGAGCCAATGCTCTCCTAGTCGTGAGCCAGTAGACCCCGAACATGTAGAACGTATGGAAACGCATGTAGAGAGCATAGCCGCCTCTGCATCGAGTCCACCCGTTATCGCACTCCCGCCCACTACGATTGACGAGGTACAATCGATAATAAAGTCCCTAAAACCCCGTAAAGCTGCCGGAGCTGACGGGATATCCAATGGCTTACTTAAATGCCTCTCTCAGACCCTACTACTGCTGCTAGTGAGCATCTTCAATGCTTGCCTAGCAAATTGCACGTTTCCAGACGCCTGGAAACAAGCAACAGTAATAGGCATCCCCAAACCAGGCAAAGACCTGAAAAACCCGTCCTCATATCGGCCGATCAGTCTCCTAAGCTGCATCGGTAAGATATACGAGAGAATCATTTCAGCCAGACTCAAGGATTACATTGAATCCATGAATCTGATTCCCGACGAGCAAATGGGCTTTCGCGCAAAACACTCTTGCGTGAACCAACTGCACCGCCTAACCGAACACATCCTAGGCAACCGCCGTCGCGGAAGACCCACAGGAGCACTCTTCTTCGATGTAGCGAAAGCGTTCGACAAAGTTTGGCATGTTGGCTTGGTAGCCAAATTAGCCGTAATGGGCCTGCCGGACAGTCTCGTGCGCATCGTACGGGACTTCCTGTCGAACAGATCCTTCCGGTACAAAGTTGAGGGGACGCTCTCTAGTCCCAGACCCCTAAGAGCCGGAGTCCCGCAAGGCTCCGTGCTTTCCCCGACCCTATACTCGTTGTACACCAACGACGTACCCCGCACCCCGCACGTGGAGCTGGCTCTATTCGCCGACGACACTGCGCTGTACACATCCCACAATCGGAAAGACATCATTTCCGAACGCCTCCAACAAGCAGTCGATTCCCTCGGCGCTTGGTTCCGAAAGTGGCGCATCGAAGTGAATCCTGAAAAGAGCGCAGCAGTGTTCTTCTCAAAGGATTCACGCGGTGCAACACGCCCTCCTCCATGGAGTACCTTCTCGCTCCTAAAGACGGTAACGATGTTTGGCAAGCCCATTCCATGGGTAAACCAAGCAAAGTACCTGGGCGTAATTCTTGACAGCAAGATGACGTTTGGACCTCACATCCAAAGAGTTCGCAATAGAGCAGCCTTCTATCTCGGCAGACTCTCACCTTTGATCAGCAACGTAAAGATGTCGCTTAGAAATAAGCTGACACTTTACAAGCTATGCATCCGACCTGTCATGACTTACGCCAGCGTGATATTCTCTCACGCGGCTCCATCCCTGCTTAACAAATTCCAACTAATTCAGAACAGGTTCGCACGCAGAGCCACGGGTTCACCCCTGGGCCTGCGCACGCGAGACCTACACAAGGATCTTGAGCTGCCATCCATATTGAGGTATCTTAAAGAAACGTCCCAACGTTACTTTGAGAAATCCTCCACACATCCGAACCCGTTAGTTGTGCAGGCTGCAAACTACAACCCAGCAAATAATGTCCCGTTGCGGCACAGACGTCCGAGGAATGTTCTCTTTGACCCTGACGACCCCATCACGGTGGCCAATCGCCCCCTTGAGAATCTCCGGCCTCCCCGGAGATCGGGATATTCATTAGGATCACACCACCGCACCCGCCGGCGGGTGCGACGTAGTAGGAACAGTAGCTCGTTTACTAGGTACCAAAATGTACCAGGGCGCTTCACGCCACAGATAGGCTCATAGTAGGCCCTTCAGGCACAATAGTGTCGGCCCTTAAGGCATTGAGCGTTTGCTACCGCTCGCGAGTTTGCATTGCTCGCATTGCTCAAAGGCAAAGCCCATGGCCGAGGTTCGTCCCAACTGGGAGCCCCTTGCGCTTTTGCCGAAGAGGCTGAGTGGCCAAAAGCCCTCGCCTAAAACTGTCCCGCTGTAATTTCCAAAGCTCTCTGTAGCTAGAAATGTTAGTCCGGTTAAAAAAAAAAAAAAAAAAAAAAAAAAAAAAAAAAAAAAAAAATCTGCTCCAGGCAGGTCCCTTCTGTGGATCCGAACCAAAGATTCGAACTGCCGGAAGATGTAAGGAGGTTGTTGACGGAGAAAAACGCCGTAACAAGAGTACATGACCTCTATCCCACCGATGAAGTCCGTTCCAGACTTCGCTACCTGCAACGTCGAGTTAAGGAGCGAATGAAGGAATTAAGAGACGAACGGTGGGGTGAATTCCTCTCTGAACTCAAACCGTCACATGTCACTTACTGGCGTGTGGCGCGAAGTCTGAAGTGCGATCAGATAGCTTCAACTCCTCCTCTCAATAGACCAGACGGCTCCATCGCCTTTGATGATGACGAAAAAGCTGAATGCCTTGCAGACAGCTTGGAGAGCCAATGCTCTCCTAGTCGTGAGCCAGTAGACCCCGAACATGTTGAACGTATGTAGAGAGCATAGCCGCCTCTGCATCGAGTCCACCCGTTATCGCACTCCCGCCCACTACGATTGACGAGGTACAATCGATAATAAAGTCCCTAAAACCCCGTAAAGCTGCCGGAGCTGACGGGATATCCAACGGCTTACTTAAATGCCTCCCTCAGACCCTACTACTGCTGCTAGTGAGCATCTTCAATGCTTGCTTAGCAAATTGCACGTTTCCAGACGCCTGGAAACAAGCAACAGTAATAGGCATCCCCAAACCAGGCAAAGACCTGAAAAACCCGTCCTCATATCGGCCGATCAGTTTCCTGAGCTGCATCGGTAAGATATACGAGAGAATCATTTCAGCCAGACTCAAGGATTACATTGAATCCATGAAGCTGATTCCCTACGAGCAAATGGGCTTTCGTGCAAAACACTCTTGCGTGAACCAACTGCACCGCCTAACCGAACACATCCTGGGCAACCGCCGTCGCGGAAGACCCACAGGAGCACTCTTCTTCGATGTAGCGAAAGCATTCGACAAAGTTTGGCATGTTGGCTTGATAGCCAAATTAGCCGTAATGGGCCTGCCGGACAGTCTCGTACGCATCGTACGGGACTTCCTGTCGAATAGATCCTTCCGGTACAAAGTTGAAGGTACGCTCTCTAGTCCCAGACCCCTAAGAGCCGGAGTCCCGCAAGGCTCCGTGCTCTCTCCGACCCTATACTCGTTGTACACCAACGATGTACCCCGCACCCCGCACGTGGAGTTGGCACTATTCGCTGACGACACTGCGCTATACACGTCCAGTCATGGAAAAGACATCATTTCCAAACGACTGCAACAAGCGGCCGATGGCCTCGGAGCTTGGTTCAGGAAGTGGCGCATCGAGGTGAATCCGGAAAAGAGCGCAGCAGTGTTCTTTTCCAAAGATTCATACGGTGCAACACGTCCATCAGCATGGAGTACGGTCTCGCTCTTAAAAACGATATCTATGTTTGGTAAACCCATTCCATGGGTGAACCAAACAAAGTATCTGGGCGTTATCTTTGACAGCAAAATGACCTTTGGAGCACACATCCAAAGAGTACGCAACAGAGCTGCATTCTATCTAGGCAGACTCTCTCCCATGATCAGCAACGTAAAATTGTCGCTTAGAAATAAGCTGACACTTTACAAGCTAGCCATCCGCCCTGTCATGACATACGCGAGTGTGATCTTCTCACATGCAGCTCCATCTCTCCTGAAAAAGTTCAAACTCATACAGAATAGGTTCGCACGCAGAGCCACGGGATCGCCCCCGGGCCTGCGTACACGCGACCTACATAGGGACCTTGAGCTTCCATCCATTTCGAGATATCTCAAAGAAACGTCTCAACGTTACTTTGAGAAATGCCCAACCCATCCGAACCCGTTAGTTGTGCGGGCTGCCAATTACAGCCCGGCGAAAGATGTCCCCCTGCGGCGCAGACGCCCGAGGAATGTTCTCTTTGACCCTGACGATCCCATTACGGTGGCGAACCTTCCCTTCGAAAACCACTCGACTCAACGGAGTCCTGGGTTTTCCATAGGAACATATAACCGTACTCGGCGGCGAGTACGACGTAGTAGGAACTCGTTTTCCAGGTACCAAAATGTACCAGGGCGCTTCACGCCACCGATAGGTTCTTAGTAGGCCCTTCAGGCACAATAGTGTCGGCCCTTATCGCATTGAGCGTTTACTACCGTTTGCGAGTTTGCATCGCTCGCTTGATCAAAGGCAAAGCCCATGGCCGAGGTTCGTCCCAACTGGGAGCCCCTTGCGCATTTGCCGAAAAGGCTGAGTGGTTAATAGCCCTCGCCTAAAACTGTCCCGCTGTAAATTTGAAAGCTCACAGGAGCTAAAACTGTAGGTCCATAACAAAAAAAAAAAAAAAAAATTTGAATCGGCAGGTCCCTTCTGTGGATCCGAACCACAGATTCGAACTGCCGGAAGATGTAAGGAGGTTGTTGACGGAGAAAAACGCCGTAACAAGAGTACATGACCTCTATCCCACCGATGAAGTCCGTTCCAGACTTCGCTACCTGCAACGTCGAGTTAAGGAGCGAATGAAGGAATTAAGAGACGAACGGTGGGGTGAATTCCTCTCTGAACTCAAACCGTCACATGTCACTTACTGGCGTGTGGCGCAAATTCTGAAGTGCGATCAGATAGCTTCAACTCCTCCACTCAATAGACCAGACGGCTCCATCGCCTTTGATGATGACGAAAAAGCTGAATGCCTTGCAGACAGCCTGGAGAGCCAATGCTCTCCTAGTCGTGAGCCAGTAGACCCCGAATATGTAGAACGTATGGAAACGCATGTAGAGAGCATAGCCGCCTCTGCATCGAGTCCACCCGTTATCGCACTCCCGCCCACTACAATTGACGAGGTACAATCGATAATAAAGTCTCTAAAACCCCGTAAAGCTGCCGGAGCTGGGCTTTCGCGCAAAACACTCTTGCGTGAACCAATTGCACCGCCTAACCGAACACATCCTAGGCAACCGCCGTCGCGGAAGACCCACTAGAGCACTCTTCTTCGATGTAGCGAAAGCTTTCGACAAAGTTTGGCATGTTGGCTTGATAGCCAAATTAGCCGTAATGGGCCTGCCGGACAGTCTCGTGCGCATCGTACGGGACTTCCTGTCGAATAGATCCTTCCGGTACAAAGTTGAAGGTACGCTCTCTAGTCCCAGACCCCTAAGAGCCGGAGTCCCGCAAGGCTCCGTGCTCTCGCCGACCCTATACTCGTTGTACACCAACGATGTACCCCGCACCCCGTACGTGGAGTTGGCTCTATTCGCTGACGACACTGAGCTATACACGTCCAGCCATGGAAAAGACAATTTCCAAACGACTGCAACAAGCAGTCGATGCCCTCGGAGCTTGGTTCAGGAAGTGGCGCATCGAGGTGAATCCGGAAAAGAGCGCAGCAGTGTTCTTTTCCAAAGGTGCAACACGCCCACCAGCATGGAGTTCGCAACAGAGCTGCATTCTATCTAGGCAGACTCTCTCCCATGATCAGCAACGTAAAGTTGTCACTTAGAAATAAGCTGACACTTTACAAGCTAGCCATCCGCCCTGTCATGACATATGCGAGCGTGATCTTCTCACATGCAGCTCCATCTCTCCTGAACAAGTTCCAACTCATTCAGAATAGGTTCGCACGCAGTGCCACGGGTTCGCCCCCGGCCCTGCGTACACGCGACCTACACAGGGACCTTGAGCCTCCATCCATTTCGAGATATCTCAAAGAAACGTCTCAACGTTACTTTGAGAAATGTCCAACCCATCCGAACCCATTAGTTGTGCGTGCTGCCAACTACAGCCCGGCAGGGAATGTCCCTCTGCGGGACAGACGCCCGAGGAATGTTCTCTTTGACCCTGACGATCCCATTACGGTGGCGAACCTTCCCTTCGAAAACCCCTCGACTAAACGGAGTCCTGGGTTTTCCACAGGAACATATAACCGCACCCGCCGGCGAGTGCGACGTAGTAGGAACAGTAGACAGTTTACCAGGTACCACAATGTACCAGGGCGCTTCACGCCACCGATAGGTTCTCAGTAGGCCCTTCAGGCACAATAGTGTCGGCCCTTTTAAGGCATCGAGCGTTTGCTACCACTCACGAGTTTGCATCGCTCGCTTGATCAAAGGCAAAGCCCATGGCCGAGGTTCGTCCCAACTGGGAGCCCCTTGTGCATTTGCCGAAAAGGCTGAGTGGTTAATAGCCCTCGCCTCAAACTGTCCCGCTGTAAATTTAAAAGCTCACAGGAGCTAAAATTGTAGGTCCGATCAAAAAAAAAAAGAAAAATTTGAGTCGGCAGTACTGGAATCAATTCGGCTCTCGGAACATTCGGAATGAAAGATTACTAAGGAAGACAAATAAAGGAAGTGAATACGGACAAGTGAATCTTTAATTTCGGACCCGGATCCCTGCTCCTGTGAGCAGAGAGTGAGAGCTGTTAGTGAAAATCGTCGGTCGGATTAAAAGCTAGGACCCCTGTGCCCGGAATTGGACCCCTGGATCTCAAGAATAGGACCTCTGCTGCTTGGAATCATCGAGATCGGACCCCTGCTCGGATTGTCGACGGATTGGAAGATAGGCCCCTCGCTCATCCTGCTGGCCCGCCCCCACCTCATACAGTCCACTCATCGATGTCGTCCTCGGCAGCCCGGAGCGAAAATACGCCGCCCGCAGTCACGCCGCCTTGAGCCAAGCCGCCTTAAGCTAAGCCGCCTTGTGCAGAGCCGCCCGAAGCTGTGCCGCCGTAAGCTGTGCCGCCTGAAGCTAAGCTGCCTAAGCTGTCCACTGCAACGTGTTGAGGACAGATTGGGACGACTGCACGCCACCAACAGCGCGCACCCGGCTCCAACACCCGCCGTCTTCCGTATGACGTCAAAGGAGACGCCCGCCCTCTTGGCTGCGGAGGTGGACGCGTGATTTCCATTTACCACCAGCACCTTTACCATCACAAAATGCGCCCCAACCTTGCCTAGATGCGTCAGAAAATATTTCCATAACAAAGTTTAGCTTTTCTAAATTATTTTTTTAACTGAAAATATTAAGTGACCACCAAAGCAGGTCAGGTAAAATTTTATCGGAAGGAGTAAATCTTACATTATAATTATTTTTGTATTTGAGTAAAGCCATATGTTTTTCCCTTTCCAAAGATTTTGTATACATCCAGATGTAAGAAATAGCTGGGCAGGCTGCTGTAAGTACTCCAATCAAATGTGCAAATTCTTTAATGGTGCATCTAGGCAGGGATAAGAATTTTTGAACAAGGTTAAAAATATAATTTTGTTTTTCGAAGGGTAAACTGATGGACATTTGTACGGAATCAAATACGAAACCTAAATTTAACATCTTGTTGTAGGATGCGGCTTACTTTTATCGTAGTTAATAACAAATCCCAGACATCCTAAAATCTTACACGTTTCTGTCACGTTTTGTTGACATTCATCCCAACTAGAACCTAAACATCCATCCAAACAGTCATCCAAATAAATAATCGATTTAAATCCGCGATTTCTCAAATGACCGACAACTACCTTCATAATTTTTGTGAAGGTTCTCGGTGCTACAGAGAGGCAATACGGCATAACATTAAATTCATATGTAACTAATTGAGAATCTTCTTGGAATTGAAATCGCAAATATTTTCTATGATTGGGGTGAATTGGAACTAATAAGTATGATTCCTTTAAATCGATAGTAGCCATGAAACAGTTCTGTGATATCAAAAGGGCGACAGTCCTGCAATCCTCCTTTTTAAAATGTGTTTTTTCTACAAATTTATTAAATGTTAGAAATAAATTGATTTTGAGATGGTTCACAGACCGATATAGCACCTAGATCGAGTAACTTTTGGATAGATTTAGACATCTCAAATTTCTCATGCTTTACTTCGATCAGCTTTACTTTTTTACAGAATGGAACCTTGAAACCATCTCGAATCCAATTTAACACAAGTTTATTCTGAGTAATCTTACACCAACAGTTGTAAAAATACTGCAATCGACCAGAATGTACCTCTATGTCCGAGGGCCTGCACGAGGAGGCTTGTTCCAAATTCTCGATGGGTTGAAATTGCTTTGTGCAGTTGACGTAAACCTCTGATTGGTGTAAGGAGTCTTCCTGGAAGTCCCCACCCCCCCTCCTGCTGGACACTGAGCGAGAGGGGTTCTCGGACCCTTCGAGTTTCCCTGAGGCCTAGTGGAACGTGTAGAAGATGGACCTGGTACAGGCTTATTATCAGGCTTTCTTATCTGCAAGCCCTGTTTCTCTATAGCTTTTGATGCCTGAATCTTGTCTGGTAAATCGGCACCAAACAAAGTTTCGTCGTGGTCACAGTCCTGGATGAGGTTAAGCAAGGATCTTTCTAGACCTTGTGTTAGAGACTTTTTTCTTGTCTGAGACTCCGCAGCATGTAGGTCCGATAAGATCCTACAAGCGTCAGATAGAAATTTTATGGACTGTATCTTATTTTCGGAACTTAGTAATACTGTCATTGCCCTATTTATGGCTGTGAGGCCTATCCCTAGCTGTTGTTGGCCATTTTCGATTTTCTTGTCCCGAGCTCGGGCAAACTCGGAGACTGCAGCACTTATTTCTGGATTCAAGAGAGGGGCTCTGAAAAGTTTACAATTTTTGGGAATTGTGTATTCTCAACAATTTTTCTTTTTGTTCCTTTTCAGGCAAACCCTTACGGAGAAGAGGAGCCCACCTCTGGGCTAAGTCTGGATGTATGTCCTCTCCGTATATAACTTCCTCTTGAACAGGTTCCCCCAAAGCTATTAAAATATCAGGTTCAAGTAACGGCACAGGCAGAATATCAGCCTGGATGTCGTCCGCTAAGGGCAGCGCCTGATTTGAAGTCTCTGGTTCGTTATTCGGGTTCTTGTTAAAGTCGTTATCTATAAAATAACAAAGTTTGAGGGTAGGAAATACAAATACGTTAACTCGACAGGTAAACAAACACCTGGCTGTTATACTTTTTGGTTAACTTACGGTTAACTCTGAAGTTTTATTTAAAGTCTTAAAAGGCAATATATTAAATTTACTTACTAGACATATTTTCATCATCCGAGGAATCCGAGTACACAATTACACGTCTTCGACGTTTATTTTCTTTGTTCTGAAGCTTTTTCAGCTTCCTAGAATAATAATAATAATAAATCATTTATTTTCAGATTAAAAATCCATTTAACGAGACAGGAACTAAATAATAATAATATAATTTATTTATTTGACCAATTTAGATCATGATCATGAGAATAATGTGCAATCTTATCCTCAGCATTGCGCTTCGACATTTTAACGAAAGTTTGAACGCGTGCGTTCCGTAGCTCGCACAAAAATAGAATGAAGTTAAGTTAAGATGGCGGCGTGGTGTTCGGTGGGGTCGAACAAAGAGGGGTGACCAATAAAAAAAAAATCTAAAAGAGTGTGCGAATTGCTCGAACAATAAAAGGAACTACCTATTAGTCTAATATAAGTATTTAAACATATCTATATCTTCGAACAAAGTGACGAAATATAATGATAATCAATATCGAAAAAAAACGGCATTCTAGCTCAACCATTTACGTAATTTTGTAGACTTATGCCATATATTTATAGCATGAAAAATCGTTATTGTGGGGTCTACAAAAAGAAACTAAATTTAAAAAATACACTTTAATACAATACTTTTACATTATATATAATAATCATAAAAATCAATAGACGACAATCAAAACGATTTGCTAGACGCCAACTAGCGTGATTACAGCATAGATAATAAATTGATTATCAACTAAATAACAATTAATTTCAAAATCCTTCGCCGTCGATCATGTTTTGTGCACAATAATGCGGAAACTGTATTCCGGAGAGTAGAAAGTCCGTTATGCCCTGTAAAAACAAAATGTTAGGCTTGTGAAATCAGTGGATACGGAGCCCCTTAGAATTGGGTCTCGCGCGGTCCGCGCGGTCGTAGCGCCGCGGAGACCAATTATTAACGACGACCGTCGACTGGAATAATATTTTTTGTTCGACATGAATTTTCCACGAATAAAAATCGTTCGATATCGAACAAACATTCGAGCGATTTCTCTTCGTGGGATTAGTGTTAAGTTGACTATTTAGAAACCACTGTCCAGGTGCCCCTATTTTTGAAATGTATGAGTCATGTATGACTGAAATTATGATGAATGAAAATCATTCAATATCGAATGAAAATCGATCAACTCACCAATTATCACGAATAAAAATCATTCGATAAGTATCGAAGGAAAATCGATTCACACTAAAAATAGCACACCAGGAGCTCTATTAAAAAGGGGAAATAAATCCATACTAATATTATAAATGCGAAAGTCTGTCTGTCTGTTACCTTTCACGGCCAAACCGCTGAACGGATTTTGATGAAATTTGGTATGAATATAGTTGAAGACCCGGGGTCAAACATAGACTGCTTTTTGACGCAAGCGGAGCTGCGGGAAAAAGCTCGTAATAAATAAATAAATAAGCCTTTATTTCCAAAACAAAACTTACAGTTTTTAAATTTTACAATAAAAAAAAAACACTGTTATTTAAAGTAATGACCCCTTTTTGGGTAAAGGCCTCCTCCAATAACCTCCATGCTGCTCTATCTTTAGTCTTTAGTATTTATCTCTAGCTTTATCTTTCCAATTTTTTCCCGCCACCATGACAATGTCGTCCACACGCGTAGAGAGAGCTCTAGGACGCCCTCTGTTTCTGCGGTTGTTCGGGCCTTCCCATGTGGTTAATCTCTTTGTCCATCTATCGAGGTGTGCCCGTGCCACATGTCCTGCCCATTTCCATTTCAAATGTTGAGAGTGTTGTATCTGTTGCATGTATAATGTTAGGTTTCTTTCGTATTGCTGTACATTTTTGCCTATCTTTCAGCTTCGTTCCATAGACCGTTGACATGTTTGAATTTTTGGTTTTATGCAGTTGTTGAATGCCCGTGTCTGCAGCTATATGTCAAGCTTGGTAGTATACAGGAATCCATCACCTTATTTTTTAGTGTGGGAGTCTTGATTTAAGTATTTTTTGTGTATCCAGAACTTCTTCCAAGATATATCGAATGAATTTCGTTCGACATATATTATGTCATACATTTCAAAAATAGGGCTCCAGGTCAACAAACTCCTTCTCAAAATGTCCATTTTTTTTTATTTCTAACATTTCGCAGTGGGCTCTCATATTTGCATCGAATTTTGATACCTACATTTTTCAAGTCCGTAGCTAGAATTCTCTAGGACGAGACTAGTGTTACATGACAAAAAGAAATCAATTTTATTATAAAACCCCATTTATTAAGTAAGTATATTAACAATACATATTTTGAAAAAATCAATACATGACAATCCAAACAGGTGGAAAGACGGCAACTAGGCGAAGCCGCATTTCACCATGACTATTTCGTAAATAATAAATTTAAAACTAAAAATCATCGAATTGTGTACAATAATCAGGAAACTGTAGACAGTCCCAGATAGTAGAAAATCTGTTAAGCCCTGCAAAAAATTAAAATGAACGTTATCGCCCATCTCAAAATCAGCTGCAAAGCTTCAAAGTGTCTTACACTTTAGCGGCTAAACCGCTGAGATTTTGATAAAAATAGGGGTAAGGGGATATATGATAGGAATAAGGGGTGCCAGGTCGCCAAACCTAATAGCCGGACAGACCAGCCAGTTTGGCCGGACATTTGGCTAAAACGGCCGGACACGCATTTTGTGTCTCAGTATTTAAAGCTTTTCTGATTATTACCATAAATATTGTTAAATTAAATAAAATGTAAAAAGCCGGACAAGCTGGCCGTTTGTTTTGGCCGGACACGCAATCAAAAAGACTATGTCCGGCTTTATCCGGACGCCTGGCAACGCTACCTATAGTTAAAGATCCAGGGTCAACCGAAGGCTACTTTTTGCCGCAGGCGGAGCTGCGGAAAACAGCTAGTAGTGGATAATTAAATACTGGATGATGATCGTCAATCACGATACGGTTATCGCTGTTATGGTCACGAGAAGATTTTAGTGTGGAAATGCAATAATTTTAACTAAACAAATAAAAATATTTGAGCTTACTTACCTACACTCCGGCGATTCTCCTTACATAAATGAGTCAATTAGAACAGTCTCCAGCCGTGCCAACTTTGAAAGGCTTGTCTATGAGCTTCTACTCTCGCGGTTACGGAAGCAAATTTAGGCAGTTAAACATGAGAAAATGTTATGTTGCTGCTATTATTTCGTTGATATAACTCTTAAAATTAATTATTTTATCGTATATATGTAAATATATTATGTAAGTACCATAAGTAAGTTTATTATCATTCCAACTGTTTGTAAGTATTTATAGCTATACATTTTTAATACCCACATGACGATATCTGTTTAACCCAAAGGTTGACTGTTAGATAATGCTTTTAGCATTAAGTTCGCTCTTTGTGCTATACAACTGTAAAAAATAAAATAAAATAAATACTCCTTCTTCAGTTTTCAAAAAGACGCGTTACTTGCATTTGGTTTTCTAATTAAAATTTAACTCCTTTCGCATTTGATAGCCTGGGATAATTGATGAATTTCTTACATTTCATTTCACAATAAATTACTCTTTATTGCACAAAATACACTGTGTTTTATACATTTGTGTATATAATACATCAACAACACCAGTGAGCCACAAAGGTGTACATTATTATCATTCGACAAATTATGAGTCATTATACATTTCAAAAATAGTACACCGGTGTCGCCCCAGATCACCTCTTTATGGGCTATAGGGGCACTCCAAATGGTATATACGATGCTACTGGGCTCTGGTCTATCCATGAGACGAACTTGTTATATCTACATCAAGGAAAACCAGTGCTAGAGGACGAAGCACAGTCAGGAGAGGCCGTGTTAGCATATCTACCTCATGCGGTCGACCTGCTTAGAAAGTTTGCTGCAGATCAACGCAAATAAAATTATTCTATTCTAAAGAGAGTCTATGGGAGCTGCATGACAGCAGCAGTCACATCACATACGGCTCTCACACTCCTTCTAAGCACGTCGACCGCATGAGGTAGACATGCTAACAATAATTACTTCTAAAGAACTGAAGCAGGTTGTGAGTGGATATAGCCAGATGTAAAACGATGCGCAGAAACCGGCCACGAAGAACGACACGAACCATAGGATTAGGAACCACATAATGGAATAACAAAACCCCATTATCTGCAACAAAATAGCAAATAGACAAAGTAAAGAACAGGGTTCTTGAAAGAAGCGGACCCTAGGCTCCGAGTAGGCGCTGAGATGAGAGGTGTATGTAGAGGATTCCTGAAAAAAGGTGCCACCAACCGCCAACACAATGTCTTCACAGAAAATATTGCAATTAATATCTTTAAGGCTACCTTTTGAACTTTATTAAGTACATGACACGTAAATGACGAATTTGAGGCCAAGTTAACCAACTGGTATATAACCAATATTATATTTCCTAAAGGTACTTAGGTTATCATTAATGTAATCCTTACCTGAGAAGAACAGTTTTGTTGTTTTTGGAACTTGTTTCTCCGAAATGTTTAATGAGCATAGAAATGTCTACTATTTCGCTCAAGATCTTTATAACGCCTTCCCAGTCGCATCTCAAACCGGGTTCCGTGCATATTTTGTCATAAACAGTGTATTTTTACCTTCATGAGGTTCTTACCGAAACAACTTGTAATTGTAAGTAGCGCTCTAGTGGTGCCAAGATTTAGCATTCTTTTTGTGTCACTTCTAGGCCCCGTCATATCTTTATTAGTTTGGGAGGGCTAGCCGTAATAACTATGATCGATCAGGGTATGATTACTACAGATTGTAGTTTTATGCGTTGCCCCTAATGGTTTTTCACCTTCCTTCAATTATGTATCAAATATCGAACAAAAATTATACTTACAGAGAATAATACGCAGATGCAAAATATATTACTTATTTAGAATATTTGTTTTTGTGACTTTACTCGAAAGCATCTTGATAGTCCGCAGTTAATTCAAGTTGTACTCCTTCTTCCCGTATTCTTCGGAGTAGATCCGCCACCTGTTCTTTGGAGTAGACCCACAGGGATGGATATATTGGCTGCCAAGATAGCCGCCAGTGACCGTAATATAGCTGAAAATTCTTAAGTACAAAAAAAAAATATTTTCCCTTCAGTAAACCACAATTCGAAGCCTTTCTCTTGTGTCTTTCTTCTGTGACTTGACAATGTCAAAATTAGATTTTTTTTTAAAGATGTTACATAGTTCAACTGAATCATAGATTTAGTATGTTTGACTATTGAAATAGATCTTTTTAGGGAGCACTGAAGGAGCCTCCTCAAGCGACGTTAGAAATCGATCCAGGAGACCATTTTTGAAAAGTATTAGCACAGATTACAGAATATATGCTATACAGATATTCAATCGCCATACATTGAAACGCGCCAACTTTCCTGGTTACTCTCAATACAAAGTCATTGTTACGCCATCTATCGAAAATATAAGAAGTTACAAATTAAGATTTATAACTTTTGAAATAGAGCACATAATCAACTTGTTATAAAATTTAAGTACGTAAAAAATAGTGTTTTAAAAAGTCAGTTCTCATTTTTGCCAAAAATAAGCGAGATCAGTACTTAATTAAATATGTTTCTTGAAGAATTTGTTGAAGCGCCATCTTACATCAAATAGCGGAACTAATTCTTTTTATTAGGCAATGGAACTTCATGGTATTACTTACCCTAAATCGGTGGGTCGAATGAAATTATGTCCCATGAAAATCATTCGACTCCACCGGTATCGCGTGAGTTATACTTTTCAAAAATAGCACTTCAGCGGCACCTATTTGCCGCCTACGTAAAAGATAAAGATAAAAAGCATTTATTGTTTGAATTTAGGTACAAATAAGATGTCAATAAAAATAACAATAATCTCAAAATTCTGCCATTCCAGGCGTATACAATATATTATGAGTCAATGAATGGGAGCGAATCCCCGTGCGAAAGCTATATTTATTTATATTCCAAAAACTCTTGTATACTTTAAAAACATCTATTATTACTAGTAACTGAATTGGGCATTCCTGGAAATTATTTTTGAGATCGAGAGTCACTTAAAACAAATACATTTAATTATTTTTACTGAGCCTCATATACCTCTTACTGAGCAATTCGGCATTATGTTGATAGAATTCAGCATTCACACTAGCAAATGAACTCAGTCTAGATAATCCGAGAGAACAGGTGTTGAACTTGCATGTGATGTGTTCAAATAAAAGTGCGGTCAAGTACGAGTCGGACTCGCGCACTAAGTGTTCCGCACCATTATCTATAAAAACCGCAAATGATGTTTGTTAAATTACTGACATTAATAATCAAAAAAATGCTATTATTTCAAACGACTTTTTAAATGATACTAATCTATTTGATTTTTGAACTTGAATTTGACATTGTATGACATTAGTAATTAAATTGAATTTGAAATTTATTATTTTTGTATTATTTTGCACACTTTTGCACAGGTAAAATGTATTTGGGTACCTATTCATATTGTAACATCATTGTACAACCTACATTTTATGCAAATAAATATTTGATTGATTGATTGATTATGTGTTTTATTTTAATTTAATTAAAGTGAATTGATAACTTAATATTCTGTGAATACCTATTTCAAATGTCTACCTAGTGGTTTTAAGTGTGCCTTACTTAAATCTCAAAAATACCGCTCCATGCATTGTTTTCAATAGTTTCATAAAGCATGAGTTTGTTTTGATCAAGCTCAATTTTGCAAAACTTTTGAGTTTATTACAAAAAATAAACACGAAACATACATTAATCACCTATATTTCATTAAATACAACAAAAAGTGAGTGTTCAAATTGCCAATGAGAAAATTAAACATAATTTCTCATTGGCAACACTTTTCAAGATGGCGGTCTTCACTATTCACTTAAAACTAGCAATGATAGGTCCTTCAGTTCATTTTTTCGGCGCCGAGACCATTTCTTCCAATGCTTTAATTTCAGCTGAAAGAAAAGAATAAAATAGTTTAGTGTTATGTTTTTTAAGCCCATGTTAACTAAAATATGTTGCGTCTCGTTCTTTCACTCTAAATATTGAATAGGGGAGAAAGGGACGAATCATGTTTTAGCTAACTTGTGGTTAACATATTATTTTAAAAACGAGGGTATGTATATACACATACTAAAACTTCTGCCTCAGTGGTCCAATGACGTTTGCCTGCAGACCAAGAAGTTGCAGGTTCAATTCCCAAGGAAAGCATACTCTGTTTAGTGGATTACAGTTTGGTTAGGACTTTGCAGGCATTAGTTACCTGATAGTCTGATAATAAAACACATTAAGCTATTGGGCCTGGTTGCAATCAGGTTTCAGAACCCAGGGTAAGCTTTTAATCATGGTCTTTGATTTGGCAGTACTTGTTTATATAATGGAGTGACTGCCATCTGACCTCCATAACCTTATTACAGGGAAACCTGCTCAAAACAGAAACATGACCGGAGTTTAGTAGTCAAAACTAATTTGTTTGAGTGTAGTGTTGCTCCCCAAACTATGAAGCACTTGTTGTCCTGCTCCTTGTGCCCTAATACCTGAACTCGGGATGACCTGATGGCCGCTACTAATGAGGCTGTGAAAGTGGCAGAGCACTACTCGGAAAACATATAACTATTTCGTTGGGAGGATATCGACAGGCCAAAAAGAAAAAGAAGTGGTCAAAACTGTGAGATTTTTTAAAGTCACCAATACCAGCTAAAACAGGGTCTATTAACCACGTAGCCCACTCGATATGAATGATTATAAACCCACCGGCTGCAGCAATGGCTTTCTCCTTCTTCAGCTTTTCGTCGCGGATCACCTTCTCTTTGGCCTCAATTTCTCTGATTTTGGCTTCCTTCTTTGAGAGCCTGTTCTGGTGGAATGCTCCATAGAGGATGCCGGCACCGAGGAATGACCACCGACCAAACTGAAATTTAAGAAAAAAAATTAAATTTAACTTTAATACTAATGCACTGCATATTTAAAATGCACATTATATTATGCACTAAATCCCGTAATTTTATGTTTTAAATAATTAAATTTGCATAACTACACTTTATGCATATAGCTAAAAGAATGTTGTACTTAATTTGCAGTTACTAAAGTTATCAAATTTGTTTTTCATGTTTCGAGCTATGTTCCTTGGGGAAATTTGTTCAGTTGCATGAATGGAGTCACTGGACGATGGGTCCAAAACAACTAAAATTTCAGTGTATAACTAGACTGTAGCAACCATGTGCAAAATCCATACTAATATTATAAATGCGAAAGTCTGTCTGTCTGTTACGCTTTCACTGCCAAACTGCTGAATGGATTTTGATAAAAATTGGTATGAATATAGTTGAAGACCCGGGTTCAAACATAGGCTACTTTTAGACGCAGGTGGAGCTGCAGGAAACAGATAGTTGATAATTTTCAACAGTATTTACAACAATTTGACATTTCATAGACAACTGTGGTTACACAGCAATAATACATACATCCTCATGCTAGAAATATGTATGTACATCAATGAGTATGCTGGCTATAAAAAACTAAATAAATTTGAATTAGAAATTTGAAGTCCCAGTCATGTATGTCAAAAATTTCCCAACAATAAAATTTGTATAAATTACAATACAGTTGAGATATGCTTTTATTTACCAATAGTTACAGCAAAAAAATTACATTGAAATAGTTTGTAAACCTTAATAATGTCCACATAGAAATCAAAGAGGTTATAATATTTTGAAGTCAAGATTATCAAATTTAATACTAGCTGGCAGGTGTAGTTAAAAATAACTAGGTTTTTTCAGAAAAAAGGTAGGTATCAATGATTAAAAAATAAGCAAGTTTTTCATCAGGATATCAGTTCATAACTTGTGTTACATAATGATCATTAGTGAATTATAATTTTTTACATTAAAAAATTGTAATTACCCTGATCAGTGGTGAAACTCGCACTGGGGGTCCGTAAGGTAGATCTGCCATTATATTTTTTGTTGTATTTAGGATCCAAAAAGGATTTTATGCAAATTCCAATGTGATTCCTTCCAGAGTTTTAAAATTGACAGTCACAGTACGTAAAGTAGTGTTGCGCTTGATAGTCGATTATCGATGGTCGAGCAAAAACAATAACATCGATAGGCCTATCGACAGTATCGATATTTATGCACAGACATACATAGGGCGCACTGTAAGTTTCCGGAACTGGCCACTTACATAAACAATATTTAAAAATTTATTGCAACATTTGAAAATAGAACTCTTTGGCTGTAGAATGCAGTTTGTTTCATCTGACTGTCTTTTGTTTTTACCTTGTGGCGCCATTTAAAAAATTGTGTGTCTGCATCAACATGGATTTAACTCGGGAAAATTTTCGTAGTATGATTTTCTACGATTTTAAGTGTAATTTGACAGCTCAACAGAGCATCGCTCGGCTTGAAACAGCTTTTGGCAATGAAGCACCATGCAAGACAATTGTTTATAGCTGGTTTGCAGAATTCAAGCGTGGTCGTATCAATCTCAGTGACGAATCTCGCGATGGTCGGCCGTCCACCGCTGTGACCAACAAAAACATCAATGCTGTGCGCCGTATGATTGAAACAGACAAGCATGTGACCTACCATGAAATTCGCGCATCCTTAGAAATAGGCATGAGTCAAATACAATTAATAATACACAAACATTTGGGTGTGAGAAAGCTGTGCTCGCGGTGGATCCCACACAACTTGACCGAGGCTCAAAAAACGGACCGCGTCACTTGGTGCAGTGCCATGCTTACCAGATTCAACGAAGGTGCGTCAAATTTGGTGTGGGACATAGTAACAGGTGACGAAACATGGATTTATTGCTACGATCCCAAAACAAAGCAGCAATCGAGCGTATGGGTCTTTCAAGATGAGCCGAAACCAACCAAAGTGGCGCGCGTGAAAAGTGCATCTAAGCGGATGATTGCTTCTTTTTTTTAATAAAACTGGACACGTGGCTACTGTTGCTTTAGAGAATCGTCGTACAGTGAATAGTGACTGGTACACGACCATTTGTTTGCCGGAAGTTATTGACGAACTCCGTAAAAATAACCGTAAACGCCGTATCATCCTGCACCACGACAATGCTAGTTCTCACACGGCCAGACAGACAAACGACTTTTTGAAGGCGAAAAATGTAGAACTCATGAGTCATCCTGCATACAGTCCCGACCTGGCACCTTGTGACTTTTTTCTGTTCCCAAAAATTAAGAACCAATTACGCGGTCAACGATTTTCATCACCAGAAGAGGCTGTCGAGGAGTATGAAAAACACGTTTCAGAGGTCACCACAGAGGAGTGGCACAAAAGTTTTCAAAACTGGTTTCATCGAATGAAAAAGTGCATAGACGCCAAGGGAGATTATTTTGAAAAACAATAAATTAATTTTGTACCTTAAATAGTATTTTTTCATATTCATTCCGGAAACTTATAGTGCGCCCCACGTATAAGACGTAAACAGACGGAACATAAGATAATAGTTATAATTATGTAGCATGTAATTGTTATTATCCTTTTCTCACGTATTCAGATCTATATGGCGATATCCCTTTTACACCTGTAGCAACATTCAGTCATACATAGATATTATGCAAAGCGTGGCAATTTTTGGCCGTGACGCCATTTTGTAAGCTACGTTGTTGGATCGGTGAATACTAAAAATAATAAAATAGAATACCGTATAAATGATCTCAGATCATGCAGTTCACACAACATTCACACATTTCTTGAAATCATGGGGAGCATTATCGTTAACATCTTACCCTAGACTAGATACAGCCCAGGCTGCATAGTTTTGCATGTATGTGTTTTTGCTACGCTAAGTAATAGCATACCTTCCGTCGGTTTACGTCTTATATGTCTATGTATTTAGGCAACTTTCGATAGTGTATGCAACAGTGAAAAGAAACTTTTGATAATATGTGCAAAAGTCAAAATATCGATAGTTTTGTTCTTTATCAATAGAATAGTACCTATGCAAAATAGCTTATCTATATATCTATTTATCGATGGGCCTATTAATATTGGCGATGATTTTTGAGGTCAACTATCGATTGTCAAACTATCGAAAGTTTAGCAACACTAATTGACTGATTGGACAGATCCTCCTTGTTTTGGACAGTAAGATCATTGAGTTGCCAGTTGCTAGTTTTGTTGAGTTTAGCCATCCGCCTATGGCGCTATACCAAGCAACTTAAGATACGTTACCTAGTCGTTTCTCATACAAAATCGACACGAGGGACGACGTGACTCGTACAACACGAGAGGCTTTGAGAATATGGGTATCAAACTCACAGACGAGGGAGAAACTATAATTTTTATGTAGGTATTTATAAAGCTTAGAAAATATGAAATTGTCAATCAGTACATTATTGTGGTATTGCTAACGAACGCCGCGCCAGCCGCCGGCGTCGCACGCCCTGCGCCGCCAAAGTAGGCAAGAAGCTTAAAAAAAAATTATCTGGTCACACTGTTGACTTCACTCAAAAATTATTCAGTCGTCAAGATGGCGTTACTCATGTCGTTTGTGTCGGTCGCAATTTCAATATTATACACACCGTTTCTTCTCTTAATTTTGTGCGTTATTTTCCTAGCATCCATCGGCAAATCCCTAGGAGTAAGGCGTCTCTATGTTAACATTCTACTGAAACTTTTCGAGGTAAGTTTTGTTTAATAATATAACTGAAAAATTACACATGATTACCTTTATTTGAGAAATTAACGATAAGCGCTTTATCTTGAACGTATGTACTTAATTAACTATTAATTTACCTGTATTTCTTATACTTTTGTTTAAAATCGATTGACATGTTCTACATTTTGTTAGTAGGGTTATGTTTTAGCCTGCGTTGTTTAGTCTTCTAATTTACCTATATGACTCATACACGTAGGTGATCAGAATTAAACTACTAAAACCCAAATATAAGTTTTATTTTGTCATTTGTTTAGCAATCAAATGACATCATCTTGATAATACCGGAAAAGATCGTTTCGCGCAATACGCCGTGGTTTTGTATACAAACATATTTTATAATCTTTATGTGTAAAGACGTACTTTATTTACTTTGTTAACACATTGGGCTTTGTTCAATCAGTTTTAAAATGACAGTACATTGTATTTATGTTAAACAGACACGTTTCTGTCCATAAAATTGTCTTTTGTTTACTTATGTACAATCGGAAAAGGAATTAGTTAACATAGATTTAAAACATGTTAATTCATTGCCTTTCATTTCAATAACGATTTAACGAATTAGCCTATTATACATTATTTGCCTTTTCCATAAAAAATATGAACATTTGTTAAGTCTACATAAACTATAATATGTTCAGTCCCATTCTGTCTTATTTATATTTGATGTAAAAGAATGAGACAAAACATTTCTTTTTCCCCTAAGTGAGATAAGTCCGCCATTGTACTTATTGTTTTTTCATGCTTGTGTATGTAAATTATTTGGTTTTTTTTTTGTACAATAAAGATATTACACACAAACAAATAAATTTTTTAATATTTAACTTGGACATATCAAATGTATGTTAATTTTTATGAATAATGGGGTTTATGTAAACAGTCATAAGAACTCTTCAATTGTATGAATAAAAATGAAGAAAGATAGAATAACTTTTTTTTTAAAATTTTAATTGCTAGGCAAAAGGATCCCCGGTACCTTCCATAAATCTCTGGTCATAGCACTCTCATGTCAGACTAGTTTCTGTCAAAACTTGTAGTTGGTGTGCCCGTGTCGTTCTAGACCTTACCTGTAATTTTTATTCATACATGTAAATAATGATGATAGACATGATTGTTTCAAATCAATCCCTTGTTTGCCATAAGGTCATATAAGCCTGCATGTTCTAACCAAAGTAGAAATACCTTACATAGGCATGTTTACCAAACAGCTAAAGGTCTTTATTAACACATAATTTCTGGGAAGAGATGGAATGCAGTAAAAGTCAATAAAAGAACTCATAAAGAAACAGATCAATTAACTAACGATGAGTTGAAAAACTTATTGAACTTCTTTAAGCCCACAAAAACTTAATGTTTTGTCTTGTTCTCTCATCCATACTTTCATACTAATATCATAAATGCGAAAATTTGTCTTTCTGTCTGTTACACTTTCACGGCCAAACCGCTGAACGAATTTTGATGAAATTTGGTATGAATATAGTTGGAGACCCAGGGTCAAACATAAGCTACGCAGGTAGAGCTGCCAGAAACAGCTAGTATCAAAATATAGATAAGAGAAAAAGGAACTTAACGTAATTTAGATAAAATTGGTATAACATGTGAAAATGAATTTTTATATTTAGTATAGTCTGTAGTTCTGAGTCTAGTCAAAGGAACCATTTCTTGATGACATAGTGACATTTAGTATTTTATTTAAAAATAAACAGGATAAGGATTTATTTTATCTAAAGTCCATCCTTATCAGATTTTAAATCAACTTGCTATCAAAATGCCTAATTATGGTAGCTTTAATTTTATCAGTTACTAACTACCTAGCGATAACATTAAGATGTTGGTTGCAGCCAACATCTTTACGTACCTTGAAATTAAATTAAATGATTTATTTTGCAATGAATGATCGAATTACAGTTGTTATTTTAAAAATGTCTTGTCCATTCAGTCTTAGCTGATATGTTAAGAAATAAAAAATGATAAAATTAAATAATATTTAGTCAAATAATTAAAGTAGACATGGCAATGCGACACAATGACGACCAATGCAACACGGGTCGCTTTTCCGCCTTCTCTTGACTGGCACGACCACCGTGCTTTACGGATACGACCGCCGCGCTTGCCTATCGAGGGGGTACAGCCCGATCAGAGATGCCCCCCTGCGGCACAGACGCCCAAGGAATGTTCTCTGACCCAGACGACCCCATCACGGTAGCCAACAAACCCTTTGAAAATCTCCAGACTCGCCGGAGTCCGGGATTTTCCATAGGTACATACAACCGTACTCGCCGGCGAGTACGACGTAGTAGGAACAGTAGCTCGTTTTCCAGGTATCGAAATGTACCAGGGCGCTTCACGCCACCGATAGGTTCTTAGTAGACCCTTCAGGCACAATAGTGTCGGCCCTTATGACATTGAGCGTTTGCTACCGCTCGCGAATTTGCATCGCTCGCTTGATAAAGGCAAAGCCCATGGCCGAGGTTCGTCCCAACTGGGAGCCCCTTGTGCATTTGCCGAAAAGGCTGAGGGTTAATAGTCCTCGCCTCAAACTGTCCCGCTGTAAATTTTAAAGCTCACAGGAGCTAAAATTGTAGGTCATTAACAAAAAAACAAAAAAAAAACTATCGAGCGGGCCACTAAAAAATAAAAGAAAAAGGAATACGGAATCCAACAGTACAAATCTAACTAGCACTTGATCAATAGTATATTAGTAAACATTAATTTGACCCCTTCACATGCTCAGTGACTGCTGTCACTGATAAGTTTGTGTGTAATACCGTGACCAACATCTAATCGGACTTGGGTCTGACCTAGTGATCAGTATGAAATCACGCATGACTATTTGTATAAATAAAGCTATCTGTACTAATAGAAATATCCTACCTGAAGATAGTACTGTTATAATGTAGGTTGGCTGGAAGAAATTGTACTCAATTTTCTAAATGTATTTCTTTTAATTTTGTGATTAATGCAATAAAGTGTATATATATCTATCTATCTATATGTATAGTTCTGTGCCTCTTATTATTCATTCACTCATATCGAATCATCGATATGAACAATCGATCTTTTACCTTGTATGTAAACCTAACTAGCAGAGTTTTTACGAATCGCCTCTTAACAGCCTCGAGTCCTTGATTACCATTAAAGCAAAAACTCGAGTAAAAATTTCTATTAGAGGGAGGTTTTCCAATGTATACTCATTATAATAATTATAGTTCCTGTTGGTCTGGTTTCCCTGTCAAAAGGGTTTTGGAGGTCAGACAGCACTCGCTCCATTGTTATAACCAGTGCCGCCTAATCTACCCTAGGCTCCAAAGTTAACGACGCAACTAGGAAAACGCGCTTGGGTGAAGAAAACAATTCAAATATGTTTTTGTATGGTGCAAATAAATGACTCTGATTCTGTATTTCTATTTATTTATTTATTTCATGTACACGCTGTAAATATACATTGGAAACTTAACATTAGGAAAACTGTGTACAAGGGTTCTACTTATTTCTAAATAAATTTCTTCTATGTTTGTAAATGGTGCAATAAGTGTTCATTCATTCATTCAAATCCTATAGGCTAATGGCTAAATCAATTTTAATATTTAAGAGCCATAACCCTTTTTACAGAGAAACCAGACCAACAGGAACATGACCCGAGGTGTGAAATGAAATGAAATTGTTTATTTTCAATATAGGATATAAATATCACTTATTGACGACGGTGTGTTAGTGGCCAACACTGTCAGAATTTTTCAGGCTGCCTAAAGGAATCTGATACTGCCTAACGACTGCCATATATCGATAACAACCGGGACCACCGGCTTAACGTGCTTTCCGAAGCACGGACAGTGAGTACAAAGGCGGACTTATAGCTAATGCATTTTTTTCCAGCAAATAGGATTACATAAATCTTAGATTTGGTAAATTTAAGTACTCTATAGATGGCGCTGTATAATAATATAATAGATGAAAATTCCGAAAACGCTTGATTTTTTTCTGCTGTTACCAGAAAACAAATTTTTTTTTTTTCAGCTAATTAAGTAATAAAAAAAATCATTTTGTTACCCATAAAATTTAAATTTGAAAAATAATTACCAGACTCGCGCTTGACCGTTTATTAATCGATTACTTATCAATGTGGGGCCTAACGATAGTTCCGTTTCTTATCATGCGATAATGAAGACAAATAATCCGATGACTTTACGATCAACGCACAAACATTGACAGAGAAATAATCATTTTTCCCTACATCCTTGCGAAAAAAGATACTTGATTTGCTCCATAGTTTTGAAGGACCATTAATATAAAATTCATTGTATTTACACTGTAATTATGGGCAATAAAGTTGTATTGTATTGATTTATGACCGCCGCGTAAAGCACGGTTTCTAAAACGAAAATAATCTATTATGTACAAAATATGTCGTACTAATTTAGACAATTTATCTATAACTAGGTGCGTGACAGACGTTTCAATAGTTGAGCTAGAGATAGCTAGCGGAGAAGACACCGTTTACACAAATTAGGTTTGTTTTCCATCTAGAAAGGGAATTGACCTATTCTGAAGAAGTTCTGCGGCAATTTGTGGAACTACATTTAAAACACGGGTAAATTTATAGCTTAAGGCGACGCCACGTTAAACTAAAAATCTAGAATCCAGCGTTCCGCACCCCTCAGTCTGCACCCCGCACGAACCGTCTGGCAACACTCTTGACCGGACTGCACGGGCAGAGCGGGGCCGATCTCTCATAGAAAACCCGCACAAACGAAAAAGACGTATGCCACAAAATAATTAAAATCGTGTAGTGTAATTCAAAAACTACAAATTTATTTTATACAACATAAGTATCAATTAAAGTGTCAGGTTCAATGAATATATGTAGAAATTTTGGAATCTTAAATCGCTCCTCAATGTCGGTAAAACTGGAATGTCTAATTCTATAGAGTTCTTTTTGATTAATTATATTGTGTTACAAAAATTGTGCAATCGTGTTTTGCAATGGACCAAATAAAGTCAAAGAGATGGTTCCTGACAATAAATTTCATTCAGTTCACTTCAGTTATTGTTGAGAGAAATCGGTATCCTTACAACCAAAATCAATTCTTCAATTCAATTCGTCCTCTTAATCTCTGCCGATCGTACCGGTATACCCGGTCCATCCAATGATATTAGAAAAAAACAAGGTCCATCGGACTATAGAGTGGACCGGAACCCGCGCAACCGCTTGTTCACTATTTTTTCATGCGCAGATGGTAATTTAAATTGATTGTTTTTTGTTCAAAAAAAGATATTACAAACAAACCCTAGGCAATTTTTTTTTCTAAGTATACAAATTGGCTAGTCAACTAAAAATTTATTTTTAGTTGACTAGCCAATTTGTATATTTTGTATATTTTATTGATAGAATAGACTATTTCGGAGATACAATTTAAACGAAAAAATTCTTAAATTTTTATTTATTTTGTTATTTGATTTTAAAGATTTTATAGTGATGACGTTACGCAGCTTTAATGGCCATCTCGAACTGCAAGAAAGCAAAAATTACTAAGGTATTAAAAAATATGTATGTCAGTGTCAAATATCAAAGTCAGGATGGTCTCTTGTTTGTTTACAATCGTCAAATATCTAGGTGCCTACCCCATTTCTCGTATCTATTGCATATTGGCCTGTTCATTGTACTTTACTGCCGTCTCTTCATCCTTTGATGTCTGATTTTTCAATAATTGGACACCGATTCTTTATTATAATGTATGAATGAATGTAATGAAGATGTAGTTAGGTTATTTATGGGTTATGTTTACTTGAACAAAGATGACATTTGACATGGGTGACAAGTACGTGAAGCGCCTAATTAGCGCTTCCAAACAAAAAATATTTATTCATTACCCTGTGCTGCCAACCTAAAAAAAATTTGAAAGCCGGAAGTTTTCCGGCTACGTCACACGTTAACCTTGTTAAAAAATGAAAGTCATTGGGTTTTATGCGATTTTCTTAAAAAAATACTTGCTTATCTATAGATCTGATTAATGTAATCTGTTCCCTAAGCCTATTCCTCAAAATGGTTTACGAATGAGACATTTTCATTAAAAAGTTTACTAGCCAATTCCGCTTGGCGAAAGCATTAGCGGTCTTTTCCGACGCAAAAGAGAAATGTGCGGAAGAGAATGTGTAATGAGTGCTTCGCTGAACTTTTTTCTGGTTGGAAACTTATAGCTGAAGTTTAATTGTTCATTCGCTCAAAACTACTGATCGGTACTTAAAAAATATTCCTAAAATCGATAGCCGAGCTGATTCTTGGACAAGGTTTTACATAGGTACACATTGCGGGCGTGTAAAACCGCGGGAAACAGCTAGTCGCCTGTTAAATGTGTACAATAAAGTTTTTACGTCTGTTTCGGGGGAAAAATAATTATTCAGCTGGAAAATTTCTAGCGCTGTACGCAGTCTGTTCAGGAAAAAGAAAGAAATCTAGTATTTCCGGCTACAGGTAATTGCAGTCTAGTTGCCAACTAAGGAACTATTTCCTTATAATTCCGATGCACTTTAACTGGCTACTTTAGACATTGCATAGAGGTCGATGGAAGGTCGCTGATATGCAATCTTTATGTATTTGTATGTGTTGTTTTGTTGAACGTAAGCTAATCAGTTTACTAATCTAGAATAGCTATATGTTGTAAATCATAAACAATATACAGCATCTGTAATAGGAAACAACTATTCTACATTGTCACTGAAAAAAAAACAACGTAAACATTGCTACATACATTAAATAATGTATGAGACAATGACATACGCGGGCTTAGTCGATATTCCCGCCAACTTTAAGACAGAGAATAACAGTAAATTATAATCTGCAGTTAGGATTTGATAACTATGAAAATCCGGAATGCTTATGGCGGATAGTAGGTTTTTTTTTATTTGACCTATAAGCGTCCTTTCAATAGGTAACCAAGGAAGTTCCCTTGCTTAAAAACTTTTTTCTATTTTTCATATGCACACGTCCTTTTCAGTACGGCCGCCAACACATAGAGGTGGCTAGGAAGATAATACGGAGCGACAGTTCTGATGATGAAGAGGAACCAGCAGTGCCAGACGACAAGCCGCCTTCGGCCGTCATCAAGGAGAATGGTAGCAACAGTAAGCAAAGCATACACGCGATTTTGTAAAGTAGGAACCCTTGTCTTCATATTTTTCTATAACTAGCTTTAGAGAAGCTCGAGAGGACCAGCTAAAAAAAGTTAACTGGCGTGCTAATGGCATTTCTATGTATTCTTATTTCTGTGGGCGTCCCGCCAGTCGCGCGACATTCGCGTCAGTTTCAACGGTCCTTTAGGCTGTCTGACACCCATATTCTCAAACGTTTGCTCAAACTCGACTCAACCTTACTCCAACTCATTGGTATGATAAGTCGACATTAGCTTCCTTGACTTACGAAGATTCCTCATTGGAGGTGAGTATTGAACTGTCAAGTATAAGGTTGGTCGAGAGGTACATTGAGGCGTCCTTGAAATGAAAAAAGTATATATATCAGTTTTATTGTTTTTTGCCTAAGTATCCATTACTTTATTTTATTTTTTAATTAATTATTTTGTAGTTTTTAAATTTTTGTGCTAAGAATTGTTAATTATAACCTGTGACGTTCCTCATTGGAGTTTGCTCAAGCAACCAACTGAGAATATCGTTTTCAAAGATAATTCGAGGACTTCCTTAAGGCGTCCTCCAATGAGTTTGAGTGAAGGACGTCCTTGAGGTTATGTTTAAGAATACTGGTGTGAGTGTCGTCTACCTTTTGACAGTTAGGAAAATCTGTCAGTGTTGGCTACTGACACATCCGCATCGCGTTCCTATTGGTCCGGTTCCTCTGTAAAAAGAGTGATGCATGTCATTCGCTCCCTATCATGGAGTTGCCTGAAGTACCATAACCAACGAAGTCAAATCTAGCACCAAGATTGCTCTGGACTTCGAAACGTAATATTAAAATTACACAGCTAGCGAAGCGGGCCCATCAACTACTCACATACATCGCACTGAAAAACTGTATGGAATGTTTCCATAGATGAAAGAAGGACAGGAGTTTGTTCTTCTATGGTCTCTACCAAAGAGCCAAGTGAAAATGACATAGAGGGACAAAAAGAATAAAAATGGACTCGCAATTTTTAATTGGCTACTTGACTCAATATTTTTTTTATTATTAATATTTAAAATTTAAGTTTCCGAATTCGGAATCTGAAATTCAGTTCAAAATTAATAATATGAGCCTTAGAAATCCTGCGGAAGGGGAAACTGTCAAGAAACAAGAAAAGGACGCACTAAATGGTGGAGTGACGTCACTGCCACTTGATTTCGTGCGTACGAAAGAGATAGCAAGACGTCCCCAACACGCTCCCACTTTTCTTCATTAGAAAACTTTAAATGCTTATTACTCCTATAATTAATTATCAATTTTGTTGTCGTTCTCGGCATTGGTTACTTTTTAGTGTATGTATTGTTCCGTATAAAAATATTGTCAAAATGTGAACACAGTCAAGTAGCATAGAGAAGATACTGATTAAATACAGAATAGAAGTACTGATTGAATAGAATAGAAATAATTTATTAAACAAACATTACACAAATAAAACATAACTAAATAAATAATCTTCGGAAGCCAAGATTTTATCACATACTACGATGGCGCAGAAGCCAGGGTTTCTGCGCCATCGTAGTATGTAATAAATGATAAACAAGAAAACAAAGTAAGGTAGGTGGTGGGTGAAAAGTGATTGACATTGATGAGTGATGATTCCAGGCACCAAGATGACGGTGATAGAGCGCGAGGAGATCCTCGGACCGTCGCCGGAGCTCAACTACAAGAGGAGCTCCAGTCAGGAGCGGGTTCAGAACGGCCATAAGGAGCTCAAAAATGAGGTGAGATCTTGCTTACACGACAGATAAAATTCAAACAAAATCGGCGAGTTGAATAATTTATTTATTCATACATTTAAATAATAGTTGTCCAGATGGCGCATTTTTCAATATGGCAACTGCAATTTTTTGATGAATTTTCTATTAATTGCGAGACATTGTTTTGTTGCACGAGTTGCCGACAATAATTGCAAAAATAAAAATCGAGTCGAATGTAGAACCTCATCATTTTTTAAGTCGGTTAAATAATTGTCCATGTGTCCTTTAAAGAAAACAGGATGGTTGTCTGTAACCATTTGGTTGGCAGCCGAGGGAACCATGTTCGTAATCTAAACCGCATCATTCTTTTACATCAATTATAGCTATGTACTAATGAAAAAATAACAAATTATCATTTAAATAAATTGACAGAGGGGCATTGTTTGCAAGAGAAAACGAAAAAAAATAATTTCGCGCGCTTGATATAAGAATGATTTGAAGCATCTTTATTTTTAGGTACTTACATTTATAAATAAATTTAACAACAAAAAAAAAACAAGGCAAGGTGAACAGTTTAAACAATAAATACTGGGGCTTTATTCTTTTTTAAAATGATTGATTGAAGGCATATATTATTATCCTATTCAAATTTGTGTAAAAATGAAGGCTACCGTGTCTGAATTAGCGCGGGTAGAGGCGCTAGAGGTGTATGAACTGACAAAGTTCACACATTTTTGACAGAATAAGTGGGAATTTTTTTAATTAAAAACATGAGTGACAGTTCTATGAATTTTGCGGTGTTTAAAATCGAATTTGAGAAAAAAATATTAGTCCTTTTTTAGGGTTTCGTACATAAAAATAATAAAGAGGAACCCTTAAACAGTTCTTTTTGCATTTATATTTGTAATCTCTTTATGGCTAACAAATGAAGAAGTGTTAACTAGAGGTGGAGAAGAGAGAAGCATTTTGAGGGTGATTGAAAATAGAAGGAGAAACATGTTAGGGCATTTGATACGATACAATGACTTCATGAGAATCATCATCGGATGAAAATTCAAAGGGAAAATGGGTCCAGAAAGACCAAGGCAATACCTTGAATGCATGGCTACTTAAAACAAATGGAGAATATAGACATCGTATCGTATAACTATACTAATATTATAAAGCTGAAGAGTTGGTTTGTTCGAACGCGTTAATCTCAGGAAGTACTGGTCCGATTTGAAATTTCAGTGTTGGATAGCCTATTTATCTATGAAGGATATAGGCCTAGGCGAAGTCGGGACGGGCTGCTAGTCAAAAACGAAAGAAGATTGATAGAAGCTGCACCTGCAGCTGCTTTATCTATCAATCATCTTTAGCTCCATCGACAAGAGACCACCTCTTAAATTTATAATGATGATGATGGTATCAGGCTTTTTCAGTAATGCATTATACTAAAATATTGATCACTAGCTGTTTCCCGCAGCCCCGCCTACATCAAAAAGATTTGAAAGAGAAGAATTTGGTATGAAAATAGTTGAAGACCCGGGGTCAAACATAGGCTACATTTTGACGCAGGCGGAGCTGCGGGAAACAGCTAGTAAACTAATATTTTAGGGCTGGAAAAAATTATTCGTTTGCAAAAACGAAAACAAAATTTAAAAATTCTTATAAAAACATTGTAAAACAAAAGAAAAAAAGTTTAAAAATGAAATTGGGCCAGGTGAACCTGGAGTTCCACCTGTCGCATTCGCTGGACCTGGTGAAGGCGGGCATGGAGTCCATCATCGAGGACCAGGTCACCTCCGTCTTCGAGGCTGAGGAACTGCGCAGCTGGAACCTGCTCACAAGGACTAACAGGTGACTTACAGCACTGAATGGATGAAATTATACAATACAAAATGTATTTTTTTCGACCCCGGGTCTTCAACTATATTCATACCAAATTTCATCAAAAGCCGTTCAGCGGTTTGGCTGTGAAAGCGTATCAGACAGACAGACAGTCAGACTTTCGCATTTATAATATTAGTATGAATTTTCATAAATACTTTTTGCGCCTCACAAATTTTCTATTTCTCCTTATGGTTGACTGGTAGCGAATGCTATTAGCATTAAGTCCGCCTGTAGTAAGTATAAGTAAAAAAGTATGTTTACTTGTGGTACAAAAATGGAAGTCAGGGGTGTTATTTCCAAGCATCTGTCCGATGGCTTGGCTACATAGCACATACGCGAGTAGTACGCGGTACGCGAGCCCGACTTACCCGAGCTGCTACTGAGTCAACCCATGCCCATCCAAGTCAGTAGCATCCTAGTAACTCATCCTTTCCCCGAACTCAAACACTTCCCACCCTTCCTTAACTTAAGGAAGAATACTTCCGATGGGCAGCAGCGTCTGAAATACGATAAGCCGCTGAAACTGCGCTCGCCAACCCGCCTGCCAAGCGTGGCGAGTATGGCAACAAGCCCTCAATTAATGAGGAGGCTCAAGTTCAGCAGTGGACTGACTGCGGCTGAAAAGACTTGTGGTACAAAAGAACATTAAAAAATAAATTATTAAAAAAAAAAAATGTAAATGAAAACACACATTTTACACTATCGCTTGACACGCGCAATCGTTACGTACACGCACGCCGCGCTCGGCTATCAAGTTCAGTTCTTCAGTAAGCATTATTTATTACGCCATATCTTACACACGTCAACAAACTATTTGAACCTAATATATTTTTTGAAATAACAAGTATTGGCGTCATGTCACCTTTAAGACTTGATAATATATTTCAATGTTGTATGAATTATGTAAATTCCCTTTTTTACATAAACGAAAATAAACCTTTTGTATTAAAAAATAAAAGTTATTTATATACATTATCGATTATATTCAAACTGCAACGAGCGCGGCGTGTCTTGGATTGAGCGGCACTAGTGGCATTTCTATCTCGAGCTTCTCCGTGCTTCGGGAAGCACGTTAAGCCGTTGGTCCCGGATGGCTGTGTGAGATGCTTTCGGGCAGCCTGAAAAATATGATAGTGGAAAAATGGTTAAGTCAGACGGCAGTCGCTCCAGTGATCTTGGATTGAAATTATTCAAGTTGAGAACGCAACTGGGATACGTGCCGCCTTGTTCTTCACATTCTTACACAAAGTCGTCAAATTTATATTTATCGCATCTATTGTACTGTACACTCTTCGATGCCCATGTACTCTTTTTTTCATTTGGATTCGGGTTGACTGGAAGAGATCCGTCCGCTTCCTGTTGTGTTCTATTTTGTTGTAACAATGTTCTTTCTATACAATAAAGTTTTTACATACATACATACAAAGTCGTTTGCTGTTGTGGGAGCTAAGCTTTGGAATTCAGTTCCTGTGGAAGTTAGGCTGTCACAAAGTTTAAACGCTTTTAAAATAAAACTTTCAAATTCTCCTTTGCTGAACTTAGACATTTAAAAGTATAAGCTAGTTACATGGGTGTATGTATGTTTATTTATATGTATGTATGATTATTCTATTTATGTATGTAGGTTTATTGAATGTATTTTCTTCATAATAATATAATATTGTACACGCTTCTTGTAAGCATATCTTCTATCACTCGCTGGTTGGCTGTAAGAGATCCCTAAGTGGGATAAGTCCGCCATTGTACTTATTGTTTTTCCATGCTTGGGTATGTATTTTTTTTTGTTCAATAAAAATATTACAAACAAACAAACATTTCGTTATCATCATTACCAATTTTTGATCAGATATTTTGTCAGAATACGTGTTAAAATGATCTTTACATAGCGTTTAGTCAATTTATTCAAGTGCAAATTTTACTTTTCTTATTGATTTTTTTTAAATTATTTTCAGACAATACGAATTTCTAACATGGCGTCTAACGATAATCTGGGCCATGGGATTTATCGTGCGGTACATGTTTCTGCTGCCCTTGAGGATATTGATCTTCATCATTGGGGTAAGATTATTTAAATACTTAATTTAGTTTCATTTCTTTAACAATATAGAGGCAGTCTCCACGAGCGAGATAATCACAGCGATAATTTTATTATCGTTGTATTTTCCTTAGTACGTTTCTACGCACTTTGATGTTATAGCGACAATTCTACACTAGAACTTGTCGCAATTGTACACTACATCTTGCGATTCTACACTAGTACTCGTCACGATCCTACACTACATCTTGCGATTCTACACTAGTACTCGTCACGATCCTACACTACATCTTGCGATTCTACACTAGTACTCGTCACGATTCTACACTACAACTTGCGATTCTACACTAGTACTCGTCACTATTCTACACTACAACTTGCGATTCTACACTAGTACTCGTCACGATCCTACACTACATCTTGCGATTCTACACTAGTACTCGTCACGATCCTACACTACAACTTGCGATTCTACACTAGTACTCGTCACGATCCTACACTACATCTTGCGATTCTACACTAATACTCGTCACGATTCTACACTACAACTTGCGATTCTACACTAGTACTCGTCACGATTCTACACTACAACTTGCGATTCTACACTAGTACTCGTCACGATCCTACACTACAACTTGCGATTCTACACTAGTACTCGTCACGATCCTACACTACATCTTGCGATTCTACACTAGTACTCGTCACGATCCTACACTACATCTTGCGATTCTACACTAGTACTCGTCACGATTCTACACTACAACTTGCGATTCTACACTAGTACTCGTCACGATTCTACACTAGTACTCGTCACTATTCTACACTACAACTTGCGATTCTACACTAGTACTCGTCACGATCCTACACTACAACTTGCGATTCTACACTAGTACTCGTCACGATCCTACACTACATCTTGCGATTCTACACTAGTACTCGTCACGATTCTACACTACAACTTGCGATTCTACACTAGTACTCGTCACTATTCTACACTACAACTTGCGATTCTACACTAGTACTCGTCACGATTCTACACTACAACTTGCGATTCTACACTAGTACTCGTCACGATTCTACACTACATCTTGCGATTCTACACTAGTACTCGTCACGATTCTACACTACAACTTGCGATTCTACACTAGTACTCGTCACTATTCTACACTACAACTTGCGATTCTACGCTAGTACTCGTCACGATCCTACACTACATCTTGCGATTCTACACTAGTACTCGTCACGATCCTACACTACATCTTGCGATTCTACACTAGTACTCGTCACGATCCTACACTACATCTTGCGATTCTACACTAGTACTCGTCACGATCCTACACTACATCTTGCGATTCTACACTAGTACTCGTCACGATCCTACACTACAACTTGCGATTCTACACTAGTACTCGTCACGATCCTACACTACATCTTGCGATTCTACACTAGTACTCGTCACGATCCTACACTACATCTTGCGATTCTACACTAGTACTCGTCACGATTCTACACTACAACTTGCGATTCTACACTAGTACTCGTCACGATCCTACACTACAACTTGCGATTCTACACTAGTACTCGTCACGATCCTACACTACAACTTGCGATTCTACACTAGTACTCGTCGCGATCCTACACTACATCTTGCGATTCTACACTAGTACTCGTCACGATCCTACACTACATCTTGCGATTCTACACTAATACTCGTCACGATTCTACACTACAACTTGCGATTCTACACTAGTACTCGTCACGATTCTACACTACAACTTGCGATTCTACACTAGTACTCGTCACTATTCTACACTACAACTTGCGATTCTACGCTAGTACTCGTCACGATCCTACACTACATCTTGCGATTCTACACTAGTACTCGTCACGATCCTACACTACATCTTGCGATTCTACACTAGTACTCGTCACGATCCTACACTACATCTTGCGATTCTACACTAGTACTCGTCACGATTCTACACTACAACTTGCGATTCTACACTAGTACTCGTCACGATCCTACACTACAACTTGCGATTCTACACTAGTACTCGTCACGATCCTACACTACATCTTGCGATTCTACACTAGTACTCGTCACGATCCTACACTACAACTTGCGATTCTACAGTAATACTCGTCACGATTCTACACTACAACTTGCGATTCTACACTAGTACTCGTCACGATCCTACACTACAACTTGCGATTCTACACTAGTACTCGTCGCGATCCTACACTACATCTTGCGATTCTACACTAGTACTCGTCACGATCCTACACTACATCTTGCGATTCTACACTAATACTCGTCACGATTCTACACTACAACTTGCGATTCTACACTAGTACTCGTCACTATTCTACGCTACAACTTGCGATTCTACACTAGTACTCGTCACGATTCTACACTACAACTTGCGATTCTACACTAGTACTCGTCACGATTCTACACTACAACTTGCGATTCTACACTAGTACTCGTCACTATTCTACACTACAACTTGCGATTCTACACTAGTACTCGTCACGATTCTACACTACAACTTGCGATTCTACACTAGTACTCGTCACGATCCTACACTACAACTTGCGATTCTACACTAGTACTCGTCACGATCCTACACTACATCTTGCGATTCTACACTAGTACTCGTCACGATCCTACACTACAACTTGCGATTCTACACTAGTACTCGTCACGATCCTACACTACATCTTGCGATTCTACACTAGTACTCGTCACGATTCTACACTACAACTTGCGATTCTACACTAGTACTCGTCACTATTCTACACTACAACTTGCGATTCTACACTAGTACTCGTCACGATTCTACACTACAACTTGCGATTCTACACTAGTACTCGTCACGATTCTACACTACAACTTGCGATTCTACACTTGAACTCTGACAATTATGTACTAGAATCAGAACTCATCACGATTCTACACAAGAACTCGCCGTTTTCTCACTCATGGAGATGGTCCCTTAAGGTTGTCGCATTCGCAAGTTAATGTATGTATATATATTTCTTTGTCGCTAGAAGACTTATCGAAAGTATACGTTAAGAAAAGATATAAGTAGATTCGTCTTAATTTTAACAATGATATTTAAATATTTGAGTACTACAATAAATAAGACTAAAAGGAAAACTAACTGAGAAAAAGATCAAAATTTAGCAAGCAATTTCATACGCTACCTAATTTTAGAACCACTTATTGTGTACAAATTTAAAATTAATAATTTGTTTGACATGCTTATATATAATTATGAAAAACTACTATTTCTACCATTCTAACCAATTCTACCATTGCACATGGCAACACCAGGTGCTCACGATGATAATGTCGACGTCGGTAGTCAGCTGTTTGCCTCGCGGCCGCATCCGCCTCTTCCTCGGGGCCGTGTCCTACAAAATATCTATACGAATTATAATCCGGAGTCTGTCCTGTGTTGCCACATTCCACAACAAGGAACACATGCCGAGAAAGAATGGGTTCTGTGTTGCCAACCACACGAGCCCGATCGATGTTGCCGTGCTAAGCAAAAACAGTTGTTTCTCTTTGGTAGTATTTTTTTCATTTTGCAGGGGTTTTTTATGTGTATATTCTGTGTGTGTTGTGTTGTTCAAAAGCATGTGTGGGGGGTTGTGTGTGGAAATGAAATTGTTTTTAAAATATCTAAACAATTTCGGACAACATAATTATTTTATGTTAAATAATTTTTCTTTATGACTTTCATTATTAATCAAATTTACATGTTTCAGCTTTTAATAATGAATTTCATAAAGTACCTTTTTAATTTGTTCTTAATAATAAGAAGGAATATAAAAAATGTTTTTCATTTCCATACACTGAAAATTATAGCGGGAAAATGTAAACATATTTGCTTACCGGGCAATCAACATGCAACTTTATTAGTACAGACATGAGGGCTGACAATTCGTTTGTTAATCACCAATCGTTGGCAATAAACATTGAAATGTTTGAAGTTGAATTTTTAACAATTTATTTAGATTCATCAGCGTCAATGCTGATCCTTATGAACTGCAGTACATGATGTACAATGTTTAATACCTATCAATATATAGACGACCTCTGTAGCGTTTTGCTTCACACGGTTGTTCATGGTTGAAAAATTGACTTTTACAATTGGAGTTTAGATCCTACAATAGTTTAAGTTAGAGTACCTACCATCTTAATAAATAGGTCATCTAGCTAAATGATTCTGATTCTAAAATCTTTTAGAACGTAAACTGGGTTGTGTGGAATTTAGACAAATAATCCGATTGTTATTCATACTGAACGGCATAAATTAAATAAATTCATTAAAATCAATCTATCATTAAAATCAATAATCATTCTTAAGATGTGTGTAATATCCTTGATGTATTTCATTCAAATACTTGCCAATCAATGTCAGCCCTTATTTCACAATTAAAGTTGCCCCAAATCACAACACATCATGCTTTGTCCCATCGCCCATAGGTTTGGTGGTTGATACTATGTACGGCCTGCATCGGCACGTTACCAGACGGACACTTCAAACAGCGTGTGAATTACGCCGTGTCTATAATGTGCTTCAACTTCTTGTCCCGGTGTATATCTGCCGTGATCACATACCATGATACGAGGAATAAGCCGAAAGGAGGGATTTGTGTCGCGAACCATACCAGTCCCATTGACGCTTTGGTTCTTATGTGCGACAGCTGTTATTCTTTGGTGAGTTTGTATTTTTGACATCTTAAATTCCAAGCTTAAACTTTTAACCCCCTTTATTCATAAAAATCACCTTAATACAATCGTGTGAGAGGGGGGGGGGGGCATGTTACCATAATTAATGACGCTATAAAGTTGCCACTATATAAAAATATTTTGTACAGTCCCATTGACGTTTTGTTTATGCTGTACGACAGCTGTGATTTTTATGTAAATAAACATAAAAAAACACAAAGTAAAAAAAAAAATATTTTGTAAAAGTATAACTTTTATAGCCCGACCAGGAATACACTTGACCTGCATTGGCGTCGCTACTGATCACCTTAAGTGTCAACATGTTGTATGTATATCATGTCAACAACAAAATTGACAATGACATTTAATGAAATAGAAATCAATCCTTCGTTTTCATTCGCATCAAATATGATAACATATTTTATATCACTTTTTTATCATTACTATGTAATATTTTTACCATTTTATTAAATATTTTTATTTGATAATCACAAAATACACAACGTTCGCTCCTGTCTCTTTTTGGCAGATCACATTGAGATGACGGAATGTTACTTGAATGCATAGTTGCCAGTAAAAGAAATTAGTTCCTATAAATTTCCGCAATATGGCGAAGGCTGCTATATTCCTGGTCGGGCTATACTTTTTTTTTTCACCTTGTGTAACATATTTTAGATTGAAATTTTACTATTTTTATTAATTCATAGGATAACAACGTCTTAATCTCTTCCGGGGTAGACAGAGTTGAGAATCGGAAGACGGAAAACTATAACTATCAAAAAAAGTGGTCCAGAAAACAAGTAGATAAACTGGTCTAATATCATTCTCATTTGGTTTTCATAAATGTACGCTTGTGCATTTTTTATTCATTCATATCAAGTGGGTTACATGGTCAATCAACCCTGTACACTCTGGTGTAAGACCGCTGACGTGTTTTTTTTTTTAAATATATTTACGGCCATGAAGGTGCATACGCTAAAGATTTTGGGAATGTGTTAATTTGCATGAATTTTGGGGAAAATGTGTTGTCTGAATTGGGGATCGTTCATGGGTTATGGAATAAAAAATAATACATTATATTATATTTCAGGCCGTCGGTTAATATTTAAGAATAGATCACCCCGTTACTTCTAGTGGAGGTCGTAAAAAGTCAGTAACGCGTCAACGTGGTCTAAAATTACTTGATAGCTTTCCGACTTTGGCGAGGCTGATCATAAAAAGAATGCCAAATCTTAATCAAATCTTATAGAGATAAAACCAGTCATATCGAAAGGGGTACATGGTCCATCGACCCTATACAAGTTGCTTTAACGTCCACCAGACGGCAAATATTATTTTTACACGTTAAATCAAACTGTTTTTAAAGGTTTTTATCAATAACATGAAAACTTAAACTCAGAAGAAGATTGCAAGACCATACTGCGTGAATCTGAATAGTTTCAATAAAATTATATTCTTTAGTTTTGCTTATGACATCACAGACAAATGTTAACTTTCACCCGTATTCTTAAACATGACCTTTACGACGTCCTTTACTCAAACTCATTGGAGGCCTTAAGAAAGTCCTCGAAATTTCCTTGAAAACGATATTCTTAGTTGCTTGCTTGAGCAAACTCCAATGAGGAACGACACAGGTTATAATAACAATTCAAAGCACAAAAATTGAAAAATACAAAAGAATAGTGTAAAAAATAAACAAAGTAAGTAGTTAACTCGGGAAAAAGTGACAAAAAACTGATCTATAACCACTTTCGAGGCCGCCTCAAGGTACCTCTCGACCAACCTTATATTTGACAGTTCGACACTCACCTCCAATGAGGAATCCCCTTAAGTCAAGGAAGCTAGTGACGACTAATCATACCAATGAGTTGGAGTAAGGTTGAGTCGAGTTTGAGGAAACGTTTGAGAATATGGGGGTTAGTCTCACGACCATGAACGTTGTAAAGTGTTTGAAACGTTATATGTAAGTAAATAAGTAATGAATGTACCGTATCTGCGTCATCCTTCCATTGTTTTGCTCTCGATTTTACTCTAAATCTGCGCGAGTGGGAGGGTGAGTGTCCGTTCTGTACGTTGAAATCTTTTAATAACTCTGGGATATTTATTTATTTAAACTTTATTTTACAAATATTAATGCAAAGCAAAATATGTGGGCTTAATGCTAAAAGCATTATCTAACTATCAACCTTTGGGTCAAGCAGAGAGCTTTATGTGGATATTGTGACTAATGTACAAACAATTTCAGATAGGACAAAGACACGGGGGTTTCCTAGGGTTGCTGCAGAGGGCCCTTGCGCGCGCCTCGCCTCACATTTGGTTTGAGAGGTCCGAGGTCAAAGACAGACATGCAGTCGCCAAAAGGTAACAAATATCAATAGGCTAGTCTACTCATTTTTTTTATTCATAACCAAAATTTCAGTACCAGAAGTCGAAAATAATTATTTTCAGGGTTCCGTACTTCGAAAGGAACTATAAATAGGATCACTTTGTTGTCCGTCTGTCTGTCTGTCAAGAATCTTTTTCTCAGGAACGCGTGAAGGTATCAAGCTGGAATTTATATCAAACACTCAGGTCTGCTGTCTCTTGGAGCTGTAAAAAAATCAAACTTCTAAGCCAACCCAATCAAAAGATACATCCGTTTATGCCGCAAGTTTCCGCAAATTTTCGACACTCGCAACGGAATCTAAACCCGCAGGGTATTTCCCGTGAACTCAGAATCTTGAAATTTGGTACGAAGCAACGTCTTATAGCACAGATAAAAGAAAAATTGCGAAAACCGTAAATTTTTAGTTACATCATATGATAAAAATATCCATATCCATACTAATATTATAAATGCGAAAGTCTGTCTGTCTGTCTGTCTGTCCGTCCGTCTGTCTGTCTGTTACTCAACTGTGTGGTGACATTTAAACTTTATTAAACGAGAGTAAATTGCGTCATTATCCTTGAAATAAAACATATCGGACTGTTTTTTTATACAATTAAGTAGGCAAACAGGCATACGGCCCACCTGATTGAACGTAGACCCCAAAAACTTCGGTGAAATCGGCCCTTTATAGATTTAAGATTTACTTTATTTTTGCAGATTAGCAGAGCACATAGCCGACCCGAACAACCCTCCCATCCTGATATTCCCCGAAGGCACTTGCATTAACAACACGTCAGTTATGCAGTTCAAGAAAGGCAGCTTCGAAGTCGGAGGCACTATATACCCCGTCGCTATCAAGTAAGTCCTACCGTTGAGTATTACACTCCATGCAACAGCGGCGAGCGCGATACATATTACTACTGCTACGATTAAAGTAAGAAAAAAAGCGTTTATATCGATTTGGTCGCGTACGCACGCACGTAAATATACAATTTTAAAAAAAAAATGTTACAAAACGCGGCCTCACAGTTGACAACCACTGAAAATGTTTGAGCAGCCCTGTCCGCGGAAATTTCTAGTACAATCGCTGCGTGCTTCCGTACGGGAAAAATTCCGCTAACGATCTAGTACAGCGCTTGTCTCGCTCTGGCATATTGTTTTGTCTCGCTCTAGCATATTGCTTTGTCTCCATACCAAACGCGCCATTCTAATGGACTGTTTGACAACTAATGCGTTTAAGTAAATCCATACTAATATTAGTATGAAAGTCTTGTCTGTCTGTTACGCTTTCACGGCCAAACCGCTGAACGGATTTTGATGAAATTTGGTATGAATATAGTTGAAGACCCGGGGTCAAACATGCGCTGCTTTTTGACGCAGGCGGAGCTGCGGGAAATAGCTAGCGTTATGCGTTCTTTTGAGCCAGGTGCGATACGGGGTGGTGTGTTGGATAGATTTTTTTACCAAGCATGTTGCAGATTTTTCTATGACCACGTGTAGTGGATATTTTTCTCTTTGACGAAGCTTGTACTGCAGAAACTTTGTTTTTTTTTTTTCTCTTTAAAATTGTATACTAATCCATACTAATATCATAAATGCGAATGTCTGTCTGTCTGTTACGCTTTCACAGCCAAACCGCTGAACGGTATTAGATGAAATTTGGCGCATGCCTGCCTGCCTCCGCGGTCCAGTAGTTAAGGCGTTCGCCTTCGACCGGGGGGTGGTGGGTTCGATTCCCACCGGAAGCATACCTTGTTTAGTTGTGTCCAGAACCCAGTTTAGTTAGGACATTGCAGGCTTTAATCACCTGATTGTCTGATAATAAAGATGATTTCGTGCTTCGGAAGGCACGTTAAGCCGTTGGTTCCGGCTGCCATTTGGTAGTCGTTAAACGAACCACGTCAGAGGCCGAGAGGCGGTTCCGAATAACTCTGAACACTCTGGTGCGCATAGTCGATAGACAATGTAACCTACACGAAATGATGATGTTGATAATGATGAAATTTGGTATGAATATTGTCGAAGACCCGTGTTCAAACATAGGCTACTTTTTAACGCACGCGCAGCTGCGGGAAACAGCTAGTATAATATAATATTATTAGTAATAATATTTGTTTTGATTGTAACATCAGGTACGACCCTCGCTTCGGCGACGCCTTCTGGAACAGCTCTCGCTACGGCATGCTGCACTACTTGCTCAACATGATGACCTCGTGGGCCATCGTCTGCGACGTTTGGTAATATCTAAACATTCATCGATTTAGGATAACCGCTAAATGCACAATCGCGCTCGAATAGTGTCCCAGACAAAAGTCTACCCGCTTCGCCGATGGGCAGAGTTTGAGAACAGTTCTATTTTTTATATTTATTTATTTAACTATAGTAGTGGTATGTGTGTACCTATTACCACTTGATATGTTGGGGGCGTATGTATATAATAAAATTCAGACTCACATAGAAGGCGCAGTAAGAAGAGTAGGCAGAAATTCACAAGCACAAGCGCAGTAAAGAGTCAGAAGGATAGTAGATAGATAAGCAGAAAGTTCGAAAATAGTAAAGATCAATAAGCACAGTCGATATTAATCAAAGCGCGGTAGGCATGTACTCGATATGCAGACGAGCGTGCGTCCGGCGTCGCGATGAAATCTTGACTGATGTGGCATGCGCTGCGCCGGCGCAGCGCGTGGTGTTTTTTTTTTTTTTTTGAACGGACCTACAATTTTAGCTCCTGTGAGCTTTTAAATTTACAGCGGGACAGTTTGAGGCGAGGGCTATTAACCACTCAGCCTTTTCGGCAAATGCACAAGGGGGCAGCCGCGTGGGGTACATAAGCGGTTATGTATTTGTTAAGGACTAGTGCGTCGGAATACTCGATAACCCGATGTCGATGTAATATTATATATAACACTTTTTGATATGTGTTTATGTATATACGTATAAATTATATATTTCTATATATGTAAATGTTTGTTTGTGTATATTTGTGATGTGAAAGTATGAAGTGTATATAGATAACCATAAGGTAGCCTACATAACACTTCTTTGCACGCAGTAAAACAAAAATTAAATATGTTACATAAAACATGAACACAGTATGTGTATATAAAAGTATACAAAAGGCGGCCTTATCGCTTAAGCAATCTCTTCCAGGCAACCTTAGGGTAGTTTGAAATATAAAAGTAAGCAGAGGTACGGATATGGTGTATTATGAACAGAACAACGCTAGGCAGAATAACAGAAGTACACGATACATAAACTATTTCAAATAAATACATAAATAACTAAATAAATATATATATATTATTAGTTATACGAGGGTCAAACTGAAAGTTCTTAGAAAATCAAAAACTTAGCACACTAGCAAATTATTCCTTTTATTACATCTTTTCAAAATAGTGTCCTTTCACGTCAATACATCTCTGCATCCGATGGAACCACTGAGAAAAGCACTTTGCCCACTCGTCTTTAGGGGTCTCTTCGACGGCGTTTTGAAACGCAGCCACTGCTTCCTCGGCGTCCATAAAACGTTTTCCTCGAAGTTTTTCTTTATTTTTCGGAAATAAATAAAAATCGCAAGGTGCGTGGTCGGGGCTATATGGCGGGTGACCTAGTAATTCCACGTTTGATGTCGCCAAATAGTCGATCGTTCGCCTGGCGGTGTGCGACGAGGCGTTGTCGTGGCATGCGCGTCAATGTGTGTGTCACTCGTAGTGTTGGTTATGTGCCGTGTCTGCGTCATAGTTCGAAATGTCATCCTTGTATTGTTTTGTTCTCGATTTTTAGCCTTAATCTGCGCGGCTCGGTGCGGTATCTGTTTCCGGTGGGAGGGTGTGAGTGTCCGTTCTGTACGTTAGTAATATTAATGATTCTGTGCTTTGGCTTTCTAAACTCAAATATTTATTTATCGTACTGCAGGTACTTGCCGGCGATGCAGCGCGCGGCCGACGAGTCCGCGGTGGACTTCGCGAACCGAGTGAAGGCCGCCATCGCGCGGCAAGGCGGACTTGTCGACTTGCAGTGGTAAGTCCGAGCGAGTATACTATTTGTTGCTTCGGAGCCTAGGGTTCGCTTTAAGTCATAGTCATAGATTTGGCGGCAATGGAGCGACTGCGGTATGACCTCCGGAACGAACAGGAACATGATTCAAAGTCACTCTATTAGATATTTTCTGACTGCCTAAAGGCATTTGACACAGCCTATCGACTGCCATCTATCGATATCAATCGAAACCAACGGCTTGACGTTCCTTCCAAAGCACGGATGTGCTCGAGATAGTAAAATTTCACTAAATGGCGACCAATCGAGTCGCGTCTCGCATTTGCTACGGATACGCACTCGGCTATCAAGCTTGTGACGACACATTCGCACAACAAATAATTACACCACCGAAGCAACAGATGGCGCTAAACAGAAAAACAGAAATTCCTACACAAGACGCAAATATTAGTATGGCGGACTAAATCGCGCAATTGAAGTTTCTAAGGATTGGAGCATATATACACCCTCTGGTCCGTCGCGAGGTTCCTCAGGCATACCACCTCGCCTGGCGGGAAGATCTTCCCGACGCGGCGCGAGAGCATCGCACTCTCGCTCCCGCCGTACACCAAAGTTTTACAGTGATGAGTGCCAACACAGATTACAGAAGTAGCTGTTTCCTGCGTCAAAAATAACCTATTTTTGATCCCGGGTCTTTATGTATATCCATACCAAATGTCATTAAAATCGGTCCAGGAGCGCTATAGGCTAGTTTCCTAAAAAAATATAATTAGTCCGTCAGTTAGATAATCAAAAAATATTGGAGACGTATATTTTCTTTTGAAAATTAAACATAGAATGGTAAAGATATGGCGCATTAAAGTTCCGTGAGACGTCGCAGTGTGCTACACTTTATAATTTATCGCTCAATTGACAAAAGAAAAAATACGTCACCTAATATATTTTGATTCCCTAAATGACGGACTAATTTTAATGTTAGTCTTTTGACCCTAGAAACTAGCCTATTATTGAAAAGTGTGGCTCGCAAAATCGGTGTGTTAATAATTTTCGTTAGATATCGAATAATTTTCATTCGTCATTATCGATGAGTCGAACGTTTCATTCGATTAGGTTTTCAAGCATATGGGTACATCGAAATTTTCGAAAATAGATAGATAGATGAAACACTTTATTCATTAAATAGTGCTCCAGAGATTTTTATATATATATATAGCTGATATATAATAATGTATTGAATTGTTACAGGGACGGTCAGCTTAAACGTGTGAAAGCGAAGAAGGAATGGCGGGAGTTGCAACAGGAAGAATTCAGTAAAAGACTAAAAGGAGAATAAATATCACGCGTACGAAATAACAGTGACGCTAGTGATTGTGACACGGGTATCGAGATACAGGGCAAAAACCGCGTATGCATTGACAGTGATAAGTGACGAACGAGTATTTAAACAGTGACAGATTGGAGGAACAGTGATAAAGTGATGCGTTGTGATTGGTTATGCGTAATTTTTATATAAGACCATTGGATGCCGATTTGGTGTTGAAATCTTTTTACGTAATTTATTTATTTAATACTTAATAAGGTTGTTTTAAGGTCTAGAAAGTGATTTGAATTTGACATTGACAAGTCGGATGTTTGAAGAAACCATCTACGAACAAACAAAAAGAGTCCCAAGTTTTTTTAACACCCAGAAAAGGGAACAGGACCTCTATTTTTGAGAAGAGTCTACTATTCGACCACGCAAAATCTATTATTCGAATGAAAATCGTTTGACTAACCGATTATACATACATACAATTTTTCCCTCCGTGGTAGGCAGAGACCACAGATTTCCATTTGCTACGATCCTTACAGACTTCCCTCGCTTCTTGTACGCTCATCACTGTCTTCATACACGCTCGTCGATTACGGGTACTTCTGACATCTCCCTTTTTTAATATGTCTGTGACCGACTATGTCGAATGAAAATCATACATACATACATCACGCTTTTTTTCCGTAGGGGTAGGCAGAGACTACAGATTTACATTTGTTATCGGTATCGAATGAAAATCATTTGATATCAATAACGCCGGTTTTGCGTGAGTACATAGCATGGAGCAATTACAAAGAAGAGATGCTTGAAATGGCTCCGTGATGTGATGACGCTGCAGTGGGCGGAGCTTGTCATTGCTCGTGCTCCATGGTTGGAGCCACGGCCGAAACCAAGCATGTCGCACGTCTGCCTCCCGCCAAGGGGAGCTGAACAAACACTTTCTTACAAAACGCTTATTACGGCATCTCCTCTTTGTAATTACTTCATGGTACAGTATTTTTAAAAATAGGGCTCAAAATGCTAAATTACAGATAATCTATAATCATTAGTACCTATTCATTTGCATGTACTTCTTAGTAGGTATAGATTTGAAAATTCTCTCAGACTTATGATTGTTGAGTTTGGAATTTATTAACGTTTCTCAGTGGGCGGTGTTTAAGGATAAAACATAAGCATTGAAAACGCTCCTTATCCATGATAAGGGCTGATTATAATTGACAGTAGTTTCAACTGTCAGTGATATCTAATCACAAAGAACCGCCAGCACCGTTGTAGTACAATCTGTATTAAAATTAAATACGTTTATTTGCAAACAAACACAGATAAAGGTCCATTTAAACTGACGCTAATCCCGCGCGACTTGCGGGACGCTCACAGTGATAAGAATCGGTAGATATGCCTTAGCGTGTGCCAAAGTTATCTGGTTCGCTAATGTCACTTCTACATATTCTTCTGTCTGTGGGCGTCGCGCGGGAACGCGTCAGTTTGAATAGAGCTTAAAGCACGTGTCATACACATTTCAAATTCGATTGTGCTAGCGTGTTGCGCCGTCAATTGGCAAGCAAATATAAAATATTTGTGCAGTTTTTCAATAAAAAATAATAAATGTGATAATCTAATAATATTTGATATTACATAGCTGAAATATAACAATCGCATAGACAACGCTTTATCTTCGTATCGCGATATGTATTAATCGTACGAAAATAGTGCTTTTTCCTTAATTGATTGGCATTGTAATAATACGAGTATATCATAATCTAAGTACATACTCCTCGCTTGTATTATGTAACATCTTGAGGAGCTCGTTAGTCGAGCGCGACCCGCGTATCCGTAGCGAATGCGCGTGTCAAGCGACGGCGCGACGCGACCACTATTGGATTGGTCGCTATTTAGTATTATGATGCCTTGGGGCAGCCTGAAAAATTCTGACGGTATTGGCCACTAACACACCTCGGGTCATGTTCCTGTTGGTCTGATTTCCCTGTAAAAAGGGTTACAGAGGTCAGATGGCAGTCGCTCCATTGTAATTCCCAGTTACACCAAATCTAGGACCATGACTTACAGCGTACCCTAGGCTAGAATGATGATGATTGAGTAACATTTTGTATGCAAGATGGGTTCAGTTCAGTGTAAAGTAGTATAAACGTAAACTTACATCCACATTTAATAATAAGATAGATATATTTTTGGCACAATCTAATCGACTTGATGAATCTTAGATTGGCAGATATCTTAAATTTCAGAGTGATACTAGGTATAGTGAAGATATCAGAATTGTGTCCAGTTTTTTCAATAATTCTATATCTAGGTATATTTTTTTTTTATCAATGTGGCTAATAAAAGCTAGATATTTTGGAAATTTATTTGATGATATCGGCCTATAACAATTACATTGGCTTATGTTTGTTGTGTCATAAGGGATGGAGACTGAAAATATTCCTGTAAATAATTTCCATGACATGCTAATAGTTTAAACACAATAGCGAATAGATGAAATATCCAAAACAGTTTTTGCTGCTAGGAATAAGGTCAGCCAGTCCAAAAAGAAATCATTTGAACGGTCTATCTATCCCTTTGCCTCTTTCAGTTGGAATATCAATATTTAAAAAAAAATGTACAAATGTTGAATGAATCATATTCCTACCAGCAGAAAAATATAAAGCTTTGAAATTTTCATAGATTTAGAATATAATTGGGAATATAAATCCAGATTTTTAAGACGTTTTGCGCAATAACCGCGGCATCCTTTGGTCTTCGCCGCGCTGTTTATTGCCGATACTTTTGTATATTTTTGTAAATAAATGTATGGTTTCTATAAATTATAATGAAGAGTGACTGATATATACTGAAGAGTATAAAGCATGTAATGCTATGTATTTAATTTAAATTGTAGCAATTTGTCAAATGTAAGGAATAAACGAATTGTTGTTTACACATTTGTTTGTGACTCATCTTAGTAGAACAGATTACAGAATATATGTTACACAGATATTCAATCGCCATACATTGAAACGCGCAAACTTTCATGGTTACTCTCAATACAAAGTCGTTACGCCATCTATCGAAAATATAAGAAGTTACAAATAAAGATTTATAACTTTTGAAATAGAGCACATAATCAACTTGTTATAAAATTTAAGTGCGTAAAAGAATTGTGATTTAAATAGTCAGTTCTATTTTTGCTATAAATGAGCAAGATCAGTACTTAATTAAATATATTCTTTTTGAAGCGCCATCTTACATCAAACAGCGGAACTAATTATTTTTACTAGGCAATAGGACTCCATGGTAGGTAGGATTGAAGAAGATAGAAAAATTAAGAAGGGCTTTAAAGGACTTGTATCGCCATTGGACAACACATTACTAAAAAAGGAAATAAATAGACCAGTCCTTTTAACCAACACCTCCATGTTGTATGAGAAGTATGCCTCCATGTTTTCATCAGCATTCCCTGGTGATCAGACCGTGGAAATAAAGACAGAATATTCACATTTAAGAGAAATTATATTTAATTTATAAATATGAAACCCTTCGACTCTGCATTGGCGATATTTGCCCCTTATTTTTTTAAATCCTATACCTATAAATTAATAATTTTGTACCTAAACTATCCCACTGCTGGTCAAACATCTCCCCTCTCCTATTTAAAAAAGAAAACTAGAGCATTTTTGGGCAGTAAATAATTTTATTTAGAAAATTAACATCTCATAAACATAACATCACTTCGTGAATACATTTAGACTTCGACAATCACATTAAAACTCGTCGTTCTCGAACGGATGGTATTTGTGTCCCAGGGAGCTGTAACAAGCAAAACATTTTTATTCATTACTAGCTGTTTCCCGCAGCTCCGCCTGCGTCAAAAAGTAGGCTATGTTTGACCCCGGGTCTTCAACTATATTCATATCAAATTTCATCAAAATACGTTCCGCGGTTTGGCCGTGAAAGCGTAACAGACAGACAGACAGACTTTCGCATTTATAATATTAGTATGGATGGTGATGTGTTGGTATCGGGTTTCAAGTTATCAAAAACAATATAATATACATGTCGTAGGCCGGTTGTAAAATTGGGCGGTTCTTGACATGCCTAAGGAGTGCTAAGTATATTTCAAAAGTGTGACACACGCAAAATCGGCGAACTGAATGAATTTTGATCGATATCGAAAAAAATTCGCACAATAACGAACAATTTTCATTCGATATATGAATCATACATTTCGAAAATAGAGCTCCAGATCGTGATTTGGCCGTCTACCATATCGTTTGAAGCTTCAAGTTTGACGATGTGCCCGGACATAATTGGTCAAATCTGTTACGTATGGTTATAGAACATTTAAACTACCTACCAAGTAAGTACTACCTCTGAGTAACTTAATGTGCCTTCAGAAGCACAGAATAATCATTATTATCAGACAATCAGGTGATTCAAGCCTGCAATGTCCTAACCAAACTGAAAACAACTAAACAAAGTATGCTTCCCGTGGGAATCGAACCCACGACCCGAAGGCGAACGCCTCAACCACTGGACCGCGCAGGCAGTTATTGTTTTACATTATTGCCTTTTTCCATTGAGACTGACTACATGATGACCTCTGTGACGTAATAGTTAACACGCCTGCTATTCAGAGGTCCCGGGTTCGATCCCCGGTCAGGTCAAGTTGGAAAAACGATATTTTTTCTGATTAGTCTTGGATGTTTATGACATTATGTGTTCACGATAGTTACACATTCAACTATTTTAATACGGTTTTTATCGCGTTTATTACGCTGTAGTGTCTGAATCGTTAGGTGTCAATAAATAAGTACTAAACGTGATAAAACCCCATATTAAAATAGTTTCATATATATATATCCATACTAATAATATAAATGCGAAAGTCTGTCTGTCTGTTACGCTTTTACGGCCAAACCGGTAAACGGATTATGATGAAATTTGGTATGAATATAGTTGAAGACCCGAGGTCAAACATAGGTTACTTTTTGACGCAGGCGGAGCTGCGGGAAACAGCTAGTTTGTTATAAAATATAGTATCGTTGAGTTAGTATCCCATAACACAAGTCTTGAACTTACTTCGGGGCCATTCATTGATTCATCTATACTAATAATACTATAAAGCTGAAGAGTTTGTTTGTACGCGCTAATCTCTGGAACTACTGGTCCGATTTGAAAAATTCTTTCAGTGTTGGATAGCCTATTTATCGATGAAGGCTATAGGGCCTGAGCGAAGTCGGGACGGGCTGCTAGTTTATACGTACGCGGTCATGGGGACGAGCCTGCCCTCTGGCCTGTCGAAGCTGTCCAGCAGACTGACGTCTTCAGCGGACAGCTTGAAGTCGAAGATGTCAAAGTTGCTCGCGATCCTCTCTTTCGTCACAGACTTGGGCAACACGATCACGCCGCGCTCGATTTGGTATCTGTTGAATGTTGAAAATTATTAACAGTACTTAATTTATTAACTAAAAAAATATATCCATACTAATATTATAAATGCGAAAGTCTGTCTGTCTGTTACGCTTTCACGGCCAAACCGCTGAACGGATTTTGATGAAATTTGGTATGAATATAGTTGAAGACCCGGGGTCAAACACAGGCTACTTTTTGACGCAGGTAGAGCTGCGGGAAACAGCTAGTAATAAATATATTAATTAAAAGGCTAGTTTCCAGGGTCGAAAAACTAACATTAAAATTAGTCCGTCATTTAGGGAATAAAAATATATTAGTGATGTATTTTTTTTTTGTCAATTGAGCGATAAATTATAAAGTTTAGGAGTTCGTGACGTCACATATTGCGAAAAAGTGTAGCACAATGTGACGTCACACGGAACTTTAACGCGCCATATTTTTAATATTTGTTGTTTTATTTTCAAAAGAAAAAATACGTCTCCAATATTTTTTGATTATCTAACTGACGGACTAAATATACTTTTTTAGAAAACTAGCCTATTTGAATAAGAAACCGAGAAGAAAAACTAAAAATTCACTTACTAATTTATTAAGCTGATGTTAGCTAAAATGTTTTTAGCCTCGTTTCTTCACGCTAAATATCGAATAGGATAGAAAGAGACGAAATATGTTTTAGCTTAACAAATTATTTTTACGAGTAGTACGAGGTACTTATCCCTTCCTCAATATTTCGAAAGGTTGCCTTGAAGATATTGCTATTGCGATAAGGCCGCCTTTGCACAAGGTAATTTTTTCTTGTAATTGTTAATTAACAATGTATCCTTATTTATTTATTTATTAAAAATTATTTCACAAAGTGCACATATACTTATAACAATTGGCGGACTTAATGCCGAGAGCATTCTCCACCAGTCAACCATTGGGAGATACGGAAAGATAGTTTGGTGTTAAAAAGTTAAGGGGGAAAATATGTATTACTTATAGAGCAAATTTTATCAAAAGCTTAAGTTCATACACTACGTAAACTTATATAAAACATACACAAATACTGTTTCATTTAAAATATATACATATACACCGTGAAATTTTAGTCGTTTTGGACCCATCGTCCAGTGACTCCATTCATGCAACTGAACAACTTTCCCCAAGATACATGGGTCGAAATATGGAGTAAATTTTTGGACCTCCCATACAAAATGTCTCATCACGTGACCTAACTTACTATGGGAAGTCCAAATTTGTTTTTCATGTTTCGAGCTATGTTCCTTGGGGAAATTTATTCGGTCGCATGAATGGAGTCACTGGACGATGGGTCCAAAACGACTAAAATTTCACGGTGTATACACATAACTACCAATGATGAAGTCAAGTCACATTGAGAAGTTTTCATTAACTGAGCGAGTCCAAAATGTGTGTACGTATCCGCTTTCACTATTCTTGTTGTGCAATAAAGAGTTTTTGTATTGTATTGTATTGATAATGAATAAACAAAATAACCACCGACCTAAGCACGACCTGAGCGACAGTCTTGCCGAGTCTGTCAGCGATGGCCTTCAAGTTGGGGTCCTGCAACAACTGCGGGTCTCCGAGCCGGGCCCAGGGCCGGTCTGGGGAGCCCAGCGGGGAGTACCCCGTGATCGCGATGCCGCGCGACGAGCAAAATGCCTTCAGGCGGCTTTGGTTTAGGTACGGGTGGCATTCCACCTAAAATCAAAGGATATCTCTGTCACGCTTTCACAACCAAACCGCTGAACGAATTTTGATGAAATTTGTTATGAATATACTTGCAGACCCGGTGTCAAACATTATGCTTCTTTTTGACGCAGACGGAACTGCGGGAAACAGCTAGTACCTCATTATATTAAGTGCGAAAATCTAGCTCTCTGTTAAACTATCACGGCCAAAGCACTAAACCGATTTCGATAAAACTTGGTGTGGATGCAGTCAAATACCGGGGTCAAACATAGGCTACTTTTTGACGCAGGCGGAGCTGCGGAAAATAGCTAGTTTAAAGCAATCTGGAAAAAATAAAAGTTTAAATAAAAATAATGTACAATTTCAGGCAACATGCTCAATATGCTAGCCGAATAAAATACCCGGTTGCCAGAATTTTTTTTTGGAAATATTCACTACTTTCCCACCTCATCACCAGTCCAATCTCACCTGATTAGTGACCGGCTTGACCGTGGCGATGTCCAAAATCCTCTGCACCTGCTTACTGTTGAAGTTCGACAAGCCTATGCTCCTAACGAGGCCTTCGGAGACCAAAGGCTCCAGGGCCTTCCACGTGTCCACATAGTCGACGTCAGAAAACTGGATCTTGCCAGCTTCGTCTGTTGGGAAGTTTTCTCCGCCCTCCTGTACAAAAAAAAATTGATAAGTGTGAGTCGGATTGGCGCACAAAGAGTTCCGTAGCATTATCTGTACCCACCCTAACTTAACTGTTTCTCTTTCACCTCGTAAGGGTTGACTGGAAGAGATTGCCTAGCAATAAGTTCGCCGTTGCTCATATTATGTTGAAGTCTTCGTATATGTTATATTATTTGTTACTGTATATGGGCAATAAAGATATTTTGTATTGTATTGTATTGTATCCATACTATATATAATATTATAAATGCGAAAGTCTGTCTGTCTGACTGTCTGTTACTCTTTCACGGCCAAACCGCTGAACGAATTTTGATGAAATTTGGTATGAATAAAGTTGAAGACCCGGGGTCAAACGCAGGCGGAGCTGCGGGAAACAGCTAGTTTATAATAAAGTTTAAATAAGTATTCTGTCAATATTTCAAGCCTCTATCTGTTACCTAGAGAATGCAACAGAAAAACATCGTCTGTGAAAATTTCAACTGTCAATCACAGTTCACGAGATACAGCCTGGTGACAGACAGACAGCGGAGTCTTAGCAATAAGGTCCCGTTTTACCCTTTTGTCACGGAACCCTAACACATGATGCTTTAAAAAACGTTTTTTTTACACAACTAATTAGGCAAACAGGCGTCCTGATGGTAAGTGGTTACCGTAGCCTATGAACGCCTGCAACACCGAAAATGACACGAGCGCGTCGCCAACTGTGAAGGAATTTTTTCACGCCCTTTTTGATGGCTCCCATGTTATAGTCACTAGGGAAAACCATGGCAACCTATTTTATTTTCTAATAATAATAAGCTATATTTACTTCTTGAAGCGCTATCCATTATTTATTTATTTATTTATAAATCTTTATTGTACCACAAGTTTACAATTGGCGGACTTAATGCTTAAAGCATTCTCTCCCAGTCAACCATTAGGAAAAACAGAAAAGTTATGTGCGGCGCGAATTATTTTAAAAATACAATGAGAAAAAAAAAAACACTTAACTGCTAAATAAACATACATAGATTTACATACAGTATTCATAACTATACATACACATACATAAGCATACATAAAAGAAGATATGAAAACGGAAAAAGATGACGATTTAGGGTGGTATTATGCTAGTGAGGTGAATTTTGAAAGCGAATTTAGTAATGGTCTCTTTGATGTCATCAGGTAGAGCATTCCAGAGCCGTGTGGCTTGTAAGGTAAATGAATTAAGACATAAAACTGGACCGAAATAGGGGAGTAGAAAGGGTAAGTTTTTTGGAAGATCTAAGTTGCCTATCGTGACCGTCAGAAAGATACTTGAACTTACACCTTAGATACTCCGGGGACTGAGGCTCCTTGAGAATTGAAAAAAGAGAAGTAAGCAACTGAAGTTGACGACGTTGGCGAATCGGAAGCCATTTCAGTTCGGATCGATAATATATCGATTTACGTAGACAGAAAATAAAACGAATACAGTTATTTATGAGACGATCCAGTTTATTGAGAAGATCTTGATTGAGATCAGAATAGCACACATCAGCATAGTCAATAATTGAAAAAAACTAACGTTTGGACTAATAAAATTTTCAATATCAAATAGGGAACTAATTCTTTCTCTTAATCAGTTTGACCCCATGGTAAAGGGTACCGTCATTACACTTTGGGTACGGAAACAAAAAAATGCCACTATACTTCCTGAGCACGTTACTAGTTTCTGCCCTAAATGGTATTTTCGAAAAGCGTGACACACTCAAAATCTATAACTCGAATGATTTTTGTTCGATATCAAACTATTTTTATTCGGCATTCTAGTCATAAATTTCAAAAATAGAACTGTTAATGATTTCTTTTGTTTTCGCGATTGTTATTCATTAAATTAAACTATAAAAACCGTATTAAAATAGTTTAATTTAATGAATAGAACTGTTAATAACGTTTTAAAACATACCTTGTAAGCTTGCGGCCAATGTATGAGGTACAGGTCGAGATATTTGAGTCCAAGGTCTTTCAGGGTGGTGAGCAGGGCTCCGCGGACCAGGTCTGGTCGGTGGTAGGTGTTCCATAGCTTGGATGTTATGAACAGGTCCTCCCTAATAACAAATTATTTAATGAACACTTTATTAGACCATTTACGTACTTACAGGAAGCATACATTGTTTAGTTGTTTCCAGTTTGGTTAGGACATTGCAGGCTTGAATCACCTGATTGTCAGATAATAATAATGATTTCGTGCTTCGGAAGGCACGTTGAGCCGTTGGCGCGCGCTTTCATTTGGTCGTTAAAAGAATCACGTCGGAGGCCGAAAGGCGGTTCCGAAAAACTCTGACACAATACAATACAAAATATCTTTATAGCCCACATAATCAAAAACTTAAACAAAATATGAGCAAACACCAGGGTCTACAGGGTCGATTGACCATCCCACGCGAAATAATAATGAATGAATACCTTTTAACAACTCCCTCCTTGATTTTGGCGCCGATGGCCTCCCCGACCTCCTTCTCGTTGCCGTAAACGTGAGCGCAGTCGATGTGTCTGTACCCGATGTCTATGGCATACTTCACCGCTTCGGTCACCTCACCCGGCTTCGACTGAGACAAACAAATAGGTACATATTTTGTTATATGCATCATTTAAATCTGTTTCTCAAATAACATTCAGCGAAAGATCATCCATCTTACTACAAAAAGTTAGACATCTGTTTAACACGTGTCTAAAAAATATTATATCATAAAATTACGTTTATCCACAACCTAAGGTACACTTAAGTACCCTAAGGTACACTTAAGTACCCTAAGGTACACTTAAGTCCTAAGGTACACTTAGGTCCTTTACTCAAACTCATTGGAGGGCGCCTCAAGGAAATCCTCGAACTTTCCTTGAAAACGATATTCTTAGTTGGTTGCTTGAGCAAACTCCAATAAGGAACGACACAGGTTATTCAAAGCACAAAAATTGAAAAACACAAAAGAATAGAGTAAAAAATAAACAAAGTAAGTAGATAACTAGGCAAAAAGTGACAAAAATCTGATTTATAACCACTTTCGAGGCCGGCTCAAGGTACCTCTCGACTCGACCAACCTTATATTTGACAGTTCGATACTCACCTCCAATGAGGAACTCCTTAAGTCAAGGAAGCTAGTGACCACTAATCACACCAATGAGGTGGAGTAAGGTTGAATCGAGTTTGAGTGAAGGTTTAAGAATATGGGTGTTAGACTACTGTTTAACAAATCTTAAAACGATGTCTATACTCTGTTTAACTTTAGACTATAGAAAAAATGTAATTTAATGGTAGCAGTTTTTTGTATAAATGAATTAAACTTGACTGCCTTGGAGCAGTTTACTAAGAGGAGATGCCGTTTGAAATGGCGCAGTGATATGATCATTGGCGCCTACCGGCTCACAAAAGTGGGCGGAGCTTGTCACTACTCATTCAAAAGCGTGCCAAGAAATCATCTGAGAATGCATCACGACTTTCCACGGCTTTTTTACAAATTTAGCATTGAATAATTGGTTTCTATTAAATAAGATATATTTACGGCTCTAAAAGTTATACCTAATATTTAAAACGTTCATTAATTTATGAAATATCGCAATGTTATTAAGTTTGGAACTTCGACGTACTAGTGACATCTATTGACAGGTACCTGATAATTTGTAAATAACGTAGTACCGCTACTTTCCGTAAGATGGATATCATTATGGTTGGAGCCACGGCCGAAACCAAGCACCCCGCACGTCTGCCTTCCGCCCCGTGTAGCCTCACAAATATTTTCTTACAAAATGCTTATTACGGCATCTCCTCGTTTTGATTGCTCCGTGGTTCTAAGTGTACAAAATAGTGACTCACACCCTCCCACACGAAACAGATACCGCACCTCACCGCGCACTCACAGATTTCGGGTAAAACTCGAAAGCAAAACAATGCGAGGATGTCGCTTATGCCGCGCGGCCACTGGGACGACTATGACGGTAAATAACCAACCCTACAAGTAACACACACATAGACACGCGTGCGTACGCTACCGAATCGAAGTAGTAGTTATAGGTATCTGGCTCGCCGCTGTTGTATGGAGTGTCCGGGGTGTGCCTGGAGTGGCATTTTTTGAGATCCATAAATTTTGCGTCAGGATTATCCATCCTTGACTGTACGTACATGTAACCTTGTATTTGAAAATCAATACTCACCCATGAAGTAAATTGATATGTCCTTTATTAATATTGATTATTATTGATTGATTCATATGTGAGTGAAGCTCTATTGTTTAAATGTGAGTCAAGTGATTTTCGTTAGATATCAAATTATTTTTGTTCTATATCAAATGATTTTCTTTCATTTGTCATATGAGTCACACAAATCCATACTATCCATACTAATATTATAAATGCGAAAGTCTGTCTGTCTGTCTGTTACGCTTTCACGGCCAAACGGCTGAACAGATTTTAATGAAATTTGGTATGAATATAGTTGAAGACCAGGGGTCAAACATGGGCTACTTTTTGATGCAGGCAGAGCTGCGGGAAAAAGCTAGTAATAAATAAATACAAATTTCAAAAATGGCTTCTGTATTTTTCTAATCCTAACTAGGTCTAATAAAAATGACAAATAGAATTTGTTTCTACTTATCTGTTGAACTAATCTTCCTGAAATGTTACCACATAGTTATTGTACAAGCTGACCCAAACTTCGTACCGCCTCCGAATATGTTCACCTTTTAAACCTTCCCTGGACTTCCACAAATAATTCAAAACCAAAAATAGCCAAATCGGTCCGGCCGTTCTCGAGTTTTAGCGAGACTAACGAACAGCAATTGAATTTTATATATATAGATAAAATATTATTATTATTGTATTGCTATTGCGATAAGGCCGCCTTTGCGCAAGGTTATTTTTCTTGTAATTACTTGTATTTAACAATGTATCCTTGTTGTGCAATAAAGAGTTTTTGTATTGTATTGTATTGTATTAATAGGAGGAATGATGAAGACATATATACCGGAAAATTCTTTTTTTATTTTCTTAGTAATGTACCTACATGTGCTGAGTAGGTAGTGATCAAAAGTTTATACATAACAGAAACGCATTCAAAGTATGAGGGCGACGACAAACATAATTTTTGTCTTTCTGAAAACTACCAAAAACATCTAATAAATTTTGTAACAGTTTTCAGAAGTAGATAAAGTGAATGAATTAATGAACACTTTATAGCACTTTTCACTACAACGGTTTTATTATCTCACTCGACTCAGCGCTCTTTCCGATTGTGCCCTCAGCAGCAGAGTCTTTCCTTTTTGGTATCTACGGGTATTAGTACCCGTGGATTTTAAATAAATTCAGTAAAATATGACAATTTTTACAAAAAAAATTAAGAGGGTTACATACATATGCGTATATGTAGTGGACCCAGGGCTCCGAAGCAAACAGCTGAGGATTCAACGGGCAAGGAGCTAAGATGATGAGAGAGTACATAATTACGCAAAGATGGAATGGGCCTCTATTTTAACATTGCAACTTGCCTATATAGACAAACCATATTTTTATTGTACAACATTTAGGAATTTAGAATTATATTTTGTGGAATTTATTCTTTGTTTCTCCTGGATATCTATTTCCATGTTCTGAAAAATTCTTTGTCATCCCAAATACCTTCAACTATCAGCGAGCAAAAGACAGAATTTGTTATATCTATAAATTACAGAATTTTAATGTTGTGAAACACAGCTGGAGGCACATATGGAATATTGTTGTCACCTGTGGGCGGGAGCACCTGAATGTCAGCTTAAAGCGTTTGACTCAATACAGAGAAGCATGCCGTGATTACAAGCTGTATAGAGCCCTTGATTGTCAGGAGAGGAATTGTGTGGCCAACAGCCACTAAAATAATTAAATTCACACCAAATTTCATCGAAATCCGTTCAGCGGTTTGGCCGTGAAAGCGTCACAGACATACAGACAGACTTTCACATTTATAATATTAGTATGGATCTCCAGAATACAGAATAAACAAACAAAGTTTGTTCTGTATTCTGAGGTATGGATTTGTCTCAGAATTTTCAACAACTGCTTACTGTTTACTATAGTTGTTATAGACAGTTCGCCAGAGTTGGGTTTCAGTCTAGCTTAAAGTATTAACATAGTTACATCGTTGACTTGTTTTGATTGTAAAAATAAACTGATATCAAATATATAAAGTATCCAAAGGGAATCGAATCGAACCCATTTGGCTCTGGTTCTAAAGGCCTAAACCACTGGACCACAGAGTTAAGTAATCTTTTAATAAATATAAACATAGATTAATAATTGGTCTCCGCTGCGTCGAGCGCGCGAGACCAATTATTAATCTATGAATATAAATAATATTTTTATAGGAAAGCTAGTGACCTTGAAAAAGAGTAATAGTCAAAATTATGGTACCTTCCATGTCCCTAAGCCAATTATAGGGCACTCGAGACCGTTGTTGAACTTCACGCTGAACGCTTTTGAAGCCATTTGATTTCTAAATTCTTTATATACTATATTTCCCGCAGATATTGAAAAAACAAACAACCGGCACCGCCGAAATGAAATGAAAAAATATATTTTAATAACTAGTGATGTACCGAGCCTGACTGACTAAGGGGTGAGTCGAGTACCAATACCAATTACCAATTAACCATAGGTGGTATTAGTACTCTTGCTCACACAGGGTATTTAATCGAGTTAGTAATAAAGTAGTATTATAGATTTCGGATACACAGTACTCGAGAACAAGATTCGAGAATGTTTAAGTTTAAACTTTTCCCTTTTATGTACTTACTTAATAAAAAAAATCAAAAGATTTTTTGTATTATGTACTTATTAATTCGACGTAAATTAATTAAATTATTTGTATCTCTTTTGTGGTCTTATTCATTATTTAATGTATTGTTATGATATTAGCCTTTGTAAGTGTTGGCGTCTTAACTGCTCTAAAACTACTTTTATAATTAAAATAGTCGGTTACAAAAAGAAGCCAACTCGGCACGTTCTGGGCACATCACTATTTCTCACGACGTGATTTTAACGTGAAACGACGACACGTTAGTTTTTTGTAGGTAATTGCTTTACAGCCTTGGATACGAGTTGTTTGAGGTCCATTTTAATTTTTCCTCTTCTGTATACGAACCGCATTCGCCGTTGTTCGACACTTGCAATCGTTAGGGATATACACGCCATCGACACAGAATTAATAACGCTATCGAGCTCTTCAATAAAATGTCGACTATGCCAAAAGAAAATTACTCCATACTCGCCCACACTTCCCTGCCCAACACTTCATACAAACCTACCTATTATTACTACTACGATTGGGTCGCGTACGCACGCGCCTCAATACGAAGTGGGCACCTAGGTATCAACACCTAACTATAACAGACCGAACCGAAAGGAAATTTTGCAACTTTTTTATCTACCTACTCTATACGTATTGTACTATACTATATAACGAAGAGAAAATTTACTACATAAGGTATGTGTGAGGAGAGAAGATAAATCCAGGTTTCAGGAAATATTACAATATTTATTATTTTTACTTATACAAATTTAGACTCCAAGGATACACGTTAATAAGAAATATATATATAGGGGTCGTGAGATCGAAGTAGGCACGAGATCCAGTCAGGCAGCCGCTATGAAATAGCCAGCCACTTAACTTGGAGATGACGAGATGATCCGAGAGAGGTCCTCTGGTGGAAGCGCGCAGGCTTATATATGGCCCTCGGGGTGATGCGGTGCGGGGAAGCGAGGAAAGGCAGCCGTTAACGAAGGCACGACGTCACAACTAGTAGGTTAATAATTCTGTGACTCTACTGAGTTTAGATGGTTATGTAGGTTTTACGTTTTATCTATGTAGGTTAACATAAGTCACGCAAAAACTGTCCCATACCAACAGTTAAACACCATGCGATGCCATGCAAACTTCGACCGTTATTTGATAAGTTTTTACAATATCTATTATAAACAAATCTATTCTGTATTATAATTTTAGTAGGTCCGCCTGCGACTACACAAATAAAAAAATATTCCACTAAGTTATCCCACAATGGGACATACTAGAATAGTATTGCATTCTTCGTCTGTGGGTGGGATGGGACTTTAATAGCTAGTTGGACTTAATAGTGGGACGTACAACAGGGAAATGTAGGCAGTAGGCACAGAATAAATAAAGTAGGAAGCATATGTAGATACATAAGTAAAGTAAGTCGTTGTTTTGTAGGTTTCTCGTTACTCAATATTACCCGCTCAGTAAAATTCATAATTTTAAAGATACTTAAAATTGGATAATTAATTGATTCAGATGTTACTTTGCGGAAGTTAAAATTAGAAGCACTTATCAAATAATAATTTAGTAAGTATTTGTAATTTAAAATTGGACCGAAAGTCGCTCGATTTGATTCAATAATATCCAATAGTGTGCAGATATAGTGAGCTGTGGGACAAAGATACTGTATGGGCGTCAGGAATGCACGCACCTTGCAACACATGCATGCCTGTCTTTATTTTTCCAAAAATTTGTGTTTTATTTATTAATGCACAACAATAGTGGATTATCATTTGCAGTGATTAAGAACAAGCGTGCGAGAGTAATGAAAAGTGATACTATGCAGTGTTCGATTTATGTGATTCTCTTGCTTGTTCAAATAAAAAAAAAGCTCCTGGAAATCGTTAAGTGCAGTTTTTCTATCACTTCTCTGCTTCTTTGACTCGACTTAACTTTAGAGTCGCTTGACTAAACAACTTTTACTTGTTACTTGCTAAATACGAAAGTTAAAGCCATATTAAAAAAAGACAAATGTTCAAAACAAACTTCCTCCCGCCAGAAACGAATTTCCAGAGTGTCCAAGGCCATGCATGAAAATTGAAAACTAACGCGGTCTTGAAGTTAAATTTTTATTTATTTTTGCATCAATTAAGCAGTATTGCATTTTCAAATTTAAGAAAGTCTGCATGTCTGTTAAGCTTTTAAGGGTAAACTGCTAGACCGATTTTAATGAAATTTGGTATAGATATGTTTCAAGATCCAAGGTAAGCTATTGGATGGCTGTAAATCACGGAATAGAATCGGATTCGGTACATTGATTGAGAAAAAATTGAAAACTTTTTACCCTCATAATTTGCTTTAATCACAAAAGAGGCTAGAAAAGTACCATCGCATTTAGGTTCTATTCGATTTAACCTTGTGTTTGTTCTTATTAATCTCCTTACAAAGCTTTGTTTGTAATATTTTTATTGTACAGAAAAAACAAATAATTTACATACACAAGCATGGAAAAACAATAATACAATGGCGGACTTATCCCACTTAGGGATCTCTTACAGTCAACCAGCGAATGACAGAAGAAGATATGCTTAACAGAAGGGTAGAAGCGTGTACAATATAATATTATTATGAAGGAAATACATTAAATAAACTTACATACTTATATAGAATAATCATACATACATACACCCATGTAACTAGCCTATACTTTTAAATGTCCAAGTCCAGAAACTGAGAATTTGAAAGTTTTACTTTAAAAGGGTTTAAACTCTGCTTATTCCTATCAATGTTATGGACCGTTCAAACTGGCGCGTATCCCGCTCGCCTGACGGGACGCCCACAGAAATAAGAATCGGTAGAAGTGCCGTAGCGTGTGCCAAAGTTAACTGGCCCGCTAATGACACTTATATATATGCTTATTTCCTACTTATTTCTGTGGGCGTCCAGCTAGGCGAGCAGGATTCGCGTCAGTGTGAACGGTCCTTTACACCAGATCATACATTATTTACAACCCCTCAATTTGGGGGAGGCCGATGTCCAGCAATGGACTGACTGCGGCTGAAAATGATTATGATGATATATTCTTTAAAAGCTACAATAAAGATTACTTATTTTTATAAATAAATAGGAAGGTATGATAACGAGTTGGGCAATGAGATATCCAAGTGTCTTTAGAGTAAAAGCTCCACTTTATTCCTTTGTCCAGAAAACTAAAAAAGCATTAGCTGATCGAGTGAATTATCTTTAAAAATCTCGTCTATTTTATTAGTATAAATCTTCTGTGAATATTACCATTTATATTTTTACTAGCTGTTTCCCGCAGCTCCGCCTGTATCAAAAAGTACCCTATGTTTGACCCCGGGTCTTCAACTATATTCATAACAAATTTCATCAAAATCCGTTCAGCGGTTTGGCTATGAAAGCGTAACGGACAGACAGACAGACTTTCGCATTTATAATAGTATAAAATCCCAGGGATGATAAGATTTCATATGAGTAAGCACTTATGATTATTTTTCTCAAATTTTGCTATTTAAAGTTGCATATTAAGTGGTGCATAACTTAATTTTGACTAATATTACAAAACATATTTTTAACTGATATTCACAATACAAGCCTGTAAGGTTTTTCTAAGATCTATCAAAGGATATAAGTTTATAATGACAATCTGATAATATGTCTGTTTGTAACATTTAAATTTAAAAACTTGTTAAGTATAAATATAATATGAAATAAAGTCTTTGTAATTACAAAAACAGACTTTATTATGAAAGACTAGCTATTAGCTGACAGACAGACAGAAAGCTTTCGCATTTATATTATGGATGAAATATGGCTATCAGTATAGAAGTATGGATGACAAAAATTAAACATGAAATAAGTTAGGAAGTTGATATATAATTTGTAACCTAGATCGAGGTAAATAGGTACCTAGGTATAATTATACCTAGGTACCTATTTACCTCGAATTGTATCGTATTGTACGTTCTCGAATTGTACGTTAGTAGGTACTTATATCTTAATGACCTAAGTACGTACTGCCATTTACTAATATCTGAATAAAATATAATGTAAAAAAATAAAGCGAAATAACTAGTCTAGGTGTGGGTGGGCTGGGTCAGTTGGATACCCCACGGCGGTGCGGTATGTAGGTAAGTATCAACTTAAGTATTTTCATGGGTACGCTCCCAGGGGAACCACAATACAACTACCATACCTATTCCTTAAAATACAAACAATAAAAAGTATAAAACTTACCTTCCAAGTACCCAAACCAATTTGAGGAATAGTATTTCCATCGGAGAACTTGATCACTGGTATTTTTGGCGCCATTTTTGTAAATAACCTCTTTTACGGCTGTATCGAAGTATCGAGGCAGGAAGACTGACAAATTATAGACGAGTGTTTATTGAAGATCTTAAGGTTATCAACATACAAGGTATTATTTGTACGTTTATGATAAAATAACCACTTGAAATTTATTAAAGGATTTAGACACTTATTACTTTGTAAATATGATAGATTTTACTGTCTTGATATCTTATGACGACTTATGTAATCAGCAATTTAATAATATACCTATTTATATGTTACTGGGTAATAGTATTACTTAATACTGAGGATTGATACACTATGAGGGTCAAACTGAAAGTTCTTAGAAAATCAAAAACTGAGCACACTAGTAAGTTATTCCTTTTGTTACTTACATCTTTTCAAAATTGTGTCCTTTCACGTCAATACATCTCTGCATCCGATGGAACCACTGAGAAAAGCACTTTGCCCACTCGTCTTTAGGGGTCTCTTCGACGGCGTTTTGAAACGCAGCCACTGCTTCCTCGGCGTCCATTAAACGTTTTCCTCGAAGTATTTCTTATATTTTCGGGAATAAATAAAAATCGCAAGGTGCGTGGTCGGGGCTATATGGCGGGTGACCTAGTAATTCCACGTTTGATGTCGCCAAATAGTCGATCGTTCGCCTGGCGGTGTGCGAAGAGGCGTTGTCGTGATGAAGGAGGATCCTACTGCGAGGTCGTTTCTCCTGAACTTTTTCCAAGACAAGTGGCAAACAATTTTTAGTATACCACTCTGCAGTAACAGCTTTTCGATCCTCTAAAACAATTGTCGCGTAATGTCCAATCCTTCCGAAGAATGAGGCCACCATCTTTTTTCCCACGCTTCGACCTCTCTTCACTTTAGTTGGCAACTCCTCGGAAGGAAACACCCACTGAGCAGACTGTCTTTTGGTTTCGGGATCATAACAGTACATCCAGATTTCGTCACCCGTAAGTATGTCAAACACAGCACTTGAGTCACCTCCGTTAAATCTTTGAACCATTTTACGGCACCAATCAACACGATTTTTTGGGCCTCGGTCAAATCGTGAGGTATCCACCGGGCACAAAGCTTCCTGACCGCTAAATGTTCATGCAGGATTTTGTGCACTTGGCTCATACCGATGCCTAAACTTGCCCGAATCTGCTGATAGGTCACTCTTTTGTCAGGTCTCTATCACACGCCGCACAACACTGATGTTATCTTCAGTCGTCGCCGTAGAAGGCCGTCCCTCACGCAGATCATCGGTGGAATTAGTGCGACCACGTTTGAACTCATTAAACCAGTTGTAATAGTGGCACGAGATGGGGCTTCATCGTGAAATGCCAATCGAAGTCTATCATAACTTTCTTGTTGACTTAAAAGACAACGAAAGCCATAAAAAATCATTGCACGAAAATTTTCTCGCGTTAAATTCATGCTGACGTGACACAGACAATTTTCAATTTGCCGCCAAATCGTAAAACAAATGACAAATTAATAAAATACATACTCAATAATATTGGCAAAGAGTTCCATTTTCAAAATTTAAACTTATTTTTTTATTATACTGTTTACAAGTGGTCAGTTCTAAAGACTTTCAGTGTCGCCCTCGTATATGTCATTTCCGTCGAATTTATGTAACTATACATAAAATATCGTCACTTATTTAAAAATTCTATATGGACTTTTGGCGGGAAGCTGAAAAGAGCAGTTACGGCCATGGAGTAATTACAAAGAGGAGATGCCGTTTGAAATGGCGCAGTTATGTGATCATTGGCGCCTCGCCGACACAAAAGTGGGCGGAGCTTGTCATTGCTCGTGCTCCATGATTGGAGCCACGGCCGAAACCAAGCACCCCGCACGTCTGCCTTCCGCCCCGTGTAGCTTCACAAACGCTTTCTTACAAAACGCTTATTACGGCATCTCCTCTATGTAATTACTCCATGGTTACGGCGCAGTATTTTATTTTACAAAATTTGTGTTTTTTTGACTGTTTATTCATAATAATGGTAGATTATTATATATTCTTTTAGGTGGAATTTAGGGGCATAGAGCTCTGATGGCTAGTCAACTGAGTTGAGTGTGTAAAAAAAATCATGATAATCGAAAAAAATAATTTATTAGAAATAAAAAAATTGTCTTTAAACAATAAAATACTAAATATCCAAGCTTAAATATACTCTGCTATAGATTACAAGCTGCGCAAATTATATAAACTTTATAATCTATAATCACGATCACACAGGTTAAGCATTCACTATTTTTTTAAGTTAGCAGGGAGACGATTTTCAATATCCACTGATGAAATTAAAATCTCTCTCGAGTGAATTAATTTCGAGTGAACGCATATCAAATATTTTTCAATACAAGTTCAGCCATCAATGTTAATAAAAACTTTAACATCTATGTATACAAGATTTTATGATGAACTAGGAAAATATTGCTGATGTAAATGCATGCACGGATTTCAACAAAATAATGGAATCTAAAAATCGAGTGAATCGCATCTATATGCCCATTAAATGCAAAAGGTGTTCTACGCAGCATGGAAACATGTAAAATTTTTGAACAAGACCGTGTTTCCACGTGGAAGGAAACTTCTGCAAGAAAAACATGACTGGTTGGGAATGCTTTCAGCATTATGTTACTCGAGGTACAATAGTTTTACATAATAAAAAAAAAACTGGCAGTCTATTCCACTAACCAATTTGTTCCCACTTTTTTGTTCCACTCAATGGATTCAATTAAATATTTATTCACCGGGATTTGCTGCGATATAATATAATTAAACTCTTCTTTAAAACTCTTTCAAGACCTTAAACCATTTCATTTAATTCTTAAACGTTTTTCAAGGATTGTGTAATTTCATGTGTGTTTAAGCCAAAAATACACTAGGGGACAAATTGTGCAACAAGCCCTGAACATGTCGCTCGTCAACAACGTAAAATTGACACGTCTGTCACGCACTTTATCTATCTTGTACTTTGCTTGTAAGACCTTTCCTGTAAGTGATGGATCTATCAATAAAGTTTATTCTATTCTAAAGAATCTCGGGGACAAGAATGTCGAGGGACATCGGGTTACCAACGTACGAGCAAAATTCTCTGTCGCGAAGCACGCGACTGCGAAAATTTTTGGGACTGCTTCATAGCTTCGAAAGCTTGCGACTGCAAAAGCCAAGGTCGCGAAAACCGCTGTCGCGAAAGCTTGTGACTGCGAAGGATGTACCTAATGAAAGTACTAAGTAAATAAGTTCCGCAACGTTGCGTAAACAGGTAAATCGAGTGTTGCGCGTCATGTTGCAGGACAATTTGTCCCCTAGTGTATCTTGGGCTGTATTTGCTAGTAGCTGTCGACTGTTAGACATTTCTCGCAGAACTTTTTAACAGGTGGGAACGCGGCCTAATGATCTTTCACATAAACTCTGAGTCATACAAAATTAAACTTATACTATTAATTTCACTTATTAGAATAGCGCTCTTATTGGATTATTTATTCTGACTCCAATAATATTTTAACAAATCTATGAAAAACCCTCAACGAGCGATTGTTATTTTAGGTTTCGTTTCATTGAGGTTAGTCGAGCGCGACCCGCGTATTCGTAGCGAATGCACTTGTCAAGCGACGGCGTGACGCGACCACTATTTGGATTGGTCGCCCTTTTAGTGGCATTTTCTATCTTGAGCTCCTCCTCGCTTCGGAAGGCACGTGAAGCCGTTATTGTTATCGATAGATAGCAGTCGTGAGGCTGTGTCAGATGCCTTAGGGCAGCCTGAAAAATTCTGACAGTGTTGGCCACTAACACACCTCGGGTCATGTTCCCGTTGGTCTGGTTTCCCTGTAAAAAGAGTTACGGAGGTCAGATAGCAGTCGCTCCAATGTAATAACCAGTTCCGCCCAATCTAGGACCATGACTTACAGCGTACCCTAGGCTCCGAAGCGTAAGCTGACGACGCAACTAGGAATACAAGCTAGGATCATGATGATGATGAACAGTTTTCGTTTCACACAAATCAATAAAAATAATGCACGGTTTTTGTTAAAATTTTGATAAGTTGTTCAGAATCTGGTGAAAATAATTGTTTAATGGTTCTGTGGTTTTGTTCTTCTTTCAGGTCACAATAGAAGTGATTATTGGAGTTATCTCGTTGAAGGGTCAGAGACTGACATAGGCTACTTTTTAGAATAGCCATTTTTGTTATTTATACAATTGCATTGGCAGTAAGTAGGTACAGCTTGCAAAAGATCAGTGTTACAATATAATTCGATAGCGATATTTCTCGAAAAAAAAAAAACATGGCGGCTAATTATTTTTTAAATACAACTAAGTAGGCAAACAGGCGTACGGCCCACCTGATGGTTAGTGGTTACCGTAGCCTATGAACGCCTGCAACACCGGAGATGTCACGAGCGCGTTGCCGACCTGTCCGCTGTCAGCACAGCGACCCCTCTGGAGCCTGGCGACCCTACTCACCATCAGGAGCACAACACTGCATTACAGTGTTATTTGGCTGCGGTCTTCTGTAGGGTGGAGGTACTTCCCCAGACGGACTACTCCTTACAAAATGTCCTACCTCTCTTACAGAAAACACTATACGTCTGCCATTTTTCTTCGACAAATCTCGCATTCGACTTAATCTCTAAAGGCGCGAGAATCGCCCCCCAGTAATGTACCTTACATAGCCTTTCTCCCTTCAAAACGGAACACAACATTGCAAGCTGCTGTATAACAACATATACATGTGAGAGTGAGGAAGCAGGAGCCCAATCGCGCTAAATGCAAAGGAAATTAACCTATTTACCAATACCTTACCACGATCGCGAGGGTTTTTTTTTGTGTAAGTAGTAGCCGATTGAAAAACTATTATGTTAAATGAAAATCATTTGAAACCAAAAGAAAATTCAATTATTCAGTTATGCATTTGACAAATACGTTAACGTGTTTTGCAGTTGGCGCGATTGGCCCCCCAGAAGACCTTACAGTCAACAAATACCTATTTTTAAGAAAAAAAATTAGCAATTTTTTTAAGTTAGACATTGACAAAAATATTTAATAATGATCAAAAACGACTCTGAGTGCGATTGCCATTATCCATACTTCCACACTAATATTATGGGTCTGTCTGTCAGTCTGTTACGCTATCACGGCCAAACCGCTGAATGGATTTTAATAAAATTTGGTATGAATATAGTTGAAGACTATTTTAAACATAGGCTACTTTCCCACGCAGGCGTAGCTGCGGGAAACAGCTAGTATTTAATATTTAAATAAGAGGTGTAAGTGTTGACCAAAAGTGCACCATAGCTATAATAATTAACATTAAATCTAGAAAGTCTTGCGATGTACAGCTCTCGTGCCTTCTTCATCGTACTCCCGCTTGGAAACCCACATCTTTCGGAACGTGTCGAGCGAGGCGAGAATCGAACCCCCGATCCATGTCGAGTACAACCGTTCTTGAGGCGCTGAGATCTGTAGGAAAGAAAATTTAAATAAATATATTTATTTATTAACGTACACATAACTTGTACGAATTACTTTCTGACAAAATGTTGATTGCGACTTTAAAGGACAGCTGATCTAATTTTTGTATGATTAACTCGCATTTATTTTCTGGTTTTATATTATTTTGCATGATTTTGTTTGGATGATGTGTGACACCACTGACTTCACTTTTGTATGCCTAGTAGGCTAAACGTGTATGTGCTTAATATTTTCAATGTACCATCTTGAATTCGACATGTTTACAAAATAATAAATGATTATTTATTATTATTACATACTAGCTGTTTCCCGCAGCTCCGCCTGCGTCAAAAAGTAGCCTATGTTTGACCCCGGGTCTTCAACTATATTCATACTCAATTTCATCAAAATCCTTTCAGCGGTTTGGCCGTGAAAGCGTAACAGACAGACAGGCAGACTTTCGCATTTATAATATTAGTATGGATTATACAATAAATTCTTTCCATTCGTTTACCATGGCCATTTTGAAGACATTCTGGATCCAACATAAACTATTCTATTGAAGAAGTTCATATTACCTTAGGTAGGTATATAATTAAAAAAAAAACATTATTGCGTCGGACCCGATTATTTTATTTGCAAGCTTATTTATTTGTCCGAGATGGTTCTCAGATATCCTTATTAATATTATAAATGCGAAAGTCTGTCTGTCTGTCTGTTACGCTTTCACGGCCAAATCGCTGAACGGATTTTGATGAAATTTGGTATGAATATAATTGAGGACCCGGGGTCAAACATAGGCTACTTTAAAACGCAGGCGAAGCTGCGGGAAAAAGTTAGTAGTTTATATTGGAAGATAAGACGAATATAAAAATATGATAATTATATGGGACAATAGGCAATCTACTTAATTTGTTTTATTGTTAACTTCTCCAATTTGAGCACATGAATTAGAAAACAGAAAGAATTTTTTAAATCCGTTCATTAGTTAGTAAGTTACAAACTTCTGAAATCCTGTGGAAGGGGAAACTGTCAAGAAATAAGAAAAGGACGCACTTAACGGTGATTTCGTGCGTACAAAAGAGATAGCAAGACGTCCCCACCACGCTCCCACTTTTCTTCATTACAAAACTTTAAATGCTAATCACTGCTTAAAATAATTAAGGATTTTGTTGTTCTTTTTGGAACCGGTTACTTTTTTGTGTACATAGTGTTCCGTATAAAAAGATTGTCAAAATTTTAACACAGTCAAGTAGCCTATACACAGTACGCAGCCGTAATGATTGTTGCCTTTAGGTTTTTGAATGTGACATCCTCTCTTTGTGTCATACTTGGGTATTCTACAAATTTTTATTTTTTCTTTCATATCAATATTTTTATTTCCAGAAACAGAATTAAGAAAGAATTTTTGTAATCCGTTCAAAAATAAATAAGTTAAAAGCCTTTGAAATTCGGTGGAAGGGGAAACTGTCAAAAAACAAGAAAAGGATGCACTATGTGAGCTGTGACGTCACTGCCACTCTGTTTCTTGCGTATAAAAGAGATAACAAGACGTTCCCACCACGCTCTGACTTTTCTTTTAGAGAAAACTTTAAAATCGAATAAATGCCTTAATTAACAACCAATTTTGTTGTTGTTTTCAGAATCGGTTACTTTTTAGTGTATATTTTGTTTAGTTTATCAATATTAACCAAGTATGAATACAGTCAAGTAGCCTATTCTCAATATTCTCTTAGCTGTGTTTTAACTAGAATAAAACCATTAGTTTGGTTTGAGCATTTTCATTACAACTATTTAAAAATTCGGGCGACATTTGTGCAGCCCCCGACTAGTGTACAGGATGTCCAGCGACATTCTTGTCCCCGAAATTATTTTACGTTGTTGACGAGCGAGGTGTTCGGGACATGTTGCACAATTTGTCCCCTAGTGTATCTTTGGCTAAAATTTCGGATATGAATGAGTAGGATGCGGTTCTTTCGTGTGTGGTTCATGAGTGCGTCCGTTTGCGCGGAGTACGATCGAAATTCCATTTTCATCGCAACTCGTCGTCAAGGCACGTATCCGGAACATGAGACGACGCTATACCAGTATCAGTTTGTCTCGCTCACAATTCCGCCATCCCGCGCTGACTCGCCGCGCTGATTCTACTCGAGCGTTTTTACTCCGGCCTATAGTGGACACGGTTTCATACAAAATATATGGCAGGGAACAAAATATACGGCAGGGAACAACTCAAGGCAGAGTCGGCGCGGCACGACTCAGCTCTCCATAATGCAGAGAGAGCTAGAGCAGCTTGCGTTAGCTATGACGTGTGACAGTCTCACCCTGATCTTCATGTCCTTGGGCGCGAGTCTCCGTATCTCGGCGAGCAGTCTGTCCCCGAAGCCCCGGAACAGCGTGCTGCCGCCGCTGAGGACGATGTTCTGGTAGAGCACCTTACGCAGGTCCATGTCAGACTTCTGGATCGAGAACATCAGCACCTCGTGCAGGCCTGGCAACGTTAGGGACAAATTAAACGAGTGACTGTGAGTCTGACTTTAAAAAGAAATAATATAAAGTATAGCCCGACCAGGAAAATAGCAGCCTTGGCCGTATTGCGGAAAAATATTAGAAGTATTAGAACTAATTTCTTTTACTGATAACTAGGTATTCAAGTAACATTCCGTCATCTCAATGTCATCTGTCAAAAAGAGACAGGAGCGAACGTTGTGTATTTAGTGATTATCAAATAAAAGTGAGAGAAAAGTGATATAAAAGATGTTATCACATCAAAAAATATTGGAGACGTATTTTTGCTTTTGAAAATTAAACAAAGAATGGTAAAGATATGGCGCGTTAAAGTTCCGTGTGACGTCACAGTGTGCTACACTTTTTCTCAATATGTGACGTCACGAGCCCCCACTCCTAAACTTTGATGCGTTATATCTTTATAATTTATCGCTCAATTGACAAAAGAAAAAATACGTCACTAATACATTTTGATTAACTAAAAGACGGACTAATTTTAATGTTAGTCTTTTGACCCTGGAAACTCGCCTATTGAAATTTTCACAGATGATGTATTTCTATTGCCCTTATACAAATACTGCCATTGTAACAAATATTAAAAAACAGAATAAATATTTACGCAGGCTCCCACACAACAGATTTTCTGCGGTTTTATTTATTTATTTAAACTTTATTGTATAAATTTAATTGTAAAGTAAAATAAGTGAACTTAATGCTAAAATCATTATCTAACAGTCAACCTTTGGGTCAAGCAGAGAGCTTTATGCTTTGACTATGGATCCAAGAATGCGACGGGAAATGCGAAAGAGAAATATATAGGATATGCGTATGTTAGAATGAGATAGAGAGCGAGACCATTTCATATACATACACAATAATGTCCCAAAGCGGCCTTACGGATTTCTTGTCGAAAACAAATATTTAAATTTGAAACAAAGTCTCTAGTCGTGAGTGTTAAAAAGTGTTCAGTAGAAGTGCATAATTATAGTTTCGTGTGGAGTGCCTAAATGTAACTCAAGTAACAAATAGAACCCACATAATTTCACATTTTACACATAAGTACCACCAAAGTTTAACACTGCATCAATCCATGATTTCATAATTGTTTCGATAGTTTTACCGCACTAATATGTTAGAAATATCAGGTAGTTTTATCACACGATTGTGTAAGATGCATACGAAAAAAACGTAAATTTTCACAATTTTCAACCTAATTCTTAAAGTTTAGGGATCGACATCGATGCTGTCAAACATCATATCGATAGTATTGCAACCAAACGCTATGGAGGAATAAATACCTACCTACTGGTATCAAACGTACCTATATATTTAAAATGCAGCGATCCGACATGGTTTATGTATAAAAGTCCGCTACGAACGCGGGGAAATGATTCTCGCGTCTCTGAGATAAGTCGAATTCGAGATTTCTCGGAAAAGCTCTCAAGCCTTTAGAAATAAAGTCTAATTTGAGATATCGCGAAAAACATATCGGATTTCTACTGAAAATCCCGAGTTCGTATTCTCATTCATCTCTCGTAATTGTAATATGTTCAGCATGATGCTAAACTTCTATTTGACAGCCATGTCGATAACATTGTGTCAAAGACCTACAGAGCGCTCGGCTTTGTGTTGAGATGCTCCTCGTCTTTTAATGATATCAAAACATTAAAGATACTTTATTGCACATACGTGCGCGCCCACCTCGAATATGCTTCCCAGGTGTGGAATCCCATGTACAATGTGTATATGGATCGCATTGAAAGTATCCAGAAGAAGTTTGTGAGGTACCTATGTTATCGTCTTAAAATAAATTATAGCTCTCAAAACTACTTAGACCTTTGTAGGGTGCATCACTTAGTTCCACTGCGGGTGCGTCGTGACGTCGCTGATATAGTTTACATGATAAAAATTCTGGTGTTGTTGACTCGCCTGAACTTTTATCTAAATTAATGCTTAATGCACCGCCTAGAATATTAAGATTTAACCCCCCCATTTTTATACCAAACACATCCACTAATTATCGACAGAATTCGTTTATTTTGCACGCAGGTAAGAATTTCAATATTATTTCTCGAACTGTGGATATTGATTTGTTCACTACAAGCATAGCGAGGGCTAGTTACTTCTATATGACCATTTGTTCCAGCAGGGTAATGTTTAGGGTAGTTCGTTGATTTTTGGTTTGATGATTGTTTGGCTTTAAATTGTTTTCCTTTACTAAACTAAACGGTGTTGCTTCCGATTAATGGCAATATTTAAAAAAAAAAATTTTTTTTTTTTTCAAAATGCAGTGTGTGTACTTTGTTTGGTTTGTTAGTTGTACTATTCTAGTTCTATCTGTGAGGACCTTTAATTGGCTTCTAAATTGCTTAAGTTTTTTACCTATTGTATAGATATAAGCTGTTGGTCTTCCTTATAATAAATAAATAAATTTATATTAAATACTAACCTTTCAGATTTCTATCTAATTTAGATATTTGCGAGAAATGGCTTAAAATGGTTGGCAGAGAAGAATGGTTTTCCAAAATATATTCAACTATATGTAGCAAACACTTTCAATACAGTTTTCAGTGGAACTAGAATCGGCCACTGGTCTCAAAGTTATAACAAATTAAAGTGAATTAATGTCGACCTATTCAAGTCGAGTCGGAGTGCTCGGTAAAAATAAAAATACTAAAGTAGCATGTTTATTGTGTGATTTTATTCTAACTTATCCCAAAAAATACTGCATACTTAATTGGCAATGTTCTCACGTTAAGAAAATCGATCATAGTCATGTCGACATTGCTCGGCTCAGCACTATTTGACAGGCACACATTTGGCCTCGTTTGTTTTACTAATCAGCCAATCTATTGACATAGTCAAAAAAAATTCTAAATCTAAGGCTTTATGTGTGGGTGGAGGTTTTTGTAGATAATGGGGATAATGGTACCCTTCGTGATGGATTTTATCTATACATACATATAAATAAAATTGGAGTGTCTGTTTGTAGTAATATTGAAATAACCGTTTTGTACTACATGCATATGAATATATATACGGTACATACACTAAAATAACATTTTTTACAATTTTTGTCTGTAAGTCTGTCTGTTTGAACCGGCTAATCTCTGAAATGGCTGGACCGATTTTGACGGGACTTTTATTGGCAGGTAGCTGATGTAATAAGGAGTAACTTAGGCTACGTTTATTTAAGAAAAAAATCTTTTATTTTAGAAAAATAAATAAACTAAAAATTAAAGAATCGACTGTTAGGCGCAACGATGTTCGCTTGGTCAGCTATTTTATATGAGTAATAAGAACACACCCTCGCACTCCTCTCCGATAAGGTCAGGCCGGAACAATACTTCAGGGGCGCGGAACCTCGCCGGACCAATCTGAAAATGTAAATGCCAATCTTGACTTTTGGCGGAAGATGTGAAGAGCAGTATCGGCGCTGTATATTATTTTCCAAAATTTGTGTTTTTTTTTTCTGTTTGTGCATAATAATGGTGCATTATTTATTATTATTCGCAAAGTGGTCAAGAACAAGCGTGAGTGTTGGGAAGTGATACAATGTTCGATTTATGTGATTTTCTTGCTTGTTGCCAAAAGCTCATAGAAATTGCCAAGTGCAGTTTTTCTACCACTTCACTTAGCATAATACTTCTGACTAGACTTGACTTAAATTAACTACAGATTTGAATTAAGACTTTCTTGACTAAAATACTTTATTATATTATTTTTACTTGTTATTGGCTAAATACGAAAGTAAAAGCCATATTAAAAAATGCCGATCTTGAAGGTCCGTTCAAACTGACGCGAATCCCGACGACGCCGACAGAAATAAGAATACATAGTGCCATTAGCGGGCCAGTTAACTTTGGCACACGCTACGGCACTTCTACCGAATCTTATTTCTGTGGGAGTCCCGCCAGTCGCGCGGGTTTTGCGTTACTTTGAAAGGAGCTTAACTCCGCACTTTAGACTTCTTAATGACTACTAAAAGCGCAATACCAAGAGAACTGACAAAATTTCATGTTTTTCTGCCCACTATAACTTTGACCATAACTTAAAAAGTAATAAAATATTTTAAGAGGTTTGTTTGGCGCGTTTGCAATATTTAGAACAAAAAAAAAATATGTACCATTAAAAACATGTTGACAAATATCTAAAAATTATAATTCTTCGAAAACTCCGTGAACATAAATTTTGGGAAGAAATATTCTAACGTAAAAACATTTGTATTGTGATTCTGAAGGAATTTTAAATGTATCTAATAGTATGTACCTATTTATGTTGCGCATTTCTGAAACTATATTTTTTTTTTGTAATTTTTTTTTTTAATTTAAATTTGAATAGTGTAAAATAACAACTGACTTCTAATTGCGTGCCGTCCGGCAACGTGTACTGTGCCCTTTCAGTGTCCATAGTCTCCTCTTTGAGCGGGTTCGGAGACAGATAACAAGCGCGCTCCTTGATCGCTTTTACGATCTCCAACTCGGCCGATGTGCGGAGATTCACGCCCTCTTTCCGTAGCAACAATCTGAAATGTAAGATGTCAGTAGATTGGTCTTAATTTAGTTACATTTCCTATCTCAAGCTCAGGAACTCGTTGGTCGAGCGCGACCAGCGTATCCGTAGCGAATGCGCGTGGCAAGCGACGGCGTGACGCGACCACTATTGGATTGGTCGCCCTTTTAGTGGCACTTTCTATCTTGAGCTCCTTCGTGCTTCTGAAGGCACGTGAAGCCGTTGGCCCCGGTTGTTATCGATAGATAGCAGTCGTGAGGCTGTGGCAGCCTGAAAAATTCTGACAGTGTTGGCCACTAACCTCGGGTCATATTTCTGTTGGTCTGGTTTCCCTGTAAAAAGGGTTACGGAGGTCAGACGGCAGTCGCTCCATTGTAATTCCCAATTCCGCCAAATCCAGGAGTATGACTTACAGCGTACCCTAGGCTCCGAAGCGTAAGCTGACGACGCAACTAGGAATACAAGCTAGGATGATGATGATCATCTATCTCAAGCTCAGAAGGCCCATCAAGCGTTTGGTCCTGGTTGTTATCGATAGATGGCAGTCATTAGACTGTGTCAGAGAACCAAGTCAAAGTCCGAGGTAAGGTTCCTAAAATTCCAGATTAACAATTGATAGAAGTCATTGGAAGAAGTAAGCTATTATATATTATTAAGGAAGTATTGGAGGAAGTATCATAAATTGAAATGAATGAATGAATGAATTTATTTTTCAAGTAACAAAGACTCATTAATGTGAATAAACTCCTTTGATTAATGGTTTTTTTTTTTGGAAGTCTATTGAATAAAATGTACATAGCGAGGAGAACCGATGGCTGATGAGGCATAAAGATTCTCGAATAGTGACCACGAACTGGCAAGCGGAGCTTTGGCCATCCACCGACTAGATGGTCAGATGACCTGAAAAAGGTCGCAGGCAAACGTTGGACGCAGATTGCTACCGACCGATCATTTTGGAAATCATTGACACACACCAGTGGCGTGGGGTGAAAAAAATGAAAAGTTAACCCGGGCCAAAAGAACCTAACTAACGCGTGAATAATCAAAACTTTATGTCTTAACTTGTAAAAAAAAATATGCAATAATAGGTAATCTGTAAGGCTAAGGCTATTTGTATTTTGTACAAAAGCCGCCATTTCTCACCTAACCACCTATGTGATGAAAAACAAACAAACCTTTACGATAAAACAAAAAAAAAAACACTATACAATATACACGCACAACACTTGGCAAGTTAAATTTCACTACTTTCCATTCTTATAAACTATATACCACAATCAAGCTAATTACATAACACAATAGATAAATTATTAGCACATACGAATCCGTGCAAAATGTCGCGTTTAAAATAAATAATGGGGCCATTATTGGGCACCTAGGTCAAGGACACAAGGTGAGACCACTGGCGCCGCCGCCACAATAGCGGAGAAACTGGACGAAAACTTTTCAAGCGAAACTAAACCTTAACACGTGACAAATAAAGATTGTAAGCTATCTGAGTTCGGCTTATACTCGGCTTTATATGGACGAGTATTTGCATGTAGACATAATGTGTATGTGTGCGTGAATTACATACATTGTAATATTTAAATTCCTAATTTTGTTAGCGAGTTCCCAAGCGGCGTACTACGTCTGACGATTATAAAATCTTGTTGCGCGATTCAAATACATTGCGTATTTTGTAACAGGCATATTGAAGAATATTTTACAACGCGCGCAATGTAATTATGTCACTTGCGATAATTAGACTACGTAGAATAGTAGTTTTATATTAGTATCTGCCAAGGGAAGCCGGTAGGAATCGTGTTCTAAGGAGGCTTCGCCACTGACACACACTCCATATAAAAGCGGCGAGCGCGACACCTATTACAACTACTACGATTCGGTCGCGTACGCACACGCGCCAATGTGAGTGTTACTCGCATGGTTGGTTATTTACCGTATCCGCGTCATAGTCGTCGCAGCGGCCGGGCGGTTGAAGTGTCATCTTGGCATTGTTTTGCTCTCGATTTTTACCCTAAATCTCAACCGAACTGAATATGTTTCGGGTGCGAGGGTGTGAGTGTCCGTTCTGTACGTTAGTATTAGTACTATCAATAAATCCGTGTCATTGTGAGAGGTTTATCCAGCAGTGGACTGATTGCGGCTGAAATGATGAATGGAATATACTGTTACGAGCTCGGGGTTCGCAATTTGGAGAAAAACACCTGATGACTCTTAAAAACGTTTATTCCCACAAGGATGGTCGCCGACGTCACTTCACTTCACTTATCACTAACAATGTCCAAAACACTTGCTAATCACAGTCACTATAACTTGCCGAGGTCGCTTGTATCACTTGTTATTCGCTCCGGATATCGCTTCTTGATCGCACTTGTAGCTCAGTTAAATTAGAACTGCCCTCCGGAGGCACCTTCCGATATTTATATGGCCCAGGAAACCCGCTCCATAAGTTTCTAGAAAGATCACAACTACTCCGGAATAGAGAGAGAGGGATACTCTCTGTCTCGTTCCCTTAGTACATACTAGAAGTGCGAGAGCGAGACAAAGCAATATGTCAGAGCGAGATAATCGATGTACTAGATCGTTCGCGATATTATTCCCGTATGGAAACACGCGACGATTGTACGAGAATTTTCCGCGGACAGCGCTACTCAAACTTCCGCGGGCCGCATTTTATTTTTATTTATTTTTGATTTCGTAACACTGCCCCCTTCTTAGAGATGCTCGTCCCGAGCATCATCATTACTTCCGTGATATTTCGCCAAGCGGTCGATGTGAACAATCTTCATTGCTCCTCTTGGTTGACGCTGTATCCGATACGTCACATCATTTAGTCGCGTTACCACCTTGTATGGGCCCTCCCACTTGGTTTGTAACTTTGGCGATTTCCCTTTCCGGCGAGTCGGGTTGTGAAGCCAGACTAGAGCGCCTTCCTCGAAGCCATTTGTATTCGACATTCTGTCGTATCTGGTCTTCATGTTCTGACTCGACTGCAACCCGTTTTCTCGAACTGTGGCGTGTATTTCTCGCATTCGGTCACGCAGATCAGAAACGTAGTCTTGAACACTTTGAGGTTCATCTGGTGAGCCTCCTGTTAGGAGGTCCACTGGCAACCGCAGCTCACGACCGTAGTTGACATATGCCGGAGTTGCCTTTATGCTTTCATGTTCTGCTGTTCTGTACGCTAGCAGGAACAGTGAAATGTACTTGTCCCAGTCCCTTTGATGGCTTTCCACTATTTTTGCCAGATGTCTCTCGATCGTCTGATTAAACCGTTCGACCATCCCGTCTGACTGAGGATGGTAAGCCGTGGTTCGGGTTTTGTTCATTCCCATAATCCTGCAAACTTCTTGAAAAACCTGTGACTCAAAATTCCTGCCTTGGTCGGAATGGATTTCCAAGGGCACGCCAAAGCGACAAATCACTTCTTCCACTATCTTGGTTGCAACTGTCGTAGCTTCTTGGTTTGGTATGGCGAACACTTCCGGCCACTTAGTGAAGTAGTCCATGACAACCATGAAATACTTGTTCCCTGAGTCAGTGACAGGAAATGGTCCAGCTACGTCGACTGCAATGCGTTCCCAAGGTGCACCGACGTTGTACAGTCGTAGATTCCCTCGGCTCCTGGTATGTGGCCCTTTTACGGCAGCACAAGTTGTACACTTGCGGCACCAGTCCTCCACATCCTCCCGACAATGGAGCCAGTAGAACCTTTCGCGGATTTTCGTTAGCGTCCTCTTGACTCCCAAATGTCCACCGGACACGCCGTCGTGTACTTCCCGAAGAACATCACGTATTTTTGTTCTTGGAACCACAATTTGCAGTTGAAACTCTCTGCCGTTAGGTTTATCCCATTTCCGGTAGAGTATTCCGTTTTGTACAACGAGGCTATCCCATTGCGCCCAGTACGCCTTGGAAACAGTGCCTGTCGGTGCAACTTCACTCCACTTTGGCTTATCATTACTTTGTGCCTTCCACCTGATGATGTGCCGTAGGTCATCATCATTCTCTTGCTCCTTTCTCATCGCATCGTTCTCCCAGGTCTCTAATGGTTCTGTCCGAGTTAGCTTTACTGTCATTTCTTTTAACTCCTGCCTGATGCAGTGCTTACAATCTTCTGGGCAGGGTCTGCGTGACAGCGCATCGGCGTTTCCATGGGCCTGTCCTCGACGGTGTTCGATAATGAAGTCATATTCCTGAAGTTGTTCAATCCATCGAGCAACTTGACCTTCTGGGTTCTTGAATTGCAACAGCCATTTTAACGCTGCATGATCCGTGCGAAGTAAAAACTGCCTACCGATGAGGTATTTGCTGAAGTTTTGTAGCGTCTTCACTACTGCCAGTAGCTCCCTTCTTGTCACACAATAGTTCTTTTCCGGTTTAGACAGCGACTTACTGAAGTACGCTATAACAACTTCCCTGTCTTCCTGCTTTTGAGATAGTACCCCACCGATTGCGGTATTACTTGCATCCGTATCCACTATAAATTGACCTTCTGGTTGAGGGTATCCCAAGACTGGTGTTTCGCACAGATGTTTCTTCAGTTTTTCGAAGGCAATTTCGCAAGCTTCATCCCAACTAAATTGACGTTTCTCTTCAGTTAGTCGGTGTAATGGCTTTGCAATCTCCGAGAATCCTTTCACGAAACGTCTATAGTACGAGCAAAGGCCAAGGAATGCCCGTACTTCTGTCTTGTCCTTGGGGGTAGGCCACTTCTGAACGGCTTCCACTTTCTCCGGGTCAGTCAGGATTCCTTCACTGGTAATGACATGGCCTAGATAGCTCACTTCGTTCCTGAATAAGCGGCACTTTTTCGGATTCAATTTTAGGTTGGCTCCATGAATTTTCTCGAAGACTTGCTCCAAGTTCCGCAAGTGGTCCTCAAAGTCTCGGCCAACGATGATAACGTCATCCAAATATACTAGACAGGCTTCTCCTACCAATCCTGCTAGTACACATTCCATCAGTCGCTCGAAGGTAGCTGGCGCGTTACATAATCCGAATGGCATGACGTTGAACTGCCATAATCCCTTGCCCGTCGAGAATGCAGTCTTCTCCTTATCCTTCGGATGGATTTCCACTTGCCAGTACCCAGATTTTAAGTCCAATGTTGAAAACCATTTCATGCCACTAAGGGTATCCAAGGTGTCATCAATCCGAGGCAGCGGGTAACTGTCCTTCTTGGTGATGTCATTAAGTCGTCTGTAGTCAACACAGAACCGCGTGCTTCCGTCCTTCTTCTTTACTAGCACGACTGGTGAACACCATGGACTTGCTGATGGTTCAATAATTTTATTCCTTTCCATATCCGCCAGCAGCTCTTTGACTTCTATTTCTTTGGCTATAGGGATTCTTCTCGCTCGCTGTCGGATGGGTCTCTCATTTCCGGTGTCAATCCTGTGTTGTACTAGCGACGTTCTTCCTAAGTCTCCTTCTTGGCTGGTGAAGATGTTGGCGTAGCGCAGTAGAAACTTCTTAGCTTTAATGCTCTGCGAGTACGTTAGATTGCTTTTGCAGTTACTTAGAAGCTCCTTGACTGTAGAATCACTGGTACTCGTTGTATCTGAGCTTTGTGTTGTACTGCACTTTTTCAGCCAGACAACTTCCTCACATTTTCCAATGATGTCGCCTTTGTTTAAGGTCCTCTCTTGGTCGCCTAGATTAAGTACTCTTACTACTGCGGTGTTTCTTCCTTTCACGAGAGTCCTCGCGGTCATGAGTCCTCGAGCCGCAGGTTTATTAGCTATCTCCTCAATCAACACGCATCCGGTAGATTTCTTGTTCCTTGTTACTGGTAACTTTACTAGTACTTGGGCTTCTGCTTTCCCAGGTATGACCGTTTGCTTTAAACATGTCACTCTCCCGTTAATGCCTCCTAGGATGATGATCTCTTCTTCACCACTCTTGAATACACCACTAGCAACGTCTATTCTACAGTTGTACTTTTTCATGAAATCTAATCCCAATACACAATCGTCCATAATTTCAGCCACGATGACGTTGTGGGTATATGTGGTTTCTCCCATAGACATTTTTACAGACACTTCTCCCAGGACGGGTATTGGCTGGCCGGAGGCAGAAAGAAGCTGACAGTCCAGTTTCCTCATGCTTCTCATTATGGTCCTTACTAAGTGAGGTCGGACTATTGTTCTTGATGCTCCGGTATCCAGCGTCATCCTGCAGTTGATCCCATTTACAGTTCCAGATATTACGAGACTATTTCCGTTGCATGCCTGAGAGATAATAGTTGTCGGGGCTTCCTCCGCGCCAGCCAGTACTCGCCCCCTAGTCCTGGCTCTTACTCGTTTCCCTGGTTCCTCTCCGATGATAAAGCCTCCTGCTTCATCTTCAGTTCCTTCACGTCGTCTTCAAGCTTCTTGATCTTTGGGCAATTCATTTGTAGGTGCCCTCGGTCGCCGCACCTATAGCACATGGATCCAGGTCTCTTCCTTAGCGGAGCTTTTATTTCCCTAACTTCCTCCACTACTTCGCGCACTTTGTGAGTCACGGAATGACGAATGTCATGTCTGACGGCTTCCACCTCCAAAGCGTGGGCCAGTGCATCTTTTAATGAGGCATGATGGTTTAGCCTTACTGCAGCTCTGACTTCCGAATCCTTGATGCCGTCGACGAACGCCTGCACGGTGTTGGACTCAAGCATCTTCAAATCGGCCCCTGGATACGCCTTGCGGACGAGTTTTTCTATTTCCAGCGCCCATTGCTGCAGACCCTCTCCTGAGTGCTGGACTCTGTCGCGGAGTTGAGCGCGGAAGACGTGCTCCAAATGCCGTTCCCCGTATCGCGATTCCAGTGCCTCCAGCAGGTCCTTGAATCCACTGCCCGACGGAAGAACCTCCAAGACCGTCAGAGCCTGTCCTCGGAGTGCGACGGTGAGAGCTGTCAGGCACTGTTCATCTGTCCATCCGTTAGCAGCTGCGATAGTCTGGAACTGTTGACGGTATGCGGTCCAGGACGAGGTTCCGTCATATGGCGGCAATTTCACGCTGGGTCCGTGGTGGGCAATGACTGTTCCGCCAGATGCAACTGCTACTCCCGTTGTTTCAAGGCGCACGAACTTCTTCTGTAATGTGGAAAGGTCCGTCTTCAAATTTTCCATGTCGTTCCCAAGAGTCGTGACGCGTTCCTCCACCAAATCAACATCCTTGCGTAATTTGGTAACCACGCCACTAACTTCACCAATAGCTGACAGGAGTTGTTGTTGAGCCTTTTGTTGAAGCTTCTCCTGCATTGTAAATTTGTTGTCCAGCATTGTAAATTTGTTGTCCAGCATTCGCATCAATTCCCCAAAATCAAAGACAGGCGCAGCCTGGTGGGCGTTGGACGTGGCCTGGTGGGTGTTGGGCATGGCCTGGTGGGTGTTGGACATGGCCTGGTGGGCGTTGGGCGTGTCCTGGTAGGCGTTGGACGTGGCCTGGTTGGTGTTGGACATGGCCTGGTGGGTGTTGGACATGGCCTGGTGGGCGTTGGACGTGTCCTGGTAGACGTTGGACGTAGCCTGGTTGCCGTTGGACGTGACCTGCCGGGCGTTGGACGTGTCCTGGTAGACGTTGGACGTAGCCTGGTTGCCGTTGGACGTGACCTGCCGGGCGGTGGGCGCGGCGGGAGCGGCTTGGTCAGCAGATCCAGTAGAAGTGGCTTCCGCAGCACGCTTCGCCCTCGTCTTCACACCCTCACTAGTGACGTCTTCTCTCGGAGTCAATGGCATCTCCAAATCCACTTATGACACCAATTGTTACGAGCTCGGGGTTCGCAATTTGGAGAAAAACACCTGATGACTCTTAAAAACGTTTATTCCCACAAGGATGGTCGCCAACGTCACTTCACTTCACTTATCACTAACAATGTCCAAAACACTTGCTAATCACAGTCACTATAACTTGCCGAGGTCGCTTGTATCACTTGTTATTCGCTCCGGATATCGCTTCTTGATCGCACTTGTAGCTCAGTTAAATTAGAACTGCCCTCCGGAGGCACCTTCCGATATTTATATGGCCCAGGAAACCCGCTCCATAAGTTTCTAGAAAGATCACAACTACTCCGGAATAGAGAGAGAGGGATACTCTCTGTCTCGTTCCCTTAGTACATACTAGAAGTGCGAGAGCGAGACAAAGCAATATGTCAGAGCGAGATAATCGATGTACTAGATCGTTCTCGATATTATTCCCGTATGGAAACACGCGACGATTGTACGAGAATTTTCCGCGGACAGCGCTACTCAAACTTCCGCGGGCCGCATTTTATTTTTATTTATTTTTGATTTCGTAACAATACAATATCGTACTCACCGCAGGTACCTGGTGACGTCACGTCCGGCCACGTCCACCCGCATGATGCTGTGCGGCATCGCAAAACCTTCGTAAATAGGTACCGCGTGTGTAACTCCATCGCCGGAGTCTAACACCACGCCAGTTGTGCGACCGGTCGCGTATCTATACAAAATAATAGATATTTACGGACAGAAATCGAAATTTAGCAAAAAATATAAGTAGGTATTGTTAGTTAATTGAGTTAGCCCCAAAGTAAATCAGGTGGGCGTCTAAGGTTTTCCTTTGGTCAGCCGACATGTTTTTTAGAAAAATCTCAAATTCGAAATTACGGGCCAAACCTCGTTTAGAGAAATTTTGAATCAAATTTTTCAGACACACATCCATACTAATATTATAAATGCGAAAGTCTGTCTGTCTGTCTGTCTTTCTGTCTGTCTGTTACGCTTTCACGGCCAAACCGCTGAACGAATTTTGATGAAATTTGGTATGAATATAGTTAAAGACCCGGGGTCAAACATAGGCTACTTTTTGACGCAGGCGGAGCTGCGGGAAAAAGCTAGTATTAGATAAGTCAGCCAACATGTTTTTTTTCTGAATATCACGATTTATAAAAACCTCTACAAGTAAATCGCTCACACCGTGATGCTTGACTTTCGATCCGACAACAAAATTATTTAATAATTATAGCAGCAACTAATTAGCATTTAAAGTTTTCTAATGAAGAAAAGTGTGAGCGTGGTGTGGACTTAGACTATGGATCCAATAGACGGGAAATGCGAAAGAGAAATATATAGGATATGCGTATGTTAGAATAAGATAGAGAGCGTGACCATTGCTTAACACACTATTGGTCCATAGCAGCCTTACGGATTTATTGTCAAAAACAAATATTTAAATTATAAACAAAGTATCTATCTGTAAGTGTTAAAAAAGTGTCCAGTAGAAGCGCATAATAATGGTTTCACGTGCAGTGCCTAAATGTAACTCAAATAAGAAAGAAACCCCACATAATTTCACATTTCACACGTAAGTACCACCGATGTTCATCACTGTATAAATCCATGATTTCCCAATTGATTCGATAGTTTTTCCGCACTAAAATATGAGAAATATCTTAAAGTTTTATCACATAAATGTTTAGAATGCATAGGTATTCAATTTTTGATAAAAATAAATATGTGAATTTTCACAATTTTCAACCTAATTCTTGAAGTTTAGGGATTGACATCGATGCTGTCAAACATCATATCGATAGTATTGCACCCAAACGCTAAGAAGGAATAAGTGCTTAAAGGTACTTATTTAAATTTTAGTAATAGAATTTTTCATACAATTGGATTGGACTCGAAAAAACGTGACGGCTAACCACAGGAGGGCAATTCTCTTTAGAGATAAAGTCGAATTTGAGATATCGCGAAAAACATAGCAGATGTCTACTGAAAATCTCGTGTTCGTATTCTCATTCATTTCTTATGTTTCAGATTTCCATCAAATGTAGATATTCGCCAAAAATGCCTAAAAATGGTTAGCAGAGGAGAATGGATTCCCAAAAAATTTCAACTATTTGTAGTAAACACTTTGAACCAGAATGTTTTTCGAACTGGGGATAAAAAGAGTAAAACTAAAATCAGGTTCAATCCCAACAATGTTCATGCCCTCAAGTTGTAAATTTATCAAAATATTGTGTACTAGCTGTTTCCCGCAGCTCCGCCTGGGTCAAAAAGTAGCCTATGTTTGACCCCCGGGTCTTCAACTATATTCATCCCAAATTTCATTAAAATCCGTTCAGCGGTATGGGTTAACAGACAGACAGACAGACTTTCGCACTTATAATATTATCACTGTCTTGTAAAAACTTTTTCACCGAACTAAACATTCATATGTTTGATTCTTCAGGACTGTTCAATCATAAACACTTGTTAACAAAGCTTATTATTGAAACTTATTTCATTATTAGGCTAAAATATGAAGCAAAATAAGAAAATACTTCCAAGGACAGTTTAAGACATTTTTATAATAAATTAATTATCTTTGGTGGTAAATAAAAGACTTGTACTACTTAAAAAAATGAATAATGCCAGTATTTTTTGCGTAAATTATATTATATATCATATCGTGTGGGTTATATAGTCAATTTTTATTTTTATGTGTATGTAAATTGACGTTAACTTTAACGTTATTACCAAAACCAAACCACGACCCGAGATATATTATTGATTATGCAAAACCAGTGAGTCTATTGAAAATCATTCGACTCACCGGTATTACATACTTAAAAATATCCTTATAGTTGTACTTTGATTTTGGTATGTGTGTGTTTTTGTCTAGAAAGCGTAAATTTTATGTTATTAAAATGTCCACTTATTCAAAGTCGGGTCGGGGTGCTCGTTAAAAATAAAAATACTTAAGATGTTTATAATTTAATTTTATTACTTATTTATCCCAATTAATAACTGCATACTTAATTTGGCAATGGTCTCACGTTAAGATAATCGATCGATGATGTCGATATTGCTCGGCCCAGCACTATTTGACAGTGCACACATGTATGACACACACACATCAACAGTTTTCAATTTGGTCTCGTTTCTTTTACTGACCAGCCAATCTATTGACGTAGTCAAAAAAATTCTAAATCTATGGGTGTGGACGTCTTGCTATCTCTTTTGTACGCACGAAATCAAGTGGCAATGACGTCACTCCACCTTTAAGTGCGTCCTTTTCTTGTTTCACTTTCACATCACAAATGAATTAATGTTATTTCTTGTAAATTTATACGCCAATCAGGCAAAAACAGAGTACTTATTTATTAATTACATGTCTACTTATTTGACCTGTTTTCACAAATAAAGATGATTTGATTTGTTTCTGAACAGTTTTCACAAGATTTGAAAGTTTTTTATTTTTGAACGGAATTTGTTTTCGAATTCTGGTTCTAAAATTTTGGTTATGAATAATCCATACTAATATTATAAATGCAAAAGTCTGTCTGTCTGTTACGCTTTCACGGCCAAACCGCTGAACGGATTTTGTTGAAATTTGGTATGAATATAGTTGAAGACTCGGGGTCAAACATAGCTTACTTTTTGACGCAGGCGGAGCTGCGGGAAACAGCTAGTCTATATTTAAGAGTCGAGGCGAGTTAGACCTTTAACGATACTCACAAACTAAGCACGGCCTGCATGGACAAAAACAAAGCTGGCACGTTGAAAGTCTCGAAGAATACTTCGGCAGCTTTCTCTCTGTTTCGTCGCGGGTTGAGAGGCGCCTCCGTGAGCAGAACCGGGTGCTCCTCGGAGAACGTGGACAGTTGATCCTGTTGCCGATGACGAAATAAATATACATTCTGACTTCTTATATTTTTTATAAGTAGGCAAACCGGCGTACGGCCCACCTGATGGTAAGTGGTTACCGTAGCCTATGAACGCCTGCAACACCGGAGATGTCACGAGCGCGACGCCGACCGTGAAGGAATTCAAGCCCATTTTGAAGGCTCCCATGTTACAGTCACTAGGGAAAGCCATGGCAGGGAGTTCATTATATAATCCACTGCGATTACGAGGGAGGAAATTCCGTTTGAGGCGTACTGTACGCGATAACATGGGATCCAAGGTATGATGGATGAAATCCCTGACGATGACGAGAGGTGTGATGGTGAAAGTGGCTGTTGGCATCATGTCAAACATTATATTTTCGCGATTGTTACACATAAAATTAAAATATTTTTGTCTACCTGCGGCAAGTGTTTCAAACGTTAGATGTAAATAAATAGTAAACGCGATCAAAATCGTATTAAAATAGTTTAATTTAAATAGACATTCATTTTTCTTTCAGACAAACGTGTTTTTCCTCAGTTTTCGCTTCGAAGGGTACGTTGTAAGTCATGTCTTAGATTTGGCAGCACTCATTTGTGACCTCCGAAACCCTTTTTACAGGAAAGCAGACCAACAGCGACATGATCCGAGGTGTGTTAATGGCCAATACTGTCCGATTTAGTCTGGTTAGGCTGCCCTAAAGCATCAGACACAGCCTAACGACATGCCATTTATTAATAACAATCGGGATCAACGGCTTAACGTGCCTTGCGAAGCATAGAGTAGCTCGAGATAGAAAATGACATTAAATGGCGACCAATCCAATATAGCCGTCCACCGTCATTTGACAACCGCATTCGCTATGAATACGCGCGTCATCCTCGCCTATCGAGCTCAAGGTCAATCTTTCAGGGATAAAAAAGTTAATTATCATCATTTCTCCACAACCCACTGCCTTTTTCTTCCTTTCACTGTAAATTTATAAATTAAATCGTAGACAGCGTGTTTGTTTTGTAATAAGTAAAACTTACGATAAAATTGTCGATCGCCAATTAGGTCATAGCAGAATACCAGTGCTTTGCTCGCCAGTGAGCAAAGATTTACATTGAGCTAATGACCTTTTTGACCTACTGCAATACACACACGTTGTTACTTGCATTGTATTTGTTAGTTATAATTATTATTTATTGTAATGTCTGTGTGTTTTAGTAATCAAATAAAGAATTCATTCACTGCCGGGCACAAGCCTCCTTTCAATAAGATAAAAGTTAATTTTAATGTATCATACAATACTAACCTTGCTGTAAATGTAGTTCCACACGCGCTCCATATCATTCCAATCTGTCACAATGCCGTGCTCCATGGGGTACTTGATGCTGAGCAACCCTCGATGCTCCTCAGCGCGAGGGCCCACAAACAACTCGCCTTCGAGAGCGCCCGCCATTACGCGGACGTGCTTTGGACGACCGATGCTAAAAAACATATTGGTTAAAAATGCTACAGATAGTCATCATAATCGTCATCCTAGAGTGTATTCCTAGTTGTGACGTCAGCTTACGCTTCGGAGCCTAGGGTATGCTGTAAGTCATGCTCCTAGATTTGGCGGAACTGATTATTACAATGGAGCTACTGCCATCTGACATCCTCAACCCTTTTTAACAGGGAAACCAGACTAACAGGAACATGACCCGAGATGTGTTAATGGCCAACACTGTCAGAATTTTTTAAGCTGCCCCAAGACATCTAGCACAGCCTAACGACTGCTATCTATCGACAACAACCGGGACAAACGGCTTAACGTGCCTTCAGAAGCACGGAGGAGCTCAAGATAGAAAATGCCACTAATTGACGACCAATCCAATAGTGGTCGCGTCTCGCCGTCGCTTGACACGCGCAATCGCTACGGATACGCGGGTCGCGCTCAACTAACGAGCTTCTAAGAAAATGCTTCAGATCGTAGTTTATCCGATATCTATATTTCTATTTAACAACAATTTTAAAGAATTTCTCCTTTTTCCTATTTCTTTTCTCAGTAACATGTGGGGAAACCAAAATTTTATGTTTTCAACGCTACAGCAAACTTTACCTTAATTTTTACCCCAATCGAAAAAAATTGTGTGTATACAATGTTTAGTTCTTTAGTTAGACTATTCTAATTTTATTTGTGAGGACTTATAATTGGCTTTTAAACTGCTTAAGTTAATTACCTACCACCTTATTCATAAAAATAAACAAACATTTAATAAGACCAAATTAACTAATTTATGTTTTGTTTCGTTCTTTCACATCAAAAATAGATAAGGCAGAAAGGCTTAGTGCCTAAATTTGGTCTTATTAAACGCTTGTTTTTATGAATATTTTTATGAATAAGGTGGTGAGTCACTGCTGTTGGCCTTCCTAAAAAGAAATGAAAATAATGTCTCCACCAAAATTTTAAGAAATCAAGGAAATCCATTCAGGAATAAGCTACAGTAAACTTAACCCCTTTCTCCTCATTTTCAGAACAAAAGCAAAATTGGCCAGTCTAAATACTCAATTGACATGTGTAATCAATATAAATATTCTCTTAGAGCCTTTCCCCATTGATACAATACCCGGCAGATTGCCGATTGAAGTTGACTTAGTGTGAGCGAGCGAGACAAACCCATACCAAATAATCACGTTGGTATATGTTTGTCTCGCTCACACTCCGTCAACTTACATGCTGCTCATTGTACTTACTAATTTGGAAATCTGCATTTCGGAATCTGATCACCAGCAAAACCTGCTTTGATTACGCCCGAACCCTGAAATAAATAATGAAGTATTTTATTTCAACATCAAAGATTTTGTGCGAGTGGGTTGACTTGAATGAGTGGCGTTATGGAGTTATACAAGGCATACATATTTTCTTTAAAATTCACAATGTAATGAAATTGTTTATTTTCAATACAAGATATGCTTTTAGCATTAAGCCCGCCAATTGTAAAAAAGTATTTTTTTACTTGTGGTTACAATAAAGATTTATAAATAAATAATTATAACACTTATTGACATCAATTTATATCAGCAGGTCTAAAATGGCCACTTTGAGCAATTCATCAAAATGAATCATTTCATGAATTGCGAAGCTTAGCAATTCTGCAAATTTTGACATTGACGTTTCAACTCTAATTCAATTCATTTGGTGATTCATTTCCTGAATCACTTCTCATGTAAGTGTTGCTATAGTAATAAAATAAAAATAGATTTTATAATTTTAATATTTTTATTGATATTTATAATTCTACAGTTAATTTATGATAGTAAATCAACATTATTGGTTAGATAAACTTATTTCACAAAAAAAATCGTAAAAGTACGCACGCTATGCAAAAATAAAGATTATTTTTACGCCTGGCAATAAAGTAAAGCAATTCACAAAAAGTAAGCCATTTTGCGACTCTCCGTCAAACAGCAGAATTGCCATGAAATGATTCATTTCATGAACTGCCAAAATGTGGCTATTTTAAGATTTGCAATGATTCATAATGTGATCATATTGTAATTCGTGCAAAGTGGCCATTTTAGATCCACAGTTCTTGTTCTAAGTCACTTTCCTCATAGCTTAGGATTGTGACCACCACAATCCAATTTGGCAAGTAGCTTCATCCAGGCTGATCTATTCTGGGCCATTTTTAACATTATGTACCTTCCCTGGGCAGTCTGGATGTCACTCAACAGAATCCAGCCAGCTGATGCTGAATGAATTAACATTAAAATAAATAAGTATAAAGGCCGACTTTTTGCTAATGCAATCTAGTCCAGTAAACCTTATGATAGAAAGAAGGAGAAAATAAACAACTTGAGCGAGTGGATGATGTTAGGAGAATCAGACTGAGGAGACTTTTACAGCAATATCCAGTTTTTCTGTAGTGTGATGTAACAGCTCAATTCCTGTCATGCTCCAAAGGACCATTCTGTTGTGTAAAGAAAATATGGCAATCACCAGGAGACAAGACAAGAAGATCCAATTTAACTAGATTTCTTCAAAGAGAGAACTTAACATATTTTTAAGTTAGATTAAAAAAAATTACTACATCTGAGTAGATGCAGATGACTCTCCACATATCAAAAGTTATGCCTGAAAGTAATTCTGACAAAAACAAATGAATACACATGGGCACTATGTGCATTCATTTTTAAAATATTCCGACATACATTTCAAAAATTACTTGGTTACACTAGAAAAGCAGACCCTAAGCTCTGAAGTTATCAGCTGAGAATGCGACAGGGAAGGCGCTAAAATAAGACAAAAGAGAGTAAGTAATTTTCTAATAGGTGGTCTTATTGATCATTTCTCTACAAATATGGTAAGCATCGACGAAAGAAATTATGACTCATTTACTTAATAATCTATGAGCATATTGGGACAAAGCACGGTAGTGTGTGCAAAGGACACAATTAAGGTTTATGATCTAAACCTCAACGTATCGGTGCCACATTTAAGGTATTGCAAGAATTTGAAAGACAGGAGCGCCGATACAATCATTAGCACCACTTAAAATAACATAAGATAAAGTAGTTACATTGTCAATGACGACAGGCTGGTTGACTATCACGTCGTTTAACTCCATTGTTGTGGTTTTTGATTTTTCTTCATAAAAATTAGTATTTTCCAATACAAAAACCAAGTTTGATTTGATTTACTTTGCGTGATGTCATTTGCTTTGCATCAGTCAGACAGAAGAATTCTTTTCATAAAATACCTACCACGCTCATAACATGATAAATGACATTGACAACTGTAATTTTTTTATCCTATAATACCAACCAAGACCTCCTATGCTGGCTGTAAGCACATGCGAGACATCCGCGAGATAGTATTTTGCTATCTAACACTAGTAACTATCGCACACTGTCCCGGGGTGCAGCGGTTTGCATAAATCCACCGCGGATTTTGTTTGCGTGTGATGCGGCCCGCCCCGTCCCGCTGCGCTCCGACCCCGACACAGTGTGCCATAGCAAGCGGATTGGATACCGCGCACGTGTATTTCAAATAATTGATATTATCGATCCAGGAGTCATCCTAAAGTACACCCAGAACTTCTTTTTGTCTGCTAAAAAATCGGGGAAAAGATGATGGCATTCACCGAATACCTTTCTCTTGGAACAAATAGGATGTATCCACATTTTACGTTTTTTCTTTTGACATTTTTTTTGTATAAGATTTTCATTGTTTTCTTCTTCTAACAACATGTAAAAAAAAGAAAGTTCTTCGTCAGAACTATCCATGACATACGCACACAACGTCTAGCTGTACACTGTTCTCAAAATCCGTCAATGCGCTGCGGCCCGTCTCGTCACTAATGTGCTGAGTACGCATTTTGGGCTGCGATGCTGCCCGCTCCGCCCGGGCGCCCCGCTGCGGCCCGTCATAATGTACGCGTACCTTAAGACGTACACAGACGGAACATAAGTTAATAGTTAAACTTACAAAAATTTTCCGTCCAGTATATTCTGTCTGCAAGCAGACGTGCAAAATTATTTAAAACATTGTTAAAATTGAAAAAAAAAAACAATTAGATAATTGCATTTATTGTTTGTTTGATTTGAACACATCTTTTGACGCCATTTTATTTGTTTACAAACAAATGGTACGTCTCGGTGTCTTTCTCATTATGAAGTGGGCTTTAAACTTTACAAATGAGATTATTTGCTTCCGTTTGATATAATTGCACTACAATATTACAAATGTCGTATGTGAAAGTGAAAAATATCGAGATGAAACGTAAATGCGTGCATTTAAGTGTGTTTTGTGCAAAAACGATAAATATGGACGAAGCTGGCCTCGGATCAGCCGAGAAGCGGTAGGTAAGCCAAAACACATTGTTTTGTACAATTTCATGAAAACGTATTGAGATATTGTGTGGTTTGTTTGTGGTAAGTTTGTAAAGGTGCTTTGGGCATAGTAAAGGCCATAAAAAATTAAAAGCGTCAATGTCAAACATGACAGGTAACGTCAAAAAGTGTAATTTGTTCTGTTTCGGTTTCGTTTCGTCGATTTCATAAGTTTTGTAAATAAAAGTGATTATTTTTAATATTGAATTACAACGGAAACGTACGAATAACAAAAATGTCTACCAATTTTTAATGATTCATTTGAAGTCATAAACGAAGACATGCGTCTTTTAAATAATCTCATATTTATCGTACTTTTTGCATATAGTATTCAGGAACAAACTATCGGATTTTGTGATGCTTCAAGAAAATGTAGTGATAAGAGTGATAATATTACGAATGGAAAACTATTATTTTATGATGTGAACCCCTTGGAAGGTTTCAATTTACGCCGTGATGTTTACATGAGGTTTGCGATCTTATTGCACGAGGCTCAGAAACGAGGTAAAAGAACAGATTGGTCTTTGGTTTTGCCGCCTTTTTACCGACTTGTTCACTGGCGGTCGGATGTGGGTGATCTACCAATACCTTGGTCAACATTTTTCGACGTTCCTTCTCTGAAAAAGTTTACACCAGTACTTGATCTCTATGAAGTTTTAGATCAAGAAAAGAAATTAGAAATTGATGTGCTTTACATGTTACAAGGTTTTGACGATCCGTTCGAAAATGGAGTCTTTGAAGACAAATGGCAGATAATTGAGAATTGTAAATATGATGGCGAGTTTTGGGGTGTCAACAACATCACATACAAAGAATTAGTTTGTATCAAATTTCAAGGTCTAATTGGCATATTGTGGGAATTGATATCTTTGCATCCAAATGCGAAGAAAGTTATGATAACTCACGGAGAGATACCTTTACATAACAATTATGGGTCCAAAACATACTGGGATTGCCGTAAAAGCATGAAGTTCAATAAAGATCTTGTAGATATTGCAAACAACTATATTTCTAAACATTTGGATTGTAAAATCAAACAATGTTCGAACTACTTAAGTGTGCATTGGAGAAGACGGGATTTTGCTCATAGCAGAGGGCGAGATGTCCCGTCAATTGCGGGTACACCAAGGCAACTAGACAACATAATAAAAAAAGAAAAATTAAATGTCACAAACATATTTATAGCTACTGACGCGACAGCATATGAGAAAGATGAATTAAACAACAAACTTAATGAATTAGGTTATAAAGTGTACTTTTATGTACCCTCCAACACTGAAATGGGAATGTACAAAGATGGTGGTGCAGCAATTGTAGAACAGATAATTTGTTCACATGCTGTGTATTTTGTTGGCACTCATGAGAGTACATTTACGTTTAGGATTCAAGAGGAAAGGGAAATTATGGGCTTTAAAAGCAGTACTACATTTAACAGGCTCTGCCCTGATTTTGGCGAATGTGAGAAACCTTCAAAATGGACCATAGTTAATTGATCAGCTCATTTTATTAAAAAGCTATGTAGTTTAAAGGCCGGGGGTATGATTCTCACTCCTTAAGACATAATACATAAAAAATCCGGCAATGCAACACTCAACACATAGAAAAATCTGATAAATTTTCTCTTCTAATAACTTCAGTAACTATGGATTGTGGCACAGTAATGTAAAGGTGGTTTCACAGTTCTTTTGGAATTTTTAGATTTTAAAAAATGTTCTTACATAACAACCTTTTTTTACCAACAAGTCAGTGTAGGCCTCCTTCAAACAACATTTTTGTCTGTCCCTGGCAGTAAGAATCCAGTCCAATCCAAATCTTATCTTTTGATGTCATCTTTCCATATCATTTGAAGTCTTCCTCTGAGAGGTTTTAGACTGTATGTTCTCCACTCTTAACAGCTCCTTGCACCAAGAGTCAGTATGTCTGGCTGACTAGCCCACTCCCACGTAAAAATATGTAGTTGTTTTTACCAATTTACACAGGAATTCTGTTCTGTAGGAGTGGATTCTATCTAATACACATTTTCTTCATCCAGTACATGTCATCATTGCCTTTTTAAATTGAAATGAAACTATCAAAATTAGATTTGTGCACCATGGGCACGTAAAACTTCTAAAAGACAAACAAAAGTTTATGTATTGACTGCTATGGTTCATGAGATACAGCCTGGTGACATACATATGGACAGACAGCGGAGTCTTAGTAATAGGGTCTGGTTTTACCCTTATGTTGTTACCCTAATTTTGTATTTTGCTTGACAGATATCATAGATGTCTTAGTTAAGTTACAGTTCTATGTTTAAAAATTGTTAATTTAAGCTTAAATGAAGACAAAATCCTACTGAAGTAAAACATTTTAACATTAAACTTAAATGTTTACTATATTTTAAGATTGAATCATAATAATTATATTTACTTTTATTTGTAAATACATACTTTCATAATTTTATAAATGTGAATGTTTTTGTTTGTTTGTCGGTGTTTTTGCGGACACATAGCGAAGCGGAATGCGGTGATTGGAGTGACGTCACAAGAGACGTCTCAGATGTTTATTAAAATCAAATATAAAAAAAATACCAAAGATTATAAAATTGTATGTAGGCAGATTCTAATTCATCACAGACATATAAGACGTAAACAGACGGAAGGTATGCTATTACTTAGCGTAGCACAAACACACACATGCAAAACTATGCAGCCTGGGCTGTATCTAGTCTTCGGTAAGTTGTTTACGATAATGCTTCCCATGATTTCAAAGAATGTATGAATGTTGTGTGGAGTGCATGATCTGAGATCATTTATACGGTATTCTACTCTTATTATTTTTAGTGTTCACCGATCCAACAACGCAGATTACAAAATGGCGTCACGGCCAAAAATTGCCACGCGTAGCTTAATATCTATGTGTGAGTGAATGTTGCTACAGGTGTAAAAAAGAGATATCGCCATATAGATCCGAATACGTGAGAAAAGGATAACAACAATTACTTGCTACATAAGTATAACTATTAACTTATGTTCCGTCTGTGTACGTCTTATATGTCTGTGTAATTCATTCACAATATACCTACTTAACAATAATATTTTGTTTTCTTTCTCTCTTCATTCTAATCGTTGTTTCGAATTGGGTAGTAAACTTTTTTATGAAAATGTCTAATTCGTAAACCATTTCGAGGAATATAGTATATAATAGGCTTAAGAAACAGATTACATTAATCAGATCTTTAGATAAGCAAGTATTTTTAAAGAAACCCCGATGACATTCATTTTTTAGCAAAGTTAACGTACGACGTAGCCGGTTATCTTCCGGCTATTCACATTGAATTTTTTAGGTTGGTAGCACAGGGTAGTGAATAAATATTTTTTGTTTAAATAAGCGCTTCACGTACTTGTCACCCATGTCAAATGTCATCATAACCCATAAATAACCTAATTACATTCATTCATACATTATAATGAAGAATTGGTGTGTAATTATTGAAAAATCAGATGTCAACGGATGAAGAGACGGCAATAAAGTTCAATAAACAGGCAATATGCAATAGATACGAGTAATGGGGTAGGTACCCAGATAGTTAAGCAATCAACTTCATCCTCTACAAACAACTCGCATATCATCACTCTTTGTGCTTAAGTCTATTTATTTATCTAAAAACATGTCATCAGCTGCTTCAATAGAAATCCTTGGTATTGTTTTATAAACTGTTAAAATTATTAAGAATTGACATTTAGCATCCTGTAGATTTCCAATGATCACCCACGCATCCCCACCATAACAAAGATGATGATACGTGAATAAAAACATCTGGCTGCGCGAAAGAAAGAGAGTCAGCATTCGCATCTTAAACTAAAATCATTAGTATTAGAACGTGTAGTTTGGACATTCCGTCCAGCTATAGCGAGTTAGTGCGATCCCAAATCATTGCCTGCTCATAGTTAACTTTAGTATAGTTTTCTTGTAATTTTTTCAAAATAAAATATTTTTAAAAAGTCCACGAAGTTGCAATACTTGTCTGGCGTAGCCGGGGGCGGATTTTTCACGAGTTTCCCACAAAAAGTGCGCGTTAACATTCAAAAAACCTGTCGAACCAACAAATAGGTCTGCTGCAGCTTTTCCTGGCTCCAGAAGATAGGTTCGAGCGGCTGGTAAGTGAACCTCTTTACTGCCAATCTGTTCCTGTCCTCCTTTCCGTAGTTTTCTGCCCAAAAATCTCAGATTTCTACATAAAATAACGATTTCGCCAAAAATCTCGAACGTTATTTGTCTGCCCAACTTTAACTTCAGGTTAGGTAGACATTAGTTAAGTAAATATTATATTACGTAATTTAAGTAAAATTATAGTAAAGGGACCAAGAAAATCTCTAATCTTCTATAATTAAATATAAATAAATAACTTTCTCTAGGAAAAAGAAAAGAAAACGTTTTTTTAAGTAATTGTAATAAAAATTTTAGTGTAATTGAATGTATTTTATTTTAAGAATAATATACTATTGTAAATTATATCAAATCACAACTATAAAAAACATAGCCATAGGATATCTCGGACCTGATAGATTAATTACAGTTCTTAAAGAAATCGGTAAAACTACAATTTTAATAACTATAAACAACAATGGATTCTCAACCGCAAGCTGTTCCTGCGGGTATTCCCATACAAGTCCGAACTATCCCACGGGAAGTCATAGAAACAATTCCTAAATTCGAAGGAGATGGTAAATCATTAAATTTATTTATAAAAAAGTGTGAATATGTCATAAGATGTTACCATACAGAGCCCTTTAATCCTGTTCAAAATCTATATGTATTTCATAGCATCACAAGTAGATTAATAGGCCGTGCAGCTGCCTTACTAAGTGAGCGTGAAGATATAGGAACATGGAACGAACTCAAAACATTACTCACACAACACTTCGGTGACCCTAGGTCTGAAGAGTGTATTGCAATAGAACTAGATACCTTAAAAATTAGTAACCAACAAGCTGAATCTTATTTAGACTTCTGCCATAGAATTCAAAATGTTAGAAGCACATTATTCTCCAAGGTTAATTTAATACAAGACGATGGCGTTAAGAATGCCAAACAAATTATTTAAAATAATTCCGCTCTACATGTTTTCCTGTACAATCTTCCTGAACACCTAATACGCATAATACGATTAAAGGCATGTCCTACATTAGAACAAGCGCTAGCTATCGTGTTAGAAGAAGAGAACTTCTCTTTCCAATACAATAATAAAAATAAAACAAAACTGGAATTAGATAAACCTAAATTCCAAAGTAATCAAAACGGTTTAATTAAAAATTTTAATTCACCATCTTTTCTAAATCAGAATAAAACCCCGAATCCCTTTATTTCGCAAATTAAACCTAGTAATCAACCAAATTTTATTTCAAATTTTAAGCCTCAAGTAGGTCAAAATAATTTTAAATTTGGAATTCCCCCTAATAAGCTCATACAACCACACAATCAATTTAAATTCGGTATTCCAAACCAAGGATTAAATTTCCCAAATTATTACCAAAGAAATTTTCCACAGAATTTCCAAAATACTACTTTTTTTACTACAAAAGAACCACTTATTATATCGTTATCCAAACAGTTTCGTCGTTAAGGTCGATTATCTGTGAACAAAAATAAATTTTACGTGTTATTGTAAACCTACACTCGAGTTGTAAACAACGCTATAACTAAAACACTCAAAACGTGCGCGCGCGCGCGTGGGTTTCTCAGCACGGCAACGCATCGGTGGCGGGGGGCCCAAAGCAGGTGAAGGGATAATGCAAAGCAATTTCCACAATTTGGATATTTCAAAAACCTGTGAATTAATTCCGAATTTAAACCCACAGTTTAAATTCGGAATAAATTCACAAAACAATAATACCCCATTTTACAACAATGACTTCACAATGAGAACAGCACCTTCTATAAGGCAAAAACTTTTAGAAAATTCGCCTTGCGAATCCCCTGAATATTGTGAATATAACCCATATGATCACATAGACTCTACGTTTTATCCACAGTTCGATGAAAATAATTATGACACATTTTTCCAAAAATTTTCATACTGAATTATTTGAAAACAATCATGAAAATGAAATTTCACCTGAAAATAATGAACATGATGAAAATTTTAAGTTAGCAGCCGCTACAACCAATCACCCCAAATAATAAAATTAAATTGCGATGGAATGATGCGTTTACCTCACATATTAATTCCGGAAATTAATTCTAAATTCAAAGTAGACACTGGCAGATCTTTAATAAAACCGGAAATCGCAAATAAATACTTTAATAACTTTAAATATAACGAATTAGTCCAAGTAATAAGTGCCCATGCAGCTAGTGTACACAGTGAAGTTATAGAAATACCAATGTTAAAAACTTTTGGTACAAATGGACATACAAAGTTCTATATTTATTTATTTATTTATTCACAGCTACTCACTACACTTACAGTTTCCCAAGACGTATAGTGAGTTAAATAAGTACAATTAGTTGGTGATTGACAAAAAACGAATACATGCAGATATGAAATAAGTTAAATTTATATTGAATATGTCAACTTGAGGGAGCTGTGCAACGAGATCGTTGAATAGCGTCAGGGCTTGATTGGTCTGCGCGTACCGTGAGGTGCAAGAATGGACCTCCGCGGTCGAGAACAGAGGACGGCGACGCAACTGTCTGTACACAGTAGGCACATAAAAATTACATCTAGACAATGCAGGCGAATTATCAACTTTTCCGTTGAGCAGCAAATAATAATGAATTAAGATTGCACATTTACGTCTAAGTTCGAGAGTGTTTAGTCCTACCATGGCAGTAACAAACAGAGATGGATACAAGAGAGGATAATAACCATACAACTTTTTGTATAACGAGCGGGCAAATCTCCGTTGGACACGTTCAATCATAGTTCTATATTTAGTTTCGTGTGGATCCCATATAATAGAATTATATTCTAGGATACTGCGAACAAATGCAAAATACAAAACCAAAATGACGCTCCGATCACGAAACTGGTAAGATTGTCTCATCACAAATCCCAATGCTTTGAAGGCTCTTTTGCAAATTTCGACAATGTGGACATTCATCGTTAGGCCAGTGTCCAGGGTAATGCCCAAATCTCGAATTTGCGTGACACGCAACATCGGTTGGCCATCTATTTTGTATGGATGGACAACGGGACACCTAGAGCGTGTAAACGTCATAGTTTTACATTTAGATACATTAAAGTCTAAAAAATTTACCTTACTCCATTCGACCACTCTGTCGATGTCCCGCTGCAAGGCCAGACAGTCCGAATCAGTTCCGATACCCACAAAAAGCTTTAAGTCATCTGCAAACATTAAACATTGCACCTCTTTGACAACATTGGGTAAGTCGTTTATCATTATAAGAAATTGGGTAGGTCCTAGCGTACTACCCTGACTCACTCCAGAAGACGTCCTGTACGGTTCAGATTGAAAGTTGGAAAGTTGGACATATTGCAGCCTATCAGCAAAGTAGGTTTTGAAAAGGTCAATAAGTTTCGGCGTGAATCCTAAAGCTTGTAATTTACACAAAAGGGTGGAAAAGTGAACGCGATCGAATGCTTTTTTAAAATCGAAATAAGAAACATCTACTTGTTTATCCTCATCCATATGTAAGGAGACATAGTCCACAAAATTTATAAGGTTGGTAGTTGTTGATCTACCAGCCCTAAACCCATGCTGACAATCGCTAAGCAGCGGCTGTATTTGCCTTTTAATGTAACTATTTAGTATATATTCAAATACTTTATCTAATGCTGAGAGCACGGCTATGGGTCTATGATTCTCGACATGGTTTTTGGGCCCATCCTTTGGAATTGGTATCACCTTAGATATTTTCCACAGTGATGGATATGAAGCTGATTGTAAAGCTAGATTAAATAAAAACACAAGTGGTACTATAAACACGGAGATACAATCCTTAATTAAAAAGGCGGGTATACCGTCAGGACCTATGGAAGAATGGCTTTTCAATTGTTTGACAGCTGTTGTTACGTCATCTACAGAGATGCTGTCAATCTTGATGAGAGGGGCACCAGTAGGAATGTCAATATTTTGGTCAGTGTCCGCCTGGTGCGGGAGAAAAACTGACTGGAAGTACTCGGCAAAAGCACATACCGCCTGATAACCAATAACTTTTTCGCCATTGTATTCGAAAATTTGACTTGTACCGATTCCAGAACGTTCATTTTTGATATATTTCCAAAAACTCTTCGGATCCTTTCTTATATCCGATTCAATTTTACAAATGTGATTATTATATTCCAATTTAATTAATTCCTTTACTTTCCACCTATAATATTTAAACATTTCCCAATTAAATTCATTGTGTATTTTTTTGAATTTTTTAAAATGATAGTATTTTTGTTGAATGCTTAGAATTATATCTTGTGAAAACCATACAGGATAATTATATTTACGAGTTCCAGAATACATTCGTTTAGCCGGAACATTATTAGCCAAGCAGGCGTACAATTTATCATAAAACATATTTAACGCTTCGTCGATATTATTGGAAAGTAATAAACTACTCCAGTCGATATTCAGAAAAGAGTCGTATAAACCAACAAAATTTGCCTTCCCAAAATTCCATTGCGGAAAGAGATTATTATTATTATGCTGCTCGCAAGCGCAAGACGTAGATAAATTCGCATCTACAGTTGTGACGTCACCGCCGCAGCCCGTTCGCGGCACACGGAGCCATACGCCCAGTGGTGGGTGCTGCTTGTCCGCGGGAACTAAAGGTTCGATATCGTAACACATCTGTACAAAATCCTCGCTTATGTTGGTCAATACTAAGTCTAATATGTTTCCAAGATTGTTTTTTAGTTCGTTGTACTGATTTAATTTACAAAAAGATAGAAGATAAGAAAATTGTAACAACGCATTCTGACTACAAGAATTCAGATTAAAGTCACCTATAATTAGAATATCGGTGTTTTGATACTTAGTAACTAAATTTTCCAACGCGAAAAACATTTTTGCGTAAGTACTATCTGGACTACTAGGTGGAATATAAACTACACAAATAAGTACAGTTTTGTATTTTAAGTTCACTAGTGCCATAAGTAATTCTAAGTCGTCCGTATATCCCTCTATATCAAATATTTGTTCCATTGTGTACTGGGATTTTACCGCCAATAGAACACCTCCCCAACCAACGTCATGCGGTCGATCTCGTCGCAACACTTCGTAACCAGGGGGAAAAATTTCCGAATTGCGAATACTACTTATAAGGAAGGTTTCCGTTAAAATAAACACATCTGATAGTTCGCTGATAATACTAGTTTTGCAACCTTTTAGTTTTGTTCGAAGACCTCTAACATTTTGGTAAAAAATGGAGAATGATTTAAGCATCCATTGCGCCATGGCTTAACATGGACTCCTTCCGCCCACACTTCCGAAGCCATATATTTATCAATGTGTTTCGTAGGTATAGATAACTTAAATGATGCGTACTCCCCACGAGGTTTTAGTGATTCGACCGTGCAGATGTCATCAGGGAATGTGGACTTCAAATGCTGAAGCACCTGGTCGGCAGTAGTTCCAATTTTTACATAGTACAGATGTAAATAGGATATCCTTTCCGCGGCCACTACAATGTTATTAGTAGTCGCGACGGCCGTACCACGAATAACATTGCGAATCGAATTTGGTCGCCTTGAATATCTACTTTCCTTCCAATCATTCTGATTATCGCGTATATTCGTTGATTTTTGCTCAGCAGAGGAAGAGAAAATAACAGATGGAGTTAAATCTATTGGCGAGTCGACTTCGACTTCAGCCTTTGATTGCAAACCTTTCGTGAGCGAACTCGTAGTAGGGGCACTATCCGACGATGACTTCTCAGCGATCGAGCGCATTTGTTTACGCGCGGTGATCGCCGACTATGCACGAGTACGCGCTTCACGTATTGGCCGGGAGGCAATTTCGGTTAACGGGTTACCCTCCACTTCACTTATAAAATTTTGTTGAGACTTCACTCGTTCATTGCCTATCAGTTTTTTAATCAATATATTTTGTTCCAAAACAACTTTTTCCAGTGATGTTACTTGATTCTGGAGTGAGTTTACCACTTTAGTTAACTCGCGGATAAGTGTTTCAGTGTTTTTAGCAGACATTTCGATTTATATCGCGAATACACACAGGATCAACGGATAAGCGTAGTGACGTCCCGTCCGTAAGTGACACCATATCCGTATATTAACACCAGATGAAAGATACGAAGGTCTAATTGGAAACGATTTACTTAAACAATTAGGCGCAACAATAGACATGGATAAACAAATTCTTAGAACCAAAAATGTCGAAATTCCTATTTTATACTCGTCGGAATGTAAGTTAAAATTACCACCACGATCAGAAGCCCGTGTTAAAATTCCAGTTAATTTATATAAAGGAGATGCATTGATTAACTTCAAAGACTTTGGTCAAGGAGTTAGAATGCCTAGTGCTCTTGTAACGTGTAAAAATGGTGAAACAAATACCATATTTCAAAATTCTTCAAATCAACATATTACCCTTAAAATAACTAAACCATTGAGAGTAAAGAAATATCATGAAAATAATAAAATAAATTTAAATAGCGAATGTGACCACTCTATATCCCTAAATAATTTAGAACTCGATCAAATATTAACTGAAAATCTAGAAAAACTAAGATTAAATCACATGAATTCAGAAGAAAGTACCGCCATAAAACAATTATGTTTAGAATACAAAGATATATTTTATTGCAATAAAATACCCCTCACATTTACCAACAATGTTAAACACACGATTAGAACTAAAAATCCCTATTTATAAGGCCATATAGATTACCTCCTGTACACAATGATGAAATAAATAGACAGGTTGAAAAATTATTAAATGATAATGTTATTCAAGAATCTCATTCCCCTTGGAATGCACCCGTTCACCTGTAGGTCTAAAATCGCCACTTTGAGCAATTCATCAAAAGGAATTCATTTCGTGAATTCCTAGCAATTCCTTTGCAATTCTCCTTTTTTTTGTAAAATGGACACGCATCATTTGCAATTCACTAACAATTCAGTTCATTTCGTGAATCATTTGTCGTGTTAATATTGCCATAGCAATTCTTCAAAAACAAAACTGATTCATTATTTTTTATATAATTCTTTTTTATTAATGATGTTAGACGTATATATACGGAAATTAAGATTATTGTTTATTTGACGTGCGTGCATTAGGATTTTGAGTACGCAATAAAGAAAATAGAGACTACTTGAATAATTATTTTAATAGTGGCAATAAAGATAATGTCTATCATATCAGCATATATCAGTCAATGTCAATCAAGTGCAGTCATCTGTCAACAAAAAATGGGTTTTACGGCCGTGGAAACAAGTCTTTTAGGCTCTTCTTATTTTTTGTTCTTTAGTCGTGGCTTACTATCAACTTATTTTATATAAATAGCGCACAACGGTGTGTAAATAACTAAGGAAGGCGATACCTAGGTACATCTCTATAGAAGTACAATGTGGGCGTTACCTGCGTGCCACGCACGTGAAGTCCACGTTTAGCATCGCCATATAAAATTAAGATTCAAGAGGCTTAACTGGCACACAAACATGATACCTTATCTTATTTTTGCGATATCGTTAGTACTAGTAATTATTTTATGGTGATATGATGTTAATTCGTAAAGGCAAGTCGGTTGCTTTGTTTTTGTGTGATCACAGAAATAAGATTAGTTAAAAGAAATGCCATGTATCGGCCAGTTAATCCTCTCAAGTCATAACTTTTTATGAAGAAAAGGAAGCACACACCAAAAAAGGGCTACCATGATCTCTTAATTCTATCCAACAAATGCGAATGAGTAAGCGAGATGTGTGCCTACATTACATCCCTTAAAGCGCTATCACGCCTACTCACTCGCATTTAGATGAATTTTATATATCATGGTAATCCCCCTATAGGTATCGGTTTGGTCGTTAGATTCGCACTGCGATGACGGCAACGTCTAGCTAGACGCGTCTTTCCTACCTTTAATACATGTTTCTATCTCATATAGGCACATGTTCTAAAAAAAATTCGGACAAACCGAGATCTTTACACGAAATAATAACAATTTAATCAAACGTTGGTGATTATAATTCTCTTTGCAATTTAATACGAAATCTTATTAGTACTTATTTGACGAATTTAAACAACAATAAATGATAAAAATTCGCTTGACGAATCAAAACAGTTTTAAAACTTCACGAATTACCCTAAAACCAAAATAACAAAGTATTCTCACTCCACAATTGAGCAAATTTTTGTAAAATTTGGAGAAATGAACTGTAGATGTTGCTGAAGAGTAACTTTTTATGATTCTGCTATTTGACAGTAAAGCAATTCTGTAAAAGTGACCCATTTTACAAAATTCCATAGAAAACTGTCAAACAGCAGATTTGCATAAAATGAATTGGTCGTCATTCATTTTATGAACTGCCAAATTATGGCTATTTTAGTATTTGCAATGACATTCATATTGTGATCATATTGTGATTCGCGTTAAGTGGCGATTTTAGACCCGATTCTGCTGATTGACATAAAGGCAATTCCTTTTATGTGAGCCATTTTACGTATTTTCATAGAAAAATGTCAAACTGCAGAATTGCATGCAATGAATTGTTCGTGATTCATTTTATGAACTGCCAAATTATGGCCATTTTAGGATTTGCAATGTGATTCATATTGTGATCATATTGTGATTCGCGCTAAGTGGCGATTTTAGACCTGCTGGTGCCAAATATCTCTGACTTATTTGACAAATTAGGTAAATCCTGTTACTTTACAACCCTAGATTTAGCTAGTGGGTACTATCAGATCGAAATAGAAGAAAAGGACAAATTGAAAACAGCTTTTAGCACACAAGCAGGCCATTACGAATTCCTTAGAATGCCCTTTGGATTAAAAACTGCACCTGCTTCTTTCCGGCGAGCGATGGATAACATACTGCGAGGATTGCAGGGTATAAATTACCTCGTATACCTTGATGATATTATAATCTATAGTTCTAGTTTACCAGAACACTTAAATAAATTACGAATGATATTTAATAGACTTCGAGAAACAAATCTTACAACTAGATAAATCCGAATTTTTGTGCAAAGAAGTATTGTACTTAGGTCACACAATCACAAAGGACGGTTTAAAACCAAATAATGATAAAGTAAAAGCTATATTAAACTTCCCTATTTCAAAAACTACAACTGAAATTAAAAGCTTTTTAGGATTAATAGGTTATTATAGGAAATTCATCAAAGATTTCGCTAAAATTACTCAACCTCTTACAAATTGTTTAAAAAAGAAAAATAAAATAATTATTGACGAAAACTATAAAAAAGCTTTCCAACAATGTAAAGAAATTTTAACAAATGCATCCTTTTTACAGCACCCAGACTTTGAAAAACCTTTCGTGTTAACTACCGACGCATCTAATTACGCAATAGGAGCCGTGTTATCACAAGGTCCTATAAACAGTGACAAACCAATAGCTTATGCGAGTCGAACTCTTAATGAAGCTGAGACTAGATACAGTACAATAGAAAAGGAGTTATTAGCCATCATTTGGGCTGTAAAGTATTTTCGACCTTATTTATATGGTGGAAATTTACAATTTATACAGATCATAGACCATTGGCCTGGCTAAATTCAATTAAAGAACCCAATAGCAAATTAACTAGGTGGAAATTAATATTAGCAGAATTTGATTACGACATAGTATATAAAAACGGAAAACAGAACGTTATAGCTGATGCTGTGTATCCCGTGTCAGATTAAATGTTTTAGAAGACGTTTCCATGAAACCAAATATGCCAAGATCCCCTAGCCCTATTACAATTTCATCAGACTCCGAAAATGCGGAAATAGATAGAAAATCTCCTTACTCTATAATGACACCCAGTAGTGACGCTACCACCTTATCAGCTATTAAACTCCGATTAGCCTTCACACAGTTACTATACATTCAATTAATGATATAGGAACGAATGGCATACCTATACCAAAAGAAGCTATAGATACCAAACCGAATCAATTTTTACTTTTCACTTGGAATAGAAATGAAATTGCTGTAAAAAATTTATCTAGAAATAAACAAAGAATCTTAGAAGTACATTTGCCAACAAATAGACCCGATTTAATAAAATAATTTTTGAAAGAATACACAAAACCAAAAGTAAAACATTTCATATACTTTGAAAGTGAGGTAGATCGTAAACAATTTGTAGATGCAGTAATTACTTTGTTTAAAAAAGATTCAGTACAATTTTATGAACGAGTTATTTATGTAGAAGATGAAAACGAACAACGTGAGATTATCCTTAAATATCATAAAGGTATAACATGCCACCGAGGAATAAGAGAAACTTGTATAAGATTAAATTTGATTACTTGTATTAGAACAAACAGTATCAAGTGTAATAAATGCCTGTGATTTGTGTAGAAAAATGAAATATGATAGAAAACCATTTAAACCACAACTTCAGTTAACGCAAACTCAAGATAGACCTTTCCAAGAATTATTTATAGACTTATTTAGTATAGAAGGAAAATATTTCTTAACCATAGTAGACGCTTTCAGCAAATTAGGACAAGCAATAGAGATAGCTAATAGGTCAACCCCAGAAGTAACAAAAGCTATAATTAAGTATTTTTCCTTCTATGGAATACCTACTAAAATAAGCGCCGATCCTGGCTCTAAATTTAACAATGCACTTCTTAAAGAAATGTTATCTTTTCATAAAATAGAACTTCACATAGGAACCCCGCATAACCCTAACTCAATGGGACATATAGAGAGATTACACTCTACAATTACAGAATTATATAGACTAGCATAGTACGAACAAAAACTTAGTGACGCTGCTTCAATTATGACGTATGTAATTATGGCATACAATCAAACCATACATTCAACTACAGGGTAAACACCGTTTGAAGTAGCATTTGGACATACAGACTTGAACAGTACCTATAATACAGATTTTAATAAACAATATACGCAACAATTAGTTAAAGATCATGTAAAACGAACTAAATATCTTTATAAATACTTAACCGATAGAATGATAAAAAAAAGAAGGCATTCAAACTAAACGAGGTGGAGAATATGAATTCGATATTGAAGTAGGGGACAAAATTTTTATTAAAGGCGTAAATACTCGTCGAGGAAAAGATAAACCTCGTTATCAAAAAGCCAAAGTAACCGAGAAAAATTGCCGTAATATTTTACCTGTAAAAACAAAAAATAGCGATACTAAAGTTCATATTAAAGACATTAAACGTCCTCCACAGGTACGTCCTCATGATGACCCAAGCCATCCTCGTCCAGGGCCTTCATCTCGACCGGATTGAGAAGAATCCAGGTTTACTTCCAATAAAAGAAGGTCAAGCTATTATTAGCAATGATAAATGGACTATTGTCAAAACATTAGATTTAAGTTCTATTTATGAAGATTTAAAATATAACGTAGATAAGTATAATGAATTTAAGTTAACCTTTAAAGAAATCAATTTATCTAGTTCCTTAGAATTTGATAATGTGCAGACACAAATAGAAAACGTAATTTTCGTAACACAAACTAAATATAAACAATTAGTACCGGGACACTACAGGAAAAAGAGAGGTCTTATTAACCCATTAGGGTCTTTATTAAAAATCATTACGGGAAACTTTATAATGACGATGCTATTAAATACGATAAAACGATTAGTGAACTTAAAGGAAAACAAAATTTATTTGAACAAAAGATTACAATCCTCTCCGAAATGGCTGATGTAATAGTAAATAATACCGAAGTAATGCATAATAATCTCATCCTATTAAGTAAAGAAATTAATTTTATTAAAAATTCATTAAACGAAACATATTATTCTAATATCTTAAATAAAGCTATTCAAATGCATAACTTATTTATACATAACTTTCAAATTATTCTTATGAGATTGGATGAAATTGAGACCGCCGTAGCTTTTAGTAGAGTTAAGGTCCTACACCAAAAGATTGTAGATAACAAAGAATTATTAAATGCTTTAAAACAAATAGAGAAAACTGATAGACTGGCATTTCCAGCTAAAAGCAGATATCTTGTAAAAATAGAATCCACCATAGAGTTAAAAGCTTATTTCAAGGAGAGACAAATAACGTTTATTATGAGCATTCCTTTAGTTTCAAAGGATATGTATAATTATTATAAAATCCTTCCCTTACCTGTCCTAAATTCCCGAAGCATTACTACCATTATCCCACCTAAATATCCTTACATATTGGTAAAAGAGGTGGTCACCAGGTCGCTCACCCATCCATGCAGAGAGATTGACGAAGACCTGTACTTATGCTCCGAGGATGACATCCCATCACACATAGAAGATAAATGCGTAGCAAGTATCCTAAAATCCGAAACCAGTTTTAGCACTTGTTATACTGTTCCAGTCGAAATCAATAGTTTGCAGATAAAGCCGATTCAAGAAAACTGTTTTACCATTTACTCCAGAGAACCAGTTACTTTAATGGAAACTTGTAAAGGCGACATCTCTCGTAAGATATTACGAGGTACTTACCTGTTGGAAATAGATGGAAAATGTGATGTGAAAATACAAAACATTTCCCTTAAAAGGAAACATACAGAAGAAACTTCAAAATCTTATCTGTTATAGGCTGTTATCAAACTTCAGAGGACCAAAACTCCGCCACCGACAAGGCATTGTCGGTGGCTTCGTAGAGGTCTCTGAGCGTGCAGGTGGCCGGGCACGCAGGACAGGACAGGAGATGCGTCATGGTTTGGGAAGAGACACCGCACCGGCAGGCCACCTCCGAGCAGTAGCCCCACCTGAATATGTTTTCCTTGCTTCGGCCTACGAGAGTCCGGAGTCTGTTTAAAGACTTCCATGTAAGCCATGGCAGGTCATGTCCAGGAGGGAGGCACTCCGATAACGGCAGAGATGAGGCCGAAGGGTATCTCTCCGTCCAAATATCCACTCTAGACTGAGAGGCTTCGCCAGTTAGTGGTTTTGTTTCTTTGACGAAGCTGTGTCGACTCTTCAGTCTTTGAGTGACGGACACGTGGTTGTTTAAAGGATGCCGGTGATCCGCTTCCATTTTGGCCCTTTCAAGAGAGCTGGCCACATCTCTACGGACGTCCGGAGGGGCAATGCCAGCCAGGGGATACAGCTTCTCCACAGGTGTAGGTTTCAGGCAGCCTGTTATAATCCGACACGTGTCATTAAGAGCTGCATCCACCTGTTGCACGTGTGCTGAGCGGCTCCAAAGTGGGCTAGCATATTTGCCCGCGGAGAAACAAGAAGCCTAATTAGAATGGAAGACTGACGCGATATCAGAGTTTCTAATGAATTGAAGCATATATACAACCTCTGACAGAACACCGTCGGAGCCGCGGTTCCGACGGTGTTCCATGGAGTAATTACAAAGAGGAGATGCCGTTTGAAATGGCGCAGTGATGTGATCATTGGCGCCTCGCCGACACAAAAGTGGGCGGAGCTTGCCATTGCTCGTGCTCCATGATATGAGCCACGGCCGAAACCAAGTACCCCGCACGTCTGCCTGCCGCCCCGTGTAGCCTTACAAACACTTTCTTACAAAACGCTTATTACGGCATCTCCTCTTTGTAATTACTCCATGGAACACCGTCGGAGCCACGGTTCCCTAGGCATAACACCTCGCCTGGCGGAAAGTAATTCCCTTTGCGGCGGTCGAGCATAACACCATCGCTCCCGACGTGATTGGAAGCAGCCTTCTTCTTCTTCATCATCAACATTCTCCAATCTTCAACATCTCTCATCCTCTCAAGCCTCATCCATCATTTGGTCAGCAGCAGTAGTTTCACAGCAAGCCAACTACAAGGGTATCTCCAGGTCCATCGCAGCCGACTCACTGAGCTTCCTGGTCCTGCAACCATCCTCACAACTCAAAGCACTTCAGCGACCGGCATATCCATCGCAGCCCACGTCTGGTACTCACGGCCGGTCACCGCACACCAGCCTGGCAGTTCTGCACAAGACATCCACCGGCGCCAACAAGTCAACATCGCTCAACTACAGTCTCGACTCACGGCAGACTACGAGCACGTAACGCAATCGCTCACGCCCGACTCACTGGGATTATCGAGCAGCAGCAACTACGCTTTCGACTCACTGGGACGTCAAGCAACTGGCACTTGCAAGTTACATCCGAAGCACAGACTGCACATGAAGACCAACAAGACCTTCGGACCCTTCGGTCTTGGGAGGGAGGGAGTCCTGTGGCGACACCATCGCCCAGTAAATAACTACAACTCCTACGCAACAGATGGCGCTAAAGAGCAAAACTGAAATTCCCATAAAAGAAGCCTAATTAGAATGGAGGACTGAAACGCGATATCAGAGTTTCTAAGGAATTGGAGCATATAATACAACCTCCAACAGAACACCGTCGGAGCCGCGGTTCCCCAGGCATAACACTTCGCCTGGCGGGAAGTAATTCCCTTTGCGGCGGTCGAGCATAACACCATCGCTCCCACCGTGCTCCAAAATACCTAGGTAATTTTTGCTTTCTTGCAGTTCGAGATGGCCAATAAAGCTGCGTGACGTCATCACTATAAAATCTTTAAAATTAAATAACAAAATAAATAAATTTTAAGAATTTTTTCGTTTAAATTGTATCTCCGAAATAGTCTATTCTATCAATAAAATATATAAAATACACAATTTATTTTTTACTTGACTAGCAATTGACGCCCAGGATACCTACGCATTCTTACTTTTATGTCCATCTGTGTCAAAGAATAATATTACTCCTAGCGGAGTATCTGTGTGTATTTCATGTATTGGAAACCTAAGTGTGCATAATATGTATCACAGTATGTTTGTTTAAATGACTAATCGAAAACCAGAATGGAGTGAGGAGTGATTATTGGAAATCGAATGATTTTCATTTTACCACCACGATTTCGTTTTACGACTACAGAGGTACTTTTTAATAATATGAAACAGACATTTATGACGTAAACAGATGGAAGGTATGCTATTATTTAGCGTATGAGTGAGTGAATGTTGTTTCAGGTGTAAAAAAGAGATGTCGCCATATAGATCCGAATAAGTGTAAAAAGAATAACAACTATTACTTGCTATTTATGTTTACTAATGTTCCGTCTGTTTACGTCTCTTATGTCTGTGGGGGGCAGTGTCAGACGGAGATCTCAAAAATAGGCACTCGGCCGGCACTCCACATAGGTACGTTTTATTTCATTTTATTGACAACTAGTGAGTGGTCACTGTCAATTTTCTGTCAACAATCTATGTCATTTTTTCGGACGTGGTCAATATCGAGCTAGCGTCAGCGATAGTGTTGTGGTTGTTAAGATGTTGATATTTTTTACTATTTATTTATTCATGTACAAAATTGTCCCAGCCAAAAGTCTGTCCATTTCACCGATGGGATTAGTTAGTCTATTTTTTACTACCGTAAGTGGGGTCAATGTGTTTTTTAAATCGTGTCAAATTAATACCGTTTACATTTGAGGATTTTAGGATGATGACATTTGAAGCAATCACCGTAGCAAGTATGTATGTGTAAGTACCTACTTTATTTTTGACTGTGTATCTAGTTAAAAATAAATAAATAAAGCTAGGACCCCATGGACCTAAAGTTTCGACACCGAGAGGAGAGGTGATAAATATATGCACAGATTGTCGTACAAATATAATATAAACAAAATGTCATAAAAAAAAAAAAAAATTCAATTTGTTTACAAACGGCGTCGTCATTTCCTAAATTAACTTTATGTTGGATCTATTGATAATTGAACTGTTTTGTAACACCCATATTCTTAAACCTTCACTCAAACTCAACTCAACCTTACTCCACCTCATTGGTATGATTAGTCGTCACAAGCTTCCTTGACTTGAGATGATTTCTCATTGGAGTTGAGTATCGAACTGTCAAATATAAGGTTGGTCGAGAGGTACCTTGAGGCGTCCTTAAAATGTAATAAAGTGGATATAAATTGGATTTTTCTACTTTTGGCCCAGGTATCTACTTTCTTTATTTTATTTTTAACTCTATTCTTTTGTAATTTTCAATTTTTGTGTTTAGAAATGTTATTAAAATGTGTGGTGACGTTCCTCATTGGAGTGTGCTTAAGCAACCAACTAAGTATGTTGTTTTCAAGGAAAGTTCGAGGATTTCCTTGTGGCGCCCTCGAATGAGTTTGAGTGAAGGACGTCCATGAGGTTATGTTTAAGAATACGGGGTAAGTCTACGCGATAGTTTTACGATAATATTTGACAGACTATCGATTGCTATCGCACGCGACAACACTATACCTTCGAACGAGCACGAGCTGTCATTTGTTTTGTTTGCAAATTTGCGATATGCGCTGTTGGTTGAGGAGTGCTAAATAATAATCAAAAAAATTCTAAATTTCTGAAAGAAATACTACCAATGAAACTTATCAAATTAACATCTAAGTATACTGTATCTTAATTGTATTGAACATGGTTAGGCATAGAAAAGTGGGTAATGTTCAAATAAAACATGGTAATGAAACCAGCAGTAGTTCAGGAAGCAGCGAAAGTTCTATCGCCAGTAAGACTTTTAAGGTCCGTTCGATATGGAAGACCTTGATAGGCTGCGTCTGTTTCTTAATAGCCGTGTACGTTGGTACTTTAGGCTACTTGGAGACGAGAGTCAACACTCCTTTCGATGACGAAAAGGTAAGCGAATTATATATTTCATTGCAAACCGGCGTTTCTGTTTGATTCGTTTTATGGCAGTAACTTCGTTATTCCAGAGGTTCTGATTCTTGAGGACCGATTTCCAGAGGTATTGATATTATTATAAGCGTAAGAGCAGTCAATGATGGGACGAATTGGTATTTTTTTCGGCACTAAAATGTTTGTAATAATGCCGAAGTTAAAACAGTATAATCGCTCTTTTGGTCAACCTTTTACCAGGGCAATGTTTAATAAACATTACAAATTGTAAATTGTAATCGTATTTTACAAGTTACAAGTCTACAACTTTCTGTTTAATAAAAAATAAAACTTACAAATTTACAATGGTGGGAAATTTACAAAATTGTCAAATTGTAGCTACAATTTACATATTTGAAGGGAAAACTGCTTTATTAAACGCACATTTCTAATTACAAGTTTACATTTTTTGTAAATTGTTGTATTATTTCTACTGGGGGTCAGATTCAGTGTCAGAAGTTTACAATTTTGTGCATCAGGCCAATTAATGAGGAAACTTCATCTTTAAATACTGAATATTGCCTTATTAAAATTTATTAGTGACAAAAGTGATGAACTGATATAGCAAAATTTCAAAAAAAGTATTTTAATATTAAGGTTCGATAGATAAAATTGTCTTTGTTTTCGGAAATTATGATGACAAGGGTAATTTTGTGATTATTCTCCATAACTTTGTTGTGATGCAATGTAAAAATATACCAAATATTATTTTTTTTATTATTAAAAGTTACTACACTCTCTTGATTCAATGAGTCTGTAAAAATAACTGACAATAGTAAATTGTATCTTACCATTACATATTTGTAGATACAATTTATCTTTAAAATCTACAGGTGTTTTCTACAAATGTAAAAGTTTATTAAACAGCAATTGTAATGCAAATATTTATAAGGCTTTTGCTTGTAAAGTTTTCACATAATTGTAACTTGTCAAAAAATTCTACAAATTTGTCACCTTTTTACAAAATTGTCGAATTGTAATATTTATTAAACAGGGCCCTGCTGTCAAATCTAGGACCCTGATTAAAATGTACCCCGGTCTCTGAAGTGCAAGAATAGATTTACTCTATTGTACCATTCAATGGGTACAAAGGTGTAATTATATTTATAACTAGCTTTTTCCCGAAGCTCGGCCTGCATCTTAAAGTAGCCTATGTATGACCCCGTGTCTTTAATTATATTCATACCGATTTTCATCAAAATCCGTTCAGCAGTTTGGCCGTGAAAGCATTACAGATAGACAGACTTTCTCATTTATGATATTATAATATGGATGTGCAATTTACTTCAAACTCTCCAAGTAAAATATGCAACTGGAAAAAAATGTTTGGATGAAGATAAGAGATGAGAAGGAGATGTTCAAGGCGGGAAGAGAGTAGCAGCATATTGGGCTAAACAAATTAGAAAGTTATTGAAAAACGAAGAAGAAAGAGATGAAGAAGAGGTGGGTTTAATTGCAGGTGGTGCAGGACTCTGGTCTTGCTGTACCAGACCGGTACTGGGGCACATATCGACCAGGTGTCTACATGGGCATGAAGAGTAGGGAGCCAAGGTCACCGGTTTTTGGTCTTATGTGGTACGAGTTGACAGCAACATCTCGCAAAGGAATCAGGTAAGATATTCATTATTTATTTTAATACAATACTTGGCTCCTTGGCAGTAACTCTAAGCTGAGCACTGATAGCAAACTCCTAAATTATAAAACGGTCATTAAACCAGTCTGGACTTACGGAATTAACTGTGGTGTGCCAGCTGTGCCTCAGACTTAAACAAAATACACAGAACCGAAAATTAGATTCTTAAGAAAATTAGTAATGCACCATGGTTTCTAAGGAACACCTTAACATGGAAACATTAAAGGAGACAATGAAAAGCAGCATGCTGAAAACACAGATTACAGAATATATGCTATACAGATATTCAACCGCCACGCATTGAACTCGCCAACTTTCCTGCTTAGTCTCAATACAAAGTCATTGTTACGCCATCTATCGTAAATATAAGAAGTTACAAATTAAGATTTATAACTTATATTTTAGGTTATAGAAATTAAGTGCGTTTATAAATAGCATTTTAAAAAGTCAGTTTTTTTTTTCGCCAAAAATAAGCGAGTTCAGTACTTAATTAAATATTTTTATCTTTGAAGCGCCATCTTACATCAAACAGCAAAAGTTATTCTTTTTATTAGGCAATGAGACCCCATGCCGAAATAAAAGCCTCCACCCAGCTTACCATCCCTGGCTACATATGTCGTCTGAAGAGAAGCCGAAGGTCAATCAACACATCAGCTCAAAGCCTGAAGACTTAGATTTAAATCAAATCAAATAATTTATTTATGCAACATAGGTATTTAAGAACATGCAGTTGTTACAGATAATAGGAAACGCTGTTTTGTTAGGAGCTTGAAAACTTAGCAAGCTATTATCGTGGTTGGTCTTGGATTAATTTTTAATTATTTCAGGTGTTATTTTGCAGGTATATCACTTACAAAATTATTTTCTACCTTTTATCTCTGAAATTAGAATCTACCATCTGGTACCCTTTCAGAGTCACTATATTCAAATTTTTGATATAACATGGGCTATCAGGTAGGGTTAAAAAAAAAACATTTCCACAGACATTGGTGCGACCAAGGTGACAACCTAGCGTCGTACGGTTGGCTCCGACACGATGGCGTCTCGTTTGGGGAGCAGCGGATATTGGACCCCCCTCATAACATCACCACGTCTTTTATAAAGACTCCTGGAGGAGAACATGGTGGGCATTGGACTGTGAGAATCAGTGTCAATGCTGAGGTGAGTCTTAGTCAAAATATTCATTCATATTGTGTAAGTTACATGGTCAACTGATCCTATACATCCTGCTGTCACGTGTTTTTGACCGCTAAATGGCGGCAGGCTTAACGTGCCTCCCGAAGCACGAAACTACAATAAAAAAGTACATAAACAAGAACATAAATGCACAAAATGATAATGTTGACACTGCCATACAGTAGTCCTGAAACAATACAGCATATTACTGGTGCCTGCAGATCCATAACGCAGACCGATTACAAACACCAACACGATCAGGTTGCATCCATTATTCACCAATATCTAGCTTCTAAATATAACTAAATTAAACTTAATCAACGAAAAAACAGCATACTATGAATACACACCTCAAGTAGTTCTGGATTCATCTGAATATAAGCTGTTTTGGGACCGGACATCACACTATGATAAAAACAAAAAATCAGTATATCTAATTGATATTGCGATTCCCAATACCCACATTACAACCACTTCACCGAAAAAATTACAAAATATACCGAATATTATAATATTACCGAGCAATAAAACTGAAAACACAGTGGCGTGTAGATACAGTAAAAACAGCTATCGTGATTTCATCCACAGCGGTCATACCTAAAACATTACACACTAGTTTAAAAACTTTAAATATCCATCCCCTTGCCTACATCCTCATGCAAAAAGCAGTGATATTAAATACGTGTCGTACTGTCAGAAAACTTCTTTTTTCTTCTTACTCATGAAACCGCTTGCGTTTGGCCACAAGCGCGCGTAAGTAGGAAAATTCCCAAAAAAAAAAACAAATTGGGAGAAAAACGACAAAATAAACAAATAAATTATAATAATAAAAACTCTTTATTGCAGTAAGAATACATAAAAAAAACCTTGCAGTTACTATCTTCATTATAAGGTGATTAATTAAAGTAACTTATTATTCAATGAATGAACAAATCAATAGGCTACTTGACTGTGTTCACATTTTGACATTTTTTAATACGGAACAATACATTCACTAAAAAGTAACCAATACCGAAAACAACAACAAAATTGGTAATTAACTTAAGCAGTAATTAGCATTTAAACTTTTGAGCGTGGTTGGGACGTCTTGCTATCTCTTTCGTACGCACGAAATCAAGTGGCAATGACGTCACTCCACCATTAAGTGCGTCCTTTTCTTGTTTCATGACAGTTTCCCCTTCCACAGAATTTTTATTGACCGGATTCAAAAAATTCTTTCTGTTTTCGAATTCACGAACTCAAATTTGTGATATGATATTTAAAAAAAATTAGTCAAGTAGCCTATTGTACTCTATCGCATTAGGTGACATAAAAGCTGTAGGTCTTCCTAATAAATAAATAAATATCTGTAATGATAAAGTCAGTAGTAATAAAGTGAAATAAATAAAAAAATATGCATGCATGAATCTTTATTTTATTAAAACTTTACGAAAAACATTAAACATGTCCTGTGAAACTGCTTATGCAGTGTGACTGCAGGTAACAGTCTCATTAGGTACACGTATTTCAGTTGTTTTGAACTGACAAATGTAAATAAAAAAAAAATATATTTCAGACTTTTTGTGTTCCATAAATTGTTAGTAGTTAACCATAGTTCTATGCTAGTTAGTACCTATCATGGAGCAATTACAAAGAGGAGATGCCGTTTGAAATGGCGCAGTGATGTGACCATTGGCGCCTCGCCGACACAAAAGTGGGCGGAGCTTGTCATTGGTCGTGCTCCACGATTGAAGCCACGGCCGAAACCAAGCACCCCGCACGTGTAGCCTCACAAATACTTTCTTACAAAACGCTTATTACGACATCTCTTTGTAATTGCTCCACCTATATAAGAGAATGAATCAAAATTTTATTTTCTAGAGCAACACAAACGTGCCATTTGTACTGATTTGGTACGGGGCGCTAGACGAGTCGCTCGGACCGGCGACCCCGCACTCGAGACTGTGGATTGAGAACGGGGAACTACTCGGACACACCCCACAGCTGCATAATTTCAAAGTCAGCCTGGTACCTCATAAAGGTTAGTGCCTATATGGTTATGATGCCCTGGCACTTGGTTTTAATTTTTCCTTTTCACCCGGCTGCAGTGAAGCCAAAAAGGAGAGCTACGTGTTTGTGTTAATGAATGAATGAACAATTTATAGCATCACTAGCTTTTTCCCGCAGCTCCGCCTGCGTCAAAAAGTAGCCTATGTTTGACCCCGGGTCTTCAACTATATTCATACCAAATGTCATCAAAATCCGTTCAGCTGTTTGGCCGTAAAAGCGTAAAAGACAGACAGACAGACTTACCCATTTATGGCACTCCATACACCAGCGGCGAGCCCGATACCTATTACTCCTTCGTTTCAGTCGCGTACGCACGTTCGTCAATGTGTGTGTTAGTCGTAGGGTTGGTTATTTGCCGTATTTGCGTCATAGTCGTCGCAGCGGCCGCGCGGCAAAAGCGATATCCTTGCATTGTTTTGCTTTCGATTTTTACCCTAAATCTGCGCGCTTCGGTGCGATATCTGTTTCGCTTGGGAGGGTGTGAGTGTCCGTTCTGTACGTTAGTACTATTAAGAGTTCTGTAACAGAACACTAAAAATGGAATAATTTTTATTTAGGCAAAATAATCCACAAATCGTACTCGGAAGCGTACGCGCCAGGGCTTCATGTTCTCAAAGAGAAGTTGTATTCTCTAATGAAGGCGGAACGACACGACACTCTCGGGAGGGTCACCAGTCTGCGGCCGGATTCCGATTTAGATAACAAGGTATATTACGTCACTTTTATTAAATACTAGTTGTTTCCCGCAGCTCCGCCTGCGTCAAAAAGTAACCTATGTTTGACCCCGGGTCTTCAATTATATTCATACCAAATTTCGTCAAAATCCGTTCAGCGGTTCGACCGTGAAAGCGTAACAGACAGACAGATTTTCGCATTTATAATATTGGTATGGATTTTAGTGCCTCTCCATTACTGAAGGTTGGCAGTTCACCATCAGTTGGATATCTGCCATTTTTAAAAAAAATCTCGAATTTTCTTTCCACTTGCTCCTAAGTCATGTTTTTTCAACTACCAGCTCGCCTCTTCCCTTGCATTTTGTAAGGTGCATTGTAATCAATTGAAGGTTTAGCATTAAATTGTTCTAAAAGTTTTAAGCATTTTGCTTAATATTTTGTACAAGTTTTTGTAAATTTTTTTTTTTTAGGATAAAGACGTGAACTTCGTCCCCATACAGCTTCTAGTGGAAACTCCTTTCGTCCTAGACGTAGTTTACACCACGGAAGATCTGCCGACTCCGCCTCTCAAAGGGGACGAGTATACCAGGGCTTTAGAAGATAAAAAGAAGCATTTCGATGCCGAGTTCGAAGACAAATTCATGCTAGCGCAGAAAGGGTGAGATTTTAACCGCTAATAATAATATGCTGTTGTTGTGGAATCAATTTATATATATTTGATTATAATATTGGCTAATTGGGTACAATTAAATTTATAAATGAAAACAGAATATAAAATTGAATGTGAAATTTAAATTGTCACAAGAATTAATGAAACGAATGAATAAAAATAATAACATGACTTCAAATTCTCCAAAGGGCCTCTACGCGTTGGATCAATATCCCCGCGCAAGCCTCTCAAAGGACCGGGGTAACCCGTGAAATCCAAAAGGAGATATAATAATGATGTCGACAAAGGTAGAAAAAATAAAATGTCAATATTCATGCCTTAACCAAATTTAAACACAGTCAAGTAGCCTATTAGCGCTGTTATTTATTTATTTATTAGGTGTGCAAAACAGTATTACAACCAAAAATATTCTAAAATAATAATGTTATTAAAAAAAATACAATGGCCAGTTGTTAATAGACAAGATAGACATACAAAGTGCATGTCTCATCTCAAGTTGATGAAGTTCACAATGAAATGGAATTGAATGGACAATAAGTAAATATAACATTACAATCATGCTTTGTAAATAACTAAATCATATTTATGCTACTAGTACAAAAAAAGAAAAGAAAACCGACTTTGTGTTTGAAGTAGTGAGAGATAAATCGGTTTCAGCCGCAATCAGTCCACTGCTGGACTTAGGCCTCCCCCAAATTGAGGGGTTGTTGCCATACTCGCCACGCTTGGCAGGCGGGTTGGCGAGCGCAGTTTCAGCGGCTTATCGTACTTCCGACGCTGCTGCCCATCGGAAGTATTCTTAAACTAGGGAAGGGTGGGATGTGGTTGGGTTTGGGGAAAGGATGAGGTACTAGGATGCTACTGACTTGGATGGGCATGGGTTGACTCAGTAGCAGCTCGGGTAAGTCGGGCTCGCGTACCAGTGTGTTATGTATCCAAGCCATCGGACAGATGCTTGAAAAAAACACCCCTAACTTAGAGACAAATAATAGTTGTTACCTTCAATTTTATCAAAGGTTCTCTATAAAAATGTATGGACAACCTATAACCTTATTTACTGTCTACTAGGTATTCAGAAGATGACATAACCATCGCCCGAGCAGCCATGTCTAATATGATTGGTGGGATTGGATATTTCTACGGTGCGGGACGAGTGCAGTCTCAGCATACCAGGGAGCCAGTTCCGTATTGGAGAGCGCCGCTGTATACTGCTGTGCCTAGCAGGTTGGTTTTTAATGTTTACAGCCTTGGATACAAGCTATTTAGGTGTTTTACGGTCCCGGATATAAAAGCTCTTTCATGATTCTTTCGTCCATAATCTAAAAGTGCAGTCTTAGTATACTAAGATTGCACTTTTAGAGTATACCAGGCAATCAGTTATCCTATTTCTGATAGTGTGAATTCACTCAACACAAACTAATTAGTTTTATTGATAACTAGCTGTTTCCCGCAGCTCCGCCTCTGTCAAAAAGTACCCTATTTTGTACCCCGGGTCTTCAATTATATTCATATGAAATTTAATCAATATCCGTTCAGCGGATTGGGCGTGAAAGCGTAACAGACAGACTTTCGACAACATTTATAATATTAGTATGGATTACTGCCTCCGTGGTCTAGTGGTTAAGGTGTTCGCCTTCGACTCGGAGGTCGTGAGTTGGAATCCCACGGGAAGCATACTTTGTTTAGTTATATTCAGTTTGGTTAGGACATTGCAGGCCTGAATCACCTGATTGATCTAAGTGACGATTCCGTGCTTCGGAAGGCACGTTAAGCCGTTGGTCTCGTCTGCCATTTGGTGGTCGTTAGCGGTTCACGGCCAAACCGCAGAACGGATTTTGATGAAATTTGGTATGAATATAGTTGAAGACCCGTGGTCAAAGATAGGCTGCTTTTTTGACGCAGGCGGAGCTGCGGGAAACAGCTAGTCATATATAACATATAACCCACTCAATATGAATGAATGACTATGATTCCTGTGGAGCAGGTCATTCTTCCCTCGCGGTTTCCTCTGGGACGAGGGTTTCCACGGCCTCCTCATTGGAAGGTGGAACTCGGCCATTCAGATGGACATCGCTGCACATTGGCTGGACCTCATCAACGTGGAAGGCTGGATACCAAGGGAACAAATATTAGGTTTGTTTTTTTTTTATTTCATGTACACACTGTAAATACACATTGGAAACTTAACATCTACACTAATATTATAAAGAGGAAAGATTTGTATTTTTGTGTGTATGTTTGTAAAACTACTGTGCCGATTTCCAAAATTCTTTCACCATTGGAAAGCTACATTCACCCTGAGTAACATAGGCTATATACCGCAGGTGGAGCTGCGGGAAACAGCTAGTTAGGAATACTTGGCACAAGGGTTGTACTTATTTCTAATGAAATTTCTTCTAGCAGACCCGAGAACTTTGAAAAAGGCAAAGTGACGTAATAATATATATCGTAAACTAGCCGTTTCCCGCAGCTCCGCCTGCGTTTCTTGCTAGCCTATGTTTCTTGAACTTTCTATGGGTCTTGAACTATATTCATACTAAATTTCATCAAAATCCATTCAGCGGTTTGGCCGTGAAAGCGTAACAGACAGACGGACAGACTTTCGCATTTATAATATTAGTATGGATATGCAATAATAACATACGAAGAAATTAATAACGTGAAAGCCGAGAGAGAAAATCTTTCTTAGCACCCGGACTTGGCCCACGGGGTTACCGCCATGTGGCATGTTGACTCGACGATAATTGTTCAGATTGTCATTAGTACGAATGGATTAATAGCGAAGAGTCTCGACCGTCATCTAGAGAGACTCTCGCTTGGCAGTTGGGTCAAGGCACAGATGCAGAAGGCAGTACTTCTGACCACCGGCAGCTTGGGTCTAACTCCGCTGTCGATGGGTGCCCCGTTTTTGTATATTTTTAAATATTGTTTTTTTTTTTTACAATTAATATTTAAAAATGTATTGAAAAAGAAATAAGACTAATAAAAGAATAATTATAAAAACTCTTAAAAAATTTAATAAAAAATACTATTAATATTTATTACACACATCGTTCAGAGTTGTACGAAATGTTCTCTTTGACCCTGACGACCCCATCACGGTGGCCAATCGCCCCCTTGAGAATTTCCGGCCTCCCCGGAGATCGGGATATTCATTAGGATCACACCACCGCACCCGCCGGCGGGTGCGACGTAGTAGGAACAGAGACAGTTTACTAGGTACCAAAATGTATCAGGGCGCTTCACGCCACCGAAAGGCTCTTAGTAGGCCCTTCAGGCACAATAGTGTCGGCCCTTATGGTATTGAGCGTTTGCTACCGCTCGCGAGTCTGCATCGCTCGCTTGATCAAAGGCAAAGCCCATGGCCGAGGTTCGTCCTAACTGGGAGCCCCTTGCGCTTTTGCCGAAGAAGCTGAGTGGCCAAAAACCTTCGCCTAAAACTGTCCCGCTGTAATTTCCAAAGTTCTCTATAGCTAGAAATGTTCGTCCGGTTAAAAAAAAAAAAAAAAAGTGTTGTACGAAAAATGACGTAAGCTCCGCCATTCCACCAGTCGACACGCCGTCTCCTCTTCGTATTTGCTCCATGCATGATAACGTGGTGCGTTTGGAAGATTTTCAGTTGTGACAACAAAATGACAAAATTAGCATAAGAATAGGCTAGTTTCTTAAAAAAATATAATTAGTCCGTCGAAAATATTGGAGATGTATTTTTTTCTTTTTAAAATTAAACAAAGAATGATATGGCGCGTTAAAGTTCCGTGTGACGTCACAGTCTGCTACACTTTTTCGCAATATGTGACGTCACGAGCCCCCACTCCTAAACTTTGATGCGTCATATCTTTATTATTTATCGCTCAATTGAAAAAAGAAAAAATACGTCACTAATATGGAAACTAGCCTATTATCGGCGTGTAGATCACTTATGGGAATGGGGCAAAGATGGTCCAAACCCTAACCACTGGACCACGGAGGCAGTTTAGCTTATATTTTAAAATGTATTACCAGGATCGGAGGCACTAGCAAGAGTTCCCAAAGAGTTCGTGGTACAAAACAACGCTGCCGCCAACCCGCCCATGCTGCTTCTGCAACTGGCAAGATTAGTGAAAACGCAACCACGCCTGTTTGAACCGCACGCGCCTCACAGACGCACACTAGACCGCATGTTCACAAGGCTGCAGGTCAGTTATGTTGTGTTGGTGCAATAGGGAACTAACCTACAACATACAAAAAATAGACCCATACAACCAATGACATTAATATCATTGCATGTATGTAAATAAGAAAAATTAGGCCATTGAAATGTATATTGTACAACATACATTAATTAAATTATATTAATATGTAAATTAGGGTTTCGTACCTCGAAAGGAAAAACGGAACCCTTATAGGATCACTTTGTTGTCCGTCCGTCCGTCTGTCTGTCAAGATTTTTTCAGGAACGCGTGAAGGTATCAAGCTGGAATTTATATCAAATACTCAGGTCTACTGTCCCTTGGAGCTGTGAAAAAATTAAACTTCTAAGCCAACGCAATAAAATGATATAGCCGTTTATGCCGCAAATTTTCGACACTCGCAAGGGAATCAAAACCTCCAGGGTACTTCCAGTGAATTTAGAACCTTGAAATTTGGTACGAAGCGAAAACCGTAAATTTTTTGTGACATCATACAATAAAAATATTTTTAATAATTTGAAACTTACTGCCCCATTCCTCGTGAACGCGATACCTACAGTTTTTTTCCAAACCCTCCGTGCGCGAGTCCGACTCGCACTTGGTCGGTTTTTCTTCTTATACAATGAAGGATATTGTATTGTAAATCCCCCTTTTGGTTCCAGGCGTGGTACCAATGGTTCCAGAGCACACAGAAAGGTGAGGAACCCGCGACGTATCGCTGGCGAGGTCGCGAAGACAACGGCGACCAGCTGAACCCCAAAACATTGACTTCCGGCCTCGATGATTATCCTAGGTAAATACGAATAGGGTTAAATGATAATGAATTATTCTGTGTGCCTTCTCCTTATACATATACACCGTGAAATTTTTGTCGTTTTGGATCCATCGTCCAGTGACTCCATTCATGCAACTGAACAACTTTCCCCAAGATACATGGGTCCAAAAATTCACTCCAGATTTCGACCCATGTATCTTGGGGAAAGTTGTTTAGTTGCATGAATGGAGTCACTGGACGATGGGTCCAAAACGACTAAAATTTTACTGTGTACATATATATTTAAATTAAACTTTCAAAACGGTTTTTATCGCGTTCACGACTAAACCTCTGGACCGATTTTGACTGGCAACCGGGAGCCCCTTGCGCTTTTGCCGAAGAGGCTGAGTGGCCAAAAGCCCTCGCCTATAACTGTCCCGCTGTAATTTCCAAAGCTCCTTGTAGCTAGAAATTTTAGTCCGGATAAAATAAATAAGAAATTTAAAAAAAGATCTGAATCGTCAGTCTTAACCAGTCATGGGTCTGACACTTCGATGCACTATCCTCGTTTTACTCTGACTCTTGATGAGTTGTCTCCTAAATGTTAGTATGGGAGAGATACAGGTAGACCAGGTAGATAGATTGGTTGTGGATCATCGTATGACGAAGGGGGGTCGTGTGCGTCTGCTTTAACCATGATTTGAGATATCGGCCTCCTATCGGGACGAACAGACCCTCTGGCCATTTTAATAAGATCTTTATGACAACTGATTGTTAAACTAATCATATCTCTCACATCAAAGAGAGCTTTCATTACCGCCATGCTGTCATGGCCTGCCCTTTTCGTCATTATGTTTTGAATGTGTTGTTATAGAGCGTCTCATCCGTCGGAAATTGAACGACACGTAGATTTGAGATGTTGGATGTACGCCGCAGCTGACAGTATGAGGACCATCGCCTTTGTGCTGCAGAGGGACACTAGCAAGTAAGATATCGTGTAGATTAACATGGTCGATTGACAATGTAAACTATACGAAATGAATGGAATAGAATAATTTTTTTTTAAAAACATTTCATACACACATAAGCGGTTACAAACACGATATTATACAATTTATTAATTTTTTACCTGCCTGGTTGTCTAAGATGTTTAGAGTTTTGTTTGTGCTGTAGCTAGTGATGTACAAGGCTCGAGCTCTCTGAGTCCTTTTGTCTAGAGCTCGGTTTTGTTAACAAGGTTCGCCTCGTTTGTATGAAGTTCGACGACTCGGGAGTCTTTTTCAGAGCTCGAGCCTTTTTGCAAGCTTGACAGATCTCTAAGCTTTTTCAGGGCTCGAGTCTTTTTCACCGCATTAATCTTTTCTGCTCTTTAATTGTGCTGATGAATGAGGACAAGTAGAGGTGAAATACAATAAATTAAGCAACTACGGTACCTTTTAAGACATAAGATTATCATCTTTTTGAACTCTAATTGTCGAGACTCAAGTCAGATTTGCTCGAGCTCTTTAAAGGGCTCGTACTCTGTCGATGACTCGAGGCGTGGCTCAGAGAGCTCGCGTCTCGGCTAGACTCGGGGTTATGAGCCCACCGAGCTCACTGAGACCGGCCAATCCGCCTCGAGGCTTCAAAATTAGAACTCGACGTCTCGAGTTTTGTACATCACTAGCTGTAGCTAGTGGCAGAAAGCCTTAAAACATTTGCTCATCCCTTTCTGTAACCTATCCTACAAACTAAAGTAAAAAATCTACTTACCTATTTTAGTTAAGATCGCCTATCCATAGATTAAGGGGTTTTTTGGTGCGCGCACCAAATATGTTGGGGCACCGTGACTCCTCAGAAGGCGGTGGCTGAAAACCAGTGCTAGTCATGCTGCCATGTCTAGCGTAATACTGAGCCGCCACCTATTGAGACGTCTGTCATGCATATATTGTAATTTGTCAATCAATTTTGTAAATCATTTTCTCTATATTGATAAACGTTTCAATAAATTTAATTATATTTTACATACTAATATATGAGTCAGCAGCGTGTGTACGTTGGAACACTCACAGATACAACTATGAGTAAAGCGCTGATTTTCAACCATAGCCCATACGAGTAAACAGTCGAAAGCTAATTTGATTGAGAGGCGAAAGTACAGTGCGAAGCTCAGAAATGAAGGCGGAAGGCAGACGTGAGGGGAGCTCGGTTTGGCCGTGCGAAGCCCCGTTTGACGATCCCCTCTACTTGCCAATAGATGACGCTAGCAAATCGATAATTTCGACATAAAAAATATATTTATATTTCTTTATATTACAGATATATTGTACATTAAAAACAGACACATATTTTGTGTAACACTTAATCAAACAAATAAATTCGAAAATACGTTATTTACTTACGTTTATTCCCATCCCATAACAGTACAGCATTGAAACACTTAAAACTAAAATTTAGTTTTATTTTTAGAATATAAGCATATATATGTATAGTATATATAAATATATTATTTTTATTATATATTCTAAGCTAAAAAGAAACGTAAATTAGAAAAATAAGAAAAAACATTAGAGCTCGCTCCACGTCATGCATCTTTCACAGTTGAACGAAAAATGCCGTAAGCCACGCCCATTTCCGACGTCACTGCGCCAATGACCGTAACGGTGCACCAGCCGATACGCCATCTCTGTGTTCTATGGTAGAAACTAACAAAATTATCCCAAATATAAAAGTGAAAACCATAAATAATCTATATAACCTGCTAGTGAATTCAAGAATATAAATAAATATATACATAATGTTATGAGTCCAGAAATGAGACGAAATTTTAATTATTAACAAACAATTTATTCTTCACTAACACATCGTCACGCCATCATATTGACATCTGTCATCTGTCATTAATCGAGTTTCCCGCCCGTAGCGCACCACAGACTGCATAGACCGGATGCTAATGTTGACTTGTTTATAATATGATGATGAGAAAAAATTTGACTGCTGCACTTAAATCACACCTTAACCGCACTATTTGATTTCTAGATTTGAAGCCACTCGCGACCAGTTGGCGGACGAAGAATTACTCAACGAACTGCACTGGTCGCCAAAAACGCAAACCTATGCCGATTACGGTAATTATATATCATTTCAGCCGCAATCAGTCCACTGCTGGACATAGGCTTCAATTCAATAAATTTGAATAATTTCCAAAATGACCGTTTTGAACCGGCCTTCATTCCAGCGCTTGCACGCTACCTTTTCCAATGTCCAACGCATTAATAATAATTATCAAATCAAAATGCATTTTAAACAATAAAAACGTTTATATTGGTTAAAATGACGTTATAGAGAACAGAAAGACATGAGACGCCAGTTCTCTTCGCATTGGGCCTTAATGTACTAGTAGAATTTTTTGATTAATATAGTTTCCTAAAAAAATATGATTAGTCAGTCAATCAGTTAAATAATCAAAAAATATAGGAGACGTATTTTTTCTTTTGAAAATTAAACAAAGAATGGTAAAGATATGGCGCGTTAAAGTTCCGTGTGACGTCACAGTGTGCTACACTTTTTCGCAATATGTGACGTCACGAGCCCCCACTCCTAAACTTTGATGCGTTATATCTTTATAATTTATCGCTCAATTGACAAAAGAATAAATACGTCACTAATATATTTTGATTCCCTAAATGACGGACTAATTTTAATGTTAGTATTTTGACCCTGGAAACTAGCTTATTGTTCACGTTTTTCACTATTATGTCCACGGCCCGTAGACAAGTCACAATTTGAAAAACGTTAACGAAATTCGTGTTCGCGATCTTTCGGAATCAGTATGAAAATCGACCATGTGATTTAGCGCGGCTAATGTCAATCCCATACATTTTTTGTTTTTGAATGTTTTCTAATTGTGACTTTGTCTACGGGCCCTGCCTGGCTTCTAATTGTATAACTAAAGTAAAAAATAAGTGAATATTGTACGTATTTTAGGTCTTCACACGGACGGCGTGCGTTTAGTTCGCAAACAAGCAAAAAATCCCGGAGAGCAGGCCAAGGTTGTTCGCAGCGTGAGCGTACCGCCGCAACCGAGACTGGTTACTAGTGCTTTTGGTAAGTTGATAAAGTCTTGTCTCAATGGAAAAGGACAATAATGTAAACAAATATGGCCGTCTGACATTGAGACAGGTTTGGCGTCTTACTATCTCTTTTGTAAGCAGGAAACCAAGCAGCAGTGACGTCACTCCATCTTTAAGTGCGTCCTTTTCTAGTTTCTTAACAGTTTCCTCTTCCACAGGATTTCAAAGGCTTTTTTTTTTCCTTTTTTTGAATCCTGGTAAGCCCAAATTTTGGTTATCCATATCCATACTAATATTATAAATGCGAAAGTCTGTCTGTCTGTCTGTTACGCTTTCACGGCCAAACCGCTGAACGGATTTTGATCAAATTTGGTATGAATATAGTTGAAGACCTAGGGTCAAACATAGCCTACTTTTAGACGTAGGCGGAGCTGCGGGAAACGGCTAGTGAATAACAAAAAAATAATTGAGTAGAATTAGCCTATTGTTTAAATTTATTTCTTTTAATTTAAATAATTAAAAATCATCACCTACTGAGCCCACTTCTTAAATTTATACATAGGGACAAATCTCAGATTGAGCTAGTCCCAAAGTAAGTTCCGAGACTTGTGTTAGTTATGGGATACTAACTCGACGATACTATATTTTTATATCAAATACATATTTTAAGGTCCATTGAAACTGACGCGAATACCGCGCGACTGGCGAGACGCCTACAGAAATAAGAATATATATAAGTGTCATTAGCAAAACCAGTTAACTTTGGCACACGCTACGGCACTTCTACGGATTCCTATTTCTGTGGGCGTCCCTCCAGGCGAGCGGGATACGCGCCAGTTTCAATGGACCTACTCTTGTGATTGGTACAATAAAGTAAATCCGTCTATCTGTCTGTCTCTTGCAGGCTATGTGTCCTTGTTCCCAATGCTGCTTCAAGTTTTGAGGCCTGAGAGTGAGAAGCTCGGGATAATTCTGGAAATGCTCGATAAACCCGATCTGCTGTGGTCGCCTTATGGTTTGAGGTAAGTGCCACATAAGTGACACAACCCGGCGAATCGACTGGTGCACTGTTACGGCCATCGATGCAAGGCGTAGGAAAAGTAGGCGTCTGCTTTCCGCCCCGCACAGCCTCACACAGTTTTTGTAAGGAAGCTCTCGATATGCCATCTCTTCTTTGTTATTAGTCCGTGCACACTCTTTTTTCGGCTTCCCCGCAGTCGTGTAAAAAATTTGAAGAATTAATTCCGCTGCCTATGTTTTTCTACAGCCAGGATGGGAGTTCTTTAAGGACTTTTTTAATTTTTCAATATTATCTATATACATCGTACGATCCGCAACATGCATCGTCGAAATATATATTGAAAATTATCCGCACCAAGCTTCGTCAAAAAGTGTGCAAACAAAAATATCCGCAACATGCTTCGTCAAAATATTTCTTAATCTTATATGTTTATAATAATTCTACATTGTGGTTTCATTAAGTCTAAACATAAAGTCCAGTGAGAAGAATTTAATTTCCAGAAGCATTTAGCAATGCACAAGAAAATCACATAAATCAAACACTGTATCACTTCCCAACACTCATGCTTGTTTACGAACACTATGCGAATAAATAATATAAAAATACAATGCCAAAACTGCTCTCAGCTTAGACCAGTAAAATAGCAGTATTCGCCATATTGCGGAAATATACAGAAACTAATTTATTTTACTGGCAACTAGGCATTCATGTAACATTCATTTGTGTTTAAATGGTTGGTTGAAAAAGCATACTACAGTGTAAAAGAGTTCCTTACCGACAAGTTTCAAAATGCTGTCCAATAGGACAAACATGTTGCATGCCGTACGGCTGTTTGTGGTCTAAGATATTTTAATTGCTATATATAACATCATTGTACACCCATTGATGCGGACAGCTTAGTTTATGATAAATAAAGTTGATTAATTTTAGAGTAGGGCCATGATTATAATTAGAATAGGTCATTTTCTTTAAGAAATAAGCTATAAAATAGGAATTTGTAAAGAAAATGTATAGAAATAGGGGTACCCTTGCCGAGCAATACCATAACGAGAGCCGGCCACGGTTTTTTGCGAATAACTAGGAAAATAGAAGAGTTATTCACTTGAAATTTGTTGTAAATAGTCAGGAATATGGTTCTTTATATGTAAAAAATACGAAATTTGTAAGAACTAAATGCCACCATAGGGAAAAATAGGAAAATTCCAAAAACTCGCCTAGACAAGGACAGGGCTATAAACAGGAACGAGATAGCATGAATTAGTGCCGTGTGCAAAGAATTAGTGCCGTGTGCAAAAATTCAAGCCCTCTGATTGGTCGGAGTTTTCTATAAATTAAGCGCGGAATTGTATGGCGGCATTCAGTTCATTCAGTGATATAACAGTAAAAAAGTGGAACAAAAAGGGTGAACAATAAAACAAGTGAAGAAAAATAGTGCCTTTTAATACAGTCCACAATAAAAGTGGTCCTTCGAGCCGGATATTGAAGAATCCGCACCGACTGGAGGGAAAGCGGTCCATTGAGCGCAGGATACTGAAGAAAATCCAAGGGGGTAGAAGCCTTGAAGAACGCGCATCTGGAACAACCACATCGGGTCAGAAGTTAATCAGCATCCGAAGAAATGGTGGTTACACGTAGCCAGAGCGGAGAAGAAGAACGGCGTACACAGCGATTGGTCTTTGACGATCCACCCGGCTCACCGAGTATCACCGAACGAGGTACTCACGCCGGGCGTCGTATCCCAGAGGCCGCCGCCGCCGAACTGGAGCTGGGTGAGCGCGCCGCGCCGACCGTCACACGCCCCTCCGCCTCCGCAAGTAGCGTGATCCCCTCTTCCGCGCCTCGCGTTTCCGCGACAGTGTATGGGTCGAGTGCCACCGCTGCGCACCCCGTTACCGCGTATGGGTCGAGTGCCACCGCTGCGCACCCCGTTACCGCGTATGGGTCGAGTGCCACCGATGTGCACCCCGTTACCGCGTATCCCTCGAGCGCCGCCGCCGCCGCCGCGCGCCCCTCGCGCCTCACCACTTCACGTTCACCCAATAGATCGATACGATCAGGACGCTCTCGTGTTTCGACTACAAGCACTAATGTTCGCATCAAGCAAGCAGAGTTAGCAGCCATGGAAAAGCTCGCCGAAATCCAACGTCGAGAATTACGACTAGAGGCAGACCTGGTACAGAAGAAATTGGCCTTTGAAATCGCCAGTATCGAAGATGAAGAAAACGAAGCAGGCAGTACTCATGGACACATCGAGCGAGTCAATCAATGGTTGGATCAGCATGGACCCTCTGCATCGAATCAAGAGCCGACGTATATGAGTCCGTTGCAACCAACGGATTTACCATCCACTGCCACAGTCGCTGCACCTCATCAGCCAACGTCTCAGTTGAACATGCCTGCACGCAACGATGTCGCTCACCCGCAACCATTACGGGGGGAGCAAGACAACATACAGGGAGAACCTCAGGCAATCAGAAGAGACATAGAATGGGAGCACACACCGAGACGGCAATATCAGCGACCACGCTCACCAACGCCGACTCAACAAAGAAATCGAAGCACAGGCCGAGGCATCGAACAGCTCGCTGATGCAATTATGCAAATGGCAAGAACCAGAGCCCCGCCGAGACAAGTAACAGAGCTACCTACCTTTTCGGGAGCACCTGGTGAGTGGCTATCGTTTAAAGCAGCCATGCGAGACTCCGCACTCATTTATCAATTCAGTGACGTCGAGAACATGGCAAGACTGAGAAATAGCCTTAGAGGTGAAGCACGAGAAGCAGTACGCGCCTTATTGCATACAAGTCGAGATCCGGAGGTAATCATGAAGACTCTGGAACAATGTTTTGGTCGCCCTGAAATAATAATTGACCAAACTCTGGAAGAAATTAAGAAGCTACCACGATCGGGTACAAGTGCTAAAGATTTGAATAATTTAGCGGTGAAATTACAAAACATAGTGCAAGTGTTGGATAGCTTGGACGAGCGTGGGTATTTACACAACCCTATGTTATCAAGAGAAGTTATAGAGAAGTTGAGCCCACACTTGAAGTCTCGCTGGTGTGTCTACGCAGAAGAGAATCATACTCACGGCGAACCACAAATAGTGACACTTTCAAGATTTTTGATGAAGGAAGCAGACCGAGAGTTGAAGTATTCCTACACACCGAGCATCGGTACGTCAGCACGAACCATGAAGGCAACTGACGGCAACATTGCAGCGCGACGACGAGACATACGCAAGGCTTCGACATACACTACAACTACAGATCCAAGCAACAGTAATGAGGAACAGAAATGTTTATATTGTGGGTCGAAACACAAGGTACCGCAGTGCGAGAAGTTTAAAGCACTCAGTTTGGAAGAACGGTGGCAATGGGTGAAAGACAAGAGAATATGTTTCAAATGCATCAATAAGACACATCGACGCAGCAACTGCAGAAGCAAAGCATGTGGAGTTGGCAACTGTACGAGATTGCATCACTCATTGTTGCATGCATCGATCCCCACCACCGCCGCACCAACTGTTACCGAAGCCGCACCTACTAGCGACGAGACTGTACTCTCCGTGAAAACAAGTACAAAGGAACAAGCGGTATTGTTGAAAGTGTGCCAGGTAACGGTTACTGGGCCCGGAGGTGAAGTCGAAACATATGCCTTGTTAGATGAAGGATCATCGGCCACTCTTATAGATGCAGATTTGGCACGAAAGATCAACGCAAACGGACCGGCATTGCCGCTGCATATAAAAGGAATTAACTCGACGCGTGAAGCAGACAGTCGACACGTTAAAGTAATTTTGAAGACTGGTGACGGAGCTCATGAAATCAAAGCGTGGACCATTGAAGGACTCACATTGTCTAATCAAACAGTACCGGCGCGCTTAATGGAATGTGAGCACCTGCGAGACCTCCCAGTGGAGAAACTAAGTTATGAGTCGGCTATGCCACAAATACTCATTGGAGCTGATAACTGAGAATTAATTGTACCGAGATAATTAGGAATTGGAAAGAAGGCTGAACCTGCTGCTTCGAGAACGCAACTAGGATGGGTCGTCCATGGCAGTGCACCGCGGAAAATGATCAAAGAAGAGGCTTCCGTCCTCCATGTTTGCGTAAAGGGCAGCGAGGCATCACAACTCCATGAAAGGGTGGAGGAACACTTCAAGATCGACGCAATAGGAATCACGCCGACGATCAAGATGTCGCCAGAAGAAAAAAGAGCGATAGAAATCTTCGAGAACACAGTCACCCAAAGAAAATTATTACGAAGTAGGATTAACATGGAAGGAAGAAGCTCCCGTGATGCCAACCAGTTACGACAAAGCCTTCAAAAGATTAAGAAGCATCGAAAGAAGAATGGACAAGGACTCCGAGTTTGCTGAGCAGTATAATGCACAAATCGAGAACCTTGTAAAGAAAGGATACGCTAAGGAATGTGATGGAACTGAGAAGATGCAACCGCACAGCTGGTTTCTTCCACACTTCGCAGTCACAAACCCCAATAAGCCTGGGAAGATTCGCCTGGTGTTTGACGCCGCCGCGGTCACCAACGGTAAAAGCCTTAACAACATGCTACTAGAAGGACCGGATTTGCTTCGCTCACTATTGGAAATTTTATTTAAATTCAGAGAGTATCCAATAGCTATCACGGCGGATATCGAAGAAATGTTTCTCCGAATTAAAATTCGAAGTGAAGACCAAGCGGCCCAAATGTTTTTATGGCGTGGCAAGGAAAGGAAGAAACCTCCAAAGGAGATGAAAATGAAATCAATGATCTTCGGTGCATCGTGTTCTCCATTTCTAGCGCATAGTGTTCGGAATTACAACGCACGCCTACATGCAGAAACTCATCCTGCAGCCGTCAAGGCGATAACCGAACACCACTACATGGACGATTTTGTGAATAGTTACACAACGGAAAAGGAGGCTACAGTTGTCATCGACGAGGTTAACGAAGTACACTCAAAGGCTGGCTTCAGATTGCGCGGCTGGAACTCGAACAAAAGGAGTGTATTGGACAACGTGCCCACCGAGTTACACGCTAAGTCTGTAACACAACTGGGTCATGAGGACAGGACTTTAGGCCTAGTATGGAATTCGAAGGAAGACACACTTGGCTTCAACACCAAGATGCCCCGCGTTCCCACGGAAGTACGAACACGGCAACGCGCACCCACAAAACGAGAAGCCTTAAGTGCGGTAATGTCGGTATACGACCCGCTAGGACTTCTTAGTTGCTTCACCATAAGCGCTAAGATTTGCTTACAACGACTGTGGTGTCTGCAAGTCGGCTGGGACGAGGCGCTACCTGACGAACATGCCGAATCATTAATGAGCTGGTTGGAGAACCTCGAGCGTATCGCCCTAATTCGCCTGCCGCGATGCTACAGCAGCGAGCAAAACATCAGAAAGAAGCAACTACATGTGTTTTGTGAGTGCCCAACGAGATAGCTTCCCCGAGGAAATCAACAGACTGAGAGACGGAAGGCTACTCCAACGAGAAAGTCGCCTGACAAGACTAGACCCGGAAATGGACCGAGATGGATTGCTGCGTGTAAGGGGAAGAATAAACGCGGCCAATCAACCTCCAGAGATGAAGAATCCCATCATTTTGGATGGCAAACACCCGCTCACAAGGCTCATCGTTCTGCAAGAACACAAAAGAGCAGGACATGCAGGACGAGAACGGGTGGTGAATGAACTACGCCAGAAATATTGGATTCTGAAACTTCGACCTACGGTGCGCACAGTGGCGAAGAATTGTCTGATGTGCCGAATGAGAAAAGCAATACCATGCGTACCAGTGTGTGGAGATCTTCCAGCAGTCCGCGTGGATGCCTACTACCGCCCCTTCACCAATTGCGGAGTAGACTACTTCGGCCCCATGACTGTGGCAATAGGAAGAAGACGTGAAAAGCGCTGGGGAGCTCTATTTACCTGTATGACTACGAGAGCCGTACATTTGGAGCTAGTGGGAAGTCTATCAACCGATTCTGCGATCATGGCACTAAGGAGGATGGCGGCGCGAAGAGGGTGGCCATTGACTATGTACAGCGATAACGCCACCAACTTCAGGGGTGCTGACGTCGAGCTACGAAAAGCATACGCCGAGTGGGCTCCAGCATTGAGGGAATATGGCTTACAACACAATATGGAGTGGAGATTTATCCCACCGGGAGCTCCGAATCAAGGAGGCGCTTGGGAGAGGCTAGTTCGATCAGTGAAAGTAGCCCTAGAAGCCGTCATGAAAGAGAAAACACCTAAAGAAGAAGTGCTTCAGACAGTGTTAACAGAGGCGGAACACAGTATCAACGCTAGGCCTCTGACCCACGTCTCTGTAGAACCAGATGATCCGGAGGCGTTGACCCCGAACCATTTTCTGCTGGGGTCGTCATCAGGCCTACCCAGAACCGGGCCTTGTGACATCGCAGATCGACGCACGTGGAAGGCATCCCAAGCGCTGGCAGATGAATTCTGGCGTCGGTGGGTGAAGGAGTATCTGCCGACACTCGTCGCCCGTGGGGAATCCCGAAACGAGACGCAACGACAATTGCAGCCGGGAGACCTAGTGATCATAGTAGACCCGGCGCTACCCCGCAACACATGGCCCAGAGGCGTGGTGGAACGAGTATACCCAGGACCTGACGGAGGAGTGCGGTCGGCGGACGTTCACACGAGAGGTGGCGTTTTTCGACGACCGACAACGAAATTAGCTGTCCTCCCCGTAAATGATGGCTGCGTGAAGACTTCGCCGGGGGGAGAATGATGCGGACAGCTTAGTTTATGATAAATAAAGTTGATTAATTTTAGAGTAGGGCCATGATTATAATTAGAATAGGTCATTTTCTTTAAGAAATAAGCTAGAAAATAGGAATTTGTAAAGAAAATGTATAGAAATAGGGGTACCCTTGCCGAGCAATACCATAACGAGAGCCGGCCACGGTTTTTTGCGAATAACTAGGAAAATAGAAGAGTTATTCACTTGAAATTTGTTGTAAATAGTCAGGAATATGGTTCTTTATATGTAAAAAATACGAAATTTGTAAGAACTAAATGCCACCATAGGGAAAAATAGGAAAATTTCAAAAACTCGCCTAGACAAGGACAGGGCTATAAACAGGAACGAGATAGCATGAATTAGTGCCGTGTGCAAAGAATTAGTGCCGTGTGCAAAAATTCAAGCCCTCTGATTGGTCGGAGTTTTCTATAAATTGAGCGCGGAATTGTATGGCGGCATTCAGTTCATTCAGTGATATAACAGTGAAAAAGTGGAACAAAAAGGGTGAACAATAAAACAAGTGAAGAAAAATAGTGCCTTTTAATACAGTCCACAATACCCATAATACGCAATAAAGTTGATTGATTGATTGATCCCGTCATCTCAACGTCATTTGCCAAACAGAGACAGGAGTGGACGTTGGGTATTTTGTGATTATTTCCTATGATTTATTTATTTAAATGGCAAAATAACTCTTAGTAACATGAAGTAATTACAAAGAGGAGATGCCGTTTGAATTGGCGCAGTGATGTGATGACACTGCAGTGGGCGGAGCTTGTCATTGCTCGTGCTCCATGGTTGGAGCCACGGCCGAAACCAAGCATGTCGCACGCCTGCCTTCCGCCAAGTGGAGCTGAACAAATACTCTCATACAAAACGCTTATTACGGCGGAAAAAAGTGATACCGAGTAATTTTACTCGAATAAAAATGAAGGATTAATTTCGATTTCTTTAAATGTCATTGTCAATTTTGTTGTTTACATGATACATACATGACATACAAGATGTTTCCACATAAAGGCGATCAGTAGCGACGCCAATGCAGGCCAGGTATATTCATGGTCGGGCTTTACTTAATACAGATATTATCGTATTATTCATTGTAAAAAAAAAATAAAAATCTTGAATAATTCCAGATCGCTATCAAAATCCTCCCCGCTGTACATGAAACGGAACACGGAACACGACCCGCCATATTGGCGCGGTCAAGTTTGGATCAACATCAACTATCTCGCTCTCTCCGCTCTCAAACACTACTCCACGGCCGACGGGCCTCACAAGGAGCGAGCGAGAGAGCTGTATAAGCGACTGAGTACTAATGTCGTGCGTAAGTATTTTATTTTTGTGTATTGAATGATTTAATGAACTTTATAACTTCAAACATGGCGAGAGCTGCTCTCTTGTACTGTCTTTTCCACTTATGAATGAATGAATGAACACTTTATTGCACCATTTACATATATTTAAGAAAAGATACAGCATTGAAACCAATTAACATTAGAAGAAATGAGTACAAAGGCGGACTTTCGCTAATGCAATCTTTTCCAGCCAACCTTACGGTAGAAAGAAGCATAAAATAAAATAAAAACTTGAGCGAGCGGTGCAGAATGCTAAGATGTTATCTACAACAAAACAGATAATAAACTTACGTAGATATTTTTGTATATATAAACCTACATAAAATACTCAAATAAATAAAATACATAAAACGAGTGGGACAGTAGTGACATAAAAAAAGAGACAAGCTTATTGAACCTTAGAAAGGTAGTGAGTCTTAACTAAATCTTTGAATGAGGCGATTGTTTGTGCTTTACGAATATCTACCGGGTGTGCATACCAGAGACGAATAGCCTGAACCGTGAAGGACTTTGCATCGTCATCTTGCTATCTCTTTTGTACGCACGAAATCAAGTGTCAGTGACGTCACTCACCATTAAGTGTGTCCTTTTCTTGTTTCTTGACATTTTCCCCTTCCACAGGATTTCAAAGGCTTATAACTTATTTAATATTGAACGGATACAAAAAAATCTTTCTGTTTTCGAATTCACGGACTCAAATTTGTGATATGAAATATTAAAAAAATTGAGTCAAGTAGCCGCCTATTAGGACTTTGCGTGCCGTGCGTTAGGACATTGACGTTTCAACTCTTATTCAATTCATTTCGTGATTCATTTCTTGAATCACTTCTCGTGTGATTATTGCTGTAGTAATAAAATAAAAGTAGATTTTATAATTTTAATATTTTTATTGATATTTATAATTCTGCAGTAAATTAATGATAGTAAATCAACATTATTGGTTAGATAAACTTATTTAACTAAAAAAATCGTAAAAGTACACACGCTATCTAAAAATAAAGATTATATTTACGCCTGGCTATAAGGTAAAGCAATTTACAAACAATTCACGTAAAGTAAGCCATTTTGCGACTTTCCGTCAAACAGCAGAATTGACATGAAATGATTCATTTCATGAACTGTCAAAATGTGGCCACTTTAAGATTTGCAATGATTCATAATGTGATCATATTGTAATTCGTGCAAAGTAGCCATTTTAAATCCACAGAACATTAGGACAAGGGTTGAAAAAAAAAAATTAAATAAAAAATTGCCCATATTTTCTGTGTAACCTCGCTATGAATGATAAATTTCACATATAAAAGATAAATTTTCTAATTTCCAGGTAACATATTGTCTGAATACCGTCGCACGGGCTATTTATGGGAGCAGTATTCTTCAGAAGACGGCCGCGGTTCTGGATGTCGACCATTTTCAGGATGGACCGCGTTGGTCACGCTTATCATGGCCGAGGAGTATTAGGCACTCTTCTCAATTCATGTTCGCCTAGTACAATATACCCCCAGTTCAATATTGCTAAATATATTTTAAGAATTGGTAGAAATGACTACATTAATAATAATAATAATGGCAACCCTGTGTCGAGTCGAAAAATTGTCGTTGTGGTGGGTCCATGGAGTAATAAGCGTTTTGTAAGAAAGTGTTTGTGAGGCTACACGGGGCGGAAGGCAGACGTGCGGGGTGCTTGTTTTCGGCCGTGGCTCCAACCATGTGATATCACTTTTGTGTCGGCGAGGCGCCAATGATCCCGTCACTGCGCCATTTTAAACGGCATCTCCTCTCTGTAATTACTCCGTGGGTGGGTCGTATCGTGCGAAAGTGTTCGCTAATTAGAATTTGTCGTAAGAACAAAGGCAATGCGTCAAGCGACCTATTAAATTATTAATTTTGCTAAATATCAATTTAAATCCAATTCAACCGATTGCTGTTCAATTGTTTTGCGTCTAGATAAATCATTAGGTAGAGTGCACCTGGTACCGGCTCTATGCGGAGCCTGTAGGTATTTAGCCAACATCAGACGCAGGCCTCATCCGGATTGTCACGTAAGTTGCACAGCGATTTGTCTCTCTTTTATTTTCTATTCAAAACCCGAAATTTTGCAAGGACAAGAAAGTTACAATCTTTGTCGTCATACAGTCCCCCTTATTCATAAAATTTACGAATGTTCGTTAAGCCAAGTTTAGCTAAAATATGTTTAGTCTTTTTCTCTCTTATCGATAATTTGACTTGAAATCATAATCATTTATTTTGTCAAACACAGGTAGCATAGGTGTTAGTATGGTATAAAGTTCACTGTGCGCACCGTTAGTCATACAAATTTAAGAATAACAAATAAAAAGTACTGTCATACAATTTTTTTCCCAAATAAGACATTTATCATTGAATTCATAATATTAAACATATTTATCAAATTATGTTAAGTGTAATTAAGAGTGATTTGACTATTTAATTGTTTATTAGATATTTGACAATTAAAGAAATATATTTACTATTAAGTGTACATAGAAAAGATAATGATAAATTTCGTAAAGTCATGATAAATAAATGTCAAGTTCTATTTTATAAAAAATTAAAATGTCAAGTAAAATTATCATTAAAATATTCATCCACACTATAATATGCTTTGTCTGTTAGCAAGTCAGTTAATAAAACATTTGAATTCACATTGAAAGAACGATATATCTACACTAATATTATAAAGAGGAAAGATTTGTATTTTTGTGTGTATGTTTGTAATGAATAAACTCAAAAACTACTGTGTCGATTTCAAAAATTCTTTCACCTTTGGAAAGCTACATTCACCCTGAGTAACATAGGCTATATACCGCAGGTGGAGCTGCGGGAAACAGCTAGTTAGTTATACAAGGCTTAAATAACGTTCGTTAATTTTTATGATTAAGGGGGATAATGTCTAAGAGTACTAGACACTCTTGTTACTTCATGTTCGCCTAGTACAATCAACTAAATTACCTACTGCGGCAAGGCTAAGAAGGAGGGATAGTTGTACCCCCTATTTTAAGAAACTGTGTAAAGCCCATGGTAGCTAAAATAGATTTTGTCTCTATCTCTCGCAGCGAAATCTAACGCGAAAGCAAGAGACAATACAATTAGGCTAGCATGGCATAACATACATACATATTATCACATCTTTTTCCCGTAGGGGTAGGCAGAGACTACGGATTTCAATTTGCTATGATCCTTACTATGGTTGGCGTTGCGCGCGCTGTTGGTGGCGCACAGTCGTCCCAATCTGTCCTTAACACGTTATAGTAGTAAAGGGCGAAGGCAGGTGCGGACGAGCGACAGCGTAGGCAGCTTAGGTTCAGGCGGCACAGCTCCAGGCGGCGTAGCTTATGGCGGCACAGCTTCGGGCGGCTCAGCTTCAGGCGGCTCGGCACAAGGCGGCTCAGCTTCAGGCGGCTTGGCTCGAGGCGGCGCAGCTTGAGGCGGCGTGGCTGCGGGCGGCGTAGCTTGATGCGGCGTGGCTTCGGGCTGCTTAGCTTCGCTCCGGCTGCCGAGGACGACGTCGATGAGTGGACTGTATGAGGGGGGGGGCGGGCCAGCAGGATGAGCGAGGGGCCTATCTTCTAATCCGCCGACAATCCGAGCAGAGGTCCGATCTCGACGACTCCGAGTAGCAGGGGTCCTATTCCTGAGATCCAGGGGTCCGATTCCGAGCACAGGGGTCCTAGCTTCCGATCCGACCGACGATATTCACTAACACTTCACTTGAGCACTGGAGCAGGGATCCGGGTCCGAAATTAAAGATCACTTGTATTCACTTCCTTTATTTCGTCTTCCTTAGTTTTCTTCCATTCCAAGTGTTCCGAGAGCCGAATTGATTCCAGTACTGCCGACTCAAAATCGCGTCGAACCTTATTACCTCGCGAGTAAAAATCTGCATAGCCAGTTCTATTTCGTAACTGCGCCATCTATCGGCAGTCGTGGAATCTTGTGTTCGGCTCTCGTTACGGTAACGCTTTTTGATTCTCGGAATGTGAGTTTTACCATATTTACTTAAAAAAGACCTTGGTTCTCGTTATGGTAACGCTCTTCGAAAATCAAATAGTGCTACTTACAATTACAAAATTAATTCTTATAAAATACCTTAATGCTAAAAATAAGAAACCCTATGCTATATTTACACTTATTACCCTATTCTAATAATAATCCCTTCATTTATTTGACCTTAAAAATTACCTTATCTACCTTGATATACATAGCAACTTAACTATATACTATACTAATTAACTCTATACAAATCAAGGTGAGTAGTGTTTTCAGTCACGTCGCTAATAGTTCTCCCCCGCCGTGCGTAGCGCTCCGTCTCGAGGTTGCGGCGTGGCTGCTGGCACCAGGATGACGACTCGCTGCGTTGACCGTCGTAGCGTTCCTCCCGGTGTCCGCACGTCCAGAATTCTGACCCTTCCGTCTGGGCCTGGATATACCTTTTGGACTTCTCCTCGCGGCCATGTGTTGCGGGGCAGCGAGGCGTCCATAATCAAGACGACGTCTCCGACTTGAGGATCCGTAGTCTGTCTGCCATCTATTTTCCTCGGCTTCAAAGTGGGCAGATACTCCTTTAGCCACCTCTGCCAGAAGTGGTCGGTCAGGCGTTGCGCGGTCCTCCAGTTTGCTCTGCCAATGAGGTTCCCATCTTCAAACTCGCCCGGCGACGTCGCTCCGCAGGATCTCCCGAGCAGGAAATGGTTTGGTGTCAGGCTTTCTTCATCGTTGGGGTCTATGCTTATGTGAGTGAGTGGACGGGAATTGACGACATGTTCCACTTCAACCAGTAGCGTGTGGAGTACTTCTTCTGGTGGTGATCGCGATTGTAGTACGACCATCAGTGCCGTCTTCACCGTACGGACCATTCTCTCCCAGGCGCCTCCCATACTCGGACTTCCAGCTGGTATAAATTTCCACCGGATTCCCTCTTGAGCTGCTGCTTCTTCCAGTTCTTTGTTGGCCCCGACGAAGTTTGTCCCATTGTCGCTGTAGATAACCTTCGGTGTTCCTCTTCTGGCCGCCATTCTTCGTAAGGCCATGATCATCGAGCTCGTACTAAGGGAACTTGATAGCTCGAGGTGAATAGCCCTTGTGGTTAGGCATGTGAAGAGAGCTCCCCAGCGTTTTTCAGTTCTTCTCCCAATGGTCACCTGCATCGGCCCAAAGTAGTCCACAGCTGAGCAGGTGAAGGGGTGCTGATGATGCTGCAGGCGTTCAACGGGGTGATCTCCCAACGGTGGCACTTGCGGTATGCTCTTATGCACTCTGCACCATTGACAGCGGTGTATGAGTGCCCTTGCTGTTGTCCGTAGGCCCAGGATCCAATATTTTTGCCTGACTTCATTTATCACCGTTTCTGTATTGCCATGATAAAATTTCTGGTGATAGTGTTCAATGATTAGGCGGCATATCCTGTTCTTGCCGTCTAACACCACTGGATTCTGCTCTTGGTTCTCAATCGTGATTTTCCTTGTTCGCGTTCTTAACTTCAAGATGCCTTGTTCGTCGACATACACGTCGATTTTCTTGAGTCGGCTTGAGTTTTCCATTGGCTTCCTATTACTCAATTTTTCTATTTCTCTCCGAAAACTTTCTTGCTGACTTTCCTTAATTAACTCTTCTCTGGCTTTATTGAAGTGTTCTTCTTCAATGATTTTGAAATTTCTCCCTGGTTTCATAGGAGGAAGCTTTACGAGTTGTTTCCTCTTTACTGCAGGTTTATTTTGTTTCCATGCCTTGTCTTTAGCTGCGTTGACGATTTCCTTGGACTTGTTCTTCTTAAGTAGATCGATGAACTGGAACACGCGCGCCGTACTTCTTAGGAGTCGCGTCCAGCTGGAGAAGCGTTCTGGATCTGGTATACGACGAGGAGTTGTGGAGACTGATGCTATTGTCTGAATATTCTTTTCCTCCCCCGTGTCGATGATCTTCCCTTCGAAGCGGTTGGCGGGCCACTGCTGCTCCTCTTCGTAAAGAAATGTAGGCCCCTTGAACCACCTCGCGTTCCTGTCAAATTCAGTTGGCGTCCCACGAGTTGCGTCGTCCGCTGGATTCTCTTTAGTAGGCACCCATCGCCAGTCTCGCGGGCTAGTTAACTCTTCAATCTCCGCAAGTCGATGAGCCACGAACGTCTTGAATTTTCGCGGATCTGCTTTCAGCCACTGAAGAACAGTGCTTGAGTCTGTCCAGAATATCTTCTTTGTGATTTCTAAGTCCGTTTCTTTCTCGATTGTAGCTGCCAGTCTGCTTCCTAGTAACGCAGCCTGGAGCTCCAGTCGCGGTATCGAGACTGGCTTCGTGGGAGTAACTTGCGCTTTCCCTGCGATCAACGTAACGCGGACACTTGGTTCTTCTGTTCTCCAAAAGACGACAGCAGCATAGGCCTCTTCACTCGCGTCGGTGAAAGTATGGAGTTGCCCTTTCCTCTGATACGGAGATAAACATCTGGGTATCCTCAATTTTTCGAGAACTGCAACCTCTTTGATGTACTTGAGCCACATTACTTCTTGCTCAGGTAAGATCGCGTCGTCCCAGTCGATCTTCGTTCGCCATATGTCCTGGATGAGTTTCTTCCCTTGGATTAAAACAGGTGCGGCGAAGCCCATCGGGTCGAACGTAGACATGACGGCGCTGGCTATTTGTCTCTTCGTTGGTATCTTTCCTCCAGTCAGAATTTCGCGAGGTGTGTTGCGAAATCCGACGTTGAATGCTAGTGCGTCTTCGCCAATTATCCATCGTAGTCCGAGTGTCTTCTCTTCTGAGGAGAGTTCTTTTATTCCCTCTTGCGGTTGATCTTGCAGGCTCTTCAACACTTCAGCTTCGTTACTACCCCATCCCCTTAAATGGAAACCCGCTTTTGCATGCACGTACTGCACCTCCTTTGATATTCTTTTGGCTTCCTCGATAGTTTGAAAGCTCTGGAGGTAATCATCCATGTAGTGATTTCTCTTGATAGCTTTCACTGCAGCTGGACACTCTTCTTTAAAGTCTTCCGCATTCTTATTCATCACGAAGATAGCTGTTGAGGGTGATGACGTCGCTCCGAAAATTACAGACTTCATTCTGTATTCTTCTGGTTTTCCAGCCCGTTGACTTCCTCGCCACAGGAATCGTAGGCAGTCCCTGTCTTCTTCACGTATCTGGATGCGCAGGAACATTTCTTTGATGTCAGCAACAACAGCGACGGGCCCCTCTCTGAATCTTACGAGAACTCCAAAGAGAGATTGAAGAAGATCGGGCCCCGGCAGCAAGACATCGTTGAGACTTTTCCCTTCGAATTTTGCAGCTGCATCCAGTACTATTCTTGGCTTCTTTTTGACAGGATGTTCCACCACAAAATGCGGCAGGTAGAACGTTCTGCCGGGCGTCGATGTAGATGGAGCCTTTTCCGCATATTCATTCTTCACCCAGTTGTTAATTTGCTCTTCGTAGGCTATCTTCAGTTCTTGACTTCTGTCCAACTTCCTTTCGATGTTGTTTAATCGTCGATGTGCTTGACCGTAATTTTTCGGCAATGTTTCTTGCTCGCTCTTCCATAGAAGTCCTGTTTCAAATTTCCCATCTGGCAATCTTCGTGTTGTTTTCTCCAAAACTTCCAATGCTCTCCTGTCAGAGTCGTTGCTAGGGCGGTTTGGTTTCACCCCAAGAGCCTCGATATCAAAGTATGCTCGTACCAAGGCTTCTGTCTTGTCCTCTGCTAGGCGGCTGTGGTTGACGAACTGGACAGGTGTGTTCGCTCCAGTGTCGCATCCATGAAGCACCCAACCCAAGCTAGTGAACGAAGCAACTGGTTCAGACTTCTTCCCTTTGACGATTCTTCTTGTTACGATGAGCTCCCAATTGTCTTGCCCAATTAGTAGTCTTGGCTCTTCTTTCTTGTAGACTAGCTGACTTTTTAAACTTTGGAGATGATCGCATCTTCTCAGGACTTCTTCATTTATTTCTTGCTTCGATAATTTCAAGCCATCGATAGTCCTTACTCTCATCGACTGCTTATACTTGCGATGAGCTCCCTTAATCCTTATTTCCACCTTTCGAGAATCCGTCTTCTTGAAGCCTCTTCCACCGACGGTTTCTATTGTTATAGACTCAGCTGTTCCTTCCGCACCAATCTTCTTGGCTATAGCAGAGTCTATGAGTGAAATGGTGGACCCTTCATCCAGCAAGGCCAGCACACGTGCTGTTCCCTTTGGCCCGTAGACGTCCACTGGAATCATCTTCAAGTATGCTCTTCCATCGCTTGTAGTGTGCACCGATGTGATGACTTCACCTGTGGGCTCTTCCTTATGTACCACGTTGCAGCTGGCTTCGTCCCTTTCTGGCTTCTTAATTGCTGGAGGTGTGTCTGAGTGGAGACTAACATGATGCCATCTCGAACATTTCTTGCATACCGGAGCCCTGCATCCTTGTCTTGAGTGCCGAAAACGAAGACACTTGAAGCATAGTCTGAATTTCTTCACTATTTCCCATTTCTTGTCCATATCTGCTTCTTTAAATCTTCTGCACTCGTAGATCCAATGCTCTGCTTGACATTCTGGACACTCTGTCTTCTTGCTTGGCTGCTGATTGTGTTCTTTCTCCTGAACTGTATGGACACTCTTCCTTATTGCGCTCTTCTTGGCATCCCACGATACTTCAGGAGGGGCGAAGTCACCACACATGTCAGCTTCTATGTCCAGAAAATCCCTTATTAATATGAGCTCCGGCTTCTCTTCATCTCGATGGCTGTGATGATACATAAACCATCTGTACTTGATGTTTGCTGGCATCTTGTCCACTAACGCCTTCATTGTTTCTGGCGAACTCAGGTACTGTTCCTTTCCAAGTGCACTGATTGTTGCCACAGAATTTCTGACGTGGCTAGCAAATGTGCACACATCATTCGGCGTCTCTTGCATCTTCGGCGTACTCTTTAATTTATCCAGCTCCGCTAAGGCTATGGCTCCTGGTCGTCCAAAGCGCGCTTCCAATCCCTTCATTACTTCTTGCGGTGTCTTGGCAATGAATAGGAGACTCTTCACTGCTTCCCTTGCTCTCCCTTGAAGAGACCTTCTCAGACGCGCCAAATTCTGCACGTCGGTGAAGGCGTTCATGGTGTCTTCGAAGGATCGCTTGAACGCTAACCACTCTTCACTTGCACCGTTGAAGTTTGGAAGCTCTATCATATGTTTTGATAGGCTGTGCTCCGATGACTTCTCTGACATCTTCTTGATGACTTGAGCCAGTTCTTCAATGTCACTCTTCTTTTCCTTAGGTGGAGTAACCTTCACAGTGTTTGCATGATCCAACCATTGCTGCACATGCATCTGTGTCTGCTCTTCATGCACGAAGTCTTCTTCTTCCTCAGAATCCAGTTGTAGCAGCTCCAGTTCAGCTTGAGCCACCTTAGATCTGGCTTCTGCTACTTCTAGTTCCCTGCGGGCGAGTTGCATCTTGGCTTCTAATGCAGCTCGTTTCGATGAACGCACCGACTGTGTTTCTATGTTCGGTCTTCTTGGGCGCGCTCCTGTGGGCCTCGCACTCGTTCCGGATTCCATCACATCAGGAACTGCAGGCTGTCCTTGGCGGCGCTTCTGGGATTCGGAGATGCGACTCAACAACTCGTCGTGTTGCTGAATCATAGCGCGCGTAGTTAGAGGCGTGAGCGGTTCGCCAATGGTACCGGAACGCGGCGCGATGTACCCACTATTGACGGGTGCGGGGGGTACTGGAGGCGCAACGGGCGCGGCGAGTTCTCCCTCCACAAACATGACCGACGCGGCACGATCCCCCATAGCGGTGCGGGAGGGAGACGACTCGGCGGCGCGGGATGGCGGCGGCGTTCTTCTTGTTATCGTCGATCGGGTCGAGATCCCTGTCCCGGTGGTTTCTGTGTCGGCTGGCGTGTTCATGCTCCAATCAGTCGAGGCGGACTTTCCAGCTGTGGCGGTTGTCGACCTGGTTGTAGGCATCCCTCTTCCTTGATCCGGCTCGAAGGACCAACTATGGTTGGCGTTGCGCGCGCTGTTGGTGGCGCACAGTCGTCCCAATCTGTCCTTAACACGTTATAGTAGTAAAGGGCGAAGGCAGGTGCGGACGAGCGACAGCGTAGGCAGCTTAGGTTCAGGCGGCACAGCTCCAGGCGGCGTAGCTTATGGCGGCACAGCTTCGGGCGGCTCAGCTTCAGGCGGCTCGGCACAAGGCGGCTCAGCTTCAGGCGGCTTGGCTCGAGGCGGCGCAGCTTGAGGCGGCGTGGCTGCGGGCGGCGTAGCTTGATGCGGCGTGGCTTCGGGCTGCTTAGCTTCGCTCCGGCTGCCGAGGACGACGTCGATGAGTGGACTGTATGAGGGGGGGGGGCGGGCCAGCAGGATGAGCGAGGGGCCTATCTTCTAATCCGCCGACAATCCGAGCAGAGGTCCGATCTCGACGACTCCGAGTAGCAGGGGTCCTATTCCTGAGATCCAGGGGTCCGATTCCGAGCACAGGGGTCCTAGCTTCCGATCCGACCGACGATATTCACTAACACTTCACTTGAGCACTGGAGCAGGGATCCGGGTCCGAAATTAAAGATCACTTGTATTCACTTCCTTTATTTCGTCTTCCTTAGTTTTCTTCCATTCCAAGTGTTCCGAGAGCCGAATTGATTCCAGTACTGCCGACTCAAAATCGCGTCGAACCTTATTACCTCGCGAGTAAAAATCTGCATAGCCAGTTCTATTTCGTAACTGCGCCATCTATCGGCAGTCGTGGAATCTTGTGTTCGGCTCTCGTTACGGTAACGCTTTTTGATTCTCGGAATGTGAGTTTTACCATATTTACTTAAAAAAGACCTTGGTTCTCGTTATGGTAACGCTCTTCGAAAATCAAATAGTGCTACTTACAATTACAAAATTAATTCTTATAAAATACCTTAATGCTAAAAATAAGAAACCCTATGCTATATTTACACTTATTACCCTATTCTAATAATAATCCCTTCATTTATTTGACCTTAAAAATTACCTTATCTACCTTGATATACATAGCAACTTAACTATATACTATACTAATTAACTCTATACAAATCAAGGTGAGTAGTGTTTTCAGTCACGTCGCTAATACTTACAGACATCCCTCGCTTGCTCTACGCATAACAAATGATTTTTAATACGGGGATTATCAGTATGCGACGCTTACCACGGCTGAGGAGTACTAAAAATTATTTATGTGAATACCAAACTAAATTTATTTATTTATTTATAAATCTTTATTGTACCACAAGTTTACAATTGGCGGACTTAATGCTAAAAGCATTCTCTCCCAGTCAACCATTAGGAAAAACAGAAAAGTTATGTGCGGCGCGAATTATTTTAAAAATACAATGAGAGAAACAAAAAAATAAAAAAACACTTAACTGCTAAATAAACATACATAGATTTACATACAGTATTCATAACTATACATATACATACATAAACATACATAAAAGAAGAGATGAAAACGAAAAAAGATGACGATTTAGGGTGATATTATGCTAGTGAGGTGAATTTTGACTTTTCTTTTGAAAGCGAATTTAGTAATGGTCTCTTTGATGTCATCGGGTAGAGCATTCCAGAGCCGTGTGGCTTGTAAGGTAAATGAATTAGACATAAAACTGGATCGAAATAGGGGAGTAGAAAGGGTAAGTTTTTTGGAAGATCTAAGTTGCCTATCGTGACCGTCAGAAAGATACTTGAACTTACACCTTAGATACTCCAGGGACTGAGGCTCCTTGAGAATGGAAAAAAGAGAAGTAATTAAGCAACCGAAGTATTTAGAGAATAAATATTGTAATAGAAAAAGCGTTCTTTCGCGTGGAAATACGATAAGAGAGAAAGGACTAGAACATATTTTAGTTAAAATGACCTTGACAGGCGTTTCTTAATACGCAGGTCCTTTATGACAAGAATAAGCCTAGTAATCAATTACAAGTACTATGGTAAATTGCTGAGAGGTATTTGACATACATACCATCATGCTTTTTTCCCGTAGGGGTAGGCAGAGACTACGGATTTCCATTTGCTACGATCCTTACAGACTTCCCTCACTTCTTTTACGCTCATCACTCTCGTCATACACGCTCGTCGATTACGGGTACTCCTGACATCTTCCTTTTTTATTATGTCTGCGATTTGGTCGCAGTATGTTCTCCGAGGCCGGCCCTTACCGACTTTTCCTGTCATCTTGTATTTGACACTTATTACTTTATTTTATGTTAGCCTAGTACAATCAACTAAATTTACTAGACGACGGCGAAGCTATTGTTAGTCGAATGAAAATCGTACGAAAATGAATGAAATGAGTGAGTCATAGATTTCAGAAATAGAACTAATGGTTATTTTTTTTTTTTTGTACATGATTAATGTCAATTAGCAATTGGTAAAGATGATAAATATTTGGACTTAAAAATGATTCTAAAGTATAATGTATATTGTTAGGATAACATTTATTATCATCTATGTAGGTGTAAGAAGAAAAGCAATTCGAAAATAATATAAAATTACCGTATTTTTAAGCCTGTTGGTTAACTTTATGCTTTGGACATTTTTTTAAATTTGTTTTTAAATTCTTTGAGCATTGACATACACAACAACACGTACACACACTATAACAATAAGCTTAGGGACCTGACCAACTATATATAGATAGATATATTCTAACGCAAGTGTCTCTCTCGCACCCTGTTTGCTACTTCTTTGTCTAATAACGTCCGACTCTTCGTCCAAAAGGGCGAGTATTCCATTTAACCCGCTGAGTCCGTATATGTCTACTGACATTATTTTCAAATGTGCTACATACATTAAGAACAGATTGGATAAACTACTGTCAAATACACTTGATATGAAATGAATTATGAAAAAAGTTTATTTGCCGGGCTAATGCTATTTCCCAACAAGTTCAAGAGAAAATATAGTAGGTTACCTTTGTCATTGTATACGTTCGATCATATAGTTCAGGCCCTAGTCTCCTCCATACGAGAATGCACAGTTTATATACTTTATGGACAAAATAAATGACTTTTTTCTTTTATACCTTTAATAGGTAGACGGATCGATGTCTGTGATTTCATATTCTTGGGGTCAGTTCAGACCAAGAGGATTGCCACCAGGCTTTTTCATCTAGGTGACGTGGCCCTGCTATATCGAAATATGAGGAGCGCAGCGGAGAGGAATTTTTAGAGCAATCAAAAATCAACTATAAAACTATTAGTATAAAGTGCGCGCGGAGCTATCAGCGTATGCTTGACAACGCGCATTTTTGTCTTGTTCAAGTATGTATGCACTTTACAGTAATAGTTTCAGAGTTAAATTTCGAGTTTTTCCGCGGCGCTTCTCTTGGTCTGAACTGACCCTTGTAAGCTGGGGCGAGCGTCTGTATAGCGTATAGTATATAATCGAAGGCAGTTGTACTTTATGTATTGCTGAAATAATACAGGGTTATTTTTAAACTACTGGCCAAATTTTAACATGATGACAATAATCAACATTTGCCAAGGTTTATTTAAATTATTTACGAAACATTAAAAGATATCACTTTTATACCGAAATTTACGCGCGGACTTGGAGTGCGTGTACATCGTGCGTACACGATCGAATAAGGTGACCGCACTTTATTATTTGGAGGGATTTTAATTTAATATCGATATTTTTTGTTTCATTTCATTTTACCTAATTATCGATTACAAATGGTCTGACAACATTTGGCCAGTAGTTTCAAAACAACCCTGTATATCAATTTTCAATTAAGTATTTGTAGGGTTTGTTAGGATAGTAAATATTCAACAGAAATTTGTTGAACAAAACATATTTTTGTTATTATTATTTTATCGATATTCTGCAAGTTGATGGGTTTATTATTATGAGGTGGATATTTTATTAAAAAAGTTTATTTTCATAGACTGCGGGCATTTATAATTTTTTAAATAGATATTTTGTATATGGTTTCTTTTTAGATACATGTTTACGTGGTATATTTATATTTGTGGAGAGGCGAGAGCTAGGTGATATCCTCGAGAGCCTATATAGGAAATCATATGTTGTCGTCCATGGTTGTCGAGTCAATGTCTTGTCGGAAGTTGTTTAAAATATTTCCAGTTCGATTTGTTACACTACACAGTAAGGTCAAATTATTGTTTAGAATAAACATGTTATCGCCATCTGTTGCGTCGTACGTATACGAAGTACTCTGCGCTAGACGTTTGTGGCGCTAGTGTCGCGACAATCTTTACACATACCCTCATATTCATAAAAAGAATTGTCTTATAATATCTTTTGTCTCGTTCTTTCATGAAAGTATGAAAGAAATATACTGAACATTATATAAAGTTAAATAAGGATATTAATCGTTTGTTATTTTCAAGTTCATGCAAACGTAGCGTAGAACGTTTGCCTACCAGATTGTGCTATGATGTAGTTAAGATACTTAGCTTAAATAGGCTAGTTTCTTAAACAAATATAATAAGTCCGTCAGTTAGATAATCAAAAAATATTGGTAACGTATTTTTTCTTTTGAAAATTAAACAAAGAATGGTAAAGATGTGGCGCGTTAAAGTTCCCTGTGACGTCACAGTGTGCTACACTTTTTCGCAGTATGTGACGTCACGAGTCCCCACTTCTTAACTTTAATGTGTTATATCATTATAATTTATCGCTCAATTGAGAAAAGAAAAAATACGTCACCAATATATTTTGATTCCCTAAATGGCGGACTAATTTTAATGTTATTCTCTTGGAACCCAGGAATCTAGCCTATGACTTCGTATTTAATTCAACTTTGGAGTATTATTTGTGTGTTAAAACTGTAACTCACGCAAAATCGGCGAGTCGAATAATTTTTGGTCAATATCGAACGATTTTCATCGACGTATATGTCATGTCATGTCATACATTTCAAAAATAAGGCTTTTGATGTTTTTTTTTTACGATTTTCGTTTACTGTTATTCTTTTTCGACATATTCTGTCTCTTGCATTGTTTCTTTGTGTATAATATGTAAATATATTTGTTTATAAAATTTAATTTTGTTTAATTGCTTCTCAATCGTGTGTTGGCTTGCGACAGACAGTATTTTAGTAAATAGCATGAGAAAATTGTTTTTCAATCTTATATACCGCTTCAAAAAGCGATTATCCATAGTTCCATACAAAGTGCGAAAATAACTGAACGGATTTTGATGAAATGTGGTTGGACGTGTTTGCTGATTTTAAAATTTGCATTGTTTAAGTAAATTGATAAGGCTAATTTTAAACAATGTAAATAATTAAGTTGCAATATTTATGTAGTTAAGTTAAATAAGGTAGAATTTAGGGTAAAAATAAAGATTTTTTAAAAATATAGAATAGGGAAATAAGTGTACAGTAGCATAGGGTCATTTATTTTAGTAATTAAGGCATTTATTAGAGATAATTGATCATGTGAAACACATTGTAAGTAGCACTATTCGATTTTCAAAGAGCGTTACCATAATGAGGACCAAGGCCTTTTTTCAAATGAAAATGGTAAATCACTTTCCGAAAATCGAAAAGCGTTACCGTAACGAGAACCGAACACAAGATTCCACGACTACCGATAGATGGCGCAGTTACGAAATAGAACTGGCTATGCAGATTTTTACTCGCGAGGTAATAAGGCTTGACGCGATTTTGAGTCGGCAGCATCGAGTCCACCCGTTATCGCACTCCCGCCCACTACGATTGACGAGGTACAATCGATAATAAAGTCCCTAAAACCCCGTAAAGCTGCCGGAGCTGACGGGATATCCAATGGCTTACTTAAATGCCTCCCTCAGACCCTACTACTGCTGCTAGTGAGCATCTTCAATGCTTGCTTAGCAAATTGCACGTTCCCAGACGCCTGGAAACAAGCAACACTAATAGGCATCCCCAAACCAGGCAAGGACCTGAAAAACCCGTCCTCATATCGGCCAATCAGTCTTCTGAGCTGCATTGGTAAGATATACGAAAGAATCATTTCAGCCAGACTCAAGGATTACATTGAATCCATGAATCTGATTCCCGACGAGCAAATGGGCTTTCGCGCAAAACACTCTTGCGTGAACCAACTGCACCGCCTAACCGAACACATCCTAAGCAACCGCCGTCGCGGAAGACCCACAGGAGAACTCTTCTTCGATGTAGCGAAAGCGTTCGACAAAGTTTGGCATGTTGGCTTGGTAGCCAAATTAGCCGTAATGGGCCTGCCGGACAGTCTCGTGCGCATCGTACGGGACTTCCTGTCGAACAGATCCTTCCGGTACAAAGTTGAGGATACGCTCTCTAGTCCCAGACCCCTAAGAGCCGGAGTCCCGCAAGGCTCCGTGCTTTCCCCGACCCTATACTCGTTGTACACCAACGATGTACCCCGCACCCCGCACGTGGAGTTGGCTCTATTCGCTGACGACACTGCGCTATACACGTCCAGTCATGGAAAAGACATAATTTCCAAACGACTGCAACAAGCGGCCGATGCCCTCGGAGCTTGGTGCAGGAAGTGGCGCATCGAGGTGAATCCGGAAAAGAGCGCAGCAGTGTTCTTTTCCAAAGATTCATACGGTGCAACACGTCCACCAGCATGGAGTACGGTCTCGCTCTTAAAAACGATATCTATGTTTGGTAAACCCATTCCATGGGTGAACCAAACAAAGTATCTGGGCGTTATCTTTGACAGTAAGATGACCTTTGGAGCACACATCCAAAGAGTTCGCAACAGAGCTGCATTCTATCTAGGCAGACTCTCTCCCATGATCAGCAATGTAAAATTGTCGCTTAGAAATAAGCTGACACTTTACAAGCTAGCCATCCGCCCTGTCATGACATACGCGAGCGTGATCTTTTCACATGCAGCTGCATCTCTCCTGAACAAGTTCCAACTCATCCAGAATAGGTTCGCTCGCAGAGCCACGGGATCGCCCTCGGGCCTGCGCACACGCGACCTACATAGGGACCTTGAGCTTCCATCCATTTCGAGATATCTCAAAGAAACGTCTCAACGTTACTTTGAGAAATGTCCAACCCATCCGAACCCGTTAGTTGTGCGGGCTGCCAACTACAGCCCGGCGAAAAATGTCCCTCTGCGGCACAGACGCCCGAGGAATGTTCTCTTTGACCCTGACGATCCCATTACGGTGGCGAACCTTCCCTTCGAAAACCCCTCGACTCAACGGAGTCCTGGGTTTTCCATAGGAACATATAACCGCACCCGCCGGCGAGTGCGACGTAGTAGGAACAGTAGACAGTTTACCAGGTACCAGAATGTACCAGGGCGCTTCACGCCACCGATAGGTTCTCAGTAGGCCCTTCTGGCACAATAGTGTCGGCCCTTATGGCATTGAGCGTTTGCTACCGCTCGCGAGTTTGCATCGCTCGCTTGATCAAAGGCAAAGCCCATGGCCGAGGTTCGTCCCAACTGGGAGCCCCTTGTGCATTTGCCGAAAAGGCTGAGTGGTTAATAGCCCTCGCCTCAAACTGTCCCGCTGTAAATTTAAAAGCTTACAGGAGCTAAAATTGTAGGTCAGGACAAAAAAAAAAAAAAAAATTTGAGTCGGCATGGCGTCAGTCGACTTCGACGTTCCCGAAGAGTTGGGGTACGCCCTCATATAGCCACCGGCAACAATTGGATTGCGCGTGCAAAGGTTATGAGGAGGTACCACGACGTAATCAAGAAGTTGCAGGCGGTCGAGATCCCCACCATAGATGACTATTGTATGTACTGAAATAGATGAGAAACTCCTGCTTTGACAGTTGAACTGAATACGCCCTCTGGTACGCAAGTTCCGAAATAATAATTTACCCATACATAACTATACTCACAAATACTATATATAGCATACTAGGTATGTATACCTATAGCTACTCATATTATATGCATACTAAAGTAGGTATTGAATGGATTGATGTAATAAAAATGCCTTTTGTATTTAGTTTATTAATTTTATCACAAACACAATTAATTTAGGTTCTTTAAACAACAAGTGGTCACAAAACAAGAGTCTCTAGGCTAAACAAGCACTAGGCTCGATAACAACGAAACAAAAAAAGCGGCACAAAACACAAATTCAGTCACTTCCATGGAGTAATTACAAAGGGGAGATGCCGTACTAAGCGTTTTGTAAGAAACCATTTGTGAGGCTACACGGGGCGGAAGGCAGACGTGCGGGGTGCTTGGTTTCGGCCGTGGCTCCATTAAGTAATGATATCCATCTTACGGAAAGTAGCAGTACTACGTTATTTACAAATTATCAAGTACTTCAGACACCCGACACTAGATGTCACTACTGTTTACTTACTGTTGTTTTTAATATTAGGTATAACTTTTAGAGCGCTAAATATATCTTATTTAACAGAAACCAAAGAAAATTATTTCTAATTAATACATTTATAAAACGTAACTAAGTACAACTTACCAGTGGAAAGATATTTGTTGATTGTTTAAATTTTTTGACAGAAAAGTTTTTACACTGAAGCACACAACACTTCATTCTTTATATTTATATGAAACAAAATTATTCAATGCTAAAATTCCTAAAAAAGTCGTGGAAAATCGTGACAAACTTAGAAGCTCGCGATCTGTTTCTCGGTACGCTTTTGAACGAGCAATGACAAGCCCACTTTTGTGGCGGCGAGGCGCCAATGATTATATTACTGCGCCATTTCAAACGGCATCTCCCCTTTGTACACTTCACAAGAACAGTTCCTAATATCACACATTAACAATAGGACACTATATGATGCTATCTGCCTGCGACCATGAACGCTGTAGTGTTTGAAACGTCAGGTGTAAATAATTAAGTAATAAACGCGATAAAACCGTATTAAAATAGTTTAATTTAATGAATAACAATCGCGAAAACATAAGAAAACACTATATGATGTCTCATGAAACTAAGGCGGAGGAATAAAATATTCAACTCGAGGCATTAAGTTTCCGGAGAAACTTGGAAAAATCACGAAAAACAGTCAAGTTCAAGTCGTAGCCATTAATCAAGGTTTAGGGTTGCCAGTAGCATGAATATGTTTTCCTTAACCATAAATCTCGTTGGGAAAATAAAAAATCATTTTAATAAACAATTCAACCTAAATAATTATGGCGTATAAAAATGTAATTATCATGTAGCAAATGTGGAAAAGACGCATCACATAGGGTACGGTCAAATCAAGACTGTTCAGTATAGAGAAATATTTAAAAAATATAACAAAACAATTACTTATGTAATAGGCCATATCATAAAGGACTCAATTTCGAACAACTTTTAAAAGTATGCCCTACTACTATTTTATAATAAGTATTGTAACAATAACCGTCAAAACATAATATGCAGGCAGCATATTCTCGCCGAGAGCTTAAGTCCGAGACATTCGGGGGAGAAGTCCGAGTGCGAGGCACGCCATCTTCACTCTCGCAGATCTCTTGTTGCTCATTCGGAGCAGTGAATTACGAGAGGATCAGTTAAGATAATTTATATAATTGCAAGAGTACATAGATCTTTGTTAAATTATAATTTCGTGTATTCCACTCTCAGATGAGTATGAAAAAATAAACAGAGAAAAATACCGTCACCGGAGTGAGAGCGTGCGAGAAACTCCGAGTGACCCCTAGACATTACAAGAGGTCCCATGTACTGTCTCGCGTGTGTGTACAGCCGGCATTAAATTACGTCTGTTACACCGAAATAATTCTAGTGAGGCATCGAGTTTCAATATCGTATATTATTGTTCAAGAAATTACCTCTCTTCTCCCTCGTGTTAATTGGAGTCCCATAATTAAAATTGGACACCCGAATCACAAAAACGCCGAAGCAGTGGTGCGAAAAATATACATAAATTGTAAAATAAATGTAATCACAATATTTTCCAAACCACTGGACCACATAAATAAACGTATGGTGCACGTGTTTATTTATTCATTCACGACAGGCAGAAGTCAAAAGGCGGTGCTGAAAACTCTAACATCAGGATGTACAGAGTCGATTGACCATGTAGCCCACTCGATATGAATGAATAAATTAACTTGAACATTCAAGAATCCTGCCAAGGGTCAACTTGGGGAAAATATCACAACCTGGCAATTTTCAGGCAACGCGATGAGTTCGTCTGTGTTGCTGTTCAAATAATTATGTGACATTGATGAAGTTGCCATGACAATAAACTATGCTAACTGCAAAATCAGCCGCTAGATGACGTGCTAATTAAAAATAAATACAATTATCTCAATGTTCTAAGTTTCTTATGCATGATCCCCGCGTATCTTCTGCCCTCTAGCCATCCGTAATGGGCAGGGTTGCCAAAGCTAATTCATCCAAATCCCCAAAAATCATGATCGAATTCCCCAAATTTGAGGACAAAAATCCGCTGATTCCCCACAAATTCCCCTCAAAAGTTTTTTATAAAATGAAACTATAATCAATTATTTAAATAATATTTGTTGTTTATGTTTTATATTTTTTTCCATATATTAGTCGAAAGCATTTTGTTCGAAGGGTTAAACTTGACACTGCCGCCCAGTTTTTTAATCCCTTCCCTTGTAGCCATTAACGATACTACAGTATCTGTATTCAATCTATTGCGGTTTTCAGTTTTTAAATTTTTAAGGACACTAAATTTGCGCTCGACTGATGCATTTGAAAAAGGCAATATCAGCAATAATGAAATAACAATTTTTATGTTTGAGAACAGGTATTCTCCCGCAGCGTTTTTCATGCAAAACACTTTACCCTAGTAACATTCAGCATCAATGTTATCTCCATGACCTTCAAGCCCATGTTGATGAAAATCCAGCATAGCGTGAGCTCGCCACTCATCGTCCAATTTTTGTGCTGTCACAAATTTATAAAGCACTGGAAATCGCTTCAGTACAGGCACCAGTGATTTAATTTTAAACTGTTGAGCTTCTAATGGATTTAAAACAGATATAATAGAAAATAAAGGATCTCCGAAATCAAATCGCTTAATAATGTCCGACGTAAATTCCATATAAAATTCTTGGCATGTTTTATAGAAATCTGCAATAGCTGCACGAGGTACATTTTCATCTTCTTTCAAATCTTCCATACTTTCTCCAGCCTGTAATCCAATATATATTTCGTCTATACCTAGCAAGTGTGTTGAATTTCTGAAGTCAGCTTTAAAATATTAGCACAGGACTTGATGTAGCTCATTTTCATGAAATTAGCAGACAGTGTTTTCAAAAGATTTTCTACTTCTGGTTTCAATTTGTAAAGAAGGGATGTTTCTGATTGAAACAAGGTGTTGAAGCTCGTTGCCAGTGAAAGTACATAAGACATGAATTCTAAATATACGACAGTGAATTGGTTGTTCATTGTAATGAGCATTTGTTTGGTAGTCTTCGATGGATCAGTGAACACTGTTTCTGTCAAGTAGGCTTTTAATGGAATATATTGCTCTAACACACGGTCTACACATGCTTTCAGGGACAGCCAGCGAGTCTGAGCTGGCGCGAGAATTTTGTGTGTTTCCACTTAAAAGAATTCCTGAAACTCTTTCAATTTCATTTGCCTTTTTGAACTTCTACTGAAGTGCGCTACAACAGAACGCAAGAAATCTTCAACATTTCGGGGTAATTTGAGGCAAGCTTTCGATGATGATAAGTGTATCATGTGACAGGAGCATTTCACTAGAGCAATGTGAGGTAAATCGTTCTTAAGAAGAGCAAAAACGGAACTATGTTCCCTGTCTACGACACTTCAAGCGCTGAGGAGCGGGGGACGTGACGCGCCTCCCACCTTCGCCGGCTCTGCGCTCATTTTGATTCATTCTCCTCGATTATTCCCAACCCGTACGGACGCGCGCCTTATTTTTAATATCTTTGTAAAGGACAGAAATACAGTTCACTATCGAAGTTATTGCTTTTATTTAAACTACGAACACCCAGTAGTTAACAAGTGGTCCTTCATCGCGCTTATTACTATTACGTAGTGGTTATATTCCGTGCCGCGCGCGTCTCCTGTCGCGTCGCTGAGATTCAAATTCAAATCGGCCCAGCTTCGACCGTTACATCGCCGACCGTTTACCGCGCGTCACCACGGAGGAAAATTCTACGTACGAGTCGCTGTTCGTTGACGTCGGGAAGAACGAGTAGTCTCTGTGCCTAACTGCAGCTGTTCGAAGCATCATCGTGCAGCCGTTAGCCACCTCATCATCACCAACAACGACAAGCAGTCGTGAACAACGGGTTTGGTTGCAGCAGTTGTGAGTTCGATCCAATTTCTTTCTCCACTGACACCTACCTATATATTTCAATTGTGTTTCTCAGGGATGATGAAAATTGCTGGCCTACCCATTTAGGGCAATCAGCGAATCTGACCTGCTAGAATAACACACACAAGCTACGTCCCCTCCCAAACAAATTATCATTTTAATTCTTCATTTTTTTTCTTTCAAAAATCTAAATTCAGCTTTCCATAATTCAAAAAATCATAGTACGATTTCGCATATTTTTTTTTAAATTGACCCACATTTAAAAAAAAAAAATCCTTTCCATCGTAGCATTACCATATTTCGCTATATACCTAGCTTATGCAAAATTCTAACATTTGATTTTACGTTTCAGTACGTTTGCCTTGCTCTGCTCAACGCGTAAAATTAGCGTTGCGTCGTGTCTTCGCTTGTCTCACCGCTGCGCTGTGCTACCTGCCCACCTACCGCGGGTCGCGTTAACCGGTCGCATCGACCTAGCATTGACCTTGACGCACCTTTGTACTGCGCTCGCACTGCATTCTGCTTTTTTTTATAAAATTTAAGTATCGTTCCATTATTTGCTATTCAAATCTTTTGTAACAGCTAATTTTATTCTTATTTTTTAAACCAACCATTTTTTTTTTATAGCTTTGCAATCATGGATGATGCTAAACTAAAAGAATTAATAAAAAAGCGAGGCACTTACAAAGCTAAGCTTACAATTTTTAAAGGATTTATTGATTCAATCAAAAACAATGAACCATTATCAACATTTCATCTAAATCAATTGAAACTCAGACATGAGTTTATCACCCAACTTTATCAACAATTTGATGAAATACAGACGCTAATTGAATGTCATGTGGAAATTCCAGATGATCAGTACAAAGAACGGTGGAACTTCGAGTCCGACTACTACGCCTGCCTGGCTCTTAGCGGACAGCTGATCCAGGACAACAGGGACGAACTGGCCGGGTCAGTAACAGCTCAACAGAACGCAGGTGGGACCGATTCATTTATTAAGCTGCCTAGAATTGAGTTGCCACACTTTTCCGGAGAATATCATGATTGGTTGGAATTTAGGGATACATTTGAATCAATTATACACAATAACAATACAATTCAGAACATACAAAAGTTCCATTATTTGCGTGCTTCTTTGCGGGGTAGTGCTTCATTAGTTATCAAATCTCTAGAATTATCGTCCGATAATTATCAAATTGCTTGGAGCCTATTGTGCGAACGTTACAATAATAAACGACAGTTAATAAGCAATCACATCAAAAATTTATTCAATTTAAATGCTATACAAAAGGAATCATCCTTAGCATTAAGACAAATTATTGATAATGTACACAAAAATTTAAGAGCATTGTCTACTTTGGGGGAGCCCACAGAACACTGGGACACCCTAATTATTCATTTAGTGTCAAGCAAGTTGGATGCCACCACCTTGAGACATTGGGAAGAATACAAAGGGACAATTACACAAATACCGAGGCTTGAGGATCTAGACACATTTTTTAAAAATCGTGCTGATTTGCTTGAGACTTTAGAAGATAGTAAATTGAAGAGTGAGTCAGATCCCCAAGTACGTACAACAACAAAATTAAACACATTACCTGCATGTCCAATCTGTAAGGCCCCACATCTTCTCTTTTCCTGCTCGAGTTTCAGGCAACTTTCACCTGAGGCGAGAAAGGAGAAGGTGTCTAAATTAAAATTATGTAATAATTGCCTACACCCGGGTCATGAGTCAAAATCATGCAGAGGTGGTACATGCAAGTATTGTTCACAAAAACATAACACACTGCTACATGTTGACAAACCACAAACTTCAACCACGCTGATTAGCTCATTAAGTACTCCAGTACTATTATCAACAGCTATAGTGAATGTGATCAGTCTAAATAATACTCAATACAGAGCTAGAGTTTTACTCGACAACGCAAGCACCTCGTGTTATATCTCAAAAGCCCTTGTAACAAAACTAAAAATACCTACTAAGACCATTACTGGTTCAATATGCGGTATCAACAAAATTCAAACAAACATTCATCAAAGTTGTAATATTCAAATCAAATCACTTTACAATTCATACAAGACAAATGTCAATTGTTTTGTACTCAATCAGATTTCGAATAATATACCAAACATGTATATTAATACAAACAAACTCAATATTCCACAGCACATAAAATTAGCTGATCCCGAGTTCAATGTGCCAGCCTCGATAGACCTATTATTAGGAGCTGAAATATTTTGGTCTTTAATAGGTTCTGGGCGAATTCAGCTAGGTAAACAGCTACCTACCCTTCAAGAAACACAACTGGGGTGGTTAGTGTCAGGCTGTGTCTCGGAGAATTCACATAAAAACAATACTTTATCATCGTGTTTCATAATTAACGATGTAGATCAGTTGTCTCGTTTTTGGGAACTTGACAATATATCTCAAGATTCTAAAATCACACAAGATCATCAAACTTGTGAAGATATATTTACAAATACTACAACACGCCGTGAAAATGGCAGGTTTGTAGTTAAAATTCCATTAAAAGAATCACCCGAATGTCTCGGTGATTCTTACATTCAAGCTAAACGTAGATTTCTTTCATTAGAGAAGAAGTTTATCAGAGATCCAGTCTATCGAGATCGGTACATTCAATTCATGAACGAATACATTGAATTAGGTCACATGTCATTGAAATTAAATTTCACAGATACAAAGGAATTTTTTCTTCCACATCATGGGGTGATCCGCGAGTCTTCCTCTACCACAAAACTAAGAGTCGTTTACGATAGATCTTCTCGCACCACCACTAAATACTCACTCAATGACATACACATAGTAGGTCCTGTAGTGCAAGACGATCTTGTGGCTATTCTACTGCGATTTCGACAGCACAAATATATCATCTCAGCTGACATTGAAAAGATGTTTCGCCAAATCGAGGTGGACGAGTCGCAGAGACCGCTGCAACAAATTATATGGCGTTCCCGTCCATCAGAACCATTAAGAATTTATACACTTAATACTGTAACGTACGGAACAGCCTCTGCGCCATTTTTAGCTACAAGGTGTATAAAACAAGTAGGTTTAGACTGCTGTGATGGGAGCGTATCGCAGGTGATCATGCATGACTTTTACTGTGATGATCTGCTTTCCGGGTCTGATGATGAGTCTTGTTTGAGTCACATAGCACAGGGCGTACACATGGAATTACAAAAAGCCCAATTTCCATTACGTAAATGGCAAACAAATAACCCAGAATTACTGGAAAAATTAAAATTCATCCAATCATCAGATATCACTAGGAATTTAGGTATCAATGACCCATCAAAAACATTAGGAATTTATTGGAATATACAACAAGATACAATCACATACACAATAAACACAGAATTTTTTTTAAATCAAAAAATCACAAAACGCATAATTTTATCCACTATTGGGCAAATTTTTGACCCGCTGGGTTTGATTAGTCCTTGTGTACTAGAAGCAAAAATAATCATGCAAAAAATTTGGTTACAAAAATTATCATGGGATAGTACAGTGCCACAGGACATTCAAAAACAGTGGGTACATTTCATACACTCATTGAAGGGTTTAAAAGAGCTTGCTATATCCAGACGCGTATTTAGTGATTCATTAGTAAGTATTCAGTTACATATATTTTCTGATGCATCACAGAAGGCCTATGGCTCTTGTGTATATGTGCGCACTGTAACAACAAATAATCAAGTCAATACACACCTGCTAGTCGCTAAGGGCAGAGTGGCTCCTCTAAAAACACAAACAATACCTAGATTAGAACTGTGTGGTGCACTCACAAGTGTTAGACTTTTCAACAAAGTAATAAAATCACTGCGTAACTCAAATTCAATTTCTAACATTTATTTCTGGAGTGATTCTATGATAGTGTTAGCGTGGATAAAAACCAACGTACACAAACTTCAACCATTTGTCAAGCACAGAGTGACTGAGATACAAACTAGTACACAGTCGCATACATGGCGCTATGTGCCTACTAAGCAAAATCCCGCAGATTTAATTTCCAGAGGAGCAACAGCACAGGAACTAGTTCAATCTGAAATTTGGTTTTCAGGGCCGCAGTTTCTCAGGGATGATGAAAGCTGCTGGCCTACTCATTCAGGGCATATCAGCGAACCTGACCTGCTAGAAACATATGCGTCCCAATCAAATTTTCATTGCTGCACGCAAGTAAAAAATTATTCCTCTTTTATATTTAATTATTCAAATTTTACAAAATTAACAAGAATCACAGCGTATATACTAATATTTATTCGTAATTGCAAACAAAAAATAAAAAGAACTATAATTACATCAAAAAATACATTATTGTCTACATCAGACTTAACATTAGCTAAATTACAGTTAGTAAAAATTTCACAATTAGAAAGTTTCGAGCGCGAGTATGACACATTACACAAAAAGCGTTCTTTATCAATAAAAAATAGATTGACATCTTTAAATCCTTTCATGGATGATAACAATATTATTCGTGTGGGGGGAAGACTGTCTAATTCGCAATTTCAATACGACAAAAAATTCCCTATGTTACTAGATTCGAATCATCACATTTGCAAATTAATTTTTTCAACTTATCATTTATCACTTTTACACGCATATGGTTGGCGTTGCGCGCGCTGTTGGTGGCGCACAGTCGTCCCAATCTGTCCTCAACACGTTACAGTAGTAGAGGGCGAAGGCAGGTGCGGACGAGCGACAGCGTAGGCAGCTTAGGTTCAGGCGGCACAGCTCCAGGCGGCGTAGCTTATGGCGGCACAGCTTCGGGCGGCTCAGCTTCTGCGGCTCGGCACAAGGCGGCTCAGCTTCAGGCGGCTTGGCTCGAGGCGGCGCAGCTTGAGGCGGCGTGGCTGCGGGCGGCGTAGCTTGATGCGGCGTGGCTTCGGGCTGCTTAGCTTCGCTCCGGCTGCCGAGGACGACGTCGATGAGTGGACTGTATGAGGGGGGGGGGGGGCAGCAGGATGAGCGAGGGGCCTATCTTCTAATCCGCCGACAATCCGAGCAGAGGTCCGATCTCGACGACTCCGAGTAGCAGGGGTCCTATTCCTGAGATCCAGGGGTCCGATTCCGAGCACAGGGGTCCTAGCTTCCGATCCGACCGACGATATTCACTAACACTTCACTTGAGCACTGGAGCAGGGATCCGGGTCCGAAATTAAAGATCACTTGTATTCACTTCCTTTATTTCGTCTTCCTTAGTTTTCTTCCATTCCAAGTGTTCCGAGAGCCGAATTGATTCCAGTACTGCCGACTCAAAATCGCGTCGAACCTTATTACCTCGCGAGTAAAAATCTGCATAGCCAGTTCTATTTCGTAACTGCGCCATCTATCGGCAGTCGTGGAATCTTGTGTTCGGCTCTCGTTACGGTAACGCTTTTTGATTCTCGGAATGTGAGTTTTACCATATTTACTTAAAAAAGACCTTGGTTCTCGTTATGGTAACGCTCTTCGAAAATCAAATAGTGCTACTTACAATTACAAAATTAATTCTTATAAAATACCTTAATGCTAAAAATAAGAAACCCTATGCTATATTTACACTTATTACCCTATTCTAATAATAATCCCTTCATTTATTTGACCTTAAAAATTACCTTATCTACCTTGATATACATAGCAACTTAACTATATACTATACTAATTAACTCTATACAAATCAAGGTGAGTAGTGTTTTCAGTCACGTCGCTAATAGTTCTCCCCCGCCGTGCATAGCGCTCCGTCTCGAGGTTGCGGCGTGGCTGCTGGCACCAGGATGACGACTCGCTGCGTTGACCGTCGTAGCGTTCCTCCCGGTGTCCGCACGTCCAGAATTCTGACCCTTCCGTCTGGGCCTGGATATACCTTTTGGACTTCTCCTCGCGGCCATGTGTTGCGGGGCAGCGAGGCGTCCATAATCAAGACGACGTCTCCGACTTGAGGATCCGTAGTCTGTCTGCCATCTATTTTCCTCGGCTTCAAAGTGGGCAGATACTCTTTTAGCCACCTCTGCCAGAAGTGGTCGGTCAGGCGTTGCGCGGTCCTCCAGCTTGCTCTGCCAATGAGGTTCCCATCTTCAAACTCGCCCGGCGACGTCGCTCCGCAGGATCTTCCGAGCAGGAAATGGTTTGGTGTCAGGCTCTCTTCATCGTTGGGGTCTATGCTTATGTGAGTGAGTGGACGGGAATTGACGACATGTTCCACTTCAACCAGTAGCGTGTGGAGTACTTCTTCTGGTGGTGATCGCGATTGTAGTACGACCATCAGTGCCGTCTTCACCGTACGGACCATTCTCTCCCAGGCGCCTCCCATACTCGGACTTCCAGCTGGTATAAATTTCCACCGGATTCCCTCTTGAGCTGCTGCTTCTTCCAGTTCTTTGTTGGCCCCGACGAAGTTTGTCCCATTGTCGCTGTAGATAACCTTCGGTGTTCCTCTTCTGGCCGCCATTCTTCGTAAGGCCATGATCATCGAGCTCGTACTAAGGGAACTTGATAGCTCGAGGTGAATAGCCCTTGTGGTTAGGCATGTGAAGAGAGCTCCCCAGCGTTTTTCAGTTCTTCTCCCAATGGTCACCTGCATCGGCCCAAAGTAGTCCACAGCTGAGCAGGTGAAGGGGTGCTGATGATGCTGCAGGCGTTCAACGGGGTGATCTCCCAACGGTGGCACTTGCGGTATGCTCTTATGCACTCTGCACCATTGACAGCGGTGTATGAGTGCCCTTGCTGTTGTCCGTAGGCCCAGGATCCAATATTTTTGCCTGACTTCATTTATCACCGTTTCTGTATTGCCATGATAAAATTTCTGGTGATAGTGTTCAATGATTAGGCGGCATATCCTGTTCTTGCCGTCTAACACCACTGGATTCTGCTCTTGGTTCTCAATCGTGATTTTCCTTGTTCGCGTTCTTAACTTCAAGATGCCTTGTTCGTCGACATACACGTCGATTTTCTTGAGTCGGCTTGAGTTTTCCATTGGCTTCCTATTACTCAATTTTTCTATTTCTCTCCGAAAACTTTCTTGCTGACTTTCCTTAATTAACACTTCTCTGGCTTTATTGAAGTGTTCTTCTTCAATGATTTTGAAATTTCTCCCTGGTTTCATAGGAGGAAGCTTTACGAGTTGTTTCCTCTTTACTGCAGGTTTATTTTGTTTCCATGCCTTGTCTTTAGCTGCGTTGACGATTTCCTTGGACTTGTTCTTCTTAAGTAGATCGATGAACTGGAACACGCGCGCCGTACTTCTTAGGAGTCGCGTCCAGCTGGAGAAGCGTTCTGGATCTGGTATACGACGAGGAGTTGTGGAGACTGATGCTATTGTCTGAATATTCTTTTCCTCCCCCGTGTCGATGATCTTCCCTTCGAAGCGGTTGGCGGGCCACTGCTGCTCCTCTTCGTAAAGAAATGTAGGCCCCTTGAACCACCTCGCGTTCCTGTCAAATTCAGTTGGCGTCCCACGAGTTGCGTCGTCCGCTGGATTCTCTTTAGTAGGCACCCATCGCCAGTCTCGCGGGCTAGTTAACTCTTCAATCTCCGCAAGTCGATGAGCCACGAACGTCTTGAATTTTCGCGGATCTGCTTTCAGCCACTGAAGAACAGTGCTTGAGTCTGTCCAGAATATCTTCTTTGTGATTTCTAAGTCCGTTTCTTTCTCGATTGTAGCTGCCAGTCTGCTTCCTAGTAACGCAGCCTGGAGCTCCAGTCGCGGTATCGAGACTGGCTTCGTGGGAGTAACTTGCGCTTTCCCTGCGATCAACGTAACGCGGACACTTGGTTCTTCTGTTCTCCAAAAGACGACAGCAGCATAGGCCTCTTCACTCGCGTCGGTGAAAGTATGGAGTTGCCCTTTCCTCTGATACGGAGATAAACATCTGGGTATCCTCAATTTTTCGAGAACTGCAACCTCTTTGATGTACTTGAGCCACATTACTTCTTGCTCAGGTAAGATCGCGTCGTCCCAGTCGATCTTCGTTCGCCATATGTCCTGGATGAGTTTCTTCCCTTGGATTAAAACAGGTGCGGTGAAGCCCATCGGGTCGAACGTAGACATGACGGCGCTGGCTATTTGTCTCTTCGTTGGTATTTTTCCTCCAGTCAGAATTTCGCGAGGTGTGTTGCGAAATCCGACGTTGAATGCTAGTGCGTCTTCGCCAATTATCCATCGTAGTCCGAGTGTCTTCTCTTCTGAGGAGAGTTCTTTTATTCCCTCTTGCGGTTGTTCTTGCAGGCTCTTCAACACTTCAGCTTCGTTACTACCCCATCCCCTTAAATGGAAACCCGCTTTTGCATGCACGTACTGCACCTCCTTTGATGTTCTTTTGGCTTCCTCGATAGTTTGAAAGCTCTGGAGGTAATCATCCATGTAGTGATTTCTCTTGATAGCTTTCACTGCAGCTGGACACTCTTCTTTAAAGTCTTCCGCATTCTTATTCATCACGAAGATAGCTGTTGAGGGTGATGACGTCGCTCCGAAAATTACAGACTTCATTCTGTATTCTTCTGGTTTTCCAGCCCGTTGACTTCCTCGCCACAGGAATCGTAGGCAGTCCCTGTCTTCTTCACGTATCTGGATGCGCAGGAACATTTCTTTGATGTCAGCAACAACAGCGACGGGCCCCTCTCTGAATCTTACGAGAACTCCAAAGAGAGATTGAAGAAGATCGGGCCCCGGCAGCAAGACATCGTTGAGACTTTTCCCTTCGAATTTTGCAGCTGCATCCAGTACTATTCTTGGCTTCTTTTTGACAGGATGTTCCACCACAAAATGCGGCAGGTAGAACGTTCTGCCGGGCGTCGATGTAGATGGAGCCTTTTCCGCATATTCATTCTTCACCCAGTTGTTAATTTGCTCTTCGTAGGCTATCCTTAATTCTTGACTTCTGTCCAACTTCCTTTCGATGTTGTTTAATCGTCGATGTGCTTGACCGTAATTTTTCGGCAATGTTTCTTGCTCGCTCTTCCATAGAAGTCCTGTTTCAAATTTCCCATCTGGCAATCTTCGTGTCGTTTTCTCCAAAACTTCCAATGCTCTCCTGTCAGAGTCGTTGCTAGGGCGGTTTGGTTTCACCCCAAGAGCCTCGATATCAAAGTATGCTCGTACCAAGGCTTCTGTCTTGTCCTCTGCTAGGCGGCTGTGGTTGACGAACTGGACAGGTGTGTTCGCTCCAGTGTCGCATCCATGAAGCACCCAACCCAAGCTAGTGAACGAAGCAACTGGTTCAGACTTCTTCCCTTTGACGATTCTTCTTGTTACGATGAGCTCCCAATTGTCTTGCCCAATTAGTAGTCTTGGCTCTTCTTTCTTGTAGTATTAGCGACGTGACTGAAAACACTACTCACCTTGATTTGTATAGAGTTAATTAGTATAGTATATAGTTAAGTTGCTATGTATATCAAGGTAGATAAGGTAATTTTTAAGGTCAAATAAATGAAGGGATTATTATTAGAATAGGGTAATAAGTGTAAATATAGCATAGGGTTTCTTATTTTTAGCATTAGGGTATTTTATAAGAATTAATTTTGTAATTGTAAGTAGCACTATTTGATTTTCGAAGAGCGTTACCATAACGAGAACCAAGGTCTTTTTTAAGTAAATATGGTAAAACTCACATTCCGAGAATCAAAAAGCGTTACCGTAACGAGAGCCGAACACAAGATTCCACGACTGCCGATAGATGGCGCAGTTACGAAATAGAACTGGCTATGCAGATTTTTACTCGCGAGGTAATAAGGTTCGACGCGATTTTGAGTCGGCACACATTCTGCGTTCTGATCTCGGTGCGAACGGACGTGCTGTCGCGGCGCGCCCCGAACCACTGACTCATTGTGTGGAATTACTGTTCGATCTCTCTGACTCATCGTTCGTCGTTTCCGGAACTCCAAACTTCAGTGTGGGCATTAGTTTACTCTGCGGAGAGGATTCTTGTGACGGCGAGCGCCGTTTCAGTTGTGCTCATACAGTGCGATCGACGACCCAGCGTGCCCTTTTCAGGGCGCAAAGGCTTCGTTCAACCTTTTTCCACGCCTGCACGACTTCAGTGCGGTTGAGTCCCACATTTAGTTGGGCCGTTCGGAAAACAAATTGGCCTGCTTTCTAACGAACGCAGGCCGAGCTGGTTGTTCGCCGAACGTAGCGCGGACCCTGGCGCTAGTCCTTTGACCCCTTCAGGGTCTCGGGCGTACAACAGGTTGGGCACTGGACCACTGGCCTTGGGGGCTTCCCTAGTCAACCCAGTGTATCGGATAGGTAGTGTTAAGTTAGGGACACACCTGTTAGCCCAAACAAGGTTGGCAACAGACCCTTACACACATCACGTAGTAGGGAGATAGGCACACACCTCTCTGTCTATACCCGGCAGAGGGAAGCCCTTAGGATCCCGAGTGCACCCCTCGGGATACACCCCCCCACTCTTGTGACGCAACAAGTCACCGTGTCGCCGTAATGGCGACACAGCCCCCCCCACCCGATGAGGGCCTATTCATGAGGTTCCTCACTGAGAAGGGCATATCTTCTCAGGAATTTCTGCTTTATAAAGCAGCTTCTACCAACGCACCCCTCCCGATCGCGACCGCGACCGCTGCAACTCCTCTTTTGAATCGCTACGGTACTCTCCCCGTAGAAGAACCCCATTTTTCCTCTTTGCGCCATCTTAACCGCGCACTCATACCCGACTCCCCACTGTCCCCGTTGCCGGACTCTCCCGAGTCACCGGCTGCAACAGTCGTCCAACCAGAGTCCGACTCTGAGTCTGATATGGACCTTGATGGTCCAAATCCAGCCACCCATCACTCATCTTCCGAGGATGACTTCGTTGAGGTCAAAACCAAAGGGAAGCGGCAACGCGTACCTAAGGCTAAAACCAAAACCCAGCCTCCACGGAAAACATCAAAAAGCGCCGATGGTAAAGCCATCCGCCCCCCCACCCCGCTCCAGCCGTCTCAAGGCGAAAATTCCGCGGCCCCAGCCGCCGGCCCTAAGCCAAAAGCTCCACCTCCAATCATTCTGCGCGATTCCTCCAAATGGGAGTCCTTTTCAAAGGCTCTCAATGAGAGACGCCTAAACTTTACCAACGCGCGAAAGTGCGACATTGGTATTCGCATTACGGTCCAGACCGTAATAGAATACAAGGCCATAACCGCCCTTCTTACCGAACGCAACCTTCCATGGCATTCGTACACCCTGGAAGAGGACCGCGTACTTCGCGCGGTGATTCGACGAATTCCGCAGGAAATCTCGACCGATTTCGTTAAGGAGTCTCTCCAGGCTCAAAATCTCCCAGTCCGCGAAGTACATAGAATGTACAGGGGCAAGAGCCCCCGCGTCGCATTCGATATGGTGCTCGTCATTCTTGACAAAACCACCGAAGGAAAGGCCATTTTCAAGGTCGAGTCTGTCGCCGGGTTAAGCGGCATTTCTATAGAGACCCCTCGGAAACGCGGGGCAATTGGCCAGTGTCACAACTGCCAATTCTATGGCCATTCCGCCCGTCACTGCCACGCGCGTCCTCGCTGCGTGAAGTGTTTGGGCGATCACAGCACTAAGGACTGTGAGCGCACGAGGGAGTCTCCGGGCGGTCCTGCGTGTGTTCTCTGCGGAGAATCCGGACACCCAGCCAACTGGCGGGGTTGTCCGAAGGCTCCGAGGGGGAACCCACAGCGGCCACCGAACGGAAGAAACCCGAGGGCCTCACAGAATCACCCAGTCCATACTTCAGCGAAGCGTCCCAACTTTGTGGCCGACAACGCGAATTTCCCCAGTCTAGGCAGGCGGCCTAACGGCCCTCCCCTACCTACACTACCACCGTCCACCTCCCAGGCGTCGAGCTCCGCTGCCGTGGTCCCAGCACCCGCAGCACCTCGACCCCCCACGGCTATCCGAAGCCAACCGCCCCAGCCCACAGGAGTGGCGCGCGCGGCACCAGTTACCGCAAGGTACAGGGAGCCGCGAGTGGCCACCTCTGAAGAGGCCACGAATGTCGCTTTAGACATGATAGAATCCCTAGGGGACATCAACTTCGATTTAATAGAGGAGTTGGGTAGCGCCATCATAGCCGCCGGTGATAATTGGTATCATCGTGTGAAGGCTATGGTGAGGTACGCCGACATCATAAAGAAGGTGCAAGCGGTTCAGATCCCCGCGCACCTTCGAACCGATGGGTAACCGTGATGGGTAGTACAACCCAAAGGAACAAACCACGCTCGCTGACCTTGGCATTTTATAATGCCAACGGAGCTTTCCGCGAACAAAGGACTGAGATTGCTCAGTACCTCACCCAACATCAGGTAGACATCTTTCTAGTGCAGGAGACCTTCCTGAAACCCGCCCACAGGGATCCCAAAATTGCGAACTACAACATCATTCGCAATGATAGATTAGATAGGCCGAAAGGCGGTACGCTAATCTACTATAAGAGGTCCCTGCACTGCTGCCAACTAGACCCACCATCCTTAACGGACATGGAATGCTCGATCCTCCGCGTAGCGATGACCGGCCACTCGCCGATCAATATCGCCTCCATTTACCTCAGCCCCTCCAAATCTCTGCTTGAGAGCGATCTCCGAGCCCTATTCGCCATGGGAAACGCCACCATCTTGGCCGGCGATTTCAACAGCAAACACACCAGGTGGCATTCGCTAACGAACTCGACGAACGGAGAAACCCTCACGAGACTCGAGGAGTCTCTGGATTTCGACGTTGTAGCACCCCTGGCCCCGACCCGCTATCCTATCGCGGACGACCAAAATCCCAGTGTCTTGGACTTTGCCCTACTAAGGAATATCACCCTTCAAGTGTGTTCGTTAGAGGTGCACTCAGACCTGAGTTCGGACCATAGACCGGTCCTCCTACAACTAGGACAGACTGACAATGGGCGTCCCGCCCATACAAGAACGATTACTGATTGGAAGAAACTCGCCAGAGTGCTCAACCAATCCTCCCCAGACCTGGACGCTATACCTGATAGGATAACGTCCACCGAACAGACAGACTCGGCGATTTCCTCCCTCACCAACCACTTGCAAGCGGCCATTAATGGCTGCTCCAGGCAGGTCCCTTCTGTGGATCCGAACCACAGATTCGAGCTGCCGGAAGATGTAAGGAGGTTGTTGACGGAGAAAAACGCCGTAACAAGAGTACATGACCTCTATCCCACCGATGAAGTCCGTTCCAGACTTCGCTATCTGCAACGTCGAGTTAAGGAGCGAATGAAGGAATTAAGAGACGAACGGTGGGGGGAATTCCTCTCTGAACTCAAACCGTCACATGTCACTTACTGGCGTGTGGCGCGAAGTCTGAAGTGCGATCAGATAGCTTCAACTCCTCCTCTTAATAGACCAGACGGCTCCATCGCCTTTGATGATGACGAAAAAGCTGAATGCCTTGCAGACAGCCTGGAGAGCCAATGCTCTCCTAGTCGTGAGCCAGTAGACCCCGAACATGTAGAACGTATGGAAACGCATGTAGAGAGCATAGCCGCCTCTGCATCGAGTCCACCCGTTATCGCACTCCCGCCCACTACGATTGACGAGGTACAATCGATAATAAAGTCCCTAAAACCCCGTAAAGCTGCCGGAGCTGACGGGATATCCAATGGCTTACTTAAATGCCTCCCTCAGACCCTACTACTGCTGCTAGTGAGCATCTTCAATGCTTGCCTAGCAAATTGCACGTTTCCAGACGCCTGGAAACAAGCAACAGTAATAGGCATCCCCAAACCAGGCAAAGACCTGAAAAACCCGTCCTCATATCGGCCGATCAGTCTCCTAAGCTGCATCGGTAAGATATACGAGAGAATCATTTCAGCCAGACTCAAGGATTACATTGAATCCATGAATCTGATTCCCGACGAGCAAATGGGCTTTCGCGCAAAACACTCTTGCGTGAACCAACTGCACCGCCTAACCGAACACATCCTAGGCAACCGCCGTCGCGGAAGACCCACAGGAGCACTCTTCTTCGATGTAGCGAAAGCGTTCGACAAAGTTTGGCATGTTGGCTTGGTAGCCAAATTAGCCGTAATGGGCCTGCCGGACAGTCTCGTGCGCATCGTACGGGACTTCCTGTCGAACAGATCCTTCCGGTACAAAGTTGAGGGGACGCTCTCTAGTCCCAGACCCCTAAGAGCCGGAGTCCCGCAAGGCTCCGTGCTTTCCCCGACCCTATACTCGTTGTACACCAACGACGTACCCCGCACCCCGCACGTGGAGCTGGCTCTATTCGCCGACGACACTGCGCTGTACACATCCCACAATCGGAAAGACATCATTTCCGAACGCCTCCAACAAGCAGTCGATTCCCTCGGCGCTTGGTTCCGAAAGTGGCGCATCGAAGTGAATCCTGAAAAGAGCGCAGCAGTGTTCTTCTCAAAGGATTCACGCGGTGCAACACGCCCTCCTCCATGGAGTACCTTCTCGCTCCTAAAGACGGTAACGATGTTTGGCAAGCCCATTCCATGGGTAAACCAAGCAAAGTACCTGGGCGTAATTCTTGACAGCAAGATGACGTTTGGACCTCACATCCAAAGAGTTCGCAATAGAGCAGCCTTCTATCTCGGCAGACTCTCACCTTTGATCAGCAACGTAAAGATGTCGCTTAGAAATAAGCTGACACTTTACAAGCTATGCATCCGACCTGTCATGACTTACGCCAGCGTGGTATTCTCTCACGCGGCTCCATCCCTGCTTAACAAATTCCAACTAATTCAGAACAGGTTCGCACGCAGAGCCACGGGTTCACCCCTGGGCCTGCGCACGCGAGACCTACACAAGGATCTTGAGCTGCCATCCATATTGAGGTATCTTAAAGAAACGTCCCAACGTTACTTTGAGAAATCCTCCACACATCCGAACCCGTTAGTTGTGCAGGCTGCAAACTACAACCCAGCAAATAATGTCCCGTTGCGGCACAGACGTCCGAGGAATGTTCTCTTTGACCCTGACGACCCCATCACGGTGGCCAATCGCCCCCTTGAGAATCTCCGGCCTCCCCGGAGATCGGGATATTCATTAGGATCACACCACCGCACCCGCCGGCGGGTGCGACGTAGTAGGAACAGTAGCTCGTTTACTAGGTACCAAAATGTACCAGGGCGCTTCACGCCACAGATAGGCTCATAGTAGGCCCTTCAGGCACAATAGTGTCGGCCCTTAAGGCATTGAGCGTTTGCTACCGCTCGCGAGTTTGCATTGCTCGCATTGCTCAAAGGCAAAGCCCATGGCCGAGGTTCGTCCCAACTGGGAGCCCCTTGCGCTTTTGCCGAAGAGGCTGAGTGGCCAAAAGCCCTCGCCTAAAACTGTCCCGCTGTAATTTCCAAAGCTCTCTGTAGCTAGAAATGTTAGTCCGGTTAAAAAAAAAAAAAAAAAAAAAAAAAAAATTTGAGTCGGCAGTACTGGAATCAATTCGGCTCTCGGAACACTTGGAATGGAAGAAAACTAAGGAAGACGAAATAAAGGAAGTGAATACAAGTGATCTTTAATTTCGGACCCGGATCCCTGCTCCAGTGCTCAAGTGAAGTGTTAGTGAATATCGTCGGTCGGATCGGAAGCTAGGACCCCTGTGCTCGGAATCGGACCCCTGGATCTCAGGAATAGGACCCCTGCTACTCGGAGTCGTCGAGATCGGACCTCTGCTCGGATTGTCGGCGGATTAGAAGATAGGCCCCTCGCTCATCCTGCTGGCCCGCCCCCCCCCCCCCTCATACAGTCCACTCATCGACGTCGTCCTCGGCAGCCGGAGCGAAGCTAAGCAGCCCGAAGCCACGCCGCATCAAGCTACGCCGCCCGCAGCCACGCCGCCTCAAGCTGCGCCGCCTCGAGCCAAGCCGCCTGAAGCTGAGCCGCCTTGTGCCGAGCCGCCTGAAGCTGAGCCGCCCGAAGCTGTGCCGCCATAAGCTACGCCGCCTGGAGCTGTGCCGCCTGAACCTAAGCTGCCTACGCTGTCGCTCGTCCGCACCTGCCTTCGCCCTTTACTACTATAACGTGTTAAGGACAGATTGGGACGACTGTGCGCCACCAACAGCGCGCGCAACGCCAACCATAGTTGGTCCTTCGAGCCGGATCAAGGAAGAGGGATGCCTACAACCAGGTCGACAACCGCCACAGCTGGAAAGTCCGCCTCGACTGATTGGAGCATGAACACGCCAGCCGACACAGAAACCACCGGGACAGGGATCTCGACCCGATCGACGATAACAAGAAGAACGCCGCCGCCATCCCGCGCCGCCGAGTCGTCTCCCTCCCGCACCGCTATGGGGGATCGTGCCGCGTCGGTCATGTTTGTGGAGGGAGAACTCGCCGCGCCCGTTGCGCCTCCAGTACCCCCCGCACCCGTCAATAGTGGGTACATCGCGCCGCGTTCCGGTACCATTGGCGAACCGCTCACGCCTCTAACTACGCGCGCTATGATTCAGCAACACGACGAGTTGTTGAGTCGCATCTCCGAATCCCAGAAGCGCCGCCAAGGACAGCCTGCAGTTCCTGATGTGATGGAATCCGGAACGAGTGCGAGGCCCACAGGAGCGCGCCCAAGAAGACCGAACATAGAAACACAGTCGGTGCGTTCATCGAAACGAGCTGCATTAGAAGCCAAGATGCAACTCGCCCGCAGGGAACTAGAAGTAGCAGAAGCCAGATCTAAGGTGGCTCAAGCTGAACTGGAGCTGCTACAACTGGATTCTGAGGAAGAAGAAGACTTCGTGCATGAAGAGCAGACACAGATGCATGTGCAGCAATGGTTGGATCATGCAAACACTGTGAAGGTTACTCCACCTAAGGAAAAGAAGAGTGACATTGAAGAACTGGCTCAAGTCATCAAGAAGATGTCAGAGAAGTCATCGGAGCACAGCCTATCAAAACATATGATAGAGCTTCCAAACTTCAACGGTGCAAGTGAAGAGTGGTTAGCGTTCAAGCGATCCTTCGAAGACACCATGAACGCCTTCACCGACGTGCAGAATTTGGCGCGCCTGAGAAGGTCTCTTCAAGGGAGAGCAAGGGAAGCAGTGAAGAGTCTCCTATTCACTGCCAAGACACCGCAAGAAGTAATGAAGGGATTGGAAGCGCGCTTTGGACGACCAGGAGCCATAGCCTTAGCGGAGCTGGATAAATTAAAGAGTACGCCGAAGATGCAAGAGACGCCGAATGATGTGTGCACATTTGCTAGCCACGTCAGAAATTCTGTGGCAACAATCAGTGCACTTGGAAAGGAACAGTACCTGAGTTCGCCAGAAACAATGAAGGCGTTAGTGGACAAGATGCCAGCAAACATCAAGTACAGATGGTTTATGTATCATCACAGCCATCGAGATGAAGAGAAGCCGGAGCTCATATTAATAAGGGATTTTCTGGACATAGAAGCTGACATGTGTGGTGACTTCGCCCCTCCTGAAGTATCGTGGGATGCCAAGAAGAGCGCAATAAGGAAGAGTGTCCATACAGTTCAGGAGAAAGAACACAATCAGCAGCCAAGCAAGAAGACAGAGTGTCCAGAATGTCAAGCAGAGCATTGGATCTACGAGTGCAGAAGATTTAAAGAAGCAGATATGGACAAGAAATGGGAAATAGTGAAGAAATTCAGACTATGCTTCAAGTGTCTTCGTTTTCGGCACTCAAGACAAGGATGCAGGGCTCCGGTATGCAAGAAATGTTCGAGATGGCATCATGTTAGTGTCCACTCAGACACACCTCCAGCAATTAAGAAGCCAGAAAGGGACGAAGCCAGCTGCAACGTGGTACATAAGGAAGAGCCCACAGGTGAAGTCATCACATCGGTGCACACTACAAGCGATGGAAGAGCATACTTGAAGATGATTCCAGTGGACGTCTACGGGCCAAAGGGAACAGCACGTGTGCTGGCCTTGCTGGATGAAGGGTCCACCATTTCACTCATAGACTCTGCTATAGCCAAGAAGATTGGTGCGGAAGGAACAGCTGAGTCTATAACAATAGAAACCGTCGGTGGAAGAGGCTTCAAGAAGACGGATTCTCGAAAGGTGGAAATAAGGATTAAGGGAGCTCATCGCAAGTATAAGCAGTCGATGAGAGTAAGGACAATCGATGGCTTGAAATTATCGAAGCAAGAAATAAATGAAGAAGTCCTGAGAAGATGCGATCATCTCCAAAGTTTAAGAAGTCAGCTAGTCTACAAGAAAGAAGAGCCAAGACTACTAATTGGGCAAGACAATTGGGAGCTCATCGTAACAAGAAGAATCGTCAAAGGGAAGAAGTCTGAACCAGTTGCTTCGTTCACTAGCTTGGGTTGGGTGCTTCATGGATGCGACACTGGAGCGAACACACCTGTCCAGTTCGTCAACCACAGCCGCCTAGCAGAGGACAAGACAGAAGCCTTGGTACGAGCATACTTTGATATCGAGGCTCTTGGGGTGAAACCAAACCGCCCTAGCAACGACTCTGACAGGAGAGCATTGGAAGTTTTGGAGAAAACGACACGAAGATTGCCAGATGGGAAATTTGAAACAGGACTTCTATGGAAGAGCGAGCAAGAAACATTGCCGAAAAATTACGGTCAAGCACATCGACGATTAAACAACATCGAAAGGAAGTTGGACAGAAGTCAAGAATTGAAGATAGCCTACGAAGAGCAAATTAACAACTGGGTGAAGAATGAATATGCGGAAAAGGCTCCATCTACATCGACGCCCGGCAGAACGTTCTACCTGCCGCATTTTGTGGTGGAACATCCTGTCAAAAAGAAGCCAAGAATAGTACTGGATGCAGCTGCAAAATTCGAAGGGAAAAGTCTCAACGATGTCTTGCTGCCGGGGCCCGATCTTCTTCAATCTCTCTTTGGAGTTCTCGTAAGATTCAGAGAGGGGCCCGTCGCTGTTGTTGCTGACATCAAAGAAATGTTCCTGCGCATCCAGATACGTGAAGAAGACAGGGACTGCCTACGATTCCTGTGGCGAGGAAGTCAACGGGCTGGAAAACCAGAAGAATACAGAATGAAGTCTGTAATTTTCGGAGCGACGTCATCACCCTCAACAGCTATCTTCGTGATGAATAAGAATGCGGAAGACTTTAAAGAAGAGTGTCCAGCTGCAGTGAAAGCTATCAAGAGAAATCACTACATGGATGATTACCTCCAGAGCTTTCAAACTATCGAGGAAGCCAAAAGAACATCAAAGGAGGTGCAGTACGTGCATGCAAAAGCGGGTTTCCATTTAAGGGGATGGGGTAGTAACGAAGCTGAAGTGTTGAAGAGCCTGCAAGATCAACCGCAAGAGGGAATAAAAGAACTCTCCTCAGAAGAGAAGACACTCGGACTACGATGGATAATTGGCGAAGACGCACTAGCATTCAACGTCGGATTTCGCAACACACCTCGCGAAATTCTGACTGGAGGAAAGATACCAACGAAGAGACAAATAGCCAGCGCCGTCATGTCTACGTTCGACCCGATGGGCTTCGCCGCACCTGTTTTAATCCAAGGGAAGAAACTCATCCAAGACATATGGCGAACGAAGATCGACTGGGACGACGCGATCTTACCTGAGCAAGAAGTAATGTGGCTCAAGTACATCAAAGAGGTTGCAGTTCTCGAAAAATTGAGGATACCCAGATGTTTATCTCCGTATCAGAGGAAAGGGCAACTCCATACTTTCACCGACGCGAGTGAAGAGGCCTATGCTGCTGTCGTCTTTTGGAGAACAGAAGAACCAAGTGTCCGCGTTACGTTGATCGCAGGGAAAGCGCAAGTTACTCCCACGAAGCCAGTCTCGATACCGCGACTGGAGCTCCAGGCTGCGTTACTAGGAAGCAGACTGGCAGCTACAATCGAGAAAGAAACGGACTTAGAAATCACAAAGAAGATATTCTGGACAGACTCAAGCACTGTTCTTCAGTGGCTGAAAGCAGATCCGCGAAAATTCAAGACGTTCGTGGCTCATCGACTTGCGGAGATTGAAGAGTTAACTAGCCCGCGAGACTGGCGATGGGTGCCTACTAAAGAGAATCCAGCGGACGACGCAACTCGTGGGACGCCAACTGAATTTGACAGGAACGCGAGGTGGTTCAAGGGGCCTACATTTCTTTACGAAGAGGAGCAGCAGTGGCCCGCCAACCGCTTCGAAGGGAAGATCATCGATACGGGGGAGGAAAAGAATATTCAGACAATAGCATCAGTCTCCACAACTCCTCGTCGTATACCAGATCCAGAACGCTTCTCCAGCTGGACGCGACTCCTAAGAAGTACGGCGCGCGTGTTCCAGTTCATCGATCTACTTAAGAAGAACAAGTCCAAGGAAATCGTCAACGCAGCTAAAGACAAGGCATGGAAACAAAATAAACCTGCAGTAAAGAGGAAACAACTCGTAAAGCTTCCTCTTATGAAACCAGGGAGAAATTTCAAAATCATTGAAGAAGAACACTTCAATAAAGCCAGAGAAGAGTTAATTAAGGAAAGTCAGCAAGAAAGTTTTCGGAGAGAAATAGAAAAATTGAGTAATAGGAAGCCAATGGAAAACTCAAGCCGACTCAAGAAAATCGACGTGTATGTCGACGAACAAGGCATCTTGAAGTTAAGAACGCGAACAAGGAAAATCACGATTGAGAACCAAGAGCAGAATCCAGTGGTGTTAGACGGCAAGAACAGGATATGCCGCCTAATCATTGAACACTATCACCAGAAATTTTATCATGGCAATACAGAAACGGTGATAAATGAAGTCAGGCAAAAATATTGGATCCTGGGCCTACGGACAACAGCAAGGGCACTCATACACCGCTGTCAATGGTGCAGAGTGCATAAGAGCATACCGCAAGTGCCACCGTTGGGAGATCACCCCGTTGAACGCCTGCAGCATCATCAGCACCCCTTCACCTGCTCAGCTGTGGACTACTTTGGGCCGATGCAGGTGACCATTGGGAGAAGAACTGAAAAACGCTGGGGAGCTCTCTTCACATGCCTAACCACAAGGGCTATTCACCTCGAGCTATCAAGTTCCCTTAGTACGAGCTCGATGATCATGGCCTTACGAAGAATGGCGGCCAGAAGAGGAACACCGAAGGTTATCTACAGCGACAATGGGACAAACTTCGTCGGGGCCAACAAAGAACTGGAAGAAGCAGCAGCTCAAGAGGGAATCCGGTGGAAATTTATACCAGCTGGAAGTCCGAGTATGGGAGGCGCCTGGGAGAGAATGGTCCGTACGGTGAAGACGGCACTGATGGTCGTACTACAATCGCGATCACCACCAGAAGAAGTACTCCACACGCTACTGGTTGAAGTGGAACATGTCGTCAATTCCCGTCCACTCACTCACATAAGCATAGACCCCAACGATGAAGAAAGCCTGACACCAAACCATTTCCTGCTCGGAAGATCCTGCGGAGCGACGTCGCCGGGCGAGTTTGAAGATGGGAACCTCATTGGCAGAGCAAACTGGAGGACCGCGCAACGCCTGACCGACCACTTCTGGCAGAGGTGGCTAAAGGAGTATCTGCCCACTTTGAAGCCGAGGAAAATAGATGGCAGACAGACTACGGATCCTCAAGTCGGAGACGTCGTCTTGATTATGGACGCCTCGCTGCCCCGCAACACATGGCCGCGAGGAGAAGTCCAAAAGGTATATCCAGGCCCAGACGGAAGGGTCAGAATTCTGGACGTGCGGACACCGGGAGGAACGCTACGACGGTCAACGCAGCGAGTCGTCATCCTGGTGCCAGCAGCCACGCCGCAACCTCGAGATGGAGCGCTACGCACGGCGGGGGAGAACTATTAGCGACGTGACTGAAAACACTACTCACCTTGATTTGTATAGAGTTAATTAGTATAGTATATAGTTAAGTTGCTATGTATATCAAGGTAGATAAGGTAATTTTTAAGGTCAAATAAATGAAGGGATTATTATTAGAATAGGGTAATAAGTGTAAATATAGCATAGGGTTTCTTATTTTTAGCATTAGGGTATTTTATAAGAATTAATTTTGTAATTGTAAGTAGCACTATTTGATTTTCGAAGAGCGTTACCATAACGAGAACCAAGGTCTTTTTTAAGTAAATATGGTAAAACTCACATTCCGAGAATCAAAAAGCGTTACCGTAACGAGAGCCGAACACAAGATTCCACGACTGCCGATAGATGGCGCAGTTACGAAATAGAACTGGCTATGCAGATTTTTACTCGCGAGGTAATAAGGTTCGACGCGATTTTGAGTCGGCAGTACTGGAATCAATTCGGCTCTCGGAACACTTGGAATGGAAGAAAACTAAGGAAGACGAAATAAAGGAAGTGAATACAAGTGATCTTTAATTTCGGACCCGGATCCCTGCTCCAGTGCTCAAGTGAAGTGTTAGTGAATATCGTCGGTCGGATCGGAAGCTAGGACCCCTGTGCTCGGAATCGGACCCCTGGATCTCAGGAATAGGACCCCTGCTACTCGGAGTCGTCGAGATCGGACCTCTGCTCGGATTGTCGGCGGATTAGAAGATAGGCCCCTCGCTCATCCTGCTGGCCCCCCCCCCCCCCCCCCTCATACAGTCCACTCATCGACGTCGTCCTCGGCAGCCGGAGCGAAGCTAAGCAGCCCGAAGCCACGCCGCATCAAGCTACGCCGCCCGCAGCCACGCCGCCTCAAGCTGCGCCGCCTCGAGCCAAGCCGCCTGAAGCTGAGCCGCCTTGTGCCGAGCCGCCTGAAGCTGAGCCGCCCGAAGCTGTGCCGCCATAAGCTACGCCGCCTGGAGCTGTGCCGCCTGAACCTAAGCTGCCTACGCTGTCGCTCGTCCGCACCTGCCTTCGCCCTTTACTACTATAACGTGTTAAGGACAGATTGGGACGACTGTGCGCCACCAACAGCGCGCGCAACGCCAACCATATGTAGACTAGCTGACTTCTTAAACTTTGGAGATGATCGCATCTTCTCAGGACTTCTTCATTTATTTCTTGCTTCGATAATTTCAAGCCATCGATTGTCCTTACTCTCATCGACTGCTTATACTTGCGATGAGCTCCCTTAATCCTTATTTCCACCTTTCGAGAATCCGTCTTCTTGAAGCCTCTTCCACCGACGGTTTCTATTGTTATAGACTCAGCTGTTCCTTCCGCACCAATCTTCTTGGCTATAGCAGAGTCTATGAGTGAAATGGTGGACCCTTCATCCAGCAAGGCCAGCACACGTGCTGTTCCCTTTGGCCCGTAGACGTCCACTGGAATCATCTTCAAGTATGCTCTTCCATCGCTTGTAGTGTGCACCGATGTGATGACTTCACCTGTGGGCTCTTCCTTATGTACCACGTTGCAGCTGGCTTCGTCCCTTTCTGGCTTCTTAATTGCTGGAAGTGTGTCTGAGTGGAGACTAACATGATGCCATCTCGAACATTTCTTGCATACCGGAGCCCTGCATCCTTGTCTTGAGTGCCGAAAACGAAGACACTTGAAGCATAGTCTGAATTTCTTCACTATTTCCCATTTCTTGTCCATATCTGCTTCTTTGAATCTTCTGCACTCGTAGATCCAATGCTCTGCTTGACATTCTGGACACTCTGTCTTCTTGCTTGGCTGCTGATTGTGTTCTTTCTCCTGAACTGTATGGACACTCTTCCTTATTGCGCTCTTCTTGGCATCCCACGATACTTCAGGAGGGGCGAAGTCACCACACATGTCAGCTTCTATGTCCAGAAAATCCCTTATTAATATGAGCTCCGGCTTCTCTTCATCTCGATGGCTGTGATGATACATAAACCATCTGTACTTGATGTTTGCTGGCATCTTGTCCACTAACGCCTTCATTGTTTCTGGCGAACTCAGGTACTGTTCCTTTCCAAGTGCACTGATTGTTGCCACAGAATTTCTGACGTGGCTAGCAAATGTGCACACATCATTCGGCGTCTCTTGCATCTTCGGCGTACTCTTTAATTTATCCAGCTCCGCTAAGGCTATGGCTCCTGGTCGTCCAAAGCGCGCTTCCAATCCCTTCATTACTTCTTGCGGTGTCTTGGCAGTGAATAGGAGACTCTTCACTGCTTCCCTTGCTCTCCCTTGAAGAGACCTTCTCAGGCGCGCCAAATTCTGCACGTCGGTGAAGGCGTTCATGGTGTCTTCGAAGGATCGCTTGAACGCTAACCACTCTTCACTTGCACCGTTGAAGTTTGGAAGCTCTATCATATGTTTTGATAGGCTGTGCTCCGATGACTTCTCTGACATCTTCTTGATGACTTGAGCCAGTTCTTCAATGTCACTCTTCTTTTCCTTAGGTGGAGTAACCTTCACAGTGTTTGCATGATCCAACCATTGCTGCACATGCATCTGTGTCTGCTCTTCATGCACGAAGTCTTCTTCTTCCTCAGAATCCAGTTGTAGCAGCTCCAGTTCAGCTTGAGCCACCTTAGATCTGGCTTCTGCTACTTCTAGTTCCCTGCGGGCGAGTTGCATCTTGGCTTCTAATGCAGCTCGTTTCGATGAACGCACCGACTGTGTTTCTATGTTCGGTCTTCTTGGGCGCGCTCCTGTGGGCCTCGCACTCGTTCCGGATTCCATCACATCAGGAACTGCAGGCTGTCCTTGGCGGCGCTTCTGGGATTCGGAGATGCGACTCAACAACTCGTCGTGTTGCTGAATCATAGCGCGCGTAGTTAGAGGCGTGAGCGGTTCGCCAATGGTACCGGAACGCGGCGCGATGTACCCACTATTGACGGGTGCGGGGGGTACTGGAGGCGCAACGGGCGCGGCGAGTTCTCCCTCCACAAACATGACCGACGCGGCACGATCCCCCATAGCGGTGCGGGAGGGAGACGACTCGGCGGCGCGGGATGGCGGCGGCGTTCTTCTTGTTATCGTCGATCGGGTCGAGATCCCTGTCCCGGTGGTTTCTGTGTCGGCTGGCGTGTTCATGCTCCAATCAGTCGAGGCGGACTTTCCAACTGTGGCGGTTGTCGACCTGGTTGTAGGCATCCCTCTTCCTTGATCCGGCTCGAAGGACCAACTATGGTTGGCGTTGCGCGCGCTGTTGGTGGCGCACAGTCGTCCCAATCTGTCCTCAACACGTTACAGTAGTAGAGGGCGAAGGCAGGTGCGGACGAGCGACAGCGTAGGCAGCTTAGGTTCAGGCGGCACAGCTCCAGGCGGCGTAGCTTATGGCGGCACAGCTTCGGGCGGCTCAGCTTCAGGCGGCTCGGCACAAGGCGGCTCAGCTTCAGGCGGCTTGGCTCGAGGCGGCGCAGCTTGAGGCGGCGTGGCTGCGGGCGGCGTAGCTTGATGCGGCGTGGCTTCGGGCTGCTTAGCTTCGCTCCGGCTGCCGAGGACGACGTCGATGAGTGGACTGTATGAGGGGGGGGGGGGGGCAGCAGGATGAGCGAGGGGCCTATCTTCTAATCCGCCGACAATCCGAGCAGAGGTCCGATCTCGACGACTCCGAGTAGCAGGGGTCCTATTCCTGAGATCCAGGGGTCCGATTCCGAGCACAGGGGTCCTAGCTTCCGATCCGACCGACGATATTCACTAACACTTCACTTGAGCACTGGAGCAGGGATCCGGGTCCGAAATTAAAGATCACTTGTATTCACTTCCTTTATTTCGTCTTCCTTAGTTTTCTTCCATTCCAAGTGTTCCGAGAGCCGAATTGATTCCAGTACTGCCGACTCAAAATCGCGTCGAACCTTATTACCTCGCGAGTAAAAATCTGCATAGCCAGTTCTATTTCGTAACTGCGCCATCTATCGGCAGTCGTGGAATCTTGTGTTCGGCTCTCGTTACGGTAACGCTTTTTGATTCTCGGAATGTGAGTTTTACCATATTTACTTAAAAAAGACCTTGGTTCTCGTTATGGTAACGCTCTTCGAAAATCAAATAGTGCTACTTACAATTACAAAATTAATTCTTATAAAATACCTTAATGCTAAAAATAAGAAACCCTATGCTATATTTACACTTATTACCCTATTCTAATAATAATCCCTTCATTTATTTGACCTTAAAAATTACCTTATCTACCTTGATATACATAGCAACTTAACTATATACTATACTAATTAACTCTATACAAATCAAGGTGAGTAGTGTTTTCAGTCACGTCGCTAATAACGCAGGTCCACAATTGTTATTGTCACATGTACGGGAGATGTATTGGCCTCTGGGTGGTCGTAATCTGGCTAGAAAGGCAGTGCTTTCATGCACTAAATGTAGACGAATTAAAGGTAATACAGTTATACCTATAATGGGCAATTTACCCGAGCAAAGAACACACGCAGATTTTGCATTTACCAATGTAGGTACTGACTATGCCGGACCAATTATGATAAGTAACCGCAAAGGTCGTGGTAGTCAATTAATAAAAGCGTACATTTGCGTTTTTGTATGCTTTGCAGTCAAAGCAGTACATTTAGAGCTTGTTACTGACCTGACCAAGGAGTCCTTTATAGCGGCTTTAAATCGATTCATATCCCGTAGGGGTAAACCTACTAACATATATTCAGATAATGGAACGAACTTTGTCGGCGCGTCGAACGTTATTTCAAAATTTTTAAAAACCAATTCTAATTCAATTGCGAATTATACAGCAGAGCAAGGTATTAATTTTCATTTTTCAAGCCCATATAGTCCTCACCAAAATGGCCTCTGGGAATCTTGTGTTAAATCAACAAAACATCATCTCACTCGTATATTAGGCTTAGCACACCTTACGTACGAAGAGATGTATACAGTACTAGTGCAAATAGAAGGTATTCTAAATTCAAGACCTCTCACTCCCATGTCAACAGATCCATCAGATCTCTCCGTTCTCACCCCCTCACATTTCTTGATTGGTCGAACTCTCACTACGCTTCCTCACCCAAATGTCACTGACCGCAACATACTTCAGCTGCCACGCTATCAACGAGTTGAACAACTTCGACAACATTATTGGAAAAGATTTTACAAAGAATATATTTCACAGTTACAAATTCGAACTAAGTGGCAGCAATCAAAGGGCGAACTCAAAGAAGGCGATCTCGTCGTGATTAAAGACGATGGACTCCCACCAATCCAGTGGCTACTCGGGCGGATCGTCAGGCTGTACCCAGGCACGGATAGCGTCACACGAGTGGCAGATATAAAAACAAAAAATGGAACTATCAAGAGGGCCTTCAACAGGATATGCCCTTTACCTGTTAACCAAGAAACTTCCGGATAGACAAACAACCAGACGTACAAACAACTCTACCAACTCTACTTCGTGGCTGGCAGGATGTCTACGACACTTCAAGCGCTGAGGAGCGGGGGACGTGACGCGCCTCCCACCTTCGCCGGCTCTGCGCTCATTTTGATTCATTCTCCTCGATTATTCCCAACCCGTACGGACGCGCGCCTTATTTTTAATATCTTTGTAAAGGACAGAAATACAGTTCACTATCGAAGTTATTGCTTTTATTTAAACTACGAACACCCAGTAGTTAACATTCCCCAACCATTACGTTTGTGGTGTCTGAACTAAATCCAACCATGTTTTCTATGGGTATGTTTTTATTTAGAAGCATTTGTTTTAAACAGTCATACAGTCCCGCAGCAGTTCCTGATGACACTTCCACCATATCCAAAAACAAATGTTCTACCCGATTGGAGTTTTCATCATAGATTACAGCAGTAAAACAGCATTGTTTTAAAGAGCTCTGATCCGTCGTTTCATCCATGATTAATGAGAAGAAATTTTTTTCTGTACGTAATTTTTGATTTATATCTTCTAAAAATGTGTTTCCTAAAACATTCTTAAGTATAGCTGTTGCTTTGGTTCTGTGTAAATTTGTGTTCTTAGCTATAGCTGAATCTGAAAAAATATCTACAGAGCGGTCCCAAGGTATCCATGAATGATATTGGTATATTATTTTCAGCCAACGCTCCGGCTAGTTTTAATTTAACTTTTCGAACATTTATGTCTAAATCCGTCACTGGTAAGTACATTGAAAGTTTGGGAACGTTCTTTATTTCTGATACTTTTTTCTTATGGCGTTCTGAATTCATATGTCAAATCAGGTCACTTTTATGCGTTAGGATCGACACCGAAGAGAGTTAACAATTTGCTAAATCATTTCCATCTCTCATATTCGAATCTTTGCATAACCAGCTTGAGAAGTTTGGTTCTTTAAGCCACAAATCATTAAATTTATTCAAGCGTTTTATTTTTAGGATCTGTGTACTATTTGACTCACTTGTCGTCAAATCTACTGAAGTCAAACTTTAACTTGGAGCGGCATTTCCTTCTGTACTAGAAGTTGACGCCTCCGATAACTCGAGCTCAGATTCTCTTTTACGTTTAAGCTAAAAAAAAAACTATATAAATTAACCGGATAAATAACAAAGTTTGTGCGCAGCAATATTAGATTTAATTAACTTACCTTAGGATTATCTTCTTTATTTTTGTTTTGACCTTTTAATAACCATTTAACCATATTTGCACAAAATCGTATCGTTACGTTGCGACAGAAACAAACACAACTTTTTAAACTTGGATCTACTAATTAACTACGAACAACAACGAACGAAGCCAATGCATGCATTACTTGTTCAATCATCCATTTATCAGTCACAAAACAAAACATGTAATAAACACTTTAATAAAGGAGAAAAAGGAAATCCCCTTATCATAGACAAGACAAGACAGACAACTGATAAACTAGGGATGTGCCATACATAGATATGTGCAATTACCGGTATTTTGATTTTTCGTCACGAGACCGTCATAAGTACTTGAGCCATACTTAATGATTCAAAAAAATGTTGTTATCGATAATAAACGATGAAATATTTTCCGATGAGAATATTGTTACGAGCTCGGGGTTCGCAATTTGGAGAAAAACACCTGATGACTCTTAAAAACGTTTATTCCCACAAGGATGGTCGCCGACGTCACTTAACTTCACTTATCACTAACAATGTCTCAAACACTTGCTAATCACAGTCACTATAACTTGCCGAGGTCGCTTGTATCACTTGTTATTCGCTCCGGATATCGCTTCTTGATCGCACTTGTAGCTCAGTTAAATTAGAACTGCCCTCCTGAGGCACCTTCCGATGTTTATATGGCCCGGGAAACCCGCTCCATAAGTTTCTAGAAAGATCACAACTACTCCGGAATAGAGAGAGAGGGATACTCTCTGTCTCGTTCCCTTAGTACATACTAGAAGTGCGAGAGCGAGACAAAGCAATATGTCAGAGCGAGATAATCGATGTACTAGATCGTTCGCGATATTATTCCCGTATGGAAACACGCGACGATTGTACGAGAATTTTCCGCGGACAGCGCTACTCAAACTTCCGCGGGCCGCATTTTATTTTTATTTATTTTTGATTTCGTAACACTGCCCCCTTCTTAGAGATCAATGATGAATGAAGATGAACAATCTTCATTGCTCCTCTTGGTTGACGCTGTATCCGATACGTCACATCATTTAGTCGCGTTACCACCTTGTATGGGCCCTCCCACTTGGTTTGTAACTTTGGCGATTTCCCTTTCCGGCGAGTCGGGTTGTGAAGCCAGACTAGAGCGCCTTCCTCGAAGCCATTTGTATTCGACATTCTGTCGTATCTGGTCTTCATGTTCTGACTCGACTGCAACCCGTTTTCTCGAACTGCGGCGTGTATTTCTCGCATTCGGTCACGCAGATCAGAAACGTAGTCTTGAACACTTTGAGGTTCATCTGGTGAGCCTCCTGTTAGGAGGTCCACTGGCAACCGCAACTCACGACCGTAGTTGACATATGCCGGAGTTGCCTTTATGCTTTCATGTTCTGCTGTTCTGTACGCTAGCAGGAACAGTGAAATGTACTTGTCCCAGTCCCTTTGATGGCTTTCCACTATTTTTGCCAGATGTCTCTCGATCGTCTGATTAAACCGTTCGACCATCCCGTCTGACTGAGGATGGTAAGCCGTGGTTCGGGTTTTGTTCATTCCCATAATCCTGCAAACTTCTTGAAAAACCTGTGACTCAAAATTCCTGCCTTGGTCGGAATGGATTTCCAAGGGCACGCCAAAGCGACAAATCACTTCTTCTACTATCTTGGTTGCAACTGTCGTAGCTTCTTGGTTTGGTATGGCGTACACTTCCGGCCACTTAGTGAAGTAGTCCATGACAACCATGAAATACTTGTTCCCTGAGTCAGTGACAGGAAATGGTCCAGCTACGTCGACTGCAATGCGTTCCCAAGGTGCACCGACGTTGTACAGTCGTAGATTCCCTCGGCTCCTGGTATGTGGCCCTTTTACGGCAGCACAAGTTGTACACTTGCGGCACCAGTCCTCCACATCCTCCCGACAATGGAGCCAGTAGAACCTTTCGCGGATTTTCGTTAGCGTCCTCTTGACTCCCAAATGTCCACCGGACACGCCGTCGTGTACTTCCCGAAGAACATCACGTATTTTTGTTCTTGGAACCACAATTTGTAGTTGAAACTCTCTGCCGTTAGGTTTATCCCATTTCCGGTAGAGTATTCCGTTTTGTACAACGAGGCTATCCCATTGCGCCCAGTACGCCTTGGAAACAGTGCCTGTCGGTGCAACTTCACTCCACTTTGGCTTATCATTACTTTGTGCCTTCCACCTGATGATGTGCCGTAGGTCATCATCATTCTCTTGCTCCTTTCTCATCGCATCGTTCTCCCAGGTCTCTAATGGTTCTGTCCGAGTTAGCTTTACTGTCATTTCTTTAAACTCCTGCCTGATACAGTGCTTACAATCTTCTGGGCAGGGTCTGCGTGACAGCGCATCCGCGTTTCCATGGGTCTGTCCTCGACGGTGTTCGATAATGAAGTCATATTCCTGAAGTTGTTCAATCCATCGAGCAACTTGACCTTCTGGGTTCTTGAATTGCAACAGCCATTTTAACGCTGCATGATCCGTGCGAAGTAAAAACTGCCTACCGATGAGGTATTTGCTGAAGTGTTGTAGCGTCTTCACTACTGCCAGTAGCTCCCTTCTTGTCACACAATAGTTCCTTTCCGGTTTAGACAGCGACTTACTGAAGTACGCTATAACAACTTCCCTGTCTTCCTGCTTTTGAGATAGTACCCCACCGATTGCGGTATTACTTGCATCCGTATCTACTATAAATTGACCTTCTGGTTGAGGGTATCCCAAGACTGGTGTTTCGCACAGATGTTTCTTCAGTTTTTCGAAGGCAATTTCGCAAGCTTCATCCCAACTAAATTGACGTTTCTCTTCAGTTAGTCGGTGTAATGGCTTTGCAATCTCCGAGAATCCTTTCACGAAACGTCTATAGTACGAGCAAAGGCCAAGGAATGCCCGTACTTCTGTCTTGTCCTTGGGGGTAGGCCACTTCTGAACGGCTTCCACTTTCTCCGGGTCAGTCAGGATTCCTTCACTGGTAATGACATGGCCTAGATAGCTCACTTCGTTCCTGAATAAGCGGCACTTTTTCGGATTCAATTTTAGGTTGGCTCCATGAATTTTCTCGAAGACTTGCTCCAAGTTCCGCAAGTGGTCCTCAAAGTCTCGGCCAACGATGATAACGTCATCCAAATATACTAGACAGGCTTCTCCTACCAATCCTGCTAGTACACATTCCATCAGTCGCTCGAAGGTAGCTGGCGCGTTACATAATCCGAATGGCATGACGTTGAACTGCCATAATCCCTTGCCCGTCGAGAATGCAGTCTTCTCCTTATCCTTCGGATGGATTTCCACTTGCCAGTACCCAGATTTTAAGTCCAATGTTGAAAACCATTTCATGCCACTAAGGGTATCCAAGGTGTCATCAATCCGAGGCAGCGGGTAACTGTCCTTCTTGGTGATGTCATTAAGTCGTCTGTAGTCAACACAGAACCGCGTGCTTCCGTCCTTCTTCTTTACTAGCACGACTGGTGAACACCATGGACTTGCTGATGGTTCAATAATTTTATTCCTTTCCATATCCGCCAGCAGCTCTTTGACTTCTATTTCTTTGGCTATAGGGATTCTTCTCGCTCGCTGTCGGATGGGTCTCTCATTTCCGGTGTCAATCCTGTGTTGTACTAGCGACGTTCTTCCTAAGTCTCCTTCTTGGCTGGTGAAGATGTCGGAGTAGCGCAGTAGAAACTTCTTAGCTTTAATGCTCTGCGAGTACGTTAGATTGCTTTTGCAGTTACTTAGAAGCTCATTGACTGTAGAATCACTGGTACTCGTTGTATCTGAGCTTTGTGTTGTACTGCACTTTTTCAGCCAGACAACTTCCTCACATTTTCCAATGATGTCGCCTTTGTTTAAGGTCCTCTCTTGGTCACCTAGATTAAGTACTCTTACTACTGCGGTGTTTCTTCCTTTCACGAGAGTCCTCGCGGTCATGAGTCCTCGAGCCGCAGGTTTATTAGCTATCTCCTCAATCAACACGCATCCGGTAGATTTCTTGTTCCTTGTTACTGGTAACTTTACTAGTACTTGGGCTTCTGCTTTCCCAGGTATGACCGTTTGCTTTAAACATGTCACTCTCCCGTTAATGCCTCCTAGGATGATGATCTCTTCTTCACCACTCTTGAATACACCACTAGCAACGTCTATTCTACAGTTGTACTTTTTCATGAAATCTAATCCCAATACACAATCGTCCATAATTTCAGCCACGATGACGTTGTGGGTATATGTGGTTTCTCCCATAGACATTTTTACAGACACTTCTCCCAGGACAGGTATTGGCTGGCCGGAGGCAGAAAGAAGCCGACAGTCCAGTTTCCTCATGCTTCTCATTATGGTCCTTACTAAGTGAGGTCGGACTATTGTTCTTGATGCTCCGGTATCCAGCGTCATCCTGCAGTTGATCCCATTTACAGTTCCAGATATTACGAGACTATTTCCGTTGCATGCCTGAGAGATAATGGTTGTCGGGGCTTCCTCCGCGCCAGCCAGTACTCGCCCCCTAGTCCTGGCTCTTACTCGTTTCCCTGGTTCCTCTCCGATGATAAAGCCTCCTGCTTCATCTTCAGTTCCTTCACGTCGTCTTCAAGCTTCTTGATCTTTGGGCAATTCATTTGTAGGTGCCCTCGGTCGCCGCACCTATAGCACATGGATCCAGGTCTCTTCCTTAGCGGAGCTTTTATTTCCCTAACTTCCTCCACTACTTCGCGCACTTTGTGAGTCGCGGAATGACGAATGTCATGTCTGACGGCTTCCACCTCCAAAGCGTGGGCCAGTGCATCTTTTAATGAGGCATGATGGTTTAGCCTTACTGCAGCTCTGACTTCCGAATCCTTGATGCCGTCGACGAACGCCTGCACGGTGTTGGACTCAAGCATCTTCAAATCGGCCCCTGGATACGCCTTGCGGACGAGTTTTTCTATTTCCAGCGCCCATTGCTGCAGACCCTCTCCTGAGCGCTGGACTCTGTCGCGGAGTTGAGCGCGGAAGACGTGCTCCAAATGCCGTTCCCCGTATCGCGATTCCAGTGCCTCCAGCAGGTCCTTGAATCCACTGCCCGACGGAAGAACCTCCAAGACCGTCAGAGCCTGTCCTCGGAGTGCGACGGTGAGAGCTGTCAGGCACTGTTCATCTGTCCATCCGTTAGCAGCTGCGATGGTCTGGAACTGTTGACGGTATGCGGTCCAGGACGAGGTTCCGTCATATGGCGGCAATTTCACGCTAGGTCCGTGGTGGGCAATGACTGTTCCGCCAGATGCAACTGCTACTCCCGTTGTTTCAAGGCGCACGACCTTCTTCTGTAATGTGGAAAGGTCCGTCTTCATATTTTCCATGTCGTTCCCAAGAGTCGTGACGCGTTCCTCCACCAAGTCAACATCCTTGCGTAATTTGGTAACCACGCCACTAACTTCACCAATAGCTGACAGGAGTTGTTGTTGAGCCTTTTGTTGAAGCTTTTCCTGCATTGTAAATTTGTTGTCCAGCATTGTAAATTTGTTGTCCAACATTCGCATCAATTCCCCAAAATCAAAGATAGGCGCAGCCTGGTGGGCGTTGGACTTGTCCTGGTGGGCGTTGGACGTGGCCTGGTTGGGGTTGGACGTGGCCTGGTGAGTGTTGGGCATGGCCTGGTGGGCGTTGGACGTGTCCTGGTAGGCGTTGGACGTGGCCTGGTTGGTGTTGGACATGGCCTGGTGGGTGTTGGACGTGGCCTGGTGGGTGTTGGACATGGCCTGGTGGGCGCTGGACGTGTCCTGGTAGGCGTTGGACGTAGCCTGGTTGGCGTTGGACGTGACCTGGTGGCCGGTGGCCGCGGTGGGAGCGGCCTGGTCAGCAGATCCAGTAGAACTGGCTTCCGCAGCACGCTTCGCCCTCGTCTTCACACCCTCACTGGTGACGTCTTCTCTCGGAGTCAATGGCATCTCCAAATCCACTTATGACACCAATTGTTACGAGCTCGGGGTTCGCAATTTGGAGAAAAACACCTGATGACTCTTAAAAACGTTTATTCCCACAAGGATGGTCGCCGACGTCACTTAACTTCACTTATCACTAACAATGTCTCAAACACTTGCTAATCACAGTCACTATAACTTGCCGAGGTCGCTTGTATCACTTGTTATTCGCTCCGGATATCGCTTCTTGATCGCACTTGTAGCTCAGTTAAATTAGAACTGCCCTCCTGAGGCACCTTCCGATGTTTATATGGCCCGGGAAACCCGCTCCATAAGTTTCTAGAAAGATCACAACTACTCCGGAATAGAGAGAGAGGGATACTCTCTGTCTCGTTCCCTTAGTACATACTAGAAGTGCGAGAGCGAGACAAAGCAATATGTCAGAGCGAGATAATCGATGTACTAGATCGTTCGCGATATTATTCCCGTATGGAAACACGCGACGATTGTACGAGAATTTTCCGCGGACAGCGCTACTCAAACTTCCGCGGGCCGCATTTTATTTTTATTTATTTTTGATTTCGTAACAATATGATGTCAAAATCCCCGCATTTTCCCCACATAATGCCAATCCCCAATAAATCCCCAACCAACTTGAGATTCCCCGCAGTTTGGGGAATTCCCCACAGATTGGCAACCCTGGTAATGGGTAGTACAAGTCAGAGGAACAAACCCCGTTCGCTGACCTTGGCATTCTACAATGCCAACGGATCCCTCCGCGATCAAAGGACTGAAATTGCTCAGTACCTCACCCAGCATCAAGTGGACATCCTCCTAGTGCAGGAGACCTTCTTGAAGCCCTCTCACAGAGACCCAAAAATTGCGAACTACAACATCATTCGCAATGATAGATTAGACAGGCCGAAAGGCGGAACTCTAATCTATCACAAGAGGTCCCTGCACTGTTGCCAATTAGACCCGCCAACCTTATCGAACATTGAATTCTCAATCCTCCGTATAGCGATGCCCGGCCATTCGCCGATCAACCTCAGCCCTTCCAAATTGCTCTGCTTGAGAGCGATATCCGAGCCTTATTCGCCATGGGAAACGCCACCATCTTGGCTGGCGATTTCAACAGCAAACATGCCAGGTGGCATTCGCTAACGAACTCGACGAACGGAGAAACTATCAAGAGACTCGAGGAGTCTCTGGATTTCGACGTTGTAGCACCCCTGGCCCCGACCCGCTATCCGATCACGTACGGCCAAAATTACTATAAAAAAAACGATTACTAATTGGAAGAAACTCGCAAGAGTGCTCAACCAATCCTCCTCAGACCTGGACGCTATCCCTGACAGGATAACGTCCACCGAACAGACAGACTCGGCGATCTCCTCCCTCACCAACCACTTGCAAGCAGCCATTAATGACTGCTCCAGGCAGGTCCCTTCTGTGAATCCGAACCACAGATTCGAACTGCCGGAAGATGTAAGGAGGTTGTTGACGGAGAAAAACGCCTTAACAAGAGTACCTGACCTCTATCCCACCGATGAAGTCCGTTCCAGACTTCGCTACCTGCAACGTCGAGTTAAGGAGCGAATGAAGGAATTAAGAGACGAACGGTGGGGTGAATTCCTCTCTGAACTCAAACCGTCACATGTCACTTACTGGCGTGTGGCGCGAAGTCTGAAGTGCGATCAGATAGCTTCAACTCCTCCTCTTAATAGACCAGACGGCTCCATCGCCTTTGATGATGACGAAAAAGCTGAATGCCTTGCAGACAGCCTGGAGAGCCAATGCTCTCCTAGTCGTGAGCCAGAAGACCCCGAACATGTAGAACGTATGGAAACGCATGTAGAGAGCATAGCCGCCTCTGCATCGAGTCCACCCGTTATCGCACTCCCGCCCACTACGATTGACGAGGTACAATCGATAATAAGTCCCTAAAACCCCGTAAAGCTACCGGAGCTGGCGGGATATCCAATGGCTTACTCAAATGCCTCCCTCGGACCCTACTACTGCTGCTAATAAGCATCTTCAATGCTTGCTTAGCAAAGTGCACGTTCCCAGATGTCTGGAAACAAGCAACAGTAATAGGCATCCCCAAACCAGGCAAAAACCTGAAAACCCCGTCCTCATATCGGCCAATCAGTCTTCTGAGCTGCATTGGTAAGATATACGAGAGAATCATTTCAGCCAGAATCAAGGACAAAGTTTGGCATGTTGGCTTGATAGCCAAATTAGCCGTAATGGGCCTGCCGGACAGTCTCGTGCGCATCGTACGGGACTTCCTGTCGAATAGATCCTTCCGGTACAAAGTTGAGGGTACGCTCTCTAGTCCCAGACCCCTAAGAGCCGGAGTCCCGCAAGGCTCCGTGCTTTCCCCGACCCTATACTCGTTGTACACCAACAATATACCCCGCACCCCGCACGTGGAGTTGGCTCTATTCGCTGACGACACTGCGCTATACACGTCCAGTCATAGAAATGACATAATTTCCAAACGACTGCAACAAGCAGTCGATGCCCTCGAAGCTTGGTTCAGGAAGTGGCTCATCGAGGTGAATCCTGAAAAGAGCGCAGCAGTGTTCTTTTCCAAAGATTCATACGGTGCAATACGTCCACCAGCATGGAGTACGGTCTCGCTCTTAAAAACGATATCTATGTTTGGTAAACCCATTCCATGGGTGAACCAAACAAAGTATCTGGGCGTTATCTTTGACAGCAAGATGACCTTTGGAGCACACATCCAAAGAGTTTGCAACAGAGCTGCATTCTATCTAGGCAGACTCTCTCCCATGATCAGCAACGTATAATTGTCGCTTAGAAATAAGCTGACATTTTACAAGCTAGCCATCCGCTCTGTCATGACATATGCGAGCGTGATCTTCTCACATGCAGCTCCATCTCTCCTGAACAAGTTCCAACTCATCCAGAATAGGTTCGCACGCAGAGCCACGGGTTCGCCCCCGGGCCTGCGTACACGCGACCTACACAGGGACCTTGAGCTTCCATCCATTTTGAGATATCTCAAAAAAACGTCTCAACGTTACTTTGAGAAATGTCCAACCCATCCGAACCCGTTAGTTGTGCGGGCTGCCAACTACAGCCCGGCAAAAAATGTCCCTCTGGAGACGCCCGAGAAATGTTCTTTTCGACCCTGACGATCCCATTACGGTGGCGAACCTTCCCTTCGAAAACCCTTCGACTCAACGGAGTCCGGGGTTTTCCTTAGGAACATATAACCGCACCCGCCGGCGAGTGCGACGTAGTAGGAACAGTAGACAGTTTACTAGGTACCGGAATGTACCAGGGCGCTTCACGCCACCGATAGGTTCTCAGTAGGCCCTTCAGGCACAATAGTGTCGGCCTTTATGGCATTGAGCGTTTGCTACCGCTCGTGAGTTTGCATTGCTCGCTTGATCAAAGGCAAAGCCCATGGCCGAGGTTCGTCCCAACTGGGAGCCCCTTGTGCATTTACCGAAAAGGCTGAGTGGTTAATAGCCCTCGCCTTAAACTGTCCCGCTGTAAATTTGAAAGCTCACAGGAGATAAAATGGTAGATCCGTTCAAAAAAAAATAAAAATTGAGTCGGCAGTACTGGAATCAATTCGGCTCTCGGAACACTCGGTGTTGACGACAGCCACGCAACATCGTTAATTTTAAATTAACATTGTAAATAATAAAGAAAAAACTCATAGCGAAAAATGAAGAGAAACAGAGCCATTTTTCGCTATCCTGGGCGACCAATCACAGAGCCTACACTAAAAGGACAAACCACAGCGCCTACATTGAAAGACAAGTGCGCCGTGATTGGCCGGCTCATTTTGCTCGACCGTATGCTACCTGCGCGTAGCAAAAAAGCAATATAAACTGCGCACCTTCTACGTCAGGGCAGTTCCGTTGCTGTCATCGAAGCTGCCCCTGAGGACGAAGCTAGGGATCTACAAAACTTATGTAAGATCCCGCCTTACGTACGCGGGCCCGGCGTGGTACGCGTACTGCTCGGAGACGAACAGGAAACGTCTTCGAGTTCAAGAAACCAAGAGTCTCCGAGTGATCGTCGGGGCCCCGCGCGGCGTGAGGAACGCGGTGATCCTCAGGGACCTGAAATGGGAGGGGCTGGATGAGTTTGTTTCTCGCCTGGCCAAAACCATGTTTGAGAAGGCGGACAGGTCGGCGTTTCCCCACCTGCGGGGGATAGCGCCCCTCCACACACGTCCGCCCGACTCCAAAACGAAACCATCGCCAAGAGACGCCATCATTCCACAGACACCAGAAGAAGAAGAAGAGGAGACGCCGCTGCCAGCGGCGCCTGCCGTCGTTGCCCCCAGATAAGGAAGGTGAAGACCAAGGCCGTCACGGCCTAATACCGAAGACCCGCCTGTAGTGACAGGCGGCGGCAGCTTACCACTGTAGAGGACCACAAGTCCTGATCAGTCACCTCTCCACCTCGTAGGAGGAGGAAGAGAAGAGCCCAACGGTCAGGGCAGTTCGAAACAGATTAAATCAGACAAATAGACCAGTGCAATATAGTGTGTGACTTCTTCAATCATCCAGTCCGGATATAGTGAATCAAGAATAAAAACTCCAGACATAATTAGTGAGCCAGTGTTTCATTGTTGGAAGAAGCCATCCTCAAAACCATACAGTCCGCGAATTGTTGACCGACCGCCAACACTTGAAATGGAAGAAAACTAAGGAAGACGAAATAAAGGAAGTGAATACAAGTGAATCTTTTATTTCGGACCCGGATCCCTGCTCCAGTGCTCAAGTGAAGTGTTGTGAATATCGTCGGTCAGATCGGAAGCTAGGACCCCTGTACTCGGAATCGGACCCCTGGATCTCAAGAATTGGACCCCTGCTGCTCGGAATCTTCGAGATCGGATCCCAGAATCGGACCCCTGCTCGGATTGTCGACGGATTGGAAAATAGGCCCCTCGCTCATCCTGCTGGCCCGCTCCCCACCTCATACAGTCCACTTATCGACGTCGTCCTCGGCAGCCCGGAGCGAAGCTAAGCAGCCCGAAGCCACGCAGCCCCAAGCTCCGCCGCACTAAGCTACGCCGCTCACAGCCACGGCGCCTCAAGCTACGCCGCCCCTCGAGCCAAGCCGCTTTGTGCTGACCCGCCTGAAGCTGAGCCGCCCGAAGCTATGCCGACGTAAGCTGCGCCGCCTGGAGCTGTGTCGCCTGAAGCTAAGCTGCCTACGCTGTCGCTAATCCGCAGCTGCCTTCGCCCTCTACTACTGCAACGTGTTGAGGACACATTGGGACGACTGTACGCCACCAACAGCGCGCCTAACAACAGTCCAGTGGAGCTGCTGAACCCCATCGCTTTTCAGGACGTATCGAAGGGTCCTGAACACTGCACAGCACCGTCTTCTTGTCATGAATCTTCGTGTAAAGCCTGCAGACTAGCCCGATGAGCGTCAGCGATTGACGAAAAATACGCTGGCATAGATAGTGACTCCACCCAAAGTACTTGGGGCAGCCGCCATTTCTACCGCGGAGGGAGCGGTGCTCGGCGTGTCAAGGGGTGGGCGCAGGTGTGACAAGGAGACCTGGTGGTGGAACGGCACGGTCCAGAGGGCGATAAGGGTGGCAAGCGTCAGGATCTCCTGAAGACCGCGACGCTTATAGGGTTGTCAAACGGGCCAACAAGAGAGCTGTTGCCAGAGCCAGGCGAGACTACTTGCAACCTCTGTACGACAAGCCTGAGACACTTTCGAGGCCGCCTCAAAGTACCTCTCGATTAACCTTAAATTTGACAGTTCGATACTCACCTCCAATGAAGACACTTCATATGTCAAGGATGCTAGTAACGACTAAACCATGGAGTAATTACAAAGACGAGATGCCGTTTGAAATGGCGCAGTGACGTGATCATTGGCGCCTCGCCGACACAAAAGTGGATGGAGCTTGTCATTGCTCTGCTTCATGATTGTAGCCACGGCCGAAAACAAGCACCCCGCACGTCTGCCTTCCGCCCCGTGTAGCCTCACAAACACTTTCGTAAAAAACGCTTATTAAGGCATCTCCTATGAACCAAACGACTAATCATACAAATCAGAAATAAGGTTGAGTTGAGTTAGAGGAAACGTTTTAGTTAGTGAAGTTTTTCTACCATTTTACTTGCCTGATTTTTTACTGGACCATCGAAACCGCAAATTAACCACAGACATATAAGACGTACACAGACGGAACATAAGTTAATAGTTATACTTATGTAGCAAGTAATTGTTGTTATCCTTTTCTCACGTATTCGGATCTATATGGCGATATCTCTTTTTTACACCTGTAGCAACATTCACTCACACATTAGATATTAAGCTACGCGTGGCAATTTTTGGCCGTGACGCCATTTTGTAATCTGCGTTGTTGGATCGGTGAACACTAAAAATAATAGAGTAGAATACCGTATAAATGATCTCAGATCATGCACTCCACACAACATTCATACATTCTTTGAAATCATGGGAAGCAATATCGTAAACAACTTACCCTAGACTAGATACAGCCCAGGCTGCATAGTTTTGCATGTGTGTGTTTGTGCTTCGCTAAGTAATAGCATACCTTCCGTCTGTTTACGTCTTATGTCTGTGAAATTAACGTTCCTTTCTCATTGGACTGACTTGAGACTTACCAATAATTTATACTTGGTACTGGCTAAATATGAAAGTAAAAGCCATATTAAAAAAAAGGCATCATTGTCAATGTCAATCAACTGTTAAGTCAATAGTAGCGTTGCCGAACTATCGATAGTTGAACTGGAAAATCAGATAAACTATCGATAGGCCCTTAGATAGTAGGTATCCTGAATATTAATACAATCGATAGCTGTTTTGCATGCAATAAAATAATAAAAAATATTGTAATAAATTGTAAAATATGCCAGTAAATAAAATTAAAATTACTATTGATAAAGAACAATACTACCGAGTGAACCAGTAGAAAATCTGTTTCACTCCTTCCCCTGAATATGTTTCCCTTTCGGAGGAGGTATGGAGGAACAGACTAAGGCAGATTGCACACGGGGCTATGCGATTCGTGAGACGCGATTGCGAGGGGACTGCTATGTAACTTCGAGTGTAAAACAGAGCGATTTTTCATAGCTGATTTTTTTTGAAAGATACTCTCGTGCTACCGGTAGTATACTACTCAAGTTTCATCGGAATAGCTCCGTGTGTGAACTGCCTAAGGATCCAGGTTAGTCGCTGTAAAAGTGTTAAGTTATGGTAAGGTGGGAACTTGCACTGAATGGTTCTGACACCCGGTGCTTGTATGGATATCCAACGCAGACCATCTGTTAATTATCCGTCCTACTCTGACGAGTGCACCCTCGAGGACCTCATGAGGGGGTCAGACAATGCAATAAAAGTTGCAGATTTCTGGTCCGCCGTCCGATGTTGTTTTCCTCTTTCCGTCATCAAACCAATGAAGAAGAAGAAGAAGATCAATAGTATCGATTAAATTGTTGTTGACTATCTATTACTTACACATGCGCTACTATCGATAGTATTGATAATATCGAGACTATCTATCGAGCGGCAACACTAGTCAACAAACTGATTTTTTCCCTTGACTTCCTTCCTTCATTCATTCGCATTTTCGTGTTTTTGTTTTTGCTAAATCAGCCTAAAAACTGAAAAATAATTTTAGTCGATGATATTGAATTGATTTTCGATTTCCAATATTTTTTATCGTTGTGTAGTGGAACTGATTTTCATGTAAGTCATTTATCTATAATTTTATGTAAGTACTATTCGGTCGGCTGCTCCCTGTCCTATCGTTTTGCCCGCTATCTGTTAATACAAACACATTTTTCCTACAGGTTTTTAAAATAGTTTTTTAGTACAGTTGAAATAGAGCCCGTCTCATTTAGAACACGACAAATTCAGATTTCACCCTTATTGTATCAGATTTATACAATTTAATTAGAAGAATAATTATCTACATTTATTTATTTACCATTTTCAGAATGGATGATCCTTTTATTTCCTGCCCATATGACCCTGCTCATAGGGTTCCTCGCTCACGCATACAAGCTCACATAGTCAAATGTCAAGAAAAATTCCCCAACCTCGATATTTGCCCCTTCAATGCTACACACAGAGGGACCAAAGAAGAGATCCAAATCCATGTCAAAGATTGCCCGACCAGGCTCGCAATGTTCCCGGATGACAGGCCTCCGACGGTCACAGGGGACTTGACAACGCCAAAACCATACTTGCAGAAAGATTACTTACCAGAAACTGATCCTAATCATGAAATATGGGATGACTAGTTTTTATGGTAGGTGAAATAATTTTTTGAGTTTTTGGCAACACTACCTACATTTCTAAGTCCAGTGACGGTAATGTAGTTTACTTGTCATGACAGTACCATTCCATTTAAGAAATAAAATGTATTTTACTCAAATAACTTTATATGTTTAGTCATTCAGCTCCAAAGGGAACAATATAATTTGTATAGCCCAATCAGGAAAATAAAAACCCTGCATTGGCATCGCTACTGATCGCCTTTAGGTGGCAACTGGTTGTATGTGTCATGTCAACAATTTAATTGACAATGTCATTTAATGAAATAGAAATCAAACCTTTGTTTTAATAACATCTTTAATTGTTGATATTCACATTACGGGATGGACGATCTGAAGGGGAAAGGAAAAACAATGTCACAAACACAAAGTCACAACACGACTATCGTGTCTCTTCAAACCATGACATTGGCAGAATCACCGAAATATTGGTGGAAGCCATAATTTAAAATAAGAAAGAAAGAAGAACATCTTTAATTGACCCTTTTCTCTCATTACTATATATTATTTTTACTATTTTCATAAATATTTTATTTCAATATATTACAAAATACACCACGTCCACTCCTGTCTCTTTTTGGCAGATGACATTGAGAAGACTTGAATACCTAGTTGCCAGTAAAAGAAATTAGTTTTAATATTTTTCTGCAATATGGCCAAGGCTGCTATTTTCCTGGTCGGGCTATAACATCAAGTCATAATTGCATTTGCGTGAAAATTTATTATTTTTTTAAAGAGTCAGGTGTGAAAAATATGGACTGAATATAGTTTTAAGTTACTTGTGTTGTGATGTACTTCATGAGTAAATTTAATTTTATACTTAAGTCTTGCATACTTAAATCCCACGGGAACAGTACTTTTCTGCAGGAAAGGTACTCTGTCCTTTTCAGTACACCTAACTTTATCAGCTTGGCCATGAGAGAATCATCACGAGGGAAACAGTCTTAAGGTACATGCATAACAAACGGTGACCAGTTAATTTGCGGGCCAAATGCTGGATCGCCAACATTGTGAAAAAAAATTGGTTGCCTTGTCTTGGGATAGCTTTGGTTGGTGGTCAGAAACTCGTAAATAGTAAGGGCCAATGTGGCTTCTTACAACTGATGTTGACTATGTCCGGCTTTATCCGGACGCCTGGCAACGCTACTCACGTAAATAGATGATGGTCTATACTAAAACCCATAATTATCCATTAATTTGGTTGAGTATGTATGGATGATATATACATTGGTTTTTCATAATGCTTAATGTTTCCACAGCAAATACATACCAGAGCTCTTATTTCAACTTATCAAAAAGATACTTTATGATTGTCTGTGATTCAACAATAGGTACAATATACACATTCAATAAAACTAAAATAATGATTTGAATTGTATTCTAATAGTTTGTAAATTGTCTAAATGTTCTGAAAAATTGTTTAATTGTTCTGCCAAATTGTCTAACTGATCTGCCAAATTGTCTAATTGATCTGACAAATTGTCTAATTTTTCTGACAAATTGTCTAATTTTTCTGACAAATTGTCTAATTGATTAATTGTTTTGTTACTTTCTTTTCTATTTCATAAATTAATTTGGAAATATTTACAGTGGAGAGCATTTAATTTAGTTTTTAATTAATTCGTTTTTAATGCTATACTAGTGGCCACATTTCCTTGTAATCCTGTAGGAATTTTGTTAAACTAATAATAATATTTTATTAATCTATGAAAATACTTACTTTGAAACCTATATTATATTTTATTATTGATAGAAAGATTAGTTGTTCTTAATTAACTGATTTCTTGTTGATTTTAAATTTTTATGAAGAAATTTCTTAGTAAAATAAAAATGTTTTTAAGCTTGTTTTCGTTTTGTTGGACAAAATGTTACACAAAGTGGTATATCAAAGAGTATTGAAAGTAAATGTTCCTTTCTCAATGTGCCATATTAGAAATAGAAAAGCTTAATTATTCTACTAAACGATTATTTTGTTTTACATGGACACGTTGTCATGAAAATATGAACTCTGGTGTTTTATGTTAAAAATTATGCATTTGTGAATAATTATATTTTGCCAAATTGTCACTTGCCGATTAGGCATTGTGATATTTCAATTTAATTAAACTATGATAAACCCTACGTGTAGTTTTATTTAATTATGATATTAAAGGGTATTAGGGATATTAAAATTATCCAATAGACAACACAGTATCGCCAAATCTAGGATTATGATTAACTAACATTTATTCCTAAACCTTCACTCAAACTCGACTCAACCTTACTCCACCTCATTGGTATTTTTGTCGATACTATAGCTTACTTGGCTTGAGATGATTTCTCATTGGAGGTGAGTATCGAACTGTCAATTGTCAAATATAAGGTTGGTCGAGAGGTACCTTGAGGCGTCCTTTAAATGAAATACAATGAATATAAATCGGGTTTTTGCCGCTCTTGGCTTAGGGATCTACTTACTTTATTTTATTTTTTCACTCTCTTCGTTTGTAATTTTCAATTTTTGTGTTTTAAAGTTCGAGAACTTCCATATGGCGTTCTCCAATGAGTTTGAGTGAAGGACGTTCTTATGGTTATGTTTAAGGAAACGGGTGTAAGAGCGTAATTAACGCAACTAGGAAAAACGCTTGGACGAAGAAGAATTAGCAAGCGGTATTAAGTATATAATTCAATTAGGTAATCAAAATTTACTTATATTAAATATAAGATTTTCTATCAATACAAAATAAAATACGAAATAAATCCTAACTATTAGTCACCGTCTTCCGCCATTCCCAAAAGGGGGGCTAAACTGTGACAGATGGAACAGAACACGCAGGTCAGGCATCCTATCCAACCAGCAGCCTCGCAGAGCTTTCCGCAGCAGCCACGTCTTTCCTCGGCTGAAATGAAATCAGTAGTTGTAGCACACAAAATGAATCTCAAAAACAGACAGACAGAAATGACTTGACGAAACTTTTTCAGACGTTACTTTGCGAAAGTTTAAGTTACAAGCAATTACCAAATTATTATGCGTGCTTCCGGTTAGTTCACGCAAACTATTGCCGTCCTGCACCAACCCCCTGTTAGTCCCAATATGCCCGCCACTAGTTTGCACATGCGATGCGACACATGTTTCGTGTTTGTGTGTGCGCCTGAGGATACCGCGTGTATTGGCGTCCCGCCTATAATAGTAATAGGTAGGTACGTAGGTAGGTAGGATTTGTGTGGGTAGGTTGTTTAGGCACGCAGGTAGGTAGGAGTATGTCGGGCAGTCCCGAGTATGTGTGTCCCTGCACTCCCTGCTATACCTGACTTTGTAGAAAGGAGCAGCAGAAAAAGATGAAAGACATATATTACCAACATCTCTTGCATTAGCGGATTGCCTATGCGCAGTGACGGATTAAGACTACTTGATGTCCTTAGCAATCCACGTCTGTGGGCCCCTCCATCCGTATGTCAACTAGAATCGGTCTTTAAACCTTCACCGTCTAAAAACGTTAGTTTTTGTAAAATAAGATGATGAGACGTAACGTACCTTAGAAGTGGAGTAGGTGCGACAACAATAAAAACCAAAGCATAATTTATTTATTTATTGAAATGCGCCTTGCGGCTTTTTCGGGCATTGAATCCACGCAAGATAGTATTAACGTCTAACGTTTTTAACATATCGGACTCTATGTATAATATCGATAAATTATCGAGCCTTTCTTGTATCATCTTTGTCCTTTTTTCATGTTTTAATATTATTTATTTTGAAAAAGAAAGTTCCGCTGAGCAATTTGTAATCATAAGCGATAAATATATACGCAGGGCTGTTTTCACATTAGGGAAAGCTGATTCAATTTTATCATTGAGTATTATTTTATATACAATTGTGCGTGAGTTTGATGTAAACTTGTGCGACCTTGTGTCACTAGGTCTGGAACTTATTTTACTTATGATTATTTTTGTCCTTCTTCTGGCGCTTCCCCAGACGTGATGCCCTAGGCAATTGTTTAATTTGATTAAGGGTTAATCCGTCACTGCCTATGCGTTTCATTTGTGGAAAAAGAAACAAAGAAACGTGGTTTTAAAGGGAGGTAGGACATTATGTAAGGAGTAGTCCGTCTGGGAAAGTACCTCCACCCTACAGAAGACCGCAGCCAAATAACACTATGATGCAGTGTTGTGTTCCTGCTGGTGTGTAGGGTCGCCAGGCTCCAGAGGGGTCGCTGTGCTGATAGCGGACAGGTCGGCAACGCGCTCGTGACATCTCCGGTGTTGCAGGCGTTCATAGGCTACGGTAACCACTTACCATCAGGTGGGCCGTACGTCTGTTTGCCTTGTGGCGACACAATCGCACAGTAAATATCTACAACTCCGACGCAACAGATGGCGCTTAAACATAAAAACAGAAATTCCCAAACAAGACGTCCAATCAACATGGAAAGACTAAAGGACCGTTCAAACTGACGCGAATCCCTCGCGACTGGCGGGACGCCCACAGAAATAAGAATCGGTAGAAGTGCCGAGCGTGTGCCAAAGTTCGATTCGCGTCAGATTGAACCTTAGACTATGGATCCAATAGACGGGAAATGCGAAAGAGAAATATATAGGATATGCGTATGTTAGAATGAGATAGAGAGCGTGACCATTTCTTAACACACTATTGGTCCATAGCAGCCTTACGGATTTATTGTCAAAAACAAATATTTAAATTATAAACAAAGTATCTATCTGTAAGTGTTAAAAAAGTGTTCAGTAGAAGCGCATAATAATGGTTTCATGTGCAGTGCCTAAATGTAACTCAAATAAGAAAGAAAACCCACATAATTTCACATTTCACACGTAAGTACCACCGATGTTTATCACTGTATAAATCCATGATTTCCTAATTGATTCGATAGTTTTTCCGCACTAAAATATGAGAAATATCTTAAAGTTTTATCACATAAATGTTTAGAATGCATAGGCATTCAATTTTTGATAAAAATAAATACGTGAATTTTCACAATTTTCAACCTAATTCTTGAAGTTTAGGGATTGACATCGATGCTGTCAAACATCATATCGATAGTATTGCACCCAAACGCTAAGAAGGAATAAGTGCATATAGGTACTTATTTAAATTTTAGTAATAGAATTTTTCATACAATTGGATTGGACTCGAAAACACGTGGCGGCTAACCACAGGAGAGCAATTCTCTTTAGAGATAAAGTCGAATTTAAGATATCGCGAAAAACATAGCAGATGTCTACTGATAATCTCGTGTTCGTATTCTCATTCATTTCTTATGTTTCAGATTTCCATCAAATGTAGATATTCGCCAAAAATGCATAAAAATTGTTAGCAGAGGAGAATGGATTCCCAAAAACTTTCAACTATTTGTAGTAAACACTTTGAACCAGAATGTTTTTCGAACAGGGGATAAAAAGAGTAAAACTAAAATCAGGTTCAATCCCAACAATGTTCATGCCCTCAAGTTGTAAATTTATCAAAATATTGTGTACTAGCTGTTTCCTGCAGCTCCGCCTGGGTCAAAAAGTAGCCTATGTTTGACCCCGGGTCTTCAACTATATTCATCCCAAATTTCATTAAAATCCGTTCAGCGGTATGGGTTAACAGACAGACAGACTTTCGCACTCATATTATCACTGTCTTGTAAAAACTTTTTCACCGAACTAAACATTCATATGTTTGATTCTTCAGGACTGTTCAATCATAAACACTTGTTAACAAATTAAACTATTTTAATACGGTTTTATCGCGTTTATTACTTATTTATTTACACCTGACGTTTCAAACACTTTACAGCGTTCATGGTCGCAGGCAGTCTGCCTGCGACCATGAACGCTGTAATAAAACCGTATTAAAATAGTTTAATTTAATGAATAACAATCGCGAAAACATAAGAAAACATTACTTGTTAACAAAGCTTATTATTGAAACTTATTTCATTATTAGGCTAAAATATGAAGCAAAATAAGAAAATACTTCCAAGGACAGTTTAAGACATTTTTATAATAAATTAATTATCTTTGGTGGTAAATAAAAGACTTGTACTACTTAAAAAAATGAATAATGCCAGTATTTTTTGCGTAAATTATATTATATATCATATCGTGTGGGTTAAATAGTCAATTTTTATTTTTATGTGTATGTAAATGCAGGCCAATCCCGCTAATTGACGTTAACTTTAACGTTATTACCAAAACCAAACCACGACCCAAGATATATTATTGATTATGCAAAACTAGTGAGTCTATTGAAAATCATTCGACTCACCGGTATTACATACTTAAACATATCCTTATAGTTGTGCTTTGATTTTGGTATGTGTGTATGTTTTTGTCTAGAAAGCGTAAATTTTATGTTATTAAAATGTCCACTGTCAGGGTCAGGGTGCTCGTTAAAAATAAAAATACTTAAGATGTTTATAATGTAATTTTATTACTTACTTATCCCAGTTAATAACTGCATACTTAATTTGGCAATGGTCTCACGTTAAGATAATCGATCGATGATGTCGATATTGCTCGGCTCAGCACTATTTAACAGTGCACACATGTATGACACACACACATCAACAGTTTTAAATTTGGTCTCGTTTCTTTTACTGACCAGCCAATCTATTGACGTAGTCAAAAAAATTCTAAATCTATGGATTGAACGGTCCTTAAATCGCGCAATTGGAGTAATATATACAACCTCCGACAGAACACCGTCGGAGCCGCGGTTCCCCAGGCATAACACCTCGCCTGGCGGGAAGTAATTCCCTTTGCGGCGGTCGAGCATACCATCATCGCTCCCGCCGTACTCCAAAGCCTACTTAGTTGTATAAAATAATAAGTAAATATAATAAAAAAAAACATAAATCAATTGCCTCTTTTTATATTGGGGATAAAATGATTAAACTCACGTGGATAATTTTGCTGCTGCTGTTGTGGGGGATAGTACCCTTGTTGCGGAGGGGGGTAGTACACAGGCTGCTGCGGAGGCGGGTAGTAGACTGGTTGTTGTGGATAGTAGCCTTGAGGTGGAGGATACCCCTGAGAAAACAAGTAGATTTGTCAAATATTTCTAAACGATTACAGAATTTTGCTAGCTGCTGATAATTATTTAAGGATCGATTTCACCAAAATCGGATTAGTTAATTCCAATGATAATGGCAATTTACTCTCGTATAATGAAATTCACATTTCATCGCACAGTTAACCCACTTATAATTCCGTTCTTATAATTTTTAGGCTGCGTTTCCACCAGAGATGTGCGAGGATGCGTAGCGAGGGATGTGTTTTTGAAGAACTAATAAAGTCGCTTCATTTACCTAGCCTCGCTTAGCACAGCTCTGGTGGAAACGGCTTAGCGGAGCGAGGTGTTTGTACGTACAAAACAAGCAAGAGAGTGAGCGAGAATTTTTTTACAAGGGATTTGTTGTTTGTGCGAGGAATGCGTTTCGAGGTTCCGCTCCCATTACACCGCTACCCCCGTCTCGACACATTACACAGTTTCGCAACACATCCTCGTACGGCTCGCACCGCACATTAATGAGCATTTGCACAGCTTCGCTACACATCCTCGCACGACACATTTCCCTCGCACATTTTTGGTGGAAACGCAGCCATATGCTAAGATTAGTTATTCTTGGATGAAACGATGTAGGTGAAATCGGCCCTAAATATATTTAAAATTTTAACTTACTTGCTGCATGACTTCATAAAGTAGGTAGATTAAAGTATATCTATTAAGTAAAATGTAGTAGGCACTGAAAAGTATCTAGCAAATTATAAAATTCATTATTGAATCGAAGTAAACTATTATTAATTCTGTGTCGAAGTGATGATAACTAACTAAATTCTAGCAATAAAAGTGCGAGTCGCAATTGCACAAGGGAGGTTCAGTACACGATCTAGCCTTCTAATTCTGGCATAGCTAGCCACGCCCAAAATGGTTTATGTAATTTTCAATGATGATATATGATTAAAAAACTGTTTTGTTAGTGTTGTTAAACTATGTTGCCCAACATTGTTATTAGAATGTTATCGTGTTACACAATGTTCTCTTCAAGTAGGTAGGTACGAAACCCTAAAAATTCTGACTTTGTCAATTTGTCACTGTGTAATGATAGATGCAATTCTAGATCTATGGTTAATGTGTACCTAGTAGCGGTAATAGGTACTTACTACTATTACATTCATGGTGCTGGAGTGCCGAGAAATATTTTAAAAAATAGGGTACCTTTTTTAACGCGTGGATCCACCGCAGTACACGGAGAGGCTACGCACGTGCGTCAAGCTTCGCTTTGCAAGAAAATATATGTGATTGTGTCCACTACACGCTACGCACAAATTGACACGCGTGGCTTGCTCGAATATGGCGCACATGTAGCTCGACGCTGGCAATGCCACGCACGCTGTACACGCGATACACGGAATAGGTGCCAGACTTTGCAATTCACTTAGCAATAGATCATCACTTTGAATTCATCGTCTGTCTAGTAAATTCAATTCCAATGCCATTTTATATGTTTATAAATGCGTGAGTTCCACGAGACCTATCATTAAAAACTGTACTGCGCTACAGTGTTACATAGTCGTGAGTTGATATGTGTATAGCGTGTGCTGCAGTGGAAACGATAACCCACGTAGTCAAACAATTGAATCCGTGCACCGCGTGGCCGTGCACAGCGTGCGCTGCGGTGGGTCCGCGCCTTTACTGACGACGGCGGGTATACCGTATATCCAGTCGTCTCCTTGGATAGGTATATTACCTACGCTACTATAGGTTTCCTTCATGAATTTAAGAGCTAAGTAGGGTAAGAGCATAAAAAAAACGTTACTTTCTCAATGATTCTTCTCTATCACACTTGCCTTGCCAGTTCCAATGGAACCAATAGGTGAAGTACTTATTCAATATTTATTATATTTCTTATTGGGCGCTACAGCCCAATTAATGAAAGGATGAGGATTAAAATGATTACCGTTCATTTGATATCATACGAAAATCACTAGATTTCGCGTGAGTCAAAAATAGATGTGCCTCTCTGGCGACGACATTGAATTGAAATGGTGTTTTGATGAGATATAGCTCAGACTGCCAATTTAAATTTAGTTTTACTTGCGAAAAAAAAACAAAAAGTGGTTAAATATGCACAATTTTAATAAAAAATATAAAAAATCGAGTACACATTTTCGAAAGACTGCAATTTATGAAACCATAGGTTCATGTTCCACTGAAGAGAAGCTGTGATAGCTGCTAACTGAAGGTTCACTGGTCCCCGGCAGCTTAGAGATCTCTGAGACATAACTCTGCTGAGACGTGCGACTTGGACGCCCAAAAGATTCCTTTTTCCAAATCACCACATCGTCGTTCTCTTTTTTATTTTTATCTTCAGAATATTCAATAGTTTGGTATTGACAGCCCTTTGACTTCCAGATTTTGGATAATCTGTGCGGTCGATTTGTTTTTTTTCGTTTTGTTAATGGATTTCTAATGGTACGCGGCCTTTGCGTTTTGCTTGTCCTTCGGGCACTGCGACGTCGGCGCCTTGAAGTGTTGCGTTCTTTCTGTTTGATTATTCTGTCGGAACTGTTAAGTCGTAAAGCATCTCTTCTTGACATTGTGACAGCTACGATCTATGAAAAATTGAGTTCATAAAAGATTGAGTTAATCGGTACAAGCAGACATTCATCATCATTCCGAATAAGGCACGTTAAGCAGTTGGTCCTGGCCGCAATCTGGTGGTCGCTAAAGAAAGCACGTCAGAGGCCGAGAGGCGGTTCCGCACAACTCTCACATCACATAATAATAAGGCACAGTATAATAAAGATTACCAAATAAGGTATGCCTTCTACGACATATTTCACTGTGCATCAGAGGAATACCGTAAAACGTCTATTTTTCGTCGCGCAGTTAGCCTTATTTTACATGGAATACTAGCATGAAAAAAATATGAAGTACAGTTCAAAGATCAAAATAAAAACGTATTTAAATTCTAGCAAAATAAAATAGCAAAAAAGCTATATCCAGATAAAGTTTCGTCGCGAATTACTTGATATTTTCAGCTACAACTACCAAGTTTTTTGCGTCTATAAAAAGTATAACTTAATGAGCAAAAATTATATTAGTAATTCAATAATTATAATTATTGAATTATTAAATTAAAACTGACAAAAACAACCGAAATGGCAGATACTGGCTTAAAACTGTGACTGGTGACAGGTCTTTTCTTTGTTTTTTTTTTGAACGGACCTACAATTTAGCTCCTGTGAGCTTTCAAATTTACAGCGGGACAGTTTGAGGCGAGGGCTATCAACCACTCAGCCTTTTCGGCAAATGCACAAGGGGCTCCCAGTTGGGACGAACATCGGCCATGGGCTTTGCCTTTGATCAAGCGAGCAATGCAAACTCGCGAGCGGTAGCACTGGTGACAGGCCAACCGGTATCGCCACTTTCAACCTTATTTCATTACAAGTACGTACTATAATCAAATATCGCGATATCAAATACCGAAGTGTTAAGTGTTACAGCGCCTTAAACTATTAGCTTTGCGAACTACATAGGTATGTCTACTTTAAAAAGCAAAGGCCGTTCCCTGGTCTTGAATTAGTACTTTATTTATTAGCACAGGGCAGGAGCGCCGAATGAATTTCGCTTCAATGACGAATGAACCGGCGAGTCCAACGATTTTTATTCGACATGTGAGTCCGAACATTTCAAAATACGGCACCACGTGGGACAGAATCAGAATCATTTATTTTGCTAGAATACATGTGTAAAAAGGTCGACATTGCATGAAATGTTCCATGTTGTATGCATTGCAGTCCACATAAACGCGTGGGTGTCGGTAAACGCGAAGGTCTAAGATTATGAGACATTTTTATTTCAAATACTGTTTTTTTTCCTTAGACTTATGTCCCATTTTCTCACTCTGTACAGGAGTGTGTGTGACACACGCAAAATTGGCACATCGAATAATTTTTGTTCGATATCGTAGGGCTTTTATTCGATACTACGTTTTTCATTCTACATATAAATCATTTCAAAAATACGGCTCCAGATTAGTACGAAACCCGTTTACCCGAGAAGCGGACCGCCTTTTGTCCAGCTCATCGTATAGCTTCGGGCACGCCTGGTTATGTCGGTGGACCCTTCCAATCCTGTCGCTGCTCTGGCGGCTTCTAGCCTCGTACTCCCCGTGGTGATCAGCCGAGAATTTCTCCGCAGCGTTTGGAACTTTCTGTAAATATGTCGGTAAATGTGAGAATCCAGTGGTTAGCCTGAAGACCTGTTACTGATTTGATTCCCACAAGAAGCGTAGGTAGGTACTTTAGGTTTTATCCAGCTTGCTTGAATCACCATAGGTATATTTTTGAAATACTGTATGTAGAATAAAAATCGTTCATCAATCACAAATATTATTCGACTTTTTATTTTGCGCAAGACAAACTTTTCAAAAATAGCAATCCTGATGTCAAAAATAAGACGAAGTGCTTCCGAAAGCATATAAAGCCCCAACTGCCATCTTGTGATTGTTTAAGGAACCACGTCAGAGACCGAAGAACATTTGCGGAAAACTGAAATCGGGGTCGATAATACTCGATATGATAATTTAATTTACACAAAAAAGAAATGAATCATTGCCAAGAAAAGGTAGAAGTTGAGTAGGTATTTACATTGGTCTTCTTCATGCCCCTCATGGGTTCCGGCGACTGCTCCTGTACGATCCTGCACACCGTGGTGACCATGTCATCCTGCTGGCTTGGCACAGCATACGCGCTGTCAGACTCCTTTTCTGTGTTCTTTGACATGACTACAAAGATGGCCGCTGTTCATTGCCAAAAATAATCATTATAGTAATGTCGAACACATACAAACTGCACTGTTCGGTAGTACGGCGACCCGTATTGGATTGATCGTCATTTAGAGGCATTATCTATTTCGAGCTCAACCGTGCTTCCGAAGGCACGTTAAGCAGTCGGTCTCATCGGTAGACGGCAGTCGTTAGGTTTTGTTAGATGCCTTTAGGCAGCATGAAATAATTTGACAGTCTTGGCTACTAATACACCTCGGGACTCGGGTCATGTTCTGTTAGTCTGGATGTAAAAAATAAATACGGAGGTCAGACGACAGTCGCTCCATTGTAATAACCAGTGCTGTTAAATCGAGGACCATGACTTATAGCAGCGTACCGTAGGCTCCGAAGTGTAAGCTTTTTTGACGAAATTTTAGGTCTTCCAAAAAATACTACTTAGTTCATTGGGTTAACTTAAACCATAGTTTAATTTCTTTTTTTGCAAGGTACCTGAATAAATGAAACACACAGCAAATTACACCTAGGATATAGTATTATCCCTAATAGCCCATTCAAAGAATAGTCAAAAAGTAGGTGTAGAGTGCGTGAGCTGGGGCCTAAGCAATTTTTACAGAAATTTGTTTAGGATGCTTAGAGGTAAACATACTAAAAATCCCCACCTCTAGGAGGGGCGCCGGAGTGGGGGAGGAGGTTAAAGTTCCCACTTTTGAGTTTTTCGCTAATATCTTTAAGTCAGTGCAGTTTTATTCTATACATTTTTTCGAAATTCTCATCAGTTTTCGAGCATTACTTTAACCCCCTCCCCCCACTCGGCGACCCTCCTAGAGGCGGGGATTTTTAGTATGTTAAAATTTACTCTCTAAGCATCCTGAACAAGTTGGTTCCTAAAGAAATTGCTTACGTCCCAGCTCACGCAATCTACACCTGCTTTTTGAGTGGACTTTAATAGTTGATGAATACTTATAGCTTGCTTACCAGTTGATTATTTCTGATAAATATATAAAGAATATTTTTTTCTGCTTTTCTAAGTCGTTGAATGTAATACTAGAATTTAATTCATTATTTTTGTATTTGTTTAATTATAATTTGGGAAGCAAATTCGCAATTCACATTTTTCTCTGTCAATTTGTCATATTATTATGATAGAAAACCAAGGACAAGATTTTTTTCTAGAAATAAACACATTGAGTACGTATCGCGAAAACGAATTTTTTTTTGAGGATGTGATCCGTCCCATTTGTAGCCAAAATACGGCTGAACCGAATTTGATAATGTTACTGTTTTCGCGAGCGTCAGGCAAAAATTGTGAAATATCAAAAGAACACTCTTTTGCTGTAATTGTGGACCTTTTTGTATTGAATGACTCATTTAAGATGTGTCGAATGAAAATCACCGGATTCGTTTTTTTTTTTTTAATTGAGGCATCAGACACTTATTGTGATATGCCAGCCTCATGGGGAAAGTCAAAGGAAGGTGGGATGTGTCATTAGACAGTTCTTTCACAAACTGCTAGTATCTGTACGAGTCCTTTTCATTACAAAACTTGTTTACTGGAACAAGTGAACCTTACTCTAGAAGCTGACACGGTACCCTCGTACCAGGGTACCAGGCTACCAGAGTGAGGCAACGCTGAATGGTCCTGTTGCAATTTGAACTAGAATATTAATTAAAGTATTTCTTTTATTTCTATATGCAATATAACTACTATTTTTCCGTTTCTCCCAATGGTTGACTGGTAGAGAATGCTCTTAGCATTAAGTCCGCCAATTGTTATAAGTATATGTGTACTTTGTGGAACAATAGTTTTAATAAATAAATAAATAAAACATAAATATAGGTTGCATATGTTATACACAGCAGCCAGTCCCGACTTGGCCCAGGCCTATAACCGTCTCCATAAATAGATAGCCTATTATAATACCAACACTGAAAGAATTTTTCAAATCAGACCAGTAGTTTTTGAGATTAGCGCGTTCCATCAAACAAAATCTTAAGCTTTATAATATTACATTAGTATGTTAGAATGTTATCCTATTATAAATTCAAAAAAGAGATTGTTGAATCTTTGAAGCATGGATAATCAGGTCGATTTTTCTTTTTGTTCTATCTTTAAATTACACCAAGTTTACATCATTGTAATTAACCAGCATTATTCTAATGTTTCCTGTTGAAAGGTTTCATTTGCCAACTCATTTTATCGTACTAGCAGGTTTCCATTTTCCCTGGACTGAATAAGAGCACTTGCAGCCGTTTAGCAGTGCAATCACTGCATTAAAACACACATTAACACACGTCTGTCATAATACTCTAGCTAACGTTGCTGGTTACACATATGCCCTATCATTTTGTAATAATTTAAGTTAAGTTAAGATGATTGTGTAATCGCTTGTTAATCCAAATAAATAAATAAATAAATGCACTTATCTCAGAAACTAATGGTCAAATTTAAAAAAATATTTCTGTTTTGGATAGCCTAATTATCGAGGAAGGCTATAGGCCTGAGCGAAGTCGGGACGGACTGCTAGTGTATTAGAATAGATGTTCTGCTTCCAAGGCATATGGCAGGAACAGAACCTCCCCAGCCCTCTCAGCGGCCACTTTTGTTAGGGAATGTGAGTTTTTCAGAAATAATGCTCCGGCAGAACATTCCAAAAATAAGACTCCAGATTTGAAAAATGGATCAATGTTTTTTACAATATTAGATGCTATGCTAGTGTTGTGAACGAGGATAAGAAAAATCCACTGTGAAAATTCATACTCATTTAATGTCTGTTCCTTTGGAATACGTAACTCCGTTCACATGCAAACATCTCTCTACTTCCATAATTAACCTATGATTCTTAAATATTAAAGTCCGTTTTTCCTGAAAAAGTATTTTTAAAACTTCTAAAATTGTAAATCTATGTGATACAAAAATTCTAGTATCCACAGTGATTTACACAAAATAAAATAAATATTTTAACACTGGTGTTCTTTCAAAACTTTTTTTTTTTGGTACATTTATAATGGACCATTTACACTATGATAATTCATGAATCAATAACCTAGTTTAAATGATTTACCAGCTAATTTTCCAGCAATAATGGTTCGACTTGAACTGTATTAACCCAAAAATAAGGGACGTAAGCAGGTAACTAGCATATTCATATCAACGTCTTTACACCAGGTTAAAGACTGTTAGCAAGGAGCATCAAAACCGCACATTTCTTTATCAATGACTGTTAGGGATCTTAATAAAAATATTGGTTTTCATCCCTGTCCATGACACAATATAAAGACAAGCCGTACAATTTCAAAATGCGAGTAGGGTACAAAGTATATTTTTGTTCACACAAAATTTAATAATGTTTCAATTATATCAATGGGCTAGGCCCCAATATTCTAGTGGTTGGCGCAGAAGTATTATTGCTTCGCTTGCTAACTAGATAACAATGAAAATTCCATTGTTGTTGACCAAATCTAGTTTCCGCACAGGTGAAGGGTGAAGAAAGTCATTGTACTGAAGTGACTTAATCACATTAGGCCAATTTTGGCCTGTCTTAGAGAATTGTCATGAGAATCTTTGATCGGGATTGGCTTTGTGTAAATGGTCCTTATGATCTACCCATAGAATTATGTATTACAATGTTGTTTCAGTGTAACTATCCAAATTCCTTATTCGATGGGTATACCATACAGGTAGTCATGTGGTCAGCTTTTTGCAAAATATCACAGATCTTTATTACCTATCAAAAATATCTGAGTGATGCCTGTACCTCAAACAAGAATGACTAATATAAATAACTTTTAATTATACCAATTGGTTTGTTTTTAAGAAAAATTCTCGCCCGGTCTGCTGATATTTTTTAACATGTTATAAATTTAAAACTGATATAAATTCTACAACAATTATTACAATTTAAATTTTGGCTACAGTATAGATTTGTTAAAATCATAACAAAAGACTAGCCGCATTATTGCAACTAAAACACAATTTATTTACTCTTGAAATAGTTTAATTAGAATGGAACAGACCTTACAGATAGTTGCTTATAGCTATAATTCACAGACATCGGCTTTTCACCACGCACACATCAAGAGCGAAATGCATCGATAACTAGCGACGGCCACGACCTCGGCCTCCACGACCGCCTCTTGGACCACCGCGACCACCACGGCCTCTGCCTCTGCCACCTCGAGATCCGCCTCTTGGAAATCCTTCCCTCTTTTGCCTGCCCTTCGGGGCATCGTCTAACAACAATGTCTCCAAAGGTAAACTGTCTGGTAACAGGTAATATCTAATGTTGTTCCCTCTTATACTCAATGTTTCCAGCTGAAGTTCTTCCTTGTTTTTCAGCGTAACTTTCACAGCTTTTAAATGCGTGTTCATGGCGACATCGACGCCGGTTATGGTACCGTGCACAATACTCCCGTTTTTAAGCTCTATTGTGACTGTTTCGTGGCTAAGCTTCATCAAAAACCGGACTAGCTTCATTTTCAAGGATTTATCGCTGAATTACAACAAAACAAGTTGAGCGTCGGTCTTCAAAATGTAACCTCAAATAACAATCCAATCAACCCACAAAATATGGCGCGCGACGTCTTGCTTGCTAGAACAATCGATACAAACCATTCGATGTATCGATGTATTGGAATCTCGAAGTGCGGTCCGCGAAGATGCCAAGAGGCCTGATGGTATGTCATTGACCCCTTGGGAGCGAGGAAGGGCTCTAGTGTGGCACGCTACATGCGTTGACACACTGGCCTTCCCATCACACAAGGGTTAGGTCAGCAATCGAGAGCGCTGAGGCCAATAACCGGTGCAAATATGCTTCTCTTATCCAAGATTACATATTTGTGCCATTTGGTGTTGAAACTTTTGGACCTTGGGGCCCTAGCGCTAGGAATCTTTTCAAAAAGATATCACCGCGACTGATCTCCACCGCTAATGACAGGAGCGCTGGCTGCTTTTTAGAGGGGGAACCATGGAGTAATTACAAAGAGGAGATGCCTTCTTTCTTACAAAACGCTTATTAAGCGTTTTGTAAGAAAGTATTTGTGAGGCTACACGTGGCGAAAGGCAGACGTGCGGGGTGCTTGGTTTCGGCCGTGGCTCCAACCATGGAGCACGAGCAATGACAAGCTCCGCCCACTTTTGTGTCGGCGAGGCGCCAATGATCACATCACTGCGCCATTTTAAACGGCATCTCCTCTTTGTAATTGCTCCATGGGGGGAACGCAGCTAGTGTTTTTGCCACCATGCTTCACGGACACGAGCACCATATTTTATATATTATTATATATGTATTATTTTTAGTAGTTTAGTAAATTATATTTTTATGTTTAATATAAGGTGTTTTATGTTAACTACCCCAATATCCATATTAGTTGTTGAAATTTTTTCTTATCGATTAAAATAGTACAATATTTTTATTGTAACAAAAATGTGTAGTAATATTGTAGACAATGTCCATAAACCGCTTTAAAAGTAAAACAAATAGTTAATTCTATTTTTCAACAAATCCGATACTTCTGCCAGTTTTTTACTTATTCGACTCAAATTTAATACTAAAGAAAGTTATTATGGAAGTTTACAATAACTGAATCACCACAAAATTTGAATATTTTATAATTGAAAAATAACGATACAATCATTTCATCGTGTTGTAAGTAGTATCGATGTAATTGAAAATTTTGGTCATCTCTAGCGACTCGATGTGCGGAAGGGTGACCATATAATAATTGACGAACCTGCCCGACACAAGATGAAAATCTGCCATGCATGCCTAGTCAAGTTTGCATAGCAATGCCACACGCACAGACATATAAGACGTAAACAGACGGAAGGTATGCTATTACTTAGCGTAGCACAAACACACACATGCAAAACTATGCAGCCTGGGCTGTATCTAGTCTAGGGTAGGGTGTTTACGATAATGCTTCCCATGATTTCAAAGAATGTATGAATGTTGTGTGGAGTGCATGATCTGAGATCATTTATACGGTATTCTACTCTATTATTTTTAGTGTTCACCGATCCAACAACGCAGATTACAAAATGGCGTCACGGCCAAAAATTGCCACGCGTAGCTTAATATCTATGTGTGAGTGAATGTTGCTACAGGTGTAAAAAAGAGATATCGCCATATAGATCCGAATACGCGAGAAAAGAATAACAACAATTACTTGCTACATAAGTATAACTATTAACTTATGTTCCGTCTGTGTACGTCTTATATGTCTGTGGCCACACGACACCCTGGACACTTTATACAACAGCGGCAAGCCTGATACTTATTATTACTACTACGGTGAGTGAGGTTGGTTTTTACTGCATCAGCGTCAGTCGTGGCAGCCTTCAAAATTCAAAATAATTTATTCGCATAAAATAGGGTTCAGTATATAAAATAGTCATGTTTGGTATGGTAGCAGCGTTCGCGCGGCAAAAGCGACATCCTTGCATTGTTTTGCTCTAGATTTTTACCCTGCAGTCGACTAACAAATGTCGGACGCGACATAACACTACTGCAAGCGTCGCCAGCTGTCGACGGCAGCTGTTAACGGTTCGACTGCTGCCGCCAGCCGCTGCAGGCACTGCAGTGGTACCTGGCATCAACAACATGCCGTTCGTCTGTTTGAGCCACCGGCATAAGACGTAAACAGACTGAAGGTATGCTATTATTTTGCGTAGCAAAAACACACACATGCAAAACTATGCAAGCCAGGGCTGTATCTAGGCTAGGGTAAGCTGTTTACGATCATGCTCCCCATGGTTTCTAGAAAAGTAATAATGTTGTGTGGTGTGCATGATCTGATCATTTATGAGATAATCTACTCTATTATTTTTTATCATTCACCTATCCAACAATGCAGCTTATGCACGTCACAAATGGCCACGCTTTGCTTTGACTATGAGTGAGTGAATTTTGCTACAGGTGTAAAAAAGAGATAACCCCATGTAGATCCCAATACGTGTGAAAAGAATAACAACAATTACTTGTTACATAAATATAACTAGTATCTTATTGTTACGGACGTCTTAAGACAGATGAAGAAGACGCCGTAGTTAGTTAATATAGATATTAGGCTTAAGTAGCAGTCCACTACACTTATGTTCCGTCTTTTTACGTCTTATATGTCTGTGGTGTAAGCCCTTAAATTAGGCACTTAATAACGAAATGGTAAATACGCACCCGTACCTTATTACCTTACTATAACTAACAGCTGGGTAGAAAGGAGTGAGCAAATAAGTAAGGCGATACACTTTGTGTTGCGCCATCTCGTTTACTCACTCGTTTCTGCCCTGCTTTTAGAGGTGATAATAAGGCCCAGAAATAAATAACGCCTGCATGGCCTACCTAATCTTATTTCTGTAGCTCATATACGTGCGGAACCAGACATGGCTATTCGCCTATTTGTGTTGTGATTGCATGATATGTAAGAAACAAACACGTACGTAATAAGTTTATAATGTATTAGCAAACCGGCCACAAATAGCAGCTATTAGTCAAATACACAATTAGGCGAAAACGATTAGCCAGTGTGGTGCCGCCCCCATAGCAGAGTGTTAAATCAGCTCAAATAGCAGAAATCTGCCACAAATGGTCACACTGAGTAGCGGTCTGTTATTTTTTATAACATGTTTTACGGCCGTGGATACAAGTCCTTCTAAATTTGTTTTTACAAATAAATGTTTTTTTTATTTCGATAATACGTACATAATTATTGACAATATAATTAATTTAAAATATTATTTTTGAGACTTTTGGCGGGAAGCTGTGAAGAGCAGTATCGGTGCTGTATTTTGTTCATAATAATGGTGGATTATTATTCGCAAAGTGTTTGATAACAAGCGTGAGTGTTGGGAAGTGATACAGTGTTTGATTTATGTGATTTTTATGCTTTTTGCCAAAAGCTCCTATTTATCGCTAAGTGCAGTTTTTCTACCTTTTCTACCACTTCATTTAGCCTGATTCTTTTGACTAGATTTGACTACCGACTAGACTTTTACCCCCGTATTCTTAAACATAACCTTAAGAAAGTCCTTCACTCAAACTCATTCGAGGGCGCCTCAAGGAAGTCCTCGAACTTTCCTTGTAAACTATATTCTTAGTTAGCTTGAGCAAACTCCTATGAGGTTATAATAACAATTTTAAACACAAAAATTTAAAATTATAAAAGAATAGAGTAAAAAATAAAATGAAGTAAGTAAATACCTAGGCCAAAAGTGGCAAAAACCCGTTTTTTATCTACTTTATTTCATTTTAAGGACGCCTCAAGGTACCTCTCGACCAGCCTTATATTTGACAGTTCAATACTCACCTCCAATAAGAAATCATCTCAAGTCAAGGAAGCTTGTGACAACTAATCATACCAATCAGGTGGAGTAAGGTTGAGTCGAGTTTGAGTGAAGGTTTAAGAATACGGGTGTTAGACTTGACTAGGACTTGACGAAACCACACTGTATGATTGAAGAAGATAGAAAAATTAAAAAGGGCTATAAAGGACTTGTATCTATGGCCGTAAAACCCATTATTAAAATAAATATTTTTGAGGGCTTTTGGCGGGAAGCTGTGAAGAGCAGTAGGTATCGGCGCTGTATTTATTTTTCCAAAATTTGTGTTTTTTTGAGTGTTTGTGCTTAATAATGGAGTGGATTATTATTCGCAAAGTGTTCAAGAACAAGCGTGAGTGTTGGGAAGTGATACAGTGTTCGATTTATGTGATTTCCTTGCTAGTTGCCAAAAACTCCTGGAAATCGCTAATTCTGACTCGACTTAGACTTGCTTGATTAAACAACTTTGTCCAATAGTTTTTACATAATACTGGCTAAATACGAAAGTAAAAACCATTTTTGGAAAAATATGATTTTTTACTTTTGGCGGGAAGCTGAAAAGAGCAGTTTGGGCGCTCTATTTTATTTCCAAAATGTGTTTTTTTGGTTTTTGATTTCATTGTGGATTATTCTATTATCCGCAACGTGTTCAAGAACAACGTGAGTGTTATTTATATCTTTATTCAAATTACATAATCAAATTCTACAGTTCCATTTATTAGATTTTCTTGTTTGTTGTCAAAAGCCCCTTGAAATCGTGTGCAGTTTTTTTACCTCTTGACTTAGCTTGATTCTTCTGAGTACCTGAATGAAAAATAGGTAAGTAAAAATGTCAGATGAAAAAAAAACTTGTGTATTTAGGTTTAACCTTAGATTAATAATTGGTCTCGCGCGCGCTCGACTAGATACCGCGCTATAAAGAAAAATCAGTTTCCAGAATGCGGCAACTTTATTGTAGTGTGTGTAAGACAACGTGCAAAGACGAAACGAGAAAGAGTTATTTCTTTTACTATTATTCTTACATAGTTTGAATGAGCAAACTTGCATTTTGCTTCTGTTTTTAAACTAAAATTTTAAATTTATCTCGACGTCCAACTCACTTATCGGTTGCGGCGCGCGCAAGACCAATTATTAATCTACTAGCTGTTTCCCACAGCTGCGCCTGCGTCAAAAAGTAAAGTAAATTTCATCAAAATCCGTTCAACGGTTTGGCCGTTAAAGCGTAACAAACAGACAGACAGAAAGACAGACAGACAGACCAACTTTCGCATTTATAATATTAGTATGAATGGGTTTAACGTATAACCATTGTGTAACCCTTAACCTAAGTATATTTAGTTCTATAATGTGTAACAATAATATTATTTCAGTGTGTGTAATTTAAGTAGATTCATTGGATTGGTAGCCATTTATTGGCATTTTGTATCAGTAGCTCCTCCGTGCTTCGGAAGGCACGTTAAACTTTAGCTCCGGATTGTTATCGATAGATGGCAGTCGTTAGACTGTGTCAGATATCTTTAGGCAGCCTGATGAAATTTGACAATGTCGGCCCCAAACACACCTTGAGTCATGTTCATATGGGGCTGGTGTCCGTTTAAAAAGGGTTACGAAGGTCAGGAATGGTATTTATGAAATTCTTGTCAAATGAAAATCGTTCGATATTGAAGAACAATTTACTCGACTTTCCTTCTTTTCCTGAATCATACAATTAAAAAATGGCGCTCCAGACGGCAGTCCCTTCAAGCTTAGCTGGAACCCTATTTTTGAAATGTATGACATATATGTCGAGTGAAATTCGTTCGATACCAAACGAAAAATCATTCGATATCGAACGAAAATTATTCAACTCGCCGATTTTGTCTTAATCACACACAAAAATCTGCTTGACCCAAAGGTTTGACTGTTAGATAATGCTTTTAGCATTAAGTCCACCTATTGTGCTTTACAAATGTATTTGTACAATAAAGTTTAAATAAATAAAAATAGCCTTCCTGAAGACGCAACTAAAAACACGAAGAAAAGTGTAATTTATCTAAATCATAAATACTAACTTCGTTTTAAGCTTTTAATTTTTTTTCAACCAGTTTTTTCAACCACATTACATGAGATCGTAAATTCTTTAGGTACAGTCAACCAAATGAGTTTCATATTTAACAAGTTTAATTTGTACAAAAATAACGTCGTAACATCGTTGTAATAACACTAACGTTGCCAATAAGTTAAGCGGATTGTGAAGTCCCCCGATCCGGATAAAGAGCCCCTCGCGATTGTTATAAATTTATGTCTCGGCGAATACAGGGGCGGATTTGGGGAATTGGGAATTGAGGTTCCACGTGACTTGATTTTTTTTACATTTTGTTTTCAAATTTTAAAAAAACGCCAATTAAACTTTAGTATCTTAATTTGCTGCTACTATAAATTACCAGACTTTACTTTCTTCGCATGTGTATTTAAATCCCGCGAGAGCAATACTGTTTTAAAATTTCGTATGTTTATTTATTTACTTATTTACTTTATTCATGTACACAACAAAAATGCAAAGGATTATACATAAGAGGAAAAGACAGTACAAGGGAGCTGCATATTTCTAAAGAAATTTCTTCCAGCAGACCCAAGAGAGGAAATGACAAGAAAAGGGTAATTAACGTGTACAAAAAAGAAAGGAAAGTGAAGACTATACCTAATTACCGAGGTACAAATTTGTATACTTACAATGACTTTTTTTTGACGAAAGGTCAGGAGTTCAATTTTTAAGAAGTGTGAGACACGCAAAATCGGCGAGTCGAATAATTTTGTTGAATGATAACCGAATTATTTTGCGTGCCACTAGTTAATCATTCATTGAGTCGCGGAAGCACGCAAAATAATTTGATAACGCCTGAATCAATCATATATTTTCCTCTATGTCTCTCATCCGACCCTGTTCTTAGGAATGCATGGTATTTAAATTGATCCGCGGACGAGTGTGCGCCCCAGTTGCCCTGACTGTACCGTCCGATGTCATCTGATGGTATCTCATGGTGCGTTTACACTTGGACAAGGATTGAGAAGCAAATTTTTGACTATAATATAATCATTCAGACGAAAAACAGTATTTTCATAATCGATTCAGAAATGGCAAAGATATAGGTATAAACTTCCGCATGGAGAACCATTTTCTCTTTGTTGGATTCTGAAAGCCGGTTGAACTCTTGTATTGGATTGGTGGCCATTTAGTCTCCGCGCCAACCAACGGCTTATCGTGTCTAACGAAGCAGGCATGATAAGTGCTGGCCACTAACACACCTGTTGGTCTGGTTTCCCAGTAAGAAAGGGTTACGGAAGTCAGACGGCATTCGCTCCAATGTAATAACCAGTGCTGCCAAACCTAGGACCTTGATTTACAGCGTACCCTAGGCTCCGAAATATAAGCTGAGGATGCAACTAGGAAAAACACGCTTGAACGAAGAGTTGATTAGAGGACATCTTTATGCGTCTCTTTTCTGCAATACAAGCGAAACCGCGCGTAATTGGCTAGTATTAATAAATATCTAAGTCCACCTTCATTAATCCTGATATCATTCCATCAAAAGCCTAAGTTACAGTTAGTTAGTTGTTTCAAAAAGCTCAATTTATAGATGAAAGGGATCGCACGGATTATTGAGTGGACAATGTTTGATTGTATCAAATAGGTAACTACTTACATGTTTGCAGTATAACGCCTTAGTCATCTGTACAGAAAAAAAAATCTTCAAAAGACTGACAGAGTAAACATGTCATTCATATATCGTTGCTACATATAAATTTATTAAAAATTGTGTATAATAATAAAAACGCCTAAGAAGCCCCCAGTCAGCTGATATTTATAAATTACTAATTCATTTGGCAAGTGATACTGAAATGACAACATTTTCATAAATTAATATTCGCAAAACGTATCCAACGGCAACGACAGAAAGAGCCATTGGCCGAGAAAAGGCGTTGCTACAGTAACGAGCGCTACCTCACCTGTATTTGTTTACAACGTCTGAATGACACTTAGAATATTTTTATAAATTTAGATTACTTAAATATCACTTAATTTTTTAGATAAGCGGTTACCTAATATAACCCTTGGTCAACGTGTGTTGCCTCTTTTATGCAGTGCTGTGTGTGTAGCAAATCTTTCACCACACTTCGAGGTCTGCAAATACATCACGCAATCTTATTGTATTAAAAAGGACACTGCTCTGTGCCCTATTTTTCCCCTTTTAGTTTTAGTTTATAACCTATATGGGAACCGTCTGGCTGTGGAGAAGGAATTGAATAAAAAATTTTGTTTCATTTTGATACCTAGTTTTGAAACGTTTACTTAAACTGGGTAATGGTTTGTTGAGGCAGCGAAACGAGTGGCATAGGTCTGTTCATTGATCATTGTTTAGTTATAAATTTGATTCACAACCAGTGGCAGTACAACGCCCTATGTGTTGAATAGACAAAATAATATATATATATTAAAAATAAATAATAATACCAACCATAGGTAAGCATCACTTTGCCGATAAACTACTTTGTAGTTTGGCAAAATCACATAATGTACCTAGCGTAAGAAGTTATGAGAAATAAATAAAATAAATAAAAACACATCAGGTCCGTATCCTCACTTCTTATCAACCCACAAGATCTGACTGTAGCCAACAAACTAATAATCATTCATCTTCACCCAATACATCACTTCCACTACAGACTCTCCTCGGCCAGCTCAGTCAACTCCTTTGTTAAAACGTGTGCCGCGAGGAGCTAGGTCCACTGTAGCAGAAGCTCTCGCAGACGCGATCACCAAATGTGTGGTACACAACGACCACGTCTCATGGCACAACCTTCTAACTTTTTCTTATAAGACATTTTATATACCCGATCAAAACCATAGAACTATTTCTTTGAAAAAAAAAATAACACGCTTTCTCCGTCGATTCCCTTTATCACCACTCAAAAACCTGAGTTGCGGAAAAGGAATTTCGACTTGTTTGGGAAGGTCGAGAAGAAAATACACGATGGGGACCTTAAAGGAGCCAGCCGACTTCTTTTCTCTAATGACTCCGTTGCCCCAGACACTCCAGAGACCGTAGCAGCCTTAAAATCCAAACACCCACCAGGCCCTTCTGTTCCACATTTTGTAGACCCTCCTTTCGATCCTTCCGCATGCCTCCAAACCACAAATAAAGACGTACTTGCGGCCCTTGCCTCTTTTCCAAAGGGATCGGCGTCGGGCTTGGACGGTATCTCCCCGCAGCACCTTATAGATCTCACCCGTCATTACACATGGATTGCTGGTGAACATCTAACCACCAGCATCACTAGACTGGTGAATCTCATGCTTTTGGGAGATGTCTGCCAAGACTTGACACCGATAATCTACGGGGCGAATCTGATTGCCCTTTCTAAAAAGGATGGGGGTGTGCGGCCGATTGCAGTAGGGTCCACATTGAGACGTTTAGCTGGCAAAAATTGTGTTCGGCGATAAAACTCCAAAATATTTTTGAACCAGTACAGGTCGGCTTTGGGACTCGCGGAGGCTGCGAAGCAGCGGTACACGCTGTACGCACATTTGCCCAAAGCGATATGTGTGAAGTAATATTAAAATTAGATGTGAAAAATGCCTTCAATTCGGTTAATAGGGATACTCTGCTTAATGAAATTAAATTGCACATACCTGAACTATACAACTTTTTGCTCCAGTGCTATCATAGCCCATCAAAATTAGTCTATAGAAGTATTGAAAACATTTCGGCCGTAGGTTGTCAGCAGGGTGATCCCCTCGGTCCGGCCATATTTAGTTTGGCAATTAATTCAGTAATTAACAAACTAAATTCCAAACTTAATGTATGGTACCTTGATGATGGTACCTTAGGTGGGGACTCTCAAACTGTATTGACGGATTTATTAGAGATTATTAAAAATTTTAATACTATTATTGGTTTGGATTTAAATTTTGATAAATGTAAACTGTACGTATCTGACACTTTAAATGCTTCTTTATCGTCTCAAATTATTCAAAATTTTAACAATGTTGCTCCAAACATTAAAATAATTTTAAAAGACAGTTTTCACCTACTAGGTTCACCAATATTTCAATATTTGAAGAGGCCATACATAAATCAAAATCAAAATTTAATGATCATTCGGACCGCCTTGACAAAATTAGCAGTCACTCTCCTCTGTTTATTTTGAAATATTGTTTACTCATCCCAAAATTTAACTACCTGTTCCGTTGTTGCCTTATTTGGAAATTCCCCCATCTGGTTAGTACAATCTATATTCTTTTGAAATCTAAAATTGAACAAATTGTAAACATTCGTTTCAGTGAGCAGGCCTGGACTCAAGCTTCTCTACCGATAAGGCTTGGAGGCTTGGGTACTCGCAAAATTAACAGTATTTCTCTGCCGGCATTCCTTTCCTCAATCCACAGTACGTCAGATCTCGTAAGTAATATTTTAAAAGCTTCTACAGCTGTAAACTGCTACATCGCGTGCTTGACTGAGGCCACGCATGCATGGCTTGCTGGACCGAGCCCAAATTTACCCCCTACGCCCAAAAAACAGAGGGCCTGGGACATCATTTCTTCCCAATCCGTGTTACAATCATTATTAGACCCGATATTCAGGTAAAGATAAGGCCAGAATTTTGGCTGTGTCGAGATCTGAATCCGGCCACTGGCTACATGCGTATCCGTCTCCTACACTAGGGACGTTTATTGACCCGCTAACATTCCGCATAGCTGTAAGTGTGCGTGGATCACAGCTGTGCTGCTTGTGGAGCCCCCGTGGATCGGTTCGGTCACCATGGACTCGCTTGTTCGTCGGGCGCCGGTCGCCAAACCATGTCGCATGCAGCCATCAATGACATCCTACGAAGGGCGCTCGTTAGTGCCAAAGTACCCGCAGTTCTGGAGCCTCAAATTATGCGGGACGATGGCAAGCGCCCTGACGGGATGTCATTGATACCTTGGAAGATGGGTCGCCACGTGCTCCGATACTATGGCAGCTACGTACCTCCCAGCCGCCAGCAAACAGGCCGGTGCGGCGGCGGACGCCCGCGAACGGTTTAAGGCCAATAAATATAGTTGTCTCGGCACTCAGTACGAGTTCACAGCCTTTGGTGTCGAGACACTAGGTCCATGGGGCGCCGGTGCGCGGGGTCTTCATAGGGAGATCAGTAGACGCCTAAAAGAGGCAACGGGTGACCCTCGCGCGGGCAGCTTTCTCGCTCAGCGAATAGCCATAGCTATTCAACGCGGGAATGTTGCCTGCGTGATGGGAACTCTGCCCAGGGGACCCAATTTAGATTACATTTAGTTTTTTTTTGTATTTATTATTTTTAGATAGGATAGTTGTTGCGGCGGAAGTTGATTATGTGAGGTCCAGACTTAAGAATGAAAAGTGACTTGATGGAAAAATACTTTGATTTATTGACGGATATGGTACAATGCTAGTTATAAGGTTATAACACACGACATGCACTCCGCGGTGGTTCCGTGACAAGTGAAGTTTGGTGGGGGACGATTGCTGCATTGGAAGGATGTTTGAATGTGTGCGTATATGGGAACACGATTTCTTTGTTTGTAGAACATCGCTTCTACATGCCGCCTCCCATTGAAGCATTCTTGCTTCAATCATCAACTCCATCTTCCCTTTGATCGGTTAAATTTTCATCCTGCTGCATCGGTAGAGGGCATATTCTTGAGAAGGAGCGCCGTAAGATGCCTGTTGACGTCTTGATGTCAGCTACTCTAGCTATCCCGTCCGTTCCCGGATACAACTGGATAATACGTCCTAAAAGCCATTTCAGGGGGGGTTGATTCTCCTCTTTTATCAAAACCAAATCTCCAATATTGAGGGATCCTTGTGACGTCTTCCATTTCCTTCTGATTTGGAGCTCCGTGATGTATTCTCTATGCCACCTAGACCAGAACTGTTGACGCAGCCGTTCAATACGTTGGTAGCGATCAAGACGATGAATTGGCATATCAGCGTAGTCTGGCTCTGGTGTTGACGTCAATTCTTTGCCGATAAGGAAATGGCCTGGAGTTAAGGGCAGAAGGTCATTTGGATTGGATGAAAGTGGACAGAGCGGTCTAGAATTTAAAATCGCCTCTATTTGAGTAAGTGTTGTATATAACTGCTCGAAAGTTAAATTGGAATTACCAACAACTCGTTTTAAATGTTTTTTGATAGATTTAACCCCGGATTCGTGCAATCCTCCGAAGTGAGGCGAATGAGGGGGGCAAAAACTGAATTTGATTGATTGTTGGGCAAGATCACTAATAATACTATCTCCATAATTAGCAACAAGTTGTTTTAGTTCATTGTTCGCACCAACAAGATTAGAACCGTTGTCGCTATAGATGTAGGATGATTTACCTCTACGAGAGATGAATCTCTTCAAAGCCAACAAAAAATTTGCAGTAGTTAAGTTACCAACTAATTCGATGTGAATGGCTTTTGTTGTGAAGCACACGAAAACACAAATGTATGACTTCATGAGTCTACAGCCTTGCCCCTCTTTGTTGGCAACCATGATAGGACCTGCATAGTCTATAGCTGTATATTGAAAAGCAAAGGTTGTTTTAAATCTTTCTTTAGGCAAATTTCCCATCACAGGTGCCACCGTTTGACAGCGAAAGCGATTGCAAATGGTGCAGTTTCGATATACATAACGTGCTAAATCTCGACCTCCTATTGTCCAAAAGGTTTGACGAGTAGAATAAAGTACATGCTGAGGGCCAGCATGCATTAATAATTTGTGTTCGTTATTAAATCATAAGTTTGTAAATATATGTTTTTTGTGTAATAAAATTGGATGTTTTTTGCTATACTCATAGTCTGAATTAAAAAGACGGCCACCTACTCGAATTAAATTCAATTCTTTATCAAAAAATGGATGAAGTAAAAGTAATGAATTTTTAGCATTTAAAGATTTGTTAGATTTCAATAATTCAAATTCTTTTGGAAAGCTATCTTGCTGTGACAAATTTGCTAATTTATGCATGTAATTCAAAAAACTGTAGAGGTCCTAAAAATTTTGTATTTTTATTTCGTGCATTGTTTAAAAAACGTTGTATGTATGCCATCACTCTTTGCATTCGTGAATAAGATGAAAAAATATGAAATGGAAACTTAGGATCTGAGTTATCTACTGTTATGAGACTAACTTCTTGACGTAACTCAGGTAAATTGTCAGTATGTGTAAAATTTGATTGAGGCCATGTTGATATGTCACCTTTAAGAAATTGGGGACCCGTCCACCACTGTCCGCAGTTTAATAGCTCTCCCACCGACATGGGTCGCGTCAAATGATCTGACGGATTCAAATTCGTGGGAACATGTCTCCAAGATTTGGCATCTGTAGTGGACTGTATTTCTGCAATTCTGTTCCTAACAAATGTTTGTAATTTATGGGTGGGGGTGCCAATCCAACCTAAGACAATGGATGAATCTGTCCAATAGAAGAACTGATCAAATTTTAATCTTAATGCCGTTCTGATGATTTCACTAAGTCTGACTCCTAATAACGCCCCACAGAGTTCCAAACGTGGAATCGTTTGTGGTTTGAGCGGAGCTACCTTATTTTTGGAACATAATAGGTGCACGTGTACATCTCCATGATCATCCACAGATCGAATGTAAGCGCTGGCTCCGTAAGCTTCTTCGGAAGCGTCAGTAAAAATATGAAGTTGTAAAGAAATATACATATTAGCTATAACTAATCTGGGTATTGTAAGTTTGTTTAATTGTTGTAATGAATTTATAAACTGTATCCATAAAATTTGTGTAGTTTCGGGTACTGGTTCGTCCCAATTAAGTTTCAGTAACCATAGCCTTTGTAATGTTAGTTTAGCGTACAAAATAGCTGGGGATACTAATCCCATCGGATCGAATAATTGAGAAATAGTTGACAAAATATTTCTTTTTGTTATTTTGCCAGACATTTTAAATTTTATATCAAATGTAATATTGTCATTTTTGTGATCCCAGTTGATACCTAAAGTTTTTGAATTAGTGTTAGGGCACAAATCAAAAAGACCATCAGAAATAGTGCTACTTTGACTTATATGATTAAGAACCTCTGCACTGTTGGAGCACCATTTTCTGAGTGGGAAGCAACCGGACCCTAATTGGTTGGTTATTTCCTTATACATGTAAACCACGTGATTGACATTGCTAGCGCCGGTGATGAGATCATCGACATAGAAGTCGCGTGAAATTACTTCTTTAATAACTTGATCGTCACAGTCCATAGCAAGCTGCTTCAAGCACCGTGTCGCAAGATACGGTGCTGACGCTGTACCATAGGTGACAGTACAGAGTTCATAAGCCTTCAATGGTTCATTGGGATCGTCACGCCAAAGGATTTGCTGTAACGAACGCTGAGATTCACAGACTTCGATCTGACGATAACATTTAGTTATATCTGCTATTAACACTATGTTATGCTGGCGAAATCGCAATAAAATGGAAAATAAATCATCCTGTATTGTCGGGCCGACCATTTGTAATTCATTGAATGAACAGCCGGAGGACGACTTACAAGAACAATCAAATACGACACGCAATTTTGTTGTCAAACTACAGGAACGTTCTACGCCATGATGAGGTGCGAAATAGCTAATCTGATCACTACTATAATTTCTAGACTCTCTCATATGACCTAAGCTTATATATTCTTTGATAAATTTTGTGTATTCATTTTTATATTGCAAATTTTTCTTAAACTTATTTTCTAACTGTAAAAATCGTGCCTTAGCTAGTGAATATGAGTCTCCTAATGTGTTTGGGGAAGATTTTAATGGTATAGTCACACAAAATCTGCCATTTGACAGGCGGGTTGTAGTGTCAACAAAATTTTGTTCGCATTGTATCTCTTCTGGAGACCACTCTGAAGTTTTTGTTGTAGTAATGTTATCTAATTCCCAGAATTTTTCTAATTTTTCATTTAAAGAATGTGTCTCAGAATAATTACAGTTAATCGAATTGTTGTATTGAATTGAACCGCCAATGATCCAACCGAATTTAGACCTTTGAAGTGTAATATTATGAGACTTTAATTTAATTTGTTTATTTTCGATTAGATCCCAAAATACACCATTGCCTATCAGTATGTTAATGTCTGAAGGTTTATAAAATCAGGATCTGCCAGTGTAACATGGCTAGGAAATTTAATTTCCTGTTTATTGATAAGTGAGCTTGGCCAAGGATTCGTAATTTGAGAAATAATCACACATGTTATTGTTATTGTGAAATTAGATTGTAATGAATAAAGGGTTATATCGCAACATTTTTTAGAAACTGATAGACTTTTGTCCAAACTGCTTATTGTTGTCATCATATCGCGAGTAGGTAAACGTAATTGTTTACAAAGCCGTTCCGTAATAAAATTAGCTGTGCTCCCGGAATCAAGTAAGATGCGCACGCGTCGATAATTATCATTGTGCATGACGAGCGGCCCAGGAGCCGTCGCTTGCACGACCGCTTTGGATAGCATACCCTGCGACGTCATCGCAGCGCATGATAACGATACGGCGGCGGCAGCCACTTCGTCGCGAGCGCAACCGTTCACACGGGAGTTAGCCGGACGTGTCAACTCTGGGCATATCAAACTATTATGTTTTTTATCACAGCGTTTACATGAACTTAAACGACATTTTTTTTATGAATGTCCAGTTTTCAAACAGTTTAGACACAAGTTCAATGAAATTGCTTTTGCTTCTCTGTCTTTATTGGACAAATTTAAAAATGATTTGCAATAATAAATAAAATGATCTGACTGACAAACAGGACATGAAGACTGATTTGTTTTATTTGTTGCAACTAAACTGTGATGTGAAGGTTGTTTAGGATATTTTTTGCCTTGTTCCATAATTTCTAACAATTCAGATCTATTTCTCACAAACTGTAATAAATCATTAAATACAAAATTTTGTTTTTCATGTTCTGATTTAAATTTTTCCCATTCGAATAATGTTTGTGAATTAAATTTACTGGAAAGCAAATGAATTAGTAGTGTGTCCCATTTATCAGTAGGCTCACCAAGAATTGACAGAGATCTGATATCTTTAACAAAACTATCAATTAATTTCCTTAAATGATATGAAGTCTCTTTTTGCATAGAATAAACGTTGAATAATGATTTGACATGATTTGCGACAAGCATTTTTTTATTGTCGAATCTGTCACAAATTAATTTCCAGGCTATGCTGTAATTTGCTGCTGAAAATTCTAATGATTTAATGACAAGGATGGCACTGCCTTCTAATGACGAACGCAGATAATGAAATTTATTTGTTGCACTTAAATCTGAATTATCGTGAATGAGTGACGTGTATGTATCTCGAAACTCCAACCAGTTACTATAAGCACCAGAAAATTTCGGTAGTTGGATAACCGGTAATTTGACACTTGCTCTCGTGTGCTGCACAACGCTCCCCGCATCGGAGTCCGTGCTACTCCGAACCGGTGGCTGCTGACTGAGACTATTTGCCATACCTAACTTCGACTGAGCTGCTGCTAATAATTTGTAGTACGAATTCTCAAACGATTCACGCTCAGTTAATTGTTCTGTAGGATTTGAAGAGATGCATTCTATATCACTTTGTATAGCGTTATAGTTATCGAACAATAATTCTAACTTCGATATGCGCAATTCAAGTTCTAACTTTAATTCAATAGTTAAAATATCTGGCAAGGATGTAACATAATTTTTAAATAATGTTAATCGACCCTTTATATTCGCTCGCCTCTTAGATAAAAGCGCTTCCTCGTTTACCTCAGACATTTGAAATTAATTTAAGAAGTAGGTAGTGTTAAAACGAAAACTAGAGAAATATTGCAACGCTTTGTCGCAAAAATTATTTAATTACGCAGCGCACTACTAAATATTTTGAACTGAAAGGATGCACTAAAATATATAATAGTTTTTGTATGAAAATTGGGATATGGAAATGAATATGATTGAATGTAAGGATTTCGGCTTATTTTCTGTAGAAGTCTAACCAGTTCGCCACTCGCTTACTTGTTTTTGTATGATGTGATTGTTGATATGATTGATGATTCTTGAATTGTGATGATGATATCTTGAATCCAATCTTCCACGCGCAGCTGGTTGTTTTCAACGAAGTAGAACTATGCTTCTAGACCCAAGGTGACCCAAGGGCGGCTTAGCCTTCGCAGTCCGGTTGAAGGATCAAGATGTTGCGGCGGAAGATGATTATGTGAGGTCCAGACTTAAGAATGAAAAGTGACTTGATGGAAAAATACTTTGATTAATTGACGGATATGGTACAATGCTAGTTATAAGGTTATAACACACGACATGCACTCCGCGGTGGTTCCGTGACAAGTGAAGTTTGGTGGGGGACGATTGCTGCATTGGAAGGATGTTTGAATGTGTGCGTATATGGGAACACGATTTCTTTGTTTGTAGAACATCGCTTCTACATAGTTAGTTTTAATTTTTATATGTTTACTTGTGATATACCAATAAATGAATTAAGTGTATTTAAATCTGTACAGAAGTTAATTTATTATTTATTATAACTTTATTGTTCAACAAAGTACACATATACTTATAACAATTGGCGGACTTAATGCTAAGAGAATTCTCTACCAGTCAACCATTGGGAGAAACGGAAAGATAGTTTGGCGCAAAAAAGTTAAGCGGGAAAAAAATTTCTATTTTTAAAAAGTAAAAAAAGTTCTATTTTTGAAAAGTGTGACTCTTGCAAAATCGATGAGTCGAAAAATTTTTCTTCGATATCGAATGATTTTCTTTCGATAACAAAGTATTTTTGTTCGACATAAATGTCATACATTCTAAAATAGGGCTCCAAGAGGCAGTTAAATATGACATGTATGTATAAGTTTGTTTCTATAACAGAGCCAGAATCGACTGAAGTTACAGTCGTATTTTTATTTACCTGTGTTTTATCCTTTCTATACACCGTGAAATTTTAGTCATTTTGGACCTTATCCTTACTACGTAATCTACCAGTCAACTATCGGTAATGGATAGACCATAACGTCTTAGCGTGTGCCCGGTTACACCCTTCCTCATTCAGCGTTCAAAGTCCATTTGTCTCTGAAAAAGACAGGGGTGCTATTTTTGAGACAAACGTCTCACGCAAAGTCGAGGTTTCGAATGATTTTCGTTCGATATACACCGTGAAATTTTAGTCGTTTTGGACCCATCGTCTAATGACTCCATTCGTGCAACCGAACAAATTTCCCCAAGGAACATAGCTCGAAACATGAAAAACAAATTTGGACTTCCAATAGTAAGTTAGGTCACGTGATGAGACATTTTGTATGGGATGTCCAAAAATTTACTCCATATTTCGACACATGTATCTTGGGGAAAGTTGTTCAGTTGCATGAATGGAGTCATTGGACGATGGGTCCAAAACGACTAAAAGTTTACGGTGTATAATTACTTAAAATAGTTTTTTTGTCCAGCCTGTAGATGGTGTGCCCCACTTTTGGGCAAAGGCCTCCCCCTTTTATCTCTATTTATTTTTATTCTTGTACTTCGCAAGTTATCTGCATCCAATCCGGCGGAAAACTGTCCTGGAGTGCTATTTTAAAAAAAGTGTTACTCGCCCATAATCGATGAGTCGAATAATTTTTGTTCGAAATCGAAGGATATTTGTTCAATATCGAACGATTATCATTCGACATATATTGTCACACATTTCAAAAATAGCGCCCCATAGTAGTGTCATCTTCTTAGTCTATACCTTGGTATTTAAAAAGATATTTATTTTCACTAAAGTAATTTACTCATTTTAGTCTATTTCAACACATTAAACCGATTTATATTTTATTTACGTGTTTTAAGTTCGTTAAGTCAATAAAATCGCTCCTTTATTCGAGTCTATTCTTACAGGTCCTTAATCCTGGCTTTACTACCTACACTAAACCAACAAAATATTTCAATACTTTCGAATTTCTAACTCGCAAACTCCAATATAAATGCGCGGTTCGTTTGATAACACACATTTTTTTTTTAATTTCAAACGGCGTCCTGGCTTTTGATCTCTGCATTAATAATAAAAATATTCAATAAGTTTCTGCCAAAGCATACCGCTACGCTAGGGTTGCCAAACCGCGCGGTTATTGTTTTTTCGATCGAACGAAATAAAAGGTGTGTTATGAGTTTGTGCGACGGTGAGACGCGACCCGTATTAGATTGGTTGCCATTTAGTGGCATTTTCTATCTCGAGCTCCTCCGTGCTTCAGATGGCGCGTTAAGCCGTTGGTCCCGGTTGTTATCGATAGATGGTAGTTTTTAGTCTGTGTCAGATGTCTTATTTGTTTTTTTTTGACATGACCTACAATTTTAGCTCTTGTGAGCTTTTAAATTTACAGCGGGACAGTTTGAGGCGAGGGCTATTAACCACTCAGCCTTTTCGGCAAATGCACAAGGGGCTCCCAGTTGGGACGAACCTCGGCCATGGGCTTTGCCTTTGATCAAGCGAGCGATGCAAACTCGCGAGCGGTAGCATCAGATGTCTTTCACTCATTCATGAATTTAAAACCTGGGCACTTATCGGGGCTTTTTCCTTATCAATTGCCAGTTCTTTAATTTAATTCTATCAGATGACGCAACTAGGAAAAACAAGTTTGTACGAGTTAAGAAGAGGACATCTTTATTATTACACGATTAAGATGATTGATATTTATTTATTTATTAAAACTTTATTGTTCCACAAAGTACACATATACTTATAACAATTGGCGGACTTAATGCTAAGAGCATTCTCTATCAGTCAACCATTGGGAGAAAGTTGGGCGCAAAAAAGTTAAGGGGAAAAATGTATTACATAATAGAGCAAATTTTATCAAAAGCTTAAGTTCATACACTACGTAAACATACAAAAATACTGTTTTAAATTTTAAATATATGCCTACATAAATACCAATGAAAAAGTCAAGTCACATTGAGAAGAGTTCAAAATGTTGATATTGTTACGAGCTCGGGGTTCGCAATTTGGAGAAAAACACCTGATGACTCTTAAAAACGTTTATTCCCACAAGGATGGTCGCCGACGTCACTTCACTTATCACTAACAATGTCCCAAACACTTGCTAATCACAATCACTATAACTTGCCGAGGTCGCTTGTATCACTTGTTATTCGCTCCGGATATCGCTTCTTGATCGCACTTGTAGCTCAGTAAAATTAGAACTGCCCTCCTGAGGCACCTTCCGATATTTATATGGCCCGGGAAACCCGCTCCATAAGTTTCTAGAAAGATCACAACTACTCCGGAATAGAGAGAGAGGGATACTCTCTGTCTCGTTCCCTTAGTACATACTAGAAGTGCGAGAGCGAGACAAAGCAATATGTCAGAGCGAGATAATCGATGTACTAGATCGTTCGCGATATTATTCCCGTATGGAAACACGCGACGATTGTACGAGAATTTTCCGCGGACAGCGCTACTCAAACTTCCGCGGGCCGCATTTTATTTTTATTTATTTTTGATTTCGTAACAATATTATCTGTGAACTGTCCATTTATCTCGCTATACCTGTGCCTTTTGGGTTTCGGTGACTCGAATCTAAAGTGCAATATGACATACTAGCTGTTTTCCGCAGCTTCGCCTGCGGTAAAAAGTAGCCTATGATTGACCCCGGGTCTTCAACTATATTCATTCCAAATTTCATCAAAATACGTTCAGCGGTTTGGCCCTGAAAGCGTAACAGACAGACAGACAGACAGACTTTCGCATTTATAATATTAGTATGGATAGTATGGATATGTCATATATTTCAAAAATAGGGATCCTTTACCTATGTAGTTTCCCTACATAGTTTGTGGCTCGCATTCAATGTCAGTTGGGACCTTATTTTTACCGCGACTAGTTTGACATGATGCAACAGCCACTTTTTACCATCGCACCTCTCGCCATCGTCAGGGATTTCATCCCCATACCTTGGATCCCATGTTATCGGGTACAGTACGCTTCAAACGGAATTTCCTCCCTCGTACACTGCCATTCATGCGATTATGGAATGAACTCCCTGCCATGGTTTTCCCTAGTGACTATAACATGGGAGCCTTCAAAAAGGGCGTGAAAAAATTCCTTCAGGGTCCACAACGCGATCGTGACATCTCCGGTGTTGCAGGCGTTCATAGGCTACGGTAACCACTTACCATCAGGTGGGCCGTACGCCTGTTTGCCTACTTAGTTGTATAAAAAAAAATAAGTAGGAGTAGGACCACTCGTTAAATTAAAAAACAAAATCTATCCTAAATCAAATAAAAAAAAACACAACATTTAAATAACCAGTAGTCCTCTCTTTTCAAAATTGAAATACATAGCTAATACAAACAGAGAATAATAAATCAAAATAGAAAGGCTATATTTTCACGCGCAACCACACCGGCTGAGAGGGGGTAGTCAGGAGTGGGGGGTGGGGTACAGGGGAGGTAATTATTGCATTCCGTGGCGCTGTATCTACCCGCAAAAATATGATTTGTTGTGTTGTAGGTCGTAGAAAGGTTGTTAGCCAATGATTTTATCAAATATGGATGGGCGGGATTTTTTTTTTAATGTGAGTTTTTTAGGTCCAAATTCGAAAACCCCCTGAAAATTTTGTTTGTGGCAGACAGACGAGCTCTATTTTTGAAATGCACTCACAAAAATCCTCACTCAAATGATTTTCGGTCGCCATAATCGATATTGTGTGAGTTACACATTTTAAAAATAGGGCTCTTGGGGTGTTATGTGAATGAAATTGCCCAAGACCTACAAAAAAGCTATCTCGCGGTTGATAGCTATAAAACAAACTCTTTCGTCTGTCCAGTTAGTTATGTGCACGACGAACTAAACATAACGTATCAACATTCAACACATATGTCTCTATTTTATACGATTACGTTTAGATCTTTGTAAATAAAACATATCCTTTTTTTGTCTTTTATTTTGGTTTAATAAGTTAGAATAAGGCGCTAGAATAAGTCTGAAAATTTAAACAGATATCTGCATATGGTTATTAAGCATTCGCAGACCAACCGGCGCCATGCTACCGTTATTACGGCGCCGCGGGGTCTGATGGGGCGGGGCGGGACCAGCCCATATACTAAGTAGAAAAACAAGTATTTACAGAATACGGGGTAACCTGCATGGACTAAAGCAATGCAAATACCCAATTTAACCAATGTAAAGTGTAAAAGACACATACATATTGATAATAACATGACAAAAAATGTAAATAAAGATTTGGGGAGACGGGGCCTTGGCGCCAGTGATTTTTAAATATACTGCCGGTCGCTCAGTGGCCGTAGTCAGTTCGACGCGGCTCTCTACGATCAAGAACAATTGAACAAGTGAATACTCTGAAGAATCTCTGGTGGCTGGCCTCATTCTCCTCATCGTTTGGCTTCAACGACTGAGTGTTTTTCTTCGGAATCCCGTCACCTTCACCCAACTACAGTCTACCCAACCCCGTCGCGTTTCAGGACGTATCGAAGGGTCCTGAACAATATGGTTGTAGGCTTATAGATGGAACCAGCGATCAGAATTCTGGGTAATATTATTACCCAGCTCATTAGTCCATATATTTATATTCAGCTTAACCGGTATTAATCCAAAAATACATACTATTTAACTAGGTACTTAACAAAAATGGACCAATAACTTTTTACCGTTACTTTCATACCCTGTTTTTTATTAGAAATTTTTTAGCGATGGGTTTTACGGCCATGGATAACACAACACAAGCCATTTTTATTTTTTTTTATCTTCTTCAGTCCTACATTGTCAAGTCTAAAAGTATAGTCGGTAGTCAAGTCTAGTCAGACGAATTTAGGCTAAGTGAAGTGGTAGAAAAACTGCACTTAGCGATTACTAGGAGCTTTTGGCAACAAGCTTAAAAATCACATAAATCAAACACTGATATCACTTTCCGCACACTGTAACCCACGCTTGTTCTCAAATACGTTGCGAATAATAATCCACCATCATTATGCAAGAAACACACATTCTGGAAAATTAATAATATTTAATTTGTAAAAAATTAAAAATACAGCGCCGAAACTTCTTTTTCAGCCAAAAGTTCTTTTATTAGGAAGAGTAATAGCATAGTTTTACCCCCATATTCTCAAATGTTTGCTCAAACTCGACTCAACCTTACTCCAACTCATTGGTATGATAACGACACTAGCTTGAGGAGATTCCTCATTGGAGGTGAGTATCGAACTGTCAAATTTAAGGTTCGCCGAGAGGTACCTTGACGCATCCTCGAAATGAAACAAAGTGGTTATAAATCAATTTTTACTTACATTTTTTATTTTTTACTTTATTCTTTTGCATTTCCAAATTTTTGTGCTTTGGATTGTTATTATAACCTGTGTCGTTCTTTATTGGAGTTTGCTCAAGCAACCAATTAAAAATATAATTTTCAAGAAAAGTATTCGAGGACTTCCTTGAGTTTGAGCGAAGGACATCCTTAAGGTTATATTTAAGAATACGGGTGTTAGAGTCAATCATGGCCTAGACACGCTACAGTTAGATTTAGTGTAGTATACTACTATTTGATTTATAATTCATACTCCATACTAATATTCTTCCAATGAGTTTGAGCGAAGGACATCCTTAAGGTTATATTTAAGAATACGGGTGTTAGAGTCAATCATGGCCTAGACACGCTACAGTTAGATTTAGTGTAGTATACTACTATTTGATTTATAATTCATACTCCATACTAATATTATAAATGCGAAAGTCTGTCTGTCTGTTACGCTTTCACGGTCAAACCGCTGAACGGATTTTGATGAAATTTGGTATGAATATAGTTGAAGACCCGGGGTCAAACATAGGCTACTTTTTTGACGCAGGCGGAGTTGCGGGAAACGGTTAGTATTTCGTTTTATCTTTAGAAATTTAATTAAACGTACCTAATGAATGATTTCGTTTGTTCTTAAATATATTAAAAGCTAATTTTTCATCCCTGACGTAAAAGAGGGGTGTTTTTTTGTAATTTGGCTTGCGTATAAGTATGGTATGTGTGTCTATCTGTGCTATGACTGTGTGACAATGGGTCGATTTTTAAACGATTTTGTATGTTTGAAATAATTTGCAAAATTAGGTACCTGGAAAATATAGATGGACTCTTTTTCATCATCTTATCCGTTTAGTCGCAATACCACAGACAGACACACAGTAACGTTAAACTTATAGCACTCCCTCATTTTTGTTAGGGGTTAAAAAACAACCTGGACAAGACAAACATCCACCTTTCTACTTCTAATTTGTTTGACATCAACAACACTGAAAAAAAACAACATTTAAAGAATCTTGAACCCTCGATTCCAAATTTAAAAACCGTCACGTGCACCATAGACATATTTAATTGTTTTTTTCGCCGCGTGCTGGCACTTGAATAGCAAGTTAGGAGCAATCGGCTGCGCCGGGACGCGTGCCTACAATACATGACAAATTGTCCTTTACAAAGGAATAAGGTTTATTGGGCGACGTTATGAGGGTACTTTGCGAGTTTGAGGAAGAAGGAATGAGTGGAGCGGCATTATGTTTGATTAATTATTTATTTTGTATTTCTTTTGCTCTCCATTGTTGATTGGTAGAGGATGTTCTTCGCATTACATTATCAGCGTTTTAGCGTAAGAAATACTGTGGCCATGACATGACACTGTTGTCACCCGAGATTCAAGAATGCCCTTTAGTGCTATTTTTGAGATCTATGAGTCACTGAAAATTGACGAGATTTATAAATCGGTGAGTCGAACTATATATATATCGGTGAGTCAACTCACAAGTTTGAGTAAGAATGCATAAAAATGAGGGAAAATAACAGCAAGTACCTTTTTTTTTGAGATGAATGTTAATTACAGTACTACTAGTTAACTTCTTACCTAACTATGTGTTATGTGAAAATTAAGTAAAATTGGTTAAGTTGGTAAGTAAAACGTGAAAGTACCTACACCAAAATCGTTATCGCATTATTATAATACCTAACCAAAGTAGAAAGAGCCAGAGTTTAAAATTTTACGTCTCTGCTCTTGAAAAATAGGGTAATCATGAGATCTTAAATGAGGATAAAAAAGTACAGCCTATTTTGTTATTTCAAAACAGCATGCAAAAATATTGCATACATTTTATTGTTGAAACCATTGAAGTCCATTGACAAAGGAACGTCATTGGTTTCGATACTCTTTGTTGAAGTCAAATGTTTGGATGATAGTTACTCATTAAATTAAACTATAAATGACTTTTGGTGGGAAGCTTAGTGTTTGTGCATAATAATGGTGGATTATTATTCGCAAAGTGTTCGATAACAAGCAAGAGTGTTGGGAAGTGATACAGTGTTTTTTATGTGATTTTCATGCTTGGTGCCAAAAGCTCCTAGTAATCGCTAAGTGCAGTTTTTCTACCACTTCACTTAGCCTGATTCTTCTGACTAGACTTGACTACCGATTAGACTTTTAGACTTGACTAGGACTTGACGAAACCACACTGTAAGACTAAAGAAGATAGTAAAATTAAGGAGGGCTATAAAGGACTTTGTATCCAAGGCCGTAAAATCCATTACTAAAAAAAAACTACAAATAGGTTAGTTGTCAAAAAATTTAACAATAAATACGTTAAAAGCGTTAACGATGTTTAAACGAGGCGTCTCCTTGGCTTTCACTGCGCCGCCATGATTCAGTAGGTGCCGCCCACATAATGATAGTAAGCTATGCTCTGTTACATTATATCATGATATTACATTGTGTGCAGGATATATTGCCAGGCAATTTCCTAACTTATGAAGTGCGCTGTATTGATTAAGGTATTGGTGATTGTGGTCGAGCCATAAAGGTATCTAACCAAACACTTATTCGGTTATTCTAACGTAGGTATATGTGCTCCCATATGCACTCAGAGATATTAACGATTACTTAAGCAAATTCTTCAAACTCAAAATAAAAATTTCCTAATAGGGAAGGGAGTCGATTTTTTAATGAGTAATTTGTTGTTTTAAAATGATCAGAGATGTCTAGGTGGCTGTCAGTCAGACTAATTTTCGTCACGTTTTTCAAGGAACATAGCTCGAAACACGAAAAACAAATTTGGACTTCCCATAGTAAGTTAGGTCACGTGTTGAGAAATTTTGTATGGGAGGTCCGAAAATTTACTCCATATTTCGACCCATGTATCTTGTGGAAATTGAAAACGACTAAAATTTCACGGTGTACCTATGTCGAACAAAAATCCTTCATTAACGGACGAAAATCATTTATTATCGAACAAAAATTACGACTCGCCGACACACTTTACAAAATTAGCACTCCGTAAATCCAAAATGAATTCTCAATTCGAGGGATTGTTAGTAATACTTAAGTTAAAGGCTACAATACCTACTTTGTACTTTGCTTTGTTACTATGTAGGCACTGAGTGCCGCCGGACAGGAAAATATACTAATAAGAGAGGTAGGACATTTTGTAAGGAGTAGTCCGCCTGGGGAAGTACCTCCACCCTACAGAAGGCCGCAGCCGAATAACACTGTAATGCAGTGTTGTGTTCCTGCTGGTGAGTAGGTTCCACAGGCTCCAGAGGGATCTCTGTGATGACAACGGACTGGTCGGCAATGCGCTCGTGACATCTCCGGTGTTGCAGGCGTTCATAGGCTACGGTGACCACTTACTATCAGGTGGGCCGTACGCCTGTTTGCCTACTTAGTTGTATAAAAAAATACAAAATAGATCTTGAACGTGTAGCCAACTTAACTGAATAATTCAAGAGATCACAAAGGTAGCTAAAAAGTTGTATAAATAAATAAGTAATTTAATTCTTTCGGTGTGATGAATTGATTTTGTATGGAGTGAATGTAATATTCTAGACGCATAGATTAATAAATTGGTCTCCGCGGCGCTACGACCGCGCGAGACCAATTAATAATCTCAGTCTTGACGGAATAAAAATAAAATTTAGTGAAATTTTTTAATAAAATATTTATAAACTAAAAAAACATTCTATTGTTCTATGATCTATGCTTCCCATTTAAAATAGTAAACTATAAAACTAGGAAAAAACAAAAATGGATATCCAGGGGCATTAAATCATGTAGCAAAAATAAAAGAAAATTAGTTTGGCAATTCTGGAAAAATCCTACGTCATCTAATAAAAAAAAACTTTTATACGAAATTATACGAAACGTCTAAGGAAAATTATTGATCAAACAAAGCGATCTCAAAATAATTACTATATACACAATTCTAAAAACAAATCAAAAGCAACTTGGAATATTATTAACAAAGATAAAACTAAGAATAATAACACAATTAAGCAAATTAGAGCTAAAGATAAAATAATAACAGATCCTATTGAGATTGCTAATGCATTCAATAACTATTTTGTTGACCAAATTACTGAAACATCCAAAATTAAATCAAATAATAAAAACTAAGAAAACACACCTAATAATAGTAATTTGAATTCTATTTTTTTATCACCTACGACTATACCAAAGGTACATCAGCATATAGTATCTTTGAAAAACACTAATAGTGTAGGGTATGATGAGTTGAATACAAAGGTAATAAAAAGTTGTGCTTTGTACCTGGCTCCTCCACTTACCCATATTATCAATTTATCTTTAAGTGAAGGAGTATTTCCTGATGCCCTTAAATTATCGATTATAAAACCAACATACAAAAAAGGTAATAAATCTGATCTTAATAACTACAGACCAGTAGCTTTAATACCGATCATCGCAAAAGTTTTTGAAAAAGTAATTTATGAGACTCTATGCCTTTTTTGAAAAAAGTAATATATTTGCTCCTGAACAAAATGGATTTAGAAAAAATAGATCTACTAAAAGGGCCTTATTTGATCTATATAAAATAGTCATAGAGGCAATGGACAACAGAGACCACGTGTGTTCCATATTTATGGACATGACTAAAGCATTTGACTATGTTCACCACAAAACTCTTTTACGCAAACTATATAATTATGGAATAAGAGGATGTGCTCTCAAATTAATAAAGTCTTACCTAACTAATAGGAAACAGCAAACAATTGTAAAAAAAATATGTCCAAAGTCTAAAATGGAACAAGGTTATTTTTCTGAATTCAAGAATGTAGAATACGGTGTTCCACAAGGTACAATTCTGGGTCCACTCTTATTTTTGGTCTATATAAATGACCTCCCAGCAAGCATTGCATATCCAATGACACTATTTGCAGATGACTGTACACTTATTATAAAATGTAATAAAAATATGACATCATATGAAAATGAAATTAATTTGACATTAAGTAAAGTAATTGATTGGTTAAATAAAAATAATTTAATCATAAATATTAATAAGACTACAGTTATGCATTTTCGACAATATTCTCAATCACCCGATGTAACAATTCGATATAATAATAAAATAATACAGCCATCAACATCGACCAAATTCTTAGGCTTATGCTTAGACTACCAAATGAACTGGAAGAGGCATACAGATGACCTATGCAAAAGAATTCATAGTTTTATATTTGCACTCAGAAATCTATCTAAAGTTACTAACACAGATACGGTCGTAGTTGCGTATAATGGATATATCGCATCTATCTTGCGATATGGCCTTATTTTTTGGGGTAACTCTGTAAATAAACATAAAGTTTTTAAGGCACAAAAGAGGTGCATTAGAGTTATAAAAAATTTAAAATCAACTATAAGTTGCAAAAAATATTTTAAAGACCTAAAAATACTAACGGTTCTCTCACTTTACATCTATGAAATAGCAATTTTTGTTAAGCATAATCAACATCTATTCCCAAAATTTTCAGATTTACTTAATAGAAGACCACAACGTCATAATCATAAAATAATAACACCAACTTCAAAAACACAATTAAAAAGAGCCAGCCTGTTATGTATGGCCGTAAGAATTTATAATAAGTTACCCCGACACTTATTAGAAAAAGACATTCCTACATTTAAGAATACTTTGACATCCATTTTAATTAATAAGGCCTACTACTCTATGACTGAATTTTTTATTGACAAAGAACTAGTATTAGTAAATTAAGTGTACTTACTTTATTTGATATGTGACATAATAAGATATTGCATGTATGATATTAATATTTCTTTATAAAATGTGAATTTGTACGCCTAAATAGTGGCAAAACATAGTGATACAATCTAAAAATTGTCAACTTATCTATGTTACCTATGTTTAACAAATAAAGGAATTGATTGATTGATTGATTGACACGATTGCGTGTAGGTATTTGTAAATGAAAAAAAAAACCCTCAAAAAACCCTCTATTTTATTTTTTATTTTGATATAGCCAGTTTTTTTTATGACCAGACCTACAATTTTAGCTCCTTTGAGCTTTCAAATTTACTGCGGGACAGTTTGAGGCGAGGGCTAATAAATCACTCAGTCTACTGAGAACCTATCGGTGGCGTGAAGCGCCCTGGTACATTTCGGTACCTGGTAAACTGTCACGATATAGCCAGTATCATTCTCACATTAAATACGAATCAAACGACACCTCTCAAGCTAAAATCCATCGAGCCGTTCAGGCTGCAGAGCGTGTCAAACATATTTATGGTATACTCTCGTAAACATTACCCTCTTTCTGTCACAGTCGGGTAAAAAGATTATCATTTTGTCCACGTTGGTTGGTCATATGACGTGAAATGAGATTTTTTTCACTAACGATGATTTTTAGACAATTAATAGTGTAACCCTAATTTATCCATGCAGCATACAGGTGGCCCCCCTTTTTGACATTAATGAATCCGTTTTTTTTTTTGAGCACGATTAACAATAGATCTATGAAGAGGGTCGCTCCACAGTCGCGCCACTTAATGTATGTGCTAATATTAGAGAAAGGTATTTTAATCACCGCGACAAGCTGGTGGGTTGACAACCGAACTAATGCAGGGTTATCAACGCAGACATTTGTAAGATTTTTTTTTTCAGTGGCGGAATTTTGGTGTTTACAAATATAGGGTGGATTTTTATTAAGGGCAAAAATTTTGAGGGGTGGTTTATTTAGACCAAAGAAAAGTAAAGCTAATTTTTTTTAAATGTACCCGCTTGTTTTTTTTTACATTTTCAGCAGCCGGCAAATTTTAACTTAGTCTGCTTGCGATTATGTTCGCTGGTGCCCACACTAATATTATAAATGCGAAAGTCTGTCCGTCTGTCTGTTACGCTTTCACGGCCAAACCGCTGAACGGATTTTGATGAAATTTGGTATGAATATAGTTGAAGACCCGGGGCCAAACATAGTAGTCTATGTTTGACCCCCATTTTTGACGCAGGCGGAGCTGCGGGAGACAGGTAGTAAGTAATAAACGTGATAAAACCGTATTAGTTTAATATGTGAAACAATTGCAAAAACATAAGACATACATACATACATATCATCACGTTTTTTCCCGTAGGGATAGGCAGAGACTACGGATTTCCATTTGCTACGATCCTTACAGACTTCCCTCAACATAAGAAATCATTTAATAAATAATATTTACGAAATAAAAAAAAAATACGCTATAAAAAATATGAATGCTTTCGACAACCCTGACAACTGTAGTAGGCTGTCCAAATTATCAAAAAGCGCATCAAACGATAGCGAGCCTGCGAGGGGTACTTGCCGTCCGTTATTGTTGTCGTCTCAAGTACTTGTTACCTATTTTGTATTTATTAGTTTTTTTTTTTATATTGTCAGAACGAGGATGCGAGATGAGGATTAACAAATGCATAGTGAAAACACTGAACTACTTGGATGAAATAAGCTACTTGAGTATTTATATCTGTACAATATTTTTATACGAAACAATCCATTTTCTTGTTTCTCGATAGTTTCCCCTTCCAACGATTTTCAAATGCAATGCAGATTAAAAACAATATTTCGTTTTTGGGTTTTGGTATCTACTAAAAGTTTTAATGTGAACTTATAAAAATGTGAACAATTAGAAAATAGTTGAGCTTGTACAAAAACTGACGGTTGGACGAGAAGATCTACCTATATCACATCATTTGTTGAAATAATTAAAAACAATCTGAAATCTAATTACATTTAAATAAATAATTATATATGTATAAGGTGTACATAACAAACGCCTTGGCACTAGAGATGGGCAGCGGGAAGAAATGAAAAGAAAAGGAAGGAAAGGGAAAAAACAATTAATTCCCATTTATTTCCGAGTGTTTTGAAAATTCCCAGGAAGAAATTGATTTTGTTAAATTTCATTTAATATTTATATTAAATTTGCCAAATACCTTAGAGAGTGTTGAACGCTTAGGAACGGCTTTGTATTTAAAATGCTGGCCACATACAATTGTCAAATAAAAATATTGCTGTTTTGAAAAAGGAACCGTTCGATGTGTCACATTGTAAATAATTATTGATTTTTGTCTGTCTGAAAAACCGAAAATTAATTTAATTATTTGTTGTACAAAATTTGGTTCTTCGTCCGCCGGATGTCGGCTTGCTTATTAAAAGTATAGCGGTGCACACCTTTCGGAAAAACAGTGAGGAATCGGGTCGGGGTTGAAATTTGTATGGAACTTTTCAATGATTGTTGTTGAACCTAAAAACTGTTGTGAGACAAAAATACTGATTTGGATCTAATCGAATAAAAAGTGTAATGTGAACTTGAACAACCGTGGAACTTGTCAGTGAATATAATTACTTATTGCAAATATTAAAGAAAAAATATTGTTCTACATAGTACCTACTTATTCTTCAAGATGGAAAAACTAATTGTTGACGAGTATGACATTTATAACCGTATGACGAAGGCGTACAAAAATTATAAGAAATTGCCGAAAGAGCGTTTGACAGAGAGTTATTTGACACGGCTAGAAACTTTGGATAGCATATGGTTAAAATGCTGTGAAACTCACCATAAAATTATAGGGTTGTCTGTCGAAGAAGGTACAGATAGTAAATATTCTGATGAGGACACTTTTGAGTTGTTGTAAGAATTGTATATCTCTTCTTTTAAGTCCTTATTAGTCCCACCAGCACTTTGTCAGTGTTCTAATTTAACGGATAATTCGAACAGTAAACATCATGCAATCAAATTGTCTATAGTTGTCGTTGCTACGTTCTCGGGTTTTTACGCGGAGTGGACAACTTTTAGGGATTTATATGTATCCTTGATACACACCCATTCGGAGTTGGATAAATGTCCAGAAATTACATTATCTGAAGGGCTACCTGTCGGGTGAAGCAGAGCAACTCGTCAGACAAACTCAAATCGCAGAGTCTAACTATGAAAGGTGTTGGGAATTGTTACAATCAAGATACAACAATATGAAATTTTTATGTCATGCCATTTTGAAGAGATTTTTAAGTCAGCAAAACATTTTAGCAGGGTCCTCTACCATGGCGAAAAAATTAATTGACACGACGTCTGATTGTTTGAGTGCCTGTAACATGGGTGTGGAAGTGAGATCTTGGGATGTTATCATAATTCATTTGTTAACGCTTAAACTGGATTTATAAACCAGGAAGGAGTAGGAAATACACATTAACAACATCAATGCACTCGACGAATTACCTACCGTATCTCAGTTTACAGATTTTATAACAAAAAGGTCGAGCATTGGAGTTCCCGGATTCTAAACCAACAGATGTAAATAAACAACAAAATGATATTAAGTCCTTTCATGTAAATAATATTCAGTGTCCATTTTGTTGTAAAAAGTTTTGTTTAGAAAATGTAGATATTCGCCGCGATTTTGTAGCCTAATTTTGCCCGACTGCGGCAAAGGAAGGTTATGAGCCTTATATACCTTACATAAGATTATATTCTCTATAAAATTTCGGAAAATATTTTCTAGATAACTTTAGGGGAAATCTAGCAACTACCTCCCCTACCTACGAATAGTGGCACTATACTAATTGAGGCTGTAAATCCACACTTCTTTTTGAGTCGAAACGTAAGAACTGGCCAACTTCAACCATCAGGTGGGCCGTACCCTGTTTGCCTATTACTTAGTTGTATAAAAAATGGCTATTTACTGCGCTATATTTTTGCCCAATACTTTGCCACCTGTATTGCCCGGTAATTCACCATATTTAAGTCGTCCATAGTGCAGGCGACGGGACTTTTGGGGCACGACAGATGATGAATCATTGATTACACAGCTCACAAGAACACTGGTTGTTATTGTAAAAGCTTGCACGATTCTCCTAACATCTTCCAACGCCAATCCTGAGTCTGTAGAGTGACTTCTAGACTACCCAGGGAAGGTCATTATCAGGCATACTACTCAGCTGGCTCAGTGAGCCGAGGTGGATCTTGGCCTCCGAAACGAGAGGGGCCAGAGTGTTCTATTCTGCGCAATGGCTCGATATCAGCTCCCATCTCTCGCAGATCAGCACTGCATTGCTCTAGCGGTATCTGGGACGGCAGATTGGTCTCATGCCTGCTATCTTCCCCAGATAGCTGCCTTGATAAAACGATACTCACCCATTCTCTCCAGATGGCCAAGCCAGCAGGCTCGGAGAATTAAAAAGAGTAGAAAAACTGCACTTCGCGATTTCCAGGAGCTTTTGGCAACAAGCAAAGAAATCACATAAATCGAACATTGTATCACTGCCCAACATTCACGCTTATTCTTGAACACTTTGCGAATAACAATCCATCATTATTGTGCACAAACATAAAAAATAAACAAATTTTGGAAAATAAAATACAGCGATACTGCTATTCATAACTTCCCGCCAAAAGTCCCGGAGTGCTATTTTTCAACCAACTTCCAAAATCCAAAAATGAGGTTCACAATTCGATTTGGCAGAGGCATATAGACCCATGGTGCCGCCAACATCAATTTTTCAGGGGAATTTAAAATTTATTGACTGATCCTACAAATTAAATGGACCTTATTTCATTATTTATTTAATAAATAAATATTATTTTATCTTTATTTATTTAATAAATAAATAAAGATAAAATCAATTTATGTCAGGAAACAATTTGTCCCATACATTAAAATGTCACAGTCGCAAGTAAGAAAAATATATTTATGTATATAAATATATAAAATCAAAATTAAAAGTTATTAAGTAGGATCTTCTATAGTATAGTCCTTCTTACCGACCACCATGGATTCCTCCACGCTCATGACTCATGTCATCGCGCTCGCCGATTACCAATTTGCCACTCCTAAAATCATTTGCAACCTCCAAAAAAAAGATTTTTTTTTAACATTAAATACCTAACAGGCCTTTAATTGTATATTATCTGTACTCAATCAAACATAGGTATAACACAATACACAAATACCTATCTATGTAGATGTGCCTGCCTCCCTAGATTATGATATTAAATTGTTTCAGCGAAGAGAAGGGCGGGTGGGCGACACTTTACAGGGACGGATAAGGGTTATTCATCCTCATTTATTAAATAGCTGAGCGGGGCATGCGCGTTCTAAATGACGGCGAGTGCTATTGTTAATAAGAACTCACCTGAATTGTCGAAAAATCAACTTTTTTATCCATACCCTAAAGTTGACTGGAAGAAATTGCAAAAGCAAGGTGATAAGTCGCCTTTCTATATCGAGCTTGTCCGTGTTTCGGAAAACACGAAAGCAGTTGGCCCCAGCAGTCGTTCGGCTGTATTGCATCAGATGCCCTAAAAATTTACAGTGTTGGTCAAAACACACTTCAGGAATGCAATTTTTTAAGAGTATGACAGTGAATCCTCCGGCCCACTGATTATGTCGAATAAAAATTATTCGAAATAAAACGAAAATTACACTTATTGGATCATGTTTTTATTTTTCTGTTTGTATTATTATGTATAGTGCTGTAACCGCATCTCCGAATGTAATAAAAATTGAGGCTCCTAAATCCGCTACTGCCTCAATCAAAGGCTTTGTGGACCGCAAATCACTGCGGAACCACACCCCCTCAACCTGGCCCCGCCCTCCGCACGCATGCGCCGGCACAGCCAATCACAGCCCTCGCCCTCATCCCTCTCTAGCCCTCTCAAATAGGCAATCATGCACCCTCAATTGACCGCTTTATGCGATGTCATTTTTTTCCAGCCTAACCGATCGCTAGACGTGCCCCTCCCTCGTTCCAATTTTAAAATTGTAGCTTTATAATCATAAACCGCAATCGTGTCTGTGTTGCCAGTTCGCGCACTCGTCTTTACATTTATTTAATTAACTTTTTAATTGACTTTGTGATAGTGAATTTTACAATGCAAATTACAGAGACGATCTGTTACACGGTTCATTAAAAATAAATGATGATGGATCAGAGGCAAAACGCGATTTATCCGGCGAATATAACGGATTTGTTGGCGGTGTCGGCGTATGGACAGAATGTTTCTGTGTCGGTGAAACCCGACGGCGAAGATAAATACAGTACCGACGGCAGGCTCGACTTCGCGGACAATGTCGACAGTTTCGCCGACAATGGCGGTTTCGCCGACAGATCTTCGTCACCGGCGTCTCTGGAAGATGGGGAATCGAGCCAATCTTTTGGTGTGGATTTGACAGGGAAGTCGACGAATTTGGCTGGAAAATCATTTACGATTGCAGCTATCTTGGGCCTGACGAACGCTGATGATGACGTGATGAATCTAAGTGTTCAGGAGAGGTTACAGAACCAGAGGCAGCTGCAGTACCTGTACGCCGGTCATGACATGCAGAGGCTGAACGATGGATTCTGCAGGAGTATGATCGGTGTGCCCAATGCCTTAAGACAAGGTAATATTTTTTCTACTTAATTTAGCCTCGGTAATAGGCATGACGAATAATTTTTGATTTTACGTTTAAATGAAAGACCTCACTATAATCATTGGTAAAAAAACACGACGATATAACTTAAATTAACTGAGATATGACGAAGTTAAACTCACGTGCGTTTTGGACGATACCAAACGCTCCATACTAATGGATACCTAGCGGTGACGTCACGCCTAGGTAATTTACAAGGGTGAGTTTAAATTTGTTCGACAACTACCTTAAATATTGCGTTTATGTGAATAGTTCCTAAATGAAAGTTTCTTTATTGTATGTGTTCATCGATTATAATATATTTTTAAATCGATTTTTAAATTGTTATAAAAAATCGCCTGTTTAAAATTTAAATTTTAATATATTTAGGTTGAATTTTAATTTTTAAATTGAATTTTCAATGAAACATTACTTTTTAAATTTTTGAACCTTGTCATGTCGCAGGTTAACTTTTGAGTGGTTAGATAATATATTTAACGTCATAAAAAGAACTTCTGGTTCCATCGCTTTATTTACAGTAGAGCTGGAAGAGTAATAAGTACGCTAGGTAATTTACATCTTTGTAGTAAAATACCTATGAACTAGTCCGACAACGGACATAGTCTTTAAGGGTTTCTTTGTTGACTACGAAACCCTAAAATTAAAAAAAATATATAAGCATCGCAAAAGGGATTAATATCATTAAATTGCTTTTTTTTAGACAGATCCTATTTTAAGTATTTGCAATAAATATTTTTGTCTTTAAAAATAAAGTTTTCTTACGCCATTATTCTAAGGAATCCTTTAAAATAACTTGTTTTCGCGATTGTTACACATTGAATTAAACTATTTTAATACCTACCTACGGTTTTAATCGCATTTAATTAAAAATATTTAACACCCGCTTAACAGCGTTCATGGCCGCAGGCAGACTGAGTTAACATTTGTCTGTGACGTCATTAGAATACAAAACAACGGCATATTTATAAAATTAAATTATTTTAATACGGTTATTTTTTTATAGTTACTGTTCAAGAACTTATTACAGCATATGTTTTAATGTTATTGAAAAAAAAAATCCCCTTTATTCCCGGGAATGTTTATTTCCGGAAGTAAATAGTAAAATTTTCCGGGATGGCGCCAATCTCTAATAGCAGCATAAACTGCTACATACTGTCGTAGCACTTCGTAGCATTCCTTCAAGCTGTCGTAGCACTTCGTAGCGTCATCGTAGCACTACGTAGTGTCGTCGATAGCAACACAAACTGCTACAAACTGTCGTAGCACTTCGTAGCATTCCTTCAAGCTGTCGTAGCACTTTGTAGCATTTCTTCAAGCTGTCGTAGCACATCGTAGCATTCCTTCAAGCTGTCGTAGCACTTCGTAGCGTCATCGTAGCATTACGTAGTGTCGTCGATAGTAACACAAACTGCTGCATACTGTTGTAGCACCTCGTAGCATTTCTTCAAGCTGTCGTAGCACTTCGTAGCATTCCTTCAAGCTGTAGTAGCACTTCGTAGCGTTATCGTAGCATTACGTAGTATCGTCGATAGTAACACAAACTGCTGCATACTGTTTTAGCACCTCGTAGTATTTCTTCAAGCTGTCGTAGCACTTAGTAGCATTTCTTCAAGCTGTCGTAGCACATCGTAGCATTCCTTCAAGCTGTCGTAGCACTTCGTAGCGTCATCGTAGCATTACGTAGTGTCGTCGATAGTAACACAAACTGCTGCATACTGTTGTAGCACCTTGTAGCATTTCTTCAAGCTGTCGTAGCACTTCGTAGCATTCCTTCAAGCTGTAGTAGCACTTCGTAGCGTTATCGTAGCATTACGTAGTATCGTCGATAGTAACACAAACTGCTGCATACTGTTTTAGCACCTCGTAGTATTTCTTCAAGCTGTCGTAGCACTTAGTAGCATTTCTTCAAGCTGTCGTAGCACATCGTAGCATTCCTTCAAGCTGTCGTAGCACTTCGTAGCGTCATCGTAGCATTACGTAGTGTCGTCGATAGTAACACAAACTGCTGCATACTGTTGTAGCACCTCGTAGCATTTCTTCAAGCTGTCGTAGCACTTCGTAGCATTCCTTCAAGCTGTCGTAGCACTTCGTAGCGTTATCGTAGCATTACGTAGTATCGTCGATAGTAACACAAACTGCTGCATACTGTTTTAGCACCTCGTAGTATTTCTTCAAGCTGTCGTAGCACTTAGTAGCATTTCTTCAAGCTGTCGTAGCATTCCTTCAAGCTGTCGTAGCACTTCGTAGTGTCGTAATGGCAATTTTTGACTTTTTTTTGGTATTCTGTTACTAATTATAAGATCGATTGTATTCCATTGGCATGCCATTGAACTGCAATTGGAGAATTTGGTTCTTTTCCTTTTCGCTAAAAAAATTCGATTATCATTTGACAACTAACGTTTCAAAGAATTTTATTTTGCGGAATAATCATTTGCCAATATATACACATTTCTTATAATTTTGTTTTATTTCCCAACCTCGCAATTGCCAACTGTATGTTTGGTCTGCTTTTTATAATGACAGCTTTCAAAATGCCAACTTTTAAGTAGCGTATGTTTTACTTAGCGTAATATTCATTCAGTTGTTAATTGTTTACCAAATGTTACTTTAAGTAGGGTTTCGATACAAATAAAAATGTCATGAAATGTAACATTTTGTGACAAAATCGAACGCTCGCTCGGTTATGTGGTGATCTAAAGGTAACCTATAACCTAACCTAATGACTCTTCCATAACGTCGGTTCCGTGACCAAGGCGATTTTTCATAAAAGTGACAATGGTTTTTTTTTATCATTGTATCAATGTACGAAAAGGGAATAGTTGTTTGGCCTAGTAAAATACTTGACAAATAATAAATACCCCAAACGTTTTGTGTCATTATATTAATCAGCTGAACAATAATTCTACCAAATGAAAAGTTGTCATACAAAAATTTGATAATCGTTTGTTGTCAAAGTGTAAAATAGGTGAAACGTTGGTTGGCAAGTGATAATTAGCGAAACAATTTTTTGCGAAAAGGCAGGATACCGAGGAATTCTGCTCTTCAATCGTATCACAGTTGTAAATCCATTTTTCAATAATCGGTACTCTGTTATTTATTATATTTACATTTTTTCTACTATCACCATTCAATTACGTTTTTTAAAATTGTGTCGACGCCGCTGGTGACAAGAGGGCCGGCTCATTTCTCGCGCGGGAATGCTGCCAGAATTCTTGGCACCATGCCGCAAGGACAAACATTAGATTTTAATTAGTTTTAATTAAAATATGTTTTTGTCATGTTTGTAAATGGTGCAAATGCAAGTCATCAAAAATTGTGTTAGCAGAATACCAATATTGAGCTTTGAATATTTAGTAATTTGAATATCAGTTACATGGTCTATTAAAATGTATTAGCGGACTTTACACCCAGGTAAACAAATTGTTATAGGTAGATATAGACTATCGTAGTACTTTCATCATTTCAGCCGCAGTCAGTCCACTGCTGGAGTGCTATTTACGAAAGTGTGACTCATGCAAAATCGAGTAGTAGATGATTTTCGTTCGATATCGAATGACTTTTATTCGACATATAAAGCATGCCAGTACGCTTCATATGACGAATAAAAGTAATACATATTTAATCTGTAGTACCTGGGCGACCGAGCTCCGCTCGGTAGTTATGGTATCCATCCATACTAATATTATAATAAATGCGAAAGTCTGTCTGTCTGTCTTTCTGTTGCTCTTTCACGGCCAAACGGCTGGACGGATTTTGATGAAATTTGGTATGGCTTACATACATCACCTATGCGATTTGAAAACACAACGATAGCGCGTTGTACTTTTTCAGTAAATAGATTACCGCCATCTAGCGTTAATCGTTGTTAGTTGCATTCCTTAAGTACTTTCCACTTTTCAGTCCTATTTGAATTGGTAGGTACACAAATTTACTCCGTGGATTGGTAAGTATTTCCTTTGGGTCAGTGGTAGAATTTATCATTCAATTTTTAACAGACTTAAAAAAAGGAGGAGGTTATCAATTCGTCGGAATCTTTTTTTTTATGTTTGTTACTCGATTTCTCAAAGACGCGTGAACCGATTTGAAATTCATTTTTTTTTGTCTGAAAGGTTGGACCGTCTAGTTGGTCCCATATTAGTTTCAACAGGTTCTGATGACGGAATCCTGAGAAAATGGTGATACTTGTATGATACGATGACTTGTGATTTGAAACTATAATGTTTCTTAGGAAAATATTTTAATACGTTATAACCGAATTAATAATTCTTTCAAGCCATTTTAAAATAATATATGCGCGATTTATACTGATTAATACTTTTATACTCCAAAACAAAAAAAAACACAAAAACAAGAAAAACAAAACTTTCTTTAGTTGGGATTTGAACCTGGAACCACCAGAGTACAAAGCAGATGTCTTAACCACTGGGCTTCGATAGAAGCAGACCCGCCGGCGCCGAAATTATTGTACTATAACTACAATTTCATGCGGAAAATCTTTTTGCTGGAAAATATGGGAAAAACGAATTTTCCCAGACATGGAACCTGGCTAGATTAATTGTTTGACTTTATGAGAACCTATGTTTAAAATTTCAAAGAAATCGTTAGAGCCGTTTTCGAAAACGCGAGACAAATATGTATATAAATATACATACAAATATTGCTCGTTTAATAGTATAGGATTACACTGTGTGCAAAGAAGTGTTAAATAAATAAATAAAAAATTTAAAAGGTTAAATAAAAAATAGGGTTTCTGGATATATGCATATATGTCCCGTTTTGAACGTGACCATTGGCGGTTCTCCGTCCCGGTGCTCCCGAAAAAGGCTTCGGGACGCAAATATGTCCCGTTTTCTAGAATAGCGCAAAATTTACCGGCTGGGCGCAAAATAAAACCGAATGGAATAATCTCAATGTTTTGACGGAAACTTTTACAATTTTGAACATAAAGACTTTATTTGAATTGAATATAGATTTTAATAGATGTTTTCTGCAGCTCCGCTTGCGTCAAAAAGCAACCTTTGGCCTTTCACGGCCAAACCGCTGAACGGATTTTGATGAAATTTTTATGAATATAGTTAAACCGGTAATCTACGCTGAGAAAGAAGGTACATAACTCAAGAAAAATTAAATTCGAGTTATGACTTCTTATATTTCAACTATGGAATCTCCGGGAACTTTCAACTATTAACATGTTTTTGTAGTTTGTTATGATATAAAACACCTTCTTTTATCTAATTCCATTGGTTATTGTCATAATATAAATAATAATACACAGTAACATACAACTTTCACCACATTTCGCCACATTTTTTGTGACGTCAAACCCACTCTAGACAGATGTGCGCAACCTTTGACCGGAATCTATATTTTCCGGAACAAAAGCAAAACAGGCTGGTCACTTAATAGTGACGCTGCTTAGCTCGCTCACTTAATCCATAATACCTTTGATTAATAATTTGTCTCCGCGACGCTACGGCTAGAAACCGCGCTATGAAGAAAAATCAGTTTCCAGAATGCTGCAAGCTGACCTCTTTTTAGTTGTGACCCGGGTTTAAATACAAATAAATAAATAAACATATATATTATCACGGCCTTTTTTCCATACGGTATTGTTGCCGGATAATCTATACATAATGTTGGTGAGTTTACCTCACGTACTAAGTAATATGGACCCCACTGAACTGTTTCGACGTAAATATACAGTATACCGAATCTTAGGCACGTCCTCTATACCACCCCTCATAATATGGTAATACGTATTGTATTACCATCAATACTATCTAAACCAATACTTCGATATAATCGATTATGTCGATTAAATCGATATATAATCGATTATGTCGATTAAATCGATATATATTCGGTTATGTCGATTAAATCGATATATATTCGATTATGTCGATTAAATCGATATATAATCGATTATATGGATCCATTTCAACCAGCGATATTATCGATTTAATTGCTTGGTATTGCAATTAATAATATTATTTTCGATTAATTGCCAAGCCCTCACATAATTTTAATATAGATCTACTAACATAGTTTGTAAAATATTGTTACTAACACTATATGGGTTTTTGACCTGAATTAAATGATTATTTTATTTAATTGTCAAAAATCAATACGATCGATACCCTAGATTATTTCAAAAAAACAAAATCGATTATCGATTATTCGGCGACACCCTTACCCTACGGAGAAGACAGAGCATAAGCCTGAAGACTCAAAGGCTAAATTTAGAAAAAGTCGCATTAAAATAGTTTAATTTAATGTGTAACAATCGCGTAAACATATTGAATAAATAATTCGTGCCAAAGGTTGACAACAAAGGTAAACAAAGGACCTTCCTCGTACCAAATTTCGCAGGCGACAATGCTTTTGCGACAGAATGTATGGTTATTTGAGACTCGTTTTCGATAGATTAGAAATAGTACATGGTCATGTCAATGCCCGTTTATTTTTTCTTGTGTGAACAATACTTTAGTGTAAAATATTATGTTGGTATGCTCCTCTATCTGTACGTTTGTTCTGGATAATCTCCAAAATGGCTAGACCGATTGAAATGGGTTTTCCCACTGACATAAGGAGTAACTTGGCCTTTAGCATATGCCCACGACTTTACCAGCGTTTTATTAAATTATAATATTATTGAACTTAATTACAGGAGGCAACTGTGACCAACATTTTTGCATATTTTACCTACTTACTCAAAGAATAAATTTTGGTTTTTAGCGAGGAAATGCAGCCAGCATTTTGGGCACGTTATTATATTATTTTAATAAGTTTTATTGAACTATTACAATAGGGAATAGATGAAAATTAAAGGAACGCTTGATAAAGAGGAATAATGTTCCTTATTTTATGTTAGGTTATCAAAAGAAATTAACAGATTTTTAGAATCGACCAATAAATTGTAAAAGACAATCACATCGCCTGAAAATTGATATCAAACGTATTAGGAATTTTTATTTTTTCCTTGTTAATTTTTATAATAATCAAACATATACCTAAATTACTTAATATTGTTCGCAGATAGCCCCCGACCAGATCTGAGGCCTCAAACGACGCCACTGAAAAACACGCGGACACACCAATCCATATCATGTAGTAATAGGTAAAGTCTATCTCAAAGAACAAACACAAGTAAACAATGTAATTTATTAAAATTACCCAACAATCACACACATTCGATTAAACACTTATCACATTCACATCTCAATGAACCCACAAAAAAATTTCACAAAAACACCATCGACAATCCTGTCTCGCACCGATATTAAACCTTCAGTCAAACTTGACAACCTTACTCCACCTCATTGGTATGATTAGTCGTCACAAGCTTCCTTGACTTGAGATGATTTCTCATTGGAGGCGAGTATCGAACTGTCAAATATAAGGTTTATCGAGAGGTACCTTGAGGCGTCCTTGAAATTAAACAAAATAGATATTGATGCGGACAGCTTAATTTATGATAAATAAAGTTGATTAATTTTAGAGTAGGGCCATGATTATAATTAGAATAGGTCATTTTCTTTAAGAAATAAGCTAGAAAATAGGAATTTGTAAAGAAAATGTATAGAAATAGGGGTACCCTTGCCGAGCAATACCATAACGAGAGCCGGCGACGGTTTTTTGCGAATAACTAGGAAAGTAGAAGAGTTATTCACTTGAAATTTGTTGTAAATAGTCAGGAATATGGTTCTTTATATGTAAAAAATACGAAATTTGTAAGAACTAAATGCCACCATAGGGAAAAATAGGAAAATTCCAAAAACTCGCCTAGACAAGGACAGGGCTATAAACAGGAACGAGATAGCATGAATTAGTGCCGTGTGCAAAGAATTAGTGCCGTGTGCAAAAATTCGAGCCCTCTGATTGGTCGGAATTTTCTATAAATTGAGCGCGGAATTGTATGGCGGCATTCAGTTCATTCAGTGATATAACAGTGAAAAAGTGGAACAAAAAGGGTGAACAATAAAACAAGTGAAGAAAAATAGTGCCTTTTAATACAGTCCACAATAAAAGTGGTCCTTGGCGAACCGGATATTGAAGAATCCGCACCGACTGGGGGGAAAGCGGTCCATTGAGCGCAGGATACTGAAGAAAATCCAAGGGGGTAGAAGCCTTGAAGAACGCGCATCTGGAACAACCACATCGGGTCAGAAGTTAATTAGCATCCGAAGAAATGGTGGTTACACGTAGCCAGAGCGGAGAAGAAGAACGGCGTACACAGCGATTGGTCTTTGACGATCCACCCGGCTCACCGAGTATCACCGAACGAGGTACTCACGCCGGGCGTCGTATCCCAGAGGCCGCCGCCGCCGAACTGGAGCTGGGTGAGCGCGCCGCGCCGACCGTCACACGCCCCTCCGCCTCCGCAAGTAGCGTGATCCCCTCTTCCGCGCCTCGCGTTTCCGCGACAGTGTATGGGTCGAGTGCCACCGCTGCGCACCCCGTTACCGCGTATGGGTCGAGTGCCACCGCTGCGCACCCCGTTACCGCGTATGGGTCGAGTGCCACCGATGTGCACCCCGTTACCGCGTATCCCTCGAGCGCCGCCGCCGCCGCCGCGCGCCCCTCGCGCCTCACCACTTCACGTTCACCCAATAGATTGATACGATCAGGACGCTCTCGTGTTTCGACTACAAGCACTAATGTTCGCATCAAGCAAGCAGAGTTAGCAGCCATGGAAAAGCTCGCCGAAATCCAACGTCGAGAATTACGACTAGAGGCAGACCTGGTACAGAAGAAATTTGCCTTTGAAATCGCCAGTATCGAAGATGAAGAAAACGAAGCAGGCAGTACTCATGGACACATCGAGCGAGTCAATCAATGGTTGGATCAGCATGGACCCTCTGCATCGAATCAAGAGCCGACGTATATGAGCCCGTTGCAACCAACGGATTTACCATCCACTGCCACAGTCGCTGCACCTCATCAGCCAACGTCTCAGTTGAACATGCCTGCACGCAACGATGTCGCTCACCCGCAACCATTACGGGGGGAGCAAGACAACATACAGGAAGAACCTCAGGCAATCAGAAGAGACATAGAATGGGAGCACACACCGAGACGGCAATATCAGCGACCACGCTCACCAACGCCGACTCAACAAAGAAATCGAAGCACAGGCCGAGGCATCGAACAGCTCGCTGATGCAATTATGCAAATGGCAAGAACCAGAGCCCCGCCGAGACAAGTAACAGAGCTACATACCTTTTCGGGAGCACCTGGTGAGTGGCTATCGTTTAAAGCAGCCATGCGAGACTCCGCACTCATTTATCAATTCAGTGACGTCGAGAACATGGCAAGACTGAGAAATAGCCTTAGAGGTGAAGCACGAGAAGCAGTACGCGCCTTATTGCATACAAGTCGAGATCCGGAGATAATCATGAAGACTCTGGAACAATGTTTTGGTCGCCCTGAAATAATAATTGACCAAACTCTGGAAGAAATTAAGAAGCTACCGCGATCGGGTACAAGTGCTAAAGATTTGAATAATTTAGCGGTGAAATTACAAAACATAGTGCAAGTGCTGGATAGCTTGGACGAGCGTGGGTATTTACACAACCCTATGTTATCAAGAGAAGTTATAGAGAAGTTGAGCCCACACTTGAAGTCTCGCTGGTGTGTCTACGCAGAAGAGAATCATACTCACGGCGAACCGCAAATAGTGACACTTTCAAGATTTTTGATGAAGGAAGCAGACCGAGAGTTGAAGTATTCCTACACACCGAGCATCGGTACGTCAGCACGAACCATGAAGGCAACTGACGGCAACATTGCAGCGCGACGACGAGACATACGCAAGGCTTCGACATACACTATAACTACAGATCCAAGCAACAGTAACGAGGAACAGAAATGTTTATATTGTGGGTCGAAACACAAGGTACCGCAGTGCGAGAAGTTTAAAGCACTCAGTTTGGAAGAACGGTGGCAATGGGTGAAAGACAAGAGAATATGTTTCAAATGTATCAATAAGACACATCGACGCAGCAACTGCAGAAGCAAAGCATGTGGAGTTGGCAACTGTACGAGATTGCATCACTCATTGTTGCATGCATCGATCCCCACCACCGCCGCACCAACTGTTACCGAAGCCGCACCTACTAGCGACGAGACTGTACTCTCCGTGAAAACAAGTACAAAGGAACAAGCGGTATTGTTGAAAGTGTGCCAGGTAACGGTTACTGGGCCCGGAGGTGAAGTCGAAACATATGCCTTGTTAGATGAAGGATCATCGGCCACTCTTATAGATGCAGATTTGGCACGAAAGATCAACGCAAACGGACCTGGGGGCTTACCATAATGTCTTATAGCAGTATTATTTTAATATTACTCTCGAAATTCGTACCATGACACGTAAAAAACAATATTACTATAAGCTTGCATTTCCTAGCAGTTTTGATGACGTCACAGTAAATTGTTCATTCAATTTCGTACCATGAGCAGTATTTGACAGTTAGCAATGTTGTTTTTACGTCAAATTTAGCGATCTTGAAAAAGTTGGTCGGATGTGATGGAAACAAAACTTTTTTCATGTTGAGTGTGATTCTTTCAATGATCTTGTGTTACAAATAACAAGGTAAATTCTAACTTTGTGCAAAAAACTATTAGTGTGCGACTGTGTGTGTTGAATCTTTCATTATTATGTGTTAGATTTGTTTTGTGTTAGTTACGTGATGTTGTTTAAGTATACCTCGTCCGGCCATAAGTTCTGTTACAAATAAAAATGCATTTTTTATGAAGTAATGTAATATTACTAAAACTTATATGTACATATTTATTAGCCTCAGCAAAAAATAAAAACAATATTCTGTTCAAAGTGGACACCTTTGGCTTTTAAAGGCCTTTTAATCTGTCTGGCCATGAATCTATGGATTCACGCACTGTTGCCATGGGAAATTTCGCCATTGCTTGCTCCAGAGATTTTCTAAGAGACTCAATGTCGCCGTGTCGTTTAGAGCAAGCCGTTAGACAGAAACCTAAAAATAAAAACATCTTAATTATTTTAGTAACTTAATATCAAAAAGTGGCAGTGGGCGGGGCACATAGCGCGGAGAACCGATGGCCGAAGGGCAGAAAGGGTCTCGAATGGCAACCACGTACCGGTAAGCGTAGCATTGGACATCCACCGACCAGATGGTCAGATGACCTGAAAAAGGTCGCAGGTAAACGCTGGATGCAGACTGCTGCCAACCGATCATTTTGGAAATCATTGGGAGAGGCCTATGTCCAGCAGTGGACTGACTGCGGCTGAAATGATGATGATGAATGTAAAAAAATAATAGACATTTTACTATTTTTTCCACAAGACATGATAGGCTAGGCTAGCGACAATGCCGGCTCCTCTGTTACTGCTAGACCCTCGTTCAACAAAGGAAGGAGAAGAGTACGAGAACGCTGTCCCCATTCACAGTTCTCTCTCGAGAAAAACCTGTGAATCTGGACCCCGCATTTAAGTTACTTGGAATAAGCCAAAGCTATTATTTAAATATTTTTATCTAAACAAACTCAGTGCGAGACCTTTTGAGTGACTGCGCGTGAACTGTCAGTTGTCTTTATAAAACGTAAAAAAATGTTCCGAATCTCATTTGCGTGCACAGCTTCGTTTGTAATCAAAACCCAAATTTCATTTTTTATTTGTTGTAATTGAAATTTAATAATATAAATGTATTTTATATATTTTGAACACAAAATCAACTTTAAAAACACACATTTAAATTTAATATATTGAATTATTCAATATATTAAATTTAAAATTCAATATTTCGTAACGAGAGTCAATCGGAACACTGCGTAAAAGTGATGCAGCTATACGAATTATATAGCGGAGTCTCGCTCTCACAATCGCCAGGGAATAGACAAATCATTCGTTCTTTCACAACTCTAAGCAGGAATACAACAATCTTGTTTTAAAAGTTCATGGTACGATTTGGAACAATATTATTTTAAGCTTAAAACAAGATGGGCGAAAACCATGATGGTTTTGTTAAAGTTTATGGTAAGCCCCCTGCATTGCCGCTACATATAAAAGGAATTAACTCGACGCGTGAAGCAGACAGTCGACACGTTAAAGTAATTTTGAAGACTGGTGACGGAGCTCACGAAATCAAAGCGTGGACCATTGAAGGACTCACATTGTCTAATCAAACAGTCCCGGCGCGCTTAATGGAATGTGAGCACCTGCGAGACCTCCCAGTGGAGAAACTAAGTTATGAGTCGGCTATGCCACAAATACTCATTGGAGCTGATAACTGGGAATTAATTGTAACGAGAGAATTAAGAACTGGGAAGAAGGCTGAACCTGCTGCTTCGAGAACGCAACTAGGATGGGTCGTCCATGGCAGTGCACCGCGGAAAATGATCAAAGAAGAGGCTTCCGTCCTACATGTTTGCGTAAAGGGCAGCGAGGCATCACAACTCCATGAAAGGGTTGAGGAACACTTCAAGATCGACGCAATAGGAATCACGCCGACGATCAAGATGTCGCCAGAAGAAAAAAGAGCGATAGAAATCTTCGAGAACACAGTCACCCGCAAAGAAAATTATTACGAAGTAGGATTAACATGGAAGGAAGAAGCTCCCGTGATGCCAACCAGTTACGACAATGCCTTCAAAAGATTAAGAAGCATCGAAAGAAGAATGGACAAGGACTCCGAGTTTGCTGAGCAGTATAACGCACAAATCGAGAACCTTGTAAAGAAAGGATACGCTAAGGAATGTGATGGAACTGAGAAGATGCAACCGCACAGCTGGTTTCTTCCACACTTCGCAGTAACAAACCCCAATAAGCCTGGGAAGATTCGTCTGGTGTTTGACGCCGCCGCGGTCACCAACGGTACAAGCCTTAACAACATGCTACTAGAAGGACCGGATTTGCTTCGCTCACTATTGGAAATTTTATTTAAATTCAGAGAGTATCCAATAGCTATCACGGCGGATATCGAAGAAATGTTTCTCCGAATTAAAATTCGAAGTGATGACCAAGCGGCCCAAATGTTTTTATGGCGTGGCAAGGAAAGGAAGAAACCTCCAAAGGAGATGAAAATGAAATCAATGATCTTCGGTGCATCGTGTTCTCCGTTTCTAGCGCATAGTGTTCGAAATTACAACGCACGCCTACATGCAGAAACTCATCCTGCAGCCGTCAAGGCGATAACCGAACACCACTACATGGACGATTTTGTAAATAGTTACACAACGGAAAAGGAGGCTACAGTTGTCATCGACGAGGTTAACGAAGTACACTCAAAGGCTGGCTTCAGATTGCGCGGCTGGAACTCGAACAAAAGGAGTGTATTGGACAACGTGCCCACCGAGTTACACGCCAAGTCTGTAACACAACTGGGTCATGAGGACAGGACTTTAGGCCTAGTATGGAATTCGAAGGAAGACACACTTGGCTTCAACACCAAGATGCCCCGCGTTCCCACGGAAGTACGAACACGGCAACGCGCACCCACATAACGAGAAGCCTTAAGTGCGGTAATGTCGGTATACGACCCGCTTGGACTTCTTAGTTGCTTCACCATAAGCGCTAAGATTTGCTTACAACGACTGTGGTGTCTGCAAGTCGGCTGGGACGAGGCGCTACCCGACGAACATGCCGAATCGTTAATGAGCTGGTTGGAGAACCTCGAGCGTATCGCCCTAATTCGCCTGCCGCGATGCTACAGCAGCGAGCAAAACATCAGAAAGAAGCAACTACATGTGTTTTGTGACGCAAGCCAAGATGCGTGTGCCGCAGCAGTGTACTGGCGCCTGGAAAAGGAAGACGGAACAGTTCATGTCGTCCTGGCAGCGGCGAAGTCAAAAGTGTCTCCCATCAAGACGCAGAGCATACCAAGGCTGGAATTGCAGGCCGCATTGATCGGAACGAGATTGGCCAACGCAGTACAGCAAGGGCACAGGTGGAGAGCGGACCAAGAGACAATCTTCTGGACAGACTCAAGAACAGTCCTACACTGGATTCGGAAGAACGCAAGAAGATACACCCCCTTCGTTGCCCACAGGTTGGGTGAAATTGCAGAATGTACTCAGCCACGCCAATGGAGATGGGTGCCCACCGACGCGAGAACGTAGCAGACTCGGCGACAAGAGTCAATTATGTCCCGAAAAATGAAGAAGATTGGTGGTTCACTGGCCCAACCTTTCTGCGATTAACAGAAGACCAATGGCCTGAGGAGTCTGAGCCAGCGGAACCCAGTGACGAAGAAGTTATAAACCATGTCACTATAGAGCGGGAAGAGAAGACGCTACCCGATGTGAAACGTTTTTCAAATTACATGCGTCTGTTGAGAGCAACCGCCAACATATTGTTATTTGTCGACAAGTGTAGACGACGAGCGACGCATCTGACAACGGCACACATGAATAAAGCAGAAAAACTATTACTACTGAGTGCCCAACGAGATAGCTTCCCCGAGGAAATCAACAGACTGAGAGACGGAAGGCTACTCCAACGAGAAAGTCGCCTGACAAGACTAGACCCGGAAATGGACCGAGATGGATTGCTGCGTGTAAGGGGAAGAATAAACGCGGCCAATCAACCTCCAGAGATGAAGAATCCCATCATTTTGGATGGCAAACACCCGCTCACAAGGCTCATCGTTCTGCAAGAACACAAAAGAGCAGGACATGCAGGACGAGAACGGGTGGTGAATGAACTACGCCAGAAATATTGGATACTGAAACTTCGACCTACGGTGCGCACAGTGGCGAAGAATTGTCTGATGTGCCGAATGAGAAAAGCAAGACCATGCGTACCAGTGTGTGGAGATCTTCCAGCAGTCCGCGTGGATGCCTACTACCGCCCCTTCACCAATTGCGGAGTAGACTACTTCGGCCCCATGACTGTGGCAATAGGAAGAAGACGTGAAAAGCGCTGGGGAGCTCTATTTACTTGTATGACTACGAGAGCCGTACATTTGGAGCTAGTGGGAAGTCTATCAACCGACTCTGCGATCATGGCACTAAGGAGGATGGCGGCGCGAAGAGGGTGGCCATCAACTATGTACAGCGATAACGCCACCAACTTCAGGGGTGCTGACGTCGAGCTACGAAAAGCATACGCCGAGTGGGCTCCAGCATTGAGGGAATATGGCTTGCAACACAATATGGAGTGGCGATTCATCCCACCGGGAGCTCCGAACCAAGGGGGCGCTTGGGAGAGGCTAGTTCGATCAGTGAAAGTAGCCCTAGAAGCCGTCATGAAAGAGAAAACACCCAAAGAAGAAGTGCTTCAGACAGTGTTAACAGAGGCGGAACACAGTATCAACGCTAGGCCTCTGACCCACGTCTCTGTAGAACCAGATGATCCGGAGGCGTTGACCCCGAACCATTTCCTGCTGGGGTCGTCATCAGGCCTACCCAGAACCGGGCCTTGTGACATCGCAGATCGACGCACGTGGAAGGCATCCCAAGCGCTGGCAGATGAATTCTGGCGTCGGTGGGTGAAGGAGTATCTGCCGACACTCGTCGCCCGTGGGGAATCCCGAAACGAGACGCAACGACAATTGCAGCCGGGAGACCTAGTGATCATAGTAGACCCGGCGCTACCCCGCAACACATGGCCCAGAGGCGTGGTGGAACGAGTATACCCAGGACCTGACGGAGGAGTGCGGTCGGCGGACGTTCGCACGAGAGGTGGCGTTTTTCGACGACCAACAACGAAATTAGCTGTCCTCCCCGTGAATGATGGCTGCGTGAAGACTTCGCCGGGGGGAGAATGATGCGGACAGCTTAATTTATGATAAATAAAGTTGATTAATTTTAGAGTAGGGCCATGATTATAATTAGAATAGGTCATTTTCTTTAAGAAATAAGCTAGAAAATAGGAATTTGTAAAGAAAATGTATAGAAATAGGGGTACCCTTGCCGAGCAATACCATAACGAGAGCCGGCGACGGTTTTTTGCGAATAACTAGGAAAGTAGAAGAGTTATTCACTTGAAATTTGTTGTAAATAGTCAGGAATATGGTTCTTTATATGTAAAAAATACGAAATTTGTAAGAACTAAATGCCACCATAGGGAAAAATAGGAAAATTCCAAAAACTCGCCTAGACAAGGACAGGGCTATAAACAGGAACGAGATAGCATGAATTAGTGCCGTGTGCAAAGAATTAGTGCCGTGTGCAAAAATTCGAGCCCTCTGATTGGTCGGAATTTTCTATAAATTGAGCGCGGAATTGTATGGCGGCATTCAGTTCATTCAGTGATATAACAGTGAAAAAGTGGAACAAAAAGGGTGAACAATAAAACAAGTGAAGAAAAATAGTGCCTTTTAATACAGTCCACAATAGATATAAATCGGGTTTTTTGCCACTTTTGGCCTAGGTATCTACTTACTTTATTTTATTTTTAACTTTTTTCTTTTGTAATTTTCAATGTTTGTGTTTAGAATAGTTATTATAACCTGTGACGTTCCATAATGGAGTTTGCTCAAGCAACCAACTAAGAATATCGTTTTCAAGGAAAATTCAAAGACTTCCTTAAGGCGCCCTCGAATGAGTTTGACTGAAGGACGTCCTTAAGGTTATGTTAAAGAATACGGGGGTCAATGTCAAACGGCCATATTTGTTTACATTATTGTCTTTTTCCATTGATCATCCTCTGCATAACCACTGTCCTGCGGCTTTATTTTTGAAATATATGATTCATAATATGTCGAACGAAAATCGTCCGACTCACCGATTATATCGAATGAAAATCATTCGACATCGTATGATTCGATTCGCCGGTTTTGCGTGTTTTACATTTCAAAAATAGAGGGCTCCTGTTAAAGACCTGCAAAAGCTTTGTAAAGAGTACAGATATTCAACGGCGATACATTGAAACACGCCAACTTTCTTGGTTACTTCTTGGGCACCTTCATACTAAATCATAGTTACCCCATTTCTTATGCAATGAGACCCCATGGCACACCCCGGACACTCCATATAACAGCGGCGAGCCCGATAGAATAGAATAGAATATAATTTATAGAAACGTTATAAATATTAAAATGATTTACAAAAATGATTGACAAAGTAAAATATATGCATGACTAGCGTTGCCAGGCGTCCGGATAAAGCCGGACATAGGCTTTTTGATTGCGTGTCCGGCCAAAATAAACAGTGTCCAGCTTGTCCAGCTTTTGTTAGGCTTCTTACATTTTTTTAAATTTAACAAGATTTATGGTAATAATCAGAAAAGCTTTAAATACTGAGACACAAAATCTTCAATAACGTAGGGTATCCGGCCATTTTAGCCAAATGTCCGGCCAAACTGGCTGGTCTGTCCGGCTATTAGGTTTGGCGACCTGGCAACCCTATGCATGACAGACGTCTCAATAAGTGGTAATACCTATTACTATACTACACCGATTCGGTCGCGTTCGCATGTCAATGTTTGTGTTACTAGGTTTGGCGTCATAGTCGTCGCAGCGGCCGGGCGATCGAAGTGTCATCATTGCATTGTTTTGCTCTCGATTTTTACTGTAAATCTGCGCGGTAAGGTGCGGTATCTGTTTCGGGTGGAAGGGTGTGAGTGCCCGTCCTGTGTGTCCAAGGTTTGGTGGTCGTTAGAGGCCGAGAGGCGGTTCCAAACAACTCTGAAACACGTGTGTACGTGGTCGATAAATTTAAGATACACGAAATAATGATGATGGTTCAAATATTAAATTGTGGTTTCCAGTTCAGGTAGAAGTAAGCGAATAAGGACAATCTTCACACCAGAACAGCTCGAGAGGCTGGAAGCAGAGTTCGAGAGGCAGCAGTACATGGTGGGACCAGAGAGATTGTATTTGGCGCATGCTCTTCAACTCACAGAGGCTCAGGTACAAAGCACAAGCTCTTTGACTTCACTTCTAGAAAACACCACCAACTTCGTCGGGACCAACTTCTGGTACCCTATTTTTGAAATGTGTGACAAATATGTCGCATAAAAATCGTTAGATGAGCAATAGTATCTATAGCATGGCACCAAAAGTGCCTCGGAATTTTAAAGAATTGCCCCTAAACATCGAGACGCTATACGATACTAACGTTAGTACATATACTCGTATGTATACACCGTGAAATTTTAGTCGTTTTGGACCCATCGTCCAGTGACTCCATTCATGCAACCGAACAAATTTCCCCCAAGGAACATAGCTCGAAACATGAAAACAAATTTGGACTTCCCATAGTAAGTTAGGTCACGTGATGAGACATTTTGTATGGGAGGTCCAAAAATTTACTCCATATTTCGACACATGTATCTTGGGGAAAGTTGTTCAGTTGCATGAATGGAGTCACTGGACGATGGGACCAAAACGACTAAAATTTCACGGTGTATATCTCGATGCCCCTAAATAAATGTAAAGCTCATCTGAAAGAGTTGTTTGTAACCAAATGTTATTATGACTTGCATGAATTCTTTTCTGACAACATGTTGATTGCGACTTTAAATTATTACAAAATAATAAATGATTATTGAAGAAAATCATACATTTTCTACAAAAAAAAATAGTCGTCACCCGATTTTGCCTGAATCGTACTTTTCAAAAATAGCATCCCTGGTTCTGATTCTTCTTAACATGGATTCCGAAGATCCGACAACAAGTATTTACCACGACCGAGAGGCCTATGTTTGAAATGAAATAATTTTATTTGCAGGCTTACACGGTAGAATACATGTTATGGCCAAAATTGACCTGAAAGTGATATCATTAGGTCAAGCGTGTAGCGCCAACAATTGGCATGAAAATTTTATAAGTCATGCTAAATTACAATATTAATTTAAATTATGGCAAAATGTCAAATTAAACAATAATCTTCTATATATATATAAATCAATTGCTGTTGGTTAGTCTCGCTAAAACTCGAGAACGGCTGGACCGATTTGGCTATTTTTGGTTTTGAATTATTTGTGAAAGTCCAGGGAAGGTTTAAAAGTTGAATATATTCGGAGGCGGTACGAAGTTTGCCGGGTCAGCTAGTATGAAATAAAAATAAAAATTAAGAGATTAAATTGTTATTATTTTAAAATCGGAAAATCTTCCGTCTCATCTAGGTATTATGTCGAATGAAAATTATACGAAATCGAAAGAAATTATTCGGCTCGCCTCTATTTTTTCAATGAAGTCGGTTAAAAATTGCCGTCGCGGTTAATTTTGGTATACGTTATCGTGTTTTGCGCAATCCCTTGACGTAATGTCAGTTGCATAATGTGTTGTTGTTAAGCCAGTGTAGTTTATAATATGGCCATGTAGGCTAGTCAGCATGGTGGAGGTGGTGAGAAGCTCGTTAGTCGAGCGGGACCCGCGTATCCGTAGCGAATGCGCGTGTCAAGCGACGACGTGACGCGACCACTATTGGATTGGTTGCCGTTTAGTGGTATTTTCTATATTGAGCTCCTCCGTGCTTCGGAAGGCACGTTAAGCCTTTGGTCCCGGTTGTTATCGATAGATAGCAGTCGTGAGGCTGTGTCAGATGCCTTAAGGTAGCCTGAAAAATTCTGACAGTGTTGACCACTAACACACCTCGGGTCATGTTCCTGTTGGTCTGCTTTCCCTGTAAAAAGGGTTACGGAGGTCAGACAACAGTCGCTCCATTGTATTAACCAGTTCCACCAAATCTAGGACCATGACTACATAGCATACCCTAGGCTCCGAAGCGTAAGCTGACGACGCAACTAGGAATACACGCTAGGATGATGGGGCTAGCTAGCACGGTGGACTTTAAATTGACCACGACTGCGACGACAGATACGTGCGGGGAATGGTGCACGCATCTAATAGCCGTAACAAAATGATTATTTAGACCTATTTAGTGGTGATTTATCCTTTTCACTTTTCCGTTCTGGAGTGCAATTTTTTTTTTTAAGTAACTAAAAATCGGCGATTTTTGTTCAATATCGAATAATTTTCGTTTGATATCGAATGATATTTGTTGGATTCAAAATGCAGAGAAGACATTATGATACTCCAGAACTGCGCGATATGTTCCAACTCTCGGAAAATGTACGCTTGAGGGGGACCTTCATTGAAACTATGTCGCACAAGAGCAAGAAGAAAACCGAAAAAACATTTTCTATTCAATCGTGTAGTAGCAGAGTGGAACAGACTCCCTGAGAGTGTCGTCAGCGCACCCTCTGTCGACACTTTTAAAAACAGATTGGACAATTTTACAAACTCTCCAAACTTCAAGATGCACACGCATCAGCTAATATAAGCTGCTAGTGTGTTCAAAAATATAAATAAATAATAATCGAAAAGGTATTAAAGCATACCTGAACTAGTACGTATTTATTTAACAAAGATTTTACTTTCAGGTGAAAGTGTGGTTTCAAAATAGACGCATAAAATGGCGGAAACATCATCTTGAAGTGACACAGCAGCGTCTCGCTGTCCTGCAGAGGCATCGGCCAGAGGGAGACGACGATATGTGAAAGACAGAGATAAACTGTATATTATATTTGTGAGTTAAGGCCATTAAAATAGATTGCGTAATATTTATAAACATTTTTTTGGGGTCCAACCTAGGTACCTTTGTAAATCAGGAAGCCTATGTTTTAATGTACCATGGAGCAATTACAAAGAGGACATGCCGTAATAAGCGTTTTGTAAAAAAGTATTTGCTCAGCTAGACGACGCGCAGACGTGCGACATGCTTGGTTTCGGCCGTGGCTCCAACCATGGAGCACGAGCAATGACAAGCTCCGCCCACTGCGCCATTTCACTACGGCATCTCCTCTTTGTAATTGCTCCATGATTTAAAAACATGTTTTTGGGGTCCAACCTAGGTACCTTTGTAAATCAGGAAGCCTATGTTTGAATGTACGATTCATGCAAAATGGGTGGGTCGAATGAAAATCGTGCGACTCAGCGATTATGTCGAATGAAAATCATTAGAATTTGTGTAAGACATACATTACAAAATAGAGCTTTCTCTTAGGGATTATCTCGAATGTACGTAATTAATTCTACACCGTGAATTTTTTGTCGTTTTGGACCCATCGTGGACGATGGGGTCACTGGAGTGACTCCATTCATGCAACTGAACAACTTTCCCCAAGATACATGGGTCGAAATATGGAGTAAATTTTTGGACATCCCATACAAAATGTCTCATCACGTGACCTAACTTACTATTGGAAGTCCAAATTTGTTTTTCATGTTTCGAGCTATGTTCCTTGGGGAAATTTGTTCGGTTGCACGAATGGAGTCATTAGACGATGGGTCCAAAACGACTAAAATTTCACGGTGTATATCGAACGAAAATCATTCGAAACCTCAATTTTGCGTGAGTCGTTTGTCCCAAAAATAGCACTCCTGTCTTCAGAGACAAATGGACTTTGAACGCTGAATGATGGGTGTAACCGGGCACACGCTAAGACTTAATGGTCTATCAATTATCGATAGTTGACTGGTAGATTACTTAGTAAGGATAAGGTCGCTATCATTTATCATAATACCAGTTTTTTTATTTTTTATTTGGGTATGACGCAGAATGTGCACTTCGCGAAAATAGGGCATTTTTGAAATGTATGACATACTAGCTTTTTCCCGCAGCTCCGCCTGCGTCAAAAGTAGCCTATGTTTGACCCCGGCTCTTCAACTGTATTCACACCAAATTTCATCAAAATCCGTTCAGCGGTTTGGCCGTGAAAGCGTAACAGACAGACAGACTTTCGCATTTATAATATTAAGTATGGATGGAACAAAAATCCTTCGTTATCGAACGAAAATCATTCGACTCACCGATTTTGCGAATCACACTGAAGGATTTTAAGTAAAACAAAAGTGTTTTTAATGACTTCTAGTTTTATTTATTTAACAGCACACAGCGTACAAGCAAGCCGGTAAGCAGAGAGATAGATTTTTTTAGTAATGTGTTTTACGGCCATGGATACAAGTCTTTTATTGCCCTTATCTTCTTTATTCCTACAGTGTGGTTTCGTCAAGTTCTAGTCAAGTCTAAAAGTGTAGTCGGTAGTCAAGTCTAGTCAGAAGAATCAGGCTAAGTGAAGTGGTAGAAACTGCACTTAGCGATTAGGAGCTTTTGGCAACCAGCATGAAAATCACATAAATCTAACACTGTATCACTTCCCAACACTCACGCTTGTTATCGAACACTTTGCGAATAATAATCCACCATTATTATGCACAAACACTCAAATAAAACACGCAAATTTTGGAAAATAAAATACAGCGCCGATACTGCTCTTCACACACAGCTTCCCGCCAAAAGTCAGAGAGATAGAGGTTTTTTTTTTAATTATTGGTTTTTACGGCCGTGGATACAAGTCCTTTATAGCCCTTCTTAATTTTTCTATCTTCTTCAGTCCTACAGTGTGGTTTCGTCAAGTCTAGTCGGTAGTCAAGTCTAGTCAGAAGAACAGGCTAAGTGAAGTGGTAGAAAAACTGCACTTAGCGATTACTAGGAGCTTTTGGCAACAAGCATAAAAAGACACACAAATCAAACACTGTATCACTTCCCAACACTCACGCTTGTTATCGAACACTTTGCGAATAATAGTCCACTATTATTATGCACAAACACTCATAAAAACACAAATTTTGGAAAATAAAATACAACGCCGATACTGTTCTTCACAGCTTCCCGCCAAAAGTCCAGAGAGATAGAGAGAGGCGGAGTCATAGACTACAGAAAACGGAATAGCAACCAGTGTTGCTCGCACTAATATTTAAAGTATTAGATTGTTTAGACCAACACACACTTTTCGAAAATAGATTTCCTGACTTAAAAATGTTAATGACACACTTTGAGAAGTTTTTGCACATTTTGCGAAATTCACATTCTGTCTCTCTGGGATTTTGGGATGTGTACATTTTGCGTCCTTATATTTATTAATTTACCAAATTCGTGTAACAACATGTAGAACAGAATATATTTATTCTAAAAGGTGATCATTGTAAACAATACGGCACTTGAGTTTGTTTGTTTAACATTTTTTTTTTTAATTATGAACTTATTTTTTTGTGATTATGTGTTCATGAATTCTCTAAAAGTTATCATACTTATTACTACACTACTTATTGTAAATTTACTTGTCATTTTAAATAAACCTAAGTGATTTGACACGACATCATGTTTTATTTAAGTACTTGCCATAAGTTATAACATCATCATCCTAGCGTGTATTCCTAGTTGCGTCGTCAGCATACGCTTTGGAGCCTAGGGTACGCTGTAAGTCATGCTCCTAGATTTGGCGGAACTGGTTATTACAATGGAGCGACTGCCGTCTGACCTTAACCCTTTTTACAGGGAAACCAGACCAACAGGGACAAGACCCGAGGTGTGTTAGTGGCCAAAACTGTCAGAATTTTTCAGGCTGCCCTAAGGCATCTGACACTATCTATCGACAACAACCGGGACCAACGGCTTAACGTGCCTTCCGAAGCACGGAGGAGCTCAAGATAGAAAATATCACTAAATGGCGACCAATCCAATAGTGGTCGCGTCACATCGTCGCTTGACACGCGCATTCGCTACGGATACGCGGGTCGCGCTCGACTAACGAGCTCCTCAATAACATCAAACATAAATAATAAAATAATAATACAATTTATTTTTTTAATAAATATCTAAATCATCAGGAGCCCTATTTTTCAAATGAATCGAAAGAAAATCGTTCCTTATAGAACTGTGGGGCTCCCCTGCTCGGCTGTCCCTGCATGAAACTATATATGGGGGCCACACGAAGTAGATGATAGGAGTGTTGTGGTGGTGTCTTCAGTGAAAATGCACAAATCTAAAACTACACAGAACTATATTTTATTACTGATTTCCACACATTAATCAATTAATAAAACTAAAGTTAGGTACTTAAAATAAAAATAAAAAATTACACAAAATAGAAATGGAGCTCTTTCTCTTTCGAGATGCATAAAGTGTCAAGATGACGTGAAAACAAATTGGATAAAAAAGAGATGATTCGAAATACGAAAAGATTTTTAAATGAAAATGAAGTGAAGGATGTTATAAATTTATTAATGTAATTAATTTGTAATTAAATTAAAACTAAGACCTAATATGAAAAAAGAAACCTAAATAAAAACTAATTAAAATCTAATGTTTGTCCTTGCGGCATGGTGCCAAGAACTCCGGCAGCATTCCCGCGCTGGATGGCGATTGCTATCCTCTGCGCAAGGAAAGAGCCGGCCCTCTTGTCACCAGCGGCACGAACAAGTTTGGGGGCCAGGATTTTGATAAAATTTTTCATTGCAGGACCCCACGGCTCGAAAGTTTCAACACCAAGCGGAACAAATATATAGTCACAAGTCAGTGACTCATATTTGCGCCGCTTGGCGTCTTCCGCAGCCTCCGCCGCGGCTCCAGCCCTTGAAACTGTCCCCCTAAGACGGGAAGGGGCTACAGTATCGACACAAGTGGCGTCCCCTACTAGAGCCCTTCTTCGCTCCCAGGGGACTAATGTCAGGCCAGGATGCTTGCCATCGTCCCGAAATATACCCACTGGTTCCAAAGTACTGGGTATATGGACGTTGGCGAGCGCCCTTTTAATAATATCGTTCAAAGAGCCGTGGCGGAAGAACCTGCCTGCAGTGCGTTGGCAGTGTAGCCCGTGGAGTCCTTGCCTGTCGACGTCCGTGCCGCAAGGACAACGGTGGCTATCGACAATGGCAGCTCCCAGCCTTAATCCGATAGCGATTCGGAAACTGCCGATGTCGAAGAGTGTTCCGAGGTTGACAGCGGGAAGTGCGTGTAGCCATTAGCCCGATTCCGGCTCCGAGACAGCAAGTAGCCTTGCGCGGTCTTGATCACTGATGCTATTTTGAGTCAGAATATTATAGTCTCTCTGCACCAACGGACCATTCCAAAGTTTCTGGCGGTTTGATGCCTCTGGGATTTTCTCGTTAGGGCAGAGAGCCCTCCAGGCTTCAATCGCGTCAGTAGCACAGTGTATGTCAACCATTGTATCATTTAAAAAATTTCCACATAAATTTGATACACTGTGCACAGACGACAGAAAAGCTGGGAGGGCGCCGCTAGAGATTTTTCTAATACCGATGCCACCAGATCTGATTGGTAAACAAGTTTGACACCAGGTATTAGTCTCGAGGTTTATATTTAGATTTTTTACCAGAGCAATTTTGAGAGTGGCATCTAATTTTTCTAAACTATCGGTATGTTTCCAAATTGGGCAGGCTCTGAGGATATAGGTAAATTTTGGGACAAATAGACAGTATTTTGAAATGGTATATGCTATGTGAGAATTTAAAAGACCCAATCTGGTAATATTTTCTGAAAACAAATTAGATTTATGTTCTAGAAGAGGCCTAACTCTTTCCTCGAGTAACGGTGATTTCCGGTGCTACTGATTTAAAAGACTTAATTATTAAAGTCCTTTCTTCGGTGTTGAATTTATTAGACACATATAGCTCACATTTTTCCACATTGAGATATAAATTAATTTTCTGAAAGTGTGTAATAATCCTAACAAAATCGTTTTTCACCGTTTCCACTTTACCTCCAAGAATTCCGTCGTCTAGGTACCAGACATGTAATTTTGAATTTAAATTTGATATGATGGGATGAATTCCTAAGCTAAAAAGAGCTAGACCTAGAGGGTCTCCTTGCTGAACGCCTTCTTCTGATGAAATTTTCGTGCTATCGAAAAATAATTTTGTTGGGAAACTGTAAGATTGCTTTGTAAATTTCAGGCGTATGGATCTGGGCTTCGTTCAGCAAGGTTGACCTATCGATACTATTAAAAGCATTTTTCACATCAATTTTAAGCAGCACGTCCGCCTCGCAATCTTTTGATAAAAAAGTGCGAACCGAATGCACTGCTGCTTCAGCACCTCCACGACTTCCAAATCCTAATTGAATGGGTTGAAAATGGTTCCTTAATTTTGAAGAATTTTTTTTGCAGGCTAGCTATGATGCAAGCCTGCGTAAAGTGCATCCAATGGCGATGGGGCGCACACCTCCGCCCTTCTTATTAAAGGCGCAAAGGCGCGCCCCAAAGAAAAGTTTTTGAAATCATCTGAAATGTGCCCAGAAAATAGAAAATTACAAAATTTAGATATGTCATTCAGCAATGTCCTACCGGAGTCACCTGCGGATACACCTACCACATCTTTTAGGTGTTGAGGCGTTAGTCCATCGATGCCGCTGGCAGATCCATCGGGGAATGACATAATATGGCGTCTAAAGTGTCTTCTACTGTGAACATTGAGATAGACTGAGCCGAAGAAAGAGGATTTGGTGGTGTAGAGGTTGAAGAGGCCGAGGGATGTTTTTCGCGAAGGCTTCTGAATGTCTCGGTATCATTCATCATCATCATCAATGCTTGAGTGTCGTCTGAAAAAAGTATTTTAGCTGCATTTCGTAAATCACCATCCATTCCCTAGTTTCTACCGATTTTAATATGTAACTTCTGTTCTGATAAAACTGAAACCATACAGGTTTCAGTTTTATCAGAAAAGTTTTGTAATGGATTTGACGTACAGTTTGCTTTTAATGATGATGTTAGATATTTATTACTGTTGGATGGGACATGAAAATGGTTGTAAGGAAATGTTAACACGTTTTGCCATGATTCTGGATTTATAAGTTGATTTTCTATACAGGTTTGTAAGACAATGGACAGTGACTTTGCTAACGACACTCTAGCTCCTCTAGGGATTATTTTTATGATATGTACGTTCAAATGTAGATAGCTGAGGTACTGAGCAAAGGGTAAGGGCCGCCTTTGTACCATAGATAATAATAATATTCATGTACTTTCTACAATTTGGTGCAATAGATTTATTTAAATTCATTTATTAAAATAATACGTAAAAAAATATCGAAATTACAACTAACTAAAAACTAAAAATAAAAAACCACAAACTTTTCTAATCTAAAAATATACCACCCCGAACGGCACCCGGCTCAAAAGTACCCATTATACTGGCAGCATTACCTCTCTGAATCGCAATGGATATCCTTTGAACCAAGTACCACTCGGGGCGATGGTCAAAACCTCTGTCTCTTAGGCGACGTCCTATCTCGCCCAAAAACTTTTTTGCCTCTGAACACCATGGTCCAGCAGTCTCAACAGCTACTGGAACAAACTCGTACTGAGAACATAAATTTGAATATTTGAGGTGTTTATGTCCAGCAGCTATCCTCGCTGCTGCCCCAGGCTCACGAACAGTTGAATTGAGATAGGACGCCGCATAAGTACTGACGCAGGTTGCATCCCACAAAAGACAACGCCCTCTCTGCCATGGGATCAATGTCAATCCATCTGGACGCTTACCATCTACACGTGAAAGTCCAGGAGGCTCCAACTGGCACGGAATATTAGCCGAAATTAGAGCTCTGCGTATAATGTCGTTTATTTTAGTGTGTCGAGAAAAACGGCCCGCACACCGCGCACATCCTAGAGCATGATGACCATTTTCCTCCACCATCACACCGCAAATGCATCGATGACGCTCACAAACAGAACAACCAAGTCTTAAAGCTACTGCTATTCTGAGGGAATCGTCATCCAGAAACGTACCCAAAGGCGGAGAAGGAATTACATGTAGCCAAGCACCAGATTCCCGTTCTCTGGCAGCTTTTAAGCGCGCCAATTCGGTTCCTATGGCTTGTCCTTCTAACTCTGTGCGAAGTGTAATTGAACGAATTTCGTCTCACGCCCTCTGCACCTGTGGCTTTTCTGGAATCGTAGAATTTGGACACCTTGAAAACCATTTTGACATGGCGTCATCCACCCGGGGCAAAGTCAATCCGTCGCCATTAATGGACAGTATATTAGCTACTAGACTGACAACCCCGTGAGCAGAAGCCAAGAAAGCTGGTAAAGAAACCTCGGACAGACTACGAATGCCAAGACCTCCATGGCGAACAGGTAGACTAGCCTGGACCCACTGGTTATCCTTGAAGTGGACATTTAATATGTTCTCTAAAATAAACCGAACCTTGCAATCCACCAGATCAATTTCTTGTGGAAATAACCACAATGGGCATGTTCTGGCAATATAAGTCATGCGAGGTATTGCTAAACAGTTGCGGAACAGAACCAATGCAACATGCGAAGATAGAGATTTTAGTCGATCCTGCACCACAGAAAATTTTTTCAACTTTTCCTGCATATGCAAAGGAATAGCCTCTTCAAAAATAGGAGCACCCAATAAAGCGAAATTGTTATCATCCATGACCCTTACTCCAACCAAAAGAGACTCAAAATGAGAAACTGACGAACTAGCCTCCACGCCACACAAATATAATTCGCACTTGTCCGTATTTAACTTTAACCCCAAGGATTTAAAATGATCGGTGAGATATTGAATGTCAGCTGCTACTACATCAGGAGGGCCACCCAAGGTCCCATCGTCCAAATACCATATATTTAATGGAGATTTCAAATTGGTTATAATTTTTTGTATGGCTAAGCTGAAAATAAGAGGACCAAGAGGATCCCCCTGTTGTGCACCAACCTGAGATGTGATCGGCTCTCCATCAAAGTACAGATTACTGGGTATGGCGTAACATTGAAATAAGAAAGGAAAAAGCTCCGGAGTGTGCTCCAAAGCCTCATTCAAGATAATATCCCTTTCTACACTATTAAATGCGTTTGCTAAATCTACTTTAGCTATAACGTTATTTGTATTCTTGTTTTTAACAGCAAAGTATCTTGTGGCGTAGATAGCAGCCTCACAGCCCTTTGGTGTTCCAAACCCCAATTGGTGCGGTCGTAAATAAATAGACACATTATCCCTTACCGCACTACATCCAAGCTTGGCAACTAAACGTCTTAAAGAGCTTCCAATAGCGATTGGTCTTAAACCCCCATCTTTTTTACGTAAGGCAAGAAGAGAAGCTCCATAAAAATATTGACACACTTGCGGGTTCAATAGACCTTTCAAAAGAAAGTTACACAAATTCGTAAGGGCTTCTAAAAGACGGCCTCCATTGTCCCCAGCAGAGATGGAAGTCAGCTCTTTTAAATGATCCGGACGTAAACCGTCTAAACCAGAAGCAGATCCAGTTTGAAAAGAACGAATAGCTGTAGCTACCTCTGACGCAGTGACAGTAAGAAAAACATTTGTGCTGTTTGGCTCAGCTGGTAGAACCAATGGACGCGAAGGAGACAAATATCTATGCTTTAAAACATTACGTGTATTAGAATTTTTCGGTGCGATGGAGCAATCAGATAATAATAGACGTACGGCACCTCTAAGGTCGCCATCACTGACCTTGGACTCAATTAATTTATTTATAGAATTACTACTGTTCCCTCGGTCTTCACCAGCAGATATTGCACTTGACCCAGCTATATTTTCTTTGACTTTTGCCGTCAGTGAGGAATTTCCCTCTCTGCTAGGTATACGAAGAGCCGTGAATGCAAACGAAAGGAGTTCAAACCAAGAATCAGGACTGTTATCATTAAAACAATGCTCAATTAATGTTGCTAACTTACCCGCAGCCAAGTATCTCGCGCCTTTGGGTATGTGCTTCAACAGTCGCACCCCTCTTTTTAGTGAATGTAAACTGTCAAGTTTGCTGCAAGTCTGCGTATTCGACCCCAATGCTTGTGATGATGGTATTGAGGCCGGATTGACGTTAGTCTGGTCACTTTTATGCTTTCGACTAGTATGCACGGCCAAACCTCTTGGAACTATGTACAGGCGAGAAGAACCCGGACAGAGAGGACATGTACTAAAATTTGAATCAGACATATTCTTATAAATACACTTACATTACCTGGTGGCGGAAGCACGCAAAATAATTTATTAAGTGCTTGTAAGTTTAACTTCCGCAAAGTAACGCCTGAATCGGTTAAATACACTTACATTATCACAATCACAAAAAATATCGATAACACAAAGCATTCAAGCGTTTTTTGTGAGCAGAAACTAAATAATTGTCGTTAGAAACACAAATCGAACACTAAAAACAATAAACAACAAATCACTAAAAATATTTCGATGTCACGATGACAAGACGAGGGCTGGAACGGTAGTCGGGATTGGACCCAATCCCGGTATATTAGGGGCTCAAAGACCATGACTTATTGGCGTTGTTGACGTAATAAGTACCTGAATAAAAATAATGCGACTCTGCCTGTTTCTGACCGTCGCTCAACGGGCTCATTACAATTCACTAGGAAATTTATTAGGCATAGATTCCAATTTATTTAATTGTAAATTGTTACTTGCGTTATTTATTCATTTTATTCATTGTGTAATAATCAATTATTCCTTTAATATAGTATTACTATTAATTTCTTTGAAAATTATCAATTATTTGTTGTTGATCGGTTGCTATGTGAATATTTTTTCTTTATTTAAATTAGAATTTTGAACTGGATTGTGGACAATTGTAGAAACAGGTTGCGAAGAATGGGAGTTATTTGCATTTTTATAATATGATGTATGCTAAGGCCACGACACCCTTTGAAGCGGCGACCATCGGAACACTGTGCACAAGTAGTGCATGAGATGATGATGGAGGCGTAAATACTGCTGTGTGTTCTTTTGGCCGCCTTCTACACCGTGTAGGCTGCGGAGGCGGAGGCGGCCTCGGTGAGGATAAATCATCTGCGGCTATGTAACCATCTGTGTATTCTTCTATGGAAATATTATCATCATTCATTTACTCCAAATGATTTCCGTTAAGCATGATTGTTCACTATTGTATTTGTAGTTAGTGCTGAAAAATAATATATAAACAAACTTTGACGTTTCTGTCAAAGGATGGCAGAGATTGTCAGCGGAGCCCTGAGAGTGCAGCGGTTTGGTAGGTACTTATTGGACTTCGTCTATGGATGTTGAATGTTGTGAATTTACTTCTTTGCTTATAACTATGTTGTATTTCTGAATTTTTAATTAAATTTTATTATTAAATTTTAGTAATTTTTATGTCATGTCAATTATTGACGTTATTCTATTCGACGCAAGCGCATCGTTACAGAACAAATTTCGGAAACCATTTGTATTCTCAGCTCCCGCTTCATAATCCAGAGCCAGAGTTCACTTTGGGTCCAAAAGTTTTGGAACCCAAAAAGAGTAAACTTCCACGCATGTCCATGCAAATGGACACTCTGCCAAGGGTGCCGAAGACCGGGCGAAGTGAAGACGTAAAAGTAGGAAAGAGGACTATGGGCAGAAAGACAAGCCGAGGATGTCAATGGGAAAAATCTAGGATTAAGATGAACAAGCATAATACAGTAAACCAGACACCGCCGGCGAATGTTTTTATATTCCCGTTTTACAAGTAAAAGTAAAATGTTGTAGGTAGAGGCACGCGCCAATCAGCTTATAGTCTAATTGACTGATCAAAATGACTTATGAGCAAATAAAAAATACAAAAAAACTTATATACATAGATTAATATATATAAATTACCTAACTATATAAAAAATGAAAAAAAGTACAACTCGTTTAATAAAAAAATAAAAGAATTCCTAATAAATAAGACTTTCTATTCAGTAGATCAATATTTAGAAGATAAAAATTCATGAACAAATTCAATTTTAGCTCTAGTTTTGTTAAATCAATGTATTATTAAAAATTATAGTAAAATTTTAAGCAATAAAATAAGTGTGATTAAGTACACTTATTAATAATAGAGGTACAAACATTTTGCATTGTATAATTTGCATTTCTATTGTTTAATATATAATTTGCATTTCTATTTGCAAAATATTGTATATTTTGCATTCCCATTTGCAATACCTGTAAAAGGTTACTAAGTTCTAAGCACTTATAATTACTTAAGATCACTCTGTAACACTTAGTATGCCAATAAATAAAATTGAAATTAATAAATAATAAATAAATAAAATAAATTTATTTCAGGTAATAAAACCCATATAAAATTGAACAACAATAATTAAAAAACCCATTAAAATTATATGTTAAAACTAAATAGAAATCATAAAAATATAAAAAATAAATAAAAATAATAATAATAAAAGCTGTTGGTGAGTGGCGACACCGCGGACCTGAGTGCTCCCAGGGGAGGCATCCGTCCCTCACCTCCGGCCTTCCTTCGCCAAGGTCGGAGTGGACGCCGATGAGGGACAGGACCCCTACCTCTGGCTTGCCTTAGCCGGCCGGCCAGAGTGGAGTCGCAAGAGCTATATGCTCGAGGGTGGAAGTGTATTGCACGTAATGGCGTAATAACGGGGAAACCCGCTCACGAGGCAACTCGCGATGGCGAAACCGGAGCCGCACCTCTCGGCACCCTTAGCCGCTCATCCCAATGTTGCCCCTCTGTTGCCAAATGCGGCGGCTATTTGGGGGGCCCATTCACTGAGTGGCGAGTCACCGCCTGCCACTAATAGTCAGTAATCATGATTATGGCAGGCGTCGGATTTCTATTGCAATAGCCCAGTTTAAATCCATCCAAACTTCATCACCATAACCCATTTATTCTTTTCACCTATTAGAAATAGTTCCTCCTCCTGCCGAGACCTGTTCATGGAAATGTCAACTATTGATATAGCCGAGAACGGGTTTTGGCAGGAGCACCACATGACATCAACTTCTCCAAAGGGCCTCTACGTGTTGGATCAATATCCCCGCGCAAGCCTCTCAAAGGACCGGGGTAACCCGTGAAATCCAAAAGAAAATAAAAATAATAAAACTTTAGAAAATATTTATAAAGATTAAAATTGTCTCTCAACCCGGCAACACGGGACATGCATGTCGCAGCAGTGCCGGATATAGGGACAATCCTCTCTCGCTGCAATCATTTTCAGGACAGCGTTGGAGCTGGCCCGCACTCTGCGCACCAGGGATGCGGCTCTCTTGCGCATTGTTGCGTAAAAACAGTCTGTATGCGCTTCGGCAAACATTCCTGATGCGCTACAGAAACGCGGGAGACCCAATACCGCCCTGAAAGCATTATTGAACTGGACACGGAGGGAGCTGTAGACCCTCTGTGAATATATAGCCCACAGGCTGCACGTGTACAGTGAGGTGCAGTATGCCTTGAAAAGAGCAATTTTCACCTCAAGGGAGCATCTAGCAAACCTGCGGGCCAACATATTCGCCCTCCTCGACAACGCCCTCCGTTCCCGCTCCATGTCAGCATGGTCTCTAAGATCCGTAGTCACTATGTGTCCTAGATATGTGAACTCGTCAACTCTTTCCAAAGGGGTACTATTCAAACGAACCGGTGGTAAAATTTGTGGACATCTAACTCCAGCGGACTCAAAAACCATGTATTTACTCTTCGTCACATTATATTTTAATCCGTGACGTCCAACGTATTCCTCACAGATCTCTAGAAGGCTTCTCAAGCCACAGATCGACGCGCTCAGCAGGACCATGTCATCGGCATAACTTAGGTTGTTGACACAAACTCCATCAACGTGACAGCCTACGTATTGGCTGCTCAGCGCGACAATCAGTGCATCCATGTATAAATTGAAAAGAGAAGGAGAGGTTAATCCTCCCTGTCTCACACCGCATTCAAGCCTGTAGGGCTCCGACATCGCACCCGCCCACCTGACGCTGTTAATTTGGTTCGTATACCAATATTTAAATATTGATATAATTTCCCGAGGCAGGCCGATATTATCTAATTTCTTCCACAACTCTTCATAAACCACCAAATCAAAAGCTTGGGACAAGTCAAGAAAGCACGCGTATACGGGGGTTTTACGATTCAAATAATATCCGACGGCATGCTTCAAACATAAAACTGCACTCTCCGTTGAGAGTTTCGGTCTAAATCCAAACTGATTGTCATGTAAGTGCAAGTATTTTTCTAATTGAGTATTAAGCAAACCGTCGAACACCTTCGATATCACAGTAGCCAGAGATATAGGCCTATAGTTAGTTTTATCTGCCAAGTCACCAGTTTTATTTTTCACAACAGGCACTACCACGGTCTTCATGAAGTCCAGTGGCAAGTAAGAGTGGCTCACGCACAGTGAGTAGAGCATTGCCAGTACCCTAGAGGCATGAGGACCCGCATGCTGAAGATGCTCAATGCTAAGGCCGTCTAGACCGGGAGATTTGCCCCGCGTCATCTCTTTGATGATTTTAGCCACATCTTTTGAGGAAAACTGAACCCCCACTCGCCCCGTAGGTAACTCAGCATTGAAAACCTCCAGCCTCGGTTCCAAAGAAGACTTCACTGAGAATCGGTCCTTAAAAATATCAGCAATACTTTTTGGATCACTAACTCCGTCGACACTAACAGGGAGACCAGGTTTAGCGTTTACTTTACGTGTGCTTTTCCAAAATCCCCTAAAGTCACCCTTAGAATGTTTTTGAGCCAGAGCATCCATCCTTATTTGATCTTGATGATCTTGGCACCATTTTAATCGCGACTTGAAAATCCTTCTCCTATTACACATTTCGTCGTATAATAAACCGGTTCTGGGTTTGCCACTTGTTACCCACTCCATAAAGGACTTCCTAGCCTCTCTGTGAGCCTCGCTAACATGCCTATTCCACCCCACTATGCGCGGCCCACGCTCGCCAATAGCTTTACTTTCCCTACTCGCCACAGACGCTTCACACAGGGCGGCTACGATGTCAGAGTACAACCTGTCAAGAACACGTCGGTGGTCAGGGTCGTCACAATATTTATCAGCACAGCTGACACACTCCGCAGGGAAATCTATAAGTCTAAGGCGTTTGTGACACTCAGTGGCATACTTCACAGTCTGTTCCTCATTTCTGTCACCCCACATGACTGTATAACCATCTACTTTCTTCCTAGGTGGTTTAATAGGAGCAATTAAGTCTAGGTTAGCTTTTATAATGAGAGGAAAATGATCGGACCACTGAGAATCACATTCCACCGAAACACCTACAACCGCACGTCCAGCCGATTGCGTCACCACACAGTGATCCAACCAGCTACACGCGCCGTTGATATCGCTAATGAATGTAATCTTCCCTGAATCCGCACCTAAGATATCTACATCAATACACAACCAATCCTGGTCCTTACAATAATTTTGAAGCTCATTATAGAATAGTCCTGAAATATTTGCATTAAAGTCACCTAGTATAAAAACTGATTCAATGCCACATTCTTCAACTATAGCACTTACCGAACTTAAGCAATCCGTAAATTCGGGTAGGTTTTTTGTATCATTCGTAGGCATATAGACACTTATCACAACAAAAGGTCGATCACTAGTCGTTATTTTGATAGCACACACATTTCATTTGTATTCCGATCCTTATATTTAAAACTTATAAAGCGTCTAAAAACTATACCTTGCGGCCATATGTTTTCGTCCAAATATAATGATAACGTCGATTCAGATACAAAAAATTTGTATGCTTTATAATTCTTTTCTGTCTTCATATTAATTTTTTCAAGAGACACTATTTCACATGTTTTCTGTTTAATGTAATTTATTATATCGTCCTCTGTCGTTTCTTTGTGTATATTCGTGATAAAAATAGGTATTTTTTTCTCTGCTGCTTTGAATTTACATTCGGCATCCCTTACCCTTCCAGCTTTGCCAGTATACCTATAACTGCTCATTGTCCTTCGATAAGATACCCTTTGCCATTCATTGTTTACATTTTCACTTCCACACGGCCTCTGGTCGTTATCAGATACAATCAGCTGACTCGCAGCAGTAGGCGCATGCACCGTGTTTGCGGGCACTGACATTACTCGCTGTGATGTTGCTGTACTCTTCGCTCTTACGTATTCGCAATCGACAATTTCCGTAGGCGATTCGGACGGGACATTGTCCCCTGCACCAGCTGACCGTTGCGGCGAGCATGAGTCATTATCTTTTTGTTTTTGACTCACCTGCAATATATCTCTGTATTGAGGTGAAATTTTGTTATGGTCCGATTCATTTAAAGACAAATCCTGCAGCTGAGAAAGTCCAACTGGACCACTGTCCGATAACCATGCTCCTCGTTTCGTGTTAACCTTAAAAGCTGAGCTAGGCGGCGGAAGCGAGTCATTCTTTATCTGGAGAAGTTCAGACTTCAACTCGTTGATGTGTTCCAAAGTAGCATAGGAACACTTAATCTCATCAATAGCCGTCTGCATTCTTGACATAGTCTTTAACATCTTCGTGCAGTCTAAATGTTCGAAATCCAGTGGCGGTAACCTCTCAAGCTTTTTAGCAACGAACGCAGGTACATCATCTTTATCCACAGATTTGAACAAATTAATGATATCGGCTAGGTCTCGTTCTTCTTTGCCTTTATTTTTCCGTGTAATTTTGCGTAATTCCGATGACACTGAGTCGAATAGCAAAGACTTGGATGTTTTTATTTCGGCACTTGTAAACGACGATAAACATATACGCACTAAAGACACTTCGTCCACTACAGAAACACTGTTCTGTAAATAAGCCAGCATCTCATCGATAACTATATTGCAATTCGTGCATTTAATCGTGTTCGTCATTTTAAATTCGAACTATTATTATCGCTCCTTAACAATTACGCTCCCGTGCGGATGGGTGCGAGCGCGCGACGTGATAAGTGACGTTAATAATTGGTCTCCGCGGCGACCAATTTAGCGTCATGGAATCAAAAGTATCAATTTCTATGTTTATTTATTTTACGTCCAAATGGTGTGCGTTACCCTACCCAGAATCTTCATGCCAGAGTGATATTGAGTACAGTACAACACATAATTAAAGTCCTAAATGCTAGTAACGCACATTTCCAAATGGCCCAAAGACCACTCAATTTGATCCTTTAACACTCAATGTCCGATAGGTGAATGTTGAATCCTCCTTCCAAATTATGCATTGAAACTCGCTGGTTTTGTTGTAGTTGTATATTTTACAGAAATAACATAGGTAGTTAATTTTTTATTAATTTAGCAAAGTTGGTGTGTAGTACACCCGAAAAGTTTTAAAAGCCCGTCCTTCCGAGCGGCGCCATATGTCAAGTGACATTTTACTTTTTTTAAGTTAAGTGATGCCGCCGTATTCTCCGCATAGAGCTTAGACTGTGAATAAATTCAAAGATTTCGATGAGTTTCAAACGTATCAATTTCAAAAATAATTATTGTTTTACCATTTTCGGTCTAGTGTATTTCGACCTCAGCTTTAAACAAGCCAATTTTAAACCTTTAATTTCATTAGATTTAATTTCCAGCTTTTTGTTGCAAATATTTCTCAATCTGGCAATTCTTTTTTCATGAAACTTAATTTTCATTTTTAGCCGTTTATTTTCTTTAACGAGACTATTTGTTTCCATACAGACACCTTTTGTTTCATCGACTAGGCTTTCCCGTTCCGAAGCGAGACCTTTTTCTCCCGAGAGCCTAGTGATACCTTCAATCAAATTTTCTATTTTTTCAATTTCCTCGCAGATTTTTACATCTTTACTTGAACTTTCTTCAAATTTTCTATTTTTCTCTGTCAAATCTTTAATTTTCTTTACTGAATTTGCAATTTTCTCCTTTACACACAAATTTTTAGTTTTCATTTTCTCTATATTCAGTGATAATGTATTTTTTTCTTCATTGATCTTCTTCAAATTTTGATTTTTCTCTTTGAGACTTTTTATTTCTTTTGCGAGAGAATCATTTTTCTTTGTAAGCGCTTGGTTTTTTCTTACAAGGTTTTCGTTAACGGATTTCAAATCTTGCAATTCCTCTAGGGTTCTGAAGAATTTTGTCTTGTAGTATACCGTGTCTTCGTCTATTTCTTGCTTGATAACCGGCACGCCAGATAACGTAGACGGCTGTAAATAATGACAGAAAGGACAGATTTAACCATCGACATAACTTTTGGACTTGACTACACCACATTGTAGGACTGAAGAAGATATTAAAAAAGTAGAAAGATGAATTTCCCGCCGTTCTTTTAATCTATGGAAATGATCCATACTATTATAAATGCGAAAGTCTGTCTGTCTGTCTGTCTGTCTGTTACGCTTTCACGACCAAACCGCTGAACGGATTTTGATGAAATTTGGTATTAATATGGTTGAAGACCCGGGGTCAAACTTAGGCTACTTTTTGACGCAGGCGGAGCTCCGGGAAAAATCTAGTATTCTTTAAAGGGGCAAAAGTAAAAATGTGAAGAACCAACCTGCCCATATAGATGGCTCTCCCCAGGTCTGTGACAGTGAAGCTGCTTGAAGGACCCTTCCAAGGTGGTCTGAGACAAGGGGTCTTGGATCACGACGGAGCTCTGAAACCGATATGAAATGGATTATATGACCAGACACATATTTCAAAAATAGAACACACAAAACCTGATTATTATAGTAATATATAACATACTTAATTTGTTCTTTTTTTGTGTTTGTTGTATGGCGGCAACAGAAATATATCATCTGTGAAAATTTCAATTGTCTAACTATCACGGATCATGAGATAAAGCCTGGTGACAGACAGACAGCAAAGTCTTAGTAATAGGGTTTTACCCGGTTCACGGAACCCTAAAATTGCTTTTAGCGCCACTTATTGTCGCACGACATACTGTGAAGGAGATACTAATTCTAAACAAAAATCTAGTACACAAATTTTGCAAAATAAAATATAGCGGCGAATCTGTTTTTCTCAGCTTCCCGCCAAAATTCTAGTACACAATGGGATATGAGAGGTACCAACCTCCACGTTTTCGACAAAATCTGGCTCCACTTTCACCACCACGGTCTCTTCATACTCAGGATCTGTGATGGGAGACACGTTGCCATCTCCGAAGTCCAGCTGTGATGGAGGACGCTCAATTTGCAGGGACGCTGGTAACTGAAATTGTATGTTCTATTACTGCTGAAGACTGGAGTGCTATTTTTGAGATCTCACTCAAAACTCGAACACTAGACAGTGGTCGACTTTAGATCTCGAACACCTGAAAGTGGTGAGATTTTGATGTCGAGCACCAGAAAGTGGTAACATATTGATGTAGAATACCAGAAAGTGGTGACATTTAGATCTCGAAAGCCTGAAAGTGGTGACATCTTAAGTCGAACACCAGGTAGTGGTGACATTTTCATTTCGAGCTACTGATTTTGGTGACATTATGATCTCGTACAGTAGAAAGTGGTGACATAATAAAAAAAAATATTGATTTATTTAATGGCTAAAGTAATATTTAAAAATCTAAAACTAATATTTTAAAAAAAAGAAATAAAATTATTTTTTGACATTATGATGTCAAAGACCAGAAAGTGGTCGACATTTAGAACTCGATCACCCAAATGTGGTCGAGATTTGAATACGATCACTCGAAAGTGATCGACTTTTTGCTCTCGAGCACCTGAAAGTGGTGACATTTTGCTTTCGAGCACCTGAAAGTGGTGACATTTTGATGTCGAACCATCGAGATATATGTTCTAACGTACTAGAGAAGCTACGTAGAACATTTGCATTGTTCCATTTTTGGTAATTATCATTTTAGCCGCTGCAGCGCTGAAACAATAATACATCTCAAAACATCATTCAAAAATGCAGCGCTACATTTGCTACAAATGTGTATTTTTTTTAAAGATGTCTGCCCCTATAGATAATGACAGGTACTGTACAGAATGGACAATGTAGTTATTTTACCTATGTGGTTCCAAAATAATAAAAAAAGACAAATTGCTTTTTGTGATTATTTTTATTTGTTTCCTTTAATAATTAAACGATTTTAGTTTAGTTAACTTTTGTCTATTTGACGTGGTGTAAGTTTGTTGGCAACATTGAGACCATTTTTGTTTGGAGTTTATTAAAATTTAACAGTAACTGGCAATTTATTTTCTGTCCATCTTGGTTTATTGACAATCTCTTATTTACAAATCAAACAACATGCATTTAATGGTGTATTTTAGAATTACGCTGCCTACGCCTATAGTTAATAATTAACTCGTTTTAAGTTACTGAAACACATTGAACCCTCTATTTATAAAACTACTAAACCGATTTTGATGAATACATATACGCAGGGAACTATTCATGAAATATGGTACTTAAAAAAAAATCAAAAATGTACAATTTGAATTTGGGTTAGGAGATGTACCTATATTAGGAACATGTTAGATAAATACAATTTCCACTATCGGATTAACTTTGTCTTTAGTACCTAATTAGTTTTCTCTTTTCATCACTTATCATTTATATTCACTTAATATTTATTACATTAAAAACAGAAAGTAGTCTCTGCCTACCCCTACGGAAAAAAGGGGTGATGGTAGGTATGTATGTAAAAATAAAAAATCATACTCTTGGCATTATGTCAGTCAAACTTATCTACCTGTGATCTACATACATTTCACTGTGAATTACTTAGTCTATGACGAATGATTTAAAATGGCGCGCGGCAATTATATTGGTCGTATTTACATTTAAAACAGTGAAATTAGATTACTTGCCGATGAAAAGTTATTCCTTTGCACTTTGCTGTGTTTCTTGAGTTATTGCTACAATACCTCAACACACACCAAGGCATTTATTTAAGATTAGCTGACCCGGCGAACTTCGTTCCGCCTAACAGTCGATTCTTTAATTTTTTAGTTTTTTTTTTTATGTGGTGGCATGCGTGCGCGTGAGCTGCGTGCGGTACTGGACAGTACTTGGACATTGCAACATTACTTTATTTTTCTAAAATAAAAGATTTTTTCTAAAATAAACTTAGCCTAAGTAACTCCTTATTACATTAGCTACCTGCCAATAAAAGCCCCGTCAAAATCGGTCCAGCCATTTCAGAGATTAGGCGGAACAACAGACAGACAAAAATTGTAAAAAATGTTATTTTGGTGCATGTACCGTATATACATATATTCTTATGCAGGTACTAAAAAACGGTTATTTCAATATTACTAACAGACACTCCAATTTTATTTATATGTATAGATTTTCACAGTCTTTTTGATTTTTAATTGTCGGAAGCACAAGGCCCGACCCGAAACAACTAGCAAGCGACTAAGTGAGGCGATTATTCTACACACAGTTTAACTACGCAAACTGCCATTTTGCTTCTGATTTTACATTACATTTTAAATTTATCTAGACGTCCAACTCACTCATCGGTTGCTGCGTGACTGACCCGGGTATGCCGCGAATACGCCGAATTCGGCGTAATGTTAGATGCCGGCATTTTTCTAGAACGCCGACGCGACGGTATCTAGTCGAGCGCGCGAGACCAATTATTAATCTATGTAGTACACATTGTGGCAATACTCAAACCGTACGAAGTTTAGACGGGCTGCTATATAGTTATTTATAATTTTTGAACGATATTAATAAAAGGGCGCTTGCCACCGTCCATTTATCCAGTACTCTGGAACCAGTGGGTATATTTCGGGACGATGGCAAACGTCCCGATGGCCTGACATTAGTCCCCTGGGAGCGGGGAAGGGCTCTAGCTTAGATAAATAATTTGATCTCCGTGGCGGCGCTACGACCGCGCGAGACCAAATTATTAATCGAGCCAACCAAATTATAAAAGAGGTCAATATATTACATGTACAGACATCGATTCTCTAACAATTCTACCATTATATCATAGAGCACACACATCTATAATTACTGACACGCACGTGACTGATTTGTAATAATTGGCTAGTAAACTTTTTCATGAAAATGTCTAATTCGTAAACCATTTCGAGGAATAGGCTTAAAGAACAGATTACATTAATCAGATCTTTAGATAAGCAAGTATTTTTAAAGAAAATCGCAGAAAACCCAATGACTTTCATTTTTTAGCAAAGTTAACTTATGACGTAGCCGGATAACTTCCGGCTATTCACATTTAATTTTTTAGGTTGGTAGCACAGGGTAGTGAATAAATATTTTTTGTTTGGTAGCGCTAATTAGGCGCTTCACGTACTTGTCACCCATGTCAAATGTCATCTCTGTTCAAATAAACATAACCCCTACATAACCTAACTACATCTTCATTACATTCATTCCTACATTTTATTAAAGAATCGGTGTACAATTATTGAAAAATCAGATGTCAACGGATGAAGAGACGGCAGTAAAGTCCAATAAACAGGCCAATATGCAATAGATACGAGAAATGGGGTAGAAGATATTTGGCGATTGTAAACAAACAAGAACCAACTCGCGGCTCGCGGTCCATCTTGACTTTGACATTTGACACTGACATACATATTTTTTAATACCTTAGTAATTTTTGCTTTCTGGCAGTTCACAATTTATTTTTTAGTTTTTACTAAAAAATAAATTGTGTATATTATATATTTTATTGATAGAATAGACTATTTCGGAGATACAATTTAAACGAAAAAATTCTTAAAATTATATTTATTTTGTTATTTAATTTTAAAGATTTTATAGTGATGACGTCACGCAGCTATAATGGCCATTTCGAACTGTAAGAAAGCAAAAATTACTAAGGTATTAAAAAATATATATGTCAGTGTCAAATGTCAAAGTCAAGATGGACCGCGAGCCGCGAATTGGTTTCTTGTTTGTTTACAATCGCCACATATTTAGGTACCCCATTTCTCGTATCTATTGCATATTGGCCTGTTTATTGGACTTTACTGCAGTCTCTTCATCCGTTTAAATCTGATTTTTCAATAATTGGACACCGCTTCTTCATTATAATGTATGAATTAATGTAATTAGGTTATGTTTACTTGAACAGAGATGACATTTGAAGCGCTTAGTAAGCGCTACAAAACAAAAAATATTTATTCACTACGCTGTGCTGCCAACCTAAAAAATTAAATGTGAATAGCCGGAAGTTATCCGGCTACGTCATACGTCAACCTTGCTAAAAAATGAAAGTCATTGGGTTTTCTGCGATTTTCTTAAAAAATACTTGCTTATCTAAAGATCTGATTAATGTAATCTGTTCCCTAAGCCTATTCCTCGAAATGGTTTACGAATTAGACATTTTCATGAAAAAGTTTACTAGCCAATTGCTGACGTTTGACTTTTATTATTTTTGACATATAATTTATTATTCATATTGGATTTTGTTTTATTATTTGTAAGTCAATTATTTGTAATTTCAGTTAATATTTTAGCAAATCACCTTTTATTATTTTTTATATCAATTTTAATTATTTAATTGTAACAGCACTAATAATTTATGAACTGTATGGACTAAAGTTGCCTGAATAAAGAAATAATATTATTATTATTATAATTACTTTTATTTAGGACATTAGTTTAAAATAGTAAGCATGGTATGGTCGCCAGGCTTCAGAGGGGACGCTGTGCTGATAGCTGATAGATCGAGAAAAAAAAAAACAAAGCCCGCATGGCGGAGTCTGTTGCGTGAGACTTTACTTATGTAGTAGTGCAGGAAAATACCTAAAATTTAAGCTGTTTGTAAAACAAACCCCAAGGCCATCTGTTAGAACACAAAGATTTTTCTTGCAATGTAACCATGGATGCCTCAAGTAACAAATCTGTCGCCCGCAGCACGGCAAGCAGCCATCTGTAGTGAAGCTAGCCAACTAAACAAATAAACAACACCGCCATCTATTGTAATACTAGTAAAAATTAAGTACCAAAACTTGATAATCTCAGTTTTGTTCCGTGGCGTGGCCGTCAGAGGGCCCAGGGATACGGGCGGGCGTGGCGTTAATTCCATTTCGCTTTCGCTTTGCGCGGCGTAAAATACGCACAAGGTAACCTTGTGTGTGCGGCCAATACAAAAATTACAAACTGATATAATTATTCATAAATTAAATCAAAATACAAGATTGTATTGGTAGTTGTTTTGTATCATTATTATTGTTTAGTATTGTCGAGTATAACTTTTAGCTTATCATAATTTATTTATATTTTGTATTACATTGTTCCGTATTTTTTTGAGCAGCACTATATTTCTTTTTCTCTTAATGGTTGACTGGTATGACGAATGAATGATCTTAGCATTATTGTATTTAATTAAATAAATATGACTAATACTTTGATGAAAAAATAAATTACAGGAATACCTCGATTCCAACATGTGGTACTGCAGATTTTTTTAGCTTCCTTCTTGCTCCATCTTCTGAAATATCATAATCACTAACATCAAAATGAGCAGAACATACTCTACAATTTTTATATGCCTTAAAAAAAGGCTCTTTTCGTTGTATCCTAATTATGCGACTCCAAATCTCTACCCGCATAGGATCAATAGGAAACCTGTAAACAAAAAATATAGTTAGATTAGATAACACCTACGTGGATAGCACTTTTCAAAAAGTGGAATCCATACTATACTTATCCATACTAATATTATAAATGTGAAAGTGTGTTTGTTTGTTTGTCCTTCTTTCACGTTAAAACGAAGCAACGGATTGATGTGATTTTTTGTGTAGAGATAGTTGCAGACCTGGAGAGTGACTTTTTCCGTAACACAAACGGAATTCCACGCAGGCGAAGTCGCGGGCACAGCTAGTGTTAAACACAAAAGCAAATAAGGAGAAAATAGAATTTATCCCTAGAAGTCTATAAAATACCATTGTTTTTGGTAGACCGATAAGGAATTAGAATTTAAGAATGAATGATTTTAAATCACACATACAAAAATAAAACATAATTTATGGAAAACATACAAAACAGAAAAAAACTGATAAATAAATACTTATAGTAAGAGAACAGAATTGATTGCACTGCATTTTCTTTTGTTTTAATTCCAAAAATCTTAACGTAGGTACGTTAGTACACGTTTAAAATTAAAAGTCAACAGACGTCCATACAAGGTCACAAGTCAAGCGGCAAGCGAGACGGGGACTGCCAGTTGGGAAATTACCATTCAACAAATTGCTTTTAATATTATTACATACTTGCTCAATTTTATGTTACTCACCGATGATATGATATGCCTTGTCCCTTTTTAACTTTGGTATCGTAATTTCTGCAACCTTTCATCACACAACTAGGCATGTTTAAAGTGTACAACACAACTGAACCGAAAATCAACAAATAATCCGTCCCGCTCGGCTGTTCATTGACGACTGGCGCTGTGGCCCTAAAACTGGTGCCATTTTGTTACGTCACTTATCTCGTGTCATTAACCATTTTGATAGACTATAAAAATATTGGCTTCTGATGTCGTTCAGATTTTTTATTAACTACAATTATAACAGGTGACTTTTTAAACACTAGGAGCTCCATTCTAGAAATGTATGACTAACCCAAAATCGGTGAGTAGATACTTCTAGTTCTCTAGAAATGCCACTGAGCTAGATACATCCAGTTCTCTAGAAATGCCACTGAGCTAGATACTTCTAGATCTCTAGAAATGCCACTAAGCTAGATACTTCCAGTTCTCTAGAAATGCCACTGAACAAGATCCTTTTAGTTCTCTAGATATGTCTGATGATCTGTGTCATTAGATTGGAAATCTGTCCTTGAACATACCAGTCTTTAACCACTTAATTTTTAACTAACTAAGATGGCGCAGCAACCAAAAGTGAGTCTGACCCATATTCAAACTCAACTCAACCTTACTCCAACTTATTGATATGATTAGCCGTTACTAGCTTCCTTGACTTAAGAAGATTCCTCATTGGAGGTGAGTATCGAACTGTCAAATATGAGGTTGGTCGAGAGGTACCTTGGGTGGTCCTCTAAATGAAAATAAAGTGTTTATAAATAAGTTTTTTGCCACTTTTTGCCTCGGTATCTTCTTACTTTTTTCATATTTCACTCTATTCTTTCGTATTTTTCAATCTTTGTTATTATAACCTGTGTCGTTCCTCATTAAGAGTTTCCTCAAGCAACCAAGAATGTCGTTTTCAAGGAAAATGTGAGGACTTCCTTAGGGCGCCCTCGAATGAGTTTGAGTGAAGGACGTCCTTAAGGTTATGTTTAAGAATACAGGTGTTAGCCTCCAATAAAAAAAAACTTAAGGATCTCCAAAAATTTCTTAGCTGTATCTTGCAATCAGCATTCCTGATTATGAGTAGATGTGTCAATTGATCTTCGGCCTAGCAAGTTATTCTCCTTTAGAAGTAACAAATATTAAATTGGAATCATAATTTTTAAGTAATCATCATTATTTTTGAGCAAGTAAAAGAAAAGACTTATTTAATCTTAATGATTGTATTAAAAATAACTTAAAAGGCTAGTTTCTTCATTAACAAGTACATGTGTTGGTCGACTTCAAATCCATGCAAGTTGTTAGCGTCTCCTTGCAGTCTCATTAGCAGCCCTCCGAAGGAGACGTAGGCCGCTAACCGAGAGGCCGGCTCCATAGCTGCTTCGTCGCCTTCTATCCTGTAATGCAAAGATTTCCATTAAATTCAGATTATCTATATAGTGGAACTAGTGTTCAAAAATGTTATGTTCACTTTAAGATCTCTCACTTTCATGTGAGGTAAGGGTTTAAATGTGATGGTTCTTCTTCTTCTTCTTCTTAGGGAGTAGACTCTGGCAAAGTTAAATTTGGGAAGACCAAAATTCCGCCAAAACTCAATGGCAAAAGATAAATGTGATGGTTATAAATGTGTTATAATACAATATTACACAATAATGATTAGAAAATGTGTACAGGCATGCTTGAGACTAGTTGTTTCTAGCTGCTTCGCCTGCATCAAAAAGTAGCCTATGTTTGACCCCGGGTCTTCAACTATATTCTTACCAAATTTCTTTAAAATCTGTTTATGAAAGCATAACAGACAAACTTTTGTACTTAAAATATTGGTATGGATGTATGACTCCTTCAAAACTGAGAAGTTGAATGGAAATTGTTCTAGTCACAGATTATGTAGAATGACATCATTGTAACTCATCGATTTTGATAGTTTATTACATTATTATAAAGGTCTTCAGATTTATTGAAGCTACCTCTGAAAAATTCTACACTTGAAACTTAACACCACATGGCCAAATAAAAATCAAACAAGCACTGCCATGAGTAAAGCAAGTCATGCACCTATTCTTTTAAATTCTCCGTTTGTTTACAATATCACAACAAACAATTTACTAACCTATACACTTTTCCCGACATGACATATTCAAAACTGTCGGCGCGGTTTCCCTCCGTCTCCAAAGGGTTCCATTCCCCACCGTCTGGGTACCCGTCTTCTCTGAGTGTCGTGGCCAATACCAATCTAAACTTATCACCCAACTCCATTGGATATATCCACGAATTTATGTCAAGAATTAAGTCCATTTTGAACGACTCTGATTCACAATGTAACCGGCTTACTCGATCGAATTTCTTCCCTTCTGGGTCCATGTCTTTAACATTGAATATATCTTCGAATAATACGCCCGCCATTGTTTATTTATGATTAAGATAATTTTAATAAAATAATAAAACACAACAGTTTGTTTACACACCCATGCCAATGAAAATTTGAACGCTGAGCTGAGGTTAGGTAGGGTTATGTGGTGACAGTGACAGATGACATAACGCTAACCGGCTGTTTTACTACCTTGGATACAAGTCCTTTAGGGCCATTAATTCTCAATATACATTGGTTTGTGTTAACTTAAAAGCTAATGATGTTGGTGATGATGTTAACCATGTTGACAGATTTTTTATTTGCCTTTGTCTCAAAAGGCTGATTCTCAGAACATATGACTAAAATCCTCATTAAAAATCACTATTAAAAAAAAAACAGGATGGTACACCGCCAGACCATGCCTCTAGAGAAAAATATCACAAACTACGCAAATGGGCACTTCTCATCTCTATCTGTTCACCGCTCAATTTTAGAGAAATATAAAACTTTCACTTTATCTAAGTCTGTTATAAATATATGTTTATCCTGAAAGAAGATCGTGAATTTTGGTGTAAGAGGACCAGTCTAATAATGAAAATCTCGAGAAAAAAAAGCAACTGAGAGTAGTAGTAATGAATAAATATTTTTTGTTTGGTAGCGCTAATTAGGCGCTTCACGTACTTGTCACCCATGTCAAATGTCATCTCTGTGCAAGTAAACATAACCCATACATAACCTTACTACATCTTCATTACATTCATATAAACATTATAATGAAGAATCGGTGTCCAATTATTGAAAAATCAGATGTCAACGGATGAAGAGACGGCAGTCAAGTCCAATGAACAGGCCAATATGCCATAGATACGAGAAATGGGGTAGGTACCAAGATATTTGGCGATTGTAAACAAACAAGAAACCAACTCGCGGCCTTCGGTCAGGATGGACATATTTTTTAATACCTTAGTAATTTTTGCTTTCTTGCAGTTCGAGATGGCCATTAACGTTGCGTAACGTCATCACTATAAAATCTTTAATATTTAATAACAAAATAAATATAAATTTAAGAATTTTTTCATTTAAATCGTATCTCCCAAATAGTCTATTCTATCAATAAAATATATAAAATACACAATTTATTTTTTAGTTGACTAGCCAATTAAAATACAAACTGGGAATTAACAAAAACCTGTGTTTGTTTGAACCAATTTATTTATAATGTTAGTATATTGTTAGACAACAGAAATATTGTGAGAGGGACACCACGAATATATTTAACTAGCAGCCCGTCCCGACTTCGTCCGGGTTATACAAATTATCTCTAACATCTAATAACCTCTTCATTTAGTATTTCTTTCTAAACCGGCTACATAGATCTCCCTAAGGCCGAGTCAAGTAGTCTTATTAACCGATGAAAACCATATGTATTCATCTCATAACGTGGTGGTGAATCCCGCCACCGTAAGTATTTACTTCCAAGGAAGATCGAAACATAAAATAATCTATCTTTATGGCTCTATGGGCATATGCCTCAGCCACTTCGGTAGGCATAGCAAAATATAAAAAAAGTAAATGTCAGTGTCAAAAGTCTAACTATCGAAAAGGTTAAATACCTATTTGATAGGTACAGTCACGAGCATTAATATGTAGGTCTATTTTATTTCTATCTTTGCACTTTTGTCTCTCAACACCGCCTGCTGGTTGACTGGTAGAAAAGCCCACGGCTTTAATCCCGCCATTTACATTCTTTGTAATACACTTTAAATAAATAAACGTCCCTTTTAAAACATCCACGGAGAAAACACGTAAAATTATACTATAAATATTTACTACAATTTTTTTAACACTCCCTCAGTTTCGTCATCAGCTCCCGTTTCCATGACGCATGCCTTCCGGTTGCTTCCATTCCTATTATTATTCTGGCATGATTTTACGAACTGGCCGCCTGCCTAACTTCAACCCTCCTTAGGAACGCGTCCTCAGCTCCCGCTTCCATGTCGCTTTCCCTTCTGGAGCCTTATTTTTATTATAGGTTTTTATTAACTTAAATAGTGAGCTACTACTACCTGTTTATTTTTGTAAAAAAATTAAATAAATTAATTTGATTTTTAAAAAGTGTGTCGAATGGAAATTGTTCGATATCGAACAAAAACCTTACAAAAATTATTCCACTCGCCGATTTTACCTGAGTCAAACATTTCAAAAAAAGCGTTCCTAAGTGATTCCATTCCTATTGTTTTAACGCAGAATTTACGTTTAGATTGATACCACTGGTTTTTTCTTCATCGTATTTGACGACACTTAGGCTCCACGGGAAGAAAGCTAGTACTTCGTACCGTTTCGCCACGCGAAGGGATTGTAACATAAAACAAAATCCATAAAATCTTTGGAATGGAATGTCCGATTTCATTCATTCACAGAGTAATTTACAGGTATTAAACCATACTTGAATATTGAATGTTTTATTTGGATAAGGATCAATATTGAAAAACGAATAATATGGCCTAGTTTGTACCGGCGTTACTATTGCAAATTTTAACATGAAAAAGTAGTTTTTGTGACGTAACTAAATTAGTTATACATATGGTATCGCAGACTTTTTTGTAGACCTTTGTAAGATCTACAATACTGTAGTACATTATTTTGATCTTTCTCACAGGGTTAAGCCAGCGTTTGCAATGTAAGCGCCAAAAATGTGTTAATTTACGACCTCACGTCAGAATCCTCTAAAATTATCAGTGTTTCTCTACTGTATTATGCATGAATTATGTAAGGACCTAATATAATAGACGTTCTATTGTCAAGAGTTTTAAACTAAAAAGTGTATTAGATTTTTTGTAACAAAAAAAAAATACAAAAATGGGTCGTTGTGACACTGTGGGGAATGACATTGCATATAAACTAAATCTCAGACCGCCATCCAGTGTAACCATTTGTGAAACAGAAGCAGGAATACATCTGATACATAATTTTTTAAATTATTGAATACTAATAACATTAGATAAAAAGACGTACGTTTTTTTGACAAGCTGAGAACGTGACCGAGAAACACGCTAAGATGAAGAAGACGCATGTTTTTTGCCATGTTAAGGATACGACTAAGAACCACGCAAAAAAAAAATAGACGTCCGTTGTTTTGCAAACTGTCGACGAAACCGGGAAACACGTTAAGATGAAAAAGATGTATGTTTATTTGAAAATCTATATTTATAGTTTGGGCCTAAATACGCCAACGCCACGGTTAAAATTTAAGCGCCGAATCTGCCTAAATAGCAGGAATCCACAAATGTTCACACTGGTATTTGAGGTACTTTGTACAACGGCCCCTCCCGCTCAGTCTTCACCCCCTTGACTGATGGCAGTTTCATTCTGCCGTCATTCAAGGTAGTGAGGCATAGATTAATAATTGGTCTCGCGCGGTCGTAGCGCAGCGGAGACCAATTATTAATCTATGGTAGTGAGGGCTAAGCGCGGGGGTCACAGTGCTGCAGCACCTACCCCCTCTTACGTTTTTTACCCCCGTGTTTCATCAGTCCGTGAATGAGCATGTAATACAATACACTACAAAATATCTTTAATGCCCACATACAGTAATAAATAATTTAACATTTACAAAGACTTCAACATAATATGAGCAAGGGCGGACTTATTGCTAGGCAATCTCTTCCAGTCAACCCTTACGAGGTGAAAGAGAAACAGTTAAGTTAGGGTGGGTACAGCAGGGGTGCTAAGAGCAGGAAACCTCCTAGAGTGCCCGGTTCTTTGAAAGTTTTGCATTCTCACTTGATTCCCAGGATCCGGTGAGAGGGTGGGCTGGCAAAGGATCCGGGACGGTGCACCCTGGGCGACAGCAAATAACTCCCTGGTAACGGGGTCTTATTTGCTGTCGGCCAAAGTCCTGCTTCTGGTGGGAAGTGCGGGTTCATGTTTGAACTCACGTCTTCTAGGACCACTCCATCCCATCTGTATTAAGATGGCGATAGGATGTGTGTTTCACCGAATGGGTGTAGACGAGTTTTGTTGTAGACTTTCGTCTTTGGGGGGGCTGCTGCCGACGGTAACGCAGTCGGTGGTGGAAATCGATGGGCTTTCGGGCAGACGGGAGTGTTTTATGCACTCACGTTACCGTCGATCTTGTAATCGTAGAAAATTACCTCTAGGACCGAGGGGCTTGGCTTAACCGCCCGGCCCGCGAGGAAGAAAACCTCTCTAAAAAATCACCCTGAATTCCAAGTGTTTGGAGGCGCCGCGAGGGAATGCACGGCTGACAGGTAAGTCAGTCATGAGCGCTTCTCCCACTAGGGCACCGGCCGACACCCTTGGTGGGTTACACCCTAGGCTTACCCGGTTATGGGGGCTCTGCCCGGGTGGACTTACTTTTCCAACCATTCTCGTGGGAATCATATGGATTGCTCAAATATTAATCGTTTCGCTATTTTAGATGAAGAGGTGGGCCGTGAAGGCCGTAATAACGTTATAACTAGTGGTAGTAAGAACCGCCAAGAACATGCAAGCGGCAATGAGAGTGACGAGTCTGACCTCAGGTCAGTTAGGAGTTACCATACATCGTAGGAGCCTGAGTCTCCTTTCCGGGCTCAGAAACGGAGGCATGAAAGTGGACCGGCCGATGATGAGAGTGAACCGGAAGAAGAAATCCTCGCTAGGAGCAGCCCAGTGCTTGTGACAAGGCATATGGGAAGCGCAAAAATGCAAATAGCTAAGAGGGGGAGGGGTCGTAAAACTGACGCGAACAAGTGTGCGACTCTCATAACATCAAGAGCGGAATACCTCAAGAGCCAAAGGGAATTGGATATAGAGGCGGCTGACCGAGAACTTCTGGAGTATGCAAACCAGCTAGAAGGCGCGCTCGGGGCTTCGACCAGTGAAAATGCGAATCCCGAGGCTTCTGAAAGGAAAACGGCGGAGGACCTGCGACAAGAGGTTATGTCCAGTCTCGGTGTGGTACGGATGGTTGCCGCAAGATCTGGCAACCTCAAGGGAACTCTTGTAAAAAGCCTTAAGAACGCCAGTCAGACAATAGAGGATGCAGTTTCTGCCTTACATAGTAGGTCTGCAAATGACGAAACCTTGCTCTTACAAGCAAGCAACAAGCGACTACAAGACAAGGTAGGCGCTCTTGAGAAGGAAATGGCTGAGTTACGGGATTTGGTAAACAAACCTCAACCATCTAACTCGGCGCTTACTCACGCTTCCATCGAAGAACGAGAAGCCCTGGAGGCAATTATACTACGAACCGTCGGCCCAGTTATAAACGCCCGGTTCGATGGTATAAAAGACCGGCTGTTGCCTGAACCGCGACTCCGGCCACCTTTGGCATCGGATAGAGTGCGTGATGTAGAGGAAGAATCTTCACCAAATAATACCACGAAGGAGACTATGCCCACCCAAGCCTTGGCACAGAGCGTCAAAGGCAAGGGCAATGACAAGGGCAAGGGTAAGGGCAAAGGCAAGAGCCAAAAGTCGCTGCAAACTGCAGAAGTAAGAGAGGAACAAGTAGAGGTTACTGACCCGGTTCCATCAACTTCGACAGCACCTGCGACGGCAGGCATAGTTGGAGGGGACCGTCGCTCACAAGCATCGGCACCAATGGCTAAAGATGGGAACTGGATTCCTGTGGCGAAAAGGAGCAGAAGAAAAAAGAATAATTCTGCTCCACCACCGAGAAGCCAGAATGCTACTGAAGCAGAAAGGCTGCAAAGTAGACAGCCACAACTTCCCAAACTGCGAATTCCACGCTCAGCAGCTGTTGTGATAAAGCTTCAACCAGAAGCGGAAAGGCGGGGTATTACCTATTCCCATATTCTTAAACAAGCCCGTGAAAGGGTTGACATTGGGAGCCTAGGTATTACGGGGCTCAAAATAAGGACGGCGGCAAACACTGCGCGAGTACTTGAAATCGCTGGTGAAAATCGAGACGAGAGAGCAGACTCACTCGCAAACAAACTGGAGGAATTCTTAGACTCATTGGATGTGGATATTTACAGACCACAGAAATGTGCTGATCTAAGAATAATGGATCTTTGTGATTCCACTACACCCAGTGATGTCAGAAGTGCAGTTGCCAGTGCTGGCCAATGTACGGAGGGCCTAGTAAAAGTTGGCCAAATCAAGGAGAGTCACCATGGTCTCCGTACAGTCTGGGTACGTTGCCCGGTTGCAGCGGCCAAGCGACTCACTACGGCTGGATCAAAGTTATTGATAGGTTGGATTTCCGCTCGAGTAAAGCTGCTGCCAACAAGGCCGCAGTATTGTTACCGCTGTTTGGAGGTCGGCCACGTTGGACAAACGTGTAGAGCAGATGTAGACAGGAGTTCCCTTTGCTATAGATGTGGTCAACCGGGCCACAAAGCCGGAAATTGTGACGCACCTACGTGCTGCATAATTTGCTCCGCGGAAAGAAAACCGACGGGACATAAGGTCGGCAGTAAAGCATGTCCGGCCTCCAAACCGGGACGCAAAAGGAAGGCAAGGCATGGTGCAGCTGAGGCTACGGCCCACTCGTTACCTGCCCAGCCGGCACCCCCGGAAGAGATGGAGACTGGGACCCTTACTTAATTAATGGCTCTCAAATTCCTGCAGGCGAACATCAACCACTGTGCTAGGGCTCAGGACCTTCTTTGTCAAAGTTTGGCTCAGTGGTTGATAGACGTTGCTGTGGTGGCCGAGCCATACTTTGTTCCTCCTAGGGAAAATTGGGTGGCAGATATGGACTCCCTTGTAGCAGTCGTGACTTCGGCGAGCTCCTCGCCCCTGGTAAACATCGTGCGAGGCCATGGAGTCGTCTCAGCTTTGGTGGGCGGTGTGGTTGTGGTTGGAGTCTACTTCTCACCCAACCGACCACTCAGCGAATTTGAGGAGTTCCTTGTTCAAATCGAGGCGCTTGTCCACAGAAGATACCCTTGCCCTGTTGTGGTTGCTGGTGATCTCAACGCTAAATCCACCGCGTGGGGATGCCCAGCGACCTGCGCGAGAGGAGTAGCTCTTGAAGAGTGGCTAATTACCGTGGGGCTAACGGTACTAAATCGGGGGACGGTACCTACGTGCGTGAGATGGCAGGGTAACTCAATAGTCGACATTACGTTCGCTACCCCTGCCATTGTTAGTCGTGTCCAGGACTGGAATGTGTTGGAGGGCGTGGAGACGCTATCCGATCATCGTTATATAAGGTTTGATCTCTCCACGCCCTCAGTCACTCCGAGTGGCCTTAATCCGACTCTGGTTGAGGTGGGCCCAAGGTGGCAAGCTAAGCGTCTCGACAGAGAGCTACTATTAGAGGCGGACATTGTACAAAGCGGCTCCGCGCGCCCGAACCGAGGTGTTGGTTGAGGATGAGATTGTATGGTTCCGGGGTGCCATGACTGCTGTTTGTGATGCGTCTATGCCCCGTTCCAGCATTCGTCCTCCCAGAAAGTGGGTGTATTGGTGGACACCGCAGCTGACGCAACTACGCGAAGCATGTGTAACAGCTAGACGCCAATACGCCCGACACCGTAGGAGACGGCGCCGGAACGACGCCGAAGAAACTGTACTACTCTCAGCACTGCTAGAGGCGAAGAGCGCGCTGAAGGCCGCCATTGCGTCAGCCAAAGAAGTGGCCAGGAAGGAGCTATTAGCGACACTGGATCGGGATCCATGGGGACGGTCGTATCGGCTGATTCGTAAAAAGATCCGTCCTTATGCCGCCCCACTCACCTGCACCCTTCAACCACAATTTGTGGAAGAGGTGGTCACTGCTTTATTCCCACAAAGAGTGGAATTTCAGCCACCTAATATGATGTCCTCAACTCGTAGAAAGACTGTGTTTGAAGTGGAAGCCATAACTAATGAAGAGTTTAGTGACGCAGTAGATAGGCTACGATCTAAAAACACTGCTCCAGGTCCCGATGGAGTGCCAGTTCGAGCGCTCGTTCTCGCTCTCGAGGAACTGGGGAAACGACTTAGATGCCTCTTCAATACCTGTTTTCAACGGGGAAGTTTTCCGGAGGCGTGGAAGACCGGTAGACTAGTTCTATTGAGGAAAGAGGGACGCCCGGCGAACTGTCCGTCAGGTTTCCGTCCAATAGTGGTGCTTGACGAGGCAGGCAAATTGCTAGAGAGAATCACTGCTGATCGCCTCGTTAGGCACTTAGAGTCGGTAGGTCCGGGCCTGGCGGATTGTCAATATGGATTCCGCCGGAGGAGGTCAACCGTCCATGCCATACTGAGAGTGAAGTCAATAGCGGAGGAAGCGGTGGCTCAGGGGGCAGTCGTATTAGTGGTATCCCTGGATATCGCCAATGCGTTTAACACTCTGCCCTGGGCTTGTATTCTCGAAGCACTACGATATCACGGAGTGCCCGACTACCTGTATCGTGTCATCGAGGACTACCTCTCAGGTAGACGGATAATCTTCCCCGTTCAAAACGGATGGAGCGAGAGAAGGATGTCGTGCGGTGTTCCGCAGGGGTCAGTCTTGGGCCCACTCCTGTGGAACATAGGCTACGACTGGGTGCTGCGGGGGGCCAACCTCTCGGGTGTCGAGGTAATTTGTTACGCCGACGACACTCTTGTAACTGCTCGTGGCTCCACTTTTCGTGAGGCATCAATCCTTGCAACTGCTGGGGTTGCTCATGTAGTGGCACGAATCCGACGACTAGGTTTGGAGGTGGCGCTAAACAAATGCGAAGCGATATGTTTCCATGGCCCTCGGAGGGCTCCGCCTCCAAACTCGAGTCTGTCTGTTGGTGGTGTCCAGATTGCCGTCAAGCCGACGATGCGGTATTTAGGTGTAGTCCTTGACGGCAGATGGAACTTTGGCGCCCATTTCGCCGAACTGGGACCGCGGGTCCTACAGGCAGCCAGGGCACTGGCGCAATTACTACCCAATTTGGGTGGTCCAGAGTTGTCCTGCAGGCGGCTATACATGGGGGTGGTGCGATCTATGGCAATGTATGGGCGGAAGAACTTAACAGGAAGACTATCGCCCTACTGCGAGCGCCACAAAGGGTTATGGCAATAAGAGCCATTAGAGGTTATCGCACGATCTCTTATGAGGCGGCAAGCTTATTAGCCGGTTCCATGCCCTGGGATTTGGAGGCGAGAATCCTCGCGTCCCTGTTTATCTGGCGCGAGGAGGCACTAATCCGGGGTCATACGCCGGCCCCGAGCGAAATTGTAGGACAGCAAAAGGCGTTGCGCCAGATTGCACAGAGCGAATGGTCGCAGAGGTTGGAGCAACCCTCAGCTGGGCATCGAACCGTTGAGGCGGTTCGTCCAGTTTTGCATCAGTGGTTGGCACGGCAGCACGGTCAACTGACGTTCCGACTGACACAGCTACTCTCCGGGCATGGCTGCTTTGGGGGGTATCTGTGTCGTGTTGCTGGTCGTGAGCCGTCAGCAGTTTGCCACCACTGTGACGGCTGCCTAGACGAAGATGCCCAGCATACGCTGGAACACTGCTCAGCTTGGGTGGTGGAAAGAGATGTGCTACGGACGCTAATGGGGGACGACCTCTCGCTCTCGACTGTCATTGAGTGCATGGTCGATAGCGAGACGTCGTGGACAGCGGTGCAGGCCTTTGCGGAGTCTGTTATGCTCCGCAAAGAGGAGACGGAGAGGGAAAGGGAGCGAACCTCCGACCATCCCATCCGCCGCAGACGCACAGGGCGCAGACGGCGGGCCTATGGCCTGCACCTGCAGCTCCCACAATAAGGCCGGCCGGGTAACGGAACAAACGGGATTCCGTTGCCCGACCCTAACGGCCTTGGGTTGAAAGGCGCGCCCGTGTCAAGCGTGCTTTTACCCTTGCGGAAAAGAAGACCGTGGGCCAAACCTGCAGGCCGCTCCAATGGAGAGCGGCCGAGCCGAGGCCGCCGTGGTAGCGGCCGCCGCGCTGGGACTTTAGAGCATGAGTAAGCACATGGTCCCGGCAACACGCGGTAGGTGTTGACACCGTGTGGTTTTTAGTGGGTTCAAGTCCCACATAACCACCCAGCTTCTCGTTCATGGCTGGGTGGTAGGCGAAGGTCTTTTCCACACGAAAAAAAAAAAAAAAAAAAAAAAAGGGTGGGTACAGCAGCGAGCCGAGACGAGGCTGCCGAGGTAGCGGCCACCGCGCCGGGGCTGTGGGGCATGAAGAAGCACACGGCCTCGGCAATTAGCGGTTCTGATGTAGACACCGTGTGGTTTTTAGTGGGTCCAAGTCCCAAATAACCACCCAGCTTCCCGTTCATTGGCTGGGTGGTAGGCCTAAGGCCTTTTCCACACGTTAAAAAAAAAGGGTGGGTACAGCAACAGATATAGTTGAAAATTCATGAACATACACAAATATTGCAAATAAAATAAACATAAATAAATAACTTATTATAAATAAATATAATGCGAATATAATCCAGTATTTCATCTATCATTCTGGTGCAATTCTGATCAAAACCGGACTGTCAGTCCAGAATTACGCCAGAATTAATATGTATCCTCTGCAATACATTTCAAAACTATGGCCCCTGCCTTCGCCACGGCCATCGTGGAGGGTTCCTCCATGGTGTCCCTCCGAGGGGCAGACCCTGTACATAATTCATCTAATAGCCGAGATCACGTTTTGGCAGGAGCTCCATGTGACATCAGTTTCTCCGTGGTTTCTCCAAAGGACCTCTGTACTAGATACGAGTTAAATCAATATTCCTGCGCAAGTCTATCATTACTTTCAAAGTGACTTAACTACTGACTTGACTTTAGATTTTCTTGACTAAACAACTTAATTTAAAAAAAATACTAGTTACTGGCTAAATACGAAAGTAACAGCCATATTTAAAAAAATCTAAGTCCAATTTTTTTAAAGATATGACTCATTAACACTCGTATTCTTAAACCTTCACTCAAACTCGACTCAACCTTACTCCACCTCATTGGTATGATTAGTCGTTACAAAGCTTCCTTGACTTGAGACTATTTCTAATTGTCAAAAGGTTGGTCGAGAGGTACCTTGAGGCGTCCTTGAAATCAAATAAAGTGGATAAAAAACGGGTTTTTGCCACTTTTGGCGTAGGTATTTACTTACTTTATTTTATTTTTTACTCAATTTATTTGTAATTTTCAATGTTTGTGTTTAAAATTGTTATTATAACCTCATTGGAGTTTGCTCAAGCAACCAACTAAGAATGTCGTTTTCAAGAAAAGTTCGAGGACTTCCTTAAGGCGCGAATAAGTTTGAGTGAAGGTCGTTCTTAAGGTTATGTTTAAGAATACAGGGATAGTCATAGATGACTATTGTATCAATAAGTTGGGTGAAAATGACCATGGATCAACACTACTTTTTAAAAATAGAACTCCAGGAACTTACCTACTTAACAAATAGAATGTAAAATTAAATTAATAGATAACTAGATGAAGGGCCATTATGTTTGCAAGACGAGAATCACATGGGGGCGAACGCTTGTTCAGTTTTATTTTTTGTCACGCGGAACGAGTACCTAGTTGTTTATAATTTGATTGTTAGGTCGAAAAATATTTTAATCTCGTTTTAAAACCGATAAGATAATTTAAATGAGTGCAGAGTTGTTTTTCACTTTTATCAAGATGATAACGAGTGTTTTTATTTTGCTTGATACCTATTTTTAAAAGCATTTGATAGTCATTCAACTCGCCGATTTTGTGTGAGTGTCATCCTTTTCAAAAATAGAGCTCCAATACTTTAAGGTACAAGGGAAAGGTACCTTTTTTTCATCATCATCATCATCATCCTAGCGTGTATTCCTAGTTGCGTCGTCAGCTTACGCTTCGGAGCCTAGGGTACGCTTTAAGTCATGGTCCTAGATTTAGCGGAACTGATTATTACAATGGAGCGACTGCCGTCTGACGACCGTAACCCTTTTTACAGGGAAACCAGGCCAACAGGAACATGACCCGAGATGTGTTAGTGGCCAACACTGTCAGAATTTTTTAGGCTGCCCTAAGGCATCTGACACAGCCTAACGACTGCTATCTATCCACAACAACCGGGACCAACCCACGGAGGAGCTCAAGATAGAAAATGCCACTAAATGGCGACCAATTCAATAGTGGTCGCGTTACGTCGTCGCTTGACACGTGCATTCGCTACGGATACGCGGGTCGCGTTCGACTAACGAACTCCTGTAAAGGTACCTTTTTTACGTAATGGAAATGCATTTACGCACAAAGTGTGGGACTTCCAGGCTGAGTGCCTGGACTACCCACTAAAACCCCTCCAAAGTTTCCGCACCGGCTGTTGAGGGCGCCATGGGGTCGCGTTAGCATTCTACCACGACGCCTTTTGGCCCCGACTATTAGCCTTTCGGTCACCCCCCAAACGAAACAGTGGCCCACGCCCGTCCCCCAGACACACATCCATTCGCCGTCTCATTATAGACGGCGGTGGAGTGGTCTAATAAAAAATAAAATAAAATAAAAATTTATTTCAGTAAGTAACATATTCACAATAGATAGTAGTTGGAGTCCACTTTTAAGTAAGAAGATACTTGTGCCAGTGGGCTCCGCTCCTCCATATCGCTTAATATTATTATACCTGCCAGAAACTAAAATAAGTAGTAAGTATACAAATAAGATTTTATTATTAACTAACTAGCTGATTATTTATTTATACCAAAATTGTGTATCAGTGTGTGTGTGTGTATGTGTGTGTATGTGTGTGTGTGTATGTGTATGTGTGTGTGTGTGTGTATGTGTAAGTGTGTTATTTTGTGTGGATGTGTTTAGGTGTATACTGTATAGTCTTACAAGTGTGTTTATTTTATATTTCGTTAGTATTATAATATAGTATTACTGATATAATTTTCCATATCATCATAACTGAATTGTTTTAGCCGAGGTGTAAGTAATAGTTTACAATCTTGTAAGTTTTTATTATATATGTCTAGCTCTTTATTTATTTTATTATAAATTTTTGCCGACCGACTATTGTATTGAACTCTTGCAAATTCGGTATTAGTCATAGGGATTAATGCTACGTTCCGTCTTCTTCTGGCGACAATCTGAGGATTCAGTGGTAAGCTTTTGTGCTTTCTTAATATCATTTGCAGTATGTACAGTTTTCTTATCGATAATAGGTCACAGATTTCATATAGGGAATTTAGGGAATTGGTAGAGAATGTTCTTTTTTTAAAGTACATAACCATAGATTAATAATTGGTCTCCGCTGCGCGCGCGAGACCAATTGGCTAGTAAACTTTTTCATGAAAATGTTTAATTCGTAAACCATTTCGAGGAATAGGCTTAAGGAACAGATTACATTAATCAGATCTTTAGATAAGCAAGTATTTTTAAAGAAAATCGCAGAAAACCCTATGACTTTCATTTTTTAGCAAAGTTAACTTATGACGTAGCCGGATAACTTCCGGCTATTCACATTTAATTTTTTAGGTTGGTAGCACAGGGTAATGAATAAATATTTTTTGTTTGATAGCGCTAATTAGGCGCTTCACGTACTTGTCACCCATGTCTAATGTCACCTCTGTTCAAGTAAACATAACCTAACTACATCTTCATTACATTCATTCATACATTATAATGAAGAATCGGTGTCCAATTATTGAAAAATCAGATGTCAACGGATGAAGGGACGGCAGTAAAGTCCAATAAACAGGCCAATATGCAATAGATACGAGAAATGGGGTAAATACCTACTTATTTGGCGATTGTAAACAAACAAGAAACCAACTCGCGGCTCGCAGTCCATCTTGACTTTGACTTTTGACACTGACATACATATTTTTTAATACCTTAGTAATTTTTGCTTTCTTACAGTTCGAGATGGCCATTATTGATGCGTGACGTCATCACTATAAAATCTTTAAAATTAAATACAAAATAAATATAATTTTAAGAATTATTTCGTTTAAATTGTATCTCCGAAATAGTCTATTCTATCAATAAATTATATAAAAAACACAATTTATTTTTTAGTTGACTAGCCAATTATTAATCTATGCATAACTTTTAGAAGGGTTCGCTGTGATCTTTCAACTTCAAGAAATCTAGTTTTCAAGGCTCCACCCCACACCGGAATACAATATTGTTACGAGCTCCGGGGTTCGCAATTTGGAGAAAAACACCTGATGACTCTTAAAAACGTTTATTCCCACAAGGATGGTCGCCGACGTCACTTCACGTCACTTCCCAACTAGCACACAAGCTGCTTCTTCAGCCTTTGTAGAACTTGTTAGCGATACAATTGCTGTTGAAAAGGTAAAATCAACTCCTCAGCCTGTAGAGCATCGTATTCTAAAGTCATTATACAGGTATGCGATACAGTGGCCATGCAGTTGTAATCATTTACACTAACGCAGTTACAATGGTATCTTGTTCCGTTATTCTACGGGTAATAGAGGTAAATCAGAGTTGTGAACATTCCTATAACACTAGTAGAGGTATCAATGATGTTTTGAGAGGTATGAGTGTTTGAAAAGAGCTATAGGATGCTATTAAATCACTTTGAGTGGAAGAGAGCGTCTCTTTACATTCTTAAGTTCTATTATAGAGTTTAAAACCACTCTTGTAGCATCATTATCTACAGTAGCGCTAAAGGCGCTATATTTGAGGATGATATAGTATTTGTACTGCGAAACCCGCTATAGTAGTGGTTTTAATTACTTAAGACTATGAGTAATACGTTTATAGCGTTACCATAACGCTTTGAGTGGGACAGGAGCTGTTTTAAATTCTTTGAATAGTATTCGTTGTCGTCCATTTTGACTTAAAATCTTCGGTCATTATGAATAGAACAAAAACTTGGAAATTAATAAAGAAGCAGGGAAATATACGACAAAAAATTAAGAAGAAGTATTCTAAAATATTGAATAATCATTCGAAACAGTGTGTTAGGTTTAAAGACCTTAGCAATAAAATACAAGTAGAAAATGAAGTGGGTTCCGTAGCTTCCCAAAACAGTACTGTGGTGTCTGAAATAACTAACCCGAGTTTTGAGGGGGTTCACACTGAATTAATTGAAGAAGCTTCCTTAGGTGACGACACAACTTCGTTTAACATTGACTGTGGCTATCAATCTAGTTCAGATGAAGAAACTGATAGTAGTACTGATTTTATTAGAAATAATAATTTTCGAAATGAACTTCAAAAGTGGGCTGTTAAATTCAACGTCACGCAAGTAGCGCTTTCAGAATTGTCAAAAATTATAAATGTAAGAATACCTAACATTTTACCTAATGACCCACGGACTTTATTGAGAACACCTAGACACATCGATTTGAAGTCAATTGGAGGGGGTGGAAAATATTGGCATAATGGTGTTATTATTCCTTTGAAAAAAATCCTGTATTCTTGGGCTGCAAATGAAATGCCCGAAAAAATATCTTTAAATTTTAATTTTGATGGCCTTCCTATACATAAAAGTTCTAATGAAGAGTTTTGGCCCATACTTTGTAACATTTTTGAAATACCTAAAGTAGACCCATTTATAATTGGTATTTATTGTGGAAAAGGTAAGCCAAAAGATTTGAATGCATTTTTAAATGATTTTGTGGAGGAGATGATACAATTACTTGACAATGATTTATATTTGGAACAATTTGAAAAAAGAATAAAAATAACTATAAGATGTTTCATCTGTGACTCTCCTGCAAGGGCATTTATAAAAGGTATGTATTATTAACTTACAATTAATAGTTACATTAAAATTATGTGCAGATAATTATGATTGATACTACAAACAAGATTTTGTTTAAAGTTCCCGCCATGAGAAGCTGTAAATTAAGTACCCAAACCAAATATGATTGACTTTAATAACTATGCGGGTAGTACAAACTATTAACCAATTTCAATTATTCGGGTTATATTTTAACGATGTGAAGGTACAAGAACGAGTCCAACTCCGGCATTGTAAACATTATGCCCGCTAATAGACCTGTTTCCTAAAATGTAATTCGTAGTTGTTTCATTCCTATATTCCTATAGATATTCAACCGAAACAACTGTTTTTTTCTTCATAAATTGATCAGCAACATTATTAATTATAGATTTTTAAAAAGCTATCTCAATTTGCCGCGAAAACGCCCTAAACTATCATGGTGTCTTGAGTGACGTCACGAAGTGCAAAACACAACAAACTGCGAATGTCATATGATACTTTTTTTTCTTTAATTTAGAAATGAGTTTTTACTATGAAAATGTCAACAGCTACAGTTACTATGGCCAACGCACTGTGTGACGTCACGTTTTCTGATTGGTGTTTACTGTCTCAAGATTAAATATATTTTATTCGCTTTTAAATTCTTGAAAATAACATCAATCTTTATCATTTACAATAACAAATAGACTTCATGGACATTAAAAATTATAATGAATCTACAGATACCACAATAATTTTTTTTTGTGAATACAGGCCAATTCGATAATTTTGAAATTTCGAATTGCCATGCATCGCGCAACCATTCCAATCACATAATAATAATTATACGCGTAGTATATTTGGTTCAAGGAAAAATAAGTTTAATATAAACCTTTATATACCTATTTATACACCTACGCAATTCTTCTACGCATGTTATTGTTCTCCTCCTCCTGTTATTAAAAAAAAGTAAAGAAATAAATTTTAAAAACTGCCTAAACCTGTTAACTTCTTTGCCTTATTTAATTATTTAGTTAATCCCTTTTTTAATATTTCAGGAGTGTGTAATTTCAATGGTAAACACGGATGCATGAAATGCACTACAGTCGGCGATTACTCTCACAAATCTCACACGGTTACGTTCCCCCAAACAAAGTGTCCTGATAGAACAAATGTTGATTTTCGTGAAAAAAAGTATGGACAACACCATAAGTATGATTCTCTTTTGCTTAAATTACCGATCGACATGGTTAATGATTTTCCTGTTGGTGACTCACTACATTTAATTGATTTAGGAATCATGAAAAGATTAATTACCGGTTGGTGTAATGGGAATTTTGGATTGTATTTAACAAAGTGGTGTTCTAGAGATATATATATAGTCAATACTTTTTTAAAGCAATGTAAAATGCCATCAGAAATTCACAGAGCAGTAAGACAATTGGACACATTGGCTTATTGGAAAGCGACAGAGTTCCGAACATTCTTTTTTTACTTGAGCGTAGTGATATTGCCTGATGTTCTTAATCATGATGTTATGGAACATTTTTTGTTACTTTACTGTGCAATTACTATTTGTTCTACTCCAAATTATCAAAACATTCTACCAATAGCAAAAATTTTGCTATATAAATTTGTGGACGGATATAAATATTTTTATGGTATTGACTACATTACGAGTAACGTACATAATCTTTCGCATATTGTAGATGAAGTTGAGAGGTTTGGACCATTAGATACTTTTAATGCATACCCTTTCGAAAATAAATTATATGTTATTAAAAATATGCTACGTCAAGGCAATAAAGCACTTTCACAAGCAGCTAAAAGACTAAGTGAAGATGATATGATAGTTGAAAAAAATATGAATACATCAAAGCAGACGGCAGCGCCAGTAATATTAAAAAGAAAATCACGATATATTTTTAAATTTAATAATTATGAAATATCGTCCAAACCTCAAGACAAATACTTAATGCTGAAAAATAATGATATAATAGAAATCACGAATGTGAAAGAAGATGCAGGAAGAGTGTACCTTCATGGTTTTAAGTTCATAAATAAAATAGAATTGTTCGAAACTCCAATAAAATCATCGTTTCTTAACATTTATAAAGTTCCACATACTTCCACACGAAGAAGTAACATAATTGTTACTCCCCAGGACATAAAGTGTAAATTAGTGGGTTTAGAACATAAAAGGGAAATGTACGTTTTTCCGTTGTTACATACAATTTTGTAAAATAAAATAATGGAAATACGATTCAGTTTTTTATTTAATAATTATTTGTTTATACAAGGTAGGTACATAGTATTATATACTTTAATCAGTCTTTTGATAAAGGCTTAACTTACGTTTTGACTTAACTAATTTTAGATTTAACTTTTCCCTTTTGGCTGGCTGTTTACAAGAGAATAGTAATTGTAATAATCATTAATAATATTTTTAGAACTAATTAATATTTGAAAAATCAGCAATTTTTACAATTAGAACTTTTACACAAAAGTTTGTGTCAAATCTAATATTTTTAAATTTTTCAACCATATTCTACCAACAAAAATAGGTGTTTAATCATAATAATTAAAAAAATAATAAGACAACTAGCACAGCAGTGATTCTTCTTCTTCGGACTCCTTGTTTTGTGTGTCTTCCTTTCCGTATTTTTCTTTCGTTTCTTCCTTTCTTTCCTCCTCTATTTCTTTTGTATTCTTTTCAGTAGTCATTTTTTTGGACCTTTGCCTCTTTGTAGGTATTCTGTCATATTTTACACCTTTTCTCTTATTAGCATTTTTCAAAACGTTTTTGAAAAATGTGTCATTTTCTTCTTGTGTGTATTCATTATCCCACTGATTGATCATAGTGAAAAAAAAGTTAAGAGTTTTCTTATAACATTTTAGGCTTATTTTAACACCATCACCACGAGTGCTTCCAGACCAAGAACATTCGCAAAGAAATTCTCTGGAGAAGAGTACATCCAACAATCGGTACGCGCAGGTTATTCCTTTACCTTTACCACCCGAACAAATTATTGAGCATGATCGGATGAGTTTTATTTTCTGTTCATTATCAGAAAGTAATAGCTCCATATCCTCTAGGTCTTTTACACTTTTAATTTGTTTTAAAATAAAGGAATTGTTGTCTGCGTCAGAAGAAGCTTTGCTCAAATTTACTACCTTGGTTTTACTATTACGATTTGACTCTTCGATCTGAATGGAGAGGCTTGCTATTTCGTGCATAATTTTTTTTTGGTTTTCAATTACATTGCCCATTAGTTCAAATAAAACCGACTGGTTTTGCAATATATTTTGAATGTCAGTATTTGGTTCTGGTAGAGATCGAACCGGATTTCCTATGTTTTCAGGTTCAGAAACAATGATATATGTCTGACTAGTTTGTGCTTCAGAGCTCCCAGGCTCGAACGCTTCAGCTCTAGAATCATTATTTTCAGAACATACCTGTAAATAGGAGATAAAGCTATGATATAATGATACATAAATACAATGGTAACATAATGATTTAACGCGTAATACGGTCTTTATCGCGTTTATTACTTATTCACTTTAAGTACTGACGTTTCAAAAACTTTACAGTGGCAACGGTCGCGTATTGTGGACTGTAGTTTTAAATAATTATAATAACGTCACAGACAGATGTTAACTTAGTCTGCTTGCTACCATGGGTACTGTAAAGTGTTCGAAACGTCAGTGCTTAAAGTAAATAAGTAATAAACGCGATAAAAACTGTATTTAGTAGTATAATCCATACTAATATTATAAATGCGAAAGTGTGTCTATCTGTCTGTCTGTTACGCTTTCACGGCCAAACCGCTGAACGGATTTTGATGAAATTTGGTATAAATATAGTTGAAGACCCGGGGTCAAACATAGGCTACTTTTTGACGAAGGCGGAGCTGCGAGAAACAGCTAGTTCTAAATAAATACAACGGCTTTATAATACGAAAAAACAAAAATATAATCTGCTTTTTGTTTTATTTTATTTAGAACTCTTAAATCACATTCTTGTATATCACATGTTTTATGACAAATAAATGAACTTGAGCTTTTAAGTGGAATGGCTATTCTTCAAATTTAAATTAGACCAAGTGGGAAGTACCTTCTATATATATATATATATAGTAGCTTCTATATCCTTCTAACAAAAAAAATATTTATTACCTAAATCGTCGTTTTGAGGTATACCTAAAAATAAGGTTCCGACGAATTGAACCTGCTCCTTTATTTAAATGGGTAAAAATATGAATTTGGAACTATAAAAATTACATACTTTAAAAACCTTGATTGTATTTGAAACTACTTACTAATTGCTCTGCAAGAGAATTTAAATTCACTTGCTGCTGTCGTTCCACTGGACGTCGCAACGTGACCCGATCGTCTTCTTGCTCTGTGTCAGTGTACTCTAGCATTGTCTGGAGTTCAAGTTCAGCGGCTTCATACGATACAAGGTTCCGCCTTTTTACCATACAATTTATGCTGATCCAGTCATGCGTGGGTATAGAATTATTATTCTTGGCCAGCTTTTCTGCGCTTTTTTTGGGCCATTTTAAAATCCCGTTATTTTCCCACTGAGCGGGTACTATGCATAATTGAGGTTTTCCCCTTTCTATTGTCCTCACGATTTTAAATGACATACTGCAAAAAAAGACAGGATCGTTAGTTAGTTATTGACAAACATAAATAAACTCACGCCTCTTTCCCACAGGGGTAGACTTTGAATGAAGGATTGCTTGAATGAATTAATGAAAGCATTAATAAAAGCGCCGACTAAAAAGGTACGTCGCGTGCGGCGGACATCTACAAGGCGATTCAGACAGTGATTACGTGGGACCTGCGATAATGACACCGACACTTTAAGTGACGAAGAATAATTCTACTTTATGTGCACTCTAAATATTTTTCATTCAAATTTAATTTGCTACCTAACTTCTGTGTATTATTTATATTATTAATTTATTACAATTCCCAAAAAATCTTGCGGGTGGGCTGACATTATCTAACTGAACAAAATTTACACACTTAGATATGTGAATAATAAAAAAATGGCATGCCTTCTTATTTTTACTATAATCACTCCTTACGTCTCCGTTTATAAATCAGTTTCAAATAATTGTAAAACTCTGTTATACACTACAAACAAAATCAAATAGAAATACTTTTAAGTACCTAGCATGAAACAAGTAGTAGGTATTACGATGACAAGGCGCAAGCCGCTTTTGCAAATAATTGCAACAACACGGTTTAAGAAGCGTCGATATTGAATGATGCGCGAAACAAAACTAATATTTTGAGTTTTTAGCAGGATTGACAGGACAGGTAAGGTGAGTTTCGGGCATCGGTCTGTGTGTGCGCGTCATTGGCTGCAGTGGTTACTTCCCGTCCCGCACTCCGCTCATACGTCTCGCGAACTCGTGGTCTCGTGGTAGTTTTGTAACTTTGTTTTTTAACACGAAATGTTGTCGAAGGCAATGAATAAATATCTATTTTTTTTATATGTTAGGCAATGGTTAGGTACTAGTATTCACCTATTTACTTAAATTTACAACACATAATATTATTGCAATTTGCGTGAACAACTCGTTAGAATTTATGTATAATGTCTCACATATATATAGATCAAATAACTTAATACAACGCCATCTCTATGAATTCCTACTGCAAATCAATTAATTTCTAAATTACTTATTAAGTACTTAGATAATCTACACGTCGACAGATGGAAACCTAACAATCTTTATTTAAGTACCTACTCAAACGGACTATAGTTACCTATAAATGGGTTTAATTTATCGCTGACGGATCCCTAATAATATTACAACCATGTATAACAATAACATTAACAATACCCACATCGATACCGTGTTATTACAACTACTTTGTTTTAGTTTCGATATTATTTGTTAATAAATGACTTAACTATCTATTGGAAAGCCTTATTAACTGGTTAAAATAAGATATAAAAATATGTCGCCAATATTATAAAATTATTGTAAAGTTAAAAACGTAATATCTTGTGGGCGCGTGAAAATCTAAGCGACAATACATGTATATATTCACAATAAACTGATACTCGCAATAATATCTCGCACAGTAATATGTTCAAACTTACCTGTTGAGTTTCTTTAATTGAAAATTTTCTGATAACACACTGTCACTGTTTCATTACACTGATTTAGAAATAATACTATTATTTTTCCATAAGTATTTGGTGTTTCAGTAACACAGTCGCGAACAAATACGACAAGAGCTGCAGAATAGCGCTAGAAAACTTTATTCTAGTCTTCCAGCGTACGCTACACTTTTTAAAGCGTCATTGTATATCCGTTAGCGTTACACAACCACTCTTAAAGCGTCATTGTACATACATTGACGTACAGTACCACTCTTATAGCGTCTTTATATGGCGGTTCTAACTCTTATTTCGCTACTATAGCGCGATTGTAGAACTGATACCGTTATAAAAAGTGCCTATTTTGGGGTTAGAGTAGTGCTATAGCAGCTTACACGGCTACTGTATCGCTGATCTGTGAAGCTAATGCCGTAATTAATAACCTCTTAACGGCCACTGTAGAGCTTCTTATAGCGCTTGTGTGCTAGTTGGGTTATCACTACCAATGTCCAAAACACTTGCTAATCACAGTCACTATAACTTGCCGAGGTCGCTTGTATCACTTGTTATTCGCTCCGGATATCGCTCCTTGATCGCACTTGTAGCTCAGTTAAATTAGAACTGCCCTCCTGTTTTTTTTTTTTTTGAAATGACCTACAATTTTAGCTCCTGTGAGCTTTAAAATTTACAGCGGGACAGTTTGAGGCGACGGCTATTAACCCTCAGCCTTTTCGGCAAATGCACAAGGGGCTCCCAGTTGGGACGAACCTCGGCCATGGGCTTTGCCTTTATCAAGCGAGCGATGCAAACTCGCGAGCGGTAGCAAACGCTCAATGCCATAAGGGCCGACACTATTGTGCCTGAAGGGCCTACTAAGAACCTATCGGTGGCGTGAAGCGCCCTGGTACATTTCGGTACCTGGAAAACGAGCTACTGTTCCTACTACGTCGTACTCGCCGGCGAGTACGGTTGTATGTACCTATGGAAAATCCCGGACTGCGGAGAGTCTGGAGATTTTCAAAGGGTTTGTTGGCCGCAGGGGGGCATCTCTGATCGGGCTGTAGTCTGCTGCCTGCACAACTATGCCCTCCTGAGGCACCTTCCGATATTTATATGGCCCGGGAAACCCGCTCCATAAGTTTCTAGAAAGATCACAACTACTCCGGAATAGAGAGAGGGATACTCTCTGTCTCGTTCCCTTAGTACATACTAGAAGTGTGAGAGCGAGACAAAGCAATATGTCAGAGCGAGAGAATCGATGTACTAGATCGTTCGCGATATTATTCCCGTATGGAAACACGCGGCGATTGTACGAAAACTGTCCCGCTGTAAATTTTGTAGGTCATTAATAAAAAAAAACTAAAAAACACTAGCTATTTCCCGCAGCTCCGCCGTACGTAGTCTATGTTTGACCCCGGGTCTTCAACTAAGTAAGTATATTCATTCCAAATTTCATTAAAATCCTTTCAGCGGTTTGGGCGTGAAAGCTAACAAACAGACTTTCGCCCTTATAGTATGGATATTTCGAATGAAAATCGTTCGATATTGAATGATTCAGCATTATCGGTGAGTCAAACTATTTTCGTTCGACATACCTGTTTTCCGTGAGATACATTTAAAAAAATAGGTAGGCCTCCTGCGCGCGCCGCCGCAACCCCGCGCGCCGTCATCACTAGCACACACGCAAACAATTTACTTAAGTACTCATTTAAATAATTGTTTGTATGTGTTTGTCCGTGAAAGCACTGAATCGTGTGTAAACCAGCGTTTACGATCCACCCACCTCCTCCAGGCAGGCAACATAGATTTTTTTGAATTATAAATTCCTCACGTATCCCGTTTTACCGGCCGCCATCACTATCCTCGGAACTCTCGCTCAGACACATGTATCGAAAAGAGATAGAATGCAAACAAAAAGGTGAGGAGCGGCGGGCGCGCCTGTCAGCTGTTTCCAGTTTCAAGACAGGTTTATGACTATCAGCTGCCTTTTATTTTAGGGTTCCGTAAAAAAAAAAACGAAAAAAGGGATCATTTTATGACTTTTGTGCCTGTCTCACGCTCTGTCACAGGCTCACAGCGTTGAATTCAATTTTAGATTTAAGTCAAATTATCATTTTAGTTATTTTTAGTGTTTACTTGTCTGTGAGTTTAGTATAGTAATGACTAACGGAACCTTACGGTACCCTCACTCGTTTGTTCGTCTATAAATAAAACCTATTTTCTCCGAATCAATTGACCGTTCATAGGGTTCAAGGCAAAACGCACAGCTCAAAACACAAAATAACTGAGTGTTACTCTGTTAGTCTTACATTAATAATCGTAGCGTCGCGGAGACCAATTATTAATCTAAGGCATATATTAATAATTGGTCTCCGCGACGCTACGACTATTAATCTAAGATCTAAAGGCTATTGCAAACAAAAAGACTCATGCAAAATCGACGAGCCCGTCAGGGATGTGCACAGTTTGCGCATGGTTGTGTAAAAACAATCCACACGCGCCTCGGCATTGTTTGATCGGTGAATACTAAAAAATAATAGAATAGACTACCATATAAATGATCAGACCATGCACACAACACAACATTCACACATTTCTTGAAACCATGGGGAGCATGATCGTAAACTGCTTACCCTAGCCTAGATACAGCCCAGGCTTGCATAGTTTTGCATGTGTGTGTTTTTGTTACCCTAAATAATAGCATACCTTCCGTCTGTTTACATCTTATATGTCTGTGGTATGTATGCATATTACATAACAGAGAACATACAAAAGACTTCATAGATCAAGCGTCCAGAAGCCCAATTTTTGAACGTATGATTACTTTTATGTCTAATGAAAATCGTTCAATTCACCGATTTTGCGTGAATCATACTTGCCAAAAATAGCACTTCTAGCTATATGCGTATGGTTCTGTATACAGCAAGACTTCATCCTATAAGCGTCAATTAGATGGTTCTAGATTTGTCGCTGCTGGTAATAGGCTAGTTTCAAGGGTCAAAAGACTAACAATAAAATTAGTCCGTCATTTAGGGAATCAAAATATATTAGTGACGTATTTTTTCTTTTGTCAGTTGAGCGATAAATTATAAAGATATATCGCATCAAAGTTTAGGAGTGGGGGCTCGTGACGTTACATATTGCGAAAAAGTGTAGCACACTGACGTCATACGGAATCTTGCGTTATATCTTTACCATTCTTTGTTTGATTTTCAAAAGAAAAAATGCGTCTTTCAATATTTTTTGATTATCTAACTGACGGACTAATTATATTTTTTTTAGGAAACTAGCCTATTACAACGTCGTTTCATCTTGATTACTTAAATTTTTAGATTCCATCTTCAGAAGAAGCAAAACTGTTCCATGCAAGAGGACAGCTTAGCCTGCAACCGGAAAATCGCTAGAATAAGAGAGAGGAGGCCTGAATTTCACACCACAAGCATTATTTTTAGCAACATATTTAGATATATTTAGGTATAGTTAGCTATACCTACCGTATGTACTTATATCGTAACAATAACAACGCAATAAAGTCACGTACGCTTTCAGCCCGCGAAAATGATTTCTATTCTTATTGCATTAAAGTCCAGAATGAAAAAATGAAAAAATTTGTTTTGAACGTCTATGCAAGCTATACACAGTTGGTATATTATAATACTGTGCTGATACCGACCGATCCGATTATTTTGAATGAAGCATTTACTTTGGATTTACGAAGAGTACACATACACCGTGAAGTTTTAGTCGTTTTGGACCCATCGTCCAGTGACTCCATTCATGCAACCATAGGTAGCTCGAAACATGAAAAACAAATTTGGACTTCCCATAGTAGGTTAGGTCACGTGATGAGACATTTTGTATGGGAGGTCCAAAAATTTACTCCATATTTCGACCCATGTATCTTGGGGAAAGTATAAATTCACCTCCGAATATATTCACCTTCTATTTTAAACCTTCCCTGGACTTCCAAAAATAATTCAAAACCAAAAATAGCCAAATCGGTCCAGCCGTTCTAAAGTTTTAGCGAGACTAAAGAACAGCAATTGATTTTTATATATATAGATAATCGTTGAATTGAACGACTTTTATTCGTCATACATTTCACATACAAAAATACTGATCGGAAGTTTAAACATCTTAAATATTTTTCTCCTACGCGTATGCAAACGAAAATTTCACTTTATAACCTCTCTTGATTAGTCGATTATGCAGTCCGAATTGTCTATAACGATTGCAAAACTGCACAAATATCGACTGATTACATTTTCGTAAACACGAGTGCTATCTTTGTGACGTATGACTCAACAAAAAGCAATGAGTCGAGTGATTTTCGTTCGACTCACCGTTTTCGGTGAATCACTTATTTCAAAAAGCACTTCACGAGGTCAATCGCGTTTATTTTTAGGGTTCCGTGTTCGGATAAATCGGGACCCTATTCCAAAGACTGCTTTGTTTGTCATCAATTATTATTACAATTATTAATTTTTAAAGTGAATATCCATATCCATACTAATAATAAAAATGCTAAAGTCTGTCTGTCTGTTATAACGCTTCCATGGCCAAACTGCTGAACGGATTTTGATGAAATTTGATATGTTGAAGACGCGGGGTCTAACATAGGCTACATTTTGACGCACGCAGATCTGCGGGAAACAGCTAGTCTACACTTCTACACTAATATTATAAAGAGAAAAGATTTGTATTTTTTTGTGTATGTTTGTAATGAAAAAACTAAAAAACTACTGTGCCGATTATAAAAATTCTTTCACCATTGGAAAGCTAAATTCACCCTGAGTAACATAGGCTATATACCGCAGGCGGAGCTGCGGGAAACAGCTAGTACATAATAAATGCGAAAGTTTGTCTGTCTCTCCGTCTGACTGTTACGCTTTCACTCCAAACTGCTGAACGGATTTTGATGAAGTTTTATATGAACATAGTTGAAGACCCGGGGTTAAACATAGGCTACTTTTTGACGCAGGCGGAGCTGCGGGAAACAGCTAGTTGAGTATATATTGTATGAAGACCAAAAAAAAGTATTTTATTCGATATATGAGTACATACTGTTGAAAAATGTGCTAATGGGAGTGGGACTTCTAACTGTGGTAAGTGGCGAGTTGCGGACCCAACAGGAAGCTTCGTGACTCTTGTGAAGTTATGACGTCATACGAAGGCAGCCAGCCTTTAAAATAAAACAGCGGCCAGTGATGCCGCGTTAACTTTCACTTATGTCAAAATATGGTATAGTTAGAGAAATAAACTTGTAAAGTGCCCTAGAAGAATACTGTAAGTACTAGGCGTAAAAGTAGCCTATGTTTGAATCCGGGGCTTCAACTATATTTCATCCCAAACTTTTGCGTTTATGCGATATTAGTAAAATAAAAGATGTTACTCTTTTACGCCCAAACCGCCAAACCGAATTTGATGGAATTTGGTATGGTTATAGACCCGAAATCAAAGATAGGCAAACTAGAAGTAAAAATGTCGTAAAGCTTATCTGATTTTGTTGATTTGTAACCATGATTGACGATTACCAAATATAATCGCAAACCTTTTGGAATTCACGGGTTACCCCGGTCCTTTTAAAGGCTTGCGCTGGGATATTGATCCAACGCGTAGAGAGGTTGATGGAGAAGTTGATGTCATGTAATGCTCCTGCCAAAACCCGTTCTCGGCCATATCAATAGTTGACATTTTCATGTCTGTCATGGTCTCGGCAGGAGGAGGAACTATTTCTAATGAGTGAAAAGAATAAATGGGCTATGGTGATGAAGTTTGGGTGGTTTAAATCTGAGTTATTATATAGGAGTTCGGGCACCTGCCATAATCATGATTATTGACTATTAGTGGCAGGCGGTGACTCGCTACTCAGTGAATGGGCTCCCCAATATCTTCAAATAATTAATCTGATTAATTTCCCAGCTCACGTACGTCATTAAACGAAAAAAGTCTGATCAATAACAAAAAGTACAAAGTATTATTGCCAATTAACGTGCTAATTTTTGAACCCTACTCAAACTTCATACAAAAGTGATATGAGTAAAACACATAATTAGAGCCCTAAATGCTGTGAATGTGCCCTAAATAAATAATAAATGCCTATTATATATAGAGTTATTTAGCTATTTCTGCTGCGGTAACGTTGCTCCAGCAAGAAAATTCTAAACGATTAATCGGAGCATACATCGATATCTTCAAAACCTGAAGACGCTCAAAAATATATTCGGCGCACATTTTTCCAAAAGGATAAGCTACGTACTAATGCACAATATTTCTTTCTCCGATTAATCGTTTAGACTTTTCTTGCTGGAGCAACGTTACCGCAGCAGGAATCGTTTTTTCTATTTTGTTCCAAAACTATAATAGGCAAATTTTTTTATTTAGGGCACATGCACATCATCTAGGGCTCTAATTATGTGTTGTACTCATATCACTCTGGTCTTAAGCTTATTGAGGAGCTCGTTAGTCGAGCGCGACCCGCGTATCCGTAGCGAATACGCGTGTCAAGCGACAACGTGACGCGACCACTATTGGATTGGTCGCCGTGTTAGTGGCATTTTCTATCTTGAGCTCCTCCCTGCTTCGGAAGGCACGTTAAGCCGTTGGTCCCGATTGTTATCGATAGATAGCAGATGCCTGTGTATTCTGTGAATTCTGACAGTGTTTGCCACTAACATACCCAGGTCATGTTCTTGTTGGTCTGTTTTTTTATTTATTTATTTATTTATATTTTTGAACACACTAGCAGCTTATATTAGCTGATGCGTGTGCATCTTGAAGTTTGGAGAGTTTATAAAATTGTCCAATCTGTTTTTAAAAGCGTTGACTGAGGGTGCGCTGACGACACTCTCAGGGAGTCTGTTCCACTCTGCTACTACACGATTGCATAGAAAATGTTTTTTAGGTTTTCTTCTTGCTCTTGTGTTTCCCTGTAAAAAGGGTCATGGAGGTCAGACGGCAGTCGCTCCATTGTAATTACTAGTTCCGCCAAATCTAGGAGCATGACTACGCTGTAAGCTGACGACGCAACTAGGAATACACGCTAGGATGACGATGATGACTCATATCACTCTGGTATGAAGTTTCTGGCTAGGGTAACGCAAATATTTTTGGAAACGTGTAAAAAAATCCCGTGAGATAAACGATTTTTATTCAACATATTGGTGTATCGAGTCATAGATCACACAGATATCTCTCCGTGTCTATTAGTCACACTAATATTGTTAGTGTGCTCGAGTGAGTTATAAAACATTACCCGCTGTCAGTAGACTACAAATTATTTAAAAATTATTAGCACTGCTTTACCACACCAGTGTGACTATTTAAATTCTGTGGGTGTGATACTATGGTAATGGTGTGGTATTTTTTTTTATGCTTGGTCACATTACCCACTACTGATTATCTGTTCTGTGAATCCGGTGGGTATGACTCAATGATTCCAACTGGTGGTGAATGGTCACACCAGCGTGTAGGCAATGCATATGTGACCACTGATAATAATGTTGATGCCATACAGGAAGTTAGCAGATATAGAAAAATAAAAGTAAAAAAAAAAATAAAAAAAAATCAATTGTGACTTTATCGGTAGAAAAAGCCTACGCTTTTAAGTCCGCCATTTGCATGTCATGTAAAAAAGTTAAAATAAATAAATACTTCAAGAAAGCCGGCATTATGGTGCGGCCGCATCTTACGAGGAACAAGTTTCTAGCTTTGCCTAGTAGAAGAGGTAAGATTTATAGGGAGCAAATGGTATCACTTTCTGTGCTCATATGTCTTTTGTTTTATAGGTTGACTGGAAGAGATACCAAGTCTCATTTATTTATTTATGTACACAAAATGAACAGAATACAGAGTATTGAACATAAATAAGTCTTGTTGAAAAAGAACCACATTCATAGTTCGTAGCCGTGGTTCGTACCTAATAGTGTGACCGGCTTTATAGACATTCTTACATCTGAAAAATTGTTTTGTTGGTTGTCGTTATACTATAAAACGGCACTACTTACCTGTATGATGATTGGAAACGACTGCTGGAACAATATTTTTGAAATATAAGACATATTATATGTGTCTTGTATGTGTTTATATTGAGTGTGACTCACGCAAAATTGGCGAGTCGAATGATTTTTGTTCGATATTGCACGATTTTCATTCGATATATTCAGACAAATTTTCGGAAATCATTCAACTTCGAACGAAAATTTATCGATATCGAATATTCGACTTACCGGTATTGCGTGAGTCACACATACAAAAAAGTGTTTAATAAACTGCCTCGGAATTTAAAAGAATTACCCCTAAATAAATGTAAAGCTTATCTGAAACAGTCGTTGGTAACCGAATGTCATTATGACTTGCATGAATTCTTTTCTGACATGTTGATTGCGACTTTAAAGGACAGCTAATCTAAGTTTTGCAAGATTAACTCTAAATTCACTTGTTTTGTATTGTTTTGCATGATTTTATTTAGATGATGTCTGACACCACTGACTTCACTATTGTATGCATAGTAGGCTAAACGTGTATGTGCTTAAATATTTTCAATGTACCATCTTGAATTCAACATGTTTACAAAAGAATAAATGATTACCGATTGATACAAAAATAGGGCTCCAAAACTGACAGAGCAACTGGTAGTATTCCTGCCAAACATATGGGCTTAGTAGATTCAATATCTATTCGTAAAGTGGCTTACGGCCGTAAATGAACCTGTTCTCTGAATGGCTTATTCTTGAAATGACTTGATCTCATAATACCTCATTCTTATAATGGCATATATACCCGCCTAATAATAAAAATTATCGAGCATCGAAAAAATCACGTTTTTTGTACGGGAGCCCTTATTTATTTTATTCTGTTTTTTATTATTTGTTGTTATAGCAGCAACAGAAATACACCTGTGAAAATGTCTGTGTCTATCACGGTTAAATATAAGATATAGCTTGGAAGTGCTATTTTTAAAATGTATACATATATGTCGAATGAAAATTGTTGTTATGGATAGTTTTATTTTTGTGTCAAGTTTTCGATCATGTCTATATTTAATTTATTCGAACTTATTTCAAAGACATCTTTTATTTCATAAAGTATCGTCATTAGCCAAAGAGGGCACAAATTGTAATCAGACTAATTATTGTGATTACATTATTGTTTGTAATCATCATCATTAACAAAATTATAATTAAAATTAGGTGGAATACAGACCTGACTGATCAAGAAACTATGATTATTTCCGGAATAGGGTATTAACGTACTAATCGATTGGAACTAATTTTGAGGGCTGTGGACTAATTATTTGCAATACTCTCATTTCTCTCCAAACACAAAGGTACCATAGCCACTATAAAATTACTTCATAATTAGCTTGAGCACACTCAACTTACTCTAGGATTGATTGCCGCATATTGAATACACTTGCAATAACAGAAAGATAAGCACCCTTGTCTCTGTCCTATTATAAGATGGGTCTCCACCAGTACCCCGCCTCCTATAGGTATATTAAAGTTTTTTTTTAAATGCGGAATCAATTGTTCTCGAATAACTTTGAAAATAGAACTATTAGCGACGTGACTGAAAACACTACTCACCTTGATTTGTATAGAGTTAATTAGTATAGTATATAGTTAAGTTGCTATGTATATCAAGGTAGATAAGGTAATTTTTAAGGTCAAATAAATGAAGGGATTATTATTAGAATAGGGTAATAAGTGTAAATATAGCATAGGGTTTCTTATTTTTAGCATTAAGGTATTTTTTAAGAATTAATTTTGTAATTGTAAGTAGCACTATTTGATTTTCGAAGAGCGTTACCATAACGAGAACCAAGGTCTTTTTTAAGTAAATATGGTAAAACTCACATTCCGAGAATCAAAAAGCGTTACCGTAACGAGAGCCGAACACAAGATTCCACGACTGCCGATAGATGGCGCAGTTACGAAATAGAACTGGCTATGCAGATTTTTACTCGCGAGGTAATAAGGTTCGACGCGATTTTGAGTCGGCAGTACTGGAATCAATTCGGCTCTCGGAACACTTGGAATGGAAGAAAACTAAGGAAGACGAAATAAAGGAAGTGAATACAAGTGATCTTTAATTTCGGACCCGGATCCCTGCTCCAGTGCTCAAGTGAAGTGTTAGTGAATATCGTCGGTCGGATCGGAAGCTAGGACCCCTGTGCTCGGAATCGGACCCCTGGATCTCAGGAATAGGACCCCTGCTACTCGGAGTCGTCGAGATCGGACCTCTGCTCGGATTGTCGGCGGATTAGAAGATAGGCCCCTCGCTCATCCTGCTGGCCCGCCCCCCCCCCCCCCCCCTCATACAGTCCACTCATCGACGTCGTCCTCGGCAGCCGGAGCGAAGCTAAGCAGCCCGAAGCCACGCCGCATCAAGCTACGCCGCCTCGAGCCAAGCCGCCTGAAGCTGAGCCGCCTTGTGCCGAGCCGCCTGAAGCTGAGCCGCCCGAAGCTGCGCCGCCATAAGCTACGCCGCCTGGAGCTGTGCCGCCTGAACCTAAGCTGCCTACGCTGTCGCTCGTCCGCACCTGCCTTCGCCCTTTACTACTATAACGTGTTAAGGACAGATTGGGACGACTGTGCGCCACCAACAGCGCGCGCAACGCCAACCATAGTTGGTCCTTCGAGCCGGATCAAGGAAGAGGGATGCCTACAACCAGGTCGACAACCGCCACAGCTGGAAAGTCCGCCTCGACTGATTGGAGCATGAACACGCCAGCCGACACAGAAACCACCGGGACAGGGATCTCGACCCGATCGACGATAACAAGAAGAACGCCGCCGCCATCCCGCGCCGCCGAGTCGTCTCCCTCCCGCACCGCTATGGGGGATCGTGCCGCGTCGGTCATGTTTGTGGAGGGAGAACTCGCCGCGCCCGTTGCGCCTCCAGTACCCCCCGCACCCGTCAATAGTGGGTACATCGCGCCGCGTTCCGGTACCATTGGCGAACCGCTCACGCCTCTAACTACGCGCGCTATGATTCAGCAACACGACGAGTTGTTGAGTCGCATCTCCGAATCCCAGAAGCGCCGCCAAGGACAGCCTGCAGTTCCTGATGTGATGGAATCCGGAACGAGTGCGAGGCCCACAGGAGCGCGCCCAAGAAGACCGAACATAGAAACACAGTCGGTGCGTTCATCGAAACGAGCTGCATTAGAAGCCAAGATGCAACTCGCCCGCAGGGAACTAGAAGTAGCAGAAGCCAGATCTAAGGTGGCTCAAGCTGAACTGGAGCTGCTACAACTGGATTCTGAGGAAGAAGAAGACTTCGTGCATGAAGAGCAGACACAGATGCATGTGCAGCAATGGTTGGATCATGCAAACACTGTGAAGGTTACTCCACCTAAGGAAAAGAAGAGTGACATTGAAGAACTGGCTCAAGTCATCAAGAAGATGTCAGAGAAGTCATCGGAGCACAGCCTATCAAAACAAATGATAGAGCTTCCAAACTTCAACGGTGCAAGTGAAGAGTGGTTAGCGTTCAAGCGATCCTTCGAAGACACCATGAACGCCTTCACCGACGTGCAGAATTTGGCGCGTCTGAGAAGGTCTCTTCAAGGGAGAGCAAGGGAAGCAGTGAAGAGTCTCCTATTCACTGCCAAGACACCGCAAGAAGTAATGAAGGGATTGGAAGCGCGCTTTGGACGACCAGGAGCCATAGCCTTAGCGGAGCTGGATAAATTAAAGAGTACGCCGAAGATGCAAGAGACGCCGAATGATGTGTGCACATTTGCTAGCCACGTCAGAAATTCTGTGGCAACAATCAGTGCACTTGGAAAGGAACAGTACCTGAGTTCGCCAGAAACAATGAAGGCGTTAGTGGACAAGATGCCAGCAAACATCAAGTACAGATGGTTTATGTATCATCACAGCCATCGAGATGAAGAGAAGCCGGAGCTCATATTAATAAGGGATTTTCTGGACATAGAAGCTGACATGTGTGGTGACTTCGCCCCTCCTGAAGTATCGTGGGATGCCAAGAAGAGCGCAATAAGGAAGAGTGTCCATACAGTTCAGGAGAAAGAACACAATCAGCAGCCAAGCAAGAAGACAGAGTGTCCAGAATGTCAAGCAGAGCATTGGATCTACGAGTGCAGAAGATTTAAAGAAGCAGATATGGACAAGAAATGGGAAATAGTGAAGAAATTCAGACTATGCTTCAAGTGTCTTCGTTTTCGGCACTCAAGACAAGGATGCAGGGCTCCGGTATGCAAGAAATGTTCGAGATGGCATCATGTTAGTCTCCACTCAGACACACCTCCAGCAATTAAAAAGCCAGAAAGGGACGAAGCCAGCTGCAACGTGGTACATAAGGAAGAGCCCACAGGTGAAGTCATCACATCGGTGCACACTACAAGCGATGGAAGAGCATACTTGAAGATGATTCCAGTGGACGTCTACGGGCCAAAGGGAACAGCACGTGTGCTGGCCTTGCTGGATGAAGGGTCCACCATTTCACTCATAGACTCTGCTATAGCCAAGAAGATTGGTGCGGAAGGAACAGCTGAGTCTATAACAATAGAAACCGTCGGTGGAAGAGGCTTCAAGAAGACGGATTCTCGAAAGGTGGAAATAAGGATTAAGGGAGCTCATCGCAAGTATAAGCAGTCGATGAGAGTAAGGACAATCGATGGCTTGAAATTATCGAAGCAAGAAATAAATGAAGAAGTCCTGAGAAGATGCGATCATCTCCAAAGTTTAAGAAGTCAGCTAGTCTACAAGAAAGAAGAGCCAAGACTACTAATTGGGCAAGACAATTGGGAGCTCATCGTAACAAGAAGAATCGTCAAAGGGAAGAAGTCTGAACCAGTTGCTTCGTTCACTAGCTTGGGTTGGGTGCTTCATGGATGCGACACTGGAGCGAACACACCTGTCCAGTTCGTCAACCACAGCCGCCTAGCAGAGGACAAGACAGAAGCCTTGGTACGAGCATACTTTGATATCGAGGCTCTTGGGGTGAAACCAAACCGCCCTAGCAACGACTCTGACAGGAGAGCATTGGAAGTTTTGGAGAAAACGACACGAAGATTGCCAGATGGGAAATTTGAAACAGGACTTCTATGGAAGAGCGAGCAAGAAACATTGCCGAAAAATTACGGTCAAGCACATCGACGATTAAACAACATCGAAAGGAAGTTGGACAGAAGTCAAGAATTGAAGATAGCCTACGAAGAGCAAATTAACAACTGGGTGAAGAATGAATATGCGGAAAAGGCTCCATCTACATCGACGCCCGGCAGAACGTTCTACCTGCCGCATTTTGTGGTGGAACATCCTGTCAAAAAGAAGCCAAGAATAGTACTGGATGCAGCTGCAAAATTCGAAGGGAAAAGTCTCAACGATGTCTTGCTGCCGGGGCCCGATCTTCTTCAATCTCTCTTTGGAGTTCTCGTAAGATTCAGAGAGGGGCCCGTCGCTGTTGTTGCTGACATCAAAGAAATGTTCCTGCGCATCCAGATACGTGAAGAAGACAGGGACTGCCTACGATTCCTGTGGCGAGGAAGTCAACGGGCTGGAAAACCAGAAGAATACAGAATGAAGTCTGTAATTTTCGGAGCGACGTCATCACCCTCAACAGCTATCTTCGTGATGAATAAGAATGCGGAAGACTTTAAAGAAGAGTGTCCAGCTGCAGTGAAAGCTATCAAGAGAAATCACTACATGGATGATTACCTCCAGAGCTTTCAAACTATCGAGGAAGCCAAAAGAACATCAAATGAGGTGCAGTACGTGCATGCAAAAGCGGGTTTCCATTTAAGGGGATGGGGTAGTAACGAAGCTGAAGTGTTGAAGAGCCTGCAAGATCAACCGCAAGAGGGAATAAAAGAACTCTCCTCAGAAGAGAAGACACTCGGACTACGATGGATAATTGGCGAAGACGCACTAGCATTCAACGTCGGATTTCGCAACACACCTCGCGAAATTCTGACTGGAGGAAAGATACCAACGAAGAGACAAATAGCCAGCGCCGTCATGTCTACGTTCGACCCGATGGGCTTCGCCGCACCTGTTTTAATCCAAGGGAAGAAACTCATCCAGGACATATGGCGAACGAAGATCGACTGGGACGACGCGATCTTACCTGAGCAAGAAGTAATGTGGCTCAAGTACATCAAAGAAGTTGCAGTTCTCGAAAAATTGAGGATACCCAGATGTTTATCTCCATATCAGAGGAAAGGGCAACTCCATACTTTCACCGACGCGAGTGAAGAGGCCTATGCTGCTGTCGTCTTTTGGAGAACAGAAGAACCAAGTGTCCGCGTTACGTTGATCGCAGGGAAAGCGCAAGTTACTCCCACGAAGCCAGTCTCGATACCGCGACTGGAGCTCCAGGCTGCGTTACTAGGAAGCAGACTGGCAGCTACAATCGAGAAAGAAACGGACTTAGAAATCACAAAGAAGATATTCTGGACAGACTCAAGCACTGTTCTTCAGTGGCTGAAAGCAGATCCGCGAAAATTCAAGACGTTCGTGGCTCATCGACTTGCGGAGATTGAAGAGTTAACTAGCCCGCGAGACTGGCGATGGGTGCCTACTAAAGAGAATCCAGCGGACGACGCAACTCGTGGGACGCCAACTGAATTTGACAGGAACGCGAGGTGGTTCAAGGGGCCTACATTTCTTTACGAAGAGGAGCAGCAGTGGCCCGCCAACCGCTTCGAAGGGAAGATCATCGACACGGGGGAGGAAAAGAATATTCAGACAATAGCATCAGTCTCCACAACTCCTCGTCGTATACCAGATCCAGAACGCTTCTCCAGCTGGACGCGACTCCTAAGAAGTACGGCGCGCGTGTTCCAGTTCATCGATCTACTTAAGAAGAACAAGTCCAAGGAAATCGTCAACGCAGCTAAAGACAAGGCATGGAAACAAAATAAACCTGCAGTAAAGAGGAAACAACTCGTAAAGCTTCCTCCTATGAAACCAGGGAGAAATTTCAAAATCATTGAAGAAGAACACTTCAATAAAGCCAGAGAAGAGTTAATTAAGGAAAGTCAGCAAGAAAGTTTTCGGAGAGAAATAGAAAAATTGAGTAATAGGAAGCCAATGGAAAACTCAAGCCGACTCAAGAAAATCGACGTGTATGTCGACGAACAAGGCATCTTGAAGTTAAGAACGCGAACAAGGAAAATCACGATTGAGAACCAAGAGCAGAATCCAGTGGTGTTAGACGGCAAGAACAGGATATGCCGCCTAATCATTGAACACTATCACCAGAAATTTTATCATGGCAATACAGAAACGGTGATAAATGAAGTCAGGCAAAAATATTGGATCCTGGGCCTACGGACAACAGCAAGGGCACTCATACACCGCTGTCAATGGTGCAGAGTGCATAAGAGCATACCGCAAGTGCCACCGTTGGGAGATCACCCCGTTGAACGCCTGCAGCATCATCAGCACCCCTTCACCTGCTCAGCTGTGGACTACTTTGGGCCGATGCAGGTGACCATTGGGAGAAGAACTGAAAAACGCTGGGGAGCTCTCTTCACATGCCTAACCACAAGGGCTATTCACCTCGAGCTATCAAGTTCCCTTAGTACGAGCTCGATGATCATGGCCTTACGAAGAATGGCGGCCAGAAGAGGAACACCGAAGGTTATCTACAGCGACAATGGGACAAACTTCGTCGGGGCCAACAAAGAACTGGAAGAAGCAGCAGCTCAAGAGGGAATCCGGTGGAAATTTATACCAGCTGGAAGTCCGAGTATGGGAGGCGCCTGGGAGAGAATGGTCCGTACGGTGAAGACGGCACTGATGGTCGTACTACAATCGCGATCACCACCAGAAGAAGTACTCCACACGCTACTGGTTGAAGTGGAACATGTCGTCAATTCCCGTCCACTCACTCACATAAGCATAGACCCCAACGATGAAGAGAGCCTGACACCAAACCATTTCCTGCTCGGGAGATCCTGCGGAGCGACGTCGCCGGGCGAGTTTGAAGATGGGAACCTCATTGGCAGAGCAAACTGGAGGACCGCGCAACGCCTGACCGACCACTTCTGGCAGAGGTGGCTAAAGGAGTATCTGCCCACTTTGAAGCCGAGGAAAATAGATGGCAGACAGACTACGGATCCTCAAGTCGGAGACGTCGTCTTGATTATGGACGCCTCGCTGCCCCGCAACACATGGCCGCGAGGAGAAGTCCAAAAGGTATATCCAGGCCCAGACGGAAGGGTCAGAATTCTGGACGTGCGGACACCGGGAGGAACGCTACGACGGTCAACGCAGCGAGTCGTCATCCTGGTGCCAGCAGCCACGCCGCAACCTCGAGACGGAGCGCTATGCACGGCGGGGGAGAACTATTAGCGACGTGACTGAAAACACTACTCACCTTGATTTGTATAGAGTTAATTAGTATAGTATATAGTTAAGTTGCTATGTATATCAAGGTAGATAAGGTAATTTTTAAGGTCAAATAAATGAAGGGATTATTATTAGAATAGGGTAATAAGTGTAAATATAGCATAGGGTTTCTTATTTTTAGCATTAAGGTATTTTTTAAGAATTAATTTTGTAATTGTAAGTAGCACTATTTGATTTTCGAAGAGCGTTACCATAACGAGAACCAAGGTCTTTTTTAAGTAAATATGGTAAAACTCACATTCCGAGAATCAAAAAGCGTTACCGTAACGAGAGCCGAACACAAGATTCCACGACTGCCGATAGATGGCGCAGTTACGAAATAGAACTGGCTATGCAGATTTTTACTCGCGAGGTAATAAGGTTCGACGCGATTTTGAGTCGGCAGTACTGGAATCAATTCGGCTCTCGGAACACTTGGAATGGAAGAAAACTAAGGAAGACGAAATAAAGGAAGTGAATACAAGTGATCTTTAATTTCGGACCCGGATCCCTGCTCCAGTGCTCAAGTGAAGTGTTAGTGAATATCGTCGGTCGGATCGGAAGCTAGGACCCCTGTGCTCGGAATCGGACCCCTGGATCTCAGGAATAGGACCCCTGCTACTCGGAGTCGTCGAGATCGGACCTCTGCTCGGATTGTCGGCGGATTAGAAGATAGGCCCCTCGCTCATCCTGCTGGCCCGCCCCCCCCCCCCCCCCCTCATACAGTCCACTCATCGACGTCGTCCTCGGCAGCCGGAGCGAAGCTAAGCAGCCCGAAGCCACGCCGCATCAAGCTACGCCGCCTCGAGCCAAGCCGCCTGAAGCTGAGCCGCCTTGTGCCGAGCCGCCTGAAGCTGAGCCGCCCGAAGCTGCGCCGCCATAAGCTACGCCGCCTGGAGCTGTGCCGCCTGAACCTAAGCTGCCTACGCTGTCGCTCGTCCGCACCTGCCTTCGCCCTTTACTACTATAACGTGTTAAGGACAGATTGGGACGACTGTGCGCCACCAACAGCGCGCGCAACGCCAACCATAAGAACGTGAACAAATTTTTCTTTATTGGAACTAATTTTGGGGGCTATGGACTAATTATTTGCAAAACTCATTTTTCTGGGGCGCAACTTGCCGCTGGGGTTACACGTTAATGTGACGAAGTTATAAATAGTCACACCGGTGTGACTACCAATCGAGAAAAAAATCCAGACAGTATGTGAAAAGTATTGAAATGTCAATGGAAATCGGTCTAGTAAAACTAAAGTTGGGACAAATGGATGCAAACAACTAAAGTAACATTGGTGCAGAAATGGACTTAAGTGAAAGACTTTTTGTGAAGTTACAACACACTGCTTGATATAGACGCATCAGCTGTAGCAGCTGCCTGGCTTTAATTAAATAAATAAATAAACATCAACTGGCTTGTAGCAGTCTTTCAGTTCAGACTCACCGCAACAACATACATATCATGAGATCAGATTAGGTAATGGAATGGTCCATGAGCAAAATGTGAAATCATCCAGACATACCTCTTATGCTTTCTTCAATACTTCTATTATGGACGGATACCACTGGCGGCAGTTGTAACGCTAGTTTAAATACAATCCAGTGCCCGTTAAAATCCAGAATAAGTTCAGATTCTCTTGCTGCATTGTGGACTTCATATTCTTCTCTGCGATTAATATGCTTGTGTCTTGATAAATTCTCACTGAAAAATGCAGCTCCACTCTTGAAGAGTGACGAGCTATATAGGTTGACGATTGCCAGAAACTCAGAAACATTTGTCGGGCTCCGAAGAGCCCTGGGATGGGAAAGGAATAAGGATGGGAAGGGTTGGGAAAACTGGGAATGCTGCGGACCTTTACTCGACGACTAGCCGCCGCCGCGCATCTTCACTTAAAGTATACTTTACAAAACTAATATAAAAACTTGTAAATTCCCAAATATACTCGTTTTTGTACATCACAGAAGCTCCTACTGTACCGGGCTCGGGCCCGCAGCTGAGATCATATACTATTTTTCTCTTTATAATATAAACATATATAATTCCAATTTCAACATTCGTCCTACCATTGCGTATCGTTAAAAATCTATTCTACGACCCGCTCACCACCAAATAAATTTTTTAAAGCTCTATACGGCAAGGGTGAAGCGCGTGGCATGCGCAGGGTAGTCTCTCTTGCCTGGCGGCTGCGGGTTTAGAAATAAAAATACATTGGTCTCCATAAATAAAACGATACGACAAGGGGCTGCGCCCCAACCGCGCGCGCCTCTCCGGCTTGCAATATAAAATATAATAATAAACGTGTCATTTTTATAAAAGAAATGCAACGTTTGCGCTTCGCAAAGGCAAGATTCGGCCATTTTTTTCAACAATAATAAGATCTGTGGCGATGCCTTCACGCCCACGGCCGCCCCGTCCGGTAAGTAGGAAAGAAGTCAGCTTAGCTGTCGGACGAAGGGGCGGCCGCAGGCGCCAGAGGCTTCGCCGGCCGCTTGGCGATGCGAGGCGAGCCAGCGAGGCGCGCACGGCTTCGGACTGCACCAAACTACCACCGCCTCCGAGCCCCACTATTTTTTTGTGTTTTTCTCATGTTTTGAAGGGAGCTTTCAGCGTCGATGGTAGCCCAGATATGTCCGAAAACGCTTATCACTAAAATTTTCACAAAATAATACCTAACGCCGAGAATTTTGTCTACGCCGAGGCGCTGTCGCAGGGCTAAAGTCGCTGCGGCAGCGCATCGGTCGCGCGGCGTCGCACGTCGCGATACAAAATAAAAACTTAGCACAATAGAGACGAGAACGCAGCTCGATAGGGACTTCGGGTTGCGCTCCCGCAGACTAACACTAGAACATTAGAGTCCGTACGCGTCGGCGGCGGCCTATGCCACGTTGAGGAGCAGTTTTAGGGGCAGAGCGCGGTCGGCCTCGGGCCGGCAACGGCCGTCGCGGCGCCAGTGTGTGGGCGGCGGTGGCAGTGCGGCCGCAGCGGGAGCGGCGCCCCACTTGCTGCCTGCGTAGCGCTCCTCGCGACGCTCGCGGCGACCCAGCGCCAGGGGAGCCAGGGGCGGCAGCGGCGTCCGAACTGAACGCCGACGCCGACCTTGCGCCTGTCCTTGCAGTTGTTGCTGGCAGTTCATGTTGCCACCGTTCGGAACGCGACGGTACACAGATCTCGTAAAATAAAACTACGGACGACAAATATCAAGTTATCACTTATCGCTTTAGCGGTGGTTGCGGAGTCGAGCGCGGCGTTAACAAAATGGTCGCCCGATGGTCACGCGGTGTTGTTCCGCGATCCGCCGATTCTTGCCTCGAACCGCTGTCTTCTACACGGATGACACGTCGAAACACTTCACTGTTTAAAAACTGGTTCACTTTCACGACACACTGTCGGCGGACGCGCTGCTAGCTCCGGTGATAATCGATTTTTAAAACGTAATATAGACGCCACCTCTCCATTATTCATTCCTTCACCTCTCGATTTCGACTACGTGACGTCGGCGGCGCTCGAAGTATATATAGGGGAATGGCGGCTGCGCGATAATAGCTGCGCAGTAGGGATTTAAAGCGGTCTATTCATTAAACTACATTTTTAACCAGATTGGCAGAGCCAAAAGGAAGGGTTATGTTTATATATTTTTTAATTTTCTTTTCGTGTCGACCACTTCGACAGGATCAAGTATTGCTGACTCCGCTGTCCGTCTATTACCAGGTTGTATCTTATGAATCGTGATAGTTAGATTTACAATTTAATGTGAGCCTGGTCTCCTAAACTAGGAAAACCTGTATGTCAGGAGACAGTTCCTTCCGATTTCTCTTTACATTATATTTAGTACACAACAGAATGACCAAACAAACACAATGAAATGAAAACATTTATACCAACTAAAAGTTTTTCAAATTTATCCTGAATATTTGTGTGTGTGTGTGTGTACCTTCAGTATCTTCATATGTAAGGTCTTTCAGCCAATCCAATATAAATTATGAAAGAGTTGTTAGCTCATTTTGTAACTGAAACATGAGCGAGCGAGTGAACTCAAGCATAGGGTGAAAATAACAAAGACACAAAATCAACTTTGTCGTTGAGAATAGGTTATGTTTGTTAGTTTTCTTTGGGTAGTAATTAAACCAGTGACTGTAAATCCAAAGTTACTAACTTGAACGAATAACGTATAGGGGGTTTGAGCGAGAAATCTATATATAAGCGACTGACATAAATTTACTTGAGCTGCTTAATAAATCCGTACTTCCATACTAATATTATAAATGCGAAAGTCTGTCTGTATGTCTGTCTGTTACGCTTTCACGGCCAAACCGCTGAACGGATTTTGATGAAATTTGTTATGAATATAGTTGAAGACCCGGGGTCAAACATAGGCTACTTTTTGACGCAGGCGGAGCTGCGGGAAACAGCTAGTAAAAAATAAATCGTCAATTTTATGATCACCATAACCTATTTTCGGTTAGTCTTTTAAAACTAATTCGCTTCTGTTACAAGCTATGTTGCTCTCTCACTGATAAGGTTCGGACCCACTGCATCGCACGCTGTGCAAACAAATGATTGTGTGTAGTCAAACAAATAAATCCACGCACCGCGTACGGTCACGGTTGACTATACTTAAAAAAATGATGATCGATTGTTAAGTGAATAGGAAATATGCACATTTCTCCAAAATGGCCAAAATATTTTATTTAATGGAATATTTTTAGGTACAAAAACATGCTTATTCAATTATTTTTATATATTATACTATTTTAATATTGAAATTTAATTATCAAAAAGTTGCTTTTTTAAAATTGCCTCGCATCGTCAGAAAAAGGATTGTGACGTCAGACACGCAGTTGACGCCTTAACCAGTGTGACTAGATTTAGTATTCTTACTTATTCGGTATTTTAATCAATTTTTAGAGCATCTATGTATTTAGAGGTGGTAGTCAAAAGCGAAGCCCTCTTCCGTGTATCGCATGTATAGCGTGCGTGGCGTTGCCGGGATAAACCTGCGTGTGCGCCATACTCGAGCAAGCCACGTGTGTCAATTCATGTGTAGCGTGCCCATGGGTTGCAGTGGACATGGACACAATTACATATATTTTCTTGCAAAGCGCAGCTTGACGCACCTGCGTACCCTGTAGCCTCTCTGTGCCCTGCGGTGGGTCCAAGCCTATGGTCAATGAAAAAAACCATGGTAAAACCATTATCCTATTTTTTGTCACAAAGTCGTCTTATTGAAACTCAGTCGGTTTTGTAACTATCGAATTTAGTAATTTGGACACAAAATTATTAATTTAATCGCTCATTAAGTATTTTGGTCACTTAGTAGAATTATTCGCCTCTTATAGCAGCTCATTTCGGATTTCTTACTGATCAATGGTAATTGCCAGTTTAGTTATTTAGTTGCTGACTTAAATTCATTCCGCTTAAATCATTAAAACAATTTATCATCAACAGTTGCTACTGAATAAAACACGTGAATAAAATATACTTAACAAACATTAGACTACCTTTTAACCCACGACGATTATTTGTTTTGTTTGAAATATTAGGTATATGGGTGAAGCGGAGGCTAAGGTAGGTATAATATTCCGAGTTGAAAAATGTACGGAAAGCATAACTATTTAAATTGTTCCGTTTTTTTATTTATCTAAATGAAAGAATTTAACCACAGAATATAATAGTAATACTACACTCACGTAGAAACAAAAATTAAATTTAAAGAACAGCAAAATTAAAATAATAGGGAGTGACTACTTAGTCGCATGAATGGCTACCTTTATGTTTAACAGGGGCACCGTTCGGCAAAAAAACATCGAAAACAAACAAGGAGGTTGAATGTAACTCTGCCGAGTTAAATAAGCCAAAGATACAAAGAGTTTGGTCAGGTTGCTAATACTTTGAAACTTATTCGGTTAATACAAAATGGTTGCAAGATCGCTTGCGTTGCGTACGTTTGCTTGCGTAGATGTGTATGGCTATGTGTGTGTGTGTATATATACACGTAATTACGTATGTATAAATAAACAAGTTTTATACCATTTTTGTTAATAAAATTTGTTGGTTGTTATAATAAATCCTTTTTATTCATCATCATCGCCATCATTGAAGTAGTCCACCACTCTAAAACGGGAATACTTCAAATATTGTGGGCGTCGTCTTATTGTGGCTTTGTTGTTGTCCGGATTGTCCCCCACCAATCAATATAATTTAATACCGAGTACATAAGAATTGCCTTTGTGTACTATGAGGCTATAGCCCTATTTTTGAAATGTATGACATATAGGTAGTTAAGTCGAATGATAATCGTTCGATATTGAACAAAAATTATTCGTATCGCCAAATTTTGCGTGACACTTTCAAAAATAGCACTCCGAGCCCCAATAGGCTACTTGACTGGGTTCACATTTTGACAAAATTTTTAAACGGAACAATCATACACTACAAAGTAACCGATACTGAAAACAAGTTAGGGTAGCACATTGTAGGCTTTGAATCCCCTGCCTGAGTGCTATTATCCAGATCAATGACTTAAAACTGGTAAATCGAATAAAAATCGTTTAGACTCACCGATTATGTAAAATGAAAATTATTTGTTATCTAACGGAAATCATTCGACTCTCCGATGATGCGTCAGTTATACTTTTTTACAATTAGGGCTCCAGTTTTAGTTTTTACTCTTTAAGTATTCATATTTGTAGTTTAGTTATTAATTTAATGAATTTTGATAGATAATATGGACTTTGCCAATAAAAGTTAAAAAAATATAATTGCTTCCATTTTGATCCAAATACAGACTAAACTTTTTTTTTTTACGTGGAAAAGGCGATCGCCTATCCCCCAGCCAGAAACGAAAAGCTTGGTGGTTATGTGGGTCTCGAACCCACTAAAACCACACAGTGTCAAACGCCTACCGCGTATTACTGGGACCATGTGCTTTCTTATGCTCCACAGCAGACTAAGCTACCCTAAGGTTGCCTGGAAGAGATTACTTATGCTATGAGGCCGCCTTTTACATACAAACTGTTTTCATATTTTATGTTACATACTACACTTTGTGCAAAGAAGTGTTAAATCCATACTAATAACATAAATGCGAAAGTCTGTCTGTCTGTTACGCCTTCACGGCCGAACCGCTAACGAATTTTGATGTTTGGTATGAATATGTATAGTTGAAGGGATCAAACATAGCCTACTTTTTGACGCAGGCGGAGCTGCGGGAAACAGCTAGTAAATAATAAACTAATTAAAAAGATAGAAATGAAACTTCAGAAATATCACATAACATAATATATAATATATTTCCTTAAATTACTGCTTAAAATTAATTTTGTAACCTTTCGACTCGGCGTCTTGTTCCATTTGAAAATTATCTGTGGATAAACCAAACGGTTTTAACAACATATTCCCCAAGTCCTTCAGTTTCCCTAACATTTCCGTTTTCAATTTCTCATTCTTCGCTTCTATTAGTGGCGGGAGGCGGGTCAAAGCCTTCTGTGCTTCTTTATGCGATGGATCCAGTTCTAGAATCTTCTTGAAGTCCGAGAGGCTCTCGTCTAGCTTGTCCAAGGCTTCGTAGGATTGCGCTCGTCTGAAATATGTAAACCATCAATCAATCAACACCAAAAACGGCGAAGGAATCATCATTATTATCAGACAATATGATGATTCAAGAACTGCAACCGTGAAGCAATTACAAAGAGGAGATGCCGTTTGAAATGGCTCCGTGATGTGATGACACTGCAGTGGGCGGAGCTTGTCATTGCTCGTGCTCCATGGTTGGAGCCACGGCCGAAACCAAGCATGTCGCACGTCTGCCTTCCGCCAAGTGGAGCTGAACAAACGCTTATTACGGCATCTCCTCTTTGTAATTACTCCATGACTGCAACACACCCCAGACACACAACAGCGGTGAGACTGATACTATTGCTACAACTACAACTTCGATTCGGTCGTGTACGCACGCGCGTCAATACGTGTGTTAGTCGAAGGGTTGCTTATTTACCATATCTGCTTCATGGTCCTACAGAAGACCGCAGCCAAATAACACTGTGATGCAGTGTTGTGTTTCTGCTGATGAGTAGGGTCGCCAGGCTCCAGAGGGGTCGCTGTGCTGACAGCGGACAGGTCGGCAACGAGTTCTTGACATCTCCGGTGTCACTTGACATCTCCGGTGTCACTTGACATCTCCGGTGTCACTTGACATCTCCGGTGTCACTTGACATCTCCGGTGTCACTTGACATCTCCGGTGTCACTTGACATCTCCGGTGTCACTTGACATCTCCGGTGTCACTTGACATCTCCGGTGTCACTTGACATCTCCGGTGTCACTTGACATCTCCGGTGTCACTTGACATCTACGTTGTCACTTGACATTACGTTGCCACTTACCATCAGGTGGGCCGTACGCCTATTATTCGCCTACTTAGCTGTATAAAAAAAATATAGTCTTCACAGCGGCCAGTAAGAGCGGATGGGATGGTGTTAGTGTCCATCCAATACGTTAGTTCTGTTTATAATTCTGTGAATGTCCTAACCTAACCAAACTGGAAGTATGCTTACTGTGGGAATCGAACCCATGACCTCTGGGTCTAGGGCAAACGCCTCATCCACTGGACTGCAGAGGCAGTCAAATAAGTAGATTGTTGAATATACATATATTACTCGTATGTTATTTAAGAAAATCACAGAAAACCCAATGACATTAATTTTTTAGCAAGGTTAACGTGTGACGTAGCCGGACAACTTCCGGCTACGAATACAACAAAGGGTTCATGTATCTTTGAAAGAAGCACCAATCTACTCATGCCGAAAAAGCACTAGGTTGAAGAATACCTGTAATATGCTTTGAGGTATTGATCATCAAGTTCTATAGCCTTCGTACAGTCTTTGGCTGCCTTGGTATATTTCTCCTGGACCATCCTAGCGGCACTCCGATTGCAGTACAGGACTGCACGTAGTTGTGAAAACTGAAGGGGGCAGATTCTGAGACCTAGAAGAAGACAACTGCGGTTACATCCATACTAATATTAAAGGTGCCAAATTCTGTCTGACACTTTCATCGTCAAACCGCTGAACGGATTATTTTTTGTTATTGAAGATCCGGTGTCAAACATAGACTACTATTTGACTCAGGTGGAGTTGCGGAAGACAGCTAGTGTTTTACAGTAAGAAATTTGCAAAAGTGTGGAGTTTGATCTCAGAGCAACAACGCCCGTATCGACTCATCACCATTTGTGACAAATTCTATCTTGAGCTCCTCAGTGCTTCACGTAGCTGTTAGTCCTGGATGTGAGCTTTTAGTCGTAGTTATCAGGACTGCTGCAGATTTTTGAAAAGTTTGACACAATCGGCCATCAGAATAATTTGTCATTGATATTGAATGATTTTTATTAAAGATACAGGTCATAAATATCAAAAATAAGGCTCGGTTAGTGGCCAAATACAATATAAAGATAGACCTTTTGTAAGGAAACTAGGAACTATGGAGGGCAATGAAGGTGGCTTTTACCCACAGGGGACCACTAATTTCTGATAATTAAAAACTAAACATCAATACAATACAAAAACTCTTTATTGCACAACAAGGATACATTGTTATATACAAAGCAATTACAAGAAAAATAAACTTGCGCAAAGGCACATCCACGAGATAAAAGAGAGACTAAAGGAAAAATAAGCTAAATTGAATTCAATACCTTCTGTATATTTTTCTATGCTGCGTTCATAGTCCCTTACTTTATACGCTTCATTCCCAACAGTCTTCAACTCCTCAGCAATGACCCTCCGTTCTTGTTTCTGGTCGTCTGTGAGATCCACCTCGGCATCTTTGAGAGATTCCTCATCTATGGACTCCGAGTCACTCTCTGTATCTTTGTCTCTTGTTGTTTCACCATCATCAAGTTCTGCTTCTTGTAGGGGCTCATCTAAAAGGAAATTTTTAAATTAACTGTTTTCCTCTAGCTAAAAAATCTGCCATCTTTTCCACTTATTTGCTTGCCATCTTTAACATTTATTTTTATTATATCTAATATTAGTATGGATGGATTTAGTTCCTTGCCATACATATAACATAGACAGAAATTTAAATACCGACTAAAGAGTTGCTTAAGTAATCGTAAAGTCCCACTTTTTAGTGAGATAAATTTATTAGTATTGTTGTTGTATCTATTCAAGGAATCTAACTTACCTATGCTCCTCTCTACCACTTCTTCGTTGGTAGATCTAATGTTTTCAGCAGGTGATCCAGGGTTTATTGAGAATTCCGTGCTTTCGCCATCAGTATTCAATCTTAATTCCAAATCTTTTGTCAAGTCTTCCACAACCTGGGAGGCATCTTCAGTAGAACACCGAGTGCTTTGCAATCGCTCTGACATCGTATTTGATTTACTACCTACTTTGGGCAAAAGTATGCTCACATTCAACAATTACACTTTTTTAATTATATTAGGTACCGGGCCCAGCAGCAAATGAAAAAAATCCAAGTATAAAATTAATTCAATTTATTACAACATGAAACTCAACGAAAAAGAAATCACTTTTTGTTTGATTGATTGATTTGATTTGCAAATTTGCAACAATGTAGTTATTAAATTGACATTGACAATTGATTCATGCTCATGTCTTTTAGTTTTTTCGATATGGCTTTTACTTAATGTATTTAGCCATTAGGTAAAGTTTTTCAGTCAAGCAAATTAAATAAAGCAAGTTGTCCACTCCAAGTTAGGTCGCATCTGCTGTTGCTTAACTCGCGTAATCGTCACCAACAATCACGTCCCGCTAAGCTATCTAGCTAGCCACTTATGTGCAGTATTTACGAAGTTTAAAATAGTTTGTCAGGTTGTCCCAATTAAAAACATTATCATGATTACCCTATTAAAAATAGTAGATTCCTCCACTATTTCTATCTTTTTGCTCAGGTTTTAGGTTAAAGAGTCCTGTTTAATATATTAAGTCCATGATGATACGAAAGAATCTGACATTTTGGGCTGTAATACATTTGACCATGGACTTAGTATTTTAAACAGGACTGAGTACTTCTGCAAATTTGCATAGAGGCACAGACATATAAGACGTAAGCAGACGGAAGGTATGCTATTATTTAGCGTAACAAAAACACACACATGTAAAACTATGCAAGCCAGGGCTGTATCTAGGTTCTCTGTGAAAGCTGTTTACGATCATGCTCCCCATGGTTTCAAGAAATGTATGAATGTTGTGTGGTGTGCATGATTTGATCATTTGTAGGGTATTCTACTCGATTATTTTTTTAGTATTCATATCCATTATTTGAATACCTCAATTCGAAAACAAAGATTTTTTAATGCGGTCAAAAATCAAAAAAGTGTTATGTAATTTTTTTACGTACCATTGCTGGACAAAGGTGGAAGACCCACTACGTGTTTCTATCCAAATCCACACTATCCATCCATACTAATATTATAAATGCGAAAGTTAGCCTGTCTTTCTGTTACGCTTTCACGGCCAAACCGCTTAACGAATTTTGATGAAATTTGGTATGAATATAGTTGAAGACCCGGGGTCAAACATAGGTTACTTTTTGACGCAAGTGGAGCTGCGGGAAACAGATAGTAAGTTATAAGCCTTTGAAATCCTGTGTAAGGGGAAACTGTCAAGAAACAAGAAAAGGACGCTCTTAGGATGCAGTGACGTCACTGACGTCAGGTTTTGTGCGTACAAAAGAGATAACAAGACATCCTCACCATGCTCCCACTTTTCTTTGTTAGAAAACTTTAACTGCTGCTTACTGCTTTAATTCAATGTTTTCCTTTAAGGTATCTTTTAGTGTTTGTCTTGGTCTATATAAAAATAGTCCAAATGTCAAGTAGCCTATTGGGTTAAAATTGAAATTTCAAAAACAAATAAGACAGTTGAAATAAAAATATCAATACCATACTTAACAAAATATTTATTTTCAAAACATATTTTCGTATGAAAAAGAGAATTGTTAACAATTATGACTTTGTATGATTAAACATCCAAAATGTATCAATGCTACTAACAAACATATGCATTTGAGAAAAATAACTGAAGTTATTAAAGTGCTTATAATATAAAAATTGCTTTATAAATCGTGAGCATTTTCCGTCTTACTAAATTGACACTAATAGTAACAGTTTTTTAAGTAATTTCTCTTAGTCATATAATTCTCTTTTGATTCATATTTACATCTTATAACAACGTAAAATGTCATTACAATTTTGATACGTATATGAACATGATTTGTATCTCTAATTTTTTACAAAAAACGATAGAAATATTATCATTTTAAAAATAACTTTAGAAAACCCTATCATTTCAATGATATGGTAATTTGACCAACCTTACATTTGCCAAACTATTTTAAAAATTACTTTTAAAGTAATCATTTGACAAAACATGGATTTTACTAGTGAATGTTTTTGCAAATATTGCAAATGCTAAATTAAAATTATAAAAAATAATACTTGACCGAGTTGTTGTACATGACTTACAGAGTACTCTAGGCTCCGAAGCGTAAGCTGACAACGCAACTAGGAATACACACTAGAATGATGATGATGGGCCGTACGCCTGTTTGCCTACTTAGTTGTATTTTACATGCACAACATACATTATTATTTCAAAACAGTCTTTTCATCAACTGTTTGTATTTGGTCAACACAAAGTTTGTATTTACATATACTCTGGGCTAAAGTAATATTAAAAAAAAAAAAAAAAAAAAGAAAGAAAAATCTAATAATTGAGCATGTTAATTTTGTATGCATCATACACTTACATTGACTTTTTCTGTTGTACTGGAATCAACAAATACAGACTTATTTTGTACATCTTGAAATATTCTTGTTCCGGATATAGAACGTTTCCTTGTTGATGATGTGGTCGGCTCACTGGATATATTTTCTTTATTCTAAAAATAAATAATCGAAAATAAATTAAAAGTATATGTAAACACCCAAACAGAACAGAACAGCAACTCTCTATGTGACAATGACATTATCTACTTATGCACGGAGACTATTCACATGAGTTCAAATAATTTACATCTGCTGTACATTATTGACTAACTCTTGCTGCAACATCAGTTTCATTTTGTATCTAGGATATACTAACACATTATCTGTACCCCAATTGTCATATCAAACAGTTCCCTAACATATCAAATTAATTAATGTTCATAGAAGAGTAACAAAAACATCTATTCTTGCAAACTTTCACATTTTACGCCAGTAGGATTATAAACATTACATTAAATCTACTATTAGTATACTCACTTGTGAATCTAAAGGGGTCTCATCAAACAAAGTAGTAATAGCTTGAGAACGGAGTCTTGTACGGGTATTACCGACATCTAAAAGGTGTTTTTCAAAATGCTCTGAACACAGTAAACTGCTTGAACTTGGTTGCCAATCTTGAAGTTTCATATTTTGTAACCATGCATTCCTTAAACTCTTATCTTTTGGAAACCTACAACAAAGCCAACTTGTTTACTTTTTTTTATAAGCACCAAAATATTGGACGGTCGGGAAGAAAAGAAAGAGGGTCCCGGAATTTGAATATTTTTTCTTCTCATAAAGTGTTGCTTCTGTCAATAGATAACCCTAACCTAACCTACTTTCTGTCATAAAGTCTTCTATTAACACTTAGTCGCTTCTGTCTAATATCTCAAGAACGGTGCATGAGACGACTTCAGTCAATACACAGAGTCAATAGGACATTTTCTGCTCGTCTGACAACTGTATCTATTTCCAGTAAGAAACGGTGACCTTAAGATGGGCAATATGGGGATTAAAAAATTCAAAAAAGAATCTAAGTCCTAGACTCGCTTTTGTAAACATATCTCGAGAAGGGTGCGTTGAAAGACATCAGTCAATATGAAATTTTTTGTTCATTTAACACCTTTCTACCTATTTCCAGTAAGAAATGGGGCCAAAAAATTTTTTTTTTTAATTCTGGGCCCTCTTTTGTAAACCCTAACCGTATTACGCCTTTAAAAGGTATACGATATTGTTTTCCACATCTTGTTCTTTGTAATGCATAAAAAATTAATAAGATATAATTATTGTAAATGTAGGTACTAAGTCCGTCACTTATGTGTAAAGGAGTACTTGAAATGTCAACATAATTACCAGTTGATTCATTTTGAAATTAAATGCTATTTTCCGTTTTATTTCGTTTATTATTTGTTTCCAATAGTATGTTTGATTAAATAATCTAACATAAAAACAGGGAACTATAATAAAAACGCATAGATAAAGTAAGAAAGGCACCCAAAACCGCAAGAACAAAACAAAGAAACCATAGTTACTTACCGATGGAAAGTCGATCCGGGTGTTTTGTTATAGGTTGAATTTTTACAAAGATAGGCACTGCACTTCACTATTGTTATAAAATGTTAACAAGTGAAATAAATAAATAATTTTCGGAATAATTAATTATTTTCACCGATCCAACAGCGTAGCTTATACACATCAGAAAATGGCGTCACGGCCAAAAATTGCCACGCTTCGCAAGGTGTCTATGAGTGAGTGAATGTTGCTACAGGTGTAAAAAAGAGATATCGCCATATAGATTCGGATACGTGTGAACAGGACAACAATTACTAGCTACATAAGTATAGCTAGTATCTTATGTTCCGTCTGTTAACGTCTTAAATGTCTGTGCATATAGGCAAGACCGAGCCAAGCGAGATAGAAATAGTAGTAGAACCTGTCTCTTTCTACGTTGGTACTTGTGCAAAATAAGGTGACCACGCTCCTCTGGAAAAAAAGGGTAAAGGTGGTACATGCTTTATGCAGTTTTTTTTTAAAGACACATTAAAATGTTCCGAGTGCGGAGGTGCTAGCTAACCTCACAAGTTATTGTTCTGTGCAAACTTTACGGAAATTGGAGTCTAGTCTAGTATTGGCTCCCTTGGGGAAGACTACGAAACTTTACTAGTGTCCTCTGCTTCACTAGACAAGCAAGACTGAACGTAATACGCCAAGCGTTGTCCACTGCAAGTTAGGTCGCACCTGCTGTTGTTTAACTCGCGTAATCGTCACCAACAATCACGCGTGGTCACCCTATTTTGCACATGTACCAACGTGATAAAGTTTGTATTTGCTAGAAAGAGACAGATTCTTTCACTATTTCTATTTCGCTTGGCTCGGCCTTGCCTCTATGCAAATTTGCAGATATACTCAGTCCTGAGTCCTGTTTAATATACTAACCCCCGTATTCTTAAAACCTCAAGGATGTCCTTCACTCAAACTCATTGGAGAAAGCCTAATGGAAGTCCTCGAAATCTCCTTGAAAATGACATTCGCATTTGGTTGGTTGAGCAAACTTCAATGAGGATAGACACAGGTTATAATAACAATCCGAAGCACAAAAATTGAAAAATACAAAAGAATAGAGTTTAAAATAAACAAATTATGTAAGGCAAAAATTGACAAAAAAACTGATTTATAATCACTTTCGAGGCCGCTTCACGGTACCTCTCGACCAACCTTATATTTGACAAGGCCAATCTCCATCATTCCCTTTTTATCCAAAATCCTTGAACGTATTGTCCAATATCAACTTCAACTTTTCCTATCTAAAAATGGCTTACTCAACCCTTTACAATCTGGTTTCCATTAGGGTCATAGCACGACTACAGCACTAATTAACATTACAAAAGATATACGCTCTGGTATGAATGAGCACTTTATAACAATGCTTACTTTATTAGATTTCAGTAATGCCTTTAATTCCGTTGACCATGATATTTTGCTGGCTACAATGAGTTTTCTCAACATATCTCCGACGGCAATCGGTTGGTTTAATTCGTACCTGTACGGGCGCCGGCAGCAGGTTCATATTAAAGAGACATACTCTTCGTGGTGTGACACTACTGCGGGTTAAAATAAATAAATAAATAACTCTTTAATGCACTAAATTGTAGAAAGTACATGAATATTATTATTATCTATGGTACAAAGCCGGCCTTATCGCTAGAGCAATTTCTTCCAGGCAACCAACAGGTAGGACTTCATGATATGAAACAGGAAGGTAGGCGCAAATTAACAATTGTAAAAAGTGAAACACCAAGTGAAGTGAAGTGTACCTCAGGGCGGCGTACTTTAACCTATCCTTTTTGTTACTTTTATAAACTCCATTACCGTAAACCTTCAATGTTCATACCACCTATACGCCGACGATCTTCAAATTTATACACAAGCTGAGGTTGAAAATTTTTCTTCGGCTAATAATACCACAAATGCTCATCTCAGTGCTATATCGGCTTGGAGCAGGAATCATGATCTCGTTGTTAACCCTTAGAAAACGCAGGCGATTGTCATTGGCAGCTCAAGCATGACATGCAAGTTAAACTATGCTGACTTACCCAAACTCACTTTTGACGATGCTGTTATACAGATACAGCTGAGTGCGTCACTAAGACGACTTAAAAAATTTCTTCCTTTTCGGACCAAAGTTATGCTTGCCCAGTCTCGAAACTATTGTATATATATCAGTATTGTATATATCAGTCAGTGTCAGCCTCTTTCCTATCCTTGATTACGCGGATACCTACCTACCTTACCTAGATCTGACTGAGGAGAAACTTAATAAGCTCGAGCGTCTTTAAAATTTCTACATCATTACAGAACTCGAGTGACTGCCAATTCGACGTCGCCGCGACTGGCATACCCTTTCATTGCTTTACTCTATTCTTTTTAATCCCTCTTTCCCTCAATATCTAAAAGATCGTTTTGTGTTCTGTAGTAAAGAACAAAATAGAACACGCAGCTCGTGTAACCTACGGTTGGTAACACCTGTCCACTTTACAAAATTTTTTTCCCCCTCGTTTACTGTCAAACCAATCCGTTGGCTAGTAAACTTTTTCATGAAAATGTCTAATTCGTAAACCATTTCGAGGAATAGGCTTAAGGAACAGATAACATTAATCAGATCTTTAGATAAGCAAGTACTTTTAAAGAAAATCGCAGAAAACCCAATGACTTTCATTTTTTAGCAAAGTTAACGTATGACGTAGCCGGATAACTTCCGATTCACATTTAATTTTTTAGGTTGGTAGCACAGGGTAGTGAATAAATATTTTTTGTTTGGTAGCGCTAATTAGGCGCTTCACGTACTTGTCACCCATGTCAAATGTCATCTCTGTTCAAGTAAACATAACCCTTAAATAACCTAACTACATCTTCATTACATTATTACAGAGGGACGGCAGTAAAGTCCAATAAACAGGCCAATAAGCAATAGATACGAGAAATGGGGTAGTTATCTAGACATTTGGCGATTGTAAACATACAAGAAACCAACTCGCGGCTCGCGGTCCATCTTGACTTTGACATTTGACACTGACATACATATTTTTTAATACCTTAGTAATTTTTGCTTTCTTGCAGTTCGAAATGGCCATTATAGCTGCGTGACGTCATCGCTATAAAATCTTTAAAATTAAATAACACAATAAATATAATTTTAAGAATTTTTTCGTTTAAATTGTATCTCCGAAATAGTCTATTCTATCAATAAATTATATAAAATACACAATTTATTTTTTAGTTGACTAGCCAATTGGCTAGTCAACTAATTATATTGTTATTTAATTTTAAAGATTTTATAGTGATGACGTCACGCAGCTATAATGGCCATCTCGAACTGCAAGAAAGCAAAAATTACTAAGGTATTAAAAAATATGTATGTCAGTGTCAAATGTCAAAGTCAAGATGGCCCGCGAACTGCGAGTTGGTTTCTTATTTGTTTACAATCGCCAAATATCTAGGTAGGTACCCCATTTTTCGTATCTATTGCATATTGGCCTGTTGATTGGACTTACTGCCGTCCCTTCATCCGTTGACATCTGATTTTTCAATAATTGGACACCGATTCTTCAATAAATGTATGAATGAATGTAATGAAGATGTAGTTAGGTTATGTTTAATTGAACATAGATGACATTTGACACCGGTGACAAGTACGTAAAGCGCCTAATTAGCGCTACCAAACAAAAAATATTTATTCACTACCCTGTGCTACCAACCTAAAAAATTAAAAGTGAATAGCCGGAAGTTATCCGGCTACGTCATACGTTAACTTTGCTAAAAAATGAAAGTCATTGGGTTTTCTGCGATTTTCTTTAAAAGTACTTGCTTATCTAAAGATCTGATTAATGTTATCTGTTCCTTAAGCCTATTCCTCGAAATGGTTTACGAATTAGACATTTTCATGAAAAAGTTTACTAGCCAATTCTCTTCCGGTCACCATTCGTCGCGCTCAAACACTTCCCGTTTATAAGTCACTTGATAAAGCCCATTTCCGATCTGCTATATGATTCTGTTAACAACTTCTTACCATACCATTCGAACCGCTTGATAAACTTGTGTCTTGTTCGCAATAAGTATTGTGCAATACTTGTGTCTACATATGTACTTTATATGTATACATCACAAACATATAAGACGTACACAGACGGAACATAAGTTAATAGTTATACTTATGTAGCAAGTAATTGTTGTTATCCTTTTCTCACGTATTCGGATCTATATGGCGATATCTCTTTTTTACACCTGTAGCAACATTCACTCACACATAGATAATAAGCTGCGCGTGGCAATTTTTGGCCGTGACGCCATTTTATAATCTACGGTGTTGGATCGGTGAACACTAAAAATAATCCACACAACATTCATATATTCCTTGAAATCATGGGGAGAATTATAGTAAACATCTTACCCTAGACTAGATACAGCCCAGGCTGCATAGTTTTGCATGTGTGTGTTTTTGCTACGCTAAGTAATAGCATACCTTCCGTCTGTTTACGTCTTATATGTCTGTGGTATACATATAGAACACATAATTTAATAGTCTATATATTTATTTTTTAAATATAAATTAATGTATATATTCTTTTTTTTTACATGTCTGCACCATACCCATGTTATTTTATTAAATCCTACCCGTTGGTTGCCTGTAAGAAATTGCTATAGCGATAAGGCCGCCGTTGTACATTGCAAATCTCTTAGGTAATTTTAATTTATTGATGCAATAAAGAGTTATTTTATTATTATTATTGACAGTTCGATACTCACCTCCAATGAGGAATCTCCGTAAGTCATGGAAGCTTGTGACTATTAATCATACCAATGAGTGGGAGTAAGGTCGAGTCCAAACTCGTTTACCCAAGTAAACGTTTGAGAATATGAGGGTTACACCCATATTCTTAAACCTTCACTCATAGGAAAACAAGGACTATCTAACTTTGATACTATTGATAGTTTTGAAATTTTTGATAGTTTCGATAGACCTATCGATTGTTCATCTGATTTTTGAGGTCACGATAGTATAATGCTACTATCGATTGACTATTGATATCGCCCAACACTAGTGTAATGTCATCTGTCTGCTGTCACGTCGTTCATATTAGTGTTGCGGAACTACCCATAGTTTCACTATCGATAGTTTTCCTCGAAGACTATTCAGGATATCGATAGGACTATCGATTGTATCGTCACTTGTAATAGTATTGATAGTATCCATAGACGTTTTTGAACAATACTTTTGGAAAGACCAATACTATCGATAGTTTTAGGTCCAATAGTATCGATACTATCGATAGTATTGCAAAAACTATAAAAATTACCCCAATCGTACCAACAGTATCGATAGTTTTGCGCTATCGATTGCCAGTAATTTTTGGATTATATTGTAAGTCAACCAAAGCTAAGTATGAAGCTTCCGATATCATGGTCATAAATAGTATTATTTTTAATTTGCAAAGTTTCGCGAGCATTTAGGAACTTTCTCAAGCATAGGAACTTATAGGAACCTTTCCGTGTAATTTGGAAACTTTCCCGGGCAATTTGAGAACCTTCCCGAGCAGTTTGGGATCCTTCCCTACTAATCTGGAAACATTTCCTAGGAACTCTTCCAAGCAATATGAAGACCTTCCCGAGCATTTTAAAGGACTTTCCAAGCATTTAATAAACCTTCCTGACCATTTTGGGAACCTTCCCGAGAAATGCGTGAACATTCTCAAATGTAAGAACCTTCCTAAGCATTTTTGTGAACCTTCCCGAGCATTTCAGGAAACTTCCTGAGCGTTTAGGAACCTTTCCAAGCAATATAAAAACTTTCAGACCTTCTCGAGCATTCTGAAGACCTTTCCAAGCATATAATGAACCTTTCAGAGTTTCTATTTAAAGGGGAAAGTTCCCGGGAAACAAAACTTAATGTTCTCAAAACAACAGGAATGTTGAATTTTTTTGGAAATAACAGTATATTGTACAGGATACATAAATAAAAATAAGTATACTAGGTGTGATAAAAACTGAAATTAATAAATAATTCCTTTAAATTCCTATCGATAATATCGATTCTATTGAAACCTGGTAATACTTTCGATAGACTATCGATACTATTGGTTTTATTGCAACTATCAATAGGCTATCGATAATCGACTATCGATAAGCAACACTAATTCATTTCATTTCATTCATAAAAATTCCGAATACTTTATTAGCAGGTTACGAATTTTTGTTGAATTATTTAATTTTTAAATATAAATTAGGTATAACTCAACTCAGTAGATAGGTACCTATTATAATAATAGGTATAATTTTCTGATCCCTATTGTGGACGCAAGAATAAAATAAGGCCGTGCTGGATCACGATATGAAACGGATTAAGATTGCGATCAGGACTGAAATTTTGTAATATTGCTATTATTTTATCGGACTTCGAGGTGATACAACGTCACATTATCTACATCTGTAATCTGCACATTGACATTATCAAAATGTTCTTCAGAAGTTTAATGAAAACTGTAACCAGCAAAAGTCAATTAATCAAAATTAACTTTGGCACAACTTGTCGTTATTACAAGAATATCAGACCATTATCTACTACGAAGTTGGATTTGAACCCAGAAAAGTAAGTTTTTGGAATAAATATAGAGTAAAGTGACCAAAACTGGCTTACAGTTTCGTTGGCGTGGTGTTCATGATCAGAGATTGCTTCAGCGATAGATCTGACTATGTTTATCACTGTTTTTGTATGATCTGTGGAGGAGCTTTCAAACTTGTGACTGGTGGTAAGTAGAGTAGGTAGTAGTTACCACCACCAATTAGCAGAAGAATAGGTGTAAAATACTATAAAAGTAGTCAGTCTTTAAAGATGAAATGTATTTTAAATTGTTGACAAATATTGCATGCCTATCTCTTTTCGTGAAATGTTTCCTACAAAAAGGGTTGCCTGTAAGAGATTGCTATTGCGATAAGGCCGCCTTTGCACACCATTATGTCTACATGTACGTGTCTCAAAATTGTATTTTCCTGGTGCAATAAAGTGTTTATTATTATTATTTTTAAAGTCGTCAAAGTGAATTAACAAATAATCTATTAGTAGCTAAACACAGAACCAGTTTTGTGTCATGCTCAATAATCTAACCGCTTAAAGAAAATTGAATTTCTTATTGTAACATTGGTCAGTCCAATCTATGTGCTGTTGGAATGACCTAATTGCTCTGTCTGCTGCACTATTAAGGATTTGGAGGAGGCAAACAACAGAGCAGTCATCATTATCATCATCAGAAATGGGTCTACTGCATAAATTTTCTATTGAAATAAGTACCCTTGTACATATTCGATTTTTACATTGTTTTCAACTTCCCTTTCATAAATAAAAAAAATAAATGTGACAAACATGTACCTAAATATTTTGCATGCTTCTGCCACCAGTTAGTTCATGCAAACTATTGCCAGCACCCACCCACTACTGTTAGTCCCAACATGCTCGCCACTATTAGGTTGCACATGCGATATGTCACAAAAGTGGGACTCACACAATATCAACAAGTGGAATTATTTTTGTCCGATATTGAATGATTTTCTTAGCTGTTGAATGTGTTCATTCGACATAATATATGTCATACATTTAATATATAGGGCTCCTGATATTTCTTCGGTGGTTCAAATTATATGAATGAAATTGTTTATTTTCGAAGTAGGATATTAAAGATAGCTGTTATTTCTAGTAATATACTTTTCCACACTTTGCCCACTGGCATAGGCCTCTAAGTCCTTCCACTGTCCTGTGCTTTCCTGGTCCACCCTGCAACTTTCTTAATGATGTCTTCCTATCTATGAATTGTCCCTTGTATCGGACTTAAATTAAGCTTACCACCACTCCCGTGCTAGTGGAGTAAAAACTGGACAAACCCCACTGCAGCATATTCTTTAAAAAGTCAATTTCCAAAAAAAAAAAACATTTTTTAAATACTAGCTGACCGGGCAATACCGCTTTCGAATATATTCACCTTTTAAACCTTCCCTGGACTTCCACAAATAATTCAAAACCAAAAATAGCCAATTCGGTCCAGCCGTTCTCGAGTTTTAGCGAGACTAATGAACAGCAATTGATTTTTATATATATAGATTTTTTAGGGGTCTATAATACACCTTGGTCTTTTTATTGGCTTGAATGCTCTGATGATTATGCAATATTTCTCAGTGTCATTATTATGTAGGTACATGTGTTTTATTCCAACATAGTGAAAAAATCCTAGACCTATGGATTTCGCAACAGTTTTTAATAGTGGGCATAGATGTAAGAAATATGCAGATGGCGCACCATTAAATAGTAAAGTGAAGCTGAAATAAATAGGTATGTCAGCTCCACGTCTCTCTCACTTGTCAGGAACTGTATTGTCACCCGATTCCTGTTCCCTGTTCATTTTCTTCTATGACACGGCTATCTTGGCCAGCAGCTCGGATCCTGTTTTAGCCTCAAAGACATTACAACGCGAGCTTGATGATATATCCAGATGGTTGAAGAGCTGGAGAATCAAAGCTAGTGCATCCAAATCTGTGCATATTACATTCACCCTGCGCAAAGGCGATTGCCCGCCTGTACAGCTTGACGGAACAACCTTGCCTCACAAAGAATGCGTCAAATACTTGGGTCTCCACCTTGACCGGCGCCTTACCTGGATAAATCATGTCAGAACTAAAAGAGAGGAACTCAACTTTCGGCTTAAAAACCTTGAGTGGCTAATCGGACGCAACAGTGTCTTGTCCATTGACAACAAATTGTTAATATACAAAACAATCCTGAAGCCAATATGGACTTACGGCTTACAGTTATGAAGGAAGTTGCAGCAATTCTAGCATTTCGATCATAGAAAGGATGCAGAATGTAATACTAAGATCAATCAGTGATTTGCCGTGGTTTATCAGGAATGACGAAATACACGATAAATTGAACATGAATACGGTCAAGGAAGAAATTCTATTAACAGTTCAAGGATATCGAAAAAAACTGGAGCCACACCACAATCAGATGGCTGCCAAGCTGATAACGCGCGATTACCGGAAAAGACTTAAAAGAAAACATATTATTAGTAGCTGAAAAAGAGTAGAGGTTCACAATGGAGGGCACACCCTATAAAAAAAAGCAAACGCATCTTGCAACACATCTGCTTATAGCTATTTAATAGCTGATTGCAAATAAAAAATATAAAAAAAAAAAAAAAATCTAAACTACTAGTGATAATTAAAGAAATGAGGTATCGTTGGAAAGGTCTTCATATCCGCTGGTTCTTATCTATGTAACGTCATGAGAAATTTACAATAGCGCCATCTAGAGGGCATAAAGTTAGGAACTGAAAAGATAAAATTTTGTTCATGCCTTGTGGGGTATCAAATGAATGGGCTAAATCAGCACATCTCATAAACATATATATTGTTAGCTTTAGCTGCGGGTTTGCATTCTTCTCCAGCACCACATTTCAAAAGCATCTATACGGGTACTGAAAATGGGCAGTCTATCTTCTTTAAAGTCCAGATCCATAAAGGAAGATGGAAAACACCAAAACGACAACCAGTTTCTTCTTTAGATGTATTGAGACATTTCTGCTCTTCCAGATGCAGTCCTAGGGCACCGGTGTATTTCATTTCACCCTTGCGGTCCACCACCATGATCTTGGTTTTGCTTCTATTTATGGATAGACTATGCTCCATGCTGATTGATTCCATCCTGTTCAAGAATGCAGCCATCTCAGTCTCACTGCTAGCTAGGAGTGTAGTGTCTTTTGCGTATCGAAGGTTGGTGATCTTCTGACCCCCGATATTGACTCCATCTTTCCAGTTTTGGCAGGTGCGTCTCATAATATATTCGTCGTAGATGTTGAACAGGATCGGGGAGAGTATACAGCCTTGTCTTACTCCTTTTCTGAATTCGAAGCGATCGGAGTGTACGTACTCTCACAGTGCCTACGTTTCTCAAGTATAAGGACTGTAGCAAATAAATGAGGTGAGAAGGTACACCGAATTCTCTCAGGATGGTCCAGAGGCTGCCAGTTGACACAATTAAATGTCTTGCTGCAGGGACATTGAGGTCATAGGCCGAATCTCGATGACCTGTCTGATGTTAAAGATTTATTCTCTTGTGCCTTTACCCTTAACAAATCCGGCCTGTTCTTGTGGGATTACTAGTCTAAGTAGATTTGACAGTTCAAGATGTGTAGCAGGATTTTGCTGCAATGTGAGATTAGGGCCAGTGTGCGATAGTTGCCGCAGTTTTTGGTGGATCCCTTTTTGTGCAGGAATTGCATCAGTCCTCCGGCCAGTCACTGTGTTGCCAAATGTGGTTGCAGATATTATGCAAAACGTCAACGCCTTGATCGCCCAGAGCCTTGAACCTCAGCCGTGATGTTGTCTAGTCCGGGGCCCTTCTTTTCCTTTAGGCAATATAGATGGTTCTTTCCATAGAATTAGAATTTTTTTGACTATCTTTCTCAAGCGTTTGCCAATCTTCTCCTATATTGGTAGTCGGATTAGGAGTTTGGTCGTACAAGTTTTGTCAGTATCTGCGCCATGTCTCGGCGACATCCTTGAGATCGTGTATCTTTGTTTTCGATCGCCCAGGATTTCGGTTTAGATTTGTTTGAAAGTAGCCTGACTTTCTTAAATAAGTCATATGTTTGGTATTTCAAGGCGTGTGTGTTCATGTCCTGGCAGATGCCATCAATGAAATCGTTCTTATCGCGGCATGCCTATTTGATGGAGTAACTGAGGTCTGAATATTGCTTTCTATTGTCGTCGTTTCGTAAACCCTGAATCTTCAGTGTCTTTCTTTTCTGGATCATTTCCCAAGTTTTTTCAGTTATCCAGACTTTCACCTTGCCTTCGGTATTATGCTGCCTGGTAATAAGTGTGATATCGTCTAAAGCTTTCAAGATTTGGGTTTTGAAGTTGGACCAAAGTGTGTTGGCGTCACCAGAAATACACGTAGAAAGTTGAAAAGTTGTGCTTCGGTTTTGTCACGAAACATTTTTGCTTAATGCTGGGTAAGTGTTTTTAGTTTGGACATAACCCTGCTACTAGTGATAATTAAACAAATGGGGTATCGTTGAAAAGGCCTTAGTTATGTGAGTTATTGATTTTGTATGAGTCATACTTTCCAAACATAGGGCTCTTGATCCCTGCGTGGCGCGACGATTGGGAGGCAGAAAGACGGAGTTGACCACAGAAATAAGATTAGATCGAAGTGCCATGTGTCGGCCAGTTAAGCCTCTCGGGTCTTTACTTTATATGGCGATGCTTAACTTTGCCACACAGGAAACGCCCACATAGCACTTCTGCCTAATCTTATTTCTCTGGAACCAACTCGATATGAATGTAGAGCTGACACACTTTTATTAGCTTTTATTTGCTATTTTGCGGTGCGCCATCCGTCTATTTCTTACATTCATGTAATTTCATACATTGTACTTATGTTTAAAAGAAAAATTGGTCCAACAAGTTTCACATAGTCACGCACGACACGATTCGCCATAATGTGGATGTTTCACGGTGACATTGTATTTCATAGATAAACAGATTTCTTATCACTGATAACTGCTGTTAACGATTTAAGATATTAGTTTCTACCTTTCATTAATTGGTCATAGATATTGTTAACTTTGTAACAAAAAGTATGCATGGGTGTTAAATGGCTTTTTCTACCAGTCTAAACGACTGCATTTTAATTTTTTTCCGTTGCAATTTTAAACTTTACCATTTCCCTATATAATTTTGCTTGTTCTCGAACAAATAAATCCTACTAATAAATAAATACTACAAATAAATTACCTAGAATATATTACTCTGTACAAATACAAATATTGGCAACAGGTGCTGTTCATAATTGACAACCTAGAACCCTATTTTTGAAGTAGTGACTCAAATGTCGAATGAAAATCGTTCGACTCACCCATGACGAATGAAAATTATTCTATATCGAACGAAAATGATCGTTTTACGTGTGTCACACTTTTAAAAAATATATAGCGGCCCTTGAATGCGGCTTAGATGAAGGAACTTTAGATCATATCTTTTTCAATTGTCCTCTGCGGTCTGTATCTCTATATGATCTACTTCCCCGCAACATCCCTCGTCCTGTCAATTTTTCATTTTTACTAACCCTAGTGTTTTCCCCGTTTGTCTCTATTTTGGCTAAATATATTCAGAATAACAACATTTACATTTGAATTCCTCGAATTGTTAGATGTGTTTTCTATTTCTTTTCCCTTCCCTTGGATTTGCTTCTGACTCATCCATTGTTTATAAAATGTCTAAATACTAATATTGGCTAGAAACTTACTAACCCTGTTTGTTGTGTTGTTTTAGGTTACACACTGCCCGCTCCATTCGGACATTTTATCAAAGTGAAACACGTTGCTTTTCCCAACCCAGACATTGGCAAAATCATCGTTTGATTAAACGATGGAGCCATAAAATAAAAATTGAATTGTATAGCGGCCCTTACTATCTGTCACCTCTAATAGCAGAGCTGAAACGCCTGACGTCGTCACTAGAGATGAGCGCCTTCCCGGAAAAAAATCTGATTTAAACCCGGAATTTTTAACAATTCCCGGGAATAAATTGGCATTAATTGTTTTTTCCTTCTTCTTTCCCTTGCATTTAATTCTTTCCCCTCTTAAATTTCTTCCCGCTGCCTATTTCTAGTCGTCACATCTTGTATTGCGCCATCTTGTTTACTCACTCGATTCTGCTTCGCTTTTAGAGGCCGTGCACTCCTTATGAATGAAAAATAGTTTTTTTTTAAAGGTTTTTACAATTAGTAGAAATATTTAAAAACTTTTTCAGAGTAAAAGTAACATTCGTCCTTTACGATGGCAAGCGGCTGGAGACCGAAGCTAAGGCGGGCGATACACTACTCGACGTGGTCGTGAACAACGACCTCAACATCGAGGGTTACGGCGCGTGTGAAGGCACCCTTACATGCTCTACCTGTCATGTTATACTGGCGCAGAAGGATTTTGACAGGTACACTATAGGATAGGAATCCAAAGACAACATGCGATTGTTTTTTAATGCAACTAGGTGGGCATTTCGAGCAATGCTCTGTGTGTCTGGCGACTGCTTACACGCATCCATACTATCCATACTTCCATACTAATATTATAAATGCGAAAGTCTGCCTGTCTGTTACGCTTTCACGGCCAAACCGCTGAACGGATTTTGATGAAATTTGGTATGAATATAGTTGAAGACCCGGGGTCAAACATAGGCTACTTTTTGACGCAGGCGGAGCTTCGGGAAACAGCTAGTACCGAATATATCTTCGTCTGAGCGTGTTTTCATAGTTTCGTCCTCAGCTAACGCTTCGGAGCTTAGGGTACGCTGTAAGTCATGGCCTAGATTTGGTGGCACTAGTAACAACACAATGGTGCGACTGCCTTCAGGAAAACAGACCAACAGGAACATGACTCAAGGTGTGTTAGTGACCAAAAGCACGAAGGAGATAGAAAATGCCAATAAATGGCGACCAATCTAATACAATGACACGCGCAGAGCTACGGGGCGCATCGCGATCGGCTATCGAGCTTCTCATACCGAATATAATATGTGCTATACAAAAATTCAACATCCATACATGGAATCGCGTTAATTCTCTTGTTTACTCCTTAGGAAGTCTCATATAAATTCATTGTTACGCCATCTATCGAGAACTCGAGAAGTTATAAATAAAGATTAATTAACTTTTTAAGACTATATTTATTTTTTTAAACTTTATTGTTCCACAAAGTACACATATACTTATAACAATTGGCGGACTTAATGCTAAGAGCATTCTCTACCAGTCAACCATTGGGAGAAACGGAAAGATAGTTTGGCGCAAAAAAGTTAAGGGGGAAAAATGTACTACTTATAGAGAAATTTTATCAAAAGCTTAAGCTTTTGATTAACTTAAGTTCATACACTACGTAAACATACATAAAACATACACAAATACGGTTTCATTTTAATATATATATATATATATATACATATACATATACCTACACTATATCAACGTGTCGTAGAATTACAGAAAAATTGTGTTAACATTCAGTTGCTTATTTCGACTATTTTTTTAAGCAAGATCAGTTTTAAATTTAAATATTTGCTTCTTGAAGCGCCATTTTGTTTAATCACTAGATTGAAATCAGAGATCTTTGTCTGGATGTCCACTAAACAACGGACTGCAAAGTCAAATGTATGGAAAAAATATGACACTTTTTTTAAATTTCGGTTGCGCAGTCGGCGATTTAAAAGCGTCTACATATAATTTCCATAATTTGACTTCCCTGTTACCGTTGTGACGTGGATATTACAGTAATATTGTCAGCATAGATTTTGAATGTACTACATCGTCACGATATGAATAGGATTTTTTCTAAAGTCCTCTTATGTATCTTCTTTTTTCTTTTTAACAATAAAATTTTAATTGTCGAAGTATTTAAGGCTAGAGTTGCCAACCGTACTATATTATATAGTACTAGTTGTTTCCCGCAGCTCTGCCTGCGTCAAAAAGTAGCCTATGTTTGAAGACCCGGGTCATCAACTATATTCATACTAAATTTCATCAAAATCCGTTCAGCGATTTGGCCGTGAAAGCGTAACAGACAGACAGACTTTCGCGTTAATAATATTAGTATGGATTTTACTATATTTCGGGTCTGCGTACTATAAACTGTTGAACAAAAATATAGTGCGCAAAAATACTATATATTTTCAACACCGAAATATGCAAACAAACAAACCCCTAATTTTAAAAATTTTGTAACGCGCCTTTATACTAACTTTTAGGGGAGATTTAAAAAAATGCTAAAGCTATGATTGCTTCCGAAGTTCTCAATATTAAATTGTCAAGAACAAAATATTATTTTCTATCAAAAAAAAAAACATGTCGTTTAATTTTTGCTATGGGATGTTAATAAGATATATTTAAATAATTTCACTTATTAGGTATTGTTGTTTCTTAAAAAAAGGTTGAGGTCCTTAAATGAAATAAAACAGATATGCTAAGAGAACTAGGACATCGTGAAAAAGATAAGATAATTTCGAAAAATGTGGCAATCAATAAGTAAAATCCCCACAGATAGTTTCATATAAAACATTGTTAAAAATTGCAAAAGGTTAAGTTTTACCTACCAAATAAATAAGTAAGAAGAAATAGGTATATCTTTGTTTTTTTATGTTTAATATTTCCATAAAATTCTATATTTGTTCTTGATAGCTTATTTTGAAAAATACTAATATCGCCAAAAAAAAGTTGGCAACACTAGATACCATAGATACATTCCATTGTTCTCAGTATGAATTCACAAGAACGGCAATGTTTGTAATTTGTTACCACTAAATCAGTATTTATAAATTTAAGTGTTCTTGAATTTATATATTTTAGGGATAAAGTAGAATCTGTTGGACCTTTTCACGCCCTTTTTGAAGGCTCCCATGTTATAGTCACTAGGGAAAACCATGGCAGAGAATTCATTTTATAATCGCAGTGTACCAGGGAGGAAATTCCGTTTGGAGCGTACTGTATGCAATAACATGGGATCCAAGGTAAGGTTTAGGGATGAAATCCCTGACGATGGCGAGAGGTGCGATAGTAAAAAGTGGCTGTTGGCATCGTGTCAAACAATTCCTCCGAGCATAGCCCATTATACAAGCGGTAGAACACGCTTAAGGAGGCGAAGTCTCTCAGTGAGACTCAAAGGCTCAATACCACTTGTGATAACGGGAACTTCGACAATTCTGACAGCGCGTCTCTGTATTGAGTCAAAGGGCTTAAGCTGACATTCAGGCTTTTCGTTAATAAGTCACAACTTTAGGTGTTTTAACCCGACTGCGACAGAAGGAGGGTCATGTTTTGCGGGAGTATGTATGTATAATTGTATGGCACGGTCTGCAGCCTGAACAGCTCGAGGGATTTTAGCGTGAGAGGTGTCGTTAGATTCGTATTTACTGTGATAATAACATTGAGTATATCAAAATAAAAAAAATAAACAGTATTGCGAATGTTTTTTGTTTTTTTTTTTTCAATTTCAAATTACACAAAAACGCAGTCGGGTTTTTTTAGTTTTTTAAATTATCGTTATCTTTTTAAGACCCTGTCTCTTCCATCAGGTTGCCAGAAGAGGCGTGTGACGAGGAGAGAGATATGCTTGATCTCGCTTACGGCCTCACGGACACCTCTCGGCTGGGATGTCAGATCACGCTCACGAAAGACCTCGACGGACTTGAGGTCAATGTGCCTGAGACCATAAACGATGCGAGGAGTTGACGTGTTCATAATATATGGATTAATTTATAGTTAAACACTACTTATCAGCAACAACGTATATATTAAGTAATTGCTCAAATAAATAAGGGGGCCAATTGTCGCGCCTTAAAAGTAAAAGTCAAATTCAAGATTACTTACTCGGGAAAAATATACAATACAAAATATTGCCTACACACATACAGAAACAAATAATTGTACAAAAGTAATTACAAAAGCACATATGGAGCAAAGACGGTGGTTGACTACTGATAACCTCAAACTCCGCCATGTTTTTTGACTAATTGTATTCGTTTTTGAATCAAGGCGAGATAAGGCGTGTCGTATAAGGCCCTCTGAAGGTTCTCAACTCGCATGTATATATATATTTTTTTAAATCAAATCGTTTACCACATAACTTAATGATGGAACTGATGTTGGTTATTATGGTCGATCAATCCAATACCGACTTTGTCTGTGTAGACTCGTTCATGGACACGAAAATTTTTGTGTGTTTGCGCAAATTTCGTTTGCATGGTTGATCCAAAGTCAATTTACAGTTTGTTAAGTTTTGTACCAGTCTATAGTTAATCCCGTGTTGATGTCACACTATATATAATTTATTGTTAATTTAATAAAATATTAAATCAATGTTGTTTTGTTGAGAAAAATAGCTAATTTTTCTTTGTATCAATGAGTATATATCAAATAGGTAAATAAAATAAAATGTTATCAGAAATCAGCCCAAGTTTATTTATTTTATTAAACCAATAGGTAATTTGCCACTTTTAAAAAAAGGTATTTTTGAAAAGTACTGACGCAAAAACGGCGAGTTGAATGATGAGAGTTTCAATCGTGAGTCGATCCATCCAAATGCTATGTATTATAATACGTGGGGCGCACTATAAGTTTCCGGAATTAATATGAAAAAATACTATTAAAGGTACAAAATTAATTTATTGTTTTTCAAAATAATCTCCCTTGGCGTCTATGCACTTTTTCATTCGATGAAACCAGTTTTGAAAACTTTTGTGCCACTCTTCTGTGGTGACCTCTGAAACGTGTTTTTCATACTCCTCGACAGCCTCTTCTGGTGATGAAAATCGTTGACCGCGTAATTGGTTCTTAATTTTTGGGAACAGAAAAAGTCACAAGGTGCCAGGTCGGGACTGTATGCAGGATGACTCATGAGTTCTACATTTTTCGCCTTCAAAAAGTCGTTTGTCTGTCTGGCCGTGTGAGAACTAGCATTGTCGTGGTGCAGGATGATACGGCGTTTACCGTTATTTTTACGGAGTTCGTCAATAACTTCCGGCAAACAAATGGTCGTGTACCAGTCACTATTCACTGTACGACGATTCTCTAAAGCGACAGTAGCCACGTGTCCAGTTTTATTAAAAAAAGAAGCAATCATCCGCTTAGATGCACTTTTCACGCGCGCCACTTTGGTTGGTTTCGGCTCATCTTGAAAGACCCATACGCTCGATTGCTGCTTTTTTTTGGGATCGTAGCAATAAATCCATGTTTCGTCACCCGTTACTATGTCCCACACCAAATTTGACGCACCTTCGTTGAATCTGGTAAGCATGGCACTGCACCAAGTGACGCGGTCCGTTTTTTGAGCCTCGGTCAAGTTGTGTGGGATCCACCGCGAGCACAGCTTTCTCACACCCAAATGTTTGTGTAGGATTAATTGTATTTGACTCATGCCTATTTCTAAGGATGCGCGAATTTCATGGTAGGTCACATGCCTGTCTGTTTCAATCATACGGCGCACAGCATTGATGTTTTTGTTGGTCAAGCGGTGGACGGCCGACCATCGCGAGATTCGTCACTGAGATTGATACGACCACGCTTGAATTCTGCAAACCAGCTATAAACAGTTGTCTTGCATGGTGCTTCATTGCCAAAAGCTGTTTCAAGCCGAGCGATGCTCTGTTGAGCTGTAAAATTACACTTAAAATCGTAGAAAATCATACTACGAAAATTTTCCCGAGTTAAATTCATGTTGATGCAGACACACAATTTTTTAAATGGCGCCACAAGGTAAAAACAAAAGACAGTCAGATGAAACAAACTGCATTCTAAAGAGTTCTATTTTCAAATGTTGCAATAAATTTTTAAATATTGTTTATGTAAGTGGCCAGTTCCGGAAACTTACAGTGCGCCCTATGTAATACTTATTAGAACTAAGAAGTATGGATGTACTTCATTAGATCTAATTATGGTGTCGGGTTTTCGAAATAGTCTCGCGGCCTAAGACACAGAATAGGCTACTTGACTGTATTCATACTTGGTTAATATTGATAAAGTAAACAAAATATACACTAAAAAGTAATCGATTCTGAAAACAACAACAAAATTGATTGTTAATTATGGCATTAATTCGATTTTGAAATTTTCTCTAAAAGAAAAGTGGGAGCGTGGTGGGAACGTCTTGCTATCTCTTGTACGCAAGAAACCGAGTGGCAGTGACGTCACACCTCACCTAATCCATCGTTTTCTTGTTTTTTGACAGTTTCCCCTTCCACCGAATTTCAAAGGCTTATAACTTATTTATTTTTGAACGGATTACAAAAATTCTTTCATAATTCTGTTTCTGGAAATAAAAATATTGATATGAAAGAAAAAATAAAAAATTGTAGAATACCCAATTCGGTGAGTCGGGTGATTTACATTCGGCCCTATAGACGTCGTCAAAAAAATTCTATATCTATGGTTCTTTATACCTATTGAGATCTGAGTGAGGTGGAGATGGAAGCAATACCTCATTGTCTCTATTCTGTTATGTTTCATCTTAAGCCACAACATACCCATGGACTTATGGCCATACCACAGATATCTATACTGTCACCCTGTGGCCGAATCGGAAAAAAAAGTCTGACTGTCACTGTCATATTCCTCTCTCAGACAGATGTCAAGTGAAATGTCAAAAACTTTAGATAGTAATAGCTAGTGATGTGCCATGGCTAGTCGGCTATCTGTTAGTTAACTATGAACTATCCGACACTCGAAAAAAATCAAGTCGGAGAACTAGGACATGTACTCGAGTAGTTGGACGATTATTTGAAATACTTCATTGGTTTGGTACTTTACATTACATTATTTTGTTTTAGAGCATTTAAGACCCAAAAACTTACCTAGGTAATTATCATTATAATGATGAATATTATCTTCTTTAGGAAGAAAAATTAATAATATAATAAAATAAATAAATAAGAAGAATAAGATTAGTTAAGTTATAGTAAGTAATATAAAAATCTAACGGTAAACTTAGTCACTAAGTAAGTTTTCGAATCCTGAACTCGAGTACTGTGTATCCTAAATCAATTCTGAACACTCGAGTACGTGAGTACCTATTAGTATTCGAGTTAGCCTGACTCGGCACGGCACGTCTCTAGACGGTACAGCAACCAAACAAACAAAAGTCAACATCAATCAACAAGAAAGAAATCGTACGAAAAAATAGAAGTTACTTTAGAAGCGCCTGATACGCAAATCGAATTTTATTAACTTTTGGCTTATTTTACATCATGAATATCCGAAGTGAAGAAGAACGACAGAAGAATTCATGCCCAAGTCGCGGTCTTGGATTAGCAGCCGCGGCTATAGGTGTGGGGGTTGGGGCTGCCTTGTACTACATCTTTAGCAAAAGGCCTGAAAACCCAGATGGCGAAGGATCTACGTCTAACTGGAGTACTGAACAACCTCATGCTTTGTAAGTTTTCCATTTATATTTCATTTGTCAAATTTTCGCTTTTATACGTTGCAATTCATTTGTAAAATGTTGTAATATAATTTTTTTATTTTCATAACGCTATTGCAATATAACATGCACAATCCAGTAAAAGCCATAAGTTTTTCTTTGCTTATTGATGAAAGACATACAATTATTTAAATTGATTTTAAAACTACCCACCATGTATGTTTGTTTTTAATTTTAAAATGGATTTACCTATGTACTTCAATAATTAATAAATTTTGTAACTATCATTTATTTTTACTTATTGTGTTACAAACTTATGAAATAGTAAATGAGGTAAGATAAACACATTTATTTTTGGGGTTTTATTTGTAACTTATTTTGTGCATATTATGATAGTTAATATCAAGCTTTTTCATATCATGCATGTTCTAATATCATTTTCATATTCACTAGTGATATTCCACTTCACGAAGACTCTGATTCATACACAACCATATCAGAACACAGCACCACAGACACAAGCATGGAGGAGACAGGGGAAGGAGGTTCTGATACAAATTCAAACTTAGAATCAGATTTTGAATCTGACAGTTCAGATTTGGAATTCAATGATTGGAGCGAATATAGCTACGACTCCCCACCAAGTACAGATTCCTTTAGGTCTATTAATTTCATAATCAATAATCTGGCAAATTCAAATTCAGATATAGAAATTTCATCTGATTCTGAAATCGGAACGGAGTGGGATGTCACAAATTCTTCATTAGATATGCCTGAAGATGTGAGGTCACCAATGTTATTGTTTTTCAATCGGTTTCGTAGGCCAACGCCGAGGAGGGAGAGAAAGTAAGTTTTTCAGTACACATTATAAGAATATCTATTAAATTAAATGTCAATCTTGTTGTGACAGTCTTTTGCCAAGTACACCCACACCCGTATTCTTAAACTTTCCTTGAAAGTGACATTCTTAACTTAGCAACCAACTTGAGCAAACTCCAATGAGGAACAACACAGGTTATAATAACAATCCAAAGCACAAAAATTGGAAAATTAACTAGGCAAAAAGTGGCATAAGCTGGTTTATAACCACTTTTGAGGCCGCCTCAAGGTTCCTCTCGACCAACCTTATATTTGACAGTTCGATACTCACCTCCAATGAGGAAACTTCTTAAGTCAAGGAAGCTAGTGACGACTAATCATACCAACGAGTTGGGAGTAGGTTGAGTCGAGTTTGAGCAAATGTTTGAGAATATGGGGGTCAGTCTCTACACCTAAATTATAACTGTCGTATTTTTATAAACCATCTACCAAAAACAATTTTCGACTCGAACAAGCATTTACCACTAGCTTTTCACCGGCTTTACACATGTATTTAACCACTTAGGAACAAAAACATGTTTTTCCCCATATGATTGCGTTCTCCATAATATGAGAGTATGTGAAATTTCAGAATATTCAAGTTCAAGTTCCTTTATTTGCATAAATGTAGGTAGATACAAAGTTGACAAATAAGTTACAGGTAACTTAGGAGTTCCAATACATTTTACCTTAATAAGGTGTACAAGTACAAATATGCGTTGTCTTATATAATTATACTAAAGAACGTTATTATACTAAAAATTACAAATTATTGAATTTGAATTATATAACAAAATTTATTGAATCTATTTAAATGTCAAAGTAAAATTTTAATTTCAACATTAATTTAAAGCCCACCAAGTATTTGTCAAAAATAAAAATCTCATTAACATTATTGTTCATTCTATTGTAACTAGCTAAAATATCTTTATCTATTTTTTTATTACTAGCTATTTCCCACAGCTCTGCCCGAGTCAAAAAGTAGCCTATGTTTGACTCCGGGTCTTCAACTATATTCATACCAAATTTTATCAAAATCCGTTCAGCGGTTTGGCCGTGAAAGCGTAACAGACAGACAGACAGAATTTCGCATTTATAATATTAGTATGGATTGGTTCAGTATAGTGTGAAGGAATAAAGGCTTAAATAAAAAAATTGCGTGAAGAGGTGAGAAACCAACTCACTTTTTGTTCATTATATTAGTTTTGATACAATTACTATAGTTAGATAGTTACTAGCCCAAGGACAACTGCCATATTTGGGGCGTAGATGCCATAATTCAATAATTTTAGTTCAATCTGCTTGAGAATTAATTATTTTTTCAAAATAATGTTACAGTGTGGCAGGCATTGTAAGCAATAAGTAGTTTAGATAACTATTCTGTTGATTTGAAATACTAATCTATGTAAATGTTTTCTATTTAACTTTGTTTTTTGTCGAACTAACCCTATTTATGTTAAATTTGAAAATGTTATTGTTGTCGAATGCCAATCATAGTGTTTTCATCAAATGGCCCTAACTAATCATCAAACTGACTGAAATATAAAATATACATTGACTATTATTGCCGTAAATATTTACAAGTCATATTATTAATATCGGTTTTGGTATAATATATATATATATATATATATATATATATATATATAAAGAAAATATAGTACGGCCAGTTTTATTTCGCTTCGATGTATTGACGTATTTCCAGATTACAGATAAGATTTTCATATTAATACAATAAAAAAAATAATATATAAATACGGCTTTGGCATGTAGGCTATCCAATTCATGTGATGTCTTTGTAATGTATAATTCACACTTGTGAAAATATTTTCTTTTATCAAATTGTAAACTTGAACTTAATGGAAACCTGCTCAAAACATGTTTATCCAATGCATGCAAAACCATTAAGTAATATTGCATACTTCTCGCATGGAGAGTGTGTTAAAACCACGGAGCAATTACAAAGAGGAGATGCCGTAATAAGCCTTTTTGTATGAAAGTATTTGTGAGGTTACACGGGGCGGAATGCAGACGTGCGGGCTTTGTAATTGCTTCATGGTTCAAACTATGGGGTCCCATATTTGATAAGTAGTAAGCGACGGATGAAAGGAGAATGTAACTGAAATGAGAATGTTGAGGTGGATGTGTGGAGTGACTAGATTTGATAAAATAAGGAATGAGTATATAAGAGGAAGCATGAAAGTTGCACCTATGAATGAAAAGATGGAAAGCTTTAGGTTGGGATGGTACGGTCATGTTGTGACCCCACATAAAAAAGTGGGAAGGTAAAGGAGAAGAAGAAGAGGAATTTCGCTATTTGATGTAAGATGGCGCTTCAAAACGAAACATATTTAATTAAGAACAGATCTCGCTTATTTTTGACGAAAAAAAGAACTGACTTTTTGAACAAGTTCATTATGTGCTGAATTTAAAAAGTTATAGATTAATTTATAACTTCTTATATTTTCGATAGATGGAGTAACAATGACTTTGTATTGAGAGTAACCAGGAAAGTTGGCGCGTTTCAATGTATGGCAGTTGCATAACTGTATAGCGTATATTCTGTAATCTGTGGTTCTAACTAATGGTGGTGGGCATGTTAAGACAAACAGTAATTTTTCATAAAAACAAATATATTATTGATTTCGGGCAGGGATCGGAAATCTGGTATCTGGTCGTCTGTAGAAAATTGATAACTGCGATAAGGCATTATAGTACATTATTATATTTTATCTGTAAGATCTTTTTATTATTATCTTCGCCCGTTTGTTTGAGTGGCGTGCGCGGGGATGTTGATTATTATTATCTGGTTAAAGGAATTCCTTGGCATCTGTGATTGAAATATTTTTCTGCCAGAGGCTAACAGAGACTGCTTTGAAATACTTTCTCGGTTATAGATTCAATGAATTTAATTTAAAACTAATTGAATAAAACCCACAGGATTTTAATCAATTTGTTTTGAATAAATAATACATAAGTATTTTTGGGACAAAACGACTAAGGAAGAGCTCGTTAGTCGAGCGCGACCCGCGTGTCCGTAGCGAAAGCGCGTGTCAAGCGACGACGTGGTGCGACCACTATTGGATTGGTCGCCATTTTAGTGGCATTTTCTATCTTTAGCTCCTCCGTGTTTCAGAAGGTACGTTAAGCCGTTGGTCCCGGTTGTTATAGATAGATAGCAGTCGTGAGGCTGTGTCAGATGCCTTAGGGCAGCCTGAAAAATTCTGACAGTGTTGGCCACTAACACATCTCAGGTCAGTTCCTGTTGGTCTGGTTTCCCTGTAAAAAGGGTTACGGAGGTCAGACGGCAGTCGCTCCATTGTAATTACCAGTTTCGCCAAATCTAAAACCATGACTTACAGCGTACCCTAGGCTCCGAAGCGTACGCAACTAGGAATACACGCTAGGATGATGATATTTTTGGGACAAAACCATGGAGTAATTACAAAGGGGAGATGCCGTACTAAGCGTTTTGTAAGAAACCATTTGTGAGGCTACACGGGGCGGAAGGCAGACGTGCGGGGTGCTTGGTTTCGGCCGTGGCTCCATTAAGTAATGATATCCATCTTACGGAAAGTAGCAGTACTACGTTATTTACAAATTATCAAGTACTTCAGACACCCGACACTAGATGTCACTACTGTTTACTTACTGTTGTTTTTAATATTAGGTATAACTTTTAGAGCGCTAAATATATCATAATTAACAGAAACCAAAGAAAATTATTTCTAATTAATACATTTATAAAACGTAACTAAGTACAACTTACCTGTGGAAAGATATTTGTTGATTATGTTCCAATTTTTTGTCAGAAAAGTTTTTACACTGAAGCACACAACACTTCATCCTTTATATTTATATGAAACAAAATTATTCAATGCTAAATTCCTAAAAAAGTCGTGGAAAATCGTGACAAACTTAGAAGCTCGCGATCTGTTTCTCGGTACGCTTTTGAACGAGCAATGACAAGCTCCGCCCACTTTTGTGTCGGCGAGGCGCCAATGATTATATTACTGCGCCATTTCAAACGGCATCTCCCCTTTGTAATTACTCCATGGACAAAACCCAGATTGGCTACTCTCAATGTAAGTTGGAGACGAGACTTGTATATGGGATACTAACAACAATACGAATCATCCAAGGCCCAAGGTCAATCAGAAAAGGATCATTTCCTTTTGACCTGACCGGAGAATCGAACCAGGAGTGCTATTTTTGAAAAGTGTGAGTCACGCAAAATAGATATTGAACGATTTTGACATTTCAGATTATGGGGCTCCAGAATGATAAATCCACGTAATTGAATAAAAAAAAAAACCTTTTAAAATTTTTAAACGTCTTTTCGCAGCCGCGAACGCTCGTGGTCGCTGGAGGAATGCTCCATTTGCTTCGATGTCATCTTAAAAGACCAGCAGGTATGCCTTTACTATTCTTTACTTCCTAGTTGTATTTTTAGATATTTGTTTTTATTTCGTTTCGACACACGACTCAAGTTTCGTGTTTCGACAAATTTAAAGAGAGGTAGGACATTTTGTAAGTAGTAGTCCGTCTGGGGAAGTACCTCCACCCTACAGAAGACCGCAGCCAAATAACACTGTGATGCAGTGTTGTGTTCCTGCTGGTGAGTAGGCTCGCCAGGCTCCAGAGGGGTCGCTGTGCTGATAGCGGATAGATCGGCAACGCGCACGTGACATCTCCGGTGTTGCAGGCGTTCATAGGCTACGGTAACCACATACCATCAGGTGGGCCGTACGACTGTTTGCCTACTTAGTTGTATAAAAAAAAGGTTATGTTCGATACCACCAGAGAATAATATCGTAAAGTTTGCAAATGTCTATTGAAATTTCGTTACGATTTCTCGATTTAGGACGCCAGTCTATATTTTTAAATGATATTGTGATTGTGAAATAGTACATAATGCACAGCTGACCGTAGATAGAGCTGAGAGAGAGAGCGAGAAGACTTTGTTCTCTCTGTCGGTGAATGACAGAATCTGTTTTATTTCTGTGGACATTTCTAATAAATAGTAAGAGACATGTGAGCATGATAAATAATAGATAGACATAGTGAGAAATGTCACTTGTATAGTCATCGGCCATATTTTTTCGATATATATATTTATTTTATTTATTTATAAATCTTTATTGTACCACAAGTTTACAATTGGCGGACTTAATGCTAAAAGCATTCTCTCCCAGTCAACCATTAGGAAAATCAGAAAAGTTATGTGCGGCGCGAATTATTTTAGAATACAATGAGAGAAAAAAAAAAACACTTAACTGCTAAATAAACATACATAGATGTACATACAATATTCATAACTATACATATACATACATAAACATACATAAAAGAAGAGGTGAAAACGGAAAAAGATGACGATTTAGGGTGATATTATGCTAGTGAGGTGAATTTTGACTTTTCTTTTGAAAGCGAATTTATCTCTAATTCGCTTGAGAATCGGCTCCCCTGGCGTGCTATTTTAGAAAAGTGTGACTCTCAAAAATATTCGTTCCGATATGGAATTATTTTTATTCGATATCAAACGATTTTAATTCGATATACATTTCTGGGCTCGTGGATTTTTATGATTACTACTTCTCCAATTGAAACTGCCAATTTTCACCCAATTTAATTATACAGGTGACCACGCTGCCCTGCACGCACCACTTTCACTCCGGCTGCATCACGCCTTGGCTCCAGGAGCAGCAGACATGCCCCAACTGCCGAAAATCTGCCGAGTGATCAACTTCTTCTAGTCTTTGTGAGTGTTTACGATAGTAATCGATAAATATAAAATAATAATAATAATAACATCCATCAATTATTGTTTTAGATGTGTATATTTCCTTCTGGTTAATTTAACTACCTCTGTTGTCCAGTGGTTTAGGCATTTTCCGGCAGATTCAAGAGAGTTCGATTTCTCCGGGAAGCATATATTATCAGGTTGTTATCAGTTTGGCTAGGACCATGGAGTAATTACAAAGAGGAGATGCCGTTTGAAATGGCGCAGTGATGTGATCATTGGCGCCTCGCCGACACTGCAGTGGGCGGAGCTTGTCATTGCTCGTGCTCCATGGTTGGAGCCACGGCCGAAACCAAGCATGTCGCACCTCTGCCTTCCGCGTCGTCTAGCTGAACAAATACTTTCTTACAAAACGCTTATTACGGCATCTCCTCTTTGTAATTACTCCATGGCTAGGACGCTAGGAGCCTAGGACATTGCAACCTTGAATAGTCTGAATGTCTAATAAAAAAGATGGTTCTGCTCTACAGAAGGTACATTAACTTTAAACTTTCGGCAAAACTTTGATACCCAGAGCATCATATCAGCCGCAGTAAATTCACTGCTGGACATAAGCCTCTCTTAATGTTTTTCGAAATTTCCGGTTGGATGCAGCTTGCATCCAGCGCATGTCTTTTTCAAGTCATCTGAGTGTCCAACGCTGAAAGAGTGACTTACTTGGGTATTCTACTCAATTTATTTTTATCATTCATATGAAACATTTCACTGCCAGAAACGGAAAACAGAAATATTTTTTTTAAATCCGTTCTTAATTAAGCAAGTTATAAGCCTTCGAAATTCGGTGGAAGGGGAAACTGTCAAAAAACATGAAAAGGATGCACTGTGTGTGCTGTGACGTCACTGCCACTTGGTTTCGTGCGTACAAAAGAGATAGCAAGACCACACCAAGGTCCCACATTTCTTCTTGATAAAACTTTAAAATCCAATTACTGCCTTTTCATTAACAACCAATTTTGTTGTTGTTTTAGAATCGGTTACTTTTTAGTGTACATATTGTTTCGTATGCAAATATTGCCCAAGTATGAATACAGTCAAGTAGCATTATATATCACAATGGGCGGACTTAACGCTTAAAGTATTATCTAATAGCCAACCTTTAGGTCAAGCAGAGATCTTATGTCGGTGCACAATGACAGTGAGATACCAACCAAGATTAAAATACCAACTATACTTTCTTTTACAGAAAATAATAACTGAAAATTTGAGGATATTCGCGGCGGGCCCGCGCGGACTTTGCTTAGCCGGGATTTGAAGACGGTCGCACTAATTGAGATTTTTAATCTTTCACGACGGTAGCGTAGAATAAATAAACAAAAAAAAAACAAGGTAAAAGCAAAATGGCCGACCAAAGGGTTCTGCTTTCCGCACCAAACTTCCTGTACAATATGACAACGTTTAGCTTAATGCCATTGTTGAAATATTATTACAACCGCACTTGAAGACGGTTTTCGTTTCGCAAAATAAATATTTCATTTCATTTCAATGATTACTTAAACAAATTATCATTAAGAAGAATGTTTAAATCGACTATAGTTACGACTTGTGCAAATCCATACTAATGAGTATAGATTTGCATAAGTAATCATTAAAGTCTCCAAGTGCGACAGTTAGAGCACAAAATGTCACTTTAGCATGTATGGTACTTTTTATAAAAGCATACCAAAAATTTTTGGAATGTTATGCCTTGCATAATAATGCAAATTTGAAGTTGTTAAAATTGGCACGTTTATAGTTAGATAGTTCTGAAATTTTAGTTTCGTTAATTTAGTAATTTTTGCTAAATTTTATTTTTAAAAATAAAATAAAATAAATAATAAATCAGCCATTTTGATTTGGCATACGACGCCGCACCAAACATAATGTATATTTTTTTATGATTGTGTTGTAGTCTAGTATTGATAGACCTTGTTTGTGATATTTTTAAATTAATTTTTATGTATAATTTTCTGTCGTGAATTCTCTCTTGATAATATTTTTTGTCAATACTTTTACCATCTTCAAATGTCAGCCAAACTATTTACTATATGAAAAGCAAATCATTTTATTTCATTAAAATTATTGTGAAAAAAATACCATCAAGGATAGAAGCCCTGGTTAAATTTAACCAGCAAATTTTTGTGCCCCTCCATTTGACAGCGATATTGACTCAAAAGATAACGGTCTTATCCGAGAAATAACGGTATTAACCAGTTATTTAGTAGTCTAAAATCAACCCCTATTTATTACTAAGTTAAATACCGTTATTTTTGGGTCTTAAAAATACCGGTTTCCATCCCTGATTATCATATTGGTTTACAATTATGTTGAAAATTGTAATTTACGCGTTTTCATTGACACTGTTGAATTGTTGAATCATCTTTATTTTAGCCAAAATGAGATTATTGTAAAAGCGGACTTTAAAGTCAAATTGTTAAAAAGGTCCGTTGTTTATTTTGACCTAGAGCGCTATTTTTTGTAAAGTATGTATGTATATCAAATAAAACCGGTAAAATTTACGATTTACATTCGACATATTAGTCCATACTGGTACATACATTAAAAAAATAGGGCTACTGAACAAAAATCATTACGAGTAAGTAAAATTTCGGTAAATGAGATTTTAAGAATATAGCACAAGCGCTGTTAAGCCAGCTCTAACCGGCTATTCTACTATACCTTGAGGGACGACTATGTCCAGCAGTGGACTAGATGTTGATAATGACAGCTTATTAAACAGAATCGAAATTTATTAGAAAATTGTTATTTCACAAGACTTGGAATTAAATTGTAAATTAGATTTGTTAGTTATAGAGTTTAATATAATAGGTTAATTGATATACTGATTTATGTTTTATGAGAAAATAAGATATCGCTAAAAAGGTTTAGGCTCCATGAAATTGTTATATAACGTCCTCCATGATTTGATCAAATTAGGTAGATTGCTGTATTAATTTCAATATAATTTCACTAAGTGTTATGATTGAAAATAAAAAAAAAAACATTTTTAAGACTTTCGTTTTATTTATCCTTCTTTCAAAATTAAAATGCGCGAAATATGAGTAAATATGTTTATTTACCATTAAACAAAATGATATTTATTAAGATACTTAATGTCACAAACCGTCATAGTTCAAAAATATATTTTATAAGATGATGACATACCCTCGGTCCAGTCTTCTAAATTTTGGGGATTCTGAAAAATATTTAAGAAATCTGTTCCTACTTTATATCATAATATCACATTGCAGTAACATCTACATTAAGCTAATCCATAGTAATATTATAAATGTCGGTCTTTCTGTCTGTCTGTTACGCTTTCACGGCTAAACCGCTGAACGGATTTTGATGAAATTTGTATGAATATAGTTGAAGACCCGGGGTCAAACATAGGCTACTTTTTGTCGCAGGCGGAGCTGCGGGAAAAAGCTAGTGTATTATGTACCTACTTGTTGTTCTGTTTATCCATAATTATGAAATACATATTTTTTAATTATAACTATAGCTCGTTAAACCTACTTTAAGTAACTAAAATATGTTTAATCCCTTTGTTACCGTTTATTTTTCATAAATATTCCATTTCATACTATAGATATTCATTTTTATGTGGAAGAACGAGACAGTATGTACATATTTTAGTTAAAATATAAACTTTTTATATAATGAAAGGGTTGGGGTATATGCAACTAATGTATATTCATTATACTTATACGCAGGGATCGCGAACCTGGATAAAACAATTAACCAGCTCAATTTTCTGTACATACATTTTCCAGCGATAACGGTAACCTAAAAATAACGTTCTAAGTACCATAAAATCTACTTACCCCCATATTCTGAAACGTTTGCTGAAACTCGACTCAACCTTACTTCAACTCATTGGTATGATTAGTCGACATTAGTTTCCTTGACTTAACGCGAAGATTCCTCATTGGAGGTGAGTATCGAATTGTCAAATATAAGGTTGGTCGAGCGAGAGGTACCTTGAGACACCCTTGAAATGAAATAAAGTGAATATAAATAGTTTTTTTGACACTTGGTCGAGGTATCCATTACTTTATTTAATTTTTACTCTATTCTTTTTTAATTTTAAATTTTTGTGCTTAAATTGTTATTTTTTACCTTTGACGTTCCTCATTGGAGTTTGCTCAAGCAACCAACTTAGAATATCGTTTTCAAGGATTTTTCGAGGACTACCTTGAGGCGCCCTCCAATGAGTTTGAGTGAAGGTTTAAGAATATGGGTGTTAGTATATTTTACCAGGTTAAATAAAGACCGTTATTTTTGGGTCTTTAAAATACCGGTTTCCAACCCTGCTAATAGGCTAATATATTTTTTATTTTATTAGTAAGGTATCTTTAAGTATCGACGAGCGTGTATGACGAGAGTGATAAGCGTAGAAGAAGCGAGGGAAGTCTGTAAGGATCGTAGCAAATGGAAATCCGTAATCTCTGCCTACCCCTACGGGAATAAGGCGTGATGGTATGTATGTATGTATCTTCAGGCTTTAAGTCTAAATTTTGGCGCGCCGCTGCGCTATAGTAAAACAAAATTTTCACCCGACTGCAGAAGGAGGGGTAAATTTTTCAAGAGTATGTATGTATAATTGTTTGGCACGCTCTGCAGCCTGAACTGCTCGATGGATTTTAGCGTGAGAGGTGTCGATAGATTCGTATTTACTGTGAGAGTGACACTAGGTATATCAAAATTAAAAAAAAACACAATGGTGTTTTTTTTGGGCTTTTTCATTTCCAAATTACACAGAAATGCAGTCGGGGTTTTTAAGGTTAAATCGTTATCTGTTTTGTCACTTACCTCTCCAGAGCACTGATAATGCATCATTTTCAACCCGTGGCTAGCCACATGCACCTTGAACTTGGCGCCATCGAAGAACGCCATGCCGCATATATCGCACATCCACGAATGTTCGCCGTCGTCTTCGTTATTGGACGACGGCTCTAAGATGTCCCTTTTAATTTTCTTCGATTCGCGTGGTTCGAAATATGGACATGCTGTTCAATAAACAAATAAATGTGACAAATCACACAGATTAAGTTAGCCCCAAAGCTCGAGACTTGTGTTATGGCATCAAATCAAATCAAATCATTTATTGCTTGCTTCCTTAATGCACAATACAGATGTTGACATAAAGTTAAGAACAATTAAGGGCCCTGACGGGCGCTGCAATGGGAAGAGGGTCATTTTGTACACTTGTCAAAGTATGTAAGTATGCACAAACCTTTGATTTGCAGTAAGTATGCTAAACTAAACATATTATGTTTGTCGAATTTCAATGTCAAGGGATACTCACTTAACGATACTACGTGGGGCGCACTATAAGTTTCCGGAATGAATATGAAAAAATACTATTAAAGGTACAAAATTAATTTATTGTTTTTCAAAATAATCTCCCTTGGCGTCTATGCACTTTTTCATTCGATGAAACCAGTTTTGAAAACTTTTGTGCCACTCCTCTGTGGTGACCTCTGAAACGTGTTTTTCATACTCCTCGACAGCCTCTTCTGGTGATGAAAATCGTTGACCGCGTAATTGGTTCTTAATTTTTGGGAACAGAAAAAAGTCACAAGGTGCCAGGTCGGGACTGTATGCAGGATGACTCATGAGTTCTACATTTTTCGCCTTCAAAAAGTCGTTTGTCTGTCTGGCCGTGTGAGAACTAGCATTGTCGTGGTGCAGGATGATACGGCGTTTACGGTTATTTTTACGGAGTTCGTCAATAACTTCCGGCAAACAAATGGTCATGTACCAGTCACTATTCACTGTACGACGATTCTCTAAAGCAACAGTAGCCACGTGTCCAGTTTTATTAAAAAAAGAAGCAATCATCCGCTTAGATGCACTTTTCACGCGCGCCACTTTGGTTGGTTTCGGCTCATCTTGAAAGACCCATACGCTCGATTGCTGCTTTGTTTTGGGATCGTAGCAATAAATCCATGTTTCGTCACCTGTTACTATGTCCCACACCAAATTTGACGCACCTTCGTTGAATCTGGTAAGCATGGCACTGCACCAAGTGACGCGGTCCGTTTTTTGAGCCTCGGTCAAGTTGTGTGGGATCCACCGCGAGCACAGCTTTCTCACACCCAAATGTTTGTGTAGGATTAATTGTATTTGACTCATGCCTATTTCTAAGGATGCGCGAATTTCATGGTAGGTCACATGTCTGTCTGTTTCAATCATACGGCGCACAGCATTGATGTTTTTGTTGGTCACAGCGGTGGACGGCCGACCATCGCGAGATTCGTCACTGAGATTGATACGACCACGCTTGAATTCTGCAAACCAGCTATAAACAGTTGTCTTGCATGGTGCTTCATTGCCAAAAGCTGTTTCAAGCCGAGCGATGCTCTGTTGAGCTGTCAAATTACACTTAAAATCGTAGAAAATCATACTACGAAAATTTTCCCGAGTTAAATCCATGTTGATGCAGACACACAATTTTTTAAATGGCGCCACAAGGTAAAAACTAAAGACAGTCAGATGAAACAAACTGCATTCTACAGCCAAAGAGTTCTATTTTCAAATGTTGCAATAAATTTTTAAATATTGTTTATGTAAGTGGCCAGTTCCGGAAACTTACAGTGCGCCCTATGTATATTTACTTTTATTTAGGAGATATTGAGCATATTAATAACCAGGGATTCGAAACGTGGTTAAAACCATTGACCACTAAAACTATTATTTAACCAGCTCCATTTTTACAGCGATTTCGGGTCCCCTAAAACCGGTATTAACCAAAAATAACGGTATTGAACCAAAGAAAACAAAAAACACTGTATAAAATACCGGCATCGGTACCGTTCTCGATATGTGATGTTATCAGTAGGGATGGAAGCGCTGGATGTCCATTTTTGGTCTTTCCGGAACCTAGTGGACGCGTTATGTCCAGCAGTGAACTACAGCAGCTAAAATAAGAAAATTGTTTCTGTGTACCATCCTCACCTGGAGCCCTATTTTTGAATGAATGACATATATGTCGAATGCAAATCGCTTGATATCGAACAAAAATCCTTCGATATCGAACAAAAATTATCCGTCTCGCCGATTGCGTGAGTCACACTTTACGAAAATAGCACTCCTGAAATTATTTGCACTTACGGCCGTGTCCAACATGCGTCGCGTAGAATGTCACTAGCACTCTGTCCAACGTCTCCGTGACAATCATGTGTGCCGGACAAGCCTTGCCGGTTTTATAGATCTGACGTTCGGGCGCTGGACGCTTTCCTTTACCCTGGAAATTCAGAATTAGTGAAAAATCGAGCCGATATTTTAAAGACACAAAAGTGTTTCTAATCCACGACCTCTGGGTCTTAAGACAAACGTATTAACCACTATACCACATAGACTTACTTGTTAATAAAAAAATACTAACATTCGATATATATAATGTTTCGTCTCATGCTTTCACGTCAAATATAAAAAAGACAGAAAGGTGTTGAATAAATAAATTAGATTATGAGAATCGAGTTTTCACCTGGTAGACATAAACCCCGGATTGGCTGCACATGTAATGAGAACGGATTCCCTCCATGGTCTGCTTGCTCGCGGTGGTTTTTCGAAAACGGCATTTTGTCTCTTCTTGTATGCCGCTTTTGAAAAGCATGAAATCTAACGATTTTAAAGGAAAGTTAATTTCAAACAATAATAAGTACTTACTTATATAACTGTCTATACCAGTTATTTTTTTGGGTGTTGAAAATACCGGTTTTTTGAATTACCGGTATCTGCTAACAGGCTAATAAAAATAAATACACAAGAGGTATGTTCTAGCTTTAAGTCTAAATTACAAGTATATCTGTCGATCTATAAGTAATCTACGTAATTAATAAAAGAATTTTGAAAATCGGTCCACACTTGACGGAGTGATCAGTGAATATTGGTGATATGTCGCTGGAAATTTTGTAAAACGGAAATTTTCCCACTGAAGTTACGGGATTGTACCCAATTTTCCGTAAATTTCCAGGGAATAATTCCGTACGAAAATATTAGGAAGTTTCCGAAAATTTCGGTCACTTACCATCCATACTACAGAACTCTATCTTCTCGACTTGCTCGCAAACCTGATGTTTGTGAAGCAAGTGCGCGCTGAAATGAGAGCCGTAGCTGACCCGCTCGTCGCACAGCGGGCAAATGAACGCTTTCCGCTTTTCTACCTGTAAATTCAGATAAGTTTAGCCCTATAATTTTATTAAGCCTATGTTAGATAAAATGTTGTGCGTCTCGTTTTTACGCGCTAAATATCGAATAGGTGAGAAAAAGTCGAATGAAAATCGACTCACCGGTTTTTAGGCCGAGAGGCGATTCCGCACAACTCTGACACCTACTTAGAGGTTAAATACATGGTCGATTGACAATGTAACCTACACGAAATAATGATGACTGGTTGGAGAGGCACTCTTAGAACCCTCACTCGCCACTACTATAGGCTAGTTTTAGTTAGATAATTTTAAAATATTATTCGTATTTTTTCTTTTGAAAATTAAACAAAGAATGGTAAGAGATATGGCGCGTTAAAGTTTCGTGTGATGTCACAGTGTGCTACACTTTTTCGCAATATGTGACGTCACGAGCCACTCCTAAACTTTGCTGCGATATATCTTTACTAGCAGTTTCCCGCAGCTCCGCCTGGGTTAAAAAGTAGTCTATGTTTGACCTCGGGTCTTCAATTATATTCATACCAAATTTCATCAAAATCCGTTCAGCGGTTTGGCCGTGAAAGCGTAACAGACAGACAGACTTTCGCATTTATAATATTATTAGTATATTAGTATGGATAATTTATCGCTCAATTGACAAAAGACAAAATACGTCACTAATATATAATATTTTGTTTCCCTAAATGACCGATTAATTTTAATGTTAGTCTTTTGACCCTGGGAACTAGCCTATTGTATAGATTTAGATACTTTTTATTTGTATTCCGTAAGAAGCTGAATGTATGGAACTTTACTCATGAAATTTAATAGCAATTGTATCCATTCAATGCATCATCATCCTAGCGTGTATTCCTAGTAGCGTCGTCAGCTTACGCTTCGAAGCCTAGGGGTACGTTGAAAGTCATGGTCCTAGATTTGGCGGAACTGGTTATTACAATGGAGCGACTGCACTCTCTGAATTCCGTAACCCTCTTTATAGGAAAACTAGACCAACAGGAACATGACCCGAGGTGTGTTAGTGGCCAACACTGTCAGAATTTTTCAGGCTGCCCCAAGGCATCTGACACAGCCTCACGACTGCTATCTTTCGACACACAACCGGGAACAACGGCTTAACGTGCCTTCCAAAGCACGGAGAAGCTCATGATAGAAAATGCCACTAAATGGCGACCAATCCAATAGTGGTTGCGTCACGCCGTCGCTTGACACGCGCATTCACTACGGATACGGATTCGCGCTTGAATAACGAGCTCCTCAAAACTGTAAATAAATACATTCTACTGAGCCGCCGATAGACGTCGGCGTCTTCGGAGGTCTGCGCCATGGACCGTCGCTGTGCCATCAGATCTAGGGTATGAGGTGAGGTGAGATTTTTTGAGGTTTTCTTCTATCTACTATTTCAACTGACCTCGATCCCGTGCAACTTTAACAAGTGTTTGTTCAGGATCTGCTTCTGGCTGAAGTCGCGGTTACACAAGTGGCATTTCTTGCGCTCACGTACCACGCACTTGTTTGGTTGGTCGTTGCACAACTTTACTGCACAAACCATAGATAAAACAAAAAAAAAACAATAAGAAAGTCTTTACTGTCAAACTGCTAACATACATAAACAATTATATAAAAATAATAACTTCTTTTGTATACAATTTAGTAGGCATGCGTTGATGGTTAGTATCTCAGCCTATGGACGCTTGCAATACTAGAAGTACTTATCACGGGTTCGATGCAGACTCTGAAAAAGTTTATTCACATCCTTTTTCTGTCGATTAGTTCAAACTCACCCGTATTCATAATCATAACCTTAAGAACGACCTTCACTCAAACTCCAGGAAGTCCTTGTACTTTCCTTGAAAATGACATTCTTAGTTGGTTGCTTGAGCAAACCCCAATGAGGTTATAATAACAATTTTAAACGGGTGTAACACCCGTATTCTTAAACCTTCACTCAAACTCGACTCAACCTTACTCCACCTCATTGGTATGATTAGTTGTCACAAGCTTCCTTGACTTGAGATGATAGATAGATAGATAGATAGATAGATATACACTTTATTGTACCAATCACAAAATCAAAATTAAAAGTAATACATTTAGAATATTGAGTACAAAGGCGGACTTATCGCTATTGCAATTTCTTCCAGCCAACCTTAGGGTAGATAGGATAAAAAGTGAAAACAAACAAAGGCGGTACAGTAATAAAATACTAACACTATCTGTCGTGAATGACAGAGGATAAACTTAAGGAAATGGACTGTAGATTTTATAGGTATTTGGCACTTTGAAATTAAAGATTTTATATAGTAACAAACTGGGAGTGACTATTCCGAGGGTCGCGCACTTGTCTTGTCCATTACTTGCTTGCTGTTGTTAGAATGAATTTTAGGACCGAATTAGTGCCCTTTTATACACTAAATGAACTATACGACGCATGCGCAACCCCGTGAGCAGGTATTCTCCCTCATTTACTCTTTATCCAGTTGTGATACAGACATTTGAAATGCGAGGTCAACCTCAGGTTACACGTGTCGTATAATACAAGGACGAACACGTGGATACATAAGTACAAACAATATACAACTTTAATGTGTATGCATAAGGTTCTCTATTAGATTGACAAGAATTAAAGACCTCTGATATGCATTTACTGTTACATGGTTGTATCGTACATGACAATAATAATACTTATAACGCTAAGATTGATAACAAATGATGTATAACTAAAAGACATGAAAGATAATGAGTTTAAGGAGAATTACAATCTTAACCTACTTACAAAATAAAGGAGTACAAAAAGGAACGACGTTTTATTTATATTATTTACAGCTTATATGCGACAGTTATTTACAGCTATATGCGACACTATCATCCTTATACAACAGTATAGTAACCCATCGCCCTGTAAGAGGATCTCGCGGATGCTTGCCCGCGCGTTATCGATACACGCCAGAGTAGTGCCAATACCCGCCGCTAGGTGGCTGCCGCAAGCGCGCCAACATGCGAGTGGCACAGGAGTAGTCCGCCGTCCGCCGTCCGATACCGACGCGAAAGCACTAATCTACGCGTGTCTCCGTATCGCGCGCCCCTTTTTTGTATGCCGCGCATTGACACTCACTATTGTAAAACCGGAGTAATTTACTCACGAATGTACCGTATTAGTTGTTGTTAATAAACAGTGTACGTAACTACGGTTTCATTTCGAACCCTTCCTCATATATGGCGCACCAACGTGTTTTTGTGCAGTGTTACTGTTAGGCATAGAAAGTGATCAGTGGTAAAACAGTGAAAATGCCGATTACTAGAAGTAGAGCGGCAAGTTTGACGCGCAGGGAAGATGCTGCAGAAGAAGCATTTCAACACCCCTCGCGGTCGACATCGCCGATGGCCGCCGCCCATTTTTCTCAAGGCGACGACGCTTTCTCACCGCTACGAGCGGACGCGAATGAAAATACGATAGCAAATACCACTTTTTCCGGAGAAAACGTGGCTTCGATCATCGCGTCCCTCCAACGCTCTCAAACCGAAGCGTTCAAAGAGCTGCTGGAGTCCGTTGCGCGGGCTAACTCCACTCTAGCATCGGAACCGCTGTCAGGTCTGTCGACCTTGGCGCGCTGCAAGGCGACCTTTTCCGGCCGACCGAAAGAATCGGTCGAGGCTTTTATAGATGCCATAGAAGCGTACAGCCAATGTGCTCAGGTGACGGATTCCAACATCCTACGCGGATTATCATACATCTTCAAAGAAGAAGCCGCCACATGGTGGAAAGGCATCAAAGACACGGTTTCATCGTGGCAGGAAGTAAAAGATAATTTGATTAGTGCCTATGGCGACCGCCGGCCGCCACACCGTATTTATATCGAAATTTTCTCAAAGTCTCAACAACAAGAAAATACCGATATTTTCGTGGCACGTATCCGCGCATTGCTAGCCAGACTACCAAAAGGAGATATATCCGTATCAGCTCAACTGGACATGACATATGGGCTGCTAAATAGTAGAATAAGGAAAAGAATTAGAAGAGAGGAATTCTCGACGTTTTCCCAGCTATTGAGACGTACTCGGATGGTCGAGGATGCATTTGAAGAAGAACAAAAACCTAATATTACGCCACCTGCTCCGGCTACCTCTGTGCCGGCCTCCACGGAACGGGCGAACGCGAGAACGCGAGCGCCGCTTACCGCAGGGAACTCGACACCCGCACGTACCGGTATGCCGCGTTCGCCTACACCGCTGCCGTCTACGGCGGCGCCGGCACCGACACCGCCTTCTTCCGCCGTGCCCACTGGTACAACGGCGAAGAAGAGTCGCCCGACCTGTGTTTATTGTAAACGTTTTGGACACACCCGGGACCAGTGCCGTAAGTTACAAAACCAGCCAGGTGAGTCGCAATCTACTATACAACCTGACATTAGTGAAATGAAACAAACATTTTACTCTATGTGTGATAATACGGCCAAAGTGATTATTAGTGACGAACCCAATTTAAAATTGCAAAGGGGTTGTGCAGTATCGCGTACGCATTTGTTACAAAAGGGTTGTTACACGTTTGATCGTCAAGAAAATTATAATAGGTTTTGTTCTGCAAATAATTTAACCTGTAAAAATAACTATAATTATAACGATAACGTAAACAATTACTGTTCTTGTGAAAATTATTATAGGAATTGTGAAAATAATTCTCGTAACTGTAAAAATAGTGATTTTAATCTTAAAAACAATTTTCTTAATTGGAACCATGACATATGTAGTGGAGATTTTTCACGTGAGCCTGCGAGACCCTCTACAGCGCGCGATTTAAGGCCTATCTTTAAAATAAAAATTTTAGGGTTCCACGGTACCGCGTTGATTGACACGGCCGCCAAGCATTGCATTGCGGGCCACACGCTATATGCTCTTCTTCTCCGTCAGGGTCACCCCCTACGCTCCTCAACGCGCGAAATTAAACTGGCCGATGGTGTAGTACGCGCCATGGATGTACTCACTACCACTCTAGACGTATGTTTAGAAACTAAAATTATTACGATCCCTTTCTTGATTTTTCCGGAATCTACAAATAATGAAACCTTATTAGGCATCGATTTTATAACTAATGCTGGTATCGTCATCGATTTTCTTGAGGAAATGTGGTTTTTCAGTGGTGATGATAAGGTAAAGTATAGCCTTTGTTTTGAACCCACCTCTCGTGCTGTGTCTTGCGCGTCCACTGACGTACTCCGAGCAGATGAAGGTTCTCATCTCAATCAATCTGAACGACAGGCACTTGCTGACGTCATCACTAGGCACGCCCACATTTTTGAAGCAGGGGGAGGTCCAACACCTTATGCGGAACACCGCATTGATACTGGTGATCACCCGCCCATAGCAGTCCCCCCCTATCGCCTTAATCCCGCGAAAAAGGAGCTAATGGAGAGGGAAATCGATAGGATGTTGCAGGAAGACATTATAGAGGAGTGTGAATCAGCCTGGTCTTCACCAGCACTACTGGTACCTAAGGCTAATGGTGATGTACGGTTTTGCGTCGACTACAGGCGCTTAAACGCCATCACCAAAGCTGATGCCTACCCAATGCCACGCATTGATGAATTGATTCAGAGCACAAAGCAAGACTGCTACATGAGCACCTTGGACCTTCGTTCTTCTTATTGGCAGGTCAGCGTAAAAGAGACAGACAGAGACAAAACATCGTTCTCATGCTGCCTGGGAACTTTCAGGTTCAAAAGGATGCCCTTCGGACTCCGAAACGCACCTGCTACGTTTCAGCGTCTCATAGACCGTCTACGCTCCTGCTCTGCACTAAAAGATGTGACAATTTTAGCGTACCTTGATGACCTTCTAATAATTTCTGAGGGTTATCAACGTCATCTGAATGACCTTGAGGCAGTTTTCAAACGCCTGGCCGAATTCAATCTTCTCGTCAACAGGGAGAAGTGCTCGTTTGCCCGAGAGAGTGTCAAATACCTCGGCCACGTGATTACACAAGAAGGCGTGTCCACCGACCCTGGAAAGGTAAGTGCTGTACTCGAAATGAAGGAACCAGGTAACTTAAAGCACCTGAAAACTTTTCTACAAACCTGTTCTTGGTTTCGCAAATTCATACCGAATTTCTCGAAGGTAGCGGAGCCTCTGACGCAACTAACCAGGAAAAACAAAACATGGTCTTGGGGCTCAGAACAGTCTCAAGCTTTCAACGAACTGAAACGCTTGCTGACAACTGCTCCAATACTGGTACAAGCCGATTTTAGTCGTCCCTTTATCCTGCGTACAGACGCAAGTAACTACGCCTTAGGCGCAGTTTTACTACAAGGCGACGGCAATCAGGAAAAGCCCATTGAATATGCCAGCCGTCTCCTCAACTCAGCTGAGCGCAACTATTCTACCACAGAACGAGAGGCGCTCGCCGTGGTGTGGGCGGTGGAACGATTCAGGCCTTACCTAGACGGACAACCAGTTATTATTGGCAGCGATCACCAGCCCCTTCGTTGGCTGTTGTCCTTAAAGTCACCAGTAGGCAGATTGGTCCGTTGGGCCCTTAAGCTCCAGTCCTTTGATATTCAATTCCAATATACACCAGGTAAGGCAAATGTTGTGGCGGATACGCTTAGCAGACCAGTTTGTGCCAACGATTCTCGTGAAAACTGTGGCGTCTGCTCTATCGTATGCGATTTGCCCGCAAAAAGTCCTAGCCAAATTCGCTCAGAACAGACTGCGGATCCTGAAGTGGAAAAGATTATCAAAGAGCTCGAGGGACCTGACGATGTCGAAGCTCAGAGATGGCTGGAAAGGGGTTACCTAATGGATCAAGGTGTCTTGTATCGTTTTAATCCCGATTCCGATAGTGAGTCTCCTCAATTAGTAATTCCCGCTGGTCAAATAACTGATGTTCTCAAGGAGCTTCACGATTCTCCAACAGCTGGCCACCCAGGTATTGATAGAACCTACCAGAAGGTAGCGCAATTATATTATTTTACAGGCATGCGGAGAATAATCACTGATTATGTCAAAGCCTGCATCGACTGCCAACGCTATAAGGTGTCCAATGCCAAACCTCCGGGCTTACTTCAGACACCAGTTATGAATCAACGCAACGAGGTTTTGGCCATGGATTTATTTGGTCCATTACCACCAGGAGATCAGGGGGAGCGATGGATTCTTCTCGTGGAAGATACAGCTACTCGTTGGACTGAGTTGTATGCCCTCAAAGAAGCTACAGCAGAAGCTTGTGCTCATATCCTCATAGAGGAATATTTCTTGAGATTCGGCTTGCCGCGCAGGATTATCTCCGACAATGGAGTACAATTTGTCTCAGCTGTAATGCAACAATGTTTGACAACTCTGGGTATCAAACAGAATTTTATCCCTCTATACCACCCTGAGGCGAATCCAGCCGAACGGAAAAATCGCGATTTAAAGGCGTTGCTATCCCAGATGGTAGCGGATAATCATACGACCTGGTCAAAACATCTTGCAGTAATACGCTATTGTCTCAATAGCGCGAACTGCCGAACAACTGGCAAAACACCAGCGTATCTCATGTTTGGCAGGGAGATGAGATCCCCTATAGAAGTGATACACGATCTCCGTTCGATTCTGGATAAGGATAATTTCGTACCCCAGATTACTCCCTACCTTAGAAACTTTTTAAACTCGTTATCAGCTGTAAGAGAACGCGCTGAGTTAGCTCAGGATAAAACAAAAGAATACGCGGATCGCTCTCGTCGTCCAGCGCAAACGTTTCAAGAGGGAGACCTTGTCCTTCTAAAATCCCGTGTGCTCAGTAATAGTTCAAAGAAGGTAACAGGCAAATTTGTGCCTAAACGAGATGGCCCTTATCGGATCGTAAAGGTTATATCTCCAACCACCTATTCTATCTCACCAGTCGATAACGTTCAAAACATCTTAGGAAAATATCATGCACAAGATTTGACTCCTTATATTGGTTCTGACGACTCTCTTCCGAAACCCGTCGTTCCAAAAAGAAAACGGGGACGACCAACTAAGGTTAATCAAGACCAATCAGGGAATTTTGATAAATCGTTAGATAGAACTGATACATTGCCAGTCCAGGAGCGAGGGCGTTCTCCCGGACTTGAGGGGGAGTGTATAGTAACCCATCGCCCTGTAAGAGGATCTCGCGGATGCTTGCCCGCGCGTTATCGATACACGCCAGAGTAGTGCCAATACCCGCCGCTAGGTGGCTGCCGCAAGCGCGCCAACATGCGAGTGGCACAGGAGTAGTCCGCCGTCCGCCGTCCGATACCGACGCGAAAGCACTAATCTACGCGTGTCTCCGTATCGCGCGCCCCTTTTTTGTATGCCGCGCATTGACACTCACTATTGTAAAACCGGAGTAATTTACTCACGAATGTACCGTATTAGTTGTTGTTAATAAACAGTGTACGTAACTACGGTTTCATTTCGAACCCTTCCTCATAACAGTCAATAAATAAACCTACAATCGAATAATACATACTATACCTTTAATGAATATATACATATCATATACCTACATACAACATACAATAATAAAAAATAAAAGAAGAGAAGAAAATGTCTAACGATGAGCAGGATCAGCTTCAATTGCAGAGAGATAATGTTTTCTCACTTGATTTTTGAAAGATGAAACTGTTTTAGCCTTTCGTATTTCAACTGGCAAAGCATTCCATAACTGAGCAGCCTGCACCGCAAAGGAATGGGAATAGAAAGAGGTAGCAGCAGGAGGGATTAGACGATGAGTATTATATTCACCCGGTTCGCGATTATTAACCTCACTGAGAAATCTGAAGCGTTCCTTAAGGTAAGTAGGAGTCCAGGGAATGAATAGGATAGAGTACAAGAGTGAAAGGATATGCAAATTTCGACGAAGTCTAATGGGGAGCCACTTGAGTTGAGAGCGAAAAGAAGAGACGTGATCATATTTACGTAAACCGAATATGAATCTTATACAAAAATTTTGAAGGCGCTCAAGCTTGTTTAATTGGTCTTCAGTGAGATCTAGATAGCAGGAGTCAGCATAGTCAAGGATTGGATGGAGCAAGGATTGTGCAAGCGTGATTTTGGTCTTAGTCGGCAAGAAGTTTCTAATCCTTCTCACCGCACCAGCTGCAGCAAACATCTTTTTACTAACTTCTGCTATTTGCGGCACCCAAGACATATTACAATCAAAAAATACTCCTAGATTTTTAACCTTCTCACTAAAATTAAGAGTAGTATTATGAAAAAGGAGAGGAGGAAGAGACAGCCAGTCGATCCTAGAAACTAGACGGGAACTACCCAAAATAATAGCCTGTGTTTTGACTGGATTGACTACGAGCCCATGAATTTTACTCCATTCCGCTATTCGCATTAGGTCATTATTAATGTCAGTTATAGCCTGTGAAAGATTAACTAAAGAAGAGTGACAATAAATTTGAAGATCATCAGCATAAAGATGATAAGAGGCGTGAATTTTTGAAGTAATGGAATTAATAAATATAGCAAACAGAAGAGGAGAAATCACACCACCCTGAGGAACACCGCAGGACGTCGAACACCACGATGATAGGTTATCCTCAATACGCACTTGTTGTCGACGTCCATGCAGGTAGGAATAAAACCAGTCAACAGCCGATGGAGAAATGTTCAAAGCGCGAAGGAAACTAAGGAGTACATCGAAATCGACAGTGTTAAAAGCATTGCTAAAATCTAAAAGACATAAAGTGGTAAGTTCCGTTCTGTCCATGGCAGAACGAATATCGTCGGTAATTTTAACAAGAGCCGTCTGAGTACTGTGCCCCCTCCGAAAACCTGACTGAAAAGGACTGAGAATAGCATTTCTATTGAGAAAGGAATTGAGCTGGTATTGAACTGCTCTTTCAAGAATTTTAGAAAGGAATGATTTCTCATTGGAGGTGAGTATCGAACTGTCAATTATAAGGTTGGTCGAGAGGTACCTTGAGGCGTCCTTGAAATGAAATAAAGTAAATAAAAAACGGGTTTTTGCCACTTTTGGCCTAGGTTTACTTCATTTTATTTTTTACTCTATTCTTTTGTAATTTTCAATTTTTGTGTTTAAAATTATTATTATAACCTCATTGGGGTTTGTTCAAGCAACCAACTATGAATGTCGTTTTCAAGGGAAGTTCGTGGACTTCCTTAAGGCGCCCTCGATTGAGTTTGAGTGAAGGACGTTTATAAGGTTAAGTTTAAGAATACGGGGGTAAGACATTGTTTTTCAAGAAACATGCTTCCTCTATGCCGCTTCCTGTGGCTGACATTAGCACCCGTATTCTTAAACCTTCACTCAAACTCGACTTGACTCAACCTTACTCCACCTCATTGGTATGATTAGTCGTCACAAGCTTCCTTGACTTGAGATGATTTCTCATTGGAGGTGAGTATCGAAGTGTCAAATATAAGGTTGGTCGAGAGGTACCTTGAGGCGTCCTTGAAATGAAATAAAGTGGATAAAAAACGGGTTTTTGCCACTTTTGGCCTAGTAATCTACTTACTATATTTTACTCGAATGAGTTTGAGTGAAGGACGTCCATAAGGTTATGTTTAAGAATACGGGGGTGAGGATGTCAGCAATGAGCCGGTTCGTTTGATTCAGAAAATTCGAAAAGAAAATAATAAAAGTTGAAAAGTGAATAAGTTATGAGAAAAAGATGAGTAAACAGAAATACAAGTTTTCAAGAGATTATTAGCAATTTTATTCGACTATCCTTACATACTATACATCATACTTTGTTTAGTTGTTTCCAGTTTGGTTAGGACAGAGGTCGTGGGTTCGATTCCTACGGGAATACTTCCCGTAAAATACTTCTACCTCGGGTCGAAGGCGAACACACTGCACAACGAAGGCAGTTAAGAGATCAAACTAAGAATTTTTGTTAACTCACGTCCATGCTTCATCCTGAGATGAGTGAAGCAAGCCTTCCTATTATTATAAATGTTGTCACAGAAGTGACACGGGTACTGTTGGCTTCTCTCTTCAACTTTCAATTTGTGGCACCTGAGTAGAACGATTCATGAGAAAGGAAGTCACGTCACGAATTCACGATATACCTAAGTTGTGTCGTGAACCAGATTACTCAAGTGAATACTTCAAGATATGGCCGAGCCACGAGCATTTCATGGACCTATTTTTTTAATTTACGACTCTGTTAATCAAACCACAGAGCAATTACAAAAGTCAAACGATTGCACATATGAACATATATATAAAGTTTCATTCATTCATTCATTCAAAAATACGGCACCTGGGACCTAACCACGGCCAAAATGCTATTTCTGAGATGCATCTGCGAAAGACGCGATAGTCCACATCTGGATAGCCTGCCTTTTGTATTTCCAAAACGGAAAATTCTGACAGCGTTGCCCACTAACACCTGGGTCATGTTCATGTTGATCTGGTTTCTCTGTAAAAAGTTTTAAGAAGGTCACGGCAGTCACTCCATTGTAATAATCAGTGCCGTCAAATCCAGGACTTACAGCGTACCAACGCTAAAGAAGCAACTAGGAAAAACACGCTTGGACGTAGAAGAAAATATTTATTTAGTACTTCTTCTTTGTACACAGTAAAATACCTGTTAAAATGATCGGTAGGATCCTTCATGTAGAGCCCACAGAGCGAACACCTCTCCAATTCGTGCGCCTCCTGGATATGCTTCTCATCAATCGAGGGTAGTTGCGATTTGCGGTAGCAGACAATCTCGTTCTCGTCTATAGTTCCATGTGCGTGCTCGTCATTTAAATCTGTAAGCGTTCCATTCCATTTTTAGGCTTCCCTGCCTCTACAGGCAAAAAGGGGGGCCATCGGACTCCATCCATATTCCCATAAAATACACGTAAGGAAGACGTGTTTGTACAGAAATTGTCTCGGTGTACCCACCCAATTTATCGTACATTTATTAAAGTCTACGAACAATATTAATATTTCCGTTAACTTACCAAAATTTACGGAAATATAATAGAGCGGAGTGTTTCCAAGGGCTGGTTATCCGACCAAATTCGAAAGTCTACAAAACGGCGACGGTTTCATACAAATCCATAAATAATATTTCTATTTACATAATAATGTATTTACCATCTACATCTGGCTTGGATTCCTGAGCAGATACAATGCTATTATTATCACCGTCCTCTTCAAGGATAGCCTCATCTAGATATTCTTCGTCTGAAATGTAACAGCGTGTGATGGTGTGGGTAGAACAAGAATACGTTTCAGAACCGACGACAGAATCCCAGTTTCTTCATGATAAGAGTAGATGGGGTTAGTAGTAGAGTAGATCTTTCATTATTATTACATCTTAAGCTCCATTCAAACTGACGCGTGCCTTGGCACACACTATGGCATTTCTACCGAATGTTATTTCTGTGAGCGTCCCGTGCGGGATTAGCGTCAGTTTGAATGGAGCTCTATCACAAAATTGGCAAGTAAACTTTTTCATGAAAATGTCTGATTCGTAAACCATTTCGAGGAATAGGCTTAGGGAACAGATTACATTAATCAGATCTTTAGATAAGCATGTATTTTTTAAGAAAATCGCAGAAAACCCAATGACTTTCATTTTTTAGCAAAATTAACGTATGACGTAGCCGGATAACTTCCGGCTATTCACTTTTAATTTTTTAGGTTGGTAGCACAGGGTAGTGAATAAATATTTTTTGTTTGGTAGTAGTATCAAATGTCATCTCTGTTCAAGTAAACATAACCCATACATAACCTGACTACATCTTCATTACATTCATTTGTGGCTACACCATTACCTCTGTACTTACCAAATTACCTTGATAGAACAACCTTTAGAAACAGTTACAAGTACCAGCTCTAAGAAGAACTCTTTTAAGGATAGCAAGTACCAGCTCTAAGAAGAACTCTTTTAAGGATAGCAAGTACCAGCTCTAAGAAGAACTCTTTTAAGGATACCAAGAAAGAAAACACAACACACACATCATGCAAGCATTTTATTTATGGCGACGCATTGTCAAAGAAACGGCGAGTTGTCATAGAAACAAGATTTGGTTGAACATGCACGTGCTGTATGGAGCTTATCACACGTCGTTGTCAAGAAACAAGAATAGCACAGCACACGACTCTTCACTTCAAGCAGCACATCACACCGTTCTTCACTCTTCATCAGTTCGTGGATGAACACTTCACATCACAACACATGGAAACTCGCCGCTCGCCGCACGCCGCAAGCTGTGCGCACGTCCGCACCGTTCCGAGCGCCGCCGTCGAAAAGGACTGCGAGATTGCGCGAGCTAGTTTTATTGGAACGGCCAAGCACGTCACGCGGTATCCAGTTCGTCCCGCGCTCCCCGCGCGGACCATCGTCAAAATGCGCCACCAAATATGGATGTAAACTAGAATACTAACTTATGATTGGTTATCATATCGCAACAAAAATTCACACTTGTAATGTTTGAATGTAAATAATTTTGTATAAATACGTGTCAATTTTGTAAATAAAGCATTCCATTCCTTCTGAACAATTGGAGTATTATTCAAGTATCTCTCTCGCCAAACATTTATACATTTTATTGAAGTATCGGTGTCAATTTTTAAAAAAATCAGATGTCAACGTATAAAGAGACGGTAATAAAATCCAATGAACAGGCCAATATGCAATAGATACGAGAAATGGGGTAGGTATCAAGATATTTGGCGATTGTAAACAAACAAGAAACCAACTCGCGGCCTTCGGTCCATCCTGACTTTGACATTTGACACTGTAATACATATTTTTTAATACCTTAGTTATTTTTGCTTTCTTGCAGTTCGAGATGGCCATTATAGTTCCGTGACGTCATCACTATAAAATCTTTAAAATTAAATAACAAAATAAATATATTTTAAGATTTTTTTCGTTTAAATTGTATCTCCTAAGTAGTCTATTCTATCAATATAATATATAAAAACACAATTTATTTTTGAGTTGACTAGCCAATTACTGTTACCATGTTTTCGCAAAATAAATATTTCATTTCGTTAGTAGAAGATATCGATAAATACATATAGTGAAAAAACAAGAGTGACAGATAGCCTACCTTTTATTACAATCATCCATACTAATATTATAAATGCGAAAGTCTGTCTGTCTGTTACGCTTTCACGGCCAAACCGCTGAACGGATGGTAATGAAATTTGGTATGAATATAGTTGAAGACCCGAGATGAAACATAGGCTACTTTATGACGCAGGCGGAGCTGCGGGAAAAGCTAGTATTTACTGTTTCGGCGGATAGACGGTCGGCTAGTGATTGTTTTTGAATGAGTAATTTACATAATAACGAATCGAATGACGATTATTACCTTATTTAATAAATAAAATCGGCTTATGTACATACGCGATGCTTTTCGTATGAATCGAACCCACAGCGTCAAATAGCCTTGATAGAGATAGATAGATTCCATCACAGAAGAAGATATCTATCTACGTAAATACTATTGGCTTTGCTGTAGTAAGGAAACTGTGAAGATGTAGTTACCTAAAATGTTAAAAAATACTGGCCTTTTATGGTCTTAAACATGGCTATGGTCTGCTCAGTCTGCTTCTTGAAGTCTACGGATCTCTCCAATTGTTCAACGCAGACAACGCAGATATATCTGAAGTCTTTATCAATCTACAAAGAAATTTACAAGTCACTAGTTTTATATTGATTATTTTGTTGACTCCCGCGCTACTTGCTACTACAGAACTAAGAATATTATGGAAGTGCCATTAGCAGGCCAGTTAACTTTGGCATACGCTACGGCACTTCTACCGATTTTTATTTCTGTGGGCGTCCCGCCAGTCGCGCGGTATTCGCGTCAGTTTGAATGGATGGTCCAGTCTCTTGCACACACAAAATGAACTAAAGAGCCGTCACAGGCCCTGATTTTTTTTTAACTACCGACCGGCATTACATCTTTCTAATTTGCGCGGCATTCTGGAATCAGAGTGACTCCATTCACGACACGCAACTTTGCCCATTCTGTTGTACCGTGTCAAACCAAAATTGCAAAACATAGTCCTTGTATAACTTACAGCGTGACTCAAGCTCCGAAGCGTAAGTAGAAGACGCATCTAGAAAACACGCTTGGACAGAGAAAAAGTGCGTTGCAGTGATAAAAAATAATGATTGGTAATTCATAACTGACTAAATAGGTATTAAAAGAGAAGAGGCCAACATAGTGGATAGTCCTCGGTGGTCTTCGAAATGCAGAAGCTTTGCTTCGTCGAAAAAAAATAATAGGAAAAAGATCGTACTTACCTTCATATTCAAGCAGGTCTGAAACATTTTCTTATATGTATCCTTATTTTTAGTTGAAACTGCAAATACGTCATACAATATATTTTTAGTGCTCATGCAAGTTAAACAACCTTCAAACTCTTCGTCTCCCATGTTTTAAGGTTTTATTTAGATAATTTCCTATGGAGATCAGTAAATATTAGAAAAAGGGCGAAATGACATTCAAACGTCCATATGACCATTCTCTTTTTTAAACAACATTTGAACATCGAATAAATATGATGATGGCTAGTAAGGGTTGACCCGCAACTATTCATGACACAATATTTTTTTTTTTAAATCTGGACGCCGAGCCAATTGTCGCTCCTTTATAAGCTGAATGCGAGATTCGCCGAAAAAAAAATGGCGGACGTATAGGGATTTCTGTAGCTAGCCGCCATGTTTTTTGAGAAATTTCATCTGCGCGAGAATCGGCCCCCAGAATCGACTCCAATCTCACCAAAAAACAGACTTTAAAATTAAATTACTACAGATAGAGTCATCAACACTTTTGTTTGCGCCACACAATCTTATATTGTCTGTGGCGCCATATTGCGTCCTAAAAAAAATTTGACGCGCCAAATTTTAAGTAAATATAAAAGATGTAATAAAATAACAAACAAACAAGATTTGAATTTATTACTAATTACCTACATACTAATTCAATTAAAAATACTTGAGAATGTTTTGGTTATGTGTGAAAAGTGATCCTACTTCACATATTTTTTGACTCGCCCAGAAAATATTTGCAAGAAATACATGCACACAGGAATGTATTGGATTTTTTCAGCAAGTCACAACAAATGAATCCTATCGGTGTTGGCTGCAGACAGAATATAGATAACAGGTAGGTATATACTACACCAATCGTTAATTCTAGAATTATTTTGAAATCCTATGTGTGTGTGCAAGTTCCTGCTACAGTCCCCTAATGACACTGTTTCAACGGAGTTTCTTTATTACTGGTGTATCTAGTTGTTATTCTATAAAGATGCGAGAGAATGTATAAAATAAAATAAACGTTTTTTATTCCAAAATCTTTAATGAACCATCCAAAGCCACGCAACATCACATGGGCTAATAAAAAACCGCATATAGCCTAAATAAAAGTCAGTTCAAATCAGACAGCAAAAAATACTACAGCAATTTACTCATTGAAACTAGTAACAAATTCTCCAACTCCAAGTATAAAAATTGTGCACATTGAAAAAAGCAAATTTTCGACTCCAACCAATTTGACAATCTAGGAGCATCAAGTAGTACACTTTATTTTAAATTGAGTCAGACTCCATTTAAAAAAGAAAAAAAAGGAGAAAATATTTTTTATATCTGTCTGAACTGACCACGACGCGCCAATTATAAAAATATCTACAAAATTTTTCGGTATGAATACACTGCTTTTATGTAATAATAGTAATTAAATAACAAAATTAATTTAACCTTGGAAACACTACACAAATTAATGTTATTGTTTGCAAAAAATAAAATCAATTTTTTAATAATTTCGTTTTACTAACCAATCATACCATACTTCAATAAAATATGACAGAAAATTATTTATATTTAAGAACAATAAAATAATTACTCTAATTATTCAATTGACAAAGCAGTGCATTTTCTACCAAAACTTACTACTAATATAGAAAAAAATAAAACAACATATTAATTTATAATCTTTCAAATAGCATATATTTTAGAAATAAAAAAATACAATGGTACATAACATAACCTCTGATAAGCTAACCTTACAGCTAAAAGTTGCCAGTGTTAAAAACTAAACTGACGTTTGTGACGGAAAAATAAAAAAGATTTTTTTTTAAACTATAATTTATTTCGTAAAACATGTACATACAATCGGTGTTCATAATTTAATTATAATAAAAAAGGAAGTTTCTCGAAAAATAAAACAGTTACAAGAGTCAAAAACATTCAACTTGTCATTTTAAGAACTCTAGACTTATTCTAGGTAATGTCAAATTGACAGGGATCGCACAAAATAAGAAAAATAAACATTTTATTACATTAAAATAAAATGGATCCCTTATTTTAACAATATTGCCGTGGGAAATATTGGCCATTTTTATTGAATTTTGCGCCCAATATTCACCGAAATTTTGAAGAAAACAATAAGTTAAATCTCTACATAGATAGGCTAGCCGAATATAATCTTATAAGTAAATTGATAGTGCTAACGTAGGTATATAATATATTTGTTTATATTAATAGATTGAAACCAATCACACAACATCATTACATAAAATTGTTAAAAAACTGATATTAATGGAGAAAAAAAATTGACACTCAATTAATGAAAATTGGCAGTGACGATAGATTGAAAAATAATCTAAAATTTTATGTAATGCGCTTGTGTGACAGATCAGTCATATTTTAAAAGCACAGATGGCGAGGGGCCTCAAAATCTGTCAAACCCCCAAAACACGAAAGCATCACATGCCCCACATAATGTCTATCGAATGCACCAAATTATATCGTGAACGATTAAGCCGAAGGATGTTGTATTGTACTTGCTAAAACACAATCAGAGCTTTTCGAAAAAAAAGTACAATTTAAGCAAGAAACAAAAATACGTTGAAAATTATGGCTTAAAAATCAAAATCCGATTGTACTTTCAAAAATCAGTTAAATTGTTATAAAAAAATATAATTATGAATGTAAAATAAATTAGTTTAAGTAGACAATTAAGTAAAAAAAAAACATAATGACGACTAAACCGTACACGACATGAAAAAAAAAATACAAAAAAAAAATTCTGGGCATTTTAGTGGCACGAAACTATACTCTAAACAAATATCCCAATAAAAAAAGTAGGTAGTAAAACACTTCCCGTACATTTTCTTGAAGATACCGTTTTATAAAAAAAAAATACGGTTTTAACAGCAACACCACTAAAACACACAGCGAAAGTAAAGTAGTAAAATCATAGTTTTTCCACATAAGATTGGTTGGCAAGTCATAAGTTTAAAATTGATCAACGGTGTCAAATTATATCGAACACACTTTATAAAAATTCGCTCTTAAGCTATGTATCTATGATGGTCACGGTCATATACAGTGCGAAATACAAATGTGTACTTTTATATTAAAGTGGGAGAAATATTTCCATCTACATGGCAACATCAGTTGTTCATAGTTGGAGCTGTTTTGAATCAGAACCAGTGAAATACAATTTAATACATTGACATAGTATGATGTGTAAAGGTATAGCAATAGACATTTCCTACAGGCAACCCTTCTGTTAGACATAACTAGCTTATTTTTTCAATTGAAAACAAAAAGGCCAATTTGACAGCTGTCAAAAGGGAATTCAATCTCGGCTTGTTTTTGCCCTGACAAAAAACTAATATTATTGAATTGGTTTAACGCAGTTTTCTGTGATTGGTCGATACATGCACGATGTTGCCAGTAAATCTAAAAGCGCGTTTAATAATGATAAAATGCTCTTTAAAATCGCACTGTACAAGATTATTAATACTGAGTATTTCAAACCAATCAAACAAAATAAAAGTAGGTTACCATTCTCTTATTTCCATCCAAATGCGAGTATGCGGATGCCGCTTTACAACCTTTATAGCGTCATCTTGTTTACTCACTCCGCGTTGGATAAAATTATGGGACCATGGTAACCCCTTTGTCTGCAATCTGATAGATACATCAATTAACCTTGCCCTTCGTAGTACAGATGACGACAAGTTTTCATACTCAGTAAAAATCAAAACCGTTTAAAACACAAGGAAATTAGTGGGTTGTTCGCAATTGAAGATGCGTGTAAAAATACCAATGCCATTTCGCGCGAAAGGAAGCGCTTACGGTAGCCTTAAAAACGTACATTATTTTTTAAGTATGTTCAATTTTCTGTGAAACAGGCCAATAAAATACTTACAGGAAGAAAAGCCTATTATAGTACAAAATGACATTGATATATTTCCATGTGCTTTATTAATGTAAGTTTTTTTTACTTTATGTACGATTTTTTTAATTTTAATTAAATTAATTTTTCTTTTTAAACATGTAACAGTATGTAATTCGTTCTTAAGAAAAAATAAACTTTGATAAAAGGTCAACCAATATTTTTCAAGAATATTTCAAATACTATAAAAGTGAGTATTTTTTAATTAACTTTTTCCAAACGTAGTAATCATAAATCCACATAAAATTATTAAAAAATCAGCTGCGCTCTATTTCATGGGACAGAGTATGTTTGCATATCCTGAATTAAAAAAAAAGAAATTAAATTTTTATATTAAAATGTTTGAGCATTATTGTTTGATATAACTGTTTGTACTATACGAACAAGTTCAAGAGTTCTACATAACATTTTTTCGTAACTACTGTTTTAATATTGCGAAGGCAAACAGCATACGTCTAGGTGGGTAGTCTGTTTTGACAGCTGTCAAATTCACTAACTTAGCTTTCCGCCATAACCTTTAAATACAACTAAGTATTTTAGAGGCTATTTTTATATACTAGTAATGAGCCAATGAGCTCCGTAAAAATTCACATCAGGGAGAGTTTCAATTTGAAAGAATTCACTCAGAGTTTTTTTTTAATTATTTAGGATATGAAACAAAACTGTCCCGGCATTTATAATGTATTTTTATAGGACTATGCAACTTATGTACATCCCACCAAATAAGCAGTGTCGAGTTTTAGAATGGGGACCTTAATGTAAAAATTACACGTAATTTCTGAAGCGCGATGGCAGTGTTTTGTATGATTATCTGAAAAAAAATATTAATTTACTTTTTAGAAATATAATATGTATGCATAAAATATGGCAGTTATTTCCTACAATTTAGTATCAAAATAGCAAAAATAATTCATAATAATGAGAGAAAATTGATATAAAAGATGTGTTATCATTGTGTGTGATTTGACGCGAATAAAAACGAAGGACTGATTTCTATTTCATTGAATGACATTGTCAATTTTGTCGTTGACATGACACATACGACATGTTGCCACCTAAAGGACCGTTCAAACTGACGCGAATCCGGCTCGCATGGCGGAACGCCCACAGAAATAAGAATATATAGAAGTGTCATTAGCAGGCCAGTTAACTTTTTCATACGCTACGGCACTTATACCGATTCTTATTTCTATGGGCGTCCCGCCAGTCAGTCAGTTTGAACGGTCCTTAATGGTGGTCAGTAGCGATGCCAATGCAGGGTTTTCATTTTGCTGGTCAGGCTATACCAATCGTTAATTGTAAAAATAACTTGGTACCTCTAGGCGGGTTGCGGCGTGCTGGACTTCTCCTTCTTTTTCTCTTTCTTCTTCTTGAGGAAGGACGGCGTCCGGAGTCCTTTCTTTTTCTTCTTATCCTTCTTCGGGGATTCCTCTGTCGACACCTCCTTTGACGGGGAGCCCTAAAATGTCACATTTTGTTAGCCGATTCGAAAATTCAAGTGAAAACACGCGGAGTGTTTGTGTTCAATAATTAAATAATGTCTGTTAATACAGATCTAAAATGTGTAAATTGTTTGTTTGTGTTGGTAAATTTCGTGTACGTGAAAGTCAGCGCTGGATCCGTATAAACCAGCCATAAATGTGACAATTTCAAATAAGGCTTTGATCTCGTTTATTTATACTAATATTATAAATGCGAAAGTCTGTTTGTCTGTCCTTCTGTCTGTTACGCTTTCACGACCATATATAAAAAACATTTTTTTAATAAACACCTCTCAAACTTAAAAAAAAAAATACCTCTTTGCTGCTGTGCGAGAAGGTACTCTGATGCGCATCCGAATGGTCGCCGTTGACAGTGTGCTCTCCTGTAAATTTATATATATTATAATTAATATTTATAAGGATGTTAAAAATACGAGCTAATCCTAAACATTTGTACCTATCTACTAATTTTTATTTAATTATACATACATATGTCCATTTATCAATACTAATATTATAAATGCGAAAGAGTGTCTGTCTTTCTGTCCATCTGTCTGTTAAGCTTTCACAGCCAAACCGCTGGACGGATTTTGATGAAATGAAAAAAAAAAAAGGCTACTTTTTGACGCAGGTGAAGCTGCGGGAAAAAGCTAGTGTGTGTACTATTCTATATCTATATCTATAAAAATCAATTGCTGTTCGTTAGTCTCGCGAAAACTCGAGAACGGCTGGACCGATTTGGCTATTTTTGGTTTTGTATCATTTGTGTAAGTCCAGGGAAGGTTTAAAAAGTGAATATATTCAGAGGCTGTACGAAGTTTGCCGGGTCAGCTAGTGATTAATATAAATATTATAATTACAAGCTCACACTCACACCTAAACAAAGTTATTTTTTATTACTTTTGTTTTAAACATTTCTTAATTACATAATAATGTACTAAAATGTTTAACAATATCTACATACGTTTTACTTTTAATAGATAAATACATTTTTAAATTTAGAACAGAAATTCCTATTTTAAAAAATCATGCACTAATACCATTATTAGTGTAAGTCATGCGCATGCGCCATACAATAAAACTATAGTATGTTTAGGAATAAACAATATAAGGTGATTTCACTTTAAGCACAAAAAGTCATGCCTTACTCCAAATAACATGTATGTATAATAAGTATTAATTTAAAATACGTTCAATATTATTCAAGAGATATAGGTCATTATATGTGTAAATAAATTAAAAAAAAATTGCATTCAAACACTATACGCTACAAACATTTTCATTACTCACCTCTCGTTAGTAGAACGGAACTCCTCTCTCGGAACCAGCCGAAAGCTTATCATGCGTGTGCAAAGCAAAAAAAAAAAACAAGGGCCATAGACAACTCAACTATACATTTGCATGCCTAAATGGTAATCAACCATTAGGACGAATTATTATTGTGTAATATCTGATTGTACTCTTTCAATGCAAATAAATATTTTCTTTTTTTCTATAGAAAGCAAGAACATTGGTTGATTATTTCCGTTGTCTATCACGAGATGGCGTTAGTCAGCTTTGCGGTTTATGACTCTCAAAACCTCATTGGTATAAAATTTTCTGTCAAATAATCATCCTTACAATGTTGAACTGCTAAACCGTTTTACAATAGGCTAGTTTCCTAAAACAATATAATTAGTCCGTCAGTTAGATAATCAAAAAATATTAGACACGTATTTAAAAAAATAAAAAAAAATTAACAAAGATATGGCGCGTTAAAGTTCCGTGTGACGTCAGCGTGTGCTACACTTTTTTGCATATGTGACGTCACGAGCCCCCACTCCTAAACTTTGATGCGTTATATCTTTATAATTTATCGCTCAATTGACAAAAGAAAAAATACGTCACTAATATATTTTGATTCCCTAAATGACGGACTAACTTTAATGTTAGTCTTTTGACCTTGGAAACAAGCCTATTATATATATTATTGCAATAGCGATAAGTCCGCCTTTGTACTCAATTTTCTAAATGTTTACTTTTAATTTTAATTTTGTGACTGGTACAATAAAGTGTATATCTATCTATCTATCTATTACCAGTTTACAAGTGTGCCACCCAACATCTTGGTACTATGCTGATATTTAGCAGTACTGAGTCATAACATTAAAAATTTTAGTTGAATTGTCTAACCATACTAATAAAACAATATTTTTGCAAACCATTTATTATAACTAAATGTCTTATAAATTTTTAATATACTGGCAGCGTGGCAGCTATTGAGCGTACGGCCAAATTCGGCATTGTATATAGTATTAGTTAGTTCGGCGTATACATGCGGCAAATAAAATTTTAATGCAAATAATATGTTAAAAATTACTTTGACTTTCGACCGGGTAGCGGCCAAAATACGTGGCTATCATCATAGTTAGGATTTTGTACAATCATGCGTAATACACATAAAACACAAAAAGAAGTAATTATCGGAGCAGGCAAGTTGGTACTTTATTTTGGGGCCAATAAAATGGAAAGTCCATATTAATATAAATTCCGAAAATCTCTGAAACCAGATTGCGCTCGTTCGATAAACCATGTAGCCCAATCGCTATGAATCTATTGATATAAATGCAAATAATCTTTAGTTTAGAAACAGTATACAGGGTAAAGTAAAATAAATCAATCTACCTACTCCGATAGCGACGCAAAAACAGAAAAATACTATTTACAAGAATATTAACTAGGAACTACTTGACCGAGGTCATCTGGTTGGCATATAGCTCCCGAAATGTAATCCATCTTACAATAGATATAAACTTATGTAGGTTTTGCGGATATTATTACAAACATTTTGCACACCAAGCTCGAATAAACAAAAACAAAAAACATGACACAACACAATTTGATACCTATAATAAATAGAATGTACATTTTTATTTCGATGCAATGCAATGGTCATTGAGAAAATGCCGAAATAATAAAGGAGAATGCCCTTCCATTCAAGTAAAACTAGCACAGAATGATTTTTTATACCTTACGTTACTTTTACCAAGCCCTTTGTTAAGTGAGTTTTAATATTAAGATTGACATCATCATCATTATTTCAGCCGCAGTTAGTCCACTGCTGGACAAAGGTATGATTTGAAATAATAATGATTTCCAAAATGACCGGTTGTAAGCAGTCTGCGTCCGCCGTTTGCCTGTGCCCTTTTTTTTTTAGGTCATCTGACCATCTGGTCGGTGGATGTCCAACGCTGCGCTGGCCGGTTCGTGGTCGCCATTCGAGATTCTTTCAGCCCCATCGGCCATCGGTTCTGTGCACTATGTGCCCCGCACACTGCCACTTCAAAGAACTAAACCGCTGGGCTATGTCGGTGACTTTTGTTCTCCTACGGATCTCCTTATTGATTCTTTTTCTTCGTCCTAGCGCTTTCCCAGTTGCGTCCTCAGCGTTTTGCTTCGGAGCCCAGGGTCCGCTTTCCTGCTTCTAATCTCTCCTTATTGATTGACATATCCAGACTAATATTATAAATGCGAAAGTCTGTCTATGTCTGTCTGTTACGCTGTTGTCGGGCACGGCCAAACCGCTGAACGGATTTGATGAAATTTGGTATGAATATAGTTGAAAACCCGGGGTCCAACATAGGCTACTTTTTGAGGCAGGCGGAGCTGCGGGAAAAAGCGAGTAACAATATAAAATCACTATCAAGATTTTTGCGTGCTTCCGCTACCAGTTCATGCAAATTACTACCGGCCGGCGCGCAACAAGTGAAGAGTGGGTAATTCTGATTTACGCAAACGATCGCCTGAATCAATTGCTTATCAATCTTGTCAATTTCGTCATACGGTTGTATTTTTTATTTTCGTACAAGGACGGAGACCGGAAACCAAAGAACAGGGGACATTCTCCTTTAAAATCAAAGCAACAGAGATAGAAATATAATATCATCCTCTCAGTGGAACGAAACATCGAAACAAACAAGTAAAGTTTAACAGTTTTAGTCAGTAGAAATAAAAACACGAGCATGCATTGAATTAATAAAATTAAAATTACAACCGCCAAGCAATTTATATAAAATTGTTACTTTTTTATGTCCTTTAATGAAAAGGTAACATTTTTGACCTGATTATTATTTCTCCACTCTTTTGTTAGCTAGATACTTGATCAAAAATTAAATTTAAGAAAAAAAGCCAGGGTTTTTAAAATCATCCGTTAGGATGGGCTATTTACACTTATCTACCAAATGCTATAAAGTCGGACTAATTTGACAACTGATCAAAAATTAAAATGTTAATTATTTTGTCAATAAACGTTTTCCAGTTTTCAACATCACACGTGTTCCTTACAATTACTTCCCTCGCCGCAGGATTCGTTAAAATTATAATCATTCATAGTAATCTCATTGAAATCATTGGGATCAAAACTTTCAGACATTCTGAACTGCGAAATTATTCTGTAAAATAGTGTATCTTCGAAAGGAGGCCAACTTGAATATCTCCTAGGTTTAGCTTTAACGATTCTATTATCGTATATCAAAACCTTTTGTGGTTCATTGGGAACGTCTTTACCATCTAAAATTTCCGAATCACATGTGTTATATTCTAAAGAAATGCTTGATGTGTTGAAACCAAAGCTAACATTTTCTAAAACACCGGATCGCCTTTTTTCATCGAAATATGCATCTTTAGATTCTGTTTCGAATTTACTCTCATCAAAGTCAACGCAAACGAAACTAGGCAGCGAATCGTCAATGCTTTTCACAGGCCTGGTGGATGGTTGAACATCTTCTTTAAAATTTTCGTCGAATGAAATCCAATATTTCATACCGCCAGTATTTTCAGTTTGCTCCATCGTGATAACTGCAGCCTTTTTGACAAACGGAGATCCCATAATCGTGTCGTCTTTCTCATATAAAACACTTAACTCTTCACCGACGAAATTACCTTTAGATTTCTTTATAGGCGACTCATTACAATCGAAAACTATTTTTGAATTTTGGTTACTGTCAACACTATCAACGAAAGCTGTATTCATATGCTCATCTTTATCGTCTAGAATAAAAGTCTCATTCAATAATATTTCGTCTTCAGTTTTTTGTTCCAAGTTTTCTTCGAAATTTTCAGCTTTGTCATAGGTTGAATTTTCACTCAAATCGTACATTGTTATGTTATGACTTGTGTCATTTAATTCAACATTATCTTCTGTAATTTGTGTGTCGCGGAAATTATCTTCATTTAATGATATTTCTTCACATATATTGAGAATATCTTTTATATCTTCTTTAACATCAAATGCGTTGATTACATAATCTGTATCGTAAACTACTTGTGCGCCGTAAGATATTTTAGCAGATTCATCCAAAGTATTTTCAGCATATATGAGATCATTAGTGTCACAATTGTCGGGCATCAAATCATTCAAACATGTTTCAATACTTTTAAAATTTTCTACTTTACTTTCAATATTATCGGCATCTGTGAAACGACAATCTATTGCCTGAAAAACATTTTCTTCAAGTTCTAAAGTTTCCCATAAATTTTTGGCAGTAGACAAAATATCTTCACTGTCTACAACAGTCACTACATTTTTTAACTTCTTTGTTGTGAATTTTTTAATGTTATCTGAACATACGCCATATGCTCTGTCAAAAATGTGGTACAGTATAGGCTGTATTATTTTATATGTTTCATTTTCACTTTCACTAACTTCAGTTAAAACAGTTTCATTTAAATTTATATTTGTTTCTAATTCCTCAACTATTTTCTTAATGGAAAATATTTCCAGGTCACTATTATTTGATGTCTCAGCGGTATTTATGTTTTGACTGCTACATTCATTAGATTGTTCTTCAAAAAATGTACTTAGATCATAGTTAACAAATGGTTCAGCCATTGTAAGACCCAATTTGGAACTGTCGTTGGCTTCTTGGATCTCAACATCATTTAGTGGATTGTGAAATGATTTTTCAATTTTATTGCTTACCGTTGGATTACGTTCAATCTCAACAATGTCAGCTTTTGAAATTTTTTCAATAATAACTAAATCGTTTTCACTGCAATTAGATCTTGTTGCTTTGGTAATATTGTTATTAACAATTTCGAAATTTGTTTCTACATTTCTTTCAGCAAAATTATTGAAAAAGCAAATAGAACTATTTTCAAAATTTATTTTGTTCAGTATAGAAGTAACAATGTCTGTAATTATTTCGTATATTTCAAATTCAACTGTTGAATTGAAACTAGTAGCTTCAAGAGCTGAGCTAGCATTACTGAAGACACTCAATCTAATTATATTATTACGTTCTAAAGGCGTTGACTCAGATTTTGTTTCCGAAGAACAAATTAAACTAGCAGGATTAGTATTTTCTACAGGTTTAAAATTAACGTTGGCTTCAAGTGACGAGCTATAAATTTTGTTTTCATTGGCACTTTCTAATTCCTTTTGAACATGTTGACCATCTTCCATATTCTCCGTCTTGTTTTTATTTTCTTTGTCATATTTCAATGATAAAGCAACATTACTGTCTGTTTGGATATTGACTTTAGGTTCAAATGCACTAATTTCGTTGCCATCAACCGTTTCGTTACGTGGCACGTCGCCTGGAGTTAAATCCGATTCAGAATAACTTTCATTGCTTTTATTATCAAGGTTTGAATCGTCGGATGTTTTAGATTCTTCTAAAATAGGTTCCAAAACGGTTGGCTTAGAGGGGGTTTCGTGAAATTTATGTGGCGATTTTTTGGGACTACACGATTTTTTATAATCGTCACAATAAAAATTAATAGGTACAGAGTAATCCCTTATATCTTTTTCAACAAGATCTTTCACAGGACTTTCATACGTCGCTTCTTCGAAGTCCATTTCATCTGTAAAACTATGATATTCTCCTTCTGTTGATTCGATAGTATTATTGTTGATATCTTCAATTTCCACCACAGGAACAACTTCAGCTCTATAAACCTCATTTTCAGTTGCTTTATGGACGTTTTCACTTTTGGGACTTTCACGACAATTATTGGCATATGCTCGTTCAATGACAGTTTGATTATCAGAAGAAAAGCTGTTACCTAAGTCACTCAAATAATTATCTTCATTGAATTCTTGACTTTCAACAAATTCGGACTCCAATTTCGCAATTTTGTAAACGGGTAATACTTTATGTTCAACTTTAACCAAATTTGGTTCAAACATACCATCATCTATACATTTTTGTTGAATATTATCCACGGAGAAGTACATAGAATTGGGCATTTTCATTCTACTGCCCAAACTTCTCTCTTTAGTTAGTTCCCAAACGTAGGAGTTGTTGATCGTGCCACAGCTACGGCATTTAGGCAAATGATAGTGCGAGGGGTCAGGATTCTTTATGTAACTATTAACAAAACCGCTGTGCGATCTTGTCCTATATAAACTTTGAGTGGTACTAACTCTTTGGCGCGGCAAAGAGCGAGTTCTAAACACATACTCTGACTTGCATCTACCGTCCCATTCTAACGACGCTATAGAACGCAGGCTGGACCGACTGCTCATGTTACCGGCATTTTCTAAGATCTCAACATCGCCTTGTTGAGTAGACAATCTATTATTAAGACTAACTTTACATTTAGGATCTTTTTTTACATAGGAGACAATGTCAGGTGTTGTATGGCTTTCATACAATTGAATGAATTTATCGAAATTTGCAATACGGTTGTAATCATGTTTAGTTTTCTTGTTGACGGTTAGTGCTTCGTTCCGTGTTCTAGCTTCGTTAGTACCTGTGCGAGAAGCGTGCAAATGAGATCAAGCTGTAATGATATTTTGCAAAATGGCGTAAACACATAAATATGAACATACAAATTTATGAAGAATTGAAACATAACCATTTAGTCACCAAACATATGATATTGAAGACATTCTCATGACAAATTATAATATTCATACACCCACATACAATGTTTAGTATACACAATAACATACATAGACAATATACATAATGTTAAATGTAAATCCAAATAGAAATCTTATTGTACCAATAATATGCAATAGTACTTTTCGATTTTAAGTTGAATAAGCGACCAGTCTGTTCTGCGCCACCTTTTGCCAGATATAACTCCACACATTTTAACACACTATCAACATCCAAGACAGCACATATAGCTTCAGATATAAGACACCGACAAGTTACAATTACGACAAGAGAGCTGGCTTACGTATGACAAGAACAAAAATGACACAACCACAGACAAATAATGACAATAGCGAACAGTATAATGTCCAAAAATCGAAACTATATAAAGTACACACTACACCGTACTGTAGATGCTACGGAACTCTAGAAAGTTATCCCCTCGCTTCTCTTACAGTGCAGTATATTCTTTTATACTATCTTAAGAATAAAAGTAGCAACATTATTAACAACACACCCTCCCCAAAAAAAACAGTTATTGCAAACAAACGGCAGAAGACAAATTTACGAATAGCCAACATTGAACCCCCTTCAGATACCAATTAAATTTTAACAACCCCCTACACCAACTCATTCACGCCTTTTTATAAAATCAACACTGTCTGACATAGACGCATCAGCTGTAACAGCTGTCTGTCTATAAACTAATTAATAAACAAATAACAATCCCCCCTCCCATACCAAGTCATTTCTAACCCATCCTGGAGCCCCTTTTTTGAAATGTATGATATAAATGTCGAATGAAAATCGTTCAAAATCGAACGATCCAATCCAACTCACCTCTAACGACAGACTGCTGAACAGCAGTGGTCTGAGCACGGACGACAACCGTGCTGACAGGACCGGCGCGGCGCGTATCGACAAATACTTCATCATCAGACAGCAAATTTTGATCCTGGTCGGACGCTTTATAAAAAAAAAAATACAGAATCTGAAGATTTATTTGTGCGCTTTTGAGACAACACAAATGAATATGAGACATTACCGACAAATGAAGCCAATGTCTATGATACAAAAATGTGCTGCTTTCAATAACCACTTTTTGGTAACGAATGATGTAAAATATGTAAGTTGTTGTTGCTGCAACATTTCGAATGAAGTAAGTGACAAACCCATTGTTTAATTACCGAATTGAATTATTCAAGTAGCTAACGGACTTTGTCTATTAAAAATGCTTTTGAATGGATACGCCAGATATCAATAGAAATATAACAATAACCTTATTGTACACCTGTATGAGCATTTGGGAGAAGAAGCTAAGAGCGGACTTTGGTCTCCAAACAGATCAGCTGAGGATGCTACCGGCAAAGATGAAAGATGAGATGTCTGTAATATTTTTGTCTAATGATATCCCACAAAAAACACACGACAACACTTTATTTAATACGATGTATTTTTTGACGAATTTATCTCGTTTTAATATACAATCGTAAAGTGAATTAGTCAAAAAGTCGTCTTCAAGAAGACTTAAGTATGCAGAGTCTCGTTCAGTGGTTCACCAAGCCTTCTTTAAACAGACTAAAGCATATAACCAGCATGACACACACCCCCTCTAATCTTCAACTGTTTTATTACTCGATATACGAAATCAGTGATATTCAACATTTGGTTCCAGAAAAAAGGTAATCAGTGAAAATTCCTAAAACTTTTCATTTTGTTATGAAGATGAATATTATTTTGCCAAACATATATCGATCTAATATTTTTGCTCATACCCTTCCAGTAGTAAATAAATCAAGAGTTTGTGAAATTTCACTAATTACCCCTTGATAAAAAACGGTCCCAATGTCTTTGCCAGTGAAAGTTTCCAGAGAAGAGACATGATTACGTTCTCGGGTAATAAAAATGTAACTCCACACACACACACCACCCCAAACACACCCTGAATTACCTTTGAAACACGGGCCTGTCAGGGACATAGTGAAAGTGTCCAGAGAGACATGATTACGTCTCGAGTAATAAAATGTAACACCACACACACACACCCCAAAACACATCTCTATCACCTGTTCCGAACCACAGATCTGTCAGGGACATAGGAAAACTGACCCGAAAGATATGATAACGTTCGGGTGATAAAATGTAACCCCCTTCCCCCACACACACACACACAAACCAAACGCACCCTCTATCAGGTGTTCCGAACCACGGGACTTTCAAAGTGACCAGAGAGACATGATAACGTTCTCGGGTAAAAAAATATTTAAGCCCCCCCTCACACACACACACACTCTCACCTCTCCCGAATCGCGGGACAGTCAGGGACATGGGGGAAGTGACCCGGGACACATCGCTGGACGCCGAACGGATAAACACTTCATCATCGGACAGCAGGTTCGGATCCCGTTTCAAGTCTAACAAACACCACAAATTGTTGCTTAGAAATTGTGAAAAATATAAAAAAAGAAAAAGAATTATGAAAATCGATCCACAATTGGCGGAGTACGTAATCGTTGAACATACATAGAAAAAACAAATACATACACACGAACATAGAACCTCCTCCTTTTTTTGAAATCGGTTAAAAAGGGGAGCCCTTTGTCCACTGTTTGTAACTGACACGAAATAATAACCTTGAATAATAATAATATGAATACAATAAGTAAATTTTATAAATACTTTTTCAACGAAATTTTTACAGTGTATTGTATCGCGTGTAAATTTACTGGTAATAATATTAGTCATAATAGGTAGGTAGTGCAATAAATCAAATATTTGATATAAAAAAAATATATATTTGTTATTCCAAATAAATAAAATAAAATCAATAAAGCATACCCGTTAGTAGTTACTTGTCTTTGCTCAACAGGCGAGGTTTTTGTAAATTATTGCAGTTTTATAAATAGGCTAATTTACAAAATTTTGCAGAGCACAACAATCACCCATTCCGAAACTTGCATGTTCTATTTTCAAGTTATTGCTTTCAAAGTTCTCACTCTATATTACAGATGGCGCTAAATACGAGTCCAAATAAACGGATGCTACGTAGTCAATCGTTACTTTTCGAACTGTCAAATTATTGACCAATCACAGACTAGCGGATATCATTGAATTTTAAAATAGAATATGCAAGTTCAAATTTTCCAAAAAAAATACGGAAATTTTAATTAGCCAAGATATTGAATTCTGACGCAAAATGCATGTAAATATGGAACTTAATCACTCCATGGATATTTCATGTCACATAATGTATTATTCACACTTATCGAGATTCTACTAGAACTGTGGTTTTAATATCTTGGGGTAATTAAAACAGTGTATAAACAAACATTTTACATCCACCGAAACTAAATTACAAACCTTTAGTCCGATCGGCATGCGCCCGCTCCGCGTCCAAAAAGTCGGTGGTATCGACTAAAGGGACAAAACGAAATAAATTTACCATTCAAATGTAACATGCGTGCATTCGTTTCATAGTCAAAAAGAAAAAAAACATATTGAAACGTTCAAGTGTAACACTAGTGTAAGTTTAAAAAAAAAAAATTCGACACCAATTCTCTATGGGTATTTCAAAACCTTTTATTGCATAGAACTAATAATTTATAAAGAAAAAAAAAACATGCTCACTAAAAAAAAAAGAGACACATGCAACTTCATATTTCCCTTCATGCCGAAATAATCCGTGCCAGTTAAAATTATAAATATTCTAGAAATTTTGCATGTAAAAGACATTTAAGAGCCGGTCAAAACTGTAAATACATTTTGGCTCAAATTACAATTATAATAGTAGTTTTTTTTTAAATAATACACTTTTTTTTTGTATGTTTAAAATAAGGTCAAAAAGAACTCACCATCGCTAAGGACGACCTCTGGTTGGCTTCGAACGGGCACCTGCTTGGTTTCTATTCTCAACACACGATGTTCTGAAAATGGTAAACGTGATTCATAATTATTATTTTTTATATTGAACCTAAGGTCTTCGGCCAAGCGTGATTTTCCCTTGAGGTGTCAACAATGTCAGATTGTTTGTCATAGCTTAACGACTGCCACCTATCAATAACAACCGGGACCAACGGCTTAGCGTGCCTTCCGAAGCACGGAGGAGCTCGCGACAGAAAATGCCACTTAATGGAGACCAATCCAATAGTGGTCGCGTCTCGCCGTCTCTTGACACGCGCATTCGCTACGGATAAGCGCATCGCGCTCGACTATCGAGTAATAATGAATCTTTGCAGGGCCATCCATTTTACAAATGAGAACTTATTCTTTTCTTAGACAAGGAGCTCACTATACGAGGAACAAATTAAGATCTATTTTTTTTTAATTTATTTATTTACTTTATTCAAGTACACAATAAAATGCAAAGAATAAATAAATAAATGACTTTTTTTCTTCGTGACATAAGTACATATTTATTCAATTACCTATTTTATCTAAGATAATAAGTACTATTATTTGACTTTATTCGGTGGTAAAAGTAATTTTTTTTAACATACCATCACGCGATTCCTCTTCAGTTTCGGATGGCGCGCTAGCGGGAGATGTGATTTGCGCGGCGCTGATCGCTTCCGATTCAGACAAGTCCGTGTCGTCTGAAAGTGGAAAATAGTCATGGTAGTTTCTTTATAGGCATGGAAGTTTTTGATTTTAGATGGGATGGATGAAATTTCATATAGCTATTTCATGGGATTATTTCTGTGGAGATACGGTAATTTTAAATTTCGAAATTAACGATTTAATTTTAATTAAGAGTAATCATGTAACCTCTGAATTTCGAAACGTTTTAGAATAATTCTCCATTAACAATAACATAACAAAACTATACAATTTTATGAAGTTTAAAAACAGTAAAGATATATATTTTTTTGTCTTAGTAGTTCTTCGCTATCCATAGTAGTTTTCAATGATGAGTCCAGAAAAGCCACAGCAAAAAAAAAACAATTTTTATCATAGTAGTTTTACGCTACCCATAGTAGTTTTCGATTTGGAATCCAGTAAAGCCACTCACATTCATTTCCGCGCTGTTTTCTCTCGACCGTGCGCTTATACTCGTCTAATTCGCGGTCGGACACCTGGTCGAACGGATTGCGGGCGTAAGGAGCACTGTAAACGGTCGCGTTGTGTTGGTAGCCACGTTGGATGATTCCTTTAGATGCCGCGCCCATTAATACCTGCCAGAAATAATTACATATTAAATGTAGAAAAACAGTATATATCAATATACTTTCATATAATGCAGATGCCAGCGCAATTTGTTTATATTAAAAATCAAAAACTACCTAGCCTAATTACTGCCTAGGGCGTGGTAGCTCCAATTTATCTGCTAAAATTAAGATCTGTTCAAAAGGTCCTCTCTGACCAGTTTCGAAGTATAATTTACTACTTTCGTAATGGTAGATTTTGTCTACGCATGGTAGTTTTTAATTTCCTACTAATATATATATAGATTAATCTTACCACATGGTCACCAGTGTGAGTGTTTACGGCATCCTCACCGACAAGTTTTGCCGCTTCGTCCCACGTCACGCCTTCCAAAATGTGCGATTGGGGACCAGCGCTGATCTTGTCCGCACGACGGTTATCCTTGATCTGTGTTATTCATATAAATAATTTAGTTTTATTATTTGGGCTTATACGAATAATGAGTGAAATTATTAAAACGCCGAGCAATTTACTACTAACTTCAATATAAAAGTAATATTGATAAACTAATTTAATTTTAATGTAGGTATGTTATGTATTTTACAAAATGTCAAAAATATTTTTTTTCGAATATATTTTTTTCTCTTATGGGAAAAAAGTTTAAAAGTAAAACATACCTGTTGCTGCAACGCCTTAAATTCCTTAGGATTGGTGTTCTTAGGCACAAATTGTAGGGTGTCGATCTTAACTGGCGTGCTCGAATGCGCCGGCGAGCCATCTTGAACCCACTGCCGTCGCGATACGGTCCAATTTCCGACAATACACGTGTAGGGAAAAGAGAAAGTTCCAATTAGTAATGTTGCCAGCATAGAGTTAGGAAGGGGTTATGGAAGTGCGATAGAAAATTACACCTGGCCATCGAGAATGTACAGTACTTTTTATTTATTAAAAAAAAAAACTTGAAATAAAATTGTTTTTTTTTTTTCGTCATGCAAGGAATTTTTTATCTTATATTATTTTTGTCAAATAAGCAACGCAAAAAAAGGAAAAAATAAAAAAAAGGTAGTGGTGTAAGGATTGTCCATGTGGCAACATTAAATTTCACTTTTTCTTTTGCGCTACACTGTACAGACTCGATGTGTTTTTAACAAGTGAATAAAATTATTATAATTTATACAAAATAAATAATTTTATTCCTATAAAACCAGGGTAAAGAAATGAAATGCTGTTGAAATTATTTTAGTAAAAGCTTTTAAGTTATCTGAGTTTTTCTATATGAGTATAAAGTTAAGTACAACGTGACCCTAAACCAACGGAAAAAACAGAAAAATAAATAAATAACAATAATATTTCAAAACTTATCACCTAAAGCAAGTACGAAATTACTATAATTTTCATACACCCTAACAACATATGCATTTAAAAAATAAATAAATAAAAAATATGCCTGAAAATGTAAAGAAAGAGCCCCCAGTGTAAGTGGTTAGAAGAAAGAAAAAAAAATTCACAAAATTTTTATTACCTCCTCGTTGTTAGCGTCGACCCACTGCAAAACATTATTTTATTAGTCACACCACGAAAAAAAAACACAAAAAACTTTAGCCTGCTTCAAAAAAGAAAGCGTTTGATTTCAAAAGCATTTCATTTGTGAGAAGCGTCGATTGAAAGAAAAATACTTTATAAATTGATTATTTTATTGATTTGGTAAACATATAGCTCTAAGAAGCACGATGTATATTATAGTAGAGTTACTTAGATCAATATAACGTTTATATATATATATATATATATATATATATATATATATATATATATATATATGATCGTATTTTTTACTTGTTTTACAAATTGTATGAAAAAATGTTGTGCAAATATAAGTTGTGAATTATTTTATAAGCGGCCCGGAAATTAAAATATTTATGGAAAATAGGCTAGTTTCCTAAAAAAATATAATTTGTCCGTCAGTTAGATAATAAAAAAAAAATATTGGAGACGTATTTTTTCTTATGAAAATTAAAGAAAGAATGATAAAGATATGGCGCGGTAAAGTTCCGTGTGACGTCACAGCTATACTTTTTCACAATATGTGACGTCTCGTGCCCACACTCCTAAACTTTGATGCGTTATATTCTTTATAATTTATCGTTCAATTAACAAAAAAAAAAAAAATATGTCATTAATATATTTTAATTTCCCAAATGACGGACTAATTTTAATGATAGTCTTTTGACCCTGGAAACTAGCCTATTTGAAACCAAGTCCATGCGGATTAAGGATCATTGGCATTTAACGTAAAAAAAAATATGAACATATACATTCGTTGTCAAATATCTGAAAAAGTAGAACCCCAAAAGAGCATGTAAACTTTTTAAAAAACAAGTTAATCAAAAAGTTTCTTAAGATTCGTCAAACTCCGTGATAAACTTTTTCAAATAACCAATGGGACTGTCTGAATTAAACTAAAATAATGTATTTTCTTTAATGCCTGACCCGATTTTTTTCATGTTTTGAAAAGTTTGACTGGCAGATAATGTCTTAAGAGCATTAAGTCCACCTTTTGTGTTTTATTTTATAAAGTGCGATAAATATTTAATTAACAGCTCACAAAGTTTGGCGAATATTTTAATCTTTATTAAAAAAAATCAACACACATCAATAAAAGCATTATATTTATATCAAACGCGATTTATATATTATTTTCTCTATATAAATTATATTTCTTATTTTGTAAATGAATCGTTCGAAAACCTTCTTTCTGTTACTATAAAAAAAAATCATCTTTGTGCTCTATATTTTAATATTATATCTGATTTGATGATGGTGAATGGATAACAAAAGTGATTGATTAACAAAACACTTATATTTCGTGCATTGGTATTATATTTCGACCAAAAATTACTATAGTATGTAAATTTCGAAAACTATATACATAGTATTATTTACACTTATTACGTGTAAATCCATACTAATAATAAAAATGCGAAAGTCTGTCTGTTACTTTCACGGCTGAACGGATTTTGATGAAATTTGGTATGAATATAGTTGAAGACCTGGGGTCGAACATAGCTAGTTTTAAATAAAATGTATAATGTAATCTATTGATTACAGAAATATTATAAAATATGTAGCAATAAAAAGAACGCACGAGAAAAAAGATTTTTAAACGATTCTTGCGCCTCTATAAATTATTCATGGTACAAGATGTTTGTTTATATATTTTGGTACGTCCATGATTTTTGACGATTAAACACACTAGTGCTAAAAAAGTAAAAATGCAGCTTTCGTTCGCATTTTCCAATCTCCCATTTGTGAAAAATATTACTGATTGTCGGAAAAATTACGAGATGACGTCATCTTATGTTATTACACAGACACGAAGGACACACCAAGGTCACTACAGTACCACGTATTAACCAATATCTTCGATGACAATTTCACACAGAAAAATGATACGAGAACACATATTTTGAGCTTTTTGAGCTTTGTCCGCACAAAAATGCCCTTTTTAGCGTTAAGAATTCTTATTTCTATGCATAATATCTCTATTATTTAAACCTATAAATATTTTGTGTTGAAATAATATTCCAAATAGTTAAATAAATTTTTATTTTATTTTTATTTTTATTAAATAATATAAGTGGTTTTATATGGATTAGAAAATCTAAACATGGAATGCACAAGTGGACAATATCAATCATCCTAGCGTTCATCCGGTTGTGTCTCAAGGCGTATAGCTTCAAAACCACCTTCACCATATTAAATTAGCCAATAATATACCTACTCTAGCCGTCATTCGTAGATATAATAACTATTTTATACGACTTTCATTATTAATCATTTACATCAGTAAGCAATAAGTTTTTTCAATATACCTATTTATACCGTTTTTAATGATTTATACTCTAATCTACACGACTTTTGGCCGATTTCACCAACATCTTTCCTATCCATGAATAACAACTAATCTAAGCATAAAAAAATATCAGCATACATTTCTATTCTAGAACTCTGTCCTTATACCGGAATCATACGTGGATTCACAATATAATCTCGGGTAACTGTGTGGTGAAATGAAAACTTCGTTATACTAGAGTAAATTGCGTCATTATCCTTGGAATAAAAACTATCCGACCTTGGTGAAATCGGTCCTTACTGCTTAAGCCCCGTTAAATAACTTTTACTATAGCAGATAGTGTCTGTACGGCCTTTGCATTAACTCTAGCATACTTTCAACTTCTTTACCCAAGGAGCGCTTTATTAAGCAATCATTGCCGGCGATATTGCGTTATATGGAGCAATATAAAAAATATTGTCGAAAAAATGGCAACTATTTAAAAATAATCAAAACGTGCCTCTGCTTCTTCGTGAATTGACTAATGATTTTCATTTAACATGAGTCGAACGATTTTTAGTCACCGGTTTTTTATCTTAAGAATAGATCTTCGTGGTCGTGTTTTACCTCCGTATTCTTAAACATAACCTTAAGGACGTCCTTCACTCAAACTCATTCGAGGCGCCTTAGGGAAGTCTTCGAACTTTCCTTGAAAACGACATTCTTAATTGGTTGCATGAGCAAACTCCAATGAGGAAAGACACAGGTTATAATAACAATCCGAAGCACAAAAATTGAAAAATACAAAAGAATATAGTAAAAAATGAACAAATAAGTAGTTAACTAGGCAAAAATTGGCAAAAAATGATGAAACGTGGCCGCCTCAAGCAACCTTATATTTGACAGTTCGATACTCACCTCCAATGAGAAATCATCTCAAGTCAAGGAAGCTTGTGACGACTAATCATATCAATGAGGTGGAGTAAGGTTGAGTCGAGTTTGAGTGAAGGTTTAAGAATATGGGTGATAGTATATTAAACATAAAATTACACGATCAAATGTGTACCTATAATACCTTTATAATTTCGACGTTTCAACCGTGTTACAACGACCGTGGTCAACGACTTTGTCATACATACTTCATCATCATCCTAGCGTGTATTCCTAGTTGCGTCGTCAGCTTACGCTTCGGAGCCTAGGGTACGCTGTAAGTCATGCTCCTAGATTTGGCGGAACTGGTTATTACAAAGGAACGACTGCCGTCTGACCTCCGTAACCCTTTTTACAGGGAAACCAGACCAACAGGAACATGACCCGAGGTGTGTTAGTGGCCAACACTGTCAGAATTTTTCACGCTGCTATGTATCGATTACACGGAGTAGCTCAAGATAGAAAACGCCACTAAATGGCGACCAATCCAATAGTGGTCGCGTCACGTAACACGCGCATTCGCTACGGATACGCGGGTCGCGCTCGACTAACGAGCCCCTCAATTTTTTTTTTATATTTTTTTTTTTATTTGTTTAATACTTATATGAATTACACACACTTATAATCCTGTAATTTCACGTTTTAAATACGCAGTGCGATATTCATTCGACATATGAGTCACACATTTCAAAAATAGAGCTCCTGGTGTGTTAGTACCACGGAGCAATCACAAAGAGGAGATGCCGTAATAAGTGTTTTGTAAGAAAGCATTTGTTCAACTCCCCTTGGCGAAAGGCAGACGTGCGACATGCTTGGTTTCGGCCGTGGCTATGACAAGCTCCGCCCACTGCAGTGTCATCACATCACGGAGCCATTTCAAACGGCATCTCCTCTTTCTAATTGCTCCATGGTTATGATTCTGTCTGTATAAGCGCTCCTTTACTCAAACTATCTGTCCTACTCTGCCTCGACTCTAAGATATTCTACCTTGGTGATTTTCTTCGGGTCGTTGGTGCCAGTTTCCAGCACTTCCACCTTCTGGTACACATTGGGCGAGTTCAGCCAGCGAGTGCGCTCGCCCGTCTTGCCGCCTTTCTTCCACAGCCTGAAAAATGCGTTACATTGTACTTTTGCTTGAGATTTTCTCGACTTTTAGCTGACTGGAAGAAAAAAAAATAAACCTATCGCTTAAATCCGCAATTTACTTAACATAAGTAATTGTAAGTAAATGTTTAAAAAAAAAGATTTTAATCCGAAAGTCCGATGAAAGAAAATCTCGGACAACAATGAATATTAACGATAGTATTATTTTTAAAGCTATTTTGTGTCCCACTGTTGGGCAAAAGCCTCCCCTCTTCTCTATCCAGGGCTATTTCCCTCCAATTTTCATCGAACTCTTATGTAATCGGACCATCTCGTCTCTGGCCGACCTGTCTTTCTGTAACTACCCATCAGTTGGGACCCAGCCAGTCAATACTTTGCTCACCTTTCCGGATGCATGCGGAACATCCATACTAATATTACAAATGCCAAAGTCTGTCTGTTACGCTTTCACGGCCAAACCGCTGAACGGATTTTGATGAAATTTGGTAAGAATATAGTTGAAGAACCGAGTTCAAACATAGGCTACTTTTTGACGCAGGCGGAGCTGCGGGAAACAGCTAGTAGGATATATACAACGATAGTACATATTTTTATATATTTAAACTTCATTGTACATAATACAGTTGTATAGCACAATAGGCGAACTTAAACGTAATTTATTTCGTTAAAATGTCCAGCGATCGAATGCGATCCCCCCTGGCCCCTGATGTTAAGTACATCTATACTAATATTATAAATGCGAAAGTCTGTCTGTCTGTGTGTTACGCTTTCACGGCCTAACAGCTGAATGGATTTTGATAAAATTTGATATGAATATAGCTGAAGACCCGGGGTCAAACATAGGCTACTTTTTGACGCAGGCGGAGCTGCGGGAAACAGCTAGTATTTCATAACATATACAGGTAATATATCCAGACCTGAGCCAATCAGAAAAAGATGATTTTTCCATCTTGACCTGACCGGGGATCAAACTTGTGATCTTCTGCGTAGTGGGTAGGTTATGTTAACGTTTATGGTTAAATATATATATATTATATAGCCGTCGCGTGTTTCCATACGGGAATAATATCGAGAACGATCTAGTACATCGATTGTCTCGCTCTGACATATTGCTTTGTCTCGCTCTCACACTTCTAGTATGTACTAAGGGAACGAGACAGAGAGTATCCCTTTCTCTATTCCGGAGTAGTTGTGATCTTTCTAGAAACTTATGGAGCGGGTTTCCCGGGCCATATAAATATCGGAAGGTGCCTCAGGAGGGCATTTCTAATTTAACTGAGCTACAAGTGCGATCAAGAAGCGATATCCGGAGCGAATAACAAGTGATACAAGCGACCTCGGCAAGTTATAGTGACTGTGATCAGCAAGTGTTTTGGACATTGTTAGTGATAAGTGAAGTGAAGTGACGTCGGCGACCATCCTTGTGGGAATAAACGTTTTTAAGAGTCATCAGGTGTTTTTCTCCAAATTGCGAACCCCGAGCTCGTAACAATAGCAACCTTCGCCATATGGCAGTAAAACATTGGAACTAATTTCTTTTACTGGCAACTATGATCTTGCTCATCGTCATTCACTTTTTCTCTTAATTCATTTTTATTATTGTATGTTGTATGTAGGTATATGATATTTAACCCCTAACCTGCTTACGGGCTCGATCGAGCCCAACATTCTTCTGCGCTACTGTGCTTCCTCCGGGCTCGATCAGCCCCAACTGTTTTCGCTTGCATCATTTTTTAGTTACACAACACTGAGTAACTCTATGTGTCTATGGCTTTTTCTCGGCTAACTACGATCCTGCCACTATCGATTAAAAATAATTCCATTGCCATCCAGGGCCGAAAAAATTTTTAAACACGAATTTGAAGTTGAGCTTGACGGGTCTCATTTTTTTCTAGGATCACGGTACGGGAAAATGCCTGGCTAGGGAGGTTATTCTTTATTATAACTAATGAAATTTTTTGAGAAAATGCTTAAATAAGTCTATTTTAATATAAATATTCATAAAAGGTATAGTATGTATTAATTGATTGCAGGTTTATTTATTGATTGTTGTGTAAGTAGGATAGTTTTAGTATTTTATTACTGTACCGCCTTTTGTTTGTTTTCACTTATCCTATCCACCCTAAGGTTGGCTCGAAGAAGATGCAATAGCGATAAGTCCGCCTTTGTACTCAATTTTCTAAATGTATTACTTTTAATTTAAATTTTTGTGATTGGTACAATAAAGTGTGTATCTATCTATCTATGCATTAATGTAACATTCCGTCATCTCAACGTCATCTGCCAAAAAAAAAACAGGAGTGGTGAAATCGTCATTTTTGTTGTTCACATGACACATACAACATGTTGCCACCTAAAGGCAGGGTTATTTTCCTGGTCGGGCTGTAACATTGATTCACTCACCCCTGTCTGTACAATTCTTCTTCCTCAAGCAGGTATCCAAGCGAGGACACGGCTGGAGGCACTTCCACGTCGTTCTTGGGCCTCGGCACGTCGTTCTGTAAACAATCCAGATATTTTACTAAAAATTTTAACATTTTTTACATTTTTTAACGAATTATTGTAGTATAATATATAAAAAAATTGGGTGTTATAATAAAGACGATTTTCAAACAAGATAACAGTAATTTAAAAAATAACATCCTTTCTTTGTAATATGAAAATGAAAAAAAAACAATTTTTTTTATTATTTTGATATACTCAGTATCACTCTCACGGTAAATACGAATCTAACGACACCTCTCAAGCTAAAATCCATCGAGTCGTTCAGGCTGCAGAGCGTGCAGAACAATTATACATACATAAATACCTACATTCATACTCTCGAAGATCATAACCCTCATTCTGTTGCAATCGGGTAAAAAGAGGAAAAGTTTGGTGTACACCTTTATTTAGCGGATTTCAATCATACTTATTGGATAACAGCATCGCATATCGGGCTCTCTACAAGTGCTGTAAGAAAACTCAAAAAAGGGAGTAAATGGGGGAAGTTCATAGCAGCGTTTCATGAATAAATTTCGTATTAAGAGATATTTTGCGAAGCCTTCTTTACGGAACTACTAGTTAAATTCATTAGGGAGCTCTGTGGCGTACACCCGTATTCTTAAACATAACCCTAAGAACGTCCTTCACTCAAACTTATTGGAGGAAGCCTCAAGGAAGTCCTCGAACTTTCCTTCGAAACGATATTCTAAGTTGGTTGCTTGAGCAAACTCCAATGAGGAACGACATAGGTTATAATAACAATTCAAAGCACAAAAATTAAAAAATACAAAAGAATAGAATGAAATATGGAAAAAGTAAGATACCGAGGCAAAAAGTGGCAAAAAAACTGATTTCTAACCATTTTATATCATTTGGAGGACGCCTCAAGGTTACTTCTCGACCAACCTTATATTTGACAGTTCGATACTCACCTCCAACGAGGAATCTCCATAAGTCAAGGAAGCTTGTGTCGACTAATACCATATGAGTTGGAGTAAGGTTGAGTCGAGTTTGAGCAAACGTTTGAGAATATGGGGGGTAGAATATAGTAACCGACATGTAAGTTGGCAAGGATGTGAGCGGGACAAACTTATACTAATTTAATTATCGGTATGGGTTCGTCTCGCTCACATCTTGCCAAGTTATTTGTGGCCAGGTAAACCAACCTTGATAAGCGGGTTTCGGTAAATGTATCCGGTGCGGAACCCTGCGTTGTCGAGCATCCGCATGAGAGCCTCGAACTCTTCGCCGCCGACGCGCCACTTGTTCGCGTCGGCCGGGGCTTTGCGAGATGCCTCGTAGATCTAAAAAAAATTTTAAAAAATTAAAAAAAAATATTTAAAAAATTTATTTTGCTTAATTATTTATAAATTACTAGCTTTTATTCTGCAGCTCCGCCTGCGTCAAAAAGTAGCCTATGTTTGACCGCGGGTCTTCAACTATATTCATGCCAAATATCATCAAAATACGTTCAGCGGTTTGGCCGTGAAAGCGTAACAAACAGACAGACTTTCGCATTTATAATATTAGTATGGAAGTATGGATTCAACTGTTGCATAGTACCCACACTGCTGTTACAAAATGTTTACTAACGTTTGTTTACAAAAGTTTGACATACATTATAATGATTGATGTTACTCGCCACGCCACTGGCGAGGAGCACTCACCCGCTGCCTGGTCTCCTCGTCGATGACGCTGAGCTCGTCCAGCGGCAGCGAGGCCAGCCTGAGCTGGACATCGCAGGCCGCCGTGAGGTGCCGAGCTTGCTGGAAGGCCTCCTCCAATGTAGCACCGCAGCATAAGGCCCCGGCGCTGCTCAGCACGAGGACCTTAGCGTGCGGGCCTAACGCTCGCACCAACTTGTCGCGCTCCTCGTTGTCCAAGATACCTATTCGGAAAATTATCTATTTAAATCGAAAAGCATTTAAACCATCGGAAGGTTATAAGAGAGGTAGGACATTTTGTAAGGAGTAGTCCGTCTGGGAAAGTACCTCCGCCCTACAGAAGACCGCAGCCAAATAACACTGTGATGCAGGGTTGTGTTCCTGCTGGTGAGTAGGCTCGCCAGACTCCAGAGGGGTCGCTGTGCTGACAGCGGACAGGTCGTTCTTAGGCTACGGTAACCACTTACCATCAGGTGGTCCGTACGACTGTTTGCCTACTTAGTTGTATAAAAAAAAGGTACCAATGGCATTCGTATAATTAAAAAAATATCTTCAAGTTATCCCTAAAACTAGTCAGCCAATAGTTCCCGCTTCATACTATAGCCAGCGAAGAAACGGGCGACCGCAGTACAAGTCAAATCCTGATTTGGCGACAATGGGACCACCTCAAGAGTAAGCATACATACATATACCATCACGCCTTTTTTCCTCCGTGGTAGGCAGAGGCTACGGATTACCATTTGCTACGATCCTTACAGACTTCCCTCGCTTCTTCTACGCTCATCACTCTCGTCATACACGCTCGTCGATTACGGATAGAGTTAAGCCCTTTTAAAAAAAAAATTGGTCCACAATAGGCTACTTAATTCAATTTTTTTTAAATATTTCACATCACAAATTTGAGTGAATTCGAAAACAAAGAATTTTTTTTTGAATCCGTTCAATATTAAATAAGTTATAAGCCCTTGAAATCTGAAACTGTCAAGAAACAAGAAAAGGACGCACTTAAAGGTGGAGTGACGTCACTGCCACTTGATTTCGTGCGTGCAAAAGAGATAGCAAGGCGTCCCTACTACGCTCCCGCTTCTATTCATTAGAAAACTCTAAATGCTAATTACAACTTTAATTAATTACCAATTTTGTTGTCGTTTTCGGTATCGGTTACATTTTAGTCTACGTATAGTTCCGTATAAAAAAAAAAATTGCCAAAACGCGAACACAGACAAGTAGCCCGTCGGCGGAGTGATCGGTGAACCACGTCCTTTTTTTGAAGTCCGCAAAAAAACAATATAATCGAAATGAAACGCTCACCATAAGGAACGCGATGGTAAGCGATCTCCCCCAAGAGAGCGGCTTCGTTGCACAAGGGCAGTATGCCCCGCTTCATGCTGGACACGGCCAGCGTCGCGGGCGCGCGCACGTGCAGCACGCAGCGCACGTCCGGCCGAGCCGCGTGCACGGACGCGTGCAAGCTGAAACCTGCACGAACGTATCTTATGCTTACAATACAATACAATACAATACATACTAATGCGAAAGTCTGTCTGTCTGTTTGTTACGCTTTCACGGCCAAACCGCTAAACGGATTTTGATTAAATTTGGTATGAGAATATAGTCGAAGACCCGGGGTCAAACATAGGCTACTTTTTGACGCAGGCGGAGCTGCGGGGAAAATGCTAGTGCAAAATATCTTTATTGCCCACATACAGTAACAAATAATATAACATTTACAAAGACTTCAACATAATATGAGCAAAGGCGGACTTATTGCTAGGCAATCTCTTCCAGTCAACCCTTACGAGGTGAAAGAGAAACGTGTAGGTACAGCAACAGATATAGTTGAAAATTATAAACATACACAAATATTGCATATAAAATAAACATACATAAATAACTTCCATAATGTAACATTCATACGTACTCTATGAATATCTAAGCGAAAATAACAGCAGTATCAAGTGAAAGAGAGAGGTAGTATTCTTTCAAGCGACTCTTGAAACTAGTCACTCATCATGTCTCAATGGGAAAACATAATAACATAAACAAATATAGCCGTCTGACATGGAGACAGATTTTTGAGGAGCTCGTTAGTCGAGCGCGACCCGCGTATCCGTAGCGAATGCGCGTGTCAAGCGACGGCGTGGCGCGACCGCTATTGGATTGGTCGCCATTTAGTGGCGTTTTCTATCTTGAGCTCTTCCGTGCTTCGGAAGGTCCCGGTTGTTATCGATAAATAGCAGTCGTGAGGCTGTGTCAGATACCTTATGGCAGCCTAAAAAATTCTGACAGTGTTGGCCACTGACACACCTCGGGTCATGTCAAAAAAGGGTTACGGAGGTCAGACGGCAGCCGTTCCATTGTAATAACCAGTTCCACCAAATCTAGGAGCATGACTTACAGCGTACCCTAGGCTCCAAAGCGGAAGCTGACGACGCAACTAGAAATACACGCTAGGATGATGATGGGCATGAAGACAGATTTGTCGATGGTGTGTGAAAATAATTTATGGGTTTTCATTGATATGTGAATGTGATAAGCAAGCATTGATATTAGAGTTGTACGGAACCGCTTCTCGGTCCGAAGCACGGAATCATCTTTATTATCAGACAATCAGGTGATTCAAGCCTGCAATGTCCTAACCACACTGGAGACAACTAAATAAACTGTGCTTCCCGAAGGAGTCGAACCCACGACCTCTGGGTCAAAGGCAGACTCCTTAACCGTTGGACCACAGGCAGAATTCTGTGACATAGCAAATTGTTACCTTCAACGTTGACAGGGAAGTTGGTGGTGCCCTGGTCCTGCACCACTCCTTGCATATCAACCTTCACCAACGCCGAGGCGGTCACCTCGTGAGGCAGAAGACCGCGAGGAGTCGTCAGGAAGTGTTCGACAGCCGTGTTTAGGCGAGCCGTTATCTGGCCCGTGATGCCCGCTAGAACAAACAATATTATGTCAAACTTTCCACTTTAATATTTTACACGCGAATTGTTATAATACTAACCCTTCGGGAAAAAGGCGCGATGGTATGTATGTAATTGTTATCATCAGAAAGTCCAGTTAGGTCCCTATATTTTTGAAAAGTGTGACTCACGCGAAATCGGTGAGTCGAATTTTTGTTCGATATCCAACGATTTTCATGTGACATATATATACACTCGACACTAAAATTAGAAATTTTAATTATGAAATTATTATTGTAGAAATTAACTGAATTCGTTTAAAAAATAATCAATCGTGGTCGTGGAAATCGACATTCAGGTGATAATATTAGCATTTTAATCACCAATTTCTTCGAGGGTCAAAAAATTTGGCTAGTCTCCGAATCTGTTGCGTGCAACGAAACTAAACAAAATGTCGGTCGTGTTATAAACCGAATTTGATTCGACTGTTAACAGCCGCCCTTAGCGTCATTAATGACAAGCCAATTTCTTAAAACTTCAAGTCGAACCTCCTCTTTTTTGGAGTAGGTTAAAAAGAAAAAAATCATGCGCGCAGGCAAAGGCCTTAAAGCAAAAGTTATGTCTTTCAGGCAAAAACTGTGCGAGGTTGTTTGTATTTTTTTTTTGTTGTTTATTTGAGAAACATCTATTTTGAAAAAATGAGATAAGAATGGCGAAGTTGAATTCAAGCACAATAAACCTATCAAAATAGATCTATTGTAAGTGACCCGAAAGATATCGTAATGACTCACAATAGAGTCTTCTACTCAATTTAATTTTATCATTCTTTTCAAACATAACACTATCAAAAAGTTAAAACAAAGATTTTTTTTAAATCCGTTCTTAAATAAATAAGTCATCTTTGAAAGTTGGTGGAAGGGGAAACTGTCAAAAAAACAAGAAAAGGGTGCACTGTCTGCGCGTAGACGTCACTGCCACTTGGTTTCGTGCGAACAAAAGAGATAGCAAGACGTCTTACCACGCTCCCACTTTTTTCGTGAGAAAACTTTAATAATTAACAACCAATTTTGTTTTTTCATTTTTTTCATTTTCGGAATCGGGTACTTTTTAGTGTACATATTGTTTCGTATGCAAATATTGCCCAAGTAAGAATTCAGTCAAGTAGCCTATTTGTATTTGTTATTTTGAAATTTGTTGGACCATAGACGCGACCCAATTTAGTAGGGAAAAGGCTAGCGAATGCGTTTATAAAATGTCGAGCTAGACACATAGAATGCGACCGTGAATAACTAAGATTGACGCATACCTTAGGATACCGCCCACTCTCAATCAAATTTGATAGAGTAGAAAAAATTTACCGGCAGTGAATTCTTTTAGCATTAATTCATTCGTCGACAAATTTCCACTTTGATATTTTTTCACGCGATTTTTTTGTTATCAGAAAGTCCAGTTGACCAGGAACTCTACTTTTTTAAATGTATGGATCATTCTCGAATGAAAAGCGTCCGACTCATCGATTATTCGCGATTCACACTTATCAAAAATAGCTTTTTAGGATATCAACGTTACAATTACTAAATTCGCTTTCAAAAGAAAAGTCAAAATTCACTTCACTAGGTTATTATCACCCTAAACCATCTTCATCTTTTCCGTTTTCATCTCTTCTTTTATGTATGTTTATGTATGTATAGTTATGAATACTGTATGTTTATTTAGCAGTAAGGTTTTTTTTCTCGCATTGTATTTTTAAGATAATACGCGCCGTCTGTTTTTCCTAATGGTTGACTGGGAGAGAATGCTTTTAGCATTAAGTCCGCCAATTGTAAAGTTTTTTTTTTACTTGTGGTACAATAATGGTTTATAAATATATAAAATGACATTAGAAATTTCAATTAAGAAAATAATTATTGTAGAAATTAACTTTGTTCATTTCATAATATGAATTGTGGTCGTGGTGCAGGTAACAATCGAGCGTATCTTAAACAACCCTTTTTTCGGGGGGGTTAAAAAAAAAAATAATTTACCGAGTCTGTTGCATGCAATGCAACGAAACTAAACAGAATGTCGTTAATGAAGAAACCGGTTTATAATATGGCGATAACTATAAGCCACACTCAGAGTCGTCAATGACCATTAATGCCAAATTCTTAAAACTCATAAAAAAAAATAAAAAAAAATTTAGTTTGAAGAATGTTCTCAAATACAGAGTTCGACGGTAATCCAAGCAATTTTAGATCCAAGAATTTCATAGATATAAGATAGAAAAAAGATACAACAAAAAATGATACTCACTCTGGGTCCACCCAAACAAGTCCACGAGCCGGTAGACCGCAGCCAACTTGCAGCGGAGAATCTTTTCTCCCTTCTCGTAGCCAACTCCTTCAATCCCGCGGATGTCGTTAATTGGGAGCACGCAACTCGGGCCCTGGAATCGCAGTAAATATGAAAATAAATCAAGAGTGCTATTTTTGAAAAGTATGACTCGTGCGAATTCGTTGAGTCGAAGGAATTTCATTCGACATGAGTCACACATTTCAAAAATAGGGCTCCGGGCGCCCGTGTTCTCATTGCCCGCATCAAGCAACGTCGAAACGCGGCGCATATTGGAATGGTCGCCATTAGTGGCAATTTTTATCTCGAACTCCTTCGTACTTTGAAAGGCACGTTAATGCGTTGATCCTGGTTATCGATGGCAGTCGTTCGTTAGGCCCGTTGGTGTGGTTTCCTAGTAAAAAAGGTTGCGGAGGTGAGACGGCATTCGCTTCATTGTATGGGCCTCTTCCCAAGAGACCGCCAGTGTTCTATTCTGTGCGATAGGTAGCCAGTTAACTGGTCCCATCTCTTGCAAAAACTTTTGTATTGCATTGTACTGGCTTTTCTGCTTCTGCACAATCTGGGTTGAAGCAGTATTCAGCCAAGATCTTTCGTCTCTACACACTTGCCAGCTAATTTTCCGTGTGACGGCGAATGTCAATCTAGGAAGCAAGCGCGGCCAGCGGATATTGGGCCAGCATCAGGAGCAACGCGCTGCAAACCTTTTTCATCTTCACCCAAGCGTGTTTTCCTAATTGCGTTATCAGCTTACGCTTTGTAGCCTAGAGTACGCTACAAGCCCAGACACGACCAAATCTAGTAAGCATCCACTCTTTCATACTACCCCTGCAGCATCGAGGTGAATAGAGCCCGTAAGATGACGACATCACACCCCGGACACTTCATACAACGGCGCCGATTCTAATACCTATTTAGTAATAGTCTACCACGAGTCGCAGTGGGGCCGCGCAGTCGAAGCGACATCCTTGCATTGTTCTGCTCTCGATTTTTACCCTAAATCTGCGCGGCTCGGTGCGGTATCTGTTTCGGGTGAGAGGGTGTGAGTGTCCGTTCTGTACGTTAGTACTATTTATTTAATACATAATTCGGCGACGACGTTTGTCTATGTCTGCAGGTCAAACTCACCCTCAAACTGCCGGTATGCAGCCTGCCGCCGACCATCTCCCTGATGCGCTGCAGCAGCGGCGCGTCGTTGCCCTCGTGCATCTGCTGGTCCAGCACGCGCTCCAACTCCTCGCGGAACAACTTGGAAGACATCAGAGCCTCCACGCGCTTGCGGCGTTCCATTTCACGGACATCCTGCAATTTAACAAAATACGTCATGTCTTGGAATCTTTCAAGGTCAATTCAGGTCGGTGGGGAATAGGTGGGCCATAGACTGAACAGGCATACACATAGGCCATAAAGCCCCACCTAACTCTGTTCTTTTGGCATTCCGACTTGGAGTCTGAAGACGCATAAATTATAACACATCCAAATTGACCACACCCCCTACACTACTGCTACACCTACCATGTCTCTAACAACCTTCCTTGCTTGATCTTTCTACAAGTTATTTAATTGATGTATGTTGATTAAGTTTAAATGACGAAATCAAGCAAAATAATCTGGAAAGAGCTTCATATTTCTTTAGATTTTAGCTCTTAATTGTCTCGTCTATCTTTTTGTTTTCTCTTCTCCTTTATGCGGAGGTCACAGCATTAAATTAGCCAGGGGAGTTCACCGCCGGACGAGAGCTTTTAGGCCGTAGCTTTGTTATATTACTAACTTTATAGAACTTACAGCGTCAATATCAGCTGGCCTCTGCTTCAGTCTCTCCTCCTCCTCGGCGGACAGCGGGCCGGTGCCGTTCGGCAGCGTCTCGGTGTCGGTGTCTGCCATGTTTATTTGTCTGGAAAGATCAGATGATAACATTATATACTTGTTAGCTGCAGTCACATTGACATTAAAAATAAAATAAAAATGTTTATTTTCGGACAACTAAAGATCCATAACTTGTTAGTAAACTTATATGTAAATGTGTTAGTACTTATATTCTACGAGTGATAGTGTTGACTTTTATAAAAATTTTAACAAACGTACAGTCCCCGCTGTTGGCTATCTCCTTTAGGACACTGTGACCGCTGCCACGTAGTCGGCGCAGTAACGAAGTCGCTTTTTTACGCAGGATGGTACTAAAGCTATCCACCTCTGCTAGTGCAAACATAGCCGAGGCACTACAAAAACGTGACAGCTTTAACAGTGATCTGAAGGCGTTATTGAACTGGACTCGCAAGGCGCTGTACGATTTCTTCGTAAAGTTCACCCACAGACTACTCGAGTAAAGCGAGGTACAGTAGAGTACGCTTTGAAAAGCGTTATTTTTACTGCTGTAGAACATCTCGCGAATTTACGGGCCAACATGTTTGCTCTAACCGACACCACCTGACCGGCCCCTTTATCCCATGTAGTAAACGAATGCTAACTTTGCAATCACACCTGCCGCCGCAAGTTGGTTGAGGAATCTTGATGTCGACTTTTGATCCACGTATGGAGAACGCTATACCCAATGATGATTGACTTTAACCAGTATTTGACCATCTCAACCGCCCGGTACAACGTACATAGAGACCGATGCCGATGAGATGCGACTATGATTGATCCAACTTTGGCCAACACTGTCCGATTATTTTAGCCTTTAATTTTCCCGGATTATCCGACTTATCTGTGTCTAGTTGCAAATTTCGCGTGTTTCCGTCCGTAGGCTCCAACTACGCGTGCATTTTGTACAAATAGAGGTACCTACTTCCATACAATATTAAAAGCGGAGCATTTGGTTAATCGACTAAAGGCATCAGACACAGTCTGGCGACTGTCAAATCGTAATAAAAGCCTGAACCAATAGGCGGGGACTAAGTATGCTTCCCTCGCTTAAGAATGGATCCTTTTACCTATTTATTATTTTAAAAGAAGACCTTCTTCTAAACGTCATCACTGTACGTAGACATTTTATGTTTCGTGCCACCAAATTCCCTCTGCCCATCTATAATACAGTCTAGGTATCTATGCATAATCTCCATTTAGAAATAACTATGGAGCTCACTATAATTACGGCATCAAACGGGCTTTGTGTGCCCACGATCAGGTCGAAGACCCTAACTTTAATTTGATAATGTTTAAGGTATTCGACGAATAAGACACGCCTTTGTCTAGAGGTCGACCTATTATTCATCACTAGCTGTTTCCCGCAGCTCCGCCTGCGTCAAAGAGTAGCCTATGTTTGACCCCGGGTCTTCAACTATATTCATACGAAATTTCATCAAAATCCGTTCAGCGGTTTGGCCGTGAAAGCGTAAAAGATAGACAGACAGACTTTCGCATTTATAATATTAGTATGGACAAGAGTTTATCATAAGAGCGGCTTTGCGTAGTCTCCTTTTTTGTGGGTATCTTTGGCTAACATCCATACATCATCACTCATGTTTCCTTGCGTGGTAGGCAGAGCAGAGTTTAAGTAATTCGACTAACTTTCTTAAAATAATTCAAATAAAATGTTAGGTAGCTAGCCGACTAAGGTTTTTCTAGACTTGCAGACTTCCCTTACATCTCATCACTCTCCGCTTGCAATTTTTTTTAATATCTCCCTTTTTATGATCTCTACGATTTGGTCTCAGTATATAGATCGAAACGGAGAAAAAATATCCGCTTGTGGATCTTTAGGCGAGGCTCTAAGTTGACTGAAGACATTTTCCAACTAAGTTGGCTGTGATTTCCTCAAAATATGAGCTAAATGGTTTTTCATGAGTTTTTCACAAATCCATATCTTTAAACCACTAGGTACTCGTTTGGAGTCCATTCGTACCAAACGAGTTGGACAAAAGGGATTATTGTTTCACACCACTCGACAAAGCTTTGTGAGCGAGTGGCAGTTTTTGAAAACAAAAAATCCTAATAGCATAAAGAATCAAACTTTACACGCGACTCATCATCATCTTATCGCCTTCCCGGTTGCATCCTCAGCTGTCCGCTTCGGAGCCCAGGGTCCGCTTTCCTACTTTTGCGTCTCCACTTCGGCCGGTCTTCGGCATCCCTGACAGTTAGTCCGTTAGCACGCATATCCAGCTTTGCGACGTCAAGCCAGCTCTTCAACGGTCGCATTATTTATATAGCACAAGCCTATGATTTATAAAGTAGCTTAAATTTTTCAACGCACTTACGAATGTACCATTACCATACCATCATTGTATCGGACAATACACAAGATGGCTGCGGTCGATGACCCCGCGAGTATGACCATAGAGGCATAGATGATATGTAGAGTGGCCATGGGGCCGTGACCGCTGACACATAGATAAGGGCAATGCTAACAAATGTGTGAATGGGACGTCTGTTTGTTCTTCGAAACCACAAAACTGATTTTGATGCGGTTTTTCAGGGCGGGTCGAACGTTAATATCTTTTTAAAATTTTATTAACATTACTCAAAATATTTGATTAAAACAAGTGACGACGTTTTTGTGGCTGATATAAAAGCATGCAGCATGTATATATTGCTATTTTATAGGAATGACTTCGCGAAAGAGCACACACAATGCCCGAAATTTTCTGCCAGATAATATCTTTTAATCACAACCATCTTACGTAAGAAATTAAATTACACATTTTTTTGGGTAATCTTAGCGGTAATCACATCGTAAAAAAGTCGCCTGAATCTAATATCCATCTACCATTGGTTTCGGATATCTATGGCTTCGATTCGACTTTGTGACATAGTGACCACTAGACGGCACATTGATATTCTAAATCAGTGCCGCTTTAGGGACCGTTCAAACTGACGCGAATCCCGCGCGACCGGCGGGACGCCTATAGAAATAAGAATCGGTAGAAGTGCCGTAGCGTATGAAAAAGTTAACTGGCTAATGACACTACGTTAAAGTTGCGTCAAATAAAATAAAATTCCTTAAAAATTACATAAAGAAATGATATCGGTACAAGTCTTTATTTGGTCTAAGCACAGAGTTGCGTGGTACTCAGACCAGCTAAAGACATAAAATTTAATAACCAATTAGACTCGCAATTGGCTAGTAAACTTTTTCATGAAAATGTCTAATTCGTAAACCATTTCGAGGAATAGGCTTAGGGAACAGATTACATTAATCAGATCTTTAGATAAGCAAGTATTTTTTAAGAAAATCGCAGAAAACACAATGACTTTCATTTTTTAGCAAGGTTGACGTATGACGTAGCCGGATAACTTCCGGCTATTCACATTTAATTTTTTTGGGTTGGCAGCACAGCGTAGTGAATAAATATTTTTTGTTTGGTAGCGCTAACTAAGCGCTTCACGTACTTGTCACCCATGTCAAATGTCATCTCTGTTCAAGTAAACATAACCTAATTACATTCATTCATATATTATAATGAAGAAGCGGTGTCCAATTATTGAAAAATCAGATGTAAACGGATGAAGAGACTGCCGTAAAGTCCAATAAACAGGCCAATATGCAATAGATACGAGAAATGGGGTACCTAAATATTTGGCGATTGTAAACAAACAAGAAACCAACTCGCGGCTAGCGGTCCATCTTGACTTTGACATTTGACACTGACATATATATTTTTTAATACCTTAGTAAATTTTGCTTTCTTGCAGTTCGAAATGGCCATTATAGCTGCGTGACGTCATCACTATAAAATTATTTAAAATTAAATAACAAAATAAATATAATTTTAAGAATTTTTTCGTTTAAATTGTCTCTCCGAAATAGTCTATTCTATCAATAAAATATATAATATACACAATTAATTTTTTAGTTGACTAGCCAATTACTAAGTAAAAACCCTTAAATATAATAGAAAATTACACAAGAAATGTTGTCTGTAAAAAAGATGTATCTAGGCGGTCTTATCGCTAGTGCAATCCAGGCTAACTTTAGGATAGGACACAGCCATATACTTGGTGGTTGTATAGATTCGTGAAAGTACCCTAGTCAATACACGGCTCTGGAGTGCTCTGCCCGATGACATCAAAGAGACTATAACCAAATTCGCTTACAAAAGTCAAAATTCACCTCACTAGCTTATTATCACCCTAGACCATCGTCATCTTTTTCCGTTTTCATCTCTTCTTTTATGTATGTATATGTATAGTTATAAATACTGTATGTAAATCTATGTATGTTTATTTAGCAGTGTTTTTTTCTCTCATTGTATTTTTAAGATAATTCGCGCCGCACATATTTTTTTCTGTTTTTCCTAATGGTTAACTGGGAAAGAATGCTTTTAGCATTAAGTCCGCCAATTGTAAAAGTATTTTTTTTTACTTGTGGTACAATAAAGATTCATAAATAAATAAATACACACACAAACACACACGTACATACAGACATTAGTCGTGTTTCAGCTGTAATATTACACGTCAGACTTGGTATGGCTTCCGACCGGGCCAGTCAGGGTCAGGTCGTGGCGGGTCTGATTGTAGGGGAAATAGGGCACGCGTTAATGATAAATAACAATATCTAGCTAGATGCCCGTTAGTACTGATGTTTTATTAACTATCTGTGACCCACAGGCACAGGCTAAAGCCTTCCCTATTTTCTTCCAACACGTATCCCTATCTTTTATTTATTTATTTAAACTTTATTGCACAAAATACAACGTGTACAGTACAAAAGGCGATCTTAATTCCAGAGTCTACAGTACGTATCAAAATTTAAACAAACAATACAAAAACTGTGTCACGACATGACAGATATATTAATTTTAAAAAAAAGTAATAAAAAATTACACACCATTCGTTATTCAAATATTTACATAATGGCGGCAAAAGGTAGTGCACTCGCTGGCGAGTATATATATCACGTGATACCGCGTCACAGAGAAAACATCCGCGACACGGTTATGTCATGTTATCTCTGATAACGTTATTTTTTTTTAATTGTGTTGTTGCCATTTCTACTTGTTTATACATCAAACGGGTTGAGAGGTCAATTGATCGTGAACACCCAGGTTTCTTTAACTTCTTACGGCCACTAACGAGCTCATGTGACCTCTGGCCAATTGTAATTCTTATCGGGTCATTCAGATCATTCGAGCATGTATACATAGGGCGCACTGTAAGTTTCCGGAACTGGCCACTTACATAAACAATATTTAAAAATTTATTGCAACATTTGAAAATAGAACTCTTTGGCTGTAGAATGCAGTTTGTTTCATCTGACTGTCTTTTGTTTTTACCTTGTGGCGCCATTTAAAAAATTGTGTGTCTGCATCAACATTGATTTAACTCGGGAAAATTTTCGTAGTATGATTTTCTACGATTTTAAGTGTAATTTGACAGCTCAACAGAGCATCGCTCGGCTTGAAACAGCTTTTGGCAATGAAGCACCATGCAAGACAACTGTTTATAGCTGGTTTGCAGAATTCAAGCGTGGTCGTATCAATCTCAGTGACGAATCTCGCGATTGTCGGCCGTCCACCGCTGTGACCAACAAAAACATCAATGCTGTGCGCCGTATGATTGAAACAGACAGGCATGTGACCTACCATGAAATTCGCGCATCCTTAGAAATAGGCATGAGTCAAATACAATTAATCCTACACAAACATTTGGGTGTGAGAAAGCTGTGCTCTCGGTGGATCCCACACAACTTGACCGAGGCTCAAAAAACGGACCGCGTCACTTGGTGCAGTGCCATGCTTACCAGATTCAACGAAGGTGCGTCAAATTTGGTGTGGGACATAGTAACAGGTGACGAAACATGGATTTATTGCTACGATCCCAAAACAAAGCAGCAATCGAGCGTATGGGTCTTTCAAGATGAGTCGAAACCAACCAAAGTGGCGCGCGTGAAAAGTGCATCTAAGCGGATGATTGCTTCTTTTTTTAATAAAACTGGACACGTGGCTACTGTTGCTTTAGAGAATCGTCGTACAGTGAATAGTGACTGGTACACGACCATTTGTTTGCCGGAAGTTATTGACGAACTTCGTAAAAATAAGCGTAAACGCCGTATCATCCTGCACCACGACAATGCTAGTTCTCACACGGCCAGACAGACAAACGACTTTTTGAAGGCGAAAAATGTAGAACTCATGAGTCATCCTGCATACAGTCCCGACCTGGCACCTTGTGACTTTTTTCTGTTCCCAAAAATTAAGAACCAATTACGCGGTCAACGATTTTCATCACCAGAAGAGGCTGTCAAGGAGTATGAAAAACACGTTTCAGAGGTCACCACAGAGGAGTGGCACAAAAGTTTTCAAAACTGGTTTCATCGAATGAAAAAGTGCATAGACGCCAAGGGAGATTATTTTGAAAAACAATAAATTAATTTTGTACCTTTAAAAGTATTTTTTCACATTCATTCCGGAAACTTATAGTGCGCCCCACGTATAATAAATACCATTTATTAAAAAGGTATCTACTTCACTACGACAGACAAGAATAATAAAACTCTTTGATCAATGAATAAATAATACAATAAACCTATTCGAGAATATAAAAAAAGATCCTTAGATTAGAATTTTTTGTTGATATGTAAAACTTCGAATAAAAAATCCGAAAGCCACTGAAACTACAAGTAATGTTTGTTTACCGCGTCGCACCTTTCTCGGAAACTTATACAAGTCACTTGAAATCGATATAATGTTTAAGTAGCGGTGTATGAACGAGTATATTGGATTTCATTAGTAGAGTAGAGATGACATAAAATGGAACTTCTACCAAGAGAACAAAGTTACGCCGGGGTTATTTATTAAAACTTTATTGTACCACAAGTAAAAATACAATTGGCGGACTTAATGCTAAAAGCATTCATTAGGAAAAACAGAGAAAATACAAAGGGGCGCAAGAAAGCTTCGTATGATATTACAGCAAAAAAAAAAGAACCCTACAGCTAAATAAACATACATAGATTTACACAAATAGGGAGTATAATATACATACATATATATTTAAAAATTTCAATGCAGAGAAATTGTGATTCTGGTTTATAAGTTTTAGAGAATTCATTAGATGAGCTTGAACCTTTTTCTTGAAGGCAAATTTTGTTGAGGTCTCTTTAATGTCATTGGGCAAAGCATTTCACAGTGGCCTGTACAGTAAAAGAATATTCAATGAATCTGGTCCGAAAGGAAGGAGTAGCAAGGCGACGTGTGTTGGAAGACCTGACCTGCCGATCATGGCCGTCAGAAAGATATTGGAATTTGCATTTTAGATACTCCGGAGACTGAGAATCTGTGAGAATGGAGAAAAGTGTAGTAAACAAGCGAAGGGATTGGTCTAGACGAATCTGGAGCGTCAGCCATTTCGACTCTACAAAAAGAAGACTACATACAGTGGAACAAAAATAAAGTCGGCGAAAAACTGGGCGCCCTGTTACGAAGGCTACACTGCAAAGACCCTGGTTGAAATTATGAATGAATGAACACTTTATTGCACCATTTACAAACAAAAGAAACAATAATTAATCTGCTTCATTTGCCTCACGGGACCGCTCAACGTTCTCAACAAGTGGTTGATTCTGGTGGGTTCAGTGTTCAGTTCATTATTTTAGAGATAGCAAGATGCCAACCACTTTTTTACTAGGCTAAAGAATACCGGTTTCCATATCCCTTGCCACAGAATAAAATAAGACTCTTCCCCTGCGTCCCTTTTCGCTAATCGGTCTATCAGAGCAAAATTGAAATTCCGAAAGTTCAAAAATCAAAGAAAATTCTTAGGCCAGATAAGTAATAATCTCAATCTGTTCCTTTACATTGTTCTATGAGACACGAACAACAGCTATTCCTCCAGTCGTCTAATAATAGTGCGGCAATGTCACCGCAAAGCCGTAGCGCGTTCCATGACCTGTCATAAACGGGTACCGGTTCGGTTCCCGGTGCGCACTTGTCAATAAAGAGCCATCCTTACAATTAATAAGAAAAACAGAACTGTTAATTACTGCAATCAATACATAGATAGCATAACGAACAAAATAAGAGTAGGTTTTGATGCGGCTTCTCAGAGCTTTGAAAGAACTTGTGAGAAAATGCATTGAAAATAATTCCGAGTAATTTTAGTTTACTCCCTTAGCTCTTATTGGTACAAGCATAAACTATAATAGTATTGAAACCTAGAAATAATAATTTAAAACAAAAATAGTAATAACTGCCATAGTCACGCATCCGGAACTATATTAAAACATTAATGAATCTTCAATGGTTGGTGGCACGCGACTAAGACAACTAAAGACACTATAAACGGTAAAACTGACGAATACGATTTTTTTTACGAATAATAATTATTTTCATACACAAATACCTAGGAAAAATACAAATTTGTTAGGCAGGTCTGACCTGTTTCGCGTAAGGGTTGGCTAGACAAGACTACAGAATATGTCCACTTATTACGACCCTACGGATAATACGGAAACACCTCGCTTTCTCTACTATCCCCGCGACCAATTGTCATTATTACTATCACAATATACGATTTCGAACATCAAAATGTACTAAAAGCAGCGATAAAATCAATCAAGATGTATTATCTAACCGGAGAACGCACTCAGACGCCTGTCAAAACAAACTAGCAGTTGAAAACGCGCCATATTTACATATTTAAACCAAAAAAAGATTTTATAGAACACGACCGAAATAGTCAGAGGGCGGGCGCGGAATGCACTTCCGCCGTTCCGAATTTAAATTTCACGAACTTTTTAATTTTTTACGCACGCCCGCAGTGTCGCCGTCTGCCAGAACAACAGCCGAGGTTTTTCTGTTTGTACGCTTTTTATGTCTGTTTTTTTCATTTACTGCAAACGATTTCTGGAATAATGGATTTTAAATAAATGTTTCGTGTCTTCTTTTAGGGTTCCGTACGGCAAATGTACTACTCTACTGTCTATTATTCGGCCATCGACAATGTGTTGTTTCTTTCGTGTTTTTTTTTATTTTTTCTTTTCGTATAAGCTATTTCTGCAATCTTATGTATATTATAAAATCCGTACAAAATAACTATATTTATACATTCGTAGGTACACATTCATGGGATGTGAATCACACTCACGCTTGACTTGAGGTAGCTTTAAGTTTATTTTTTTATTTACCAAAATGTAAGTGGCCAGTTCAAAATTAAAAAAGGAACTTCGACCACAAAAAAACTGATTTAGTTTCATAAAAAACCTTGCGAGTGAATGTGACTACAAAACTGTAAAAGCCGAGTCTGTACACTCTTCTCGTCGCAGTCGGTCAATGACAAACGATGGCGCTTCGTTTCGCAATTTGTCGTTTGGTTCAAGTTAAAAGCGTATACCGTGGCTACACCAGAGCAATAGGCTACTTGACTGTATTCATACTTGGGCAATATTTGCATACGAAACAATAAGTACACTAAAAAGTAACCGATTCTGAAAACAACAATAAAATTGGTTGTTAACTAAGGCAGTAATTAGATTTTAAAGTTTTTTCAAGAATAAAAGTGGGAGCGTGGTCGGGACTTCCTGCTATCTCTTTTGTACGCACGAAACCAAGTGTCAGTGACGTCACTGCACACACAGTGTATCCTTTTTTTTTGTTTTTTGACAGTTTTCTCTTCCATCGAATTTCAAAGGCTTATAACTTGCTTATTTAAGAACGGATTTAAAAAAATCTTTCTGTTTTACATTACTGGTAGTGAAATGTTTCATATGAGTGATGAATACACAATTTGTTCGAATTACTCAAAGTTGAAAAAGGGCTCTTGAGCATATGCATTCAAAGAGTGGAATGATACAATCACAATTGTAACCATACAAAGCTAATAAATTCATTTTCTTTCTTTATTTCATACAATACTTTGGTCACATAGCCCGAAAACTAGATAAAACATGGAAAAGCTCGTAGTCACTGTCAGGATGGACGGCAGGAAAACCAGAGGACGCAGCCCAATACGATGGTCTGACCAAATAAGGCAGCAGCTAAACCACGGAATAATAACAAAGAGCTCAGCACCCAGGCGTCCAACACAATCCACGGAGCAAAATATCGCCATAAGTGGAAGGGAATCGTCAAAAAGAGAGGACGGCGGCGCGTGACTGATTTTAAAAAATACGTTTTACGTTACGTGGTCAAAAATGGACCAATTTTCTAAATGTGCAATTCTTTTAATGTCTGAGTTTAATGACAAAGACGCGCATTTTTTATTTATTAATTCCCCTCCAAATCAGTTATAGAATTTTACATTTGTACGCCGTAACTTTGTACCTCTTACCAAATGAAAGCTGATTCCATACGTAACTCTTCTAGAAATAACCCTTCAAACACGTGCGATTGTGAAATCATCAAAACATTTCGCTTAAGCTTATTAATTGATGCCCACTACTGCGCAATGCGTCAGATTAAGGATTGCAGGTTCTGTGGGAAAGGTCTGGGGCCAAGATTTAAGTTTCGCAAAGACTGATAGTTACAACAATAAAGTGAAATATGAGTCTACATGTACGGTCTATATCTCGGACTTCGCTAATAATCGAGAGGCATGGGAGAAGCTCCATCGACAAGAGCCCAGAGTGCTATTTTTGACATGCAAAATCAGCGAGTCGAATGATTTTTGTTCGATATTAAACAATTTTCGTTCGATATCAAATGATTTTCATTCGACATATTTGAGGAAAGTACTGTTTACTGTGTAGAGTCATGGTAGAATCCAAACACCATCCAGCTTTACACATGCTGAGATGTCATAGTTAGTGATCCGGAAAGTACCTTCGCGGTCAATTCCATTTCCAATCTAAATGTACGGAAAAGTACCCCATGCATTTTTGAACACGAGTGTAGAAGTACACATTTGGGACCTTTGTCATTTATTCACAAGGGCGGAACGGAGAAACAAAGATCGAAAACCTGGTTATAAATTAACCAGCTCATTTCTCTCTGCATTTACAGTCAACCTTAATCAACCGGTATTAACCAAAAAATCATCTATGTTTACAACCAGGTTAAACACCGGTTACCACCCCAGGATAGCACGCGGCTAAGACAAGAATAAACATCCATCAATACATTACAATATTAGTAGATTCCAATAGATGGATGCAGTCGTAACGTGGTCGTAACCTCCATACGACGCACAGCACGGACTGCAACATTACCATCACAATGCAGCTGGCGTCATAGTATGCAGATGGCCATTTCAATATGTGCATGTTCTTATAATATTTACTAGTGAACCGTCTCTGATTATTAAACTGTATTTGTCAAACATATAGGATCTTTGGAGTGGCAGTGGGCGGGACTCCTAGCGCGGACGCGGACAACCGATGGATGACGGAGCGGGAAGGTTCTCGAACGTCTGCACAACGGCAAGCTATGCAAGATGGTCAGAAGACCTGAAGGTCACAGGCAAGCGCTGGAGGTCGCTTCAAGAAGTAATTATGGAAAAACTTTAGCAGGCCTATGTCCTGCTATGGGTCAGATTTTGTGACGATTAGTAAAAACATCCTACTCCTTTATGGATTTTGGAAGTCGGTCGAAAACAAAGGACGGACTTTTGGCGGGAAGCTGTGAAGAGCAGTATCGGCGCTGTATTTAATTTTCCAAAATTGTGTTGTTTTTTATTTGAGTGTTTGTGCATAATAATGATGAATATTATATTCGCAAAGTATTCGCTAACAAGCGTGAGTGTTGGGAAGTGATAGTGTTTGATTTATGTGATTTTCATGCTTATTGCCAAAAGCTCCTAGTAATCGCTAAGTGCAGTTTTTCTACTACTTTACTTAGCCTGATTCTTCGGACTCGACTTTTAGACTTGACTAGGACTTGACGAAACCACACTAGAACTAAAGAAGATAGAAAAATTAAGAAGGGCTATAAAGGACTTGTATCAATGCCCGTAAAACCCATTATTAAAAAACAGTCAAAATTACGCGAAAATTCAAATACTATAATTCTGGAACATCGCCTTTGTGCGAACCTAACTGGAACTTAACCAGGTTTGCAGTTATCGAAAAAGCGCGGAAATCGCTGGTCAGTCACAAAACAAGTCTCTCGCCAGTAAAAATAGTGGGTACGCACCGGGTGACGTCATTACCACTAGTAACAAAACTCGACGATCGATCGAGGGGTCAACGATCGGGCAGGGGTTGGTATCTAATACACCTTGTCACTGTATGTAACAGTTATGTATAATGTTGACATTGCCGTGCGATCTTCTGCGACCGAGCGTGTTTCCCCTTTATCTGGCGTTCCAGAGCTCTGGATACGTCTTAATAATGATCCTAGATTTGGCGGTACTGGTTAATACAATCTATCGACTGCAGCCTGACCACTGTTACCGTCTTTACATGGAAACTTTCGGATTATGATGTGCTTCAACGGCCACCAGAGGATAGACTGGTTAACGTGCCTTCCGAAGCACAGAATCATATTTAAATAATCAGGAGATTCGAGTCTGCATGTCCTAACTAAACTACTACTACTACCGATTTTCCGATCAGTTTGAACGGTCCTTATAAGCTAAATTGATTTGTATACGCGTTTCGGCCAACGGCAGCCAACCTATTTATTATGCGAAATTGTTATATAATATACCCCATTCCCGGAACTGGTTGCGTGCTCGAACCAAACTGCTTTATCGATTTGTGTTTAACAAAGACATAGAATAGGTGTAAAAGGTACAGAAGGCCATCACAATGCAGTGGAACTGTCTCTTGGCCATTTATGCTTACGTGAAATAGCATGTAGGTACTTGCTATTTCACATAAGCATAACATTAATGGCCGAGAGACAGTTCCGATTTTTTTTTGGGTTTATTATACCAGTTGACCAAAACCTAAATCGCTTCAAAATGAAGAAAAATGAGCTGGTTAATAAATTCAACCAGATATTCGATCCCTGGTACAGACACAACCTGTAGTTTGAAAAATGTCATGGTAGAGAGATTGATCAGCGCACCAAACTTGCCAAAACTATGTATGTGTCCCTGAATATCAAATCATCTAACCTCAAAAGCCCTTTGAAGGGAAGTAGGTCGTGTTTTTGCGTCGTATTTTCGCTAAGGGATGAACTTTCTTTGTTCCGATGTGTAAGGGCGGATAACATTGTAAATATATCTCTAATGTGGGTAAATAAAGTCTTTTTTTGAACGTGATCTTAAGTGTGTTAATAGTGAAAGTATTTGAGACGTGGAAAATTCTTTCTATGATGATGTATCCTAGGTTGAAAAAAGCTGCCTTGTTCCTGTTGGTCTGGTTTCCCTGTAATAATGATTGCGAAGGCCAAACGGCGGTCCCGCCATTAATCTACGACCATGATTAACAGCGTACGCTAGGCTAGCGTTGGCCGAGGAAGCAACTGGTAATCACGCTTGGACGAATAGTTCGTGTTAAAACCGAATGATAATTTAGTTATTCCAATATAAAGTTCCAGTATAGGTAGTTTGGTAGCAGTACGCAGTCATAATTCGGGTGTGCCTTTGCAACTCGTACACGCTAACCTAATTAAGTTAATCAGAGTTAATTATAGCATCAATGTGGCTCTTGTTCTACGAAAGATTTTTTTTGTTATATTGACCGTTTATGTTGAGCTGTGATGCTAATAAAGAGATAGAGAAGTTTCCAAACTTAAAATAATAAATAATTGGTCTCCGCTCAAAGCTCAAATCTTTTTTTTCTTTATATTTCAAACTACCCTAACGTTGCCTGGAAGAGATTGCTTGAGCGATAAGACCGCCTTTTGTATACATACTGTGTTCATGTTTTATGTAACATATTTAATTTTTATTTTACTGTGTGCAAAGAAATGTTAAATAAATAAATAGGGTTACAATGGATTGGTTTAAACGAACTACTCTTCATTGTAACAATTAGAAGAAATGTAGATACAAATTTAGAAATTTGTACACAGAAAATAACATTACAATAATACAAAACTAAAAACACAAACACTTAAATAGTAACATTAAACATAAAACTAATAATATAAATTACTAGCGGCCCGGTACGTGCTTCGCTACGTATAAATTGATAAATGAAGAACCGCTCGACCGATTTTGTGCAAACTTCACATAAACCGTCTACTAAATAGTCCGAACAAAGCCTAAAAATTTGGTTTGGATAGGTGAGCCCGTTCTTGAGTTATAAAATTACAACGAAAAGTGGCATTGATTTTTATATATATAAATTATGTGGAATGACCGACTGAAATAAGTGCATTAAAAAAGTGTACAGAGGCGGATTTATCGATATTGCAATTTCTTCCTTAGAGAAGTGAAATTAACAGATACTCAAGAATCTTTAACTTTTAATATTGTTATAAACTTTTTTGTAAAAGGTTCTGTATATAGGGTTACGGAGGTCACTCAATATAACTAGTTGGGTGCAGATATCTGCCCCCTTGGCCATTGCGCCAAGTACTCCCTTCGTCTACCATGAGGTACTTAAAGCGTACTCTGAAGTACTGGAAGCGAGGCTATGAAGCGTAAACTGAAAATGCAACTAGAAAACACGCTCGGATAATAGCATCCAACAAACAAAGCGTCCAGCGTCATATAATGGGTTTCATTATGCAATTCGTAAAGAGAAAATCTTTTCAATAATTTCTCGCCGTTTCCGCGTACCAACCGACCTAAATAACCCCTTTGTTCGGATGTACATTCGGCGAGAAAAGTTTGTTTGTAATAACACAACGAAAGTGCATTATAGCTAGTGGTTCTGTGTACAGATGATCTCACGACTGTCACACAAATAAATATCTCGTAAGAAATTGACTTTTTGACAACCGGCACCTAACTAACGCTACAAATTTCTCCTCTTTTCATATTTCCCGTTTACTTTTTCACAAAAACCAGATTATCATTCAGATACGTCATTATTACCAGAAAATCAGGTGATTCAGCTAAACAACAACAAAACAAAGTATGCTCCCCGTGGGATTCGTTGGTAGTTGTTAAAACATCCATGTCAGAGGTCGAAAGGCGATTTAGAAAAACTCAGACAGTAGGGTGTTTTTATTTAATGTGAAAACAAAAACCCGTTTGGTTTTTTTAATTATGTGTGTGCTACAGATGTAAACAATATCCTCTTTATTGAACGGGAAACAGTTTTGTTGTCGCCATTACGTGCTCTACTAAACAAATGAAAGCCTACGTTGGTCAAATTGAACAGGCGATGAAAATGAGGAATTTTTCGGTCCAATGGGCGCGCCATCGGCTCAAGTTCGAAAAGCTTTCGACGGTACCCATGCAGCCAACAGTATTTTAAGTACGGGGAAGGCTCTATTCTTGTCTACAATCGTTAAAGGTGATAACTTTTACCGCTTCCATAGGAAAAACAGAAGTAGTGTTACCCGGGGCAATTAGTGCACGTGTACCTAATTACTTTTGTGATTCTGGCACTGCCAGATTTTTTAGGCTGCATACTAAAGAAAATAGCATATAATGGCGACCAATCCAATATGGACCGCGTTTTGCAGTCGCTTGACACGCGCAATCGATGCAGATACGCTAACCGCGCTCAGCTATCGAACTCCACAGCAACAGCGTTCATTGATCACTAAGCGACTGCGCAGGCGCACGCGGTGTCTTCTGCCCTGTAATACCGGTAAGGGCTGAGTCACGGTAGACGGAGGTCGTCGACCCGGCGTGGGCGCAACGATAAAGTTCGCAATCTGATGAAGCCAGGTGGGTGTTAGCGGCTTCGCCATCATATGAACCATTTTTAGTGCCCCATCGACGAAGACGGGTGCTATAAGTTTGTCGTGTCGTGTCTGTCTGTGTCGTCATAGCGTCGAGCCTATTTTGAAGCGGTTTTTTGTTTGTAGCATAATTTGACCGAGATGGTTCTTAGATTATTTATGGAACTTAGTATATAGTTTATGGAAATCGATAATCAGCTCATTTGATACTAGTCCATAGGATATTATAAATTTTTAGGGATCCGATTGTGAAGTAATATTGGCATGTAACAATTTCAGTGGTATTATTGGAAATCAAATGGCGAAACCCCATGGAGCAATTACAAAGAGGAGATGCCGTAATAAGCGTTTTGTCAGAAAGTATTTGTGAGGCTACTCGGGGCGGAAGGCAGACGTGCGGGGTGCTTGGTTTCGGCCATGGCTCCAACCATGGAGCACGAGCACTGACAAGCTCCGCCCACTTTTGTGTCGGCGAGGCGCCAATGATCACATCACTGCGCCATTGCAAACGGCATCTCCTCTTTGTAATTGTTCCTTGTTGGCTCTTTCGGCTTCATATTTAAACAAACTATAGAAACTATAAGACTGTACAAAAAAACACCGTGTAAATACGTGGTACATCGCGTAATGTACCCACGTCGAGCGAGACTGTAATAAAAACACCATTAACTACATCAAGTACAGTGAATATAAACAGGTTACGACAAAGTGACGTAACGTACAGTTTACAACATAAGTACCTTTACACCTCCTAAGAATATAAATGTCTAGCGAATTATCTAAAAAAACAAGTGCATGTTCAGTGCAATAAAACCAAAATAAAATAATTCATTTCATGCACTGTCAAAATGTAATCATTTAAACATTTGCAATGATTCATACTTGTAATTTGATCATTTTGTAATTCGTGCAAAGTGGCCTTTTTAGACCCACAAGATCTCATCATTAGCAGTCGCGGTGACGTAATGATGTCATAATGTCATACAATGGCGGCACTGCTTTTAAATCGCGGGTCTGGATTCGTTAACGGTAAATGTAACTAATTGATTTAGTTATCAGACTGATAAGCTATAAATTCCGATCCGACAAGCGGTTTAAGAATAGACCACACAACCTTCTAACGTGGACTTAGAGATTATGGAAGTAGCAAATACCTAATACTTCCATGTCCTAATATTGCTGTTAGATTCTACTACAGTACCACGGAGTTAACCGATTTATTTTATTTATTTATTCATGTACACAAAAAAAATGCAAAGGATTATACATAAGTGGAAAAGACAGTACAAGGGAGTTGCTTATTTCTAAAGAAATTTCTTCCGGCAGACCCGAGAGAGGAAATGACAAGAAAAGGGTAATTAGCGTGTACAAAAAAGAAAGGAAAAGTGAAGACTATACCTAATTACCTAGGTACAAATTTAAAAAAATCTTTGTAATATAAACATACTTAATTGAATACACAAATACCAGTTTTCGAGTCTCGTATATCAGCTGGCAATGAATTCCACAATCTTACCGCTATTTATATATTTTATATTTATGTGAAATTTTGTAATGAGCTATAGTTAATTTGAGCTAAGAAGGACAAATGAGAATGCATCATTGTATAAAATTTGTTTCATAAATTCTGTGGTGCCTTAGCACTAACTTTAACTTTTTACTAACATATGCCATTTAGCCGAGTGGCATGCAGAGCCATGGACTGGAGTTCTAAATAAATCTACATTCTAGCACTCTGGATAAATAATAATAGCCAAGGCTGTAGCGAGACGAGGAAGGTGAATCACCAATGTTTAATTTGCAAATTAGTTGTTTCGGTACAACCAAATAATCATTGGTAGATATGCAGGTATATGTATATATTTTCAATGAATCAGTATTTGTGTAAGTTTTATGTATGTTTACATAGCGTATGAACTTAAGCTTTTGATAAACTTTGCTCTTTAATAAAAAAAATCCCCCTCAACTTTTTTAGCGCCGAACTATTTTTCTGTTTCTCCCAACTTTTTTTTTTACACATGTATTCTAGCAAAATAAACTATTCTATTTTATTCCCAATGGTTAACTGGTTGAGAGTGCTCTTAGCATTAAGTCCGCCAATCGTTATAAGTATGTGTACTTAGTGAAACAATAAATTTTTAATAAATAAATAAGAAAATAAAAATAAGAATAGATGCAAATACAAAGAGACGGCATATCGACTGGTGCTCCGTTACGGTCATTGGCGCAGTGACTTCGGAAAAGTGGGCTTAAGGAATTCTTCGTTCAACTGTAAATTATATGTGACGTCGAGCGAGCTCTAATGTTTTTCTTATTTTTCCAATTTACGTTTCGTTTCAGCTTAGAATATTTTGTTAAAATTTTAAACCATTAGAGTTGTGTGTTATGGGATCACAATAAACGTAAGTAAATAATATATTTCGAATTTATTTGATTGATGTAGTGTTGCACACGATATATGTCTATTTTTAATGTTCAAAATATCTGTAATATGTATAAAGAAATATAAATATATGTTTTCAATCAATCAACCAAATATTTGCATAAAATGTAGGTTGTAGAATGATGTTACAATAATAATGTATAAATTTTTAGTTGAAATCTTCGATTTTTAAACGACAACTATTAGTAAGTAGAGGGGATGGTCAACAGGGGTGGAGCCACGGCCAAATCGAGGTGCCCGTACGTCTGCCTTCCGCCCCGCGTAGCCTCACACAACTTTTGTAAGGAAACTCTCGATATCCCATCTCCATTTTGTTATAACTCCATGGGGAGGAGAGGATCAAGTCACGTATTAAGAGAAAAAGTAATTCGAGATTTGTAGCGAAATTATACGGTTTTCGTAGTCAGCCGCCATTTTAATTTCGACAAATCTCAAATTCGACTTTACCTTTCAGGCGCGCGAATTGCCCTTTTAGATTCAACTCAACATACAGCCAATACAAAAGCTTAGCCAAAGGGGCCTTGCTTACGGGACCGTTAAAATAATACTGTCTAATCTTAATAACAGATACAATAAACAAAAAAAAAACATTTTTAGAATAATCAACCTCTGCAACAAACGTACGGAATCGAACACGAAAACCCATATGTGAATCGCAATAACACTTTGAGTTGGGTAATAATACATAACGTTGCATTAGTTAGAAAGAGACGTAAAATCGCACACTTCCGGACGCGGCGTTCCGCAGGACGCGTCCAATTGGGGACGGGCGGAAACGCGGCGGCGAGGGAAGATGGCGCGCGATTCAAATGAATTCTAAATTCGAATTGTTTTTTTTTTTTTTTAAATGGAAAAAGTAAATAGTTAACAAAATATTACAGTGATAAATTAAAAGGATGTAATGGTTACTTGTGGAACATCATCGTCATCCTAGCGTGTATTTCTAGTTGCGTCTTCAGCTTACGTCAGACTAACTGTTTCCCGCAGCTCCGCCTGCGTCAAAAACTAGCATATGTTTGACCCCGGGTCTTCAATTATATTCATACCAAATTTCATGAAAATCCGTTCAGCGGTTTGGCCGTGAAAGCGTAACAGACAGACAGACTTTCTCGCATTTATAATATTTGTATGGATTTTCGAACCAACAGTTCAGAGGGAATGTTTGCCGTACGTAGTATTGTTGCTGGGGAGTCAATCATACCACTTGCGATTACTGAAGCGTGGTCTACTCACAACTACTTACACTCCTGTTATCTTAAGGGTTGTAACCTAGGATATTTCGCGGCTTTCGTCACTGTACCCAGCAATTTTTCGATGACAAATATTTTTTGGGTGGATGCAGGCCGCTTTAGATCGGTCAAATTGGAGATCCACGAGAGAGACCTATGTTCTGCAGTAGACGTCTTGTGGATGAAATGATAACAATTTTTTTTCTAATACAACTAGAAAAGAATCCGTACGCCTATCTCTATGGAACTGATAAAGCAATGTCAATCGGCATTTTTGACGCCGACCTGACCTAGAAGTCAACTATTAGGGTCATAGATTGATAATTCGATAGTTTAATCATCAATGATAGTGACTGATTAGGTACATTGATGTCACAATATATGGATCATAATATTATTACACTGTGAAATTTTAGTCGTTTTGGACCCATCGTCCAGTGACTCCATTCATGCAACTGAACAACTTTCCCCAAGATACATGGGTCGAATAATAGAGTCAATTTTTGGACCTCCCATACAAAATGTCTCATCACGTGACCTAACTTAATATGGGAAGTCCAAATTTGTTTTTCATGTTTCGAGCTATGTTCCTTGGGGAAATTTGTTATAAATAATTTTGCACGACTGCTAGCAGACAGAATACACTGGACGGAAAAGTTGTGTAACCTTTTTACACATGTACTCTAGCAAAATAAATGATTCTGATAACCAACATGTACTCACAATTGCCCTTGGTTACGTTGGTGGAAGGGTGGAAGTGACGGATCAAAAACCTGGTTAAAATAATTTACCATTTAATTTTTCTGTCCGTGAATTTTTACTGTAATTATTGTAGTAGCCCTAAAGGTCTTAAAAATATTGCTTTCATCTTTTGTTATTGCTCCGTGGTTTCGTCCCTGGTTTACTATCATGTTATATACAAACTACGTGAATAAATCAACCGACATTGTTTGTCTTTAAAATAATCCCCTAAAAGCAATAAAAACTGGCAACCCCCGGCATTCCGTAGCAATAAGGTTATCGATTGCGACTTGCCGGCGTCGAGCACAGAATACAGACATGAATAGAAGCGGCATTTTTTTATTATTGTCCTCATCGTTGTGCCTGTTGCATTCAAATATGTGTGAGCACACTGTTAGGCAAACGACCCAGCGGTGGAAGTGGCCAAGTACTTCCACTTCTTCTTCTTAGCGTGTCGACTCTGGCAACTATACTTGTGATGACCAAAGCTTCGCCACTTAAAAGGCATAATCAGTGGCTTCGTAGAGATCAACAAGCGTGCAGGTGGCCGGGCACGCAGGGCCGAGAAAGAGATGAGCCATGGTCTGAGAAGAGGCACCGCACTGGGTCCGCTTGCAGAGTCGCTATTGACGTGATAATCATAGAATGACAATCCAAATCAACGACACAGCGAGCATGCAAGGAATTGTCCCTCTCTCTTATCATTATCGGGCAATATAAAAGAAACATATCGATCACAGGGGACAACATTTAAGCGATGTCTTTACTCTGAACTAATACGACTGATCATGTGCCTGGTAGGTGAAGCCAATCTTAAGTTTTGATTGGGAAGATGAAAGTAAGGTGCAAATTAATTAAGACCTCTGCTATTCCTTTAGTAGCCTATTATAACACCAACATAACTAAATAGAGGGGTGATCTATCTGAGGTCAAACTCCCATAAATTTATATTCTTTGTTATAATTCTTTCAACCCCAAAGTCTAGCTAGTTAAAATCCTATCTGCCTTAAATCCCATTTGTTATTACTGACTCTAGCCATTTATTACAAACCCGCCATGCGCGAATTTGATTCAAAACCTCCTATATTTACGTCTGGCCCTCCCCTAGGCCGGTCATTACCCTTTCTAGATTATTCATATAGCTATGGTAATAATTTTAATTTCATGGGCGTGAATCTAAGAAAATAGGGCGATGTAAAATACATAGAATTGAGAACCTCTTACTTTTAGAGAGGTGGTTTCTAGGCCACCGTCATGTCATAGTCTGATATCATAGCCTTGTTCAAATTTAAGAAGCATAAATTGGTGCTATGAGCGAGGCATTAACTATCTAGGATTAGAGCCAGCATAATGGCTGTTTTAAAGGTCAATACTTAACGCTTTGTCAGACTTTAAGAATAGACCACAGTGCATTGCTGTCGTGAAAGGCAAATGGAGGTTCAATTTGCTCAGTAACTGCCAGATCGATTATCGATCGGTCCAAAAATTTTGCTGACGTTTAAATTGTTTCACCTGCAGCGCAAAAATACGTAAGTTTAGTGTGCCTAAACGTCATTGCCTTGAGATCGCAGTGTCGTGGGTTCGGATCCATACTTCCATACTAATATTATAAATGTGAAAGTCTGTCTGTGTGTCTGTTAGGCTTTCACGGCCAAACCGCTGAACGGATTTTTATCACATTTGGTATGAATATAGTTGGAAGACCCGGGGTCAAACATAGGCTACTTTTAAACGCAGGCGGAGCTGCGAGAAAACAGCTAGTCCCACAAAAAGCTTTTTGCAGGATTTACCTGATCAGACGATGATGTCCACATGGATCCGAACCACATCAGAGGCATAGACTAGTTAAAAAAAACTGAATCGAAAAATACTATATCTGATCTGACTACAACGAAAAAGTTGTAGTTTAATTGTTGTTGATGTAGTTTAAATTTCCCAGATTACGGTGTGACCGTGTGACAGAAGTACATTTGGGGGCAGATTCAACAAATTCTTCGCCACCAAGTTCTTGTACTCTATATGCCTCCAATCCCGAGCAGCTCAACTCTTTGTGGCTCAACAGCGCATATTTCCATAGCCTAACGAAACAGTCGTCAGTTTTATGACTTTTAAATTCCTAATGGTATTATTTTCAGTTTGCCCGCTTTTAATACTGAATAGGGTAAAATGAAAATGTATATGTAGTTATTAGAGCGCCCTGCCACAGTCATCTACTGACCGCGGAGCCGAGTGGTTGTGTATTTTTTTTGTATTCAAAAACTTCTTTCTTGTGTAGTAAAATCAGTTTCGATAATAATCAATATTCGATAATCAATCGATATTACAGTTATCAAATATATTATATGACAACGAATATTTTTTTTTTCTCAAATGGAGATTTTATAGAAAAAATGTAGTGATCATTTCGTATGAAAATATATGAGAATGCTGTAAACACTTACGTCTATTTATTCGTTTTGAACTCTATCACTGCGAACGTCTTGAAATCATGCACGCTCTGCAACAAAACGAAAGACAAATATAAAAATTCAGGACAGACAGACATACACAACTTAGCGTTAGTTATCATACATTTATGTCCTGTTCATAATCAGCCACACTAGAGACAGATATTAAAGAATTTTTTTCGATACACATTAATAAAGTACATGGTTATTTTCATAGATTTTGTCGCAGGCACTAGACCTTCACAGAAATGGGTTTTACAGAAAACTATCACTACGTTTTAATTAAATTTAAGTTAAATGCCGGTTGAACGAAACCAAAAATTGATGTAAATGTAGTTAACAATGTAAGTACCGAAAAATGCGTTTGTTAATAATTTTAACCAGTTTTTCGACCCCTAAAAATCAGCGCTAGTCATGCTTGCACGTGTAACGTAACACTGAGCCGCCACCTATTGAGACGTCTGTCACGCACTTTATCTATCTTATTTATTTATTTCATGTACACGCTGTAAATATACATTGGAAACTGAACATTAGGAAAACTGTGTACAAGGGTTCTACTTATTTCTAAAGAAAATTCTTCCAGCAGACCCGCGACAGGAACTACGAAAGAAAGAGGCAAAGTGGCGTACAAGAAAATGAATCTTGTACGCCACTCTGCCACTATCTTGTACTTTACTTGTAAGACCTTTCCTGTAAGTGATGGATCTATCAATAGTTTAATTTAATTTAATTTAATGAATAACAATCGCGAAAACATAAGAAAACATTATCTATCAATAAAGTTTATTCTATTCTATCATAGGAAAGCGAAGGGCGTAAGGTGCATGTCGATTTGTGTAAAGTTAACCCTATCACCATGCACAGACTGGCAAAGATCGGAGACGACCTTGCGGGCTATTTTAGTCAATCATAACCGCGGGGCCCGCAGTAGCAATACTAAAAGTACTTATACGTTACTAAAACACTTTTAACTGGCTTCAAAAAGAATATTAGGTACACTAGAGTTCAAGATTAGCTTTTTACTTTCGAGCATTTTTTGTTATTTAATACAATACTATTTAATGCACCACATCATCAAAGAAACACATCAACACAAAACAGCTAGGCACAAAGGCGGACTTATCGTTGAACCAATTTCATCCTGTTAACCTTAGGGTGTAAGATAAGTAAACTAATGTTAACAAGATGTGTTAACTTTAATGTACCATATTGATTGATAGTTAACATAAATAAAATAACCTTTTTTATGTTTGACCCATTACAGGACTGGACGTCAGAGAGATGCTTAACCCGCATTATCTATTGATGCGTCCAAGGCCGACAATCAGTCATGCTCTGATACCCACGATCTGTCGGTTCTCGTTTGAATAGACCGTAACATTTAGGGATCCTTACAACAGGGACCTGGAAGATACTATCTGCAAAATAGGCTACTTGACTGTGTTCACATTTTAACAAGATTTTTATACGGAACACTACACACCATAAAAAGTAACCGATACCGAAAATAACAATAAAATTGGTAATTATTTAAAGCAGTAATTAGCATTTAAAGTTTTCTAATGAAGAAAATTGGGAGCGCGGTGGGGACGTCGTGCTATCTCTTTTGTACGCACGAATTTAAGTGGCAGTGACGTCACTCCACCATAAAGTGCGTCCTTTTCTTGTTTTTTGACAGCTTCCCCTTCCACAGGATTTCAAAGGCTTATAGTTTATTTAATATTATACGGATTCAAAAAAACCTTTCTGTTTTCGAATTCAGAGACTCAAATTTGTGATATGAAATATATATTTTTTTTTGAGTAGAACAGCCTATTGTGGTGGTCACGAAACCATCTTATGACGAAAACGTCTTCGAAAATGAAAAAAAATTAAAGAAAAAAAGAAGAAAACAAATACACTACAAAAGCACAAACCACGCCACGCGCACTGGTAACTGGCGAGGCGAATGACGAGTAGTAACGATTTTTCACTGAAACAAATGTATTTGTATGAATATGGTTCAGACGTCGGTAATCCGCGCGAAAATTTGTCGCGGCAAAGTCCCCCGTGGCCAGGCCGAGAAAAATCTGGTGTCAAATTGTTACAAGAAATAGAAAAGAAAATATTTGAATCAAAAGAGATTATCATATTTTGTACACAGAGAGGTGTTTAAAATTTTTCTTCTACTACTGTCGACGCGCTTCTGCGCTTGGCCTATCCGTCAGTTTTCGCCCGATTTCGGAAAACTCACCAATTTCGCGTCCTGAATCTTCTTCGGGGACACCGGGACGTGCCGGGGCGGTGAGCTGCAAAATGGAAGTTCCCGTTCAAAACGGGACGTATCTAGTCACGTCAGTAATGATATATAATTATATATGTAGAATGCTCAAATCTAGCAGCACCTTCAGAATCCTTATAGTCTCCAAACGATTCGTTCTTGACACATTTTAGTCCAATTGCATAAAAGCTAAGCAGTCTAAAGGCCGTTCAGAACTAAATGTCGCGTCCTTTTGAGCGATGTTGTGTTGTCGTATTACGATTCTGTATTCCTATTGGTAGACAAGATACGGGGGGCGATTTTCGCGCCATTAGAGATAAGTCGATTTTTTTTTAAAAACATAGCTACAACTACAGAAAACCCGTAAAGTATTCCTTTTTTTTCGAAAAATCTCTTAGTAATAAATTACATTTTAAATTGTTTAAGTACATTTAAAACTGTTCCAGTAACAGCCGATTTTTACCAGGGATCGAATTCTTTCTTTCTTTCTTTCATGGTTAACACAAATAACTAGGTCATTTTTCTGCACGTACTTTTTACAGCGATTAAGGTTCCGTTCAACCGGTTTTAACCCAAAAAGCCATCTTTACCACCAGTTAAATATCAATTTAGTACCCTAAAATCCGTGACGTTTACTTATGTCATCCGAGTTAATTCTACTAGGTGAATTAAATTAACTATGGTAAAATTAAGTCACATTAAAATTAAAACTAAAATCACAATACAATACAATACAAATACTCTTTATTGCACCAAAATACAAATTTCACAAAACAATTCATGTACATAAAAATTGAGGTACAAAGGCAGACTTATCGCTAGAGCGATCTCTTCCAGTCAAACCTTAGGGTGGATGGAAAAACCATTGAACAAGGCGATGGCGCAGTAAAAATATATATGTACCACATACATATAGCGTACATACAAGTCTACGTAAATACCACATACATCAAATATAACAAAATATATACATATATAAAAAAAAATACATTTATACGTAAGTAGTTTAAAATTACTTTCATGAAACTTTATTCGCCGTCCTCCATATTTATACCAGGTTTTAAAGACTATTTCGGTGTTTAAAAAGTGGTTACCTGCATTTACCACCAGTCATTTCAAATCTAGAGTTAATAGCAATTTGCACTCTACTTACGGAATCGAACCGGCGACCGCGGACAATGGGCTTTCACCGTGGGTCATCGCACCGTGTGCGTTCGTTTGCAACTGTTTTTTTATCCTACGAGTTAAAATATGAAGGGTATGTTATACGGATCTTCTTTAGTTAAAAAAAGAAGTGGCGAAAAAGCTTAGGACACAAATGGGAAATAATAAGATTGGATTCGATAATCTGTACCCCTACTTCAGTCACAGACTTTCCTCTGGTTGACTGGAAGAGATCCCTCATAGGGATAAGTCCGCCATTGTACATTAATTTTTAAGATTTTTTTCTGTTGATGTTGTATTAACTGTTTTCTTTTATGTTCAATAAAGAATTTTTCATACATACATACATGAGTGAGGTAGAGAAAACCCCTGTTGTGTTTGACTGCAGTTAAATCTTATTTGTGGCACAAAATTCGACCCATTTTGATGAGATTTGATTTTCGACATTTTTGAATCGTGGTAATATTGTAAGCACCATATCGTCTTTCATATTTCTTGTTGAGATTCTGTTTTAATCAAATTTTTATACAATAAGTCACATCATCATATGTAATTACGCAATGCTATGGCGAGAGTGGTAGGCTAGTCAGTTAGTAGCATTTATAAAGGAACTTGATGCGGACAGCTTAATTTATGATAAATAAAGTTGATTAATTTTAGAGTAGGGCCATGATTATAATTAGAATAGGTCATTTTCTTTAAGAAATAAGCTAGAAAATAGGAATTGGTAAAGAAAATGTATAGAAATAGGGGTACCCTTGCCGAGCAATACCATAACGAGAGCCGGCGACGGTTTTTTGCGAATAACTAGGAAAGTAGAAGAGTTATTTACTTGAAATTTGTTGTAAATAGTCAGGAATATGGTTCTTTATATGTAAAAAATACGAAATGTGTAAGAACTAAATGCCACCATAGGGAAAAATAGGAAAATTCCAAAAACTCGCCTAGACAAGGACAGGGCTATAAACAGGAACGAGATAGCATGAACTAGTGCCGTGTGCAAAGAATTAGTGCCGTGTGCAAAAATTCGAGCCCTCTGATTGGTCGGAATTTTCTATAAATTGAGCGCGGAATTGTATGGCGGCATTCAGTTCATTCGGTGATATATAACAGTGAAAAAGTGGAACAAAAAGGGTGAACAATAAAACAAGTGAAGAAAAATAGTGCCTTTTAATACAGTCCACAATAGAACTCTTAGATAACAGCTACCCCTTGGCCTTCTGTCCAATCATAATAATCTGGAATTATAGCACTTACAGCTAGTGACGTAATTCCCTGTATGAGATGTGACCTTGTGCACGGATGAGCTCGATTACCACAAATGCAGTGACATCAACGTGTGACGTCACCGGCCTACAAGATCACGGGCAGAAGTCCACAGCATGTTTTTCGTTTCTTAATGCAATAAATTACATTCATTAATATTTTCACACGACTACAATCCAGCGTAGCTGTGGCCAACGACTTACCGTTCCTTACGAAGCTCGTAAGCTCGGCGCTCATTATCGAAAAGCCGCTAGTGACGACCAATCCAAGAAGGCCGCACGTTGACAAGTGCTATCGTTACAAATACGCATGTCCCTCTTATTGGAGGTTGTATATTTGTGCATGTAATACTCTATTCGTATGATTGTCATACATATTTTGAATATGCTTAGTTACGGATTGTTTTATAGTAAGTAACCGTGTAACTCTGCTAATATTATACCCCATATTTTACTATACCTTTAGCTAGGGAGCTTCTCAATTCTAAATTCTACTATTATCAATAGTTACTAATAATATATATTATTATCCAAATCCATACTCCATGCTAATATATACGTGCGAAAGTCTTTCTGTATGTCTGTCTGTTACGCTTTCACTGACAAACCGCTGAACAGATTTGGTTGAAATTTGGTATGAATATAGGATCGGGCATCAACCATATAGGATACTTATTTAAGTATTTATAAATCTTTATTGTACCACAAGTAAAAAAAAAACTTTTACAATTGGCGGACTTAATGCTAAAAGCATTTCCAGTCAACCATTAGGAAAAACAGAAAAGTTATGTGCGGCGCGAATTATCTTAAAAATACAATGAGAAAAAAAAAAACACTTACTGCTAAATAAACATACATACATAAAAGAGATGAAAATGGAAAAAGATGACGATGGTTTAGGGTGATAATAAGCTAGTGAAGTGAATTTTGACTTATTGACGCAGGCGGAGCTGCAGGAAACAGCCAGTTAATGTAATAATATCGAAAGTTTGTCTTTCTGTTACGCTTTCGCAGCAAACCGATTTTGATGAAATTTGGCATGATTATAGCTCAGAGTCAAAAATCAACCTCAAGGGCTTTAATGTGGACAGATAGAATGTATGAAAGACACATAAAATATACTTTTTGGCGCATACGAAGCCGCTGGAAACAGCTAGTGTTTATATGTATAACTAGCTGTTTCCCGCAGCTCCGCCTGCATCAAAAAGTAGCCTATGTTTGACCCCGGGTCTTCAACTATATTCATACCAAATTTCATCAAAATTCGTTCAGCGGTTTGGCCGTGAAAGCGTAACAACAGACAGACATACAGACTTTCGCATTTATAATATTAGTATTTTAGATAGTAAATAATATAGTATATAGAATGGAATATTAGTGTGGATTGAAACCCTCGCGATGTCGGGGAGGTCGCTGCTAACATAATAATGGTCGTTGCCGAAACCGGCTCATGTAACGAAATGAGACCGTTGTAAATTTACCAAAAAATCCTTCCATCTTGCGTCGCGCTCGCACACGCGACCAGGAACCGGTCGGGTAAGTTTCGTCGGGCGAGATAAATAAAAAATAAAACATTGGTATATGTATGTGTCAGTGGACCTCGAGACTCGTTTGAGATTCTTCTGGGCAAGGGGATAGGAATTGACGTCATATTATTTGCAGGATACCAATTAACTTCGTGATACATACATACATACCATCACGCCTTTTTCCCTCCGTTTGTAGGCAGAGACTACGGAATTCCATTTGCTACGATCCTTACAGACTTCCCTCGCTTCTTCTACGCTCATCACTCTAGTCATACGCGCTCGAGTGATTTGCAATAAAATATTGAGTAACTATCGTTGTCCGCGTTCTTCTCCGCTGTTCTACAGCAAAAATCTATGTTATTGATCAGGAAGCCAATCGCGCTAATTTAAAAGTTAATACATACTACCAAAATTAAACCACGGTCACAGAAAAGATATTACAAAACAACACAAATATTGCACCAAAATACAAATTTCACAAAACAATTTATGTACATAAAAATTGAGGTAGAAAGGCGGACTTATCGCTAAAGCCATCTCTTCCAGTCAAACAAGGCGATGGCGCAGTATAAATATATATATACCACATACATATAGCATGTTACAAGTCTACGTAAATACCACATACAATCAAATATAACAAAATATATACATATATAAATAAAAATACATTTATAAGTAAGTAGTTTACAAGTATACAACAGATTAGGAAAGAGAGAAGAGGAAATGAGACTTCACAAGACGTTTAAATTGTGCCAGAGACTGAGCATTCCTGATGTCCAAGGGAAGTGCATTCCATAGTCGAACCGCGTGGACAGAGAAAGACCTGGAGAAATATTTTGAAGTAGAATGGGAAATAACAATCAAAGAGCAACTATGCTACGTGTATTGCGATTACTGTCCCGAATATCGCTGGTAAAACTGAAACGGCCTTTTAAATATTGCGGACAATGCGGATGAAAGAAAATGGAATATAACATATCTAAGATATGAGAGTTACGACATAGTAGAATAGGAAGCCAACTCAGTTTAGAGCGGAAATCAGAAACATGGTCGAATTTACGAAATCCAAAAATTCTAAATTCTGAAGTCTACTACTACTGAAGAATATTAACTAGTAACGAAACTACTGCACTACTAAGAGTTCCTTTTCGTAGAAAGCAAAACCGTTGAAACGATTGAAAATCATCGACGCGACGGTTTTGAAATCTCAAAACGCAAAAATAGCACGATTGGTCTCCAAGTGATTCAAAACTGTGTCCTAAGAGGTAACCAAACTGAAATTGACTAAACAAAGTATGTTTCCCGTGGGATACGAACCAACGGCCTCCGGGTCTTCAGGACTTAACAACTGGACCACAGAGCCATTTTGAGTTAATGAATAACGGTGTTCTGAAGGCAACTTAATAACAAATCGGGCAGTATGTAATGTTGAATAAACATACGTTATCTTATCATAACGATAACGATAACGAAACGAATGTATTGAGAACGAGATATATAGTTTCAGGGAGTGGTATTTTTTAACTAAAAATGATAAATGCAACTCCTTATATAGATATTTCATTTCATGTCGTACACTCGCGAGGTAAATTGGAGCCTGCACTCCCTGGTGTCTTTTCATACCATCTAGCTAGTTTATGATAATAATAAAATTTAAAAATTTTGGAATACCGTTTTACGAATAAAAAACATCTTGTAATTTTTAAAATGCCTATGCACTCATAAGCTTACGGCACAACATAGATAATTACGGCTTCAAATCCGCCAATTACATTATTTTGTAATGAAGTTTTAATAAATAAATAAAAGAACAAAATAAGCGCTAATTACGAGAAAAAAAATCGTCATTTACTAATAATTAATGCTAGTTCTTAATATGGTTCGAATCGAATACAAATCGTACGAATGTCGTCACCCTCTATGGTGCAGTGTTATCAGCTTATCAATCGTTTGAATCGGCTCTTATTGATAAAGAATTTTCTAAGTAATGTTGAGGTAATCCATACATAGTCTCCTAAATGTTAAGTTTCCAATGTATATTAAGGTGTGTACATGAAATCCGACTAATATTATATTAGGCGAATGTTTCTGAGTAATAATTGGTGTCTCGCGACTCGACTAGATATATATACTCGTACTGCACTGTGTAATAATAAATCAAATGAAAGTTCTTGTTGCAATTTAAGGATTTTATGTATATTAGAATTATTAAATACATACACAAATACCATCACGCCTTTTTCCCGTGGGGGTAGGCAGAGTCTACGGATTTCCATTTGCTACGATCCTTACAGACTTCCCTCGCTTCTTCTACGCTCATCACTCTCGTCATACACGCTCGTCGATTACGGGTAGGTACTCCTGACATCTTCCTTTTTTAATATGTCTGCGATTTGGTCGCAGTATGTTCTCCGAGGCCGGCCCTTACCGACTTTTCCTGTCACCTTTGATTTATAAATACCTTTCGTAAGTCTCCTAAAATTATTATTAAATAAAGTAAACAAAAATAAACCATTTCCCCTACCTTAGCTCCGAAACTACCGATTCCATAATTTCGATGCATAAATTACAGGAATACCTATTAGATAATTTAAAATAGGAGGTCCGAATAGAGAAAGCAAGCGAGCCGACTCACACTTGGCCAGTTTTATATGAATTTCATTTTAAAGGATTTTCTGAGCTACATTTTATAATATGTAACAAGACCACAGCAATTAATAATTTCCCCATTGGTCGGGCACCAGTCAATTAGCTGGCAAACACTAGCATCCTTGCGTATTGTTTTACACACATTTTCCTAATAAGTTGCCGCATTCTGGAAACTGATTTTTCATCACAGCGTGGTATCTAGTCGTAGCGAAGTTGTTTTGTTACTTTTTGTAGATCCAACGGCTGGGCCAATTTTTATGAAATTTAATATGAATGTAGCTGAAACCTTCGAAGAACACATAAGGTAGTTTTCATCCCGAAAAGTGCACGATTCCCGTAAGATTTGGTCAATAGTGTGATAGTCAATGGCGCTTTATAAAGTAGGTGGCGCTACTGTGCATAAAACGGCTGTGTATTGGGTCAAATTTAGTAATCGCTGGTAATACCGCGGGGTGCATCTAGCAAGTAAATATAATTCCATACAATAACCCTATTTTTGAAATGTATGGTATTTCATACATTTCATATATATTTCATACATCTATACTAATATTATAAAGCTGAAGAGTTTGTTTGTTTGTTTGAACGCGCTAATCTCAGGAACTACTGGTTCGAATTGAAAAATTCTTTTTGTGTTGGATAGATCATTTATCGAGGAAGGCTTTAGGCTATATAACATCACGTTGCGACTAATAGAAGCGAAGAAACAGTCGAAAATGTGGACAAAACGGAGAATATTATTCATCTTTGAGGGCTTCCGTTGCGTGCGCTGCAAAAACCGTGCGAGATACCCAAAAAATATGTATGAAAGAATTATTCCTCTTTAAATTATCTAAAAAAATATCTGCGAAAGTATATGTCTATCTTTTAAGATTAACTTGCAATAACAGTTTTTATGATAATCAAATTTGGTCGAAATTAATGCATTATTACAAATTATTTGTCAGAGTTGTATCAACATAATAATATTAATCTTTATCCAAATAAATGTGTTATTGATTCTGCCACAAGAAAATAAAACTAAAAATATAATTTACGCAGAAGTACTTTAAAATATATACTTTTTAAAACTACTTTAAAATATATTCTATTAATTATGTAACTAAGTCGTCTAAAATAAGTCGTGGGTAACAGCTACAGGTAATTTATAATAAAGCTGAGGAGGTAGGTTTGTAAACAAAAAATAAATATGATTCCCAAACTAACTATTCCACGCGGACGAAGTCGCGGGCACAGCTAGTTTCATATATATTTCATACATTTCATACTCATATGTCGAGTGAAAGTCATTTGACTCACGGGTTTGGGATTCTCAAAAATGACCCTTGCGGTAAGGTTTGGTTTTGGTAAAAACATCGCACTTAAGAATCTTTTACCACGGCTTTAAGTCCGCCATTTAAGAGTACATTCTTTGTAATAAAGTTTAAATAAATAAATAAAATAAATCTAGCAGTGATTTGAATTAGTCGACTTCTCGAGGTCAGAAAGACCTCCGTGTATGTATTCCACTCCACCACCACCACTCATCTCGCGTCTACGTATTCATAGTTCCGATATCGGAAACACTTTGGTTTGTAGGTAATCAGGCCTAGGGAGTACTATCGAGCACTATTATAATAAACTAGTTTCCGCAGCGCCGCATAATCAAAGGCAAAGCCCATGGCCGAGGTTCGTCCCAACTGGGAGCCCCTTGCGCATTTGCCGAAAAGGCTGAGGGATAATAGCCCTCGCCTGAAACTGTCCCACTGTAAATTTAAAGGCTCACAGGAGCTAAAATCGTAGTTCCGGTCAAAAAAAAAGAAAAAAAAAGCGCCGCCTGCGTCAAAAAGTCTCCGGGTCTTTAAGTATATTCATTCATACCAAATTTCATCAAAATCTCTTCAGCGGTTTGGCCGTGAAAGCGTCAGACAGACAGACTTTACCATTATAATATTATATTAGTATGGGAGTATGGATATGAATTTTTCACTTTACGCCAATGTGACCTAATACCGACACAAGTAAGTATGCATGGTCGAATGTCTTCAAGATCCGTCGGGCTTTACCAATTTATATCCAAACGTAATGGTGAAACATGAATTATTGTTACAGTGCGCCAGTATATGTTGGCATAGATCCAAATGCTTGTTTTACAAATATAGGGTTTTCTGTTGACGTGTTCAGGTATTGGTGAGATATTGACTTGCTTACACGACTGACACCAGGGTTACAGGATCGATTGGCCATGTAACCCATCATCATCATCCTAGCGTGTATTTCTAGTTGCTTGGTCAGCTTACGCTTTGGAGCCTAGGGTACGCTGTAAGTCGTCCTAGATCTGGCGGAACTGGTAATTACAATGGAGCGACTGCCGTCTGACCTCCGTAACCCTTTTTACAGGTAAGCCAGACCAACAGGAACATGGCCTGAGGTGTGTTTGTGGCTAACACTGGCAGAATTTTTCAGGCTGCCCTAAGGCATCTGACACAGCCTCACGACTGCTATCTATCGATAACAAAGTAAATATGTCATACATTTAAAAAATTGGGCACCTGGGCTAGTGGCTGGAGCTTATCCTAAAAAATTTATCTGCATTTTTTTCTTTGAAACTATTGTTTTTTGCGCCACACTAGCTAACTGTTTCTCTGTTAATGGTTACCGCGACATCTAGGGTCATATATGATTAAAAGAGTATATTAGTCGCAGGACCATAAGTGTAAGCTGAAGACGCAACTGAAAAATACGCTCGGAAGAAGCCGGAGCACTATTTTTTTTTAAAAGTGTGACTAGCGCAAAATGGGCGAGTCAATATCAAACGATTTTTATTCTACACTAGCTGTGCCCGAGGCTTCGCCCGCGTGATACTCCGTTTGTGTCACGGAAAAAAGTAGCCTACGTCACTCTCCAGGTCTCCAACTATCTCCACACAAAAAATCACATCAAGCCGTTGCTCCGTTTTAACGTGAAAGAAGGACAAACAAACAAACACACTTTTACATTTATAATATTATAATATGGATCTGGATTTAATATGTCATACATTTCAGAAATAGGGTTCAAGATTCCATAAGTTTCCGACTAATTTCCGACCATTCAATCAGTTGTCTTTCGATGTATCGATGATGTAGCGATTTCAGAATCGCTTTGTTTTTCGGCGCCCAGCTAGACAAACGCATCCACATACTAAACTATGAAGTGTCAATATCCTATGAACAAAATCCTTTTTTTTAATTTATGCTCGTGACAAACATTTTTAAACGTACACTCGTTTAAACTCTTCGTTGTGTAAACTAATCTCAATCATTGTTAGCTCAACTGGCCACCGTAAGTTTCCCAAGGTCACTTCTACTACATGTATCAGGGCACAGTGGATATTCCAACAGGTGCGGCATATCCCCCTACACAACCTGGTGTCAGTTTTACTCTCTCGGACTTCTTTTTCTTCATCGGGTCGATGTCTGACGGAGAAGTAGAAATTCAAACTGTCGGACCAAAAATCCGCAACTGTTATTGCATTGTCCGACCCCCTCATGAGGTCCTCGAGGATGCCCTCGTCAGAGCAGGACGGACAATGCAACAGATGCTCCATGGTCTGCGTCGGACGTCTACACAAGCACCGGGTGTTAGAACCGGCGTGCAAGCTCCAACCTCACTATATCGCTTTTACAGCGACCAACTGTGTCCTTAGTTTGTTCAAAGACCTCTACACCGGCCACGGCAGGTCTCCACCAGGCGGAAGCGTCTCCGAAGGGACTTTAGGACTGTGACGTGGATTGAGATTTGTCGCCATTAGTGGCATTTCTACTATTCATACTCATATAATATCCATGCTCCATACTAATACTATAAATGCGAAAGTCTGTCTGTCTGTAACGCTTTCACGGCCAAACCGCTGAATGGATTTTGATGAAATTTGGTATGAATATAGTTGTAGACCCGGGGTCAAACATGGGCAACTTTTTGACGCAGGCAGAGCTATAGGGAAACAGTTAGCCCTTTATATTTTGAGCCCCTCCGTGCGTCGTAAACGTTCGTAAATATATAGTTAAGTATTTCAATAAACTATCAATCAATAAACTATATATCAATAAACTGATATTTTAGGGTTAAATAAAAGGTCGAACATAACCAAAATCGCTGTAAAATATATGGTCAGAATAAATTATTTTAACCAGGTATTCAGGTTACAAAGAATAGTGTAGGTTCACTTAACCCCTACACCTCAGACGCAGTATCAATATATGTAGTAACTACTAACCGACGGCTCAGGTAGTTTATTCCTTTTTTATAGAAGTCTGTACATTTTTTGTCATATTTTTTTACTTATTGTCTAAAAGCCGTAGACTGTTGGGGTAATCACAAAAAGTCTCCTGTGAGTGCCATAACCATGCTAATGATTGTCTATGTGATTCAACGGCACAATTTTTTTTTTATATTTAGGAAAGTTCATCTTACAATAGGGTCAATTAGGGCAATTGGAAACGGTCGTCAGTAAACTTGTGTAAGTAATATATATATCAAAATGTAGAATGAGAAAATTAGTTATGAACTTATTAAAAAGTAAATTCTTATATATTTTTTTTTATTTCAATGTATTTACACCGAGGTGTACAAGGTCGATGGACCATGTATCAAGGTCGATGGACCATGTATCTATCTCGCTCTCTCGATATAAATATGAATGAATTACACCTTTAACTACTCTACGTAATAGTAAAATCTTCAAGAAAAAGTAGAAGTTTTTCGGACAGACAAACTTTGCTTCAATTTAAATGTATAAATTGTTTTGTTGTTAAACTATTTTGTATGATTGTGTCTCTCTCACATTAGTTAGTTAGTTCACCTAGTAAGATGACCAATAAGTCACTAGGTACCTATTAAAAAATGCATTTAGTACATATGAAGTATTTTTTCAGACTACCTCATACTCCAAACTGATAACTTATCAATGAAGGTTGATAGTGATAAATTGCTATAAAAATAATATATTTTGTGGCTTCATCAAATGTAATTTTAAAGTAATTTTATTTATTTGTACATATAATGGTAGATTTCAGTTTATGTGGGTTATATCACCTCTAATTACAGAGCAGAAGCGAGTAAGCGATATGCAGCCTTACACTTTGTATTGTGCCATCTTCCTTACTCACCCCCTAAAAATGTGTCTATGATAAAATGCATATCTTTTTAAGAGAATCTGTCATAAATATTAGTTTATCATAGGATAATAATGGTCCTAATCTAATAATATTATGCACACATTTAGTTTGGCAAGATTATTTAGTTAATTATTTTTATTCATTAATTTCTTTTTATATATATATTTGTTACAACTTTTACATTTAAATCATACAAAAAGATGTTCTAAGAAAGGCATAGGATACTGTTAAATCCGGAAAAAATGTTTTCAGTGGGTTTAAGTAACACTTTACTTTTTAAATACTGTAATTAAAAATTTAATAAAAATTTAATTCTATATTATTTATTTTTTAGTAAATTTATGCCAATGAATTTAAATGCAAACTGTTTATGTGTGTAAAATATGTTGACTGGAAGAGAACCTATTTGGGATACCCTTTATACTGTGCTGATAGCGGACAGGTCGGCAACGCGCTCGTGACATCTACGGTGATGCAGGTGTTCTTAGGCTATGGTAACCAGTTACCATCAGGTGGGCCGTACGCCTGTTTGCCTGCTTAGTTGTATAAAAAAAAAAACATGATTTTTGTGTATTTTTATATACATATTGTCTTCTTGTCTATGGCTGCAGCTAATAAAACCTGTTGACTTCTGTTGATTTTATATTACACAATTTCTTTTTTTTTTATTTGAGTGTTTGTGCATAATAATTGTGGAATATTATTGGCAAAGAGTTCGAGAACAAGCGTTAGTGTTGGGGAAGTGATACAGTGTTTAAGTGTTTTTTTTGCCTATTTCCAAAAGCTCCTAGTAATCGCTAAGTGCAGTTTTTCTACACTTCACATCAAATCAAATCAAATCAAATCATTTATTTGCTAAAACACAGTACAGAATGTTCTTAAAAAACAGTTATGTCGCTCAATGTATTTGACCTCATATTAAGGCATGCAAATGTCAACCAAATATCTAACTTAAGACTGATTCTTCTGACTAAACTTGACTATTGACTAGACTTTAAGACTTGATTAGGACTTGTCGAAACTACACTGTAGGACCTAAGTCTACCTTAAGATAGAAAAATTAAGAAGGACTTGTATCCATGGACTTAAAACCCATTATGTACTAAAAAAACTCTTTCTTCAAGAAGCCACCGCAAAGAAAGTGGACCTGGCTAGGGCCCACTAAGAAGAGCCAAGCTCCAATAAAACAGGAGATAGACTTCATCTTGTCGACGAGGAGAGATATTCAACGATGTCTCTGTGATCAGCAAGATTAAAATCGGTAGCGATCACCGGATTGTAAGGGGCATCTTGAACATCGATCTCAGACGAGAGAGAACTCGCTTGATGGGGTCTATACTCCGACCTTCGCAAGCCTATATCCAAAGCCAAGATTCTTTCCAGCTAGAGCTCTCCAATCGCTTTGCATGCCTTGAGGATTGCGTTTCCGTGGACGAGATTAATAACGGATTTGTAGAAGTTGTCCAGGCGGTGGGAAAGAAGATCTTCAAATCCCGCCCCAAAAATAAACCACAAAAACTCTCACCTCAGACCCTGGATCTGATGGCTAAGCGACGGTCCATGATGCTGCAGACCTCCGAAGACGCCGACATCTACCGGCAGCTCAATAGACAAATCCGGAAATCTTTGCGGAACGATACTCGCTCCTTCAATACAGAACGTATTAAGGAGACGATAGAGCAAAACAAAGGCTCCAAAGTGTTCGCAAAGGTGGAGTCTATTGGGCAGAGCCGACTGACCAAGCTGAAGACGGAGGACGGCAACGTGGTATCGACGAGAGCCGAGGTGCTGAGGGAGATCGAGAGGTTTTACGGACAACTCTACACTTCAGTAGCCAAACCCGTTGAAAGCTTGGCCAAAGACCCAAGAGCCAAGCTTACCCGACACTATACGGAAGATATCCCGGACATCAGCCTGTACGAGATTAGGATTGCCCTTAAACAGCTCAAGAACAACAAGGCGCCGGGCGAAGACGGAATCACAGCAGAGCTTCTGAAAGCGGGCGGAACGCCGGTACTGAAAATCCTTCAGAAGCTCTTTAATTCCGTTTTGCTCGAGGGCGTGACGCCAGAGGCGTGGAACAGGGGCGTGGTGGTTTTGTTCTTCAAAAAAGGTGACAATACCCTATTGAAGAACTATAGACCCATCACGCTCCTGAGCCACATCTATAAGCTGTTTTCGAGGGTAATCACGAATCGTCTCGCGAACAGGCTCGATGCCTTGCAGCCTCCCGAACAAGCCGGTTTCCGAAAAGGGTTTAGTACCATAGACCACATCCATACGCTTCGGCAGGTTATACAGAAGGCCAAAGAGTATAACCGGCCACTATGCCTAGCGTTTGTGGACTATGAGAAGGCCTTCGATTCGATCGAAATGTGGGCGGTGCTTTAGTCTCTCCAGCGGTGCCGCATAGACTATCGGTACATCGAAGTGTTGAAGTGTTTATACAGCAACGCCACCATGTCAGTCCGAGTACAGGAGCAGAGCACGAGGGCTATTCCATTGCAGAGAGGTGTAAGACAGGGAGACGTCATTTCTCCGAAACTGTTTACCGCTGCTCTGGAAGATGCCTTCAAACTCCTGGAATGGGAAGGACTTGGCATCAACATCAATGGCGAGTATATCACTCACCTTCGTTTTGCCGACGATATCGTGGTTATGGCGGAATCGCTGGAGGACTTAAGTACCATGCTCAGCGAACTCAACGTGGTCTCCCAACAGGTGGGCCTTAAAATGAACATGGACAAAACCAAGGCAATGTGTAATGTCCATGTTACGCCATCACCGGTTTCAGTCGGGAACCACACCCTTGAAGTTGTAGACCAGTATGTCTACCTGGGTCAGATGATCCAGGCTGGCAACTCCAGCTTCGAGGACGAGGTCTTTCGTCGAATCCGACTCGGATGGGCGGCGTTCGGGAAGCTACGTAGCGTCTTCTCGTCTAAAATACCTCAGTCCCTTAAAACGAAGGTATTCGACCAGTGTGTGTTACCAGTGATGACATACGGGTCCGAAACGTGGTCTTTGACTATGGGCCTCATAAGAAAGCTCAAGGTCGCCCAGAGAGCTATGGAGAGGGCGATGCTCGGTGTTTCCCTACGAGATCGAATCAGAAATGAAGAGATCCGTAGGAGAACAAAAGTCACCGACATAGCCCAGCGGATTAGTTCTTTGAAGTAGCAGTGGGCGGGGCACATAGCGCGGAGAACCGATGGCCGATGGGGCAGAAAGGTTCTCGAATGGCGACCACGTACCGGTAAGCGCAGCGTTGGACATCCACCGACCAGATGGTCAGATGCCCTGAAAAGGGTCGCAGGCAGACGCTGGATGCAGACTGCTGCCAACCGATCATTTTGGAAATCATTGGGAGAGGCCTATGTCCAGCAGTGGACTGACTGCGGCTGAAATGATGATGATGATGATGACTAAAAAAACTAAAACCTGTAACTCATAGAACATAACCTAGGGGATAACTCAAACTGTGTCTCAAATATTGTTTTAAGCTCCTCACAGATGTAGCTTTATTAAATACTAGCAGTTTCCCACAGCTCCGCCTGCGTCAAAAAGTAGCCTATATTTAACCCCGGGTCTTAAACTATATTCATACCAAATTTCATTAAAATCCGTTCAGCAGTTTGGCCGTGAAAGCGTAACAGACAGACAGACAGAAAGACAGACAGACTTTCGCATTTATAATATTAGTATGGAAGTATGGATGCATTAGAAATAGTATGAGTTGAATTTCAGATCAGATTGACTAGTGTTGTTGTGAAACTTCTGTGAAGAAGCAAGAATATCTCATTTGTACTCCATTTTCTGTGACCAAATTGGTTCAAACACCACCAAAATTTCAAATGCTCATATTTCACATATGTAGCTATAAATAATATGAACTTTCATTATTAGGTTGTATGTACCCAAATCTTAAAATTCAAGTCAGTTCGACCGCCGCATGCACATACTTACAAGATCTTACTCGATTTCTGTAATCCATTTGAATTTTAAGATTTAGTTTGAATTAAATTTAAATTTGGGACTTTGCATCTCATGTCAATCCACATTTTGTGACCAAGATTAGCCTCGAATGACATCCAAATTATAATAAGTATGCCTATTGTGCTATACAATTATATTTTCTACAACAAAGTTTAAATAAATTTACCATGGAAAATCTGTTATTGCTGCATGTACTGTCACTCGAGAATTTGTATATTCATCATCATCATTTCGTGTAGGTTACATTGTCTATCGACTATCCTACCCTGGTTTCAGAGTTGTTCGGAACCGCCTCTCGACATGGTTCCTTTAACGACTACCGAATGGCAGCCGGGACCAACAACTTAACGTGCCTTCCGAAGCACGGAATCATCTTTATTATCAGACAATCAGGTGATTCAAGCCTGCAAAGTCCTAACCAAACTGGAAACAACTAACAATGTATACTTCCAGTGGGACCTTACCACTGAACTACGGAGGCAGTTGTATATTAAATATATTGAAATATAAATATATATTACAGCTACATCACTAGCAGCCTTTATTTAGTCACTATCAGCCCGCCGACTTTGTCCTAGCATATAAAAGCCTTCCTCAATAAATGCCTATTTAATGAGGATAGCCTTATCCAACACTGAAAGAATTTCTTGAATCGGACCAAATTAACGTGTTCAAACAAAAAAACTCTTCAGCTTAATAATATTAGTATAGGGTTAAGAATTTTACATTTTAAGGCTTCTCAATATCTTTTACCCATGCCCAATGGCAGTGATCAAGCAATAACAGATTCCTTTCGAAAACTAAGATCTATGCAAAGTACATGCATGCCCTGCTATACCAACAAGCTCTTCAACTTGTTGGTATAGCAGGGCATGCATGTCCATAATGATTGTGTATGTCAGGTTGAATCTATGAGTGGTCAAGCTGATAGAACCATCTACAAGAATACAGACAAAGCAAAATCTGCAATTAAACCAGTTAAAAATCACAGGAATGGATTCCAATCATCTAATCTTGAATCAGAATCCGACCCATATTATTCCATTTGTAGTGTACCAGCATAAAACGGATATGTAATGAACACAGCTCATTTTCAATGGGCATTGCAATAAAAGAGTGCCTCTTAAATTTGGTAGGATTATACGTTGACCGCGGCCGGCGGTGACATCATCTTTTATATTGACTTGATAAATAATAATGTAATTGATTACAGGCACGCCCAGGCAATGGTTACGAATATGCCGAAAGATAAAATTAGCAAGAATTTTGACGATATAGGTATTAATCTAGTTTGTAAAAGATACGTATGTATGACACATACGAAAATGTTAAGTTTTCTGTGTGAAAAGTGAAGTTCATTGATGCAAAACGCTGGAAAATCACATTAAAGTCCCACCACAGATGTTAAATTAGGTACCTACCTACCCATTTTGATGCTAATGATGTAGTATGATCTAAAAAAGCCAGCCCATTTCGAACACTACATTCAGACACACCCTATTTTACAGACTGATTTTACAAGCAACCAAGACGATTCCAATAAGAGATGTAAACATCATTATACAAAAGAAAGCTAATTGCATGCAATACGCACCGGTTGTAGACTCCGAGAGGCGATTATAGCTCGATCTTCACAAGTCACTCACAAATTCACTTCTCACTTTTATGAAACGATGTAACTTACCACTAAGCACGTGAACATGGAAACATTATATAAAATAACACGCACATAAAGTTTCTCAGTATGTATTATTGCACTAGCACCACCGACATCACGAAAAAACGCGCTTTAAGTTACAATTTCGTTCGTAAAAAATCTCCGCACGCTTCACGAATAGATCGATGTCGGCGTTAGTTTCGTTTTTTCGCCGTAGCGTCGCTGTTCCTCACGTCAGTCAACTGACGAAACTCCAGTCTCCAGATGGCGCTTCTGAAAGTTCTGTGCTGCCATTATATTTCTAATCACCCAAAATTAGGGAACAGGAGAAAATTTCAAAAAAGCTTGATTATTTTTCTGGGGTTATGAGGTTCCTTATTATCCGAAAAAAGTATCAGCCAATAATCTTAAAATGGTTATAAATCAGTTTTATGCCACTCTTTGCCTAGTTAACTACTTACTTAATTTTATTTTTTACTCTATTCTTTTGTATTTTCGATTTTTTGTGCTTTGAATGGTTATTATAACCTGTGTCATTCCTCATTGGAGTTTGCGCAAGCAAACAATTAAGAATGTAATTTTCAAGGAAAGTTCGCGTTATGTTTAAGTATACGGGTGTAAGTGCCTTTAACCCCCATATTCTTAAATGTTTGCTCAAACTCGACTCACCTTACTCCACCACAACAGATTCCTCATTGGAGGTAAGTATTGAACTGTCAAATATAAGGTTAGTCGAAAGGTACCTTGAGGCGTCCTCCGAATGAAATAAATGGGTTAAAAATCAGTATTTTGCCACTTTTTGCCTAGGTCCATTACTTTATTCATCAACTTGAGTCGCGTACGTACGACGTATGACAAGTAGCGTTGTCTGCTCCACTGCTCTACTCTCGTGACTCATGCGACTGGTAGTATACGGGTAGTAGATCTTAAGTTTCATTGGAATAGCGCCGTGTGCGAACTGCCTAATTTATACTCACATTTACAGTTTGTTAAAAAGTGGTCAAAGCTTTTGCCTTAGACCCGCAGGTTGTGGGTTCGTTTGATTCCCACGGGAAGCATATCTTGTTTAGTTGTTTTCAGTTTGGTAATTACATTGCAGGACTTAATCACCTGATTAGCTGATAATAATGGTGATTCCGATGATTAAATGATATGAAATTTATTTACACAATACTTTGATGATTCGGAAGCACATAACATAAAACATTTCGAAGGCACGTCAAGTCAAGGAAATAAGTCAGCGGCAAAAAATAAGATTTAAGTAATTAAAATAATGGGTGGAATTTCTTCATTATTTTGCATTCATTCATATTTCTCCATTCAGTAATTTGAAATACGTCTCGCCAGCGACAAAACTTTTAAAAAATGTCTGTCTAAGTGTTTCTTTACATAAAAATACGCTTAGGGCACAATGTTACGTTAAAGAAGACATTATCATTGCGTATGGCGTTCTTCATGCGTGGATCAAACGTCGACATCAAGAACATAAAAAATACAGGATTAAGCGCGTAATATGCAGTGCGTTAGTTGGAGTTCTTGAGATCAGGTGAGAAGGCGGAAGCTCGTCCAGTGTCTCCCTAATAGGCATGGGCCCGAAGTGGTTTGGCTGCGAACATTTCTACCACTCGTAAAAGATGTTATATAATAACTTACCCTTTTTATTGGAATATTCTAACTACTGGCAATCTAATGTTTTAATCTTCCTTTTCATCTTCCTTTTCACACAGTTTTTTTTAAACTGAAAAAAAAAACGCTCGTTTGGCGTCCCGTTTTACGATCTCACTTTTAACAAGTAATTCGACAGTTCTAGGCACAAAGTTTAGTGCGGTGGTGCGGTAAACTTTTGGCTTTGAATATATTTTTATTCCTGAAAAAAACAGAATTAGCGGGCTTCTTTTTCGTAATAAATTTTTTGCGTGGTGCGCAACGAGTTAGCATTGCACAGTGTATTTGTCTGTGGCTACATCAAAGAATCTAAATATTTATTTTTTGTAATACTTCATTTGATCGTTATGCTATTTGTTTTGTACTCTTTACATTTTCAGAGAAGGATACAAAAAATAAATATTTTACATAGTCATACATATTGTTTTTTTTTTAAAGCACCCACGCAAAACCGTTATGTTTCATTTAAATTCTGTAAAACGGAACGTCACTTTTGATTTGACAATGACACGCGACCTCGGCAAAAATACCAATTGGTTTCGAAAATGGCGTTCGTTTAGGTTGTGCGTTACATTATTTTTATTTATTTTATAGGAAAATTTTAAAACTGTTGACTTAATCAGGTAATTATCTTTTTTATTATTCTGTTCTTTACCATTTGGCAGATTTCGTGTAACGTTTTAGCGTTTAACTTCATTGTTTTCCATTCAGAAACATGGGTCGCTCGCCAAGTCCAAGGCGACGTGACGAAAGACGTCGGGACGACAGGAGAGACCGGGATAGGGACCGCGACAGGCGAAGACAACGTACCCGGTCCCGTTCCAGGTCTTTGGATCGACGGAGACGCTCCCCAGACCGTCGGCGCTCACCATCCCCCCGGCGACGACGATCGAGATCAATCTCCCCTGGGCCTTCAACCTCATTCATTCCTAAGGCAAAAAAGTCGTTTGGCGAGCGTCCTATAGTCACTCCCGCGGACTTGGAGGGTAAGACACCGGAAGAGCAAGAAATGTTAAAAGTTATGGGTTTTTGTGGCTTCGATACGACAAAAGGTAAAAAGGTTGATGATAACGTTGACGGTGAGGTCCATGTGGTGTTAAAACGTAAGTACCGACAGTATATGAACAGGAAAGGCGGGTTCAACAGACCGTTGGATTTCGTCGCGTAACGCACCTCACATGCAGCCTGAAGGGCTCACTAATTCATGTGATATTTTTACAATTGTCTGTTGTGGTGCAATAACATATTAAGAGTTGTTATTTGACTTTGGCCTCTAAAATGAGAGCGCCTATAAGTGTAGGTTGTTTTATTGATATGCATGCCAATAAGCTTGGTTACTATGTTGGCTCAGTGACTCAATGAGGATCTTGGCCTCTGACAAAAGATATCTCTACTTTTCCCTATTCAGTGCAACCTGCCAAAGAGCAGACTCTTGGAGGGCATCAAATACCTCTGTTTTTTACTGTTACAATAAAATAATCATTGCATTTTGACAAAGAGGTCAGCCCAAAGTTAATAAATTGATAATAATCTTTAACTAGTTAAATGAATTAGTAATAGTATCGTAAAATAATAACTAAGACAAATCACTTGAAATCTATTGATTCCACTTGATGTATAGCATTAATATTTATGATTCTTGTCACCGTTTTAACAAATAACTAAATTGTCTTATTCATAGATTAACAAATACCAACACCATTATTTAAAATACACTAAACTTAAAAGAGGAACGGACATACTGTAATGAATTTAACTTTCAAGAATGTGTTGGAATTTATTCAACTAGTTAGTTGTTAAAAGGGTATCTATACAAAGTCAATAACCGAATAAAATAAAAGTCGTGAATTAACAACTCTTATAATACATGTGGAAACTTAGGAGGATTCCGTAAAATGTTTAATGTGTCATTGCACTCTCCAGGATATGTTTTATATTTAGCATTAAGTGTTGTATTTCCACTTTATACTGAAAACTGACTTACATACAGAGTAACACCCAAAAAAGATTTTATGCATAGCTTACGTCAAATTGATATAACACCCGATTTCTTATCCTTCTTTTTGTGAAGTCAACTAACTCAAATCTTCAAAGCTAGGTGCATACCATGGTTCTATAAAGCTTCTGCATCGAATATAATAGCATCATAATTATCCAGTTATATGAAACAAAATATAAGCTATGCGTAATGTGCTGTGTACATATGATTTGGCAACAGAATTGTAAAAACTAAGTTTTAGGTTATGTTTGTTAATCTGTATGTCTGTCATGGAGTAAATAACTGCAAAACTTGGTGGCAATGATAGTTACAGTATATACAACTGTTATCATGTACATTTCACAAACACATCTTTATCCCTTAGTTTACAATCTTTAATTCCAGTCTTATCGTTCACAAAAATTTATAAATATTGTAAGTCATTTTGAAATATGTTATTTCTCATTCTTTCACATCAAAATTCAGGAAGAAAGAAAGGAACTAAACATATTTAAATTAAAATCAGTTTAACAAACGATTGTTAAGCAATATGACTATAAAATCAATCAACTCTGAACACCATAGTGTAAATTTCTTTTTAATCTTGAAATTTTTTCAGTAAAATCAGTAAATCCAAGCACTTTACTACTTAAATTATTCAAAGAGGATATAAAAGCATACAGAGATCCTGTAGTGGATAGAGAAATACATACCTAAGAATGTATACCTGTATTGTCTACCAAGTTTTGCAGCTTCTAGTAATAAGTTATCATAAGCCCGTTACATACAGTACCCGCGCGCTGCAACCGCCCGCGCGGGCCCGGACCTGCGTATCACGCACCAAGAAACTTGTTGGAGTCGATCCGGGGTCGACACACTAGTCTCACAGCTCTCTGACACACCAGGCTGAAGAAATACTTTTTTTCTAAATTGTTACGAGTAATATGGCCAATTCAGTTTCACTGGAAATTGGACCATTTTTATATCTATTGCTGCCTTTGTTTTATAAAAACTGATTTTTGGCAATTTTATATAGTAATTTTAGTCATTATTTATCTATTTCTAAGGCTTTGCCACCAAACTTTACTTTGTCTGCCTCATGTTCAATCAAGGTCGTATGGAGAGGATAGATCAATTAACAGAAATATCTAATTGTCAGAGAGCTAGGACTGTATTTAAGACTGAAAGCCGCATTCGTTCGCGTTCCCCGCCCGGCGTGCCATTAGCAATAGTGTTACAGAGTTATTTACACACTAATATACACACACACACACACCTCCTCTACCCCCTTATCCTCCATATTGTACAATAGTAAAAAGATTTGCTAGTCAGAGTGTACTGTTTTCAGTGTAATATAATTTTGTTCTTAACTAAATCACAGAGAAAACAAAACCAATTTCCTCTGTGTATTCTATATTCTAAGGCAAAATTTAATCTTAAAAAACATTGCAAACAGTATCCTCTGCCCAGCGAATCTCCATAGCCCATATACAATTTATACACATGTTGCATAATGTGATATTTTTTTAATAATATATGAAGCACACGCGCCGAGCGGGGTGCGGCGTCGACTCGTCGAGTCCGGAACGATTTTGCTCGTTTGTCACGACACCGCACTTTGAATGAATCAGATTTATCTGGCTTTATGCCAACCAAACAACACAAAAACATGTATACCTAATTCTCATTGATGGTATAGCGAGGTTTCTGTGCACCAATCAGACTTATCTTTAAAAAATTGTAATTCTGTTCCATGTCACAGGTCAAAAGGATTACTTGTTAAAATAAACTTGGCTCCTTTTACTTGCTTAACCTTCACCTGGTGGCACACCTTAGCTTTTGAAAAACACAGCTGAATAAAATCACTTAATTTATGTTCGACTTGTCTGTACTTCCTATTGTGAATTGAAAAGGATAGCAAGCAGTTTATTTGATCTTTTGACATATTTTTCCTTTTATTAAAATAAAATTCTGAACCAATAACGACGAAATTTATGGAATATCCATTTGATTTAATTTTGTCTTGCATTTGCCTATGTCTATTTGTATAAAAAATTTCAAACGTTTTGTTTGGCCTCATTGTAGTTTATGGAGGCATTTTGTTATTAAACATATTGCTCAAAAAAAATTTTTTTTAACTATATTACGTTTAGTTGAAAATGTCGAGAATAATTGAATGCTTTAAACACGTAAATGTTAAAACATTCAACATTAACTTTGGTAACATAAAGAATTTTCAACTATTCTTTAGATCTGTTAATGATTATTAACTTAACTGACGTAATCATTCCTTTAAACTTTATCATTTATTTGTTATGAAACTTTATAAAAAAAAAAGATTCATTCCCACATGTACATACCACAATTTATTTATAGTTATTTAAAAAAATAAGTGTAAAAATCTTTTCGGTATAAGTCTGGATTTATTATAAAAAGTCTTTGATATTGATTTGGTTTGAGTTTTGAATTTATATTTCATTATAATATATGTAAACAAATATTGTCTAATGAAAATAAAAAAGTTGATTACACCACCCATATTTTATTCACAATTAGTAGTGTTATGGTAAAGTACATTTACTTAAAATTATGAAATCGATTCTGTTTAGTTATAAATGAAACGAATCTCCAGTCTTTTTTATACAAAATATGCATTTTAAGTCATAATGTACTATTACCACTACACAATTTAATGTGGATTAAATTTGTTATTACCGCATTCGTTTTGCACCAAAAATGTATTTTTTCTGGAATATTTTGTTATATTTTTGTTTTTGAGGACAACAAAAATTGCAATAAACTATTTGATTTGTAATATTATGCTTTATTTCTTGGTCCAGGGATCTGGCATAATCTAACGATTGCCATCTAGCGTAACCGAAAACAACGTACTCTTCCATCGGTTGTATGAGAGATGAATCGGATCAGAAGTGCTGTTTTTAAAAGTGTGACTCACGCAAAATGATTTTCGTTCGATATCGAATGATTGTCATTCGACATATAAGTCATACTTTTAAAAATAAAGTCTTCAAGAGACCGATTCTCGCGCCTTTGAGAGAGTCGAATGAGAGACATTGCGGACTTATGATATAAGATTTTCTGTAGTTAGCCGCCATGTTTTTTCGAGAAATCTCGAATTCTACTTATCTCTAAAGGTGAGGAGGAACTGCTTCCTAAGCACGACTTGTACAAGTTGCGACGGTTATCGCACTTCCAAATATTTTTTCCCTACGAAACCACCGTACCTAGTACTGGCCCGCCTGGGACACATTTCATACCCCTGGTATGGTGAGAATTAAATAGGCTAGTTTCCAGAGTCAAAAGACAAACATTAAAATTAGTCAGTCATTTAGGGAATCAAAATATATTAGGGACATATTTTCTCTTTTGACACTTGAGCGATAAGTTATATGTAGATATAACGCATCAAAGTTTTGGAGTGGGGGCTCGTGACGTCACATATTGCGAAAAAGTGTAGCACACTGTGACGTCACACGGAACTTTAACACGCCATGTAAATTCTCGGTTTAATTTTCAAAAGAAAAAATACATCTCCAATATTTTTTGATTATCTAACTGACGGGCTAATTATATTTTTTAAAGAAACTGGCCTATTAGCAATTTCCATTAAAATGGTGATCGCATATTTCCATTGGTCTAGTAACCATAGATATTTAGTAACTTCTTTTATTTTCGGAAAATAAGCTTTTTTGCAATTTTTGGACTTGCAGAAAATAAAAAACAAATATTCGCACATCCTTTATTTTACATATAAATATACATAAATACATAGATCCAATAACAGCCGATGACTTGAATTAAAAAGCTAAATTGTTCCTAACAGCGGGCAAGATAATTTTGATATTGTCCTCTGTTTAAGGCGTGGCTAGGCTATAGTAAAATGTGTCCTTAACAATTTCAATTAATATTGTGTATGAAGTTGATGTCAAAAAGCGCGTTAACGGTCAATTAAAATTGCCAAGGAGTGCTATTTTAAATGTGTGACCCACACAAAAACGGCGTGTCGAATGATTTTTGTTCGATGTCGAACGATTATCATTCGACATACGAGTTATACATTTCAAAAATAGATGGTATTATTTCGTCAATTATGACGGCACGAAATATTGAGTGAGAGACGCTAAAATATTTTTTTATTGAAATTAATTTGAATTACCTAGTTGCGCGAATTTGCTGAAATAACTACCATGTAAGTCGAATGATTTCCGATCGACTCGTCGATATTGCGATAGTCATACTTTTCAAAAATAGCGTTCCTGACCTTTTAGCGGTTAACAGCAACGAAATAAACACATGACAATGACGCTAACGCCATCTATGAAAAAACAATACTGTTTACATCACGCAAAATATAAAATATTAAAAATAAAAAAATCATAATCTTTACTCAACCATAATCTATGGAATGTCCTAGAAATATATACAAGACATATTGAAAATAATACTTACGAGTGAGATTCAAAGTCTACGATGTAAAAACAAATGTTAAAACACCATTTGGTTTTTTTTTAGGATATTAATATTAATATAGAGGGAGTGAATTGCAATATTAAATTTTAACTATCTTTAGATTGAAAATGTACATAAAATTTCGTAAATGAAAACGACAACAAAATTTAGGTTCTTCCGTTTTGACTTTTCAATATTACTTATAAAAAAAATAAAAAAGATCATACTTGTGTTACTTTTCAGGACCTTTATTGCCCCATTACAAAAAAAGAAATGTACAGAACGGCAAGAATTAGCGAAATGCCCAAAGTATAAAAAACAAACCATTTGTATAGTCGCATTTGTCACTATGGCAAATTTTCATGATTAAATTTAATTAATGTGTTACCATTTTAGTAATTGCGCCAAATGCGACTACTTCGCCTAATTGAGCATATTGAGAATTGTTATTTTATCCATTTTGCAAGTTATAGGCGTATTACGTCTTAACTATAGAGTATCCTGTCGTTTGTTATAATATTTATATTATTTTTACATTATTTGCAAATTAACAACATTTTTCGACACTCAGGATATGTACTTCCAAAGTCCAGTGGTTAGAAGACAGTTCGTGGCTATGCCTTGTTAAAACTTTTTAATCAGCTTCTCCACTTAGACTTAAAAGAATTACAGACGTAGTACATACAACACTAATGAAGCATCCAAACTCTGGCCACTCTGTAACATCATCCCACACATAGGCGACTATTTTTAAGTTTCACTGCTGATTCGACGACAATACGTATGTATTTCTTGTAAGTCAGTGGGTTGTTCATCCTATGTTGAATTCGACATATAGACCTCACGCATCAGTGCTGCCATCTATATTCCCAGAACTTCCTTCTAACGTACGTCGCTTCAGAACCTTATTAATCTTTAAAATTATTTAACACATCCATAATAACAGCACATAACAATATCTTATAAGTACATCAATTTATAATAAATAGTCTCAAATTACATTGATGCTCGTGGGACGGGAAATACAACATTTTATTTATTTTGAGGTGAATCTATACATATTACAAATTCGTCCCAGCATTTTGTTTGCGATAAATAACTACCAAACGGGTTTCCTTTCAGTTTTCACTAATAGACAAGATAGATTCTCGGATAATAACAATAAAGTTTTTCACAATTTGGGTGAAATATGAAAATGTTTATATTATTGTATTATATTTCCCGCCAAATCATCAACACTTCAGTTGCTCTAGAAGAATCTAGAAACGTTCGCAGCACGCACGCATAATGGGCTCATCTCATAACGTCAAATGCGCATAACGCCATAAACGCCAAATGATAAATATATACTTAAATATATTTTTTTGGCAACTGCCGTTTATGATGAATAATATAAAATAAAAAACGCAAGGGATGTACTATATTTCAACAGAAATCTATTCCACATACACACGGTTTTTTTTAAAATTTTCGAATCTAGGCACAGCTTACTAGCTGTGCCTAGATTATTTTTAGCATTTAACTAAAATAATGACATCAATAATTGATAAAAATATAAATGAAACATTATTTATCATTTTACGTAATGCACATTACGCGTACCGGGCATTATGCGCGGCCTGCCGTACCAAACGCTATTTATCCGCACAGATCCATCTAAAACGGCGCAGCCTCGTCGAGTGTATGGAGCCAGTTGAATATCATCATGTTTCTTTCGTATTTAGACAACGGGCGACCTCTCTCTCTTTCTAGATCCGCCGCTGTAAGCGCTAGATGCGCCGCTTCTGTTAAATTAAACAATAAAAAATACAAAGTGTAGCGCGTGTAATATTGGTCATACATAGAGGTAGTGCTCTATAAAGCATACCCGTGAGTAAAAGTACTAGGGACTAATATTTGCTCGACAGGCGTGGCGTTAGCATGTTTCTTAGCAGAAATATAATGTCAGTTTATTGCATATATAAAATATAGCCATGTAGGTTTGTTAGCAAGGTGGACGTCGAACTGACCATGACTGTGACTACAGATACAGAACTTTAACGCGCCATAACTTTACTATTCTTTGTTTAACTTTCAAAAGAAAAAATACGTCTCCAATATTTTTTGATTATCTAACTGACGGACTAATTATATTTTTTTAGGAAACTAGCCTATTATATTTGTAAAAGTTCAAATAAATAAATAAATAATTCTAAAATTCGACTTTGGAGATATTTATTATTATACTTCGCCACATTTTTCCATAAGCAGATAACACCGTTCACAATATTTCGATAGTTCACAATCTCTATAGTGAGATTACTCGTATATTGTAACAAATTTAAATAAATAATATAATACAATAAAACGTACCCGGGTGCACGAATCTAGCGTGTGGAGGCACCAACAGAGTGGTGGGCCCCGCCGAGCCTGTGCCAGTTGCAGCTGCGCTTGCAGCCGCCTGTACAATACAATACAACATATCTTTATCGTCCACTTCTTCACATCTTAATGAACCCACAAATCATTTTCACATAAACACCATCGACAAACCTTTAAAAAGTATTTTTTTATGTATAAATAAATTAGCTGAACCCGGCAAACTTCGTACCGCCTCCGAATATATTCACCTCTTAAACCTTCTCTGGACTTTCACAAATAATTCAAAACCAAAAATAGCTAAATCGGTTCAGCCGTTCTCGAGTTTTAGCGAGACTAACGACCAGCAATTGATTTTTATATACATAGATTAATCTGTCTCAATGTCAAACGGCCATATTTGTTTACATTATTGTCTATTTCCATTGAGACAGACTTTATGTCTTCTTCACCCAAGCGTGTTTTCCTAGTTGCGTCGTCAGCTAACGCTTCGGAGCTTAGGGTACACATGTCTTCGTCCTAGATTTAGCGGTACTGATTATTACAATGGAGCGACTGCCGTCTGACCTCCGTAACCCTTTTTACAGGAAAACCAGACCAGGAATAAGAACCATAGGAACCATTCCGTGCTTCGGAAGGTAACTTAAACCATTGGACCCGGTTGTTATCGATAGATAGCAGTCGTGAGGCTGTGTCAGATGCCTTAGGGCAGCATGAAAAAATCTGACAGTGTTGGCCACTAACACACCTCGGGTTATGTTCCTGTTGGTCTAGTTTCCCTGTAAAAAGGGCTGCGGAGGTCAGACAGCAGTCGCTCCATTGTAATAACCAGTCCCGACAAATCTACACCATGACTAGACCGTGCCCTAATCTCCGAAGCGTAAGTTGACGACACATAGATTAAAAAAGACAATAATGAAAATAAATATTTAAAAAATAATTCATTGAGATATAAATCTTTGATAAGCGAATGTAAGTGATTAATATGTAATTTCAATTAATTGCCATTGTTTACATAACATTTTCCATTGGGACAGACTTTATACAGACATTCAAGTTCTGTTTTATTTTTATATTATATTTATATTTCAGTACGAGATCAGTTATAGCCCGTCCAGGAAAATAAAATCCCTGCATTGGCGTCGCTACTGTTCGCCTTTAGGTGGCAACATGTTGTATGTGTCATGTCAACAACTAAATTGACAATGTCATTTAATGAAATATAAACCAATATTATGTTTTTATAAACATCAAATATGATAACTTTTTTATATCACTCTCTTATTACTATGAATAATCTTTGCCATTTTATGCTTATTTTCCAAAATTTGTGTTTCCTTTTTAGTGTTTGTGAATAATAATGCTGGATTATTATTTGCAAAGTATTCGAGATCAAGCGTTAGTGTTGGGAAGTGATACAGTGTTCGATTTATGCGATTTTCTTGCTTGTTGCCAAAAGTTCTTAGAAAACGCTAAGTGCAGTTTTTCTACCACTTCGCTTATCCTGATTCTAAAGCTCGATTTGACTACTGACTTGCTTAACTAAAAAAAATTGTATAATTGATTTTACTTGTTACTGGCTAAACAGGAAAGTAAAAGCCATATTGAAAAATAATACATCACCTCAAGCCGGTCCAAATTGAAGTCAGACTGTGACAACCTCTCCAGTGCCCTGTACGTGGTCAGCAATCTCCTTTTTATGTAGTTCTGACGTACCTGAAACAAATGCCGTTCGTTTTTGGCGGGTAATTTGTATAATCGACGTTGTATATTTTAATTTTTTTTCCAGTAGGTACCTACTTTATTTTTAGGTTTTCGTACTCAAAGGATAAAATGGGACTTTATTACTAAGTTTTTTTTTATTTAAGTGTCCCATTGCTGGGCAAAAAACCCTCTTTTCTAGGTACTCATGCTTAAACTAATACTAAATTAAAACCAATTTATACCAATACCATCTACTGATCAGCTGACAACATTTTGTAATTTTTTTTATAGCAGAGGAATAATACTCTTGCCTGTACAGTACAGTGATCAGTGATACAGGCTTGAATCACCTGATCGTCCGATAGTAAAGATGATTCCGTGCTTCGGCAGGCACGTTAAGTCGTTGGTCCCGACTGTCACCTGATTGTCGTTAAAGCACATCATGATCTTATACATACACGCGAGAATCAACAAAAACACCACAACAAATATTTGATAATAATATTTTTTTTTCAATTAAATTCATGAATTATTTGTAACTAGCTGTTTTCCGCAGCTCCGCCTGCGTCAAAAAGTAGCCTATGTTTGACCCCGGGTCTTCAACTATATTCATACCAAATTTCATCAAAATCCGTTCAGACAGACAGAAAGACAGACAGACTTTCGCATTTATAATATTAGTATGGATTGCTATAACATTTGTGTAATTACATTATCTAGTGCTAAATAGTATCTGTGTGAAAAGTGCATGTGTAGTATATTTTCATGAAATACAATACAATACAAAATATCTTTGCCCACATACAAATAATATAACATTTACAAAGAATTCAACATAATATGAGTATTTATAGAGTAGAAATAAGTATTTTTTCACACTTCTGCTAGCAGAGTATACTACCAATTTTGTAATCTTTTTCTACATGTATTCATGCAAAATAATCGAAACCTTTAGGCGCAGAACGGTAAAGTGGTCGCAAAATAGTAAAATGATAAAGGAGTCAAATGTTAAGAGAGCACAACGTCAAAAGCGCATATTGGTCAATGATCATGTTTGTAATTGAGCAAAATGGTAAAAGCGGAAATCGGTAAAAATAATTTCTTACTACACGTACAAAATACTCTTCTACTTTCTTCAATAACTGTGGTTAAGGCCCTTCATACTGGGGAAAAATATGTGTACGTAAAAATATTTGTATTGGGATCCCGGAGGTGACCGCCTTCTTTATTTTCCATAAAAAGATCCGATGATTTTTATTATAAAAACCTCGTAATATTGCTTATGTCAAACGTATGGGAAATGTCTTTAGCTTCGTATTGGGCCATAAGCAAATAACTTTATTTTTAACCGTTTTGCTCCATTTCCAATATGATCTTTAACCATTATGCGCTTTTGACGTTACGCTATTTTACCATGTTGGTCTTTTACCATTTCACCATTTTGCTTTTAACTGTTCCGCGCCTAAAGGGATTCAAAAACGACATATACCTTTTTATTGTCGGTGGGTAAAGGCCTGTGTGTAGGCTGTAGCGGCTGTGATCTCTGAGGCGAAGGGAGCTGAGAACCCCCCACTGAAAATTATATTGATATTCAATTAAATTTTATTATATTTTTGATTGTTTGTAATATCTTTATTGTACAAAAAAATAACAAATAATTTACATACACAAGCATGGAAAAACAATAAACAATGGCGGACTTATCCCACCTAGGGATTAATTTTTATTGTTCTACAACATGGGAGCCTTCAAAAAAGGCTTCAGGGTCGGCAACGCGCTCGTGACATCTCCGGTGTTGCAGGCGTTCATAGGCTACGGTAACCACTTACCATCAGGTGAAAAAAAAAAAAATTTAGTAGAATAGCCTAGAAGTAATCATCATCATCCTAGCGTCTGACACCAGGGTTACAGGATCGATTGGCCATGTAACCCATCATCATCATCCTAGCGTGTATTCCTAGTTGCGTTGTTTACTTACGCTTCGGAGCCTAGGGTACGCTGTAAGTCATGGTCCTAGATTTGGCGGCACTGGTTATTACAATGGAACGACTGCCGCCTGACCTCCGTAACCCTTTTTACAGGGAAACCAGACCAACAGGAACATGACCCGAGGTGTGTTAGTGGCCAACACTGTCAGAATTTTTCAGACTGCCCCAAGGCATCTGACACAGCCTCACGACTGCCATCTATCGATAACAACCGGGACCAGCGGTTTAACGTGCCTTCCGAAGCACGGAGGAGCTCGAAATAGCAAAATGCCACTAAATGGCGACCAATCCAATAGTGGTCGCGTCACGCCGTCGCTTGACACGCGCATTCGCTACGGATACGCGGGTCGAGCTCGACTAACGAGCTCCTCAAAATCAAAAATAGTAGAATAAATAAAATAAATGATTGATTGATTGAACAGCCTAGAAGTAATGAAAGTAGTGTTTACCAGCTACCCAAGTACTGCAAGACCTGGATGCTGCGCTGAGGGTCAGGGCTTCCAGCGCCGCGCTCAGGCCCACCTCCGAAGTTGCGCTGAAAAACATCATCTTTAATTGATTCAGGCGTTACTTTGCGGAAGTTAAAGTTACAAGCACTTACCAAATTATTTTGTGTGCTTCCCCGCCACCAGTTAGTTCATGCAAACTATTGCCGGCCGGCACCCACCCACTACTGTTAGTCCCAGCATGCCCGCCACTATTAGTTTGCACATGCGACACGTGTTTCGCCTCTACGCGAGGCATCTTCAGGCACTAGATCAAGCTGTTAATAGTTCGACGTATAAACGACGAATAACACAAAATCATCGTACCGCTGTCCACCCCTCCCATAACACTACTATCAACCCAACTAAGTGGTATTGTGGATTTTGATTCATTCGTCGTTTATACGTCGAACTATTAACAGCTTGGTCTAGTGCCTGAAGATGCCTTGCGTAGAGGCGAAACACGTGTCGCATGTGCAAACTAATGGTGGCCGGCCGGCAATAGTTTGCATGAACTAACTGGTGACGGAAGCACGCAAAATAATTTGGTAAGTGCTTTTAATCATCATCTTTCATGTGACAGTCCATAATGATAATGATGAAACCGGGGCTCGAACCCGGGTCCCACTGATACTACTGAGCTCTCGGGTTCGATCCCCGGTCAGGTCAAGATGGAAATATGAACTTTTCCTGATTGGCCTGGGTCTTGGATGTTTTTTTATCTAAAATTCTATACTATAATTATATACACCGTGAAATTTTTGTCGTTTTGGACCCATTCGTCCAGTGACGCCATTCATGCAACCGAACAAATTTCCCCAAGGAACATAACTCGAAACATGAAACACAAATTTGGACTTCTCATAGTAAGTTAGGTCACGTGATGAGACATTTTGTATAGGAGGTCCAAAAATTTACTCCATATTTCGACCCATGTATCGTTGGGTCCAAAAAGACTTAAAATTTCACGGTGTATACCCATACTAATATTATAAAAGCGATAGTCTGTCTGTCTGCCTGTTACGCTTTCGCGGCCAAACCGCTGAACGGATTTAGATGAAATTTGATATTAATATAGTTAAAGACCCGGGGTCAAACATAGGCTACTTTTTGACGCAGGCGGAGTTGCAGGACACAGCTAGTACACAATAATCATTTTAGAAGAGAGATTTCTATTTCCTTTCTATGTGTGTAGCAATGAATATATCACCTCCTAAGGGTGGCTGGTCTCGGCGCTGCGACGTCGTGTTCGCTGAAGCACCTCCGCAGCCCGAGCTGGGCACATAGCGCCGCGCAGCCCGCTAGCACTTCTCTACACGTGTCGCTGGGCTGCAGACGAAGCGCCGACGACGGCCTTCTGATTCATATGGAACCATTGTACAGGGTCGTTATGAAACAATTGGCCAGAGGCATTTATTTACCAAATTCATGTACAAAGTAAATCGAACAGGATACAAACATGGAACAGAACATTAGTACAAAGGTGCTGCTAATTTCTAAAGAAATCTCTTCCAGCAGACCTAAGAGAGGAAACGACAAGAAAAGGCGTGTACGTGAATGTCACAAATATATACTTTTTCTTCTTTTATTGTATTTTTTTAAATTAATTCGCGCCGCACATAATCATTTCTGTTTTTCCTAATGGTTGACTGGGAGAGAATGCTTTTAGCATTAAGTCCGCCAATTGTAGAAAGTATTTTTTTTACTTGTGGTTACAATAAAGAATTATAAATAATAACTTAAATATATTACATACATATGTATAATATTACAAATAAATTAATATACATTTAAGAGGCTAACGACCAATAATAATCCTTTAATTTTTGAGAATTGAGATTGAGTCTCTAATTTCGGCCAGCAATAAATTCCATGTTAGGTAGGCTAGAAGAAATTGCATAAGCGAAAAGTCCGCCTTTGTACGCATTTTGTTTTATTCAATTCGACTATGTTTTCTGTTGTTTGCAAATGCTGCAATAGTGTTCATTCATTTAAACAAAACATTACATCTATACAAATCTAAAAAAAATCTCGGATTTCACCTAATAATAAATAGCATTGTTGCATTCTTCTCAAAAATTCTCCGGTAGAGGGAGAATTTTTCAATTTTTTACTGATTATAATCACAACCACGGAGCATTTTCCTGTAGTAGCATGTTTCCCGTAGGTGTAGGCAGAGACTACGGATTTCCATTTGCTACGATCCTTACAGACTTCCCTCGCTGCCTCTACGCTTCAACTCTTACAGTCGTGTATAAAGTTACTTACTTGAGTGATTTACTGTCAGGATTAGGGCTTGCAACCCTCAATGATGGGTCAGGACCTTGGCCCGCCTGCAATGGAAATTTATTTTATTTTTTTATTTATTTTCTCCTACAAAATTAACATTCTTACAATTACATTTCATTAATATACAATCCATACTAATATTATAAATTCTAAAATCTGTCTGACTGTCTTTCTGTCTGTCTGTTACGCTTTCACGGCCAAACCGCCGAACGGATTTTGATGAAATTTGGTATGAATATAGTTGAAGACCCGGGGTCAAACAAAGGCTACTTTATGACGCAGGCGGAGCTGCGGGAAAAAGCTAGTAATCTCTATTTACAATATTCATTGCAATAAGCAGCAGCTAAGGTCAAGTTTTCGCTAAAAAAAAACGATAAAATGCTATATACAATAAACAGTTAAATGGAGTAGACTGGTGCCTAAGCCAGGCTAGGCCTGTATTTCAGGTCACCAGGTGAAGATCACCGATCACCCCTTGAAATTTCACCTGTGATGTCGATAGTTTTCTCTGTTGTATATTATGTTGTTTTTAATTTTTTACAGCAAAAATATTAGACTTTCAGTGTCGTCGTAATCTAAACCATGCAGCCACTTTTTTTCCACCTACTTACAAGCTTTTTTTAGTCAACTCGTACAGATTGGTCGCCATTTAGTGGCATTTTCTATCTCGAACTCTTCCGTGCTTCGGATAGCACGTTCCGGTTGTTATCGATAGACGGCAGTCGTCTATGTGAGACGCCACACTAACATATCTCGGGTCACGTCAAGTCCATAGTACAAATAAGGAAATATTTGGTTATTTTTGGTTTCATGTGTTTTTTAAGTGTTTCATTTTATTGTACTAAGTATGTAACTAGGTGACCGACATAGTGGAAAGAGTAACCTTGAAGTGGAAATGGGCTGGTCACATAAGTTGCAGGGAGGACGGAAGATGGAGCCATTAGATCATGGACTGGAAACCATGGCAGGGCCATAGAAAGCGTGGCAGACCAATTTGAAGGGACGACAACACCAGATTGGCAGGTTTGTTATGAAGAAGACACGCACAAGACCGTTATGACTGGCGTGCATTAGAGAAGGCCAAAATCAATCATGTTACAGGACTATACTTACTCTGCTGGCCAGTAGCCTAAGAACCCTGGCGTCAGACGCGGCTGAAGACACGCTGAACAGCGACAGGTCTGTGGTGACGGACTCGTGGGACGGCGAGCGCGCCACGCCGCCGCGCCACGACTCCGGCGCACATATTTCCACTGCAAAAATGCAAATTCTTATTGCAATTTAGTGGAATTTTCTATCTCGAGCTTCGGAAGACACGTTAAGTCTTTGGTCCCGGTTGTTATCTATAGATAGCAGTCGTGAGGCTGTGTCAGATGCCTTAGGGCAGCCTGAAAAATTCGACAGTGTTGGCCACTAACACACCTCGGGTCATGTTTCTGTTGGTCTGGTTTCCCTGTCGGAGGTCAGACGGCAGTCAATTCATTGTAATTACTAGTGCCGCCAAATCTAGGACCATGACTTACCCTAGGCTCCGAAGCGTAAGCTGACGACGCAACTAGGAATACACGCTAGGATGATGATGATGTATTAAGTCAGCCAATCCATACTTACAAAATACCTACTATAATGTTAGTATAATCCGTACTATACCTTATATTATAAGTGCGAAAGTCTGTCTGTCTGTTACATGAAGCAATTACAAAGAGGAGATGCAGTTTGAAATGGCGCAGTGATGTGACCATTGGCGCCTCGCCGACATAAAAGTGGGCGGAGCTTGTCATTGCTCGTGCTCCATGGTTGGAGCCACGGCCGAAACCAAGCACCCCGCACGTCTGCCTTCCGCCCCGTGTAACCTCACAAATACTTTCTTACAAAACGCTTATTACGGCATCTCCTCTTTGTAATTGTTTCATGGTCTGTTACACTTTCACGGCCAAACCGCTGAACGGATTTTGATGAAATTTGGTATGAATATAATTGAAGACCCGGGGCCAAACATAGACTACTTTTTGAAGCAGGCGGAGCTGCGGGATACAGCTAGTATGATATCTTTTTTTCTGGTATGCATAAGTATAAAAGTTTATTTTAAACATATATTAATTAATAAAAATAAGAGTTAAAGTAATTCATTCATGTGCGTTACGTGGTCAATCAACCAAGCACACCCGTGGTCAGTGGAGGTGTCGTTTTTTCTTAACCGCCTTTCAACAGGTCTCTGATGTGGTTGCTTTAACGACCACTAAATGTCAGCCGGGCCGGGACCACACGGCTTGACGTGACTTCAGAAACAGGGGGCAGCTTGTACTGAGCGAGCCACATGTAGGCAGATTGCATAGCATGAAAACTCATATGTGACCATATGAGTAGGTAAGGTAACTGTCTCTATGGTCCAGTAGCCTAAGCCTTTCTCTGTCCTAGAAGTCGTGGAGTCGATGCACACGGGAAGCATATTTTGTTTAGTTGTTTCCAACAATCAGGGCCCGTAGATATACACTATTTGAAAACGATAACGAAATTCGAAAACTTGACATTAGCCGCGCTTAAATTGTGACTTTGGATAACGCATAAAATAGTAACTGCGTTAGCAATTTAAATGAAAGATCTGCAGAGCACCCCTGTACGCCAACCTTGAGATTTTTATGACGCAAACGCTAGCTTTTTTTTTTTTTTTTAATTGACCTACAATTTACAGCGGGACAGTTTGAGGCGAGGGCTATTAACCCTCAGCCTTTTCGGCAAATGCACAAGGGGCTCCCAGTTGGGACGAACCTCGGCCATGGGCTTTGCCTTTATCAAGCGAGCGATGCAAACTCGCGAGCGGTAGCAAACGCTCAATGCCATAAGGGCCGACACTATTGTGCCTGAAGGGCCTACTAAGAACCTATCGGTGGCGTGAAGCGCCCTGGTACATTTCGGTACCTGGAAAACGAGCTACTGTTCCTACTACGTCGTACTCGCCGGCGAGTACGGTTGTATGTACCTATGGAAAATCCCGGACTCCGGCGAGTCTGGAGATTTTCAAAGGGTTGCAAACGCTAGCAACTGCGTGAACAATTTAATATGGCGAGCGTGTACAGCGCCCCCGGCGGATAGTAAGGTAACTATGAAATTCCACATACAATCTCGCGGGTTCTAACGTCTGGGTGAATAAAATCTCGTAGTAGAGGTACTGACGAACAGTAAGGTACCGAAGGAGCAACATCCTCACGCAGGCGACAAAAAATATATTTATATTTCTTTATATTACAGATATTTTGAACATTAAAACGCAGACGCAATTTTGTGTAACACTAAATCAATCATATGTTATTTACTTACGTTTATTGTGATCCCATAACAGTACAACATTGAAACATTTAAAACTAAACGGTTTTTTTTTTTTTTTTAATATTCTAAGTTTAAACGAAACGTAAATAAGAAAAACATTAGAGCTTTAGCTTTTTACACATAAGTGTTATGTGAAAAATTAGCTCGCTCCACGTCACGCATCTTTCACAGTTGAACGAAAAATGACGCAAGCCACTTCTGACGTCACTGCGCCAATAGGCTACTTGACTGTGTTCACATTTTGACAAGATTTTTATACGGAACAATACATACACTAAAAAGTAACCGATTCCGAAAACAACAACAAAATTGGTAATTAATTAAAGCAGTAATTAGCATTTAGAGTTTTCTAATGAAGAAAAGTGGGCGCGTGGTGGGGACGTCTTGCTACTTCTTTTGTACGCACGAAATCAAGTAGCAGTGACGTCACTCCACCATTAAGTGCGTCCTTTTCTTGTTTTTTTGACAGTTTCCCCTTCCACAGTATCTGTTTTCGAATTCAGGGACTCAAATTTGTGATAGCCGTTCTGCCTTCAAGCGCGCAGTTCATAAACTGTTTCTGCAGCAAGTCGCAGAGTCATAGTCATCCAATTTATATCCTATGTATTGTATGTATATATTTTATAAACTTATTTTATGTATTATATGTAATCTTATGTATTATTACTTTTCTTTTGTAAGTTGATTTTATCATATTTTATCTTTCTTGTGTGTTCGTGATTTTGGTCCCATGGTTGACTGGTCGAGAATGCCATTTGGCATTAAGTTCACCATTTGTACAAATTTTTGTATTGGGCAATTAAGTTTAATTAAATAAATAAATACTAATTAATTTTTTTTTTTTTTTGAGAAGAATAGCCTATGGCCGTGTGGCGGGCTCCCCAGCTCGGCTATCTCGGCACGAGACTAATATATGGGGGCCACACTGAAGTAGATGAATAGGAGTGTTGAGGTGGTATCTTCAGTATAACTGCTCAAATCCGAGACTTTACAGAACTGTTTTTATTTTAATACTGATTTTCACACATTAATCAATGATTATAACTGAAGTAAGGTACTTATTTAATTAAAAATACACAAAAAGAAGTGGAGATGTTGCTCGTTCGAGAGGAAAATGGAATGTGTCAGATGACGTGAAAACAATGTGGATAAAAAAGGGCGATTCGAAAAATTAAATGATTTTAAAATGAAAATGTGGTGAAGGATGATTATGATATAAAAAAGTATGGGGAAATAAAGAATCGTGAAAGCGCATCGTTACAACCGGAACGGTGCACCAGTCGATATGTCGTTGTATTTGCTTCATGGGTGGGCCGCCTGCCATTAAGCTTTTTCCATGTTCCATGATATTAAAGTACTAGTAAAAAAAATAAAAAATTGTTTCTTAAAAATCTTTATTTTGATATAAATACATATTTATAAACTTGTCAAATGCCTTGGAGACATAAACTGGTATTACATAACATTAGGAGTAGTTGATAATTTTTACTTTCTACACTATTCGGCCAAATATAGCATATGCTCAATATATTCAGCAGTAAAAGTATTTATCCTACAAACTTCATGCAATTTATTCCAACCATCACCACTCAAATGATTTAAACACACCCGAGCTTGTTTCGGGAGATAGAGTTTATATTTGGTCAACATTACCTCCCGGACTGCGTCACCTACCCTGGTTATATTTTTACTTATTTTACAACCAGGAAAGAAGCAACAATTTCCAGTGTTTACAGTGCGCCTGTAATTTGGCAAATGAATACTTGAGCATTTATTGTTTGCAACTGAATTGTTGCGTTTATTTTTTTCACCTGTAGCTGCAACTGATTGTTCACCATTGTCATTTGTAGTGTCGTCAGTAATTTCTACAAAAGGTTCATCTTTAACGATTTCCACGTCATTTCCTTCATTCAAATCTGTATCGATATGTTTTTCAAAAGAACTTTCTATATGTCGATATTTTGCGCGTTTTACTGGTATTTCTTTATTAACTTTTGTATTTCTAGTCCGACTTTGAGGATTAGTTTTCTCACTGTCTTTTTCGGTGGTATCATCACTCGGATAGTACTCTGATTCTAATTCCTCATAATCTTCATATTCCATTTCTGTTTTAATATCTGCTTCATCGGTGTCAAGTTTGACATCGTCACCAGTTTCGTTCGCTTCAATTTTAACTGCATCATTGTAGATTTGTAATGGATCAACTGGTGCGTTTCGTTTTCTCCTATTTAACAGCTCTAACAAGGCTTTTTTCTTGCTCGTTTCCCAGCAGGAATTGCACAAGCAGTGTGTCATATTTATCTGTAAATAAAAAGTAAGCATTAAACTCATAGTACATTAGTGTCGAAGCCTGAAAGAAGAAATTTTTAAAAGGACAGGGCAAGCCGAGCCCAGGATGACGTCACAAGGACGTTAATTTCTAAGTTAATTTCTAATTAGGCCGAGGCTATAAATAACATCATACCCACAAAAGTTTTTAATGGTGTCAGCCGACAAAAATAAGCAGCAATCTAGCTTTTCCATGGCCATTTTATTTATTTTTAATAATGCCTTACAAGAGAATACTTAACAAACTTACGAAACTTATAATAATTGATACTAATATATTATTGGATGCTGGTGGTCGATAAAGGAACCACGTTCCGAATAACTGTGATACAATGAACTACATGAAATGAATGATTGAATAGATCATATTGGCTTTAAATCCCGAGAAGAGCTTTAACTTCTTTAATTTCCTTAGCCCCTAATCACAACACTGGAAGAACGGGAGTGGTCAATTGGTCAAGTACTACACAGCAAGCTCTGTTAATAACAATTACCTGAACAGGAGTTTGATCATTGACAATCTTAAATGTTATCTGATCCACCTCGGAAGGGGAATCCTTCAGGACCACATGCTTTTGACCTCCTTTGCATGGCATGAAGCAGAGCAGGCACGTATCCCGGAGGCTACGTCTACCTTCAGTCATTGTATCCATTGATCAAATCTAATTGTGTATTTGATTAGTTATTTGACAGTGACCTGAAACAGAATGATGTCTTATATGTTTTCCCGATTGTTACACATTAAATTATTTAAATACATTTTTCTACCTGCACCCATGAATGCTGTAGTGTTTGAAACATTACGTGTGGAATGTGTATGTAATAAAAACTGTTTTAAATTAGTTTAATTTAAAATGTAAGTGACCCAATACAGACATTGCTGGGTAATCTAAATGAGCTCTGCATTGCTGCTCTCTTAAGTAGTTGGTCTCGTAGTTCGTCCGGATGCTGTTGACATTGCTCATAACTCAGCTAGTGTCTTCATAAAATGTTAAGCTCATATAAAAGTCAGAATACCTTCTCATCCCAACATTTGTTTAAACATCTAACTCTTATTACGAAGCTATTAAGCTGTCTAAAACTGGTTTTGGTTTAATGCTGAAACCCCATTGTATATCAACACTATTATATGTATATACTGGCCAGTTGTAAAAAAGTAAAAAACAATTGATTGGCGCCAAATTGTAATTTTTTTAAGAGTTCAATATTGTAAGATCAATTTATTTAAACAAATAATAATTATATTCTGTGTAATAATAGTCCAAGACAAAAATATAGTTCAGTATTTATTCAAGTGCATTGATCTTATTTTGCGAGTCCCCTTTCATTCACATTTAAATTCAAATATAAGCACCCTTCTACTAATGTTCTGTTCTATGTTGTATGAACTTACTGTGTACATGAAATTGCTAAACAAATTAATAAAATGTTGTTCAGTTTTCTGTCAAATTCCTTGTACTAAAGAGAGTTAGCCTTTCATAGGCTAGTTTCCAGGATCAAAAGACTATCATTAAAATTAGTCCGTCATTAAGGGGATCAAAATATATTAGTGACATATTTTTCTTTTGTTACTTGAGTGATAAATTATAGATATAACGCATAAAAGTTTAGGAGTTAGAGGGCTTGAGCCGTCACATATTGCAAAAAAGTGTAGCACACTGTGTCGTCACACATAACTTTAATGCACCCTATGTTTATCATTCTTTGTTTAATTTTCAAAAGAAAAAATATGACTCCAATATTTTTTATCTAACTGACAGACTAATTACAATTTTTTTAGGAAACTATCCTCTTGCTACTATGGCCAATCATCATTTCAACCACAGTTAGTCCACTGCTGGACCGGTTGGCAGTAGCTTGCTTCCAGCTTCTGCCGCAACCCTTTTTAGGTAATCTAACCATCTGATTGGTGGATGTACAACTCTGCGTTTGCCGTTTCGTGGTCGCCATTCGAAAACCTTTCTGCCTCGTCGGGCATTGGTTCTCCGCACTACGTGTCCCTCCCACTGCCACTTCCAAGAATTAATGCGCTGGGCTATATTGTTGACTTTTGTCCTCCAGTAGCCAGTGGTTAATTGGAAATAGGTGTGGGTAAGGCATCTTCTGGAGCTTAACAATTCAATTGTATATCTATAAAATTGTTAGTCAGTTTACATGGATTTGAAAACAATATCATAATAATCTGCAGCACAAAACACTTTCAGGGTCAGGCGGTTGCAGGCGTTCATAGGCTATGGGTCTCACGCCTTTTTGCCTACTTAATTGTATAAAAAAAATCTTATTGCAATGATTTTTGTTTAAAGAGTAATGAGATTTAGACTTCCTTCTCCCCTGAATTAATTGTGTAAAAATCCATATCATTACAGTGTAATATCTTCCTGGCACAACACACCGCTGTTAAATTCAACAGTAAATTAATTATTGGTCAGTAAATAAAACTTTTTATTACTTACTTTTTACATTAGGTAATGTAGGTATTGTACCGAAGAGTGTGAGCACCAATTTGCTATAGCGTAGCTTTAACTTCTCAACAGAAGTTATTCAACAATAATACCAGTGTTTTTTAACAACTAAGAGAGATTATGGAATCATTTGTATCTTGGTTAATAAAATAGATCTATTTAATAAACATTTTTATATTTTGCGCAGTACCGAGATTTTAATTAAAAACGAAAAGTAATAAATTTTAAAATATTACGTAAAAAGAATGTACGCCGGAGCCGGAGTATAAATTTATTTAATTTTACTCAAAACATACCATTTATGTTAGGATCCACCGTGATGTATATCTCGACACGTGTGAAGCAGAAAATCACAACACTTGTTTTCCACAAGTTTATACAGTTATAAAACGAAAAACATTTGCTATTCAATGAAAAATCACTAATTTTCATTCGCCAAATTGTTTGATTTACCCAAAGAACAATATTACTCCTAGCGGAGAAGAATGACAACTTCATACTAAAAAAAGGGGAACAAAATCCTGCCATCTCTCGAAATACCCACGAACTAAGTACACCGTGACACCGTTCGGGTGGCGGGAAAATTTAAATGATTTCGAAATAATTTTAGGATAACGGGTGCTAGAAACAAATCTAGCACTACAAAATTACTCCAGCAACGCTTGTACACGTGCTAAAATGACGTAACGTTACTGAAGTAATTTGAAAATGCTAGATTTGTTTCTAGCCCCCCAGTCAAGGGAAGAAGAGACAAATAAAACTTGTGGATTTCAACAATTATTTATATCATTCCACATAAGGAAACGAATCTCAATACTAAGACCAACATTTGTACATTGTATTTTTTTCTATTTTGATACAACAACTGAAAAGTAGTAAATAATCAATACTACATGGATACACAATTAAGAATAAAAGAACATACAATTTTGTAGTAATAATACAATAGTTTATGTAACTGTTGAACAATAGCATTATGTCAGCCTATTGCGTAAGTATGTTTACTTGTGGTACAATAATGTTTTAATAAATAAATAAAAAATAAGGGTTCTTACAATAAGAGTGTAAGTTAAAAAAAGAGCCGTTTACAAGTTTTTATGGCATTATACGAATATTGTAAGACCTATTTATTGTGCAGTTTCATACACTACTTTATGTTATCTCATAAAATTAGTTTAAAATACAAAATGGTATAAAAACTTCAGCATCCCTACGTTTTCAGACATATTTTTAACAAACAGAAACAATTGTGAATATTTTACACGAGTATTAGCCGCGTCAACAGATTATAAAGGACCATTCCTTGGTCTGACTCAAGCTGTATCGTAAATCCTAATGGAAAAATAAGTTATATTATGATGATATACACTTCTCCATGGAAGTGCTGTATCATAACATAATTTTATTTCGATGGTATCTTTATAATGACTGTCATTTAAGTTCTGTTATAAATTTTTAATCTTGGTATTTCAGTATGAGATTAGATAAAAAAAATTGCATTCACTGTTACAATTTGTTAGTGAAATTGTATTTTATCACAACATTGTCATATTGAGTTTTCTACATCATTTTTATTAATGTGGTTTGTTTGAAAAGTAGTAAGTACATACACATTATATGGATACACAATTTAGAACACACAATTTTGGTATCAAACAAGTCTGTATAATAATTTTGCATTCAATAATAACTATATTATTATTAACTTTATTATTATAAGATGTTTGTTTGTATTATTTAAACCAATAAATAAAAAATAATAAATTTAGTATATGAAACTAAGTAAAATAAGTTTTGCATTCACTATTTGTTAGTGAAATTGTATTTTAACACAACACTGTCATATTAAGTACTAAATGTTTCCCACAGCATAAGTCAAAAAGTAGCCTATGTGTGACCCTGAGTCTTCAACTATATTCATACCAAATTTCATCAAAATCAGTTTAGCGGTTTAGCCATAAAAGTATAACAGGCACACGGACTTTCGCATTTATAATATTAGTATGGATATGGACTATATACTTTTAATGATAAAATTAGGCGTTTATTTCATACATTCCTAGCTTTCTATAAAACTTGCATAGAAATTATGTCATCAATTTATACAAAAGTTTAGCCTAGTTTTATGCCTTTAAAAATAACTAAACGAAAACAAAGCTATTCTTTGTAAATGTGATAGTGTGAATACAACCTAATATTGACATGTCTATGACACCTTTAATTATTGTGATTATGATTAAATAGTGTCTTAAAGGCGCCATTAGCGTTGATTTTTTTTTTCAATCCATTCAAAACAGATTGAAAAACCTTAGTAAACAGAGTTAATCAAACCACATAAAAAGGACACCTTTGCCTTAGGATGTGTTTACTCTTACTACCAAAATACAATTTAAAATTACTTTGCAAATTAACTACAGAAATCGATGTAAGACAAATTACTTAAAAATAGTTTCACAAAATGATAGGTGTCACTGTTTTAAAAAAAATAAAGACAATGAATAATACATAAGAGTGGAATACATTTTTATCTATTTTGTTTTGTGTCTGTTTAATTATCTATTCTGCAAAATATCAATTTTTCGTTTCAGACCTTTACTTAAATCGGACATTTGGCGGTTTTTAACGATACAAAATCTTTTTACTGTAATGAGAAATACGCTATTTAAGATGAAATCTAGATTTGACTTTTTATGTTCTTCACATTTTGATAAAAATGTAAAGATAATATCCTGTGAAAGTCTTGACAAAACATTAATTTTTAAATTCAACGAATGTGGTGATAACGAAAAAAAAATATTGCACACAGTGGCACAGTTTTCTACACATTGAATTAAGTCAATAGATGCATAATTTAGACTCTTTTTCACATCATTATATTCCTTAAAGTTGACGAAATCGTACAAATTACTATCTGAATTTGGAGATATTAATGTTTTTTTACAACATTCACAATTTGTATTCAGATTTTTTAACAAGAAACCTGAAACATATGCACAAGCCTGTAGTCCATCAGCGTCAGACATGCTTTCTTCGAATGAGTGCTCAATCGAAGAAAGCATTTCTGAAACTTGAGATTCGTTACAGGCAATTTCAAACTCGTCTTCATGAGACATCTTTTCTTCAAGAACTGTTTCTTGTTTATCTGTAATTATTTTGCCTAGATCGATATCTCCATGAGAATATGATTTTGAGAATATATCCTTAAAACTACACATGATGTTATAGTCGTCCTTTTCACAATTGCCAGCTCCCATGTGAGCAAGGTTGGATAAAACAGCAGTTTTCAATCCTGCAATGAATTGACCACATGTAGGGTTGTAATTTGCACCACAATTGCCCCGTATTGTGCCAAATAAATTTTCCAATGGGTCTTGTTGCAGACGGCGAGTACAAATAGCTGTGATTGATTTTTTTTTCTTTAAATTACTATGTAATTTTAGAACTGCGTTAATTGTCCATATCCAGCCTTGCATAGACGGTGGTGACGATGAGCATCCAATAAATTCTGAGGTTTCAAAAAAAGTTTTCATTTTATAAAAATGCTCCTTGTGAGGTGACGTATCTGTCATATTGGTTAAAAATGGTTTTCCTCTTGCAAGATCTGCTGTTTCACCATTAAAGCAATCAAATAATTTATCCATATTTGATATCACATCTGCAGTTATTGTTGCTTCTGCTGGCAGCAATCCTGGAAGTCAACAATATATCTGTGTTACATGAAGAAATATTTATACAGTACACCTGTTCAATACTCAAAAGGGGTCTTTATAATATGATAATATAAAAAATATAAAAGATCATATAATATTTCATTTTATCTTGATATATTATAAAAGTAGTGTTGTATAATTAATAAGTAAATATAATTTCTAAATTAAAAAAGTAAATAAATTTAATATATTGATCTTTTAGCAAATGGTTTCCGTTTCAAACCATGGATAAGTTTTGTAGTAGTCGTCATTATTAGTGACGTATAATAATAGCTTTAAGATATCCAACACTGTCTTTTGTTAAAACTTTGAAGTTTTTGCACACCTTGAATAGCAGTATGTGGACTAGTTTCTTAATAAGGGTTCTAACGAATCGAGTGCAAGTTAATTAACGAGCCGTAGGCTAGTTTTTTACACGAGTATTGTATTATAAAGACAAATTATGTACAGTTTTATACACTACATTATCTACACTCTTAGCAAAATATAAAGATTAGAAACAGAACTTGAATATCAGTCCTTGCACATTTGAAATAAATTAAATATAGAAGTATAACATACTGCGCATAAATTGGTAATATATTTTATAATAGGTAGGTAGGTGAAAATTACCTTGCGAGATTCTTGCAAACATACCAGCAGCGACAGAGTGACTCAACACTTGAGCAGCAAGATTAACTCTCATTTTCTGCTTATTATTTGGGGAGATGTGATCCCTTCTTAGTTTGGGAGCAAATACAAAATTTCCACTATTTTGATCTACATTATAAAAATCTTCAATGTATTTCCATTTAGCAATACCTGTAAAACAAATGAAATTGCTAATTTACTTTTAAATGTTTTAAATAAACAATTATTGTATTCCTATAAATTAATGTGCTGCTTACCGTGACCCGTAACATTATTAAAAGTTATACTGGAACTACATTTCAAATTATACTTTTGCAACATGTTTCTAAAACACTTAAGTAAATGTGGGGGATCGAAAATTGTAACCACCTCATTATTTTCAAATTTAAAATATGGTTCCTCCTTGGTAGCCCCTAAAAGAGTTAAGGCTCTTCGATTTACTCCGCCCATATCGCATACAGTTGCAGCTATATTTATTTTGTGTTCAAAGCACTTTTGTAACACCTGAAAACAAGAACAAGAATTTAAGATATGTCTCTCTCAAAATTCTAACTAACTTCAGCATTTGTTATTGAGATTTGTTCCCGATTTGTCATACCAAGTGTCACCCTGAGACACATAGGTAAAAAAAAATATCGATGTGTCACACTGTTACATATCGACACTCTGTATTCCCGTTGAGTATCGAAAATTAAATAGAGCTTTTTAAAAATATTGAAAAAGTACTATTTTCGATGTAATAAATTTCTGAAAATTTATTTGAAGTTGTTTAACCAATTTAAAAAAATCACAATCAACTCCTTGTTAAAAATAATCAACAAAAATAAACAATCTGTAATACTGTGGCACATGGGTAATTTTTCCCCTGGGTGTCTCAGGGTGACACATCTTACATCCAACCATTTAAGTATGTAACAAAAAATCTCTTTTATTCTTCTCTGAATGATTAGTGAATTATAAAAATATATGTGTGCCTAGGCAGCTAGCTATCCTGTCTAAAACTGTCTTACCTCTTTTATTAGTACTGACAATCTATCAGCAGTCATAAATGAGCTGGATAAATAGAATGCAACTGGTTGTTTAACCTTCTTCCGAATTCCTGATATCATAAACACCAGTGCGTGTGTTGCTTCTTGTGGAGATCTACCATGTGGGCCATGGTCTTGGTACCCCTCAATAACGTCTGTTTTGTTATTATAATTAAAATGTTTTTTAATTGACATTTCATCGAACATAAGTATATATTCCGAGTCCTTTGGATCTTGATTTTTCACAATTTTTTTCAGGCTTTTGAAAATTTTGTTATTTATGCCTACATTTAAATTAAAATGACCTAATAAATTTTTAAGTGTACTCGGAGCAGGGAGACACCACATCCTTCGCAACAGCCTATAGCATGCTGCTGACCTTTTGTAAAGTCTCAAAGCTATAATTTTTTCCTCTGTTGTCCAACGTCTGCCTTTTATTTTTCTTTTGGAATTTCGGATTTGTCCTTGCAAAATAATCGCAAAAGTTGGAGTTAATTTATCCATCAACTTTTCAACATCTTTATTTTCTGTAAGAACGTCTAAAGTCGCTTTTGCTTTTAAGTTCTTAATACTATTTTTCAGTTGACAAATTCTTTTTAAGTACTTTCTACATTTCTTGTAAAGAGGGTTGTCTTGAACTCTTAATGGTTTTGCTTTTGTCGCTGAAAAAGTCTGTAATAAAGAGATACATTTTAGAAACTATCACAATACATTATTTAATTTCGATTAAGGAGTTGAGATTTCTTAATTCATATCATCATATTCATAGCATATTATCAAATCATTATTGATCTTTCGGTATTAATATAGCTAAAAGATACAAATAGGGTTGCATCTCGGATTTAGACAATAAATTACAACTTAGTACCACTCCAGAATTAACATTATTGTTGGTTTGAGATTATTTAAATATAATTAAGGAATAACTATGCATATTGTGTCTAACAAAAGTAGATAGTGATTTGAAAGTGTATTAAGCTGACCTGGTGTGAAGATCCATCAGGTTGAAGTGAAGCTGCAGCTGGTTCAAGAGAGCAGTATGAATGTTCCTGCAATAAAAATATGTTGATAAAGCTATTAATATTCTTATAAAAACTTTAATATTTTCAATTTTGTCTGCTCTGAAATTTGTTTTGGTGGTTGTTAAAGGCCAAAAGACAGTGTTCACCATGTACTTAACCCACTTGGAATGAATAAAATTACTTTATCCATATCCATACTTCCTTACTTATCTTATAAGTGCGAAAGTCTGTTTGTCTATCTGTCTGTTTGTTACGCTTTCATGGCCAAACTGCTAAACGGATTTTGATGAAATTTGATATGAATATAGTTAAGACCCGAGGTCAAACATAGGCATAGACTTTTGCCCCAGGCGAAGATGCGGGAAACAGCTAATCCATACTAATATTATAAATGCGAAAGTCTGTCTGTCTGTTACGCTTTCACGGCCAAACCGCTGAATGGATTTTGATGAGATTTGGTATGAATATAGTTGAAGCCTGGGGTCAAACATAGGCTACTTTTTGACGCAGGTGAAGCTGCGGGAAAAACCAAGTATATAATAAATATAAATAAATTTATACTTATTACTTATAATATCAAAAGCTAAAGAGTTTGTTTGTTTGAACGCGCTAATCTCAGGAAGGTCTGATTTTATAAATTCTTTCAATGTTTGATTGCCTATTTACCGAGGAAGAATAGAGGCCTAGGCGAAGTCGGGACGGGCTGCTAGTATAAATATATAATTAATAAATATATAATTTTATCAGCCAGACATACTTACAGTTTAAAAATTAATTACCTTTTGAACATATTTTTCATCCACAAAATTATGTGGTGGTCCAGGTACATCTTCTATAAAGGTATGTTGTGAAGTCCGTGGTTTAAGAGCACAGTAAGAATGTTCCTGCAATTAAAATGCAGTATGCAATGTAGGGCAGTAATCAAGTTTTATTTAGCCATTATTAAAATTAATTAAAAAATATGATGACTTTTTTATGTGATTATGCAGTTGTGAGGTAGTCTGTTAATAATAATTCACTTATCTATTAACTAGGTACCTTTCCATAACACATTTGACATGAAATTATTTCTACAGGTTTATTTCCTTACCTCTTGAATAAGTGATATATCCATATGTATGAGTTCTTTCGGCCCAGTTGTAGGTTCTTTTCTAGGCTTTTGTTCTGTAGAATCATCTTTTCGTACCATTTGTGGGGCAGATTGTTGCTGCAATTTATAACACATCCTTAATATAAGATACCAGATATTAGCACAGATATTACCATAGCCCATTTACGTTGGTGACCGTAAATAAAATCAATCAAATTATTTACCATTTCAACATCATCAATTTCCATTAATGATTGTGATGGAGCAGAAACAAGCTCTCTGTAGATATGTTGTTTGGGATATACTTTTTGACGACCATATTGGTCCTGAAAAATAAATAAAAAATATACACAATATGGAATAGGTACATGAAAATTCAGACACTATTTTATATTTTTTTTCAGCTGAATAAAATATCATTAATCAAATTAAAACATCAAAAATATTTTATTATCAGTAACGTTAAGAATTTTTTTTCTGTCTCCAAAATATAAATATTTTCTTTCTTGTCTGAATGGACCATTATTTGAGTTCTTCAATAGCCATGTCAATATTTAAAGAAAAAAATCTAATACAGAAAAAAAAATCTAATACACAATAAAAAATCTATACTAATATTATAAATGCAAAAGTCTGTCTGTTACGCTTTCACGGCCAAACCGCTTAAAGGATTTTGATGAAATTTGGTACGAATATAGTTGAAGATCCGGGGTCAAACATAGGCTACTTTTTGATACAGCTAGTAGTTATAGTTAATATAAACAGCCACATTTTGATTTTCACAAGTCTCTACGATAATTTCATAATAAATCTATGCATATCTGTTACAATTAATTTACCTTTTGTACATTTGTTATGTCCATAAATATGTGTGATGGTCCTGCTACTGCTCCTCTAATATTACACTGAGAAGCTACTTGCTGTGTAGAAGAATCATCTATCATTTGAGAGTCTTTGAGGGGCAGCTGCTGCAAATTTTTAATAAAAATAAAAATATTTTTTGTATAATTGCACCCTTTTCTGTAGCTGTTTTACTGTAGGCTTAAAAAATAAATTAAATTACTTACAATTCTCTTTTAAAAATTTAACTAAATTTGGATAAGGGATGACAATAATTGTAATCTATTTAGTGTGTTAATAAATAAGCCATTGATCGCAGTGATAATAACTACTTGGAAATTGTGTAGTGAAAACTACATGAATTTTGGCAGCCTAAGAAATTTCCTGTGTTACAAGTGAAGGACAGACATTTTTGGTGTGTGATGGAATAGTTTCACAGCAAATAGCCTAAAGCTTATAAATGGATTGAATTACCTTGTTTTCAACATCAGGGACAGCATGTCTATTCAATTTTTTCTCTGTGTAATTTGTAAATGATGAAATTGCAAAATGTTTGTCACATAACATTTTATGTTCAGCATACAAACTTCTCTGAAAGTCTGTTTTTGACCATGGTCCATTGGGGTAACAGTATTTTGCCCACAATTCACACCTAGAAAGATTTACAAAATTTACTAAAATCACAATAAACATTGAGTTTGTGATTGAGGGTGAAGCCAGACGAGCGTAATTTTGTTAGTCCTGAATCGCAGAAAATGAGTTGCAGAATTTCTGCTGCATTTGGTTTCATACATAAGCCCTTTTTATACATACGGCGGCGCCATATGACAAAAAGGGAGCAAAAATTAGACACAAATCAAGGGTGGGTATAGCTAGTAGTTAGACATAATACATATACGTGGAAAAGGCAAATGTAACAATATTCGAATATTTTATAGATTCGACAATATATGGGTGCATTGCTACTATAATTTTCGTTGCAAAAAGAGTCAAAATCATGTGATCTTACCTCTCGGCGTTCGTTGGTCCAGGATTCGGAAATCTGTATAACTTGGTTTCGATGTCTATACTAGGCGAGCGCCCACATTTATGGCATCTTCGTTTGAAATTATCTACCATGTTCAACACAGTTAAAACCACAAAGCACTCAAAAGATTTTACTAAGGTTCCAAATCACTGATGCAATGTAGCGGATAACCACATAACTTTACGCAGGAACAAAGGAAGTCTCAACTCAACGTATAATCGAATAAAACAAGTGACTGTGGCAATTTTTCAATCACAATTGTAATGATTAAGTTTTAAACAAAACTTTAAAGCAAAACCGCGAGTGAAAAAAACGCAACAGCCATTTTTTGTATGGAAAAGTTTCAATCTGTTTTCCAGCCAGTGTTACCGTATTACACAAAAAATAACTACTAATAATAGAGATGTGCGCTATATATCACAGATAGTTAAAAAACTGTCTATTTGCTCCGACAACGATAGCTAGTTTTTTAAACAAAGCAAAACTATCTATTTTTCACAACGTTCGCTGTCTCTGTTGTACATAGCATAGCGCATGGCGTAAGTCGTTCGCACAATTTGCGCACGACTTGCGACTATTATTATTACCTATGCCACAGAGCGTTGCGTGTGAGTGAATAAAAACATATTCACATTCGCGTTTATCAGATAGAGAAAGAAATAGGTGTTTGATTAAAACGAAACGATATTTAAATGACACAGATCGATCAGTGCTTTATGACTTAAGATCCAGACTTGTAAATATTGTATATATGTAAATAGAAACGATGTACATAGTTCAATGTAAAATACGATGAACTTTTAAGTACGCCTGTAAAAAGTACGAAGGAAATTTCATTGCAATAGCATTACTTTTATAACTTCCAATGATTATAGTTTTTGTTTTAAACTATCAATTATAGCTCATAAAGCTATACGTATAATTGATTGACGCCATGGAATAATAAAAACCGTAATCAAAAGGTTTAATTTGACGAATATTAATCTTGTTTATTAGAAGTTCTTAATTACTTTAGCATACGCAAGTAGAGCTTTACAGGTTATTCGTTTCTTACCCAAAGAGTATTACTGTATATACGGGTGCGAGCCCGACTCGCACATGACCAGTTTACTGTATATACGAACTTGTTGACGCAGTCGATAGCGTCTACGTTATTACAATCTCATGGTATTAGCACTGTTCACGAGGTCTACTGTTCACAGAACAACTAGTTTAATTTAATGTGTAACAATCTCAAATACATAAAACATTATCACTAACTCCTACCCTAAAAATCGTGTCACATATTAAAAACTAGCTTTTTCCCGCAGCTTCGCCTGCGTCAAAAAGTACCCTATGTTTGACCCCGGGTCTTCAAATATATTCATACCCAATTTCATCAAAATCCGTTCAGCGGTTTGGCCGTGAAAGCGTAACAGACAGACTTTCGCATTTATAATATGCATTTATTAGGTACATTTTCATCGATCTATGAAAAATTCCTTGATGTCCTTTTCGAAAGTAATAAAACTACCTCAGATTCTGCATCTGTGCGTATGGTAACATTGGTTTTAATACCTGTCATTTTGCTGAGTTTTATTGCAGACCAAAAATAAAATGTTTTGGGTCTTCCCAAAGACCAAAAAAACAATAACATTCCCTAGCCAATCACAGCACAGGCGCCATCTTGGTATCGCCATCTTGAGCCGCCATCTTTGTCGCACTATGCTCGAGTCAAGTCGACTGGGCCTGGATTTACCGATCAAAACAAGAAAGGAAATAAACTAAGATGGCTGCCGAACTGACAGATTGCATTCAGAACTGCATACCTAGGTAAAATTTAATAATAACATTTACATTTGAATTTTTATGTGGATTTTATTGATTGTTGAATATTTTTATGTTACAGTAAAGAGAGAATTCTATCAATAATGTGATGTTTGTCAAAAGATTAAAATCACTTAGCATTCTTCGCCAACATTTATACATTTTTAAGGGCAATATTGGTAAAAATAATGAAGACTAGTGTTGGAACGGTCGTGCCTGACAGTAGACGAGCACTTCCCACGATATGCCTATTTTCCGCAACGCAAAGTACCTAGGTACTTGCATTTTGCACAACAGCGCAGAAGGTATTATTTGTACTCGGGAATAACTACATAAAATTTTAAGGTTCCGTATATAAAATTAATTAAATTGATTTATATCAGCTTTACATACGAAAGTACTTGCCTACTATAGTCGCACCGCACAGAACGCCACATAGCTAGGTTATGTAGACACGGCGATCTATTTAAAAGTTATAGGACAGTTTTTTTTTTTGCAAAATCAGTTGCTGCTTCCCAGTCCCCGGAACAGCACCTGAATTGAAGGAATTGGAGACTGCAGCATTACAAGAGACAAGATGGCGATTAACAACATTTCTTCTGCGCAGTTCAAAATAATGTTATCGGTATTAACGTCGGAACAGCGTGACTCGTTTCTCACAAGTGTTGTAACATACAACGGTTTAAGAGACAACACAGTTTTGCAAACGTTTTTAAACTGTGTATCTGTTTACCAATCTTTAGAGAAAATAAGCGAAGAAGATTTATTTAAAAAAATGCCAGACTTATTAAAATCAGAGGCTGCCAACTGGTGGAAGAAAGCAAATGATAAAATAAAAACTTGGACTGATTTCGAAGGTGCAATTAAACAAGAATTTCATAAGAAACTGCCGCATGAAATTTATCACGAAATATATAAAAGGCAAGATGCTATCGAGTCTACTGAAGATTTTATAGCCAGGAAAAGGTCTTTATTCGGTCAATTGCCTGAACTTTATCCAGAAAATGTTCAAATAGATATGTTGTACAGCCTTTTAAATGCTCAAATACGTTGTAAAATAGCCAGGGAATCGATCGAGACTTTCGAGGGATTAATCATGGCGGCATCAGAGTTTGAACAGGACCCGACATTTCAGAAACGGAAGAAAACCCAATGTGGATATTGCAGAATGCACGGGCATGTTGCCAATGATTGTATGAAACGTGTAAATTTAATCGAAGACACAAAAGAGTCGGTGAGGAGCGAATCAAATAACATGCCGAATATAATCGTCAAAGTATTTAAAAAAGATGTAGGGACTCAAATGCCACATCCATCTGATCCTAAATTTTACTGCTACGGTTGTAATATGCCGAATATGACTCGATCACAATGCCCTGTATGTAGACTTAAGCCTCATAGTCCACCAAACCCTAACATACAATTCTGCTAAAACACGACGACATATACATGAATACTATAGTCAGGGGTGTTCATCTTCAGCCATCTTTCCGATGGCTTGAAATATGGCATACGGGTACGCGAGCCCGACTTACCCGAGCTGCTACTGAGTCAACTCATGTCCATCCGAGTCAGTAGCATCCTAGTACCTCGTCCTTTCCCCAAACCCAACCACATCCCAACCTTTCCTAGCTTAAGAATACTTCCAATGGGCAGCAGCGTCGGAAGTACAATAAGCCGTTAAAACTGCGCTCGCCAACCCGCCTGCCAAGCGTGGCGAGTATGGCAACAACCCCTCAATTTGGGGGAGGCCTAAGTCCAGCAGTGGACGGATTGCGGCTGAAACGAGGCAACAAAATAAAAATAACACCTGTTGAATAATTTCTCCTGTATAACAGTTGATGCGGACAGCTTAATTTATGATAAATAAAGTTGATTAATTTTAGAGTAGGGCCATGATTATAATTAGAATAGGTCATTTTCTTTAAGAAATAAGCTAGGAAATAGGAATTTGTAAAGAAAATGTATAGAAATAGGGGTACCCTTGCCGAGCAATACCATAACGAGAGCCGGCCACGGTTTTTTGCGAATAACTAGGAAAATAGATGAGTTATATTCACTTGAAATTTGTTGTAAATAGTCAGGAATATGGTTCTTTATATGTAAAAAATACGAAATTTGTAAGAACTAAATGCCACCATAGGGAAAAATAGGAAAATTCCAAAAACTCGCCTAGACAAGGACAGGGCTATAAACAGGAACGAGACAGCGTGAATTAGTGCCGTGTGCAAAGAATTAGTGCCGTGTGCAAAAATTCAAGCCCTCTGATTGGTCGGAGTTTTCTATAAATTGAGCGCGGAATTGTATGGCGGCATTCAGTTCATTCAGTGATATAACAGTGAAAAAGTGGAACAAAAAGGGTGAACAATAAAACAAGTGAAGAAAAATAGTGCCTTTTAATACAGTCCACAATAAAAGTGGTCCTTGGCGAACCGGATATTGAAGAATCCGCACCGACTGGGGGGAAAGCGGTCCATTGAGCGCAGGATACTGAAGAAAATCCAAGGGGGTAGAAGCCTTGAAGAACGCGCATCTGGAACAACCACATCGGGTCAGAAGTTAATCAGCATCCGAAGAAATGGTGGTTACACGTAGCCAGAGCGGAGAAGAAGAACGGCGTACACAGTAGTAGCGTGATCCCCTCTTCCGCGCCTCGCGTTTCCGCGACAGTGTATGGGTCGAGTGCCACCGCTGCGCACCCCGTTACCGCGTATGGGTCGAGTGCCACCACAGTGCACCCCGTTACCGCGTATCCCTCGAGCGCCGCCGCCGCCGCCGCCGCGCGCCCCTCGCGCCTCACCACTTCCCGTTCACCCAATAGATCGATACGATCAGGACGCTCTCGTGTTTCGACTACAAGCACTAATGTTCGCATCAAGCAAGCAGAGTTAGCAGCCATGGAAAAGCTCGCCAAAATCCAACGTCGAGAATTACGACTAGAGGCAGACCTGGTACAGAAGAAATTGGCCTTTGAAATCGCCAGTATCGAAGATGAAGAAAACGAAGCAGGCAGTACTCATGGACACATCGAGCGAGTCGATCAATGGTTGGATCAGCATGGACCCTCTGCATCGAATCAAGAGCCGACGTATATGAGTCCGTTGCAACCAACGGATTTACCATCCACTGCCACAGTCGCTGCACCTCATCAGCCAACGTCTCAGTTGAACATGCCTGCACGCAACGATGTCGCTCACCCGCAACCATTACGGGGGGAGCAAGACAACATACAGGAAGAACCTCAGGCAATCAGAAGAGACATAGAATGGGAGCACACACCGAGACGGCAATATCAGCGACCACGCTCACCAACGCCGACTCAACAAAGAAATCGAAGCACAGGCCGAGGCATCGAACAGCTCGCTGATGCAATTATGCAAATGGCAAGAACCAGAGCCCCGCCGAGACAAGTAACAGAGCTACCTACCTTTTCGGGAGCACCTGGTGAGTGGCTATCGTTTAAAGCAGCCATGCGAGACTCCGCACTCATTTATCAATTCAGTGACGTCGAGAACATGGCAAGACTGAGAAATAGCCTTAGAGGTGAAGCACGAGAAGCAGTACGCGCCTTATTGCATACAAGTCGAGATCCGGAGATAATCATGAAGACTCTGGAACAATGTTTTGGTCGCCCTGAAATAATAATTGACCAAACTCTGGAAGAAATTAAGAAGCTACCACGATCGGGTACAAGTGCTAAAGATTTGAATAATTTAGCAGTGAAATTACAAAACATAGTGCAAGTGTTGGATAGCTTGGACGAGCGTGGGTATTTACACAACCCTATGTTATCAAGAGAAGTTATAGAGAAGTTGAGCCCACATTTGAAGTCTCGCTGGTGTGTCTACGCAGAAGAGAATCATACTCACGGCGAACCGCAAATAGTGACACTTTCAAGATTTTTGATGAAGGAAGCCGACCGAGAATTGAAGTATTCCTACACACCGAGCATCGGTACGTCAGCACGAACCATGAAGGCAACTGACGGCAACATTGCAGCGCGACGACGAGACATACGCAAGGCTTCGACATACACTATAACTACAGATCCAAGCAACAGTAATGAGGAACAGAAATGTTTATATTGTGGGTCGAAGCACAAGGTACCGCAGTGCGAGAAGTTTAAAGCACTCAGTTTGGAAGAACGGTGGCAATGGGTGAAAGACAAGAGAATATGTTTCAAATGTATCAATAAGACACATCGACGCAGCAACTGCAGAAGCAAAGCATGTGGAGTTGGCAACTGTACGAGATTGCATCACTCATTGTTGCATGCATCGATCCCCACCACCGCCGCACCAACTGTTACCGAAGCCGCACCTACTAGCGACGAGACTGTACTCTCCGTGAAAACAAGTACAAAGGAACAAGCGGTATTGTTGAAAGTGTGCCAGGTAACGGTTACTGGGCCCGGAGGTGAAGTCGAAACATATGCCTTGTTAGATGAAGGATCATCGGCCACTCTTATAGATGCAGATTTGGCACGAAAGATCAACGCAAACGGACCTGCATTACCGCTGCATATAAAAGGAATTAACTCGACGCGTGAAGCAGACAGTCGACACGTTAAAGTAATTTTGAAGGCTGGTGACGGAGCTCACGAAATCAAAGCGTGGACCATTGAAGGACTCACATTGTCTAATCAAACAGTCCCGGCGCGCTTAATGGAATGTGAGCACCTGCGAGACCTCCCAGTGGAGAAACTAAGTTATGAGTCGGCTATGCCACAAATACTCATTGGAGCTGATAACTGGGAGTTAATTGTAACGAGAGAATTAAGAACTGGGAAGAAGGCTGAACTGCTGCTTCGAGAACGCAACTAGGATGGGTCGTCCATGGCAGTGCACCGCGGAAAATGATCAAAGAAGAGGCTTCCGTCCTACATGTTTGCGTAAAGGGCAGCGAGGCATCACAACTCCATGAAAGGGTTGAGGAACACTTCAAGATCGACGCAATAGAAATCACGCCGACGATCAAGATGTCGCCAGAAGAAAAAAGAGCGATAGAAATCTTCGAGAACACAGTCACCCGCAAAGAAAATTATTACGAAGTAGGATTAACATGGAAGGAAGAAGCTCCCGTGATGCCAACCAGTTACGACAATGCCTTCAAAAGATTAAGAAGCATCGAAAGAAGAATGGACAAGGACTCCGAGTTTGCTGAGCAGTATAACGCACAAATCGAGAACCTTGTAAAGAAAGGATACGCTAAGGAATGTGATGGAACTGAGAAGATGCAACCGCACTGCTGGTTTCGTCCACACTTCGCAGTAACAAACCCCAATAAGCCTGGGAAGATTCGCCTGGTGTTTGACGCCGCCGCGGTCACCAACGGTACAAGCCTTAACAACATGCTACTAGAAGGACCGGAATTGCTTCGCTCACTATTGGAAATTTTATTTAAATTCAGAGAGTATCCAATAGCTATCACGGCGGATATCGAAGAAATGTTTCTCCTAATTAAAATTCGAAGTGAAGACCAAGCGACCCAAATGTTTTTATGGCGTGGCAGGGAAAGGAAGAAACCTCCAAAGGAGATGAAAATGAAATCAATGATCTTCGGTGCATCGTGTTCTCCGTTTCTAGCGCATAGTGTTCGAAATTACAACGCACGCCTACATGCAGAAACTCATCCTGCAGCCGTCAAGGCGATAACCGAAAACCACTACATGGACGATTTTGTAAATAGTTACACAACGGAAAAGGAGGCTACAGTTGTCATCGACGAGGTTAACGAAGTACACTCAAAGGCTGGCTTCAGATTGCGCGGCTGGAACTCGAACAAAAGGAGTGTATTGGACAACGTGCCCACCGAGTTACACGCCAAGTCTGTAACACAACTGGGTCATGAGGACAGGACTTTAGGCCTAGTATGGAATTCGAAGGAAGACACACTTGGCTTCAACACCAAGATGCCCCGCGTTCCCACGGAAGTACGAACACGGCAACGCGCACCCACAAAACGAGAAGCCTTAAGTGCGGTAATGTCGGTATACGACCCGCTAGGACTTCTTAGTTGCTTCACTATAAACGCTAAGATTTGCTTACAACGACTGTGGTGTCTGCAAGTCGGCTGGGACGAGGCGCTACCTGACGAACATGCCGAATCGTTAATGAGCTGGTTGGAGAACCTCGAGCGTATCGCCCTAATTCGCCTGCCGCGATGCTACAGCAGCGAGCAAAACATCAGAAAGAAGCAACTACATGTGTTTTGTGACGCAAGCCAAGATGCGTGTGCCGCAGCAGTATACTGGCGCCTGGAAAAGAAAGACGGAACAGTTCATGTCGTCCTGGCAGCGGCGAAGTCAAAAGTGTCTCCCATCAAGACGCAGAGCATACCGAGGCTGGAATTGCAGGCCGCATTGATCGGAACGAGATTGGCCAACGCAGTACAGCAAGGGCACAGGTGGAGAGCGGACCAAGAGACAATCTTCTGGACAGACTCAAGAACAGTCCTACACTGGATTCGGAAGAACGCAAGAAGATACACCCCCTTCGTTGCCCACAGGTTGGGTGAAATTGCAGAATGTACTCAGCCACGCCAATGGAGATGGGTGCCCCCGACGAGAACGTAGCAGACTCGGCGACAAGAGTCAATTATGTCCCGAAAAATGAAGAAGATTGGTGGTTCACTGGCCCAACCTTTCTGCGATTAACAGAAGACCAATGGCCTGAGGAGTCTGAGCCAGCGGAACCCAGTGACGAAGAAGTTATAAACCATGTCACTATAGAGCGGGAAGAGAAGACGCTACCCGATGTGAAACGTTTTTCAAATTACATGCGTCTGTTGAGAGCAACCGCTAACATATTGTTATTTGTCGACAAGTGTAGACGACGAGCGACGCATCTGACAACGGCACACATGAATAAAGCAGAAAAACTATTACTACTGAGTGCCCAACGAGATAGCTTCCCCGAGGAAATCAACAGACTGAGAGACGGAAGACTACTCTAACGAGAAAGTCGCCTGACAAGACTAGACCCGGAAATGGACCGAGATGGATTGCTGCGCGTAAGGGGAAGAATAAACGCGGCCAATCAACCTCCAGAGATGAAGAATCCCATCATTTTGGATGGCAAACACCCGCTCACAAGGCTCATCGTTCTGCAAGAACACAAAAGAGCAGGACATGCAGGACGAGAACGGGTGGTGAATGAACTACGCCAGAAATATTGGATTCTGAAACTTCGACCTACGGTGCGCACAGTGGCGAAGAATTGTCTGATGTGCCGAATGAGAAAAGCAAGACCTTGCGTACCAGTGTGTGGAGATCTTCCAGCAGTCCGCGTGGATGCCTACTACCGCCCCTTCACCAATTGCGGAGTAGACTACTTCGGCCCCATGACTGTGGCAATAGGAAGAAGACGTGAAAAGCGCTGGGGAGCTCTATTTACTTGTATGACTACGAGAGCCGTACATTTGGAGCTAGTGGGAAGTCTATCAACCGACTCTGCGATCATGGCACTAAGGAGGATGGCGGCGCGAAGAGGGTGGCCATCGACTATGTACAGCGATAACGCCACCAACTTCAGGGGTGCTGACGTCGAGCTACGAAAAGCATACGCCGAGTGGGCTCCAGCATTGAGGGAATATGGCTTGCAACACAATATGGAGTGGCGATTTATCCCACCGGGAGCTCCGAACCAAGGAGGCGCTTGGGAGAGGCTAGTTCGATCAGTGAAAGTAGCCCTAGAAGCCGTCATGAAAGAGAAAACACCTAAAGAAGAAGTGCTTCAGACAGTGTTAACAGAGGCGGAACACAGTATCAACGCCAGGCCTCTGACCCACGTCTCTGTAGAACCAAATGATCCGGAGGCTTTGACCCCGAACCATTTTCTGCTGGGGTCATCATCAGGCCTACCCAGAACCGGGCCTTGTGACATCGCAGATCGACGCACGTGGAAGGCATCCCAAGCGCTGGCAGATGAATTCTGGCGTCGGTGGGTGAAGGAGTATCTGCCGACACTCGTCGCCCGTGGGGAATCCCGAAACGAGACGCAACGACAATTGCAGCCGGGAGACCTAGTGATCATAGTAGACCCGGCGCTACCCCGCAACACATGGCCCAGAGGCGTGGTGGAACGAGTATACCCAGGACCTGACGGAGGAGTGCGGTCGGCGGACGTTCGCACGAAAGGAGGCGTTTTTCGACGACCGACAACGAAATTAGCTGTCCTCCCCGTGAATGATGGCTGCGTGAAGACTTCGCCGGGGGGAGAATGATGCGGACAGCTTAATTTATGATAAATAAAGTTGATTAATTTTAGAGTAGGGCCATGATTATAATTAGAATAGGTCATTTTCTTTAAGAAATAAGCTAGGAAATAGGAATTTGTAAAGAAAATGTATAGAAATAGGGGTACCCTTGCCGAGCAATACCATAACGAGAGCCGGCCACGGTTTTTTGCGAATAACTAGGAAAATAGATGAGTTATATTCACTTGAAATTTGTTGTAAATAGTCAGGAATATGGTTCTGTATAATTATGTAAAAAATACGAAATTTGTAAGAACTAAATGCCACCATAGGGAAAAATAGGAAAATTCCAAAAACTCGCCTAGACAAGGACAGGGCTATAAACAGGAACGAGACAGCATGAATTAGTGCCGTGTGCAAAGAATTAGTGCCGTGTGCAAAAATTCGAGTTTTCTATAAATTGAGCGCGGAATTGTATGGCGGCATTCAGTTCATTCAGTGATATAATAGTGAAAAAGTGGAACAAAAAGGGTGAACAATAAAACAAGTGAAGAAAAATAGTGCCTTTTAATACAGTCCACAATAACAGTGTCTGTCTATTCTGCATTGCTATTGGAATGTATGACTAAAAATCATTCGACTCACCGATATTTGCGAGTCATAAAAAAGCAGTGTGTATACCTAGTTGGCAACTGTTGGTGTAGGTACTATATGAAACGCAATAAAGAATTTGAATTTGTCATAAACACAAATTTGAAATAAATGTCTAAAGTCATAAATTTTAAAAAATCCTGTACACAATCTGTATATTTCTGTCACCATATTAAAGATGTAGATAATTGATTTAAATAATTATAGCTGAGACGTAGCTTTAGACAAGTAAACTTATAAAATAATTTTGGAAGTGTTGTACACGGATATATAAATGTACCTTCGTGCGTTTACGCTAGAAGAAACATTTATTCTGTTCTGTGGTTTATCCATGGTTTACCACAGAATAGATAAACATTACTAAAATTCGGTTACCAGATGTCAAAGAGAGAACCCTATTTTATTTTTGATTGTGAAATGACTTATAACTTGTTTGAAAACAAATTTAAATAAACTGAAATCTATGACTTTCTCTATGATTTTATTACTTCTATGCCTGATTAAGCAAGTTATTTCTCCGTATTCTTATCTCACTACCATGGCTCACTTATTTTGGCGAATTAAAAACTTCCTTTCTCAATGTTTGGGGTAGCCAAATAATTAGCGAAAATGATAGTTATTGGTTGTTATGGCGAAAATGGTAGTTAATGGTAATCTAGATTCTAAAATGATAATTTTTCTCTCCCGACAACATAACAACATTAAGCGAAGAATAAGAATTTATTTTTGAGTTAAAAATTGTAATCCGATTATCCGACTATGTAGAATTCCAATGTCTTTTTATCACAAACAAACAATAGATGGCGTTAGTAGGTAGTTAGTTTGGATTGGTCGGTGGTTCGAACGAAATAGGTAAACAGGTTGTATTAAATAAAATTGGTCAAATGCGAGTCGGACTCGCCCTCGAAGGCTGCCGTACCATTATCAATAAAAACCGCAAAACAATCTAGTTATTTGATAAAGCGACAACAGAAATACGTTATCTGTGAAAATTTCAACTGCCAAACTATCACAGTTCATGATAGCCTCAAGATTTTTGAAATCTATAACATATTTGGCGAATGGAAATCGTTCGATATCGAACAAAAATCCTTCGTTAAGGCGATACATAGGCCATTTTCAATCGGTAATAACTCCTAAAGTATTTTATTTATGTGTAAAATTCTTTTTATAATGAATTTTGATACATTTAACTCTCATATTATTATAAGGAAAACACGATTGGAATGAAAAACCTCGATAGAAATAATTATACAAAATATGCAGTAAATTCGTCTATAAAACTCAAAAGATAACAATATAAAAATAAGAAATTATATACAAATTAAAGCTCATTAAAAATAATAACTTTTTACCAAAGCAAAATGTTGATTGAGTTTTTTAATTAAAGGTTATTAATTTAAGAAGTAAATTTTAATTGTGTTGATTACGTTGAAGCCACGTTGAAGCAGATTAGCAGACCCATCTATGTCTCTTTCACACAGGCAAAATCGCCGAACGCTTTCCCTTTTTAACCCTGCTACTCAGTCCGGGTGCGTCTCTGTTCGAGGTAGGTTCTGTGTCAGTCGTCTGCGTAAATTTAGACTTCGTGCGAGTTTTCGAAAATAGACATTTTTATTGTATTGTAATTTATAAAACGTGTAAACAATTTTATAAAAATTGGTTTTAGGTTTTATACATACCTAAATTATATTTATTGCATGATAGTAAAAATATGGTAAGTACTAATTGGCTAGTAAACTTTTTCATGAAAATGCCTAATTCGTAAACCATTTCGAGGAATAGGCTTAGGGAACAGATTACATTAATCAGATCTTTAGATAAGCAAGTATTTTTTAAGAAAATCGCAGAAAACCCAATGACTTTCATTTTTTAGCAAGGTTGACGTATGACGTAGCCGGATAACTTCCGGCTATTCACATTAAATTTTTTAGGTTGGCAGCACAGCGTAGTGAATAAATATTTTTTGTTTGGTAGCGCTAATTAAGCGCTTCACGTACTTGTCACCCATGTCAAATGTCATCTCTGTTCAAGTAAACATAACCCATAAATAACCTAATTACATCTTCATTACATTCATTCATACATTATAATGAAGAATCGGTGTCTAATTATTGAAAAATCAGATGTTAACGGATGAAGATACGGCAGTAAAGTTCAATAAACAGGCCAATATGCAATAGATACGAGAAATGGGGAAGGTACCTAAATATTTGGCGATTGTAAACAAACAAGAAACCAACTCGCGGCTCAGGTCCATCCTGACTTTGACATTTGACACTGACATATATATTTTTTAATACCTTAGTAATTTTTGCTTTCTTGCAGTTCGAAATGGCCATTAAAGCTGCGTGACGTCATCACTATAAAATCTTTAAAATTAAATAACAAAATAAATATAATTTTAAGAATTTTTTCGTTTAAATTGTATCTCCAAAATAGTCTATTCTATCAATAAAATATATAAAATACACAATTTATTTTTTAGTTGACTAGCCAATTGTATCTATATAACTAACGTACATTACCTACTGATCAATCCTTGATCAGTAGGTAATGTACGTTAGTAATGTACGTAACGTACGTAATGTACGTTTGGTGATTGTTTTTTTTTGTATTGTACGTATAATATTATAAATGCGAAAACTGTCAAAAAACGGCTATTCCGTGAACCGTTATTGATGAAAGGTGGATATTGTGGTGCTTGGTGGTACTTACCCGAGGTCAAACAGGCATTTCACATAAATACAAGTAGACAACTAAATAAGTATGCCCTCTTTATTTATAAAATAGTAAATAATTTTATTTTCAGGAAAAAAAACAATTCCCATATACTCGTCGGCGTCATAGAAATCGCTGTCGAACGAACGCGAACCAAGGAGTGCGATTATTATGGAGATGGCAGTAATTATAGACTGAGATACTAAAAGTATTATTCCGAAAACATCGCAAGATAGTGAACGGTATGTTGTTACTTTTTATACATATTTAAAAAAATATATACACGAACTACCTTTTATCAAGATTTCGTTTGACTAAGTACATGTAAATATAAAATTTTAATTTTAAATATTTTTGTAATTTAATAAATAAACCTTTAACACTTCTCATGCTCCACTCGATAATTTTAAAAATATTTTTTCTTAAAGTGATGTAAAAAGCTAATTTTTCAAAAATTTTGTTGTTAGATTTGATTGTAACGTGTAGCAGATTTAAGTAAATATAAAGTTTTATATTATAATAAAGTATATTTTATATAAATTTGTTTATTATTTCCATCAAACAATATATTTGTTGCGAATAACGCAAATCATATACATCCTAACTATCCTAATCCTACTAATATTCTAAAAGTTAAAGTGTTTGTATATTTGGTTGTTTATTTTTTTGTTACCTCCACTCTCCATTCACTAAACCAATCGATCGAATGCTTGAAATTTTGCATACACATAGTTATTAGCATTGGGAAGAAGATTGGGTACTATTCCGGAACAATATTTTTTTACTAAAAACAAAAACTGACTTCCATTCGTTTACCGGGGCTATTTTATAGATATTTTATATCATAGGGGGAGAACTGGAAAATACCTTAGGAAGAAGAAGATACCAAGGCAAACAGAGTCAATTGACCAATCTGATACCAGGTGTAAAAGATCGATTGACCATTGAAGTTAATCCTGTACTACATGGATTTTACCCAAGTGAGACTGACACCAAAAACACAATTTAAATGGCCTTGAGGTGGTTTCTTAGTACTGACACTAGGGTATATGGGGTCGATTGGCCTTAGATAACAATTTTAAGACAAGCAAAGTACTATAAATGAAATATAAAAGATAAAACATGTTGAGTTTCGTTTATTTGGATGACTTCACTATCATTCTTTTATTTTCCAGTCATATTTGTATTGGTTACCAATCATCATTTCGAGTAGGTTACATTATCAATCGACCATGTACACCCTAATTTCAGAGTTGTGCGGAACCGACTCTCGGCCTCTGACGTGGTTCCTTTAACGACCACCAGATGTCAGCTGGGACCAACAGCTTAGCGTGCTTTCCGAAGCACGGAATCATCTTTATTTTCAGACAATCAGGCGATTCAAGCCTGCAATGTCCTAACCAAACTGGAAACAACTGAATAAAGTGTGCTTCCCATGGGAATCGAACCCGCAACCTCTGGGTCAAAGGCTGACGCCTTAACCACTGGACCACAGAAGTTACACAATAAAACTACTGAACCAATTTTAATAAAACATTTATGGGACTTGATTGAAAGAATATCCTATCAAACAAAAAAAAATTAAATCGTTTCAGAAATGACTGAGTTTTGCGATAACAAACATAAAACAAGATAGCAATAATAGAAAAAAATAAACTTAAAGCACACCTACAAAATGTCCTTTAGCAGATATAACAAGTAGCTCGATAACCGAGTGCAGCGCGCGTATCCGAAGTGCGAGTAGCTAATGCGTGTGTCAAACGACGACGGCGAGAGGCAACTTGCGACCCGTATTAGGTTGGTCACCATTATTGGCATATTCTATTTCGTCGTCCTCCGTGCTTCGAAAGGCAGGTTGGTGTCGATAGGTGACAATCATTAGGCTGTGTCAGAAGCCTTTAGGCAGCCTTACACTTTTAGACACATCGAGTCATGTTTCTGTTGATCTGGTTTTTGAGTAACGACCGCAAGGTCACACAGCAGTCGCTCCATTGTAGTAACCAACACCAAAATCAAGGTCCGTTTCGAGTAAAAAAAAGGAAAAGTAGCCTTTGTTTGACTCCGGGTCTTCAACTATATTCATACCAAATTTCATCAAAATCCGTTCAGCAGTTTGGCCGTGAACGCGTAAATATTCTGTGAACATTTCAAGCGTCTACCTGCTGCTGTTATCAATATTGAGTAAAAATAAGAAAAATATTTATTTCAATATGGATATCGCCTCTATTGTATTCTAAGCTCCGCTCTCGAGTATAAATGTCTGGCGGTGCGCGCTAGTGGCGCGTCGCCGCGATCTCGGCGAGCGGGGGCTCGACTGAGCGGCTGCTTGCGGGGGGACATTACGCCCGATCCTAGGTACATAACATCTCGCGGTAGCGCCTTAACGAACAAAAATTATTCGCCTCCTGGTGAAAAACGGACAGCGGAGTCGTCACAGAGCAGATTAAGGAGTCTTAGTAATAGCTAATTTGGGCACGGAACTCTAAAATGATTTGATTGTCAATGACAACAAATCATTTTACCATTTGATTTGATTAATAATTGGTCTCGCGCGCTCGACTAGATACCGCGCTGTGAAGAAAAATCAGTTTCCAGAATGCGGCCACTCAATAGGAAAGTGTGTGTAAAACAATGTGCAAAGACGCACACTAGCGTCGATTATGGTGTTGCCAGCTACTTGACTGGTGCCCGACCAATGGGAAAATTATTAATTGCTGCGGTCTTGTTACGTATTATAAAAAGTAGCTCAGAAAAACCTTTAAAATGAAATTAAAATAAAACTGGCCAAGTGTGAGTCGGCTCGCATGTAGAGGGTTCTGTACTATTTTTTATTTTTCTCCATTTGGACCTCCTAAACAAATTTAATATTATCTCATAGGTTTTCCTGTAATTTATGAATCGAAATTCTGGAATCGATAGTTTCGGAGATAAGGTAGGGGAAATGGTTAGGTTTTGTCTACTTTATTTTATAATTCTAATATAGAATCCTAAAATTGCAAAAAAACTTTCTTTTGATTTATTATTACACAGTACAGTATGTTAAACGTTACTTTAATTTTCTATTTAGCTTGGAGCTAATTGATTACTGACCTCTTTTTAGTTGTAACCCGGGTTTAAATACAGATAAATAAATAGACATACACATCCTATTAATATTATAAACGCGAAAGTTTGTAAGTATGGATGGATGTTTGTTACTCTTTCACAACTAAACCGCTGAATTGATTTTCATGAAATTTGGTACGGATATAGTTCAAGATTCGGAGTCAAACATAGGCTACCTTTTGACGCAGGCGGAGCTGCGGTAAACATCTTGTACATACGAGTAGATATTATCATGGCCTTTTTCCATACAGTAGTGTTGCCGGAAAATACATTACACATCGAATAATAATCGATTCTTTGATTGTTGAAAATATAATCTAAGGTATCGATAGTGATCATATATCGATAGTATCGACATTGATACTATTGATAATATATTTCTGTAATTTTTTTTCTGTATGAGTTGAATGACGATGATTTGTGTGATGCCCGCTGTACATCCCGCCGCCGAGTTCCGGTATATCTGTATAGTATCGGTGCCTGAAATGCTTGGTATTGTTGTTAATCCATTAATCGATTATTTTTCATAAATTCTCAAAAATCAATACTACAGATTAGATTATATCGATACTACAGATACATAATCGATTAATAACCATTGATATAAACGATTACCTTTGTTGATTAAATCGATATAATTTATATCAACCCATTTCAATAATCGACTAATTGTTTGATTATTTTATTTTTTTATATCAATACTTTCGATATCCTAGATTATTTAAAAAAAAAACCAAATTCGATTAATCAATTATCCGGCAACAATACCCTACGGGGTACCAACTACCTAAAGGCCACATTTAGAATGTTGGTGGGCGTAAAGTGGAAATGGAATCAAAATAGTGATAGGTTGCTAGTCGCATCGCCTACTGATAGGTATGGTTCTTCGATTTTCGCCCACTTCCTCGGCCGGCTTATATGGTCTGCGCGGGAAGAGAAGCAGTAGTACATTCCACGTGTTTACTTTTCTCCCAGATCAGCATTAAAGAAATAAGATGTTAAAGACAGACAAAATTGTCAGAAAAAGTCAAAATTACAACATCCCTCTATTGGAGTCGGGAGTTAAAAAACAAAATATCTAAATAATAAAAATTGAAACCTCGAAGAATTTGGGATTTTATACACGGCAACATTGAGCACCGAGCGGTACTTCGCCCCATATTTTAGGGTTATATTATTTTCGTGAGTAATTTATTTATTTATTATATTTCGAAATAATACAATACTTATTGATGGTATGTAATACCAGTATCTTCCTTATTTCTTTTAGTATTATTCTTACACAGTTTGACTACGCAAACTGCACATTTTGCGTCTACTTTTACATTAATTTTTATATTTGTCTAGACATCCAACTCACTCATCGGTCGCGGCATGACTGAAGCGGGTATGCCGCAACCATGCCGAATTCGGCATGGTTTTAGTTGCGAATTTATGTAGTATGCCGACGGTATCTAGTCGTAGCGCAGCGGAGACCAATTATTAATGTATGCATTTTACAAACATACAAACACACATTAGCTTTTAAACTTAAGCCCTTCCTTTTGGCAATACAAAAATACAGCCGAATTGAGAACGTTCTGATTTTGGGAGTGGGTTCATAATCCAGAAGCGTTTGATTTTATGAAATGAGTCATTACCTATAAAGATATACATATAAAGACTTTGAAGCGGTTTGTTTAATGATCGATTGAATGTATTTTCTTTTTACAATAAATCCATACTATACATATCAAAAGCAAAATTAACTTGTCTGTCTCTCTGTTACGCTTTCACTACTAAATCTGTATGGATATAGCTGAAGACCCGGGATCAATTATAGTCTAGTTCATTATATTTAATTGTTTTAATTAAGATCTTTAAAAAAAATTGTATGAAAAACCATGACTGACAGAGAGACTCAACATTTTATTAAATCTCTTTGCCCAGCAGTGGGGTTAAGAAGACAATAAATAAATAGGTAAGTAAAATTGAATCATCTGATAACACTCAATGCAAATATACTATTTTAAAATTAAAAACTTCGATTTTTATGTATGTGTGTCCATTTTCGTTTGTGTGTGTGCGTCATATAATGTATTGGTATATTACATAGCGATTTGTAATGTGAGGTTATTTGTCTGAATGTGTGGGTGAAGTGACGAAAGAATAATATAGACATTATTTATTATACCTATTTAAATAATGTAAAATGAGGCGAAAAGTGCAGAGGCTAATACGTCCCTAAATAGGTATAAATAATTATTTGTGACGGCCATTCGGATACGTCATATGTGCACCATTCCCCGCACCTATCTATCATCACAACCATGGTCAATTTGATGTCCACCGTGCTAACTAATCTACATGGCCATATTTATATACTACGCACTAATTATGCAACTAACTGACATTGTCTGCTAAGACCTATGCTCACGCCACGCCTGTCGAGCAAAGACTAGCCCCCCACTTTTACTAACGGGTATGCTATATAGATTTATTGCACCATTCCCGCTATTTATGGCCACTATGATAAAATTTCGTATGAATATAGTTGAAGACTCGGGGTCAAACATAGTTTACTTTTTGAGGCAGGCGGATATGCGGGCGGTTTAAATAAATCAAGGACCACGTGTGCCAAGTTTCGTAAAAATCTGTTCAGACTTCGCTTTCACTCAATAATAAATACTGAAAACATAACAGTTATTTTTAATCAGTCGTTTAAAAATACGACACTCCACGTCAGTGTCGTGGTTATAATAAAAATCATTCGACTCTATCACCAATTATGACGAATTCAAATCATTCGATATCGAGCGAAAATCATTCGACTCGCTATAGTCACACTTTTCAAAAATAGCACTCCAGTACTTAATTAAAATATTTACTTTTTAAAGCGCCACCTAACATCAGATAGGTGAACTGAATTCTTTTTTTTAGGCTATTGGACATGCAAGTAGTCATGTCCACATTATTCTTTCCATTTGTCGGGTATTGTACTTGATTGTGGCGCGCGTGTCGGCGAACGGAATGCAAACTAAACTGCGCAGGGTTGTCAACAAACATTATTATTATTATTCGACTTCATTTTTATATATTTTTTAAAATTGGTATTTAGGCTGGTAAACCTACCTAAGTGATATTTATCATCTGTGAATGAACGGCCTGTACTTATTGAATTAAATTATTTTAGAACGGTTTTTATATATATTTATAAAGTTATTTATAGAATAAACATTTATTTGTAAAATGTTTTTGTTTATTTGCATGTTTTATTTTTATTTTTTTTATTCTACGTCATTGTGTAATATATATTTTTGTTTTCATACATTTAAATATTTTTTTATTGTTAACAATTCTATGCACTAATTGTCATTAGTTGCGCGACAGACAAAAATCATAAAAATTAAATATTAATGTTACTTATCAGGTCAACATTAATATCACTAAAAACTGATATGAGGTGACGTGCCCAAGAAGCTGGTTGGGATTTTAAATTAAATTTTATCGTTTTACCCTTTCTCTTATCGATTTTTGATGAAAATGATCGAGACAAAACTTTATTCCGATAATATATTTTATTTAAAACGGGCTTAACAAATATTTTTATGAATAAAGGAGTAAATAAAATAGGTAATTCAGAAATTATAAATTATTTTCTATAAATAGACACATAGTGTCAACCCTACCTTTATCAATCCACACAAACAAATGACGTCGGAATACACGCACACATGCGCGCCACGAATTAGGGTCGAGACTCTATTTCGGATGCTAGGGACAACGCCATAAGTAAGTTTTTGTTGTTTTTTGGCATTTTTGTTTTTTACCCCATTTTTGAATTAATTTCTCAATGTCCGTTTTATTCGACTTCAATGTTGCTAATTGTGAAATTAGTTTTGCTTGTGTTATATTTATATTTCGTAATTTAAACTATTCATTACACGGAAATAACATTTTATGCAAAACAGTTTTCGGGTCGACTGGAAGAGATCCCTATCAGGGATAAGTCCGCCTCTTGTTGTATTCTATTTTGTTGTAACAATGATCTTTCTGTACAATAAAGTTTTAACATACATAGATACAGTTAATTATTCAATAATCGACAGAGACTCATAATAACTATATAGGGGTTTTTTATTCATTTATTTTATTTATTACGTAACATATAAATGGTAGACTTAGTTTCTATCTTATATTATACATATACATGATATTTTTTTTATCATTGTATAAAATTATCACAATTATCGGCTTGTACGGAACCTTTAGTGTGGAAATCCGTTGCGCACTTAGCCGGTTTTATTTCGTACCCAAATTTAAAAAAAAAACACAAAATTAACAATTCATGACTTACCCCTCTTTACACTGTGACAGTGTGAGTTTTTTTTTTAATTTTCACTAGTGTGTGTCATGTCATGTCCACAAGACGCAATATTTTTTTTTTAATTCAAAATTTTGCCTCACAAATTAGTTTACCTAGAACGATTACGGAATTTTAAGAAAAAAAAGAATACTTATGCGTTTTGTAATCAGGTCATATTAGAAATTAGGAAATAGTAATTCAATAATATTGGGACTTTTCCAACAACAACTAGTGATCTTGTGTCTCACCTCCTGCCTCGTCTCCTGTACTAAATAAATAAATAATTATAAATGGACAAATCAAATTGATTCAGCTAGCCGCGTAAGTTCGAGACTTCTGTTGTGATATTTACACAACGATGCTTTATTTAATAACAAATATGTATATATTTATAGATAAACATACGTATATAGATAAACATCCAATACCTAGGTCGATTAGAAAAAGTTCATTTTCCTTATTGACCAGACCAGGGCTCGAACCCGGGACCTCTGGGAGTTGCATGTTAACAATAGGCTAGTTTTCAGGGTCAACAGATTAACATTAAAATTAGTCCGTCTTAAGGAATCAAAATATATTAGTGACGTATTATTTCTTTTGTCAATTGAGCGATAAATTATAAAGATATAACGCATCAAAGTTTAGGAGTGGGGGCTCGTGACGTCACATATTGCGAAAAAGTGTGACGTCACACAGAACTTAAACGCGCCACATCTTTACACTTCTTTGTTTAATTTTCAAAAGAAAAAATACGTCTCCAATATTTTTTGATTATCTAACTGACGGACTAATTATATTTTTTTAGGAGAACTAGCTTATTACCCCACAGAGGTCGTCGAAGGGCATTACGTTGGTATCTAAATTTTAGCAATTTTAACTGATGCTGCCGTACAAATAAGGAAGTCTGCGCGACAATCGGGGTGCTATTTTCGACAAGTGTGACTCGCGCAAAATTGTCGAGTCGAATGATTTTTGTTAAATATCAAGTAGTTTTCGATCAAGGCAACATGATCAGAATGGTATCGAATGATTCGTTAACGAAGGTTTTCCATTTGACATATTATGTCATACATTTCAAAAATAGTCCTCCAGAATGCATTTGGACTAGAAGGGCCTTAATTGGTGAAAAGACGATGATAATATATTTCGATAGCATACTTTTAAATTTTAACTTATAAATAAGAAGTTTAGCAATTATTTATTTATTAAATCTTCTTTGAGTATATATTTTTCAATTTATTTTATTCATTTAATTTTAAAAATATTAAAAATCCAGTCTTGTTAGCATCCTTACGAAGCTTGATGTTCTATTGCTTAATTTTTTTTTTCGTGTTTTTTTTTTAAATTATTCAAGCATATTTTTGACATTTCCCTATGTATATCTGCTATAATCCTAGGTTTAGTACTACGTGCTTATTTGACTTAAAACAATGAAAGTAAAGAAAAAATTGCATCACACATGTACATGCTACCAACCGAACAATCTTCGATATTTAAAGAAATATTGAAAAATGTACTAGCACACTCGTAAAAATTATCGCTGCGACGCGTCTGTGTGCGGGGTCACGTACTCTCTCGCACGCACACATGCGCGTCCAGTTGATCTGGAAGTGACCAGGGCTGTCGCTGTATTCAAATTATATTATCCGCAATTTGACTTCCTCAAGATGTGACGTCACACTGCTATTTTTACATTTCCTTTATTTACTTCGTAAAATCTTGCTTAACTCTTTAGAAATGGAGCATTATTGTGCTTTTTGGCAATTTTTCTGTCACGTTGTCCATTCTTACGTAATGTTACAGCTAAACAACGTGCCTATAGACGATGACGAAGTTATACTTGTAAGATGTGCCTTGTGATTTTACCAAGGATTAGACGTAAAACTACGGATTTAATTCTAACATTTATTTTATACTAGCAACCCGTCCCGACTTTGTCCGGGTTATATAATGAAATATATGATAGCCTATGTTAATCTGCAATAATGTAGCTTTCTAAAGGTGAAAGAATTTTCGGAGGCAGTCTAGTACTTTTTGAATTATTTAATTACATGCATACAAATCTTTCCTCTTTATAATATTAGTGTAGATGTAGATAGAAGTGTAGATGTACAAACAAATTTAATAAAATAATGATGGCACCGCATAAATAAACACAAAATACAGAAAATTTTAAAAGAAAAACGCCCTTTCTTGAAATCGGTATAAAAAATACCTACCTATTGTTACGCAGCCCTGTCACGCACACGGTAACGCGTCGTCTTTATACACACATACATATAGCGGATATATGAAACCGAATGCTTGTCAAACTAAATGGATACAGAGAGTAGTGATGAATCAGTTATCGATAAAAACAACTCAGATTTAGATGTTTTCCGACGGAAGGTTTTATTTGGAACTAGCTGTTTCCTGCAAATCTGCCTGCGTCAAAAAGTAGCTTATATTAAATTTGACCCTGTGTCTCAACTATATTCATACCAAATGTCATCAAAATCCGTTCAGCGTTTTGGTCGTGATAGCGTAACAGACAGACAGATTTTCGCAATTATAATATTATATAGTATGGATATGGTTGTTATTAATGACTATTGTTATCTTGTGATATTTTAGTACTTCGCCTTAACTATAATTGATGAATTTGTATTTAGGCGTTAATACTTATTTAACATTCACTTGAATAATATGATATTACTTAATTAACTACATGTTCACCATTTATGTCTGAATATTTATTTATAACATAATTGATTACATTTAAAAAAACTAAACTACAAACTAAAATGAAATTACAACAAAACAACTTAAAAATCTAAAAACTGGTGTCCCTTTCAACCATTTGGAAAAACAGAAAAGTTTGGGAGAGGTAACTTTAAAAACATGATAAAAGACTTACAGCGAAGGATTTAACTCGGCGACTCTCTCTACTGGGTAAAAAATACCACAGAGTGTTTAATTTTGGTTGTATCTCTTTTTCCAATGTTTCTAGCGTCACAGGATTTTAAGTACCTTCCAACCGATAGTTAACAAACCCGCACCCCGTGTGGCAACCATTTCGTGCGTGTTACTTGTCAACAACGGAAGTGCAAAGTGAATATGGGTGAAAAATACCCGGTAGCGACGGTTCTTATCATATTATTTTTCGGTATATTATCAGCCGTGTTTTTTGTTTTATAGGTTCTTACGTTGAATAACATCACTGAGGGATAGCATAGTAGAACAATTGCTTGACGAAGAAGTCGGAAATTGAAGATCAGGAGGAGATTAGGGTATACGAAAGTAAATCTGAGCAGGAAGCAGATGATTGGACCAGAGTCAAATTTAAATATGCAAAGTAAAATAAGCGTAAAATATGCAAAGAGCATTCAACCCTAATTTGTAATGATTGCTATGATAAAATAAAATAGTAGTTACATTAGTTATGTTATAAACAATATTTGAAGTCCATTTTCTTAAAGTTCATTAATTATGAAAGTAATACGGAAGTTAATATTTATGTTAATTTATTAGAATAAGCTTTAATTTCAAACTAACAAACATTAAAACTTCCGTTTGCTGTTTTACTTATTTAACAAAGTGTAAATAACAATAGACGATAACAAAACTTTGAAAACTTTTTAAATAACTGTAAAAAACTTGAAACTCTATGGTATTTATTACCCGGTAGCGAGTATTCGTGTCTGTAAATACCTAGCGAGTACCGCAGAGTTAACTTTAAACATAGTAATTTTGTATTTTTTTTTCGCGATTGTTATACATATAAATTACAACCGATAAAAACCGTATTGAAATAGTTTATTTTTTTTGCTTTTAACATAGTTATCGATATCACAAATAATTTTATCGACTTTCGTCAATGCCTACGCTTTAGCAGAGAGTCGCGCAAGGTATGTTCGTATTATTATTAACAGGCATAAAGGCGATGTCACACCGAGTGCAACTTTATTTGAATATTCTACATTTACTTAAATAATATTCATTTTTAATTTAGTACAAATATAAACTTAACTGTGAAGTAATTATAAAAAATAACTGATTGAACGATTTTCATTCGACTAACCGATTTAGAGTGAGTCATGCTTTTAAAAATAGGGCTATTTAACCAAATGGAAATTTCGCAAAGACGTAGTTAGGAGTACTGATAAGAACATAGGGTACCTTTTGAATTCATAACACAAGTAATTTGTAATCAAATTGTATTTACTTAATTTAATTTAATTAAGATTACTAAAATTAACTAAATATACTAAAAGCATAAATATGTTAATTATTGGTAAGTTGGCTTCAATTATATGAACAAAAACTAATTGAAAGGGGAAAACAAAATGTTTTTTTAAATAACCCTATCTCCAAGTCCAATCCATGATTTAAGTTTTATGTCAGCCATTTTGTTTCCATAGATTCGAATTCGGAAACAATTATCAAGTTTAACATTGAGCGTGATCTCTGAACAGACTGAGAAAAGCGCAGACATGTCATGATATATTTTATTAAAAATAGGTTTTATTAATTATTTTTTATACTTACTACAAATTAAACTATTTCTATATGGTTTTTATCGCGTTTATTACTTATTTATTTTACACTTAATGTTAGAAACATTTTGCAACGTTCATTGTATGATATTAAAATTGTTTATTTAAAAAGTAACAATCGCGTAAATATAAGACATTTTTATTTTTATTTTACAAAATAAATAAATTGAAAAAAAGTCCTTGAATAAGTTAATAATTTAGCTTCGGCTTGTTTGATCTATATATATATATATAATAGACACTTTTTCGAAAATATTTATAGACAATGATATTTTATGCCGGGTCTATCAGAGCACAACCCTCGACATGACAAACATAGCGCACACAAACATCCATTGTGTACGCGGTGCGATTACGTACACAGATAAGGTAGGTAATCTCATCATAATATTTAGGATTTTGACTTGTTGTATTATTATTGACATTAAAAAAAGATAAAAAAAAACATAGTTAAACCTATGTTCGCTAAAATGTTTTTCGTCTCGTTCTTTCACGGTAAATATCACCAGGGTGTACATGGTCGATAGACAATGTAACCTACACGAAATGATGATGATTACGCTAAATATCGAATAGGAAAAAAAGGAATGACATTTATTTTAGCTAACATGTGCTTTACGAATGATTCTTAATATGGGGGTAAATATATCGATATATATACTAGATTTTAGCACGCTCGCATTTAATATCTAACATGAACTATTTTTTAAAATCGTGACTTACGTAAAACTGATCAGTTGAAAGACTTTCGATCGATATCGAACGATTTTCACTCGAAAAAATCGTTGAGTCGAAATATTTTACGGCTAAAATATGACTTTTATGTGATAAAAGGTACTTTATGTCTTTCTCATTACTTTAAATCAATGTTTAGCATTGTAATGAACAGTTATCCTTTATTTTCTTATCTTATCATCATTATCATTTACCATGACAATTTATAATGACGTTATTTTTGAATGGAAAACTCATTTAAAAAAAATAAGGAACTAATATTTAATTAGTATTATGATTCACGTTATTTTCACGTAAAGAAAACCGTTCTCAAAAAAAAAAAAACCTATTTTTATCTGTAGTTTTTTTTTTTTTTTAACTAATTTCGGCTTTCAGATATACTAGTAAAGGACGCTACCAACGCAACGTTGCGATGTAAGACTACACGTTTTTGAACGAACGTCTGTGTCTGTGGAGCAGATTACTAGTGATTTAAAAAAAGCAGCAATTTTAAGTTTTAATAAAGACATGTTTGTAAGTAAAATTTACAAATTTTGAGTTTTCTCTGTGTACAAGAAAAAAAAACAAGAAAAAAATCATTTTAGTATTTACAAAATATAAACATAAAAATGTTAGGATTAATCAATTTTTCGGTTCACAAACGGTAGGTAAAACTTCGTCAGTGTGATCAAGAGGGGAATACCTTGAGGGAAAGAGAGAGATATATACTGCATTTATAAGAGCAAGTGAGACGGAGATATAATTAAAAGTTTTGTCGCGCAGGCTTTCTGAGGAAAGGATGGCGGGAACAACGACTGCCATAGGACCGTCGTATTCATGTATTTAATCATTTAATCAGGCAAATAAATATATTTTTTTTAAAAAGAACTGAGAACATCTAAGAAATCATAGAAAAAAAATATTTCTGAAAGGTCGTGAAAAAAATTCCTTCAGGGTCGGCAAAGAGCCCGTATTACTTTTGGTATTGCAGGCGTTCATAGGCTACGGTAACCACTTACCATTAGGTGGACCGTGCGCCTGTTTGCCCACTTAGCCGAATAAAATAAAAAATAGAAAGAACATGGATGTAACAAAATTTATTTAAAAATAAAAAATATACATGAGAAGTCTCCACAGTTCTGTTGTGCCGTTTTTAGGAGAATATATTTCAATAAGTTTCGTTTATATCCCTTTTAACCGACGTAACAAGAGGAGTATTGTGTTTGATACGTTGTTATTCCTTTATGATAGTTAATGACATACGGCCGAACTTTGAGTCGTTAATGACCATTAAAGCAAATACTTCAATAACAAATAAACAAATAAGAATTTTAACTTTTATTTTAGTTTTAGTACCTAATAAGACATAAATTACATAATGATGTATGTATGTATGTATGTAAAAATCTTTATTGTACACAAAGAACACAGTATCAGAATACAGGTAACAACAAAAGGCGGACTTATCCCAAGGGATCTCTTCCAGTCAACCAATAATGTTTGTGTAACATAAAAATTAAAACTAAATAGGTACATTAATTAAAAATAAACCTACCTACCGAAATAAAACTAATATTTAATATACTAACTCTAAACAAAAAAAAAAAGAAATACTAATTTAAAAAAAGAAATATACTTACCTGAAAAAAAAACATAAAAATGGTAAAGTAATTAAATTATTATACAACAGAGTTTTTTTTTAATATTTGGCTAGCTGATTTCCGCAGCTCCACCTGCGGTAGGTATATAGCCTATGTTACTCAGGGTGAATGTAGATTTCCAATGGTGAAAGAATTTTTGAAATCGGCACAGTAGTTTTTGAGTTAATTCATTACAAACATACACACAAAAATACAAATCTTTCCTCTTTATAATATTAGTGTAGATAGTGTAGATTTAGATGTAGATGTTTTTTTAAATAAAATTTTTTAATTAAAAATTGTTAACGACACTGAGTACATACTTTTAACGACCTCTAGTTACAGAATAAGTAATATCCAGGCGTGATTTACGCGAAATCGGCGAGTCAGATGATTTTTGTTCGATATCAAACGATTTTTATTCGACACTAGCTTTTTCCCGCAGCTCCGCCTGCGTCAAAAAGTAGCCTATGTTTGACCCCGGGTCTTCAGCTATATTCATACCAAATTTCATCAAAGTCCTTTCAGCGGTTTGGCCGTGAAAGCTAACAGACAGAGAGACAGAAAGACAGACAGACTTTCGCATTTATAATACTAGCTGTTTCCCGCAGCTCCGCCTGCGTCAAAAAGTAGCCTATGTTTGACCCCGGGTCTTCAACTATATTCATACTAAATTTCATCAAAATCCGTTCAGCGGTTTGGCCGTGAAAGGGTAGCAGACAGACAGACAGAAAGACAGACAGACTTTCGCATTTATATTATAGTATGGAAGTATGGATAAGTATGGATATGAGTTCGTACATTTCAAAAATAGAGCTTCAGCTTGTCTCCTGATATCAGACAAGCATGAAATTTAATTATTTTCAATATCCATACTAATATTATAAATGCGAAAGTCTGTCTGTCTGTCTGTGACGCTTTCACGGCTAAACCGCTGAACGAATTTTGATGAAATTTGGTATGAATATAGTTGAAGACCCGGAGTCAAACATAGGTTACTTTTTAACGCAGGCGGAGCTGCGGGAATCCGCTAGTAGCATGTAAATATTACTTATTGACGTCAATTTACTTGTATTATGTTGACCACCACTTCCAAAGCGCAAGTGGAGAAGAAGCGGCGCCACAAACTCCACTGCAGCATTTTCTTCAAAACGTCATGTGATTGAGCTTATTATTTTATTATCACTTTTGTAAAACTTCATTTTATGAACTCATATAATAAACGCACTTCAATCGATATAGAAACTATAAAAAATCAAGGTGAAAAAAGTACATGGCACGCGATGGGAAACTATAAAAGTAGGTGAGCAACGCTGGCGTGATATCCATAAAGGAACTAGTTGTACTTACTTTACGTTTACTTTTTGCCAAATTGGAAAATCTTTTGAGAAAAAGGATAATTTTCGCGCCAAAATTCGGGAAGTGTGACTTCGTGAATGATTATGCTTTACGGGTCAATAATTTCACACTAGGGGGCCGATCCTCGCGCCTTAAGAGATAAGTCGAATTCGAGATTTGTCAAAAAACATACCGGCTAACTACAGAAAACAGTCGTATTTGATTTAATCTCTATTAGACGCAAGAATCGCATGATGATGAAAATATTCAATATTACGCGAACGAAGCAACAGACATCAGCCACCACGTTTATCCCGTGACGGCCACGGTAGATAACAGAGGTGCTATTTTTACAAAGTATAACTCGATCAAAATCGGTGAATCGAAATTTTCATATCAGAATAAATTTGAATACGGTTTTTTCGTGTTAATTACAATCGCGATAACATAAGAAAACATTATTTTTTGTTAGTTTTTACCCATTTTTTGTATTAAAAGTGGTTAAGTGTCACCCTCGCTGTACAAATTTGACCAGGGGTGCTATTACAGCGAGTCGAATAATTTTTATTCGTTATCGAATCATTTAGGATCGATATCGAATGACTTTTATTCGACATGCGAACCATACATTGCTAAAAATTATACATTTTATGTAACATATTTAATTTTAATTTTTCTGTGTGCAAAGAAGTGTTAAATAAATAAAAATAGGACTCCAGTAGTTTCAAAATAAGATACAATACAAAACCTCTTTATTGCACAACAAGGATACATTGTTAAATACAAGCAACTACAAGAAAAATAACCTTGCGCAAAGGCGGCCTTATCGCAATAGCAATTTCTTCCAGGCAACCTTTCGGAAGTTTGAATAAAGATATTAAAGATAGTGAGCGGTAGGTGTCAAAAAGATTAAAAAGAAAAATAATAATTTTAATAAATATCGAAACATAAACTTACACATATAATATATATAACTGTATGCCTGATAAACAGCGTTACTCCAGTCGAGGCTAGGGTAACACAAGCTGAGGCATTCCTTTGTTATTTTCCTTTTTTATTATTTTTTATTTCTTTCTTCTTTTGCATGTTTATTGTAAAAACTTGTAATTGTGTGGCAATAAACAATTTTTTTTTTATAACACACTTATATACAATATAACAACATATCCCTGTAATCAAGAGTTCGTTTTTTTTTTTTTTTTAAATACTACTACCACCAACAGAATTGGTGCCTATATCTACTTGAGCCTGGATTCATACTAGTTCTCACTATTGCTACCTCTCGTACTTTCATTCATCATACTCCAATTTCACTCATCGTCTTTTATGCTAGTTGCGGGTGGGTTTCCCGTCTATTTACTATGCTATTTACTATCTATTTGCTCTTTTCTTTATTTCTATATGGGGGTAATTAAGGATACAGGTAATTTTTTTTTAGACATATATTGTGTAACACAAAAATTAGAGTTCATGTTTACAAAATTTCAATTACTTAATAATTTACAGTATTGTAAAAACATCTTTTCCGCCTGTGTGTATTATGCTGCATCGTATCCATTTGCTTGAAATTGCTTTAGTCTGTGTTCACACTGAAGTGCATTTATTTTGTTATTACCCGACTGCGCCAGAACGAGGGTTATGTTTTTCGAGAGTATGTATTATTGTTTGGCACGCTTTGCAGCCTGAACGGCTCGTTGGAAGCTAAAGCTTGGCAGGTGTCGTCAGACGTAGGTAGGTACCTTATCTACTTCAGTAGTTTTTTTTTTTAAGTGGGTGTCTTTACTCCAATTTCGTTTTATTTCTGTATTTATCTATATGCGTAGGAGATAGGAAGATAAATACAATTATAGCTTAATTCCACGTAAGTAATACGGGCAATAGTTTTTTTTTCTTTCAACATGGCTCTTATATTTTCATATTTAGCCAGTAACAAGGAATTTTTTTTAGTAAGTAAAGTTATTTAGTCAAGCAAGTCTAAAGTCAGGTCGGTAGTTAAGTCAAGTCACGATTTGAGTCAGAAGAGTCAAGTTAAGTGAAGTGGTAGAAAAACTGCGCTTAACGATTTCGAGGAGCTTTTGGCAAGAAAATCGCATAAATCGACAACTGTATCACTTTCTAACACTCACGCTCATTCTCGAACACAGCGAATTCACCATTATTAAACACAAACACTCAAAAAAACACTTTCGAAATATTTAAAATACAGCGCCGATACTGCTCTTTCCAGCTTCCCGCCAAAAGTCCAATAGTAATTATTAATAATTAGTTGATTGACCATGTAACCTACTCGATAAATTTTAATTTATTTACACTACTAGAATTAAATAGTATTCATACAAAGTTAAATATCTTTAGTATGTCATTCAAGTAATAATAAAAATATGCTTCAAATCAATTTTAATCAAAACTGACTTTATTGTTAACGCAATAAGTCGTAATTTCGCTTCGAAGCACCTTTGGGATTATTTGAAAATCGTACGATTTGTATGTGTGCGTGGAACGGTTCACACGAGGCGTTTTTGTTTTGATAACAATAGTTTTTTGTTCGATGTGTCACTTGCCAGTAATTTCTAAGGTTTTTTTTTATGCCAATTGTGTCACTGGCCAGTTTTTAAAATAATATTACCGTATTGTCTTTACTTATGATGATTAAAACCCATATTTTTATTTTCGTTATTAGGTTGGTAATTAGACATTAGAATGTTTAATTAATGTCAGCAATTTAAAGATTTTATGATATTTTGAAACTAATGGCCAAACTTTTACAGTGTTTTTAGTATGTGAAACTTAAACACTTTCAATAAAAAAAGTGAAAACTGACAAAATATTATCGACCTTAAAACTTCAATACAAATCTAGTCATCAGCTCACAGGATTTTGCATGGGAGGTCCATAATTTTTATGGAAGATGGGTTGGAGTAGACATATCTTGATGCTTTTAAACCTAGAAGTAATATGAATTGCGGTTTATTACATGTACAGCCTATAACTACATAAAGTATTTATACTTTTGCTAAGGTTTTAAATGTTATGCCATGCAATTCTTCGAACATTTGTAATTACAGACATTCAGCTGGACAAATATTATTTGCTACACATGATCTAGTATCATGCGCAATAGGCTAGTTTCCAGGGTGAACAGACTAACATTAAAATTAGTCCGTCATTTAGGGAATGAAAATATATTAGTGACGTATTTTTTCTTTTGTCAATTGAGCGATAAATTATAAAGATATAACCATAGATTAATAATTGGTCTCCGCTGCGCTACGACTAGATACCGTCAGCGTACTACATAAATTCGCAACTAAAACCATGCCGAAACCGGCATGGTTGCGGCATACCCGCGTCAGTCATGCCGCGACCGATGAGTGAGTTGGATGTCTAAATAAATATAAAATTTAATGTAAAAGTAGACGCAAAATTTGCAGTTTGCGTAGTCAAACTGTGTAAGAATAATACTAAAAGAAATAAAGAAGATACTGGTATTACATACCATCAATAAGTATTGTATTATTTCGAAATATGGACATAAATTACTCACGAAAATAATATAACCCTAAAATATGGCGTGAAGTACCGCTCGGTGCTTAATGTTGCCGTGTATTAAATAATCCCAAATTCCCCGAGGTTTCGAATTTTATTATTTAGATATTTTGTTTTTTAACTTCCGACTCCAAAAGAGAGATGTTGTAATTTTGACTTTTTCTGACAATTTTGTCTGTCTTTAACATAAAGCGGGGTGCGTGCGTAATGTGTATGATAAGTGTTAGGCTATTGTGCTATGAGGCGGGATAATTAAATAAAGTCAATATGTAATTTAACACTATAATTAAAAGTTCAGCACAATTAAATAGAACAAATACAATACAAGCACACCGACAAGTTAAAGATTAACAGAAGGTTATGATAAGCACAAAATACAGGTGAGAAAAGTAAAGGAACGGATCAAGCGGGAAATGAGTTTACGTAAGCGCGCGAATGCGAGCGCAAGCAACGTGCATTCAGTCAAGATAGTATTCGGACTGGCGCAGTACATATTTTTATCTATGGACTGGCGAGCCGGCGCGGCGAGACGCACGGATCGCCGTGGCGTGGGCTGCGCGCGCATCGTCCGAGCCGATCGCAGCGGCTGGCATGCATGCGCGCGCATCGCATTTGCTATCTATATAAAACAACAACACTTGTCCGCTTGTTCGATGACATTAAAATATACAAATTTTTAAGTTAAATTATCTAAAATTAACAAATTTTAGTATTGCAATTTATTTAAAATATTGACAAGTAATTATCAAAATAAAAAACTTATAATACTAATACTATACAACTTAATAAAACTATAGCTTCCTTTTTAATTAAAAGACGTGGACGCACGCCACAAACATCTTATTTCTATAATGCTGATCTGGGAGAAAGTAAATACGTGGAATGTACTACTGCTTCTCTTCCCGCGTAGACCATATAAGCCGGCCGAGGAAGTGGGCGAAAATCGAAGAACCATACCTATCAGTAGGCGATGCGACTAGCAACCTATCACTATTTTGATTCCATTTCCACTTTACGCCGACCAACATTCTAAATATGGCCTTTAGATAGTTGGTACCCCGTAGGGTATTGTTGCCGGATAATTGATTAATCGAATTTGGTTTTTTTTTTAAATAATCTATGATATCGAAAGTATTGATATAATTAATTTAATCGAATTTTGACAATTAATCGATTATTAACTGCAATATCAAACAATTAGTCGATTATTGAAATGGGTTGATATAAATTATATCGATTTAATCAACAAAGGTAATCGTTTATATCAATGGTTATTAATCGATTATGTATCTGTAGTATCGATATAATCTAATCTGTAGTATTGATTTTTGAGAATTTATGAAAAATAATCGATTAATGGATTAACAACAATACCAAGCATTTCAGGCACCGATACTATACAGATATACCGGAACTCGGCGGCGGGATGTACAGCGGGCATACCTAACACAAATCATCGTCATTCAACTCATACAGAAAAAAATTACAGAAATATATTATCAATAGTATCAATATCGATACTATCGATATATGATCACTATCGATACCTTAGATTATATTTTCAACTATCAAAGAATCGAATATTATTCGATGTGTAATGTATTTTCCGGCAACATTACTGTATGGAAAAAGGCCATGATAATATCTACTCGTATGTACAAGATGTTTACCGCAGCTCCGCCTGCGTCAAAAGGTAGCCTATGTTTGACTCCGGGTCTTGAACTATATCCGTACCAAATTTCATGAAAATCAATTCAGCGGATTAGTTGTGAAAGAGTAACAAACATCCATTAATAAACATCCATTAATACTTACAAACTTTCGCGTTTATAATATTAATAGGATGTGTATGTCTATTTATTTATCTTTATTTAAACCCGGGTTACAACTAAAAAGAGGTCAGTAATCAATTAGCTCCAAAATTAAAGTAACGTTTAACATACTGTACTGTGTATAATAATAAATCGAAAAAAAGTTTTTCTGCAATTTTAGGATTCAATATTAGAATTATAAAATAAAGTAGACAAAAACTAACCATTCCCCCTACCTTATCTCCGAAACTATCGATTACAGAATTTCGATTCATAAATTACAGGAAAACCTATGAGATAATTTTAAATTTGTTTAGGAGGTCCGAATAGAGAAAAATAAAAAATAGTACAGAACCCTCTACACGCGAGCCGACTCACACTTGGCCAGTTTTATTTTAATTTCATTTTAAAGGTTTTTTTGAGCTACTTTTTATAATACGTAACAAGACCGCAGCAATTAATAATTTTCCCATTGGTCGGGCAAAAGTCAAGTAGCTGGCAACACCATAATCGACGCTAGTGTGCGTCTTTGCACATTGTTTTACACACACTTTCCTATTAAGTGGCCGCATTCTGGAAACTGATTTTTCTTCACAGCGCGGTATCTAGTCGAGCGCGCGAGACCAATTATTAATCTATGGATATAACGCATCAAAGTTTACGAGTGACGTCTCGTGACGTCACATATTGCGAAAAAGTGTAGCACGCTGTGACGTCACACGGAACTTTAACGCGCCATATCTTTACCATTCTTTGTTTAATTTTCAAAAGAAAAATACGTCTCCAACATTTTTTGATTATCTAACTGACGGACTAATTATATTTTTTTAGGAATCTAGCCTATTGTACTTCATTTAAATTTAAAGTAAATATAAGGTAAGTGACGCCATAAATCAGCCCTTCGACAAATCCTTTCAGCTTTCAACTGTGTCACACAATCAAGGGTGCTATTTTTAAATTGGCGACTCGAATAATTTTCGTTCGATATCGAACGATTTTCGTTCGTTAACGAAGGACTTTCGATCGATAACGAAGGATTTTTGATCGATAATGAAGGATTTTTGTTCGAGATAAATATGTCACACATTTAAAAAATAGGGCTTCTGTACATCTCACATCCTCTACTTCCGTTTGCATTAGAATCGGAAGGCCTACATTTGAAATTTATGACACACTAGCTGTTTCCCGCAGTTCCGCCTGCGTCAAAAAGTAGCCTATGTTTGACCCCGGGTCTTCAACTATATTCATACCAAATTTCACCAAAATCCGTTCGCGGTTTGGCCGTGAAAGCGTAACAGACAGATAGACAGCCCGACAGACAGTCTTTCGCACTTATAATATTAGTACTAATTGGTACTAATACATATATTACTTAAAATATATTCATGTCTCGTAAATATAAATCTTTAATCTGACTCATTGTAAACTTTATTTATTTATTTTATTTACTTTATTCATGTACACAATACAAATGCAAAGGTAAAAGGTAAAAAGGTAAATTATTGCAAATGCAGAAGTTAGTTTTTAGTTATACATATAATAAGTAATTCATTCACTTTAATATCGAGTACATGGTCAATCGGCTTTGGACACCCTGGTTAAATTGAAGTAAAAAATTAAACTTCCTAGCATTCACCGGCTATAAATATTGGGTACCAATCAATACCAACCTAACCGTGGCAAAAAATAGAACATTTTAAATTCCTATCAACAATTTTTTTTTATAAATTAGGTCTTCAATCTAACTGCTCCGCTTCTGAATCATTAGAAAACACCAAAATTCGAAATTCAAACGGAAATATAGCACTAAAAATGAATTAACTAAAATACACGACAAACAGTATGTGGTCGTAGTATATGCAATAGATTGAGATCAAACAATATATCCGTGGAAAATATTTGATGTCCTGGAGTGCTATTTATAAGATCTATGACTAACTCAAAACCGGTGAGTCGAATGATTTTTATTCGACATACAAGTTATATTTCTCAAAAACAGCTCCTTTACCTAAGGATTGTTTTAGTGACTTTTCTCTGTGTATAAATGCATTACTCAAATCCGGATTGCACTGATGAAAACTTGCTTCCACCCTGAGTTTTGCTTCCGTGTATTTTTTTTTTACAAAAAGTAGCCTATTTTTCCTATCCTATGTTCCGTTCAAAGTTCTATTTTTGAAACTTGTTACTCATTTATGTCGAATAAAAATCATTCGACCCACCAACTGGCGTAAATCACACTTTTGAAAATATTTTGATTTTGTTTAACCATTTTTGGGGAACGAATGGTGTAACTAGCCTTAATTTGTGTTATTTATCCAAAATTAGAAAATCGAATAAAAATAAATATCACAACAATAAATTCAAATATTTATTGTTAAAATGAAGATGTTAAAAAACAAATATAAAATTGCACTCTTGTACTTATAAGAAGTAATTAAATTGTATAAAACCGTGCAATGAGGTTTTAAGTCATCTTACAACATAATTTTCGGGAAATACTATTCAAATGTGTAAACTATCACATCTTAGGTAATGAATAAATAAGAAATCAGAATTTTTTGCGATAAATTATCAAATCAAATGGTTAATCTTATCTCCGTGTCTATACTACACCAATCATTATATTTACGTAAAAAATATTATGTGTACGGACACGGCGCGCCTGTGTGTGTGAAGGCTCTGTGAAGACGCAGGCAGGGCTGACAAATGCAGGCTTTTCGATGAATTTATTTTTTGAAGTCATTTAATTTTAATTTATTAAAAATTGAAAATAATCTATTTTTTTACTCTCTCTCTCTCTCTCTCTTCACCAGGGACCTTATCTTATCTTCTTGGGAACGGCCTTCGTTGCCCGTCTTCTCACCTCACCTATGAAAAAAAATGGGAGTAAGTATGAGAACAAGCTGTTTACGAAATATATTTTTAATTGTGTTTTTTCTAACAAACTTTCATAAAAGCAACAGTTATTTTTCTTAAAAAATCTAACCTTCATCATTTTTTAATAATATATCAGTAGTTTATGTTTGTCCCCGGGTATTGAATTCTACATCCATACCAAATTTCATTAAAAGCGATCCAACAAAGGATAAGCCGTGATAGTATAGACGTTAGTTGATTGAATTCGATTTGAAACTTAAGTTCTGATGGCCAACTAATTTTGAAAAATAAATTTTGAATAACGTGATGAAAAATACTATTTCATACACCAAGTATTAAGGTTTAAAAATATTTTAACAAAACTAAATAAGCATTTTTAATTTGTTGATGAAATAAAAAGGATATCAACCCTATAAAGCATCTGAGTGTGTGAGCGGGCTAGCAGCAGTCATCGCATTCTCACACACAGACACGTCCCGGCTCCGATGCCGAACGCTCGTGTCGTTGTCAAAACGGAACAAGAGCGTGTTTTACTTATTTTTGTCAAACGATCGCCATATTGTTTTATTGTCCCCATTAATATCATTAATTCGGAATATTAAACAGTTTATCACTGCGAATTATTTTTATATTCATCTCTTTGTGTCCATAAAAATGAGATTTTTTTTTCTAATGGTGACATGAGTTTTATTGACGTAGTTATGTACGCTAGATTAAATTGTACCAATTAAAATAGATTTGAAAACCGGTTCCGGTCGACGTTTGAATTTCAAAATCGAGCATTTTTTTTAATTGCACAAAATGAGTACTTGGTAATGCGCGTGTGTTGTGTGTCTAAAAATAATTTGTTGAAAAATAAAGTGGTCTGGTACGGAACTAACAGTGTTGTTTTAATTATAGTGCAATGTCTAAGCTGAATAGTTATAAATAATGCTCTATTTCTTATCCCATTGTTCACGTTAAATAATGTTTGTATTTCCGAGAGAAATGTACAGTATCAGTGTGTTTGTGAAATTAAAGTGATTACGTGGATATTTTAAGCCCTTGCCCTTTGGATTACATAAATTATGGATAAACCTACATACAAGGTAATTTTAATGCCCATTTTATTAATTCCTGTGCCAATAAATAATATAATTACCTAATTTAAAAAAAATCTGTTCGTATGCATGCGCAATGCAGAAATGTTTTAATATTTTTATGATTTAAATTTAGAACAAAATTCCTGCATGGGGTGATTCGCGGTAAAAAAAATTTAACTAATACCAACCTACCAATAAAGTGGCTTTGTAAGATGTGTTTGATGAGATCTGCATACATGTACGGAACCACTTTTTGCCACTTGATGTAAACGAGTCGTTGTACACTGTGACGTCACCTATTGTTCTACTTCACTGATCCTGCATTGTTGAGATTTCGAATCGCACATTATTATTTTTAAAAAATAAATACCTATTCTTAACTTTCTTTGTTTGGTGTCTTTGTAAATAATTACGTAGGTACTTTCTTAATTATTAAAAGTTAATCAAGAATTAGGTATTTATAAGCAGAAGATTATTTTAATATATCTTGCATAATAACAAAAGAAACTCTGAAAGTAAATAAAAATTATTAATTATTGTATTGAATGAACCCTACCAGTCTCGTTGCGCCATATCAGCAAAAGTTAGGGTTGCGACACACCTTGCAAAACATCGATATCGATATATTTTTTAAAGATATTAAACGTCGCTTATCGTTGTTCGTGACGTTTCGTAATAATTACGATGATAGTTACTTTGTTAATTATTGATGGAGTAATATTATTTACAAAAAAAAAACAAAATTGATTTGTAATGTTTAAATCTACGTCCAAAGGGGATTTTCGGTAGTTGTTTTTTTGATAATTAGCTTCGTTTTTGTTGAATTCTTTTTCTGTATTTTACTTTGGGTATATATTTGATTGTTATTAACTTAACTAAACACTGCAATTCATGTCATTTTATCGAAAGATGTTATCAAATCCAGCAAACTGCAGAGAAGAAAGAAAATAGATAGATAATAATTAAATATTTAAACATTCCTATAGATACTTTCCGTTTCCTAAAAAAATATAATAAGTCCGTCAGTTAGATAATCAAAAAATATTGCAGACGTATTTTTTCTTTTGAAAATTATACAAAGAATGGTAATGTAATGGCGAGTTAAAGTTCCGTGTGACGTCACAGTGTGCTACACTTTTTCGCAGTATTTATTTATTTATTTATTAAAACTTTATTGTTCCACAAAGGATATCCTTATAACAATTGGCGGACTTAATGCTAAGAGCATTCTACCAGTCAACCATTGGGAGAAACGGAAAGATAGTTTGGCGCAAAAAAGTTAAGGGGGAAAAAATGTATTACATAAAGAGCAAATTTTATCAAAAGCTTAAGTTATACACTACGTAAACATAATAAAACATACACAAATACTGTTTAATTTTAAATATATACCTATATATACATATACCTACACAAATACCAATGATGAAGTCAAGTCACATTGAGAAGTTTCATTAACTGGGCGAGTCCAAAATGTGCGCACGTGCCCGCTTTTTAAATAAAAATTTGTTAGGACTTTCCTTGATATCAGCAGGCAAAGTATGTGACGTCACGAGCCCCCACTCCTAAACTTTCATGATCTTTATAATTCATCGCTCAATTGACAAAATAAAAAAATACGTCACTAATACATTTTGATTCCCTAAATGGCGGACTAATTTAAATGATAGTCTTTTGACCCTAGTAACTAGCCTATTATTTTTGCGTTATGGTAGGAGCTAAACCGACATCGCTGTAAACGTAGAAAAATGGAGCTAGTCATATTAGTTTGTGTATTTTGTATTTTTAAGAACTGTTTTGTGTATTTAAGAAAATAAACTTAGGATCGTCTATGAACAGCAACAAAAGCAATTACGTAATCCAACAATCCGCAAGTCATACGAGTACATGAAAACAACTGAAAAGATGTCTAACGTGGATAGAAGCCAGGACAATCATATGCTTACGTATTTGGTCACACTTGCATCAATCAAACAACTTTTTTTAATTAACTATCTAAGTACCTGAAATCAGGCAGGCATATTATGGTTAGAAGACGTCAGCTACATAATAACAATGGCTTTCACGAAATTCTAATGCAATGTGATAAAATAACTACATTTTAATAGGAAACACGAAATGTCGATATTATGTAGCTCTGAAGCTTTAAAGACGTCTGCTAAGAACGGTTTTCCCGAAATTCCCACGGGAACGGGGAATTCGGTTTAATAGTTACCAGGATTACCCCATACAAACTCGCAAACATACAAACACTTCCTCTTTGACTTTAGCAATGATGTAAATATGAAATTTGTGTTTAAATTTGCATGTTGAAAATAGCTAAATATGCTTGTTCATAGTTTTATTTTACCATCTTAACCTTTTAAATTATTTATTGCATATAAAGTCTTTGAAAAGTACAAATGTTTTATAAAAATTGTGCACAATTTTCCCAAACCAGCGCCATTTTGAAACAATATGACTGCGTTAACTCAAGGGCCGTTTTAAAATAGCTGATCTAATTTCAGTTTATGCTGATTACGATGCGTTGGCGGTGCTTGGATCGGTTTTTAGAATTCCGCATACATAAATACCATTCAATAAGTATTATCTGTACATCCATACTTAATATTATAAATGCGAAAATCTGTCTGTCTGTCATGCTTTTACTGCCAAACCGCTTAACGGATTTTGATGAAAATTGGTATGAATATAGTTGAAGACCCGGGGTCAAACATAGGCTACTTTTTGACGCAGGCGGAGCTGCGGGACACAGCTAGTATTGAAAAAGTTACAAGTTTACAACTAACAAGAGCAAAAAATATCTTAAAAACCTTCGGTTAGATTTTTAATGTAGTTTTACACAATAAATGCTTTTTTATTTAAAGTAAAAATTGATGCTTTAGATAGAGAAACGTAATAAAATTCTTTTGTATGATTACATAATTAGTTTTCTAGGTAAAATACGTAATTAAGCTCCAGCGTATTCCGCTCGCATCCCGAGCTTGTTTATTTATTTATTTACGCATAGGCTCAATTTACCGCAAGTTGCTGTCGGACAAACTGTCAGAAAATTCTAGCAGAAGTTTTCTTGCAGGTGTAAATGCGGCCTTGCGTTGCCAACTTGACGAACTTACGTAGATCTACAATACAATACTAATAAGGAAATATTTGTCAAATTCAAGTAATTAACTAACCAAGTTTCATCGCAATAACAATTTCTTCCATGAAGATCTGCGTATTTTTTCAAAATATATAAATTACTTTAAATCCTTAATCTACGTTGTCTCTTCGAAACTGTGTTAATTCTACGTCACTGGGAAGTTTTCTTGAAGGTTGGCAACACTGCAGAATGTCATGGGGCATGGTATCGATACCTCCAAAATAACAGGCCAAAATCACATCACTAATTTGAGACAACCGATATTCAAAATAACTATGGATGATTCACTTACAAGAGGGATTATACAAAAAACGTCATAAAGTGTAAAAAAGTAACCTATTACTAACACCCGTATTCTTACACCTTCACTCAAACTCGACTCAACCTTACTCCACCTCATTGGTATGATTAGTCGTCACAAGCTCCCTTGACTTGAGATGATTTCTCATTGGAGGTGAGTATCGAACTGTCAAATATAAGGTTGGTCGAGAGGTACCTTGAGGCGTCCTTGAAATGAAATAAAGTGGATAAAAAACGGGTTTTTGCCACTTTTTGCCCAGGTATTTATTTTTTACTCTATTCCTTTGTAATTTTCAATTTTAGTGTGTAAAATTGTTATTATAACCTCATTGAAATTTGCTCAAGCAACCAACTAAGAATGTCGTTTTCAAGGAAAGTTCGAGGACTTCCTTAAGGCGCCCTCGAATGAGTCTGAACGAAGGACGTCCATAAGGTTATGTTTAAGAATACGGGGGTAAGACTCATTCGTCTAGCTGTATATCAGAAACAGAAGCTAAGAAATAACAGACGGACAACATGAGTGAAACTTTATGGGTTCCCCTTCTGAGGTATGGAACCTTAGAAATGATTATGTAAGTAAATAATTTTGCTTAAGGTAAAATTTGATGTTTACAATAGGTTTTAAATAATGTGTCAACATGTTTTACCCACAAGGGCATGCAAAAATGAGTATGTGGTATGTATGGTACGGATAACAATGCAATATACTTATCACGTTTTTAGTAATTATGGCGGCGGATTGAGCTGATACTTCCAACAAAGCATTCTCTTGAAGGGTGAGGATGGTCACCCATCTGTCTATCGGCCACTGGCGCCTGTACTTGCAACACGTGATCCAACAAGTCATCATCATCACTATCATTTCGAGTAGGTTACATTGTCAATCGAACATGTATACCCTGGTGTCAGAGTTGTGCGGAACCGCCCCTCTGCATCTGACGTGGTTCCTTTAACGACTACCAGATGGCAGCCGGGACCAACGGCTTGACGTTTCTTCCGAAGCACGGAAACATCTTTATTTTCAGACAATCAGGTGATTCAATCCTGCAATGTCCTAACTAAACTGGAAATCCATATCCATACTAATATTATAACTGCGAAAGTCTGACTGTCTGTCTGTTACGCTTTCACGGCTAAACCGCTGAACGGATTTTGATGAAATTTGGTATGAATATAGTTGAAGACCCGGGGTCAAACATAGGCTACTTTTTGATGCAGGCGGACCCGCGGGAAACAGCTTACTAGCTGTTTATTACTAAATAAAGTGTGCTTCCCGTGGGAATCGAACCCGCGACCTCAAAAACTGGCAGTAAAATCACATCTTATTGTCAATGGCATATTTATTTTTTCCTTGGATTTATGTTTTCCTTATTGTCATTGTCATAAAGCAATGTGAGTACAGGAGTGCTATTTTTGAAAAGTATGACACACGCAAAATCGGCGAGTTTAATGACTTTCGATCGATATCGAATAATTTTCATTCGTCATAATCGGTGATTGACATGAGATTATGATGAATGAAAATCATGCGATTCACCTATTTTACCGGGACAATCTTTTGAGAAATAGCAATCCAGAGCCCAAGGTGCGCTTTGATCATGGTCCTAGATTCGGCGGTACTGGTCATTTTAATGGAGTAACTGCCGGCTGACCTCGCCTAGCGACGAATTTTTGACAAAACCCAAAAATATGATAAATAAAATTTTCTTGTTATTAAATCCATTAAAGCCATCGGTGCTTCGATCGGTTATAAGGGCAACTTCACATGAACATCGTTTTTTTTTTATTTACCAAGAATTGACGAGATTAGCATTTTTTTATTACTTCTGTGTTAAATACAAAATTATAGTTTTAAAGTAGCAATGGACAGCCTTGCAAACAGCGATGAAAACAGTATTTTTAAGAAATACTAGCTGACCCCGGCAAACTTCGTACCGCCTCCGAATATGTTCACCTTTTAAAACTTCCCTGGACTTCCACAAATAATTCAAAATCAAAAATAGTGAAATCGGTCCAGCCGTTCTCGAGTTTTAGCGAGACTAAAGAACAGCAATTGATTTTTGTATATAAGATATAGATAAATAATGGTCTTAAGTCTTAAACAAGGTAAAAAATATAGCTATAATTCGATTTTAAGGTTCCGTATCCAAAGGGTAAAACGCACCCTATTACTTTGACTTCGCTGACCGTCCGTCTGTCTGTGACCACGTATCTTATGAACAGTGATAGTTAGACAGTATTTTTTTTAACAGATGATTTTAATAGCTCCAGCCCTCGACAGTAATCTTCTATTCTTTACATAGTTGAAAAAAAAATGTAATGCGCCGCCTTGCAAATAGTAAGGTGATTAAAAAATTTCATAATGTTTTCTTATGTTTTCGCGATTGTTATTCATTAAATTAAACTATTTTAATACGGTTTTATCGCGTTTATTACTTATTTATTTACACCTGACGTTTCAAACACTTTACAGCGTTCATGGTCGCAGGCAGACTAAGTTAACATTTGTCTTTGATGTCATAAGATTACAAAACTACCGCCTGAAATTTTTATTGGGAACTATTCCAATTCACGCAGTATTGGCTCACAGTATCTAAGGGTCTTGCAGTCTGCTTCCGAGTTTGCGATTTTATTTAGTTAATGTCTGGGTCCCAAGCTGGCGGTACCTGCCATCCATCCTCTCTATTGAAATTAGGATGTTTTTTAATTTCAATAGCTTCACGTAACATCCTTGGAATGAATCTGTTTTCCTTTGCAAGGACTTGAGGATTATCAAAACGCATATAGTGGTTGGGTTTGTTGTTTGTTGGGTTTCAGGTGTAAATAAATAAGTAATAAACGCGATAAAACCGTATTAAAATAGTTTAATTTAATAAGAAATTTCATACAAAATCTTACGCAAATGTGTAAATAAAATAAAAGTGGAGGCATCTTATTGCAAACTTGGTACAGCAAGACATTCACATGAACGCCTCCTTATACTGCAGCTGTCCCTCTCGCACGGTGCTGTCTCTGTCTTCGCCGGGGGCTGTTTCAATTTTATACTTATTGATTCAGAGGTCGTACGTTTGATCGTAGCGTCAGCATAAAAATATAATGTTTTCTTTTTTAATTATTTATGATTTGCATTTGTGTCTTCATTAATCACGTGATGTTTTTGTACTTTTTAGGGTTCCGTAGCTAGAAAGGAAAAAACGCAACCTTTATAGGATCATTTTGTTGTCTGTCCATCTGTCTGCCTAGGCCCTTTTTCTCAGAAACACGTGGAGGTATCAAGCTGGAATTTATAGCAAATACTCAGGTCTACTGTCCCTTGGAGCTGTGAAAAAATCGAACTTCGAAGTCAACGCAATCAAAACATACAGCCGTTTATGCAGCAAATTTTCGCAAATTTTCGAAACTTGCAAGGGAATCAAAACCTACAGGGTACTTCCCGTGACCTTAGAAACTTGAAATTTGGTACGAAGCAACGTCTTATAGCATAGATAAAAGAAAAAATGCGAAAACCGTAAATTTTTAGTAACATCAAATAATTAAAATATTTTTAATAATTTAAAATTTACTACCCCTTTCCTTGTGAACGCATAGAGGTATTAAATTAAATTCATATCAAATATTCAGGTATATAACAACTTAACAACGCATTATTACTATATAACAACGCAATCGTAACTAATAACAGCAATTTAAGCTGCATATTTTCAAACTCGCAACTACTCGCAATTGGGAACGTCATCCAACGCCTCACATCGAGGCAACGAACCAAAAATACTAGCAGCAGTTCCACTATGTCTATAGTTGGAAAAATAATTTTCAACTATTTTTAATTTAAAATGTAAAAATAACACTTCAATAACATTTTATACAAAACTAAAATTAAATTTTTAATTTATAAATTAAAAGTTTAGAAAAAGATAGTGCTGTTAAATAAGCTTGACATGCTGTCGGTACCCGTTAAGGAAATACGAGATTGCATTGTAACGGTAATTAAAGTGCGATTTTTTTAAAAAAAACATTAAAAAACGTTCGATTTACGTAAGTAATGAGGTTTATTTAATTGGAGACTAAACTTCGCACACTGCTCCACTCGCAAGAAATTCTTTCTATTAATATTACTAGCAAGCGGCCCCCCCAGCTTCAAATAGGTTAAAAAAACAGCCACGCAATGCGTGGGTTCAGTTACGTAAGTCTATTCACAACTATAAAAATTAATTCAAATATTTTAATTTAATCAGTAACAATCGCGAACACATAAGAGATTTAAAATTTTGCTGTCTGGAAAAAATATGATATTCCTTTCCACATTTTTTTAACAGTGTAAAATGTTAAAAAGAGAGCGCTCGTTATTTCATTGAGGGCCCTCTTGCGTGCGAGAACTGCACAAGAGCCATGTATGTGGACCCCTTTCTTTGACTTTTTTGAGATATTTAATTGATTCAAGCGTTACTTTGCGGAAATTAAAGTTAGTTACTAGCATTTAACAAATTATTTTGCCTGCTTCCGCAGTTAGTTCATGCAAACTATTGCCGGCCGGCAGCCACTACTATTAATCCCAGGTGTGGTTAAAGATGATCTACCTGGGTATAGCCGGAAATGGATTAAAAAAATTATTCTGATTTTAAAATCAAATTTTTTTGCTGACGGTACGCGGTGGAAACGTCCATATCCGATGCACGGATTGTCTAACTTGCACACGCTACAAGATTTCACAATTTATAAATGTATATTAGCCGGACATATACATTATTTATATGATATACATATATTGGAATTGCTTGCGGTTTTACCCAGAATAGGTTTTTAAATTATAAGAAGTTGAAGACCTTTGCCCAGTATTGGGACAATATGGATAAATTAAAAAAAAAAAACATATACCTAATATATAGCTATATATTTTTAATACCCACATGACGATATCTGTTTAACCCAAAGGTTGACTGTTAGATAATGCTTTTAGCATTCAGTTCGTCTATTGTGCTATACAACTGTATTATGTACAATAAAGTTTACATAAATAAATAAATATATTGTAACAAAATTGTGCTAATGGTAACATTAGCACAATTTTGTTACAATATATTTATTTTTTTAATTCTTGAGAGAGAATGATACAAAATATCAGGTATTAAAATGGCCGTTCTTTTTTCACTTTACCGTATTTTTTTACAATAGGCTAGATTACAGGGTCAAAAGACTATTAATAAAATTAGACCGTCATTTAAAGAATCAAAATAGATTAGTTACGTATTTTTTCTTTTGTCAATTGGGCGATAAATTAAAAGATGTAACGCATCAAAGTTTAGGAGCTCGTGTGACGTCACGATATTGCGAAAAAAGTGTAGCACACTGTGTCGTCACACGGAACCTTAACGCGCCATATCTATACCATTCTTTGTTTAATTTTCAAAAGAAAAAATACGTCTCCAATATTGTTTGATTATCTAACTGTCGGGCTAATTATATTTTTTAGGAAACTAGCCTATTCGTTATTGCACAAAAATATTACAAATTTAATTTTATGAATAAAATCTTACTCATTATCATCATTTCGTGTAGGTTACATTGACAATTGACCATGTACACCCTGGTGTCAGAGTTGTTCGGAATATAATTTTTATTGCTAGGATTTTTTTGGTAGAAATCTAATTGCTGATTGTCTTTTTTCACAGTTGGTGGGTGCACCATGTGGCCAGCACGGGCAGTACACGTTCTACAAGGCCTTAAGGCTGTGCGGCTCCATGGAGAAGATAGTCGCGATCGGAGACTTTTTCTTCGTGAGGATCTGGCAGGATTCCGAGCTGGTCTCCATTGGTGAGTCACCTTCATTTTATCGGTTGCGTCCTCAGCTGATTCCTCCGGAGCCCAGGGTCAGAAAGACAGAAAATAATTTACTTTAGAAACACAGAAAAGTTTGTTATTATTTATTTATTTACAGCTACTGACTACACTTACAGTTTCCCAAAATGTCTAGTGAGTCAAATAATAATATAATAATTAGTATAGTTTTATTTAATCCTAATATTAATTTTACATTACAAAGATTAAATGAATTGAAAACACACAAGAAAAAGAATCATAGAAAAAAAAGTAGTCATGTTCCCAAAAAAGCTTTGTATTGTCTCCACTTCGCCTGGTCTTCGGCAACCTTGGCACTCATTCATTCATATCGAGTTACATGGTCAATCGATCCTATGTGTTCCATGGTGTCTAACGTAATTCGGAACCTCCTTTCGGCCTCTAACATTGGCTGTTTTGACGACCACCTACCTAATGACAGCCCGGGCCCGGACCAACGGCTTAGAAAAAGCGGGAATGTCAATAATCATCATTCATTCGACTCGCCGATTTTGATGTCGAACATTTAACAAACGATAATTCTTAGGTATATTCCAGACAAAAATGTTCACGCCTCCGTTCTTTGTAAGTTTTGGCATTGTTCAAATAATTACAATTTTAAATGAGGCATAGAGAAATGACAGACAAGAAGTACACCGTTATTTTGAAATTACTTTCAAATAAAACAGTATTTTAGGGTTCCGTAGACTTAAATTGATTATATCCTAGAGTTCGCCATTGTATATTATACTAAATTAACATTTTTTTTACTGTGTGTTCTTTTATGTACAATAAAAAATTCGAAGATACTGCAGACTTGAATCATCTGATTGTATGATAGTTACTAAAGATGATTCCGTGCTTCGTAAGCATGGAGCAATTACTAAGAGGAGATGCCGTTTGAATGAAATGGCGCAGTGATGTGATCATTGGCGCCTCGCCGACACAAAAGTGGGCGGAGCTTGTCATTGCTCGTGCTCCATGGTTGAAGCCACGGCCGAAACCAAGCACCCCGCACGTCTGCCTTTCGCCCCGTGTAGCTGAACAAATACTTTCTTACAAAACGCTTATTACGGCATCTCCTCTTTGTAATTGTAATCCATGTTTGTAAGGCACGTTAAGTTATTGGTCTGGGCAGTGACTGAGCTGCCATCTGGTGGCATACTATGATCTCTTACAATACGGGATATTGCGCCATCTCGCTTACTTACTCGCATTTGCATTAATTTACAGACCAACAACAATTGAAAGACCATAGTAACCTGGTAATCGTTAAAGGAACCACGCTAGAAGTTCATTTTTAGGTGCCGAAGTACTCTGACACCAGGGTGTACACCATGAAAGCGTTTAATGATGCCTCAAGTAGCTACAAATGACTATGGGTAAGAAGGTTACCCATAGCCCATAGAACTATCGATGGTACTGCTCGCAGTAACAATGGTAGACCGTAGTTAGCGTTGCCAGGCGTCCGGACAAAGCCGGACATACTTAGGATTTTTGATTGCGTGTCCGGCCAAAATAAACGGTGTCCAGCTTGTCAGGCTTTTGTTAGGCTTTTTACATTTTATATAATTTAACAAGATTTATGGTAATAATCAGAAAAACTGTAAATACTGAGACACAAAATCCTCAATAATGTAGGGTGTTCGGCCAAACTGGCTGGTCTGTCCGGCTATTAGGTTTGGCGACCCGGCAACCCTAACCGTAGTATTACCATGTAATTATTTATAGCACTAACGTACAGAACCACTGACACCTTTCCAGATACCGCACCTCACCTCAGATTTAGGTTAAAATTATGAGCTAAGCAATGCAAGGATGTCGGTTCAGCCAGATACGATAAATAACTAGCCTTACGAGTAACACACACATTGTCGCGCGTGCGTATGCGACCGAATCGTAGTAGTAGTAGTAATAGGTATCACGCTCGCCGCTGTTGTACGGAGTATTTGAGGTGTTTTACTATGTTGTTTGGTAGTTACGTTGGTGATTTTACATTATTCCTGGTCCTATGGAGGGTTATGTTGGGTTATGTTTTTTTATGTATGTATAATTGTTTGGCACGCTCTGCAGCCTGAACGGCTCGATGGATTTTAGCTTGAGAGGTTTCGTTAGATTCGTATTTACTGTGAGAGTGACACTGGGTATATCAAAATAAAAGTTAACAAAATTTCGTAAAGTTTTGGGTTATTTTCATTTTTAAATTACACTGAAACTGTTTTTACATTTAAATTACCGTTATCTTGTAAAGTTAATGGTGGTATTTATTTATTTAACATTTTCCAAAAATTTATAAAAAAAATTAACATAAGATGCATTTCACAAAACCACTGAGGTTTGTTTAGAAATAGCAGGTACATTTAAATCAAGCTAATTTAAAATGTATGATACTAATACAAGAAAAATGAAGTAAATCCTAACAGTGAGCCGGGCAATCAATCTCGATAAGAACCACAGAGATGAAGCTGCAGACAACAGCTAGTTCCACTGAATGCTCATTTCATTCCTATCTAAGGCCCATACATAAGTAGGTAGGTTTAGGCATGCATGTCCAACAATAGCTGATTTTCCAAAATTCTTATGAAATCGAGGAATGAAGCTCCACTTATTAAAGAGCAAAATCGATGTTGTCGGTACTAACGCTCTTTCTCCTTCCAGGTGAACTGCAGCTTCTATGGACGGACCGAGTGTCAGACCAGACCCTGGTCAGCCTCCGGTTGTACTTCCTTCCTGAGAACACGCCAGACGGCCGCAGTACCCATGGAGAGGTAGGTGGCTTTTTAACAGACTTCTGAAGCCCTTTTCTTAAAAGTTTGACGCGCGAAAATTCGCCGAGTCGAATTATTTATGGTAGAAAACAAAAAAAAAATGTTCGATATCGACTCACCGATTTTGGATGAGTCACACTTTTCAAAAATAGCTGTCCTGAAATGGAGAATATGATAAAGTTTATTTTGCATACGCCTGTGCGTTTATTAATGCAGTAAAAAAGAAGAAAAAAATTAGTAATTAAATAAAGCCCGTGTGGTATTTAGCAAGAATGCTGGCAGCACTTCCCCGTTTGAATAGCAATGCTTATCCGTTGGGCGAAATAGCAGTCTTTGTGTTAGGTACAGGAAAATATAATCCAAAAATATAATTTTATTTTCAAAATAGGACCAGAATCAGCATAAACAATTGAAATGAAGGAGGTTCTCGATTCGACCGAAAAAGCCTTGATTGTAATATCTTTACTTTTTTATGGTTCCGTACCCAAGGGTAAATCGGGACCCCGTTATCGGTTCCGCTGTCCGACCGTTTATCCATCTGTGACCAGGTCTCATGAACAGATGATGTATTTATTTCTGTTGCCACAGAAACAGAATAAAATAAATATTTAAGGGGCCTGCCACGCAAAAGCTGTACGTGTTCCTTATTAAGATCTCATGTTTACCCTATTTTATGCGGATAAATTATTTTGAATTTGAATTTTTTTGAACGCACCTGATTTTTTTTGCGGTTTTTTTACATAACGGAACCCTTCTTCTGCGAGGCCGACTCGCACTTGACCGATTTTGTTTTACAAAAATTACACAACTTAAAGGTACATTCAAGTACAAATTCTATGACGCCTGACACCATCGATGTAAAGCGATGCCTAAAATAATCTATACATATAAATAAAATTGGAGTGTCTGTTTGTAATATTGAAATAACCGTTTTGTACTACATGCATATGAATATATATACGGTACATACACCAAAATAACATTTTTTATTATTTTTGTCTGCCTGTCTGTCTGTCTGTTTGTTCCGGCTAATTTCTGAAATGGCTGGACCGATTTTGACGGGACTTTTATTGGCAGGTAGCTGATGTAATAAGGAGTAACTTAGGCTAAGTTTATTTTAGAAAAAATATTTTATATTAGAAAAATAAAGTAAAAAAACTAAAAAATTTTAAAAATCGACTGTTAGGCGGAACGAAGTTCGCCGGGTCAGCTAGTGTAATGTAAAAATACAAAGTCGAGTTGACACCATTTAAAACTTAAGGTCTAATTTACAAGTACCCAGCGCTGGCATTCCAGTAGCTTTCATGGGTACGAAATTTTCCCTCACATACAAACAATTTCTTGTCAATGTGCGCGTCTACGTAAACAAATTAATTCATTTCATGCAGGTTACATGGTCAACGAATTAGCTACTGGATTGCCAGCACTGGATCTGTGTAAAGACCATAAGAATGGCTAAATAAAATCGAAATGTTTTTTTTTTCTTCCAAATATGCTGTATTCAAATTTCGAACGCACCGTTACGATTGAAAACTAAGTATTTCGAAACGTAATCTATTAACCAAATCATTTAAAACGTTGTGCGGAAACCTCAAAAATTGTGAGTGCATGCCGTCTCGCTCGCTCGCGCTGCAGTTTGATGCGCCATCTCCCTCTAATCCCTATTTGGTAACACCAACTATTTCATGGATGAAATTACGACCGAAGTGATGTGCCAATTTATAGGAGTATAGCGACTTTGTTTCCGTAAGCGGGAAGCAAGACATCCGCGCCATTTAACGTAAGGCATTTTTTTGCAAAAACGTTCCATAACGTCCATTAAGTAACATAACTCATTACAATAGGCTAGTTTCCTAAAAAAAAATATAATTAGTCCGTCAGTTAGATAATCAAAAAATATTGAAGACTTATTTTTTTCTTTTGAAAATTAAACTAAGAATGGTTAATATATGGCGCGTTAAAGTTCCGTGTGACGTCACTGTGCTACACTTTTTCGCAATATGTGACGTTACGAGCCCCACTCTTAAACTTTGATGCGTTATATCTTTATAATTCATCGCTAAATTGACAAAAGAAAAAATACGTCACTAATATATTTTTATTCCCTAAATGACGGACTAATTTTAATGATAGTCTTTTGACCCTGGAAACTAGTCTATTGTATTTTTACAACATTTTTACAAGTTTATATAAATAAATGAAACGTTTTTTTTTTGGGAAATACCTGATTACGTAATTCATGGCTATGTTGGTTATGTTTTGTGTATTTCTCAAAAATTAATTTATTTTAACATCTTAGCAAGTTACCTTCCGTGATTTCACCCACAATTCAGTTCTACTTTCTAAAATGTGCACATAGCCACTTTTAGAAGTAAACGTTTGTCTACAAAAAAAAAAAAATGTTTATCAATAAACTTGTACCATACACCAACGCCTATCTTCTGGCCGTACATGCAAAAGTGAACTTTAGTACTGCGGCATAACCGCGCGATTCCTTTGCCGCCCGTCAAGTGTAATTTTGTAGAACGCTATGGGATTTTCGTAGCGCGCTGCCCCGAGCTTGGTCCTTGGTCTTTATTTATTTGAATTTAGAATTAGGATTTAAAATGTTTTAAACTGTAAATTTGAATTTTGATATTTTTGGCTGGTTTGGAATACTTTATTGTTTTTTTTTGAGATTAGATTCAAAATACACAATTCAAATATTACATACGTAAGTGTACAATAACAATATCTTAACGGATTTATTTATTGCTAAGCAATCTCTTACAGCCAACTTATTCTGATAAAAAAATCTAATAAAGACCTACATACTTCTGTCATTTTCAAAGGTATAAAATGTCATGTACGTAATGTTTTGAAAGTAATAAAATATTGCCCGTCGACAGTTATCTAAAGCACACACACGCAGTTAACAAATACAACACAAGAAACTGAATAAATAAATTCCTACTACAAAAAGAAACTTGTACTACCGCAACGCGCGACGATAACGGGACTGTACGATTTGTAAAAATCAGTTTATGTTTTAATTAGTTTTAGGTTTTTGTTAGTATAGTTTTATTTTAATCGTAATATTAATTTTACATTATAAAGATTAAAAAGGAATAATAAAAAGAAAAACTAGCCTTTTTTCCGCAGGTCCGCCTGCCTCAAAAAGTAGCCTATGTTTGACCCCCGGGTCTTTAACTATATTCACACTAAACTTCATGAAAATCCGTTCAGCGGTTTGGCCGTGAAAGTGTAACAGACAGACAGACAGACATTTATAATATTAGTTAGGATAATGTATGTAATAATAATAATAACAAGTATCAAGACGGTGCAGTCGCGCGCACAATACATTCACTGCGACGCGCCATGTGACGACTCTAGAACAAAAATTGCTATGGAGTCGATTTCTATTAATATTTTGTTACGTTTTAATAATTTTTCTTCATTATATTTACTTAAAACTGTATGTATTTACTTTAAATTGTATGTGTTGAACGATATTGAACTTTGTGCTTATTATTTTATTTATTTGATAACATTATTATGATGAAAAGGGTGGAGCGGAATAAGAAGAGGTGGTGCGGATATTTTATCTATAGTTTCGGTTTTTTCGGATTCATTCTGTTTGTCTTGCTCTGCCTTTTGATTGTAAGGATCTCCACTTCATTCTCTCCTGCCGTAATTATTTGAGGCTGATTTTTTTTTTTTTTTATAAACAAATGTTTTTTCAGTTTTTGTGTTTATGATAAAAACACGTAGGTAGGTCTTCTCACACATTATCCATATTCAAATCTATAAAAAATAATAAACATTTGTCAAAACATGTTTACGTCTCTTCCTGTTACGTCAAAAATAGATAAGAAAAAAGGGACTAAACGTAGTTAAAATAGCCCTAACTTTTGTGATTTTTTTAAGAATGTGGCGGAATGGAATAACTTCTATTGTAAAGACATCAATACGTGCTGTTTCATTATGCTTTCCCTCTTCCTCGTATATTTATTTACATAGGATTATACAGATAGACTTTATAAAAAAAAATCATTCATAGCTGGAGTTTATAGCACTAAAGAACATTCTATGTATTTTTAATTTTTACCTAACTGACCTGGAACTTCGGCGACTGAGCTATTTGTTTATCTTATCTTCGGTTCACTGAGTACATACTGATAACGAGTGTAACGTCGCGTGGGCAAGTGTTTACGCGGTGTTAATGATAATACAACATTTGTTGTAATCATGTATGGATTACAAATTCGGTAATACTCAGATTTAATAATCTTTAAGATGCCAACATCTATATTACATCATTTTATATCTATTTTTGGGTAACTTGCCTCGCAGGGTTGAGCTGGAATCTCTTTTATTTGTAGTTTTTAAAGTTTTATTTGTCTATTACCTTTGTGTGACGTGTTTTCTTGGTACTTGTTTCCTACAATAAAGATTCTTTCACATCTATTTTTCGCCAAAGCTCACCAAGAAAAATTGAGCGGTTTCTTGTTCTTTCTCTTCTCTACCACTTTGCATTGTCTTCAGCATTCTTTGTAGTGAGCAGTTGCACGTATATCATCCCGATATAAAGAGCCAACTCTAAAGTTGCTTGCCCTTATACTCCTCCGATGTTAGTATGTCTGTACAAATACAAATACAAAATATCTTTATTGTGAAACACAAGTAGTTTACAAGGTTATACAGTTTTCTTTTTGGTATCACTGTGCTTTGCCCAATTTAGACGTACAATATATTTTAAATTAATAAAAAATGCCAATTTTATATATTTTTAAATAATTAATAACAATTAAAATATTAAAACAATTGAATATATTAGGTAATATTAGGTAGATAAAATACCTAGAAGTAACTATATTAAATTACATGATTGTTAACTTATCTGTACTTTTAATAGTTATACCTACTTGAAATAACTTACATGAGTCGTTCCCAGCGTATATGTCCGTTCTGATAAGTGATTCCTAAATTTATACATTAATGTCAGATTGAGGTGAAATAAATCAGTCTTTTTAAGACTTACTTTGTGGTTTAGGGTTTTATCTTTCATCCTAACTACTACATACAGGTCGTGAACAGAGCCTTAAACTTGTTGAAAATATGTAACGTTATATACATTTATATATAAGTATCTTAGTATTATATTTTAGGGATTTACTAAGTTTTTATTTCATCATCAAAATATGTACTGTTATCAAAATTATATACATCACTAAACGTTTATAGTATCTTTATATAGTATCTTTTTTTTTCTATTTAAACTTTGTCCAATAGATTAATCACAAAACTAGTTTCATTGTTCAATCCTCGTCATTCGATGAATGAATGAATTTTATTTGCAAATGTGTAATGTAGAAAAAATGTTGGCTGAATACAATATGACATTATCCTATTCAACTATGACCTTCGTGGCGTAATGGTTAACCGCTAATCTGGAGGTTCTGAGTTCGATTTCAAGTCATGACGAGTTTGAAAATGACCGCCTTCAAATTGTGCTGGGACCTAGAACTAGTGTTAAACTAGTTTGAGTTATAGTATCCTAAACACAAGTCATGTTAAGTCTCGAACTTACTTTTGCGCTAGCTTAATCTGTTATTTGTTCCTGTATATTTATTAAAAAAAATAAAATCCAACAATCAAGCTTCCCACGGTTTTTTTTATGAAGTAACTTAACTTACAGCTAAGTTAGAGAAAATGTGTTAAATACATTTCAGGACATCCTATCAAGGATAAGTCCGCCTCTTGTTGTGTTCTATTTTGTTGTACGAGTAAAAATGTTCTTTCTGTACAATAAAGTTTTTACATACAAACATACATTTCGATTTTAACCGGAATTCCGTGCCCACAAGACAAAGAAAAATGTTTTGAAGTGTAACGCTGCTCCACAGAGTTTCAGTTTACCAATTATTTACCGGCGAAGCGGCGCCCGTGCAGGGTTGCCAGCGTAGAGTTTTTTTTTAATGGTGCCAACATTTGAATATTATATTATTTGTTATCTATATTTGTATTTCGTAATATTTACCGATCAATGACTAATCGTGTTCGTTGATACCGGTTGGCGTCGATAGATGGCAGTTGTTAGGCTGTTTCTTATTTGTAAATTGACGTTTTGAAGAAAATGCTGCAGTGGAGTTTGTGGCGCCGCTTCTTCTCCACTTGCGCTTCGGAAGTGGCGGTAAACTTAATATAAGTAAATTGACGTCAATAAGTGATATTTTTATCCTATATTTTGAAAATAAAAGATTTCATTTGTGTCATATGTCTTTAGGTAGCCTGAAACATCAGGTTGGCCACTGGATCATGTTCCTATTTGTCTGGGTTCCGTGTAACAAACGTCACGAAGATCAGACGGCAATGGTTTCATTTTTAAAACCAGTGCTACTAAATTTGGGGCCATGATTAAAAGCGCACCTGGGCTCTGAATTGCATATAAATAAGCTGAGCAACTGGGAAAGACGCTGGGAGAAAATATCAGTATGTATTTGTTGGACCAACAAAAGCCAAAACATTGATTTTTTTTGTACGTATTAAAGTGGCAAAATGTGTTTGTTTGTACGCTTATATCTTCAAAACTACTGGTTGGATTTGAATAATCATTTCTTCGTTTCATAGCCTAGTTCTCGGGGAATATTATAGTACATACACACATCAAGCGGGTAAAACCGCGGGAAACAGATAGTAGATATATAAATCGTTATAGAAGCATTACTAGCTTGGTTTTTGTATTTGCTCCGTGAATTGAGTAGTGAAAGTGTAACAGACATACAAACATTTCGTTATTTATAATTAGGATGTTGGTGACCCTATGTGTAGATTATAGTCATTGTGTGAATAAGGTTAAATTAAGTCTGTCTGTTCGTGCATAACGTGGAAACTGACTTTTTAACCTCCAACACAAAAAATAGGTTTTTGTTTGAGTTTCAAATAAATAATTAATTATATGATAATAATAATAGTCTAATTGTTGTTAGTACGAACGGATTAATAGCGAAGAGTCTCGACCGTCATCTAGAGAGACTCTCGCTTGGCAGTTGGGTCAAGGCACAGATGCAGAAGGCAGTACTTCTGAACACGGCCCGCATTGTGAGGAGACTCCCCACTCTGGAGCCCTGACCACCGGCAGCTTGGGTCTAACTCCGCTGCCGATGGGTGTTTGTACATATTTAAAAGTTGTTTTTTTTTTTTTTTTAAAAACATGTGATATTCAAAAATGTACAAAATAAACTGAGTATAAATAAAGGAAATTTTAGTCTGAAATACCTCATAATGAGAAAATAGGAATGTTATTTATGATATTTTAAACCTTTATTAACTAAAATGGTACTAAAGCATTCTCTAACAGTCAACCTTTAGGGAAAATAATAAATAGTAACAAAAACAACCTAATTTGTAAATATCAGTACTAATAAATAAACTACACACAAATCCATACTAATATTATAAATGCGAAAGTCTGTCTGTCTGTTACGCTTTCGCGGCCAAACCGCTGAACGGATTTTGATGAAATTTGGTATAAATATAGTTGAAGACTCGGGGTCAAACTTAGGCTACTTTTTGACGCAAGCGGAGTTGCGGGGAAAAGCTAGTATTAAATAAATGAATATAATAACTACATATACAACTACTATTGCAACTACATTTAATATAAAAATATATGAATAATTGATAAATGAAAATGACATCTAATCTTACTCTGTCCCATTCCTCCTTCTTCAAAGTCGGTAATAATTAAAACAGCTGTTACGTATGGACTTAACAGCAACCTTCGATTATACACATACAACACATACATACATTCCGTAGCACGCCACAATGGCATGTTTTTAATACTTAATGACATCACTGTACTTGAGAAATTAGTTAGCTTAAGTAATTCTTTTTATACAATTAAGTGGGCAAAAAGGCATACGGCCCGCCTGATGGTAAGTGGTCACCGTAGCCCATGGACACCCGCAACACCAGGCCCTTTTTGAAAGACCCCATTTTTTTTTATACAACTAAGTAGGCAAGCAGGCGTACGGCCCACCTGATGGTAACAACGGCAAGGACCTTTCGGCCTCTGACGTAGTTGCTTTTGTTTTTTTTTTTATTATTTATTCATAATACACATTGTTCTTAAGGATTTCAGTTATACATTTTATAAACTATTTGTATTTATAAAATAAAAAAACTCGCTCCACAGCTTACTAAATTATACAAAAATAATGAAACCTCTTTTTTCGAACTAGGGCTTATCCATACTAATATTGTAAATGCGAAAGTCTGTCTGTCTGTCTGATACGCTTTCACGGCCAAACCGCTGAACGAATTTTGATGAAATTTGTCGGAGCTGCGGGAAACAGTTAGTTTTTTTATAAAAAGTGTAATAAAGATTAAAATAAACTAGGTTAAATTTTTTTTTTTTGCTTGCTACAAATCGTACTTACTTAACAAATAGAAAGCGCCTGGCGACCCATGTCGCTTTCCGATATGGAGAGCAGTAGCTTGGCTAGGTTTAAATCCCCACCAAAAACAAGGGGTGTTATTTTTTTTCTGAACTTTATTCCATAAATTAAAAAAAAAGTATTTTGTGCGAATGGTGTACTTAAAATCAAGTGGACATTATAATAATAATCAAATCGCAAAAGCTCTCTGAATTTGATACTGGCGGCTTCCCCCAGACCTATAAAAGCCTTCCTCAATAAATAGGCTATCCAACACTGAAAGAATTTTTCTAATCGGACCAGTAGTTCCTGAGATTATCGCGTTCAAACAAACAAACACACTCTTCAGCTTTATAATATTATAGAGTACAGATTAATATTAGCTAGCTAGCTGTTTCCCGCAGCTCCGCCTGCGTCAAAAAGTAGCCTATGTTAGACCCCGGGGCTTCAACTATGTTCAAACCAAATCTCAAAACAATCCGTTCAGCGGTGTGGCCGTGAAAGCAACAGACAGATAGACAGACAGACTTTCGCATTTATAATATTAGTATGGATTATTAAAGTATATCGTACTAGCTGTTTCCCGCAGGTCCACCTGCGGTATATAGCCTATGTTACTCAGGGTGAATATAGCTTTCCAATGGTGAAAGAATTTTTGAAATCGGTACAGTAGTTTTTGAGTTTATTCATTACAAACATACACACAAAACTACAAATCTTTCCTCTTTATAATATTAATAGCGTAGATGTAGATGAGCGAAATCGGTTTAATATGGATAATAAGCACAATTATAAAATAAAATAGCATATTTTGACAATAAATAAAAAAAAAACATAAAACAACAGATGTATCGAATGAAAAATGCAGCATTTTGCCCATACCCATAGCGTGATTTTTGTTTTACTCATCACTGTTGCATTACAAAGAATTATGTATTCGTGTCAAGGTTTTGTATTCAAAGCAGAAACGTCCACTTAATTTGTATGTTTGTTTGTTTTACATATCTTAAGGGCTAAGCAGGTATCGAAACCGAAATACCATCACGCCTTTTTCCCGTAGGGGTAGGCAGAGACTACGGATTTCCATTTGCTACGATCCTTACAGACTTCCCTCGCTTCTTCTACGCTCATCACTCTCGTCATACACGCTCGTCGATTACGGGTACTCCTGACATCTCCCTTTATTAATATGTCTGCGATTTGGTCGCAGTATGTTCTCCGAGGCCGGCCCTTACAGACTATACAGTTATATCGAAACCGAAACCTAGTCTTTGACCGGGGTAAAAGAAAAAACTTTCCGATAATAGCCAAATAAACGAATTCACATGTTTGTCAACATTTTTCACAATGTTTCATTGTGGTTGTAAAAGAATATAGATCGATTTAGAAATGAGCTGGTTAAATATTTTAATCGGGTTTCTTTAGTTAACATTTGATGGCATTATAAACTTTTCGCTGTGCCGATGGCATAAAATGAGGGTTCATTTTTTGATCTATGTATAATTTAATGTCTATGTCTAAGATAATATTAAAGATCTTTTCTCATGATTTCTGACTTTAAGACTGACGATTAATATTCCCTCATTTATTTGATACTAGCTGTTTCCCGCAGCTCCGCCTGCGTCAAAAAGTAGCCTATGTTTGACCCCAGGTCTTCAACTATATTCATACCAAATTTCATCAAAATCCGTTCAGCGGTTTGGCCGTAAAAGCGTAACAGACAGACAGACGGACGGACAGACAGACAGACTTTCGCATTTATAATATTAGTATGGAAGTATTTATAGTATGGAAGTATGACTTTAGTTAAGCCTTTTCTGCGCAAGTATGTAATATTCTAAGAAAACAAAATGGCGGATTATTATTGACAAAAAAGCGCATATTTTAAATAGATATACACCATATTGTACCAATCGCAAAAGTAAAATTAAAAGAAATACATTTAATTAATTAATTAATTACTTTAAATTAATAAAATATCCCGAACTTATCGAGTGTGGTATCAAAATAAAGCGTTTTTCATGCAGATGGTAAAAGTGTTACATTTCAAATTTTTAAATATATCTATACTAATTTTATAAATGCGAAAGTCTGTCTTTCTGTCTGTCTGTTACGCTTTCACGGCAAAACAGCTGAACGGATTTTGATGAAATTTAGTACGAATATAGCTGAAGACCCGGGATCAAACATAGGCTACTGTTTGACGCAGGCGGAGCTGCGGGAAAAAGCTAGTATATTATAGATTCAAATCAACCGTTAATTTTCAGATCATTCAAATATAAACTTGTTAAAATCTTAAAAAACACAAAGCGAGAAGTACTTAACCGATTCTGTTACGTCACACAAAACGTCTCAAAGGACATTCGATCTTAAGCCTGTAGCATAGAGTTCAAGGTTATTTTAATCATAATTACCAAACATACATATCGGTTTTCGATTTTATTACCAACGGAGTAAAGTTGAAAATTGTACGAAACGATTCAGAAATTCGACTCACGATCGGACTTGTAGCATTACCAATGTGTTCGGAATTCGAAAATGTCATATGTACATAATTCGAATTTGGAATTTTTATCCTTATTACCGAAGCAATACGGTTGAAAATTTAAATTTAGTGTAGTGTTCTTGCTTTACATTTGTGTGCACGGCCATAAAATTAGTTGTTTGTGTGTGCGTATATTAAAGGTTGCTCTGTGTGCTGAGTGGTATTGTGTTGTAGCTCGGATTGTAATGGACAAAACCCTAGTACAATAACAAAGAAAAAATGGGGTTTATTGGTATTTTTACTCAGAAATATTATTTTTATCCTGTGCCTTTTTTTCTTCAGATAGTAAAAGAGTAATAAGTACACAGTTTTCAAAAATTCCATCTTTTTTTAAAAAATAAATAAAAATTAATTAAATACTTAAACTGACTGCAATTTTTATTTTTTTTATGAATAAAAGGGCAAAATGCTTTCATTTGTAACTTCATATTAATCATCTTACAGAACAGTTTTATCCTGATTAAGTATGCATTTGTGCATCTATAAATAAATAGTTTTTTTTTAAATATATTTTTGAACTTAACATATATTATAGCAGTCGGAGGGATTGATCAATAATTATTAATTGATTAGTTGAATTTTATTATATGTATACTTTGTGTGACATATTTTTAAAAGTAACAACTTCTATGTAATATGCCAAATTTAAACCTCATATTTCTGGAAATCCTCAAATTAAAAAGTAAAATATATGATTGTGTGAATAAATAAATGAAAATAAAAATATTTTAGACATACGATGCATATTAAAATTATCTAACGTGGTTAATAATACTATTTTAGGTATCGTGTAAAACCAAGAGTTTATTCAAACTATTTTAATCAATTATATTTATGTAAATATTTCATTAAAGTGTTTATTCATTCATTCAAATCGTCACATATTTGGTGACTAAGTACACAACATTCTAAATTTAAAATTAAGTACATGGTATTCCCGAGCTGCAACGTTGCGGTAGTGCGCCGCATAAATATCAATATACAATCGAGGTAATTTCTCCAACTCCTACACTAGTTTGACCCACGGGTTCACTCGCTATATATTTTTTTTGTTTTTATTTTATATTTTACTATTATTTTATTTTAGTGAAAGAAATAAGTAGAGGCTTTTACCCAGCCGTGGGATATTGACGGCTAAGAAACAAAAAATATATTTTACATTTACAATTATAAATATTACCATAGACCTAGAATAGATAATAGTACTGACGTACCATAAATAAGGGGTATTTTCTAGTAGTTTCTATTTACAAAAAAAAAAAGAAAACAAAAAGCGCAACCATTTTTTTTTTTCTTTGTTTCAACTTTTATTGTACTAAATACTGTTGCATTGTTAAGCACAATAGGCGTAGTTAATGTTAAAATTATTTCTGTATAGAGAAAATTACTTTTTTATATGTATGGCTTACTATAGTGGGTGTTTCGTTATCAGTACACATACACACATAAAACTCTTATCAATGAGGCTAACGCTCAGCCCAATAATAAAAATGTTTAGAATCGCACAATAACTTCACTAGTCATTTTTCCTCGCTTCGTCTGTCTTACATTAATATCACTGCGTTTGCCTAAGAAAAATAATTTGTTAGATGTCTTCTTCTAACTTCTTTTTGAAAGAAAACACTCATCATCATCCTAGCGTGTATTCCTAGTTGCGTCGTCAGCTTACGCTTCGGAGCCTAGGGTACGCTGTAAGTCATGCTCCTAGATTTGGCGGAACTGGTTATTACAATGGAGCGACTGCCGTCTGACCTCCGTAATCCTTTTTACAGGGAAACTAGACCAACAGGAACATGACCCGAGGTGTGTTAGTGGCCAACACTGTCAGAATTTTTCAGGCTGCCCCCAAGGCATCTGACACAGCCTAACGACAGCTATCTATCGACAACAACCGGTACCAACGGCTTAACGTGTCTTCCGAAGCACGGAGGAGCTCAAGATAGAAAATGCTACTGAATGGCGACCAATCCAATAGTGGTCGCGCTCGACTAACGAGCTCCTCAAAAAAACCTTTTGAAAGAAGACTAAATGCATCCTTATTTTCGTCTATATGTGTTTTCCAGTATCATCTTTAGCTTACATTTCAGAGCACAGGGTACAGAATAATATAACCCCTACTAATTTTCCCAGTTAATCATGCAATAGGACAGTTACTATCCTATAATTAACTAAACTAATGCCAATACCAATAAAATCAGTAATAAATACTTAATATAGGGCGTGAAAAGATTCCCTTCAGGGTCGGCAACGCGCTCATGACATCTCCGGTGTTGCAGGCGTTCATAGGCTACGGTAACCACTTACCATCAGTTGGGCCGTAAGCCTGTTTGCCTACTTAGTTGTATAAAAAAAGCCATGATAGTAGTATTTTCATTATTTTACTCAGTCCTAGCCTTCAACAGCTGATATAAAAGTGGCCAGCATCCAGCGTCTTCCTGCGACCTTAAGTAGGTCGTCGGACCATCTGGTAGGATGTCACACGCTGCGCGTGCGCGTACGTGGTCGCCATTTTGTTTAATTTTAGCTCCATTTGTGATATAGATATTGAGTTAAGCATTTTATTGTATAGTGGGCAGCTTACCTACCTCCCCCCCTCCCTCCTTTTTTTAGGTCACTACTATATACTACCTATTCTTTTTTCCTTGTGAAAAATATTTTGTTTAATACCTGTTTTTAGGGAATAATGTATTTATTAACACAAAAGAGGGAATTAACTATCATATTTCCATAATTAATAAAACAAAATTAGTTAGAAAATACGACGTAGTTTTAATATATGTAATATATAGACAAAAAAAAATTTATACAAGAATAAGTACTTATTTAAATAACTATAAATGCGAAAGTCTGTCTGTCTGTCTGTTACTCTTTCACGGCCAAACCGCTGAACGGATTTTGATGAAGTTTTGTATTAATACTGAAGACCCGGGGTCAAACAAAGGCTACTTTTAGGCGGAGACGGAGCTGCGGGAAATAGCTAGTTTGGTATGAATATAGTTGAATACCCGGGGTCAAACATAGGCTACTTTTGGGCGCAGACGGAGCTGCGGGAAACGGCTAGTTTTTAGTAAATAAACACCTAATCTAGATAAAATATAACTTTGCGAGAAAAGTCGCACTTAAAACTAGTCTAAACCAGATGCCATCTAATCCGAATAGGTAATATAGTTTAAATGAAAAAAAAAAAACAAACGGGAGTTCTCATGTTGTGCCATTGTGGATGCTGTGTGGTAAACGGCCGACGGATTTGTAATAATAATATACAAAAATAGTTCCTCCTCCTGCCGTGACGTGTTCATGGAAATGTCATCTATCGATATAGCCGAGGACTGGTTTTGGTACTAACACCACATGACATCTACTCATGGAGTAATTACAAAGAGGAGATGCCGTTTGAAATGGCGCAGTGATGTGATCATTGGCGCCTAGCCGACATAAAAGTGGGCGGAGCTTGTCATTGCTCGTGCTCCATGATTGGAGCCACGGCCGAAACCAAGCACCCCGCACGTCTGCCTTCCGCCCTTTGTAGCCTCACAAACACTTTCGTACAAAACGCTTATTACGGCATCTCCTCTTTTGTAATTACTCCATGCATCTACTACTCTAAAGTCCCTCTACGCGGTGGATCAATATCCCCGCGCAAGCCTCTCAGAATAGGGTGACCCGTGACGTCCAAACTGAGATAGAATAATCTATTTCTTTTCACAAACATTAATTTTAATGTTTTAGATGGGGAGATGGGGAGACCATTATCCAGCAGTAGGAAAAAGAATAGATACATGTGATGTACTCAAGTTCAAGTTCTTTTATTTGCATAAATGATTGATTGATTGATTGATGAATGTAGGTAGGTACAAAGTTGACAAATAAGTTACAGGTAAAATAGGAGTTCCAAAAAAAAATACATCAAATATGCGTTGTCTCATATAATTATACTAAACATTACAAATTATTGAATTTCAATTATATAACAAAATTTATTGAATCTATTTAAATGTCAAAGTAAAAATTTAATTTCTATATTAATTAAAAGCCACCAAGTATTTGTCCAACATAAAAATATCATTTACATTATTGTTCTGTCTATTAAAACTAGCTAAGAAGATATATTTATCTATTTTATTGACATGTCCTATAAATATTCATTTATACTATAATAACATTTTTTCTTTAATATTTCTTGAAGTTTCACTTTAAAAAGTCTATTGTTAAATTCTTTCAAATAATCTGGAAGCTTATTAAATAATTTTGGTCCCGTAACATAAACAGATTTCTTAAAAATATCAAGGATGGGCACTCGTAAACGGTGTAATGTAAAAAACCATATATAAGACAAGTTTAACTGTAATATTGTACAAAATACAATAAAAAGTTACCCGAAAACCCCAAAGTCACAATCTTTACACATTTAATATACACCGTGAAATTTTAGCTGTTTTGATCCATCGTCCAGTGACTTAACAAATTTCCCCAAGGAACATAGCTCGAAACATGAAAAACAAATTTGGACTTCCCATAGTAAGTTAGGTCACGTGATGAGACATTTTGTATGGGAGGTCCAAAAATTTACTCCATATTTCGACATATGTATCTTGGGGGAAAGTTGTTCGGTTGCATGAATGGAGTCACTGGACGATGGGTCCGAAACGACTAAAATTACACGGTGTATAAATTAAACAGTTAATATATTTGATTATTTAATATATGTATATAGATCACACAATTTTTCCTTGTTTTTCTAATATAATAATTCCTTTATTTCCAAATAAAAAAGTCATTAAAACGATTTAACTGCACAAATGGCGATAAATAGAGTTAAATTTAAAAAAAATAATACTTAAAACTAAAATAAACAGTAAAACTAGTTAACCTAAAACATAAAATTACTAATAAGTCATTCATTTTGTTACTTTTACCATTTAAATTAAATATTTTGCCGGTAACATACACCAAGTCTCTGCGGTGCGAGGGGAGGGGGGGGGGAGTAGTTATAATGTGCGAAAGAGACGCAGATATTATTATTCTCGCGAAGTGGCATAGAGTCGCGCTTCATGTTGCATTCCAAATCTATTGTTCAGATTTTATTAAATTGATATTTGATTTTCAATAGTTTTTAGTTTACAGTGTTTCGTTTTTATATTAATTTGGTGTATACTACGCATTAGTAAATTTAGTTTTTTTTTCTCACTACATTTAAAGCCTCTAAGATATTGTATATTTTCACTTTGGGTTGCTGCGCCATGTTAGTAAATATATTTTATGGTGCGAGAAAGGTTTATTAATGAGTGTAAAACACTATGTTTTCAAATCTATATTTATACAGATATACATACATTATTTATAAGAGTCATATTAAACTAAATGTTGTCTGTGGCAAGATGTACGTACAATAGGCGGCCATATCTGTCGCAAATGTAATCTCTTTGTTACTACCTAGGTGTAGGTAGAGGAGTACGATAAAAAAGAGACAGCGCATACGGCATAGGCGTTGGCATTGACTTGTAAAACCTTTTTGTACCCTTGTTCCACAATAAAGAGAATTAGTATAGGAAATCAGTAAAGAGGACGTTTGGTGGGCTGTGAAAATAAGTATCGACGCTGTATTTTATTTTTCAAAATTTCTGTTTTTTTGTGTTTTTGTGCCGCAAATTGTTTAAGAACAAGCGTGAGTGTTGGGAGGTGATACAGTGTTCGATTTATGTGATTTCTTTGCTTGTTGCCAAAAGCTCCTGGAAATCACTAATCACTTCACTTAGCCTGACCTTTCTGACTCGACTTGATTATGACTTGACTTAACTACTGACTTGACTTTATATTTGTTTGATTAACCAACTTTATTAAAAAATATACTTGCTCCTGGCTAAATACGAAAGTAAGAGCCAAATTGAAAAAAAAAAGAATTAGTAAAAGTATTCCATATATATTTATCCTAAACTTTTATGTTAAATTCAATAAAAAAAGTTATTTAGTATTAATTTAGAATAAAATTAATAATTCTTTATAAATATGTTTAACGATACTCCACTCCTCTGTTCCGCTGTGAAAAAATATCGGTCGGGCGCATACTTGCCGCTGAATGTTCAGGGCTGCAACTTCGAAGTATTTATTATTATTATTAGTTCTCTATGTATAAGTTTTGTATTTTTTTAACATTGCCAAAACAGTAAATTTAATACTTTTTTTTTTGCAACTAAGTAGGCAAACCGGCGTACAGCCCACCTGATGGTAAGTGGTTACCGTAGCCCAAGAACGCTTTCAATACCGGAGATGTCACGAGCGCGTTGCCGACCCTGAAGGAATTTTTTCACGCCCTTTTTTGAAGGCTTCCATGTTATAGTCACTAGGGAAAACCATGGCAGGGAGTTCATTCCATAATCGCAGTGTTTTTTTTTAAAGCACAAAAGAAATCCTAGACGTAATGAGTACTTAGCTAAAACTTTCGGCACCGCCTGATGTTAGGAAGCGTCGAAATATTCCTCCGCAACGCTGTCCATCGATGGCAAAGTGCCCAGAAGGCTGGCAGCATTGCCATGTTGAATGGCAATGCTTATATTTTGAGCTAAAAATAAATAAAGTAGAGAACCCGTGCACTCAGTCTCCACGGTGCAAGTGTTTATTATTATTATTAATTCTTATTAATTTTTAATAGTTGTTCCCCGCTGTTTCATTTGACGAAGTACATACAACTTATAGCCAAAAATTATGTATATAGAACGTGTAAATGGTAAAATGTAAATATTATTAATATGGGTCGGTTAAAAAATATTACAAAACTAGATTTTACCCGCGGTTCCGCCTGCGTTCAAAAGTAGCCTATGTTTGACCCCGGGTCTTCAACCATATCCGTACCTAATTTCATCAAAATCTGTTTAGGTGTGAAAAAAAAAGAATAACAAACATCCATCCACACATACAAGTCTCTTGCGTTTACAATGGATTCATTTAGTCATATCGAGTTGGTTAACGCTTTAAAGTGTTTGAAACGTTAGGTGAAAACAAATAAGGGGGAAAAACGCAATAAAAACCGTATAAAATGGTTTAATTTAAAACGGACGTGCTGTCGCGGCGCGCCCCGAACCATTGACTCAGTGTGTGGAATTACTGTTCGATCTCGCTGTTTCGTCGTTCGTCGTTTCCGGAACTCCAAACTTCAGTGTGGGCTTTAGTGTACTCTGCGGAGAGGATTCTTGTGACGGCGAGCGCCGTTTCAGTGTGCTCGTATAGTGCGATTAGCGACCCGGCGTGCCCTTTTCAGGGCGCAAAGGCTACGTCAACCTTTTATTTCTTCGCCTGCACGACTTCAGTGCGGTTGAGTCCCACATTTAGTTGGGCCGTTCGGAAAACAAATTGGCCTGCTTTCTAACGAACGCAGGCCGAGCTGGTTGTTCGCCGAACGTAGCGTGGACCCTGGCGCTAGTCCTTTGACCCCTTCAGGGTCTCGGGCGTACAACAGGTTGGGCACTGGACCACTGGCCTTGGGGGCTTCCCTAGTCAACCCAGTGTATCGGTTAGGTAGTGTTAAGTTAGGGACACACCTGTTAGCCCAAACAAGGTTGGCAACAGACCATTACACACAGCACGTAGTAGGGAGATAGGCACACACCCCTCTGTCTATACCCGGCAGAGAGAAGCCCTTAGGATCCCGAGTGCACCCCTCGGGACTCGCCCCCTACCCTTCTGTGTCGCGACGCGACACCGTGTCGCCATAATGGCGACACAGCCCCCCCCACCCGATGAGGGCCTTTTTATAAGGTTCCTCACCGAGAAAGGAATCTCTTCGGAGGAGTTCCTGCTTTACAAGCAGGCCTCTTTCGCCCAGTCCCCCCCGATCGCGACCGCGACCGCTCCCCAAACCCAGAACAGGTACGAGACTCTACCTGTAGAAGAGCCCCTCCAGATTCTAAACCCTCCCGTTCGCGATTCGCCGTTATCGCCAATGCCGGACTCTCCGGTACGCGGTACAGGCTGCGCCATCGACGAAATGGAGCTCGACCAGCCGAGCCCACGTCCCGCCACTCGTTTCGTGTCCTCCGATGAGGACGATGACTTCGAAGAAGTCAAACGCGGCAGAGGTAAGCGGCAACGCTTGCCTACGCCGAAGTCTTCGCCGAAAAGGCATCCCCCTTCCAAGACGTCCAAGAACGTCGACGGGAAGGCTGTCAGGCCCCCGACCCCCCCCGCCTCTCAAGGCGAAAATACTTCAGGCGATACGCCCTCCGCTACGCCTAAAATCAAGGCACCTCCTCCGGTGATAATACACGGCCCCCAGCACTGGGAAGCTGTCTCTAAGACCCTCAACGAGCGCCGTGTTCAATACACGAGGGCTCAAAAATGCCCACAGGGTATCCGTGTTTCGTTGCCTACGGTCAACGAACACCGTGCCCTCACCCGTCTCCTAACCGAGCGCCACATCGAGTGGCACTCGTACACACTCGAGGAAGATCGAGTCCTTCGCGCCGTCATAAGGCGCATCCCCGTCGACGTTTCGGTCGACTACGTCAAAGAGTCGCTTTTAGAGCAAAATTTACCCGTCCGGGAGGTCCACCGGATGTACCGTGGCAGATCCCCGCGAGTACCATATGACATGGTACTCGTTTTTCTCGACCTTTCCCCAGAGGGGAAAAATATCTTCAAAATCGATAAAGTTGCCGGGCTTACCGGCTTCTCTGTCGAGCCTCCCCGCAAGCGCGGAGTCATCGGGCAGTGTCACAACTGCCAATACTACGGGCACTCTGCCCGTAACTGTCATGCGCGCGCCCGTTGCGTAAAGTGCACGGGCGACCACGCCACCCGCGATTGCGAGCGCACAAAGGAGTCGCCTGGCGATCCCGTTTGTGTGCTTTGCAAGCAATCGGGTCATCCGGCCAATTGGCGAGGCTGCTCTAAAGCGCCTAAAATAAATCCCTGGCATCCGCAGGCCAGACGCGTTCCCGCGTCGCCTCAAAATGCCCGCCCGACCCAGGCCAGACAGGCCGAATTCAGAAGCAGCCCAGCTGACTTCCCAGAAATGAGGACCAGAACATCCGGTCCCCTCTCCCAGCCGCCACCCGCGCCGGCTAACCTGTCCCAGCGAGCAGCTGCAGCGGCCTCGGCACCCGCAGCTCCTCGTCCCTCCAAGGCCTTAAGCCAACCGCCCCCGCCCGCAGGCGTGGCCCGCGCAGCACCCAATACCGCAAGGTACACGGGCCCGCGTAAGGCCACCGCCGAAGAGGCGTCTAACATAGCCTTAGAGGTACTGGACTCTATGGCGTCAGATGACTTCGAACTTCTCGAGGAGTTGGGGTACGCCCTCATAGCCGCCGGCAACAATTGGGTTGCGCGTGCGAAGGTTATGAGGGGGTACCACGACGTTATCAAGAGGTTGCAGGCGGTCCAGATCCCCGCGCATCTTCTGCCCTCTAGCCATCCGTAATGGGTAGTACAGGTCAGAGGAACAAACCCCGTTCGCTGACCGTGGCATTCTACAATGCCAACGGATCCCTCCGCGATCAAAGGACTGAAATTGCTCAGTACCTCACCCACCATCAAGTGGACATCCTCCTAGTGCAGGAGACCTTCTTGAAGCCCTCTTACAGAGACCCAAAAATCGCGAACTACAACATCATTCGCAATGATAGATTAGACAGGCCGAAAGGCGGAACTCTAATCTATTACAAGAGGTCCCTGCACTGTTGCCAATTAGACCCGCCAACCTTAACGAACATGGAATGCTCAATCCTCCGTATAGCGATGACCGGCCACTCGCCGATCAACATCGCTTCCATTTACCTCAGCCCCTCCAAATCTCTGCTTGAGAGCGATCTTCGAGCCCTATTCGCCATGGGAAACGCCACCATCTTGGCTGGCGATTTCAACAGCAAACACACCAGATGGCATTCGCTAACGAACTCGACGAACGGAGAAACCCTCACGAGACTCGAGGAGTCTCTGGATTTCGACGTTGTAGCACCCCTGGCCCCGACCCGCTATCCAATTGCGGATAATCAAAATCCCAGTGTCCTGGACTTTGCCCTACTAAAGAATATCACCCTTCAAGTGTGTTCTTTAGAGGTGCACTCAGACCTGAGTTCGGACCACAGACCGGTCCTCCTGCAACTAGGACAGACTGACAATGGGCGTCCCGCCCATACAAGGACGATTACTGATTGGAAGAAACTAGCAAGAGTGCTAAACCAATCCTCCCCAGACCTGGACGCTATCCCTGACAGGATAACGTCCACCGAACAGACAGACTCGGCGATCTCCTCCCTCACCAACCACTTGCAAGCGGCCATTAATGACTGCTCCAGGCAGGTCCCTTCTGTGGATCCGAACCACAGATTCGAACTGCCGGAAGATGTAAGGAGGTTGTTGACGGAGAAAAACGCCGTAACAAGAGTACATGACCTCTATCCCACCGATGAAGTCCGTTCCAGACTTCGCTACCTGCAACGTCGAGTTAAGGAGCGAATGAAGGAATTAAGAGACGAACGGTGGGGTGAATTCCTCTCTGAACTCAAACCGTCACATGTCACTTACTGGCGTGTGGCGCGTAGCCTGAAGTGCGATCAGATAGCTTCAACTCCTCCTCTCAATAGACCAGACGGCTCCATCGCCTTTGATGATGACGAAAAAGCTGAATGCCTTGCAGACAGCCTGGAGAGCCAATGCTCTCCTAGTCGTGAGCCAGTAGACCCCGAACATGTTGAACGTATGGGAACGCATGTAGAGAGCATAGCCGCTTCTGCATCGAGTCCACCCGTTATCGCACTCCCGCCCACTACGATTGACGAGGTACAATCGATAATAAAGTCCCTAAAACCCCGTAAAGCTGCCGGAGCTGACGGGATATCCAACGGCTTACTTAAATGCCTCCCTCAGACCCTACTACTGCTGCTAGTGAGCATCTTCAATGCTTGCTTAGCAAATTGCACGTTTCCAGACGCCTGGAAACAAGCAACAGTAATAGGCATCCCCAAACCAGGCAAAGACCTGAAAAACCCGTCCTCATATCGACCGATCAGCCTCCTGAGCTGCATCGGTAAGATATACGAGAGAATCATTTCAGCCAGACTCAAGGATTACATTGAATCCATGAAGCTGATTCCCGACGAGCAAATGGGCTTTCGTGCAAAACACTCTTGCGTGAACCAACTGCACCGCCTAACCGAACACATCCTAGGCAACCGCCGTCGCGGAAGACCCACAGGAGCACTCTTCTTCGATGTAGCGAAAGCATTCGACAAAGTTTGGCATGTTGGCTTGATAGCCAAATTAGCCGTAATGGGCCTGCCGGACAGTCTCGTACGCATCGTACGGGACTTCCTGTCGAATAGATCCTTTCGGTACAAAGTTGAGGGTACGCTCTCTAGTCCCAGACCCCTAAGAGCCGGAGTCCCGCAAGGCTCCGTGCTCTCTCCGACCCTATACTCGTTGTACACCAACGATGTACCCCGCACCCCGCACGTGGAGTTGGCACTATTCGCTGACGACACTGCGCTATACACGTCCAGTCATGGAAAAGACATCATTTCCAAACGACTGCAACAAGCGGCCGATGCCCTCGGAGCTTGGTTCAGGAAGTGGCGCATCGAGGTGAATCCGGAAAAGAGCGCAGCAGTGTTCTTTTCCAAAGATTCATACGGTGCAACACGTCCACCAGCATGGAGTACGGTCTCGCTCTTAAAAACGATATCTATGTTTGGTAAACCCATTCCATGGGTGAACCAAACAAAGTATCTGGGCGTTATCTTTGACAGCAAAATGACCTTTGGAGCACACATCCAAAGAGTACGCAACAGAGCTGCATTCTATCTAGGCAGACTCTCTCCCATGATCAGCAACGTAAAATTGTCGCTTAGAAATAAGCTGACACTTTACAAGCTAGCCATCCGCCCTGTCATGACATACGCGAGTGTGATCTTCTCACATGCAGCTCCATCTCTCCTGAACAAGTTCCAACTCATTCAGAATAGGTTCGCACGCAGAGCCACGGGATCGCCCCCGGGCCTGCGTACACGCGACCTACATAGGGACCTTGAGCTTCCATCCATTTCGAGATATCTCAAAGAAACGTCTCAACGTTACTTTGAGAAATGCCCAACCCATCCGAACCCGTTAGTTGTGCGGGCTGCCAATTACAGCCCGGCGAAAGATGTCCCCCTGCGGCGCAGACGCCCGAGGAATGTTCTCTTTGACCCTGACGATCCCATTACGGTGGCGAACCTTCCCTTCGAAAACCACTCGACTCAACGGAGTCCTGGGTTTTCCATAGGAACATATAACCGTACTCGGCGGCGAGTACGACGTAGTAGGAACAGTAGCTCGTTTTCCAGGTACCAAAATGTACCAGGGCGCTTCACGCCACCGATAGGTTCTTAGTAGGCCCTTCAGGCACAATAGTGTCGGCCCTTATGGCATTGAGCGTTTGCTACCGCTCGCGAGTTTGCATCGCTCGCTTGATCAAAGGCAAAGCCCATGGCCGAGGTTCGTCCCAACTGGGAGCCCCTTGCGCATTTGCCGAAAAGGCTGAGTGGTTAATAGCCCTCGCCTAAAACTGTCCCGCTGTAAATTTTAAAGCTCACAGGAGCTAAAATTGTAGGTCCATAACAAAAAAAAAAAAAAAAAAAAAAAAAAAAAAAAAAAAAAAAAAAAAAAATGTATAACAATCGCGAAAACATTAATTACAGTCGATAGTTTTCTATTCTTATGACGTCAAAGACAATAAATAGGCTAGTTTCCTAAAAAAAATATAGTTCGTTCGTCAGTTACATAATAAAAAAAAATTTTAGACGTATTTTTTATTTTGAAAATTAAACAAAGAATGGTAAAGATATGGCGCGTTAATGTTCCGTGTGACGTCACAGTGTGCTACACTTTTTCGCAATATGTGACGTCACGAGCCTCCACTCCTAAACTTTGATGCGTTATATCTTTATAATGTATCGCACAATTGACAAAAAAAAAAAAATATGTCACTAATATATTCTGTTTCCTTAAATGACGGACTAATTTTATGTTAATCTTTTGACCCTGGAAACTAGCCTCTGCGACCATGAACGCCAGTAATAAACGCTATAAAAATCGTATTAAAATAGTTTAAAAGATGATTTTGATCGGCAATTTTCCGCCGAGCGGCAGCCCTGTGCCCTCGCGCTTGCTTCGTTTGCTTGCTTTACTTAGTACGCCCCACCCGCAGGCGGTTGCAACTGAATATTGCTACTATTCATATCTTTTGTTGTCTATTTTATTAATTTTTAGTTTTTTTTTTTATTATTTTAAATATGTATGTCGATTATTTGATCTGTTTTATGAACTACGTGCTACAAAGAAATGAAATTAATACATTTATAAAATTTATACGATTATTATTAGTTATGATTGCGAATGTGATTTACAGTTATAAGCATTAGTTTTAAGGTATTGCTGTCACCGCGTTTATTATTACAAATTACCATACCAAAACGTCAAAGACAGTATTTTTGGCATTGTTTTTTTTAAAATATTTTAGCTTTATTTTAAATTCTAATGATAGCTTAAAATCTATTTGATATTGTGTCTAGATTTATCCATACTTCCATATCCATACTAATATTATAAATGCGAAAGTCTGTCTGTTGCACTTTCACGGCCAAACCGCTGAACGGATTTTGATGAAATTTGTTATGAATATAGTCGAAGACCCGGGGTCAAACAAAGACTACTTTTTGACGCAGGCGAAGCTGCGGGAAACAGGTAGTATTAAATATGACCGAAATTCATGGTCTGAAAATATTTTTCAAAAATTATAAAAGTAGCTTTGCCATCTTTTCCCAAACCGCCGTCGCTAACATTTCGTAAGCGACGCGCGACGTCGGACTCCGGATAACTGCGGCCGATGCTTCTTGATACTTGCTATTATTGTTCCCATTTTCAAATCACGAATAATTTTAAACGTTTATTATTACATGAATTCACCAAGCTATGTTTTAGCTTTAATTAATTACACATGTTTATATTTAAAAAAAATATTTATTTATTTTATTCATTTATATTTTTGAACACACTAGCAGCTTATATTCGCTGTTGCGTGTGCATCTTGAAGTTTGGAGTTTATAAAATTGTCCAATCTGTTAGTCTGTTTAAAAGGCAGTTTAATAAATAAATGTTCAACATTAAATGTGTGTCACACATATTGAGATAGCCCCCAAAGTAATTTCGAGACATGTTTTATGGGTAACTTAATAATACCATATTTTATAACAAAAACATGTATAGATAATTAACGAATTATCATAATCAAATGATTACCTTTTTTTTTAATCGGCTGACAAATGCGATTTTTTTTTAAGTTAGAATTATGTGACACCCTTCATGTCGCAGGCGTTTATGGGCTACGGTAAGTACTTACCATCAGATGGGCCGTATGCCTGTTTGCCTACTCAACAACAAGTTTTTGTACTACTAAAATATATTACAAACAAAACAAACAAAATAAAACATTGACTGTTTCTGAAATGTTGTTTTAAACATTATAAGACAAATATGCTTCATGCTTTACGACTGTTACATACATACCATCACGCCTTTTTCCCTCCGTGGTAGGCAGAGACTGCGGATTTCCATTTGCTACGATCCTTACAGACTTCCCTCGCTTCTTCTACGCTCATCACTCTCGTCATACACGCTCGACGATTACGGGTACTCCTGACATCTCCCTTTACGGCTGTTAAAGGTCTAAAATATTTAAATTCTTTCTTATTTTGACATTTTACAAATTATTGTAAATAAGTAATTAAAACATTGTAAGAAAATTGTGAATTATCGAATAACTTTTTTCGGGTGTTACGTAATATTAAAATGATTATTGCCTCAAATTATTGGAGAAAGTCTAATTTCTGTGCGAGTTTGAAATGGCGGCTTTACGGCGACCAAGCCGTTTTGATCGTTGATACTTCCAAAATCTTTTTATTTTTTATTTTTCTTTTTTTATGATGCAATAAAGAGTTTTTATTTATTCAATCTTTATTGCACACAACACAATAAGTATCGTACATAACGCGATCTTAATAGGAGCATTGTCTAACAGTTAACCTTTGGGTTTTGACGTAGTTATTTTATTATTGGTTATTTATAATCATCCCCATTCATGGCCTCCTGGACATGACCTGCCATGGCTAACATGGAAGTCTTTAAACAGACTCCGGACTCTCGTAGGCCGAAGCAAGGAAAACATGTTCAGTTGGGGCTACTGGTCGGAGGTGGCCTGTCAGTGCGGTGTCTCCCCCCAAACCTGCGTGCCCCCTGCCTGCCACCTGCACGCTCAGAGACTTCTACGAAGCAGTTTGATAACAGCTAGAGTCGACTCGCAAAGAATATCGTGTGTGTGTGTGTGTGTGTGTGTGTGTGTATATTCCGTGTGTGGTTTTTTACACGCGCACGAATACGCTTCACGATTATGTATGTTGTACTTAAATTGAAGGATAAGTATAAATAGGTTTTACTTAATAAAATAATACTTCGTAGTAAACAAGTTCACAGGAAACCCACACATCGATTTTATTGTATAATGTAAAATAGTACAATTAGCAACAAAAGTCATTATTTATGTCTTGAAAAGCGAAAGGTCACTCGTGTAGAGAACATGTATTTAAAAACTACAGAAGATATTGGCAGCATATACAATATACATATTTATATTATGTAGGAAATGTTCGCTAAGAACGTCATTATTATGAAAACGAGAACAAGTTGTCCGTTTTATTTATTTTACACAAAATAAAAAAAAATAACACGTTTTGTAACACTACGGCTCCTAAAAACCAAAGATCCAACTTTAAAATTTAAAAAAAATAAGTGTTAGAATGTTTGTTGCTGACAGTACCAGCTGGCTTGAGGTTGGCGTTGCCATGACAACGCACAGGGTCGGGTTAGGATCCCGATCGCGGTCCGTAAATATTTGGAGATCTTAATAATTATTAGTTTTGTTTGTATTGTATAATAATATGTACGAATTGAGGCTAAAATCTATTTATTGTCCTACTAACATATGACCCTCATTATGTATGTGTCTTTATTTTATTTAAACTTTACAATAAACATTACCATGTCCAGCAGGTCTAAAATGGCCACTTTGAGCAATTCATCAAAACTAATCATTTCATGAATTGCGAAGCTTGACATTGACGTTTCAACTCTAATTCAATTCATTTCGTGATTCATTTCTTGAATCATTTCTCGTGTGAGTATTGCTATATTAATATTATTATAGTAATAAGATAAAAATAAATTTTAAAATTTTAATATGTTAATTGCTATTTATACAGTTAATTTATGATAGTAAATAAAATGAATAAAAATCATTTATTTCAGGTCAAAAACCCATATAGTGTTAGTAACAGTATCTCACAAACTATGTTAGTACATCTATATTAAAATTATGTGAGGGCTTGGTGTCCTTTGTCAGGTGGTGGATAGTACATCGACATTATTGGTTAGAAAAACTTATTTGACTAAAAAAAAAACGTAAAAGTTCGCGCGCTATGCAAAAATAAAGACTATTTTTACATCGTTACCATTCTTTGTATAATTTTCAAAAGAAAAATTACGTCTCCAATATTTTTTGACTAACTGACGGACTAATTATATATTTTTTAGGAAACTAGCCTATTGCCATAAAATGATTCATTTCATGAACTGAAGATTTGCAATGATTCATAATGTGATCATATTGTAATTCGTGCAAAGTGGCCATTTTAGATCCACAGCTAGACTAAATATTAGCAACGCAGACACTAGCGTCACTTAAAGCTTTTTTGACATACAAAATTGGTACGTATTTTATAAAATCTCGTAATGCACATTTCGGTTAAAAATATATTTGTCTCTCTTCTTTATGCACAAAGATAATGTATTAATAATATTCCTTGTAAATTTAAATCTTTATTAAGAATATTATCTCGCATTATTTTTTTTTTTCGTTTTCACTTAATTTCAGAGCATTAACATTCAACATAACCCAACCTTTGCGCAGTCAGTTAACAGTACGTGGCCTACGTACAAACACACTGTCACATTTAAGTCTGTTTATCGATTAGGTACTAATAATAGAATCGTTGAGGAGGGCGGTCTTAGTGACGAGCGATGAGCGATTTACAAATTTTTCACCCTCCATTGAGATTTTAAGTTAGAATCTCAATTAGATTACATGTTTGTAATCTGGTATATTTTTTTTTATATCAGCAAAAGAATAGGGATAGCCCAAAAGTAAGTTCGAGTTGATAAAATCGTATATTATTTGCTATAGATAATATGTGCAAAAAATATTTAGAAAAAAAAACATAACTTTTTTATTATTATTTTTTTTTTTATTTCAAGCATTTTAAGTTTTCTATCAATGGTTGCCGAAAAAAATGTTCATATTAATTCAATGTATCACGGATTTACGATCATCTTTCGCGGATCATATGCTCGCTTGATTGTCAACGTGATCGTATAGTAGTGTGTTTGTTACCGCTGAAAATTTCGTTAGAAATAAGCAGATCCCTTGACTGTCCTTTCGTCTTATGTATAATCCTTTGTATTTTTTTTTATGTGTGCATAAATAAAGTCAGAGATTGGAGAGATCCGCGCAAGATGTACACCAATGACTGGCAAGAGGTAGTGCAGGATAAAACGCACCTCTTATTAAATAAACTAATATTGTTGCTAGGCTATGATTCGCTCCTGCTGCGGTACACGCTGGCTCTCCGGCTAGCCGATCTGCCGTACTTCGACAATATCGCCGTGGTTATCAACGGCCGATTGGATTCCATAACCTATTCGACATTCTCTACCATTAATTTTCGCGAACTACGGTCTCTGGCATTCGATTTTGTTTCCGTTAAAATTCTAACAAAATGCAAAATATGTATTATTTCTATCCCTTTTAATGCTTTGTTACCTTTTCGCGGTTACGCTTTACCGGTTTCGACGAAATTTGACAAAAGTATGTATTATTTGTTTGAATTTTTTTGCACAAAATATAATACGTACAAAAGGCGAACTTAACTGGGAACACGCGAACGGACCCGTGGGCAAGAGCTATATAATAATTAGTTATTACAACATATGCTATTTTAATCCCGAAATTCCCACGGGGGCGAAGCTCCGCGTGTTACGTTTTGTATTTGAGGAGATAATAATAAAGATAAGCGGCATTACTAAATTTTGTAGAGAAAAGTCATGCCTGATAGGCGTTATCTTATCGGAAGTCAAATAATCTGTATCTAATATTGTGAAATGAAAAATTGTTAGTGTATCAGTGGTTCCGTACACTAAGAAACATCATACTTTAATGCATTTTATTGGTAATTTTTTTTTTAAACTTCTCTTTTGCTAAAAAATAAAGAGCGTTGATTATCATGCAATCTTGCAAATGGGTGAAATTATTTGTTTTTACTACAACTCAGTGTACTATTACCTAATACAAATTAAAATCAAAAACTGTTAAATTTGCCCAAGGTTAAGGCCAAATGTTGCCCTAAAAGGTTATATTATACGAAATAGATATAGCTTGTCAAGGACGATGCTCATATAAAGCATATTCCTACGTTGATGAAGTTGCGGGTTACATAATATGGTACGTAATTTATAAACCCTTTAAAAATGTACTTACCTATATCAAATTCAATTTGCATCAATACATGAAAATATGATAAAAAAAATGTATAAATAGTTCTAAACCCAAACCCAAGCAAAAAAAAACATAAAAAAGCATTTCCTAATCTTCAAATTCAGCCAGTATTAGGTATATTAACAAGTCAAATGAAACCTTAAACGATATACAGCTTTATTTGAATGCTGTTTTGGTTGATTTCGGCTTGGCGTCTGTGTTGCCAATGCGGCATATAGGACGTTATTTATTCATTAAAGCTTGAAACTTCGTGAGCAGTTGGGTAGCGCGCGTAAATGGTTTTGATGCTTGTGAAATTTTGATTTGAACATAGCATATTTTTTATTTGTTCTTTATGGTCAACGTCTTCAAATGCGTGATTTATTTTATATATCCATTAACTTTTTTGATGCACACTACAGTAAATAATATTTTATAGTTAATAGGCTACTTGACTGTGTTCATATTTTGATAAGATTTTTAAATGGAACAATACATACACTAAAAAGTAACCGATTCCGAAAACAACAACAAAATTGATAATTAATTAAAGCAGTAATTAGCATTTAAAGTTTTCTAATTAAGAATAGTAGGATCGTGGTGGGGACGTCTTGCTATCTCTTTTGTACGCACGAAACCGAATGGCAGTAACGTCACTCCGCCATTAAGTGCGTCCTTTTCTTGTTTCTTGACAGTTTCCCCTTCCACAGGATTTCAAAGGCTTATAACTTATTTATCTTTTCATTTAACTTATATATTGAACGGATTCATAAAATTCTTTCTGTTTTTGAATTCAGGGACACAAATTTGTGATATGAAATATATATATATGTTACAGTCATTGTGATTAAATAGTTATTATACATAATGACTGGTCATTATATAAAATAACAAAATTGTCTAGACAATGTGATAAATTAATCACTTTATTCGGATATTATTCATAATAGCGGGCCAAAGTTAGCCAAAGTAATAAATACGGAAATACTGCAGGTCTGTCAAATATAATGCAAAGTAATAAAGATATAGTAATTGCTCTCGATAAAAAGAAATAAGATTTTAGATATTTTATTGTACTTATTGTTTTTCCATGCTTGTGTATGTAAATTATTTGTTTTTTCTGTACAATAAAGATATTACAAAGTAACAAACAAAGATATTGGTGACATCAGAAAATTAGTTGGACAATCTCTTAAAAAGCAAGCAGATAAAATGTTAGCTCTATCTTTGCTAAAATATCCTGTTGCTAATATCCTGATGTAGACCGTGCCAAAGCCGATGATAAAAACATTATGGCTGTTATAATTTCTCAGGAGAGAGAAGGAATGTATAAGTTAGGCACTAAGCATGGGATTCTTAATCAACTTTACGCAAGAAATCAATTCACTATCTGCAAAGAAACGTTTATTACAGTTGATATCGATCCCCAACACGAAGTTACAGTGAATGTGCAAAAAAGACTCGCATCTTGGCGGCCAAGGATTTCAGCATTGTAACTGTACTAGAGAAAGCATTTCTAAAAAGTCAAGCCTCATGTGTAACTCAAAATGTCACAAGAGCCTTGTAAGAATAAATAATAATTATGAGTCAGTTGTTTTTAAATATTATTATTGTCGTTAATTCATGCCAGTTGATTTTAAATATTTTATTATATTAGTCTTTAAAGAGTGATACCAAATACTTCTATTAATCTCTATTTTTTTTTTTAGTTTTATGTCTTAAAGTAAAATTTTTGTGTATGATAATGTTATTATAATAAACATTATAATAATTTGTCCATAAAGGCAGATTAAAATACAATTGTATAATCTTTACCCATACCTACTTGTTTTATTACTTTATCCAAGTCTTCGAAGATATTATATAAATTTGCTAGTTAATGTGATTAATTCTGTGTCATTTATCACTTTGTCTAAATTCAGTAGACATTATAAATAATGGCTGGATAGTATATATAATACCCAGATTTATTACTTTGGCTGTAACATATATATATTTAAGGTAGAATAGCCTATTAATAAGATATATAATTAATATTACAAGCACCATCAGAAAACTTATGTCCATATAAAAGACATACGGAAGTAACATCCGTTGTTTCAATCAATAGTTTAAGTTTCGTAAGGAGTCTTCTTAAACCTGTTACAATTATCAAAATTGTTTCGTACCGACTGATGAGTCAAAAAGTCCCTTATTATTTAGATTTTTTTTAGCTGAACACGAGTTTAAATGAATCTTTTTATACAAATTTGTTTGTGTAATAAATTGGATTTACATTGCAATTGCTTATATGTTAATTAATTTAAATACGAGTGGGTCAATTATTTCTTTTAAATACTTAACACCGGTTTCAAATTTATTAAAATGTTTGATAATGACGCAGATTCAATAAATAATAATTGATTACCCGTCTACGTCTACTGTTACTATTTTGCATTATTTGAACACAATATTAACAAAGTTTAATCAAAAACAATTTTAATTTTGTTTGTAATTATACAAGGCAGTAAAATTTTAGTTAACAGGTTATTAATACCATTAGTTACGTAACGTAAACTATCAAAACGTTTCGGTCGTCGTTCAAACAGTCATCTCTCCTCTTTCAGCCAGGGCCGGAGTGTGATTTGTGAAATAAATAAAGATGATTGAACGGAGCTTACCGTAATCTTTTATTTTAAAAGCGTAGATTTCTAGTAAATTAGGTTATTCTTATTCCAACTTTACTACTAATTTATCTGATAATTTTATATTGTAGTGATTTTTTTATGTGATGATTTTATATTGTACAATAATGTAAACAAATATGGCCGTCTGACATTGAGACAGGTTTGTCGATGGTGTTTTTGTGAAAATGATTTGTAGGTTCATTTTGATGTGAATGTGATAAGCACTGATAATCGAATGAATTGATTGATGAGTAATTTTAATAATTTACCATAGTTTACATTATTGTTTTTTTTTCCATTGAGACAGACTTTATATACATCGCCAACCTCGACGACCACAGGACGTCAGACAGTGCAATAATATATGGCAGAATTCTTGTGAGATCTAATCTTTAACAAAAAGAAATCAGACATCGACCCGGCGAATATTCATAAATACTAGGAAAATAATTTACCCCGTCTCCCCTGAGTCCGTGCCCGTCACGTCGAGGAAGCCATTCCGTGTTATTGTCAATATATCGACAAGTACAGGTCTACAGCGTCGATACGTCGAAAGCAGCCTAATCGCAAACTATTATTGAGTTTTTTTGCCTTTTATGTAGAGCGCGCTTAACATAGAGCCGAAATATGTTTGTTAATTCAAACTGAGCTGAAATTTCTGATTCCATACGAGTTAATAGTATTTCAGTTTAAAAAAACAATTTCTTGTTTTTAAAACTTGTAGTTTTTAATCAGCTAATAGCAATTTTTGTTAAATAATACTTATTTAATTGTTATTTGTTTTGAATATATGTAAGTAAGTAAAATAACTTTATTGCACCACAGATAATTATATACTCAGATATGTACATACATTTTATTTTGAAATTTAAGTGTTTGGTATAGTGAAGAAAGAATTACAAATTCCAAATAAACAATTATTAATGCTGTTAAATTCAGTATTATTATTTACTTAGTTTTCATCTAATGCACACACTATTTATACACGTTTACTATTAAGATATTGATATATTATTATTTACTCAGTATTTATCTCAAAATTATTAAGATTTAAGTATTTCGACCCCGAGTTCGTCTCTGGCCGTGACTGCTGTCCGCCATTTTGTGTTATTTACAAATTCGTCGACTTATTCATTTGCCAATTATTTTTAAAATCCTAACCAGCCCTTTAGTTCGACCGTATAATCTTTATTTCTATGTATTTACTTATACAAAAAATGGCCTTTTAAAGAATGTAATGAAAATTAATTACTGTTTATATAAGGAATAGGAAATAAACAAAATGAAATGTACATTTTTACATAGTGTATACCTACCTATATGTTTCACATATTTAATGTTTTGTTTTTTTACAAATCTTGGTTTTTCCGGACAATGTAACCGCAGTCATTAGTTGAACATGTTTACAAAAAAGAAAAAATATTGTGGTATTTAGTAAACTTTAATTAAAAAATAAATACTTAAGTTTAAACATATTCAAATGATATTTGAAATGAAGTGAGGTATAAAGTTTGACTTTAAGACAAATTGACTTATAGCGCGAGAAATCCAATGTGTTTAATAAAATAAATTCTTCAGTTTCAGTATTTTATTGATTTCTATAATAGATATTATTATTATAAGAATATGTATTGAACTAATTGAACCAACCTATGATTGAATAATATTAAATCAACAAATCAATGACAAAAATATGCGGAATAAAATAAATTAAGGCGACCTGGAATTTAATACTTTTCAATACGAAAAGTATTAAATTATTTGTTTCTACTACGATTCATTATAGTTTCTAGGTCAACAATTTTTTTAAATTAATATAACTTAAATTTTACACATATTAATATGAAAATCTAACTTAAATAAAATTAACAATACGAAATAATAATAATAATACCCCCTCGGAGTCCATCCCTGGCTGCCCCTCCCGCGCACCCCGCGCCCCTCCGTGTTATTGAGAATTTATGTCGGTAAGGTGGTGTACACATTGCCTGAATATATTAATTGTATTTTTTTTTGCAAAACTATTATTGTAAGTGATAGAAATTTTGATGATATTAAAAAAAAAATGTATTTTACATCATATGATCAAATTGTATTTATCATCATTGCAAAACAAAAAAGATATTTGGATAAATTATTATGTTTTCATAATATATTATGTTATAATGTATATTTACTGCAATAAAACATACTTTACAACTGATTAGAACACATTTTCCATGGTTAAAATAATGCAATAGGTCTTAAAGATAAAAATAACTTGATATATCGTCAATATTAAAAAAAAATTACATTAAAAATTATTTATGAATAAAAATATTAAAATATGCCAAATACTTGTTTTAACGGACAACTGCTATTATGATTTTTAATTAAGCACCTATAAGTATATATTAAAATTAATTAAATAACTACATACGATAATTTCGTTTTACAGAATCATAAATAATAATAAATTGTGTGTAAGTGTAGACATGTCCTTATTCCGGGGCGTTGCACCGAATAGATCCAGCTATCAATTCATTTGTCTGTGTGAGTGTCTCTGTGTGCGTGTCACATGTGACATACAGCGTGTTGCCAGAATATGTTATTTTTTTAATAAATAAATTTAAATAGGTACCTTCTCTAAAACATATTTTTTTATCTGTCCCCGTATTTTGTCTTTTGTCTGTCTGTTAGTTACTTGAAAACTACCGGACGGGGTTTCTTTGCATTAATATATAGTATATATTCTTAATCCATTTAAAATAAGATCGCTAGTACCGGAAAATAACTTGATCATCTAAATCCAAAATATAAAATGTCATACGTCAAAAATCCATACTTCCATACTAATATGATAAATGCGAAAGTCTGTCTGTCTTTCTGTCTGTCTGTCTGTCTGTTACACTTTCACGGCCAAACCGCTGAACGGATTTTGATGAAATTTGGTATGGATATAGTTGAAGACCCGGGGTCAAACATAGGCTACTTTTTGACGCAGGCGAAGCTGCGGGAAACAGCTAGTTATTTATATTTAATGAAAAAAAAACAAAAATCCCACCCGAATTGTCAAAATATTACATATATATTGGTATACCTATGTGTATAGTTTCAGAACATACATATTTTGTTAAAATTATTACCTTGGACATTCAAACTCGATTCACTTATTCATAATATATGTATGTAATTATAGAACATACATATTCGTAATTAGTTAAAATAAATCGTTTGTATATAAAACAACCATCACTCCCTACATACTCACCTTGGTCCAAACAAACACAAGCGAGAATCACGCACACAGACGCGGCGCGTACGTACACGGTATGTTTAAATTTAATTGTAAACACAAATCTACTGAGTTTCGCTCAGGGCTGTCCAAAATTTTATTATTTAGAAATATTATTTTAGTTTGATTTTAAGGTCGATCTTTGCGCTTCACTGTTTTTGCTGATGTTTCTTTTTTGGTGCAATATTAGAGCATTTGTATTGTATTGTATTCTTATTAATACGAGGTTTTTTTGGTAGAAATAATCTAAATAAATATTTTAATTAAGATTTTTGTATTTTTAAATGTGAAGGTGTGTTTGCCTGTCCTTCTTTCACGACAAAAAAAGGTTTAGATGGTTTGAGAGTGACAAAAGGCTACTTTTTACGCGACAAAGCAGAAGGCAACAGCTACATCTACACTAATGTTATAAAGAGGAAAGATTTGTATTTTTGTTTGTATGTTTGTAATGAATAAACCCAAAAACGACTGTGCCGATTTCAAAAATTCTTTCACCATTGGAAAGCTACATTCACCCTGAGTAACATAGGCTACATACCGCAGGTGGAGCTGCGGGAAACAGCTAGTTGAATATAATTGTTGTTCGACAGTTAATTATAGATACTTGTAATCAAAAGGGTCACAATAATTATTAAAGCTACTTATATTCCATTAAAAATATCATTATCTATATTATAAAGCTGAAGAGTTGTTTTTGTACGCGCTGATCTCAGGAACTACTGATCGGATTTGAAAAATTATTTCAGTGTTGGATAGCCTATTTATCGAGGAAGGCTATAGACCTGGACGAAGTCGGGATGGGCTGCTAATGTTTTATTATAGTAAGGGGTTAAGGCAGATGATGCCACTTGACTTAACTATTTTTTTTTATTCTTACTCTATAACTACCTTTTAGTGTTATGAGGCCCAGTTGTTTTTGATATTTCGCTTTTTGGTTTGTTTAAATACCTCGAGAACATAGTTTTCTATCCCTACTCATATTATGAATTCGTATTATGTAAATGTTTAATTGTATAAATAACATTGTATGTATTATGTTACTCTCAGGGCTGGCACAAAACTTGAAGAAATGGAAATAGTTTATTTAAAATGGGTTTAAAAACTTTTGTTGTTTTTTTTTATAAAAAAGGGGGGTTACATCCGCATTCATAGAGGTTAATTAATAATCTGTAATGTGTATAGATTTAATAAATTCTCCCATCTGAAGTTTACGAGAACTTTTCTGCCCAATCGTCCAACTGTTCTGTTCTCTCGCTCTATGTGCCCCACCATTTCAAAGTGCTAATACGCTGTTAATACGTTGCTATATTCTGTAATTTGTGCTGTTGCCTAGATTTTGATAGAGAGAGCTATATAATTATATATAGATAGCTAGTTAATTAATACAGTCAGACACACAGTTTCTGTACAAAAGGGGAAAATTACTTTTAAACACTCCCTGAAAATGCCAGCCAGGAATTAGCGGGGTTATTCTGGAAGACCATTGTATGAAGCGACTAGTAGCGCCATCTCTCGGTAGTGGAGAAAACTGTTAAGATGAAAATACTCTTAAATTTTAGGTTTCTTTTTTTTATTTTAATTTATTACGTAAATACGGTTTGTGTTATGTTGAATACGTAATAGAACCGTATTGAAATATTTAATGTGTAACAATCGCGAAAACATATCATAAAAAGATAAGTAACCATAAACACCCACGTTACGGTTGACTATTAGATAATGCTCTAAAATTGTATTTTGTACAAAAAAGTTATTTTTAAAGCATGAATCATCGTCTCTTCATAAATTTAATCATAATTCATTTATTTACATAATAGGGAACAGATGATAATTTGAAAACGCTTGATTATTTTTCTGGCGGTAGGAATAAGGTTCCTTATTTTACGAAAAAATATTAGATTTTTAGGATCAGCCAATTTATTAAAAAAAAATGTATCACATTTTATTCTTCCGAAAAATCGACCTTTACGACGGCTTTATTTAAAATTTAAAATTTATTAATATTTAATTTCAAATTTATTAAATATGACATTTATTTATTATTTTATCGTTTATATTTTTAATTGATTTTATTTTATTTTATATAATTAAAAAAAAACAAATATTAATTCTGTCACAATGGCATATTATAAATTGATAATAATATAATATATTTTTACTAACATAGCTATTAAGTATCACTGTAACTAACACCATTATGGACTCAAATTGTCTGAAAATAAATAAATTGAATTGAATTTATAGACAATTCCTTTGCTACAACGGTAGATTTATCAAAATTTAAAAAAAGCTAATGTCAGTGTCGTAGTTGAACTATTAAAACGGATAAATGACAGATGTTTTTTATTTTAATTTTAATAAGTCTACCAATGTGGCACAGGCATATACCCATAGAGCCGACAAGAGCGATTTTTCAGGGGAAATAAACTTGGTTATTTTTTTTAAGTAAATTGGATAATATAGAACCTTATTCTTACCTCCCCAAAAATAATCAATTGGTTTTTGAAATTTCATCTCTTCTATTACGTTATACTTACTACAAATAACTTAACGAACTAGTAATTTAATTAATTGTCCTAATTTTTTTTACATCGAAACCATATCGCTAAAATATCCTAGAATAAGGACGAGACCGTTACTTATTTGAAAGCAATTTTAGTGCCCCCCTTCGTCTAGAATGAACAGGGGCGGATTTAGGGTTGTTAGCTTTTTTACCGGACTGCGCCAAAAGGAGGGTTATGTTTTTCTAGAGTATGTGTGCATAATGGTTTGGCACGCTCTGCAGCCTGAACGGATCTATGGATTTTAGGTTGGGAGGTAGATTCTGATTTAATGTGCGAGTGACAGTGGTAACAAAAAAAAAATGGCGGTGTTTTTTTGGGTTTTTCGTTCCCAAATTGCACAGAAAGGCAGTTGTTTAAGTTTTTTAAACTACCGCTATCTTGTTATATGTATTTTTACGTTTTGATTCAATATTTTTTAATATGATTTGGATACTTTACTTTGTGAACCATTTCTTTCTAATCTGTGGTTTACAAATTGATATTATAGAATAATTTTATTTCCTATTGTCTATCGTTATGCATTGTGTAAGATAAAGAAAATCATAATGATTTAGAAGAATAGATGTTATGTAATCTGACTCCATGTTTGTGTGCGGAATTTCGAAGAAATAATGAGTAACTTGTAACACGATATGAATGAATTAATTAAAATAAAAACGTTTAAAATAGGTATCAATAGGTTCAATGTTCCATCTTAGTGTCAGATTTTTTGTAACCTCTTTTCGGCCTCATTACGTATGTTAAACTAAATATTTTTAAGGTACTAGTATAGTTACTTATTTTTCTATTATTTTTACATATTTCTTTTTATATTTTAAAAGAAAAATATATTTAAATAGTAATTAAATTTATACTCTATACTATACTATAAAGCTGAAGAGTTTGTTTGTTTGAACGCGCTAATTTCAGGATCTACTGGTCCGGTTTGAAAAACTCTCTTCTACATACTTTTATTTGTTTATTAATAAACTAGCTGTGCCCGCGGCTTCGCCCGCGTGGAATTCCATTTGTGTCACGGGAAAAAAGTAGCGTATGTCACTCTCTTGGTCTCCAACTATCTCCACACAAAAAATCACATCAATCCGTTGCTCCGTTTTAACGTGAAAGAAGGACAAACAAACAAACACACTTTCACATTTATAATATTAGTATAGTAGATTTATGTGACTATTATTCCTAATTTGTAATAATTATAATTGGTTTTGTGGTATAATAAATTAATAATTTGCATTTACGATTCAAAGTTTGGCTGGAATAGATTGTTAAGCAATAAGTCTGCCTTCGCTCCATATTTACAATGATTTAATTTCAATTTTGTGATTTCCCAGATGTGGGCAATAAAGTTATATTGTATTGTATAACCCCTCCGACGATAGTACGGCCCTGTCCTCGCCCACCCCCACCCCAGCCACCCTCCAAATCTGTTTGTATTCGCCAAGAGATATCACTGACCTCTATCCGTGAATTCTGTGATAATAATCCAATAAATATTGTTATAGATGTTAAATTTTATTTTTTACATTTATCTTTTTTTGTGGCCAGTAAATAGGCTAGTTTACTAAAAAAATATAATAAGTCCGTCACTTAGATAATCAAAAAATATTGGAGACATATTTTTTCTTTTGAAAATTAAACAAATAATGGTAAAAATATGGCGCGTTAAAGTTCGTGATGTCATAGTGATCTACACTTTCGCAATATGTGACGTCACGAGCTCGAATTTTGATGCGTTATATCTTTATAATTTATCGCTCAATTTACAAAAGAAAAAATACGTCACACGTTTTGATTCCCTAAATGACGGACTAATTTTAATGTTAGTCTTTTGATCCTGGAAACTAGCCTATTTCATTACCGATTGCTAGAAAATATTGTTTTGATATATTTCAATAAATATATATTCAAAAATTAAAACAATATAAAACTCTTTATTGCATAAAAAAAACTTATATATACATTAAAGATAATTCGTAAGTTATCTTTTAAAATTAAATCAATGAAAATACTAAAGTAAAGAATAGCCCTAAATCCGGTCCAGTTCAATACTACCACCCCCACCCTAAACACATTCGATTTACAGAAATCACTGACCTCTATATCCTACATGTTAGTGATTGGATAACGCAACTATTGGATTCTAATTAATTATTTCAACATCTTCCCAGCGTTTATCCGGTTACATCGAATGATATCCGTGATACTTAACGCAGACGCTAAGCGATCGCTTGAAAAGTTTATTAGATTAAAGGTGTCATCTCCATCATCATCATTTCAGCCGCAGTCAACCCACTGCTGGACATAGGCCTCTCCTAAGGATTCCCAAAATGATCGGTTGGCAGCAGTCTGCATCCAGCATTTGATTCTGTCTGATTAAAGGTGTGTCGTGTCTTAAATGATAAAGAAATATGGAATTTTTTACCTTACTAACAAATTCTACACATCGAATCGAATGGGTTACATGGTCAAAATGCCCTGTGCGCCATATTGTCAGAGGAACCTTTCGATCTTTCGACCACTAGTACAGTTGTCATTGTCAAACAATCACGCGATTAATGCCAGTGGCCTACCAAACCGGCTAAACAGATATTCTACTTCTTCTCGAGTCGAAATGGATACGATAATAATATTGATAATGTTTTCCTTACTATCACCTCTGATAGCAGGATATAAACGAGTCGTTCCAGTTCAGAATGTCCAACTCTCATAATGTCCAGCAGTTTCGTAATCAGTATCGTCATCAGTAAACGAGATGTCGCCTTACAGCTTGTATTGCGCCTTCTCGTTTACTCACTCTATTTCTATCCTGCTTTTAGAAGTGTTGGTGAACCCTTCGGCAGCTACAGTTGGAGATACGCATCTGGATTGTGTTCTTTGTGCATTGTCAATAAATTACGTGATGGTAAAGCCCCTGCAGGATACTGTTTGGAATATGGAGTGTTTAATTTTTGACATCTTCTTTTCAGCATGAAGTGCTTGCCATTAACGACAAGGTTGTGGTGCGAGCGGAAGACCTTCTCAGCTGGGTGTGCGACGGCGGCACGTGGAGCTGGGGGCTGACGGCCGTGTGGAGGGGAGCCTGCGCGCCTCCGACCGAGCCCAAGCACTCCGCGCCACTGCACCACGCCAAGATGGATTTTAGTGATATTGAACGAGAGAAAAGTGCCATTGGTGAGTTTTATCTCAGTCATATTTGGCTAGAAGGACCAATTTGTATGTGGCCTGTATTACACACAAAGCTGGATTTTAGTGATATTGAACCTCTTGTTCCAACAACAACAAAGTACAAGTGCCATAAGTGAGTTTTTATATCCGGCTTGAAGGACCAATATTGACTTATATGCCCGTATTACAATACAATAAAAAACCCTTTATTGCATCGGAAAAAATAAGGTTACATACAATTTTAAAATTAATGCGCAAAAGGCCTTAATATTGCACGGAAGAAAAGTGCCATTGATGAGTTTTTATATTCGGCTCGAAAGACCAATTTTTTTGTAGATGCCCATTTAATAAAAACCAAGATAGATTTCAGTTGGTTTTGAACGGGAGAAAAATACCATTGATGAGTTTTAAACTTAGTAGGAACCACGTCAGGCACCGTGTGTCTCACTAGATATGAATATGGGAACCTTTACAAATCCGGCTTGAAGGACTAACGTCTACTAAAGTTCAACATCTGAAAACCTTCATAACTTTATCCATTTGCTTCACAGCAATAGACGCAGACGCGCCAGGAGTGGTGGTCTTCTCATACCCTCGGTACTGTCGTTACCGGGCGCTGCTGTCCAGACTCGAGGGCATCCAAGCTGATTGGTTAAGAGACTCCTTGGTTGCCGCTTTGGGAGGCTATGCCGCCCCTACTAAGAACACTAGGATATTGTATTGTAAGGTGAGTTTCCTGACTTGTTAAGAATACAATATCATATATTCTCTATTATGTGTCAAACTACCAGTTTCCCGCAGCTACGAGTGCGACAAAATTTAGCATATGTTTGACCCCCTGTTTTCAATTATAGTCATACGAAATTTCATCAAAATCCATTCAGCGGTCTGGCCGTGAAAGCGTAACAGACAGACAGACTTTCGCCTTTATGATATTATTACTTAGTATTAGTATGAACCAGTTAAATTAAAAAAATATCATACGCAAAAGCAATATCTTCCAGGCAACCTTCTGTATATTGAAAATTAAAAAAAAATAATTCAAAATAATTTATACGCATAAAATAGGGGGGGGGGGGGGGTAAACATGAGATCTGAATAATAATAATAAAGATTTTGCGGGGTTTAAGTGATGCGAACAATAATTACGGGCTAGCGGTTAAAACGTTAACTTAAAGCAGAGTTTGATTCAAAGAAAGTTGATTTACATAAAGTATGTCTCAATGGAAAAAGACAATAATGTAAACAAATATGGTTGTCTGACATTGAGATAGGTTTGTCGATGGTGTTTTTGTGAAAATGATTTGTGGGTTCATCGACATTTGAATGTAAAAAGCATTGATAATCGAATGTAAGCGATCGATGAGCCATTGTTTACATTATTATCTTTTTCCATTGAGACAGACTACTTTCGCTGCCCACGTCTTACTCAAAAATGTCCGATTGTAAACACACTGGCACCTTCCACTTCCAGGACACATTCGAGTACCCCGAGCTGGAGGGCCACGAGTTCGTGTGCAACCACCTCGCGCCGCGACTGAAGGGCCGGCCTCGAGGTCGCCGCCGACGTCGACCTCGCTCTCGCAGCCACAGCCAGGACTCGCCCTCCCGCTCTAGTGACAGTGACCAGGACAAGCCGCCACCACCGCCGATGCAGCCTAGGGTGAGTTACGTTACAAGGGTGATATATTGTTTTTTGTTTTTTTTTTTTTTTTTTTTTTTTTTTTTGTTAGTAATGGGTTTTACGGCTATGGATACAAGCCCTTTATAGCCCTTTTTAATTTTTCTGTTTTCTTTAGTCCTACAGCGTGGTTTTTGTCAAGTCTTTGTCAAGTTTAAAAGTGTAGTCGGTACTTAGTCAAGTCTAGTCAGAAAATCAGGCTAAGTGAAGTGGTAGGAAAACTGCACTTAACGATTACTAGGAGCTTTTGGCAACAAGCATGAAAATCACATAAAACACTGTATCACTTCCCAACACTCACGCTTGTTCTCGAACACTTTGCGATTAATAATCCACCATTATTATGCAGAAACACTCAAAACAAAAATAAAATACAGCGCCGATACTGCTCTCCACAGCTTCCCGCCAAAAGTCTGATACATTGATGTAGACCGTGATAGATTCGCCCTGGGCCCTGGCTGTCCAATGGTAGTGACCAAAACAAACCACCTCCACTGCCTAGCTAGGGCGAATTTATTCAATTTTACTTCATAGGTAGCTGTGTCAAAAAGTAGCGTGTTTATCCTCGGATCTTCAACTGTATTTTTAGCTGTGTATTTTCGATAGATGGCATTGTGGTCAGGCTGTGTCAGATACGTTTAAGTAACCTTAAATATCTGCTATTATTATCATCTATTTCCTTGTAAAAAGGGGTCCGAAGGTCATCCTGTCGCTCCGTTGTCGCACCCAAAACTTAGGATCAGTATAGAGAAAATCGTGTTTTTAATTGTAGTTGGTTATCAACTTAAAAAAAAAAAACAATCATAAAAATGGTCCCTGTGGCATTGTGCCGATGATGCTGGCAGCATTTCCTCGTTGGATTGCCAAACTGATTCGTTGGCCGAGGAAAGCGCCACCTCTTCGGTCTCCCGTCGCTCTATATGTTGGTTATTTATCTATTGGGTTTTTAATATCCGAATAACTCCTACACCAGGGTGTACATGGTCGATAGACAATTATAACCTACACAAAATGATAATCTTCTATCTATATATATATAAAAGAAAGTCGTGTTAGTTACACTATTTATAACTCAAGACCGGCTGAACTGATTGGACTGAAAATTGGTGGGGAGGTAGATTAGAACCAGGCGAAGGACATAGGATACTTTTGTTCCCGTGGGACGTGACAAATAAAAATGATAATAAAATCTAGAAAATTCTTTTTTTTCCCATGGTCAAATATATGTGGCATGTTCACGGGTCGGAAGACCATCTGCGTTAGTTGTTCTTGCACCTGATAATAAAACGAAAAATGTAGACTATTACAAGATGGTTCACTAAAGAGTGGAACCCATACACTAAACTACATGGAAAATAAAGAATCATTAAAATACTTGCTTAATGCGAATAAAAAATTGGATTTGATAAAATCAAAAGTCTCCTCATTTATTGACTCTAAGGCGGAACAAAGTTCGCCGGGTCAGCTAGTGTTATATATGTATTTGATAATGATTTCAATTCGCAAATAAAAACTGTATTTTATGTGTAGCCCAATATTTTGTACGTATTAAAAAATTCGATTGATATTTAAAAAAAATCTGAATCCGATGGAAAACGGTTACCGCAGCCGCATGTCTAACTCGCGTTCTCGTGCCGCCAGATCCAAACACCCCGACGCCTGTCCCTCCGCAATGGTGACAAAGCGAGCGAAGAAGAAGACGAACGGCGAGAAGACGGAGAAGACGGGGAATTCATCAGACAACTGCGGCAGTTCTACCGCGACAGGAACCAGCAGCTCAGGATCGGGAGCAGCTTGAAAGACTGTAAGTGTGTTTCCCGCGGCTCCGCCTGCGTCAAAAAGTACCATATGTTCGACCCCGGAGAAGTTGATGTCGTGTGGTGCTCCTGCCAAAACCCTCGGCCATATCCATAGTTGACATTTCCATTAACATTATTACAATACAATATAACTTTATTGCCCACATCGGGGAAATCACAAAACTGAAATTATAACATTGTTAACAATATGGAGCAAAGGCGGACTTAATTGCTAAGCAATCTCTTCCAGCCAACCTTTGTACAGTAAGAGAACATGATGTAAGGGTGGGCCTAGTAGAATTAAAAATAATGTCTACTGTATAGATAAATCAACACAGACACAGATATAATTAGGGAACAAGGGACAGTCACTAATAAGAAATACATATGATATATATTCTACATACCTTGAAGGGACAGATAGTGCTCCTTCACCTGGCTCTTAAAACTGGTAATAGTTTGAGCCATGCGTACATTACCAGGCAAAGCATTCCACAGGCGAACAGCCCGTACCGTAAACGACTTGGAGTAAGACGCAGAAGAGTGGGTTGGAGTTTTGAGAAGTAGGTCGTTAACACTGCGCGAAGGACGGTTTTGATTTGATCTCAGAAAAGTGAAACGCTCTTTAAGATAATTAGGGGTACAAGTAGGGTTGCCAGGTCGCCAAACGTAATAGCCGACCAGACCAGCCAGTTTGGCCGGACTTTTGGCTAAAACGGCCGGATACCTTATATTATTGAGGATTTTGTGTCTCAGTATTTAAAATTAGAAATAGTGAGATAAGGAAAAGGTGTGGTGTGAATGAGGATGTAGTGACAAAGATAGAAAAAGGCATGTTAAGATGGTTTGGGCATGTAGAAAGGATGGATGAAAGGAGACTTACGAAAGGTATTTACAAATCAAAGGTGACAGGAAAAGTCGGTAAGGACCGGCCTCGAAGAACATACTGCGACCAAATCGCAGACATATTAAAAAAGGGAGATGTCAGGAGTACCCGTAATCGACGAGCGTGTGTGACGAGAGTGATGAGCGTAGAAGAAGCGAGGGAAGTCTGTAAGGATCGTAGCAAATGGAAATCCGTAGTCTCTGCCTACCCCTGCGGGAAAAAGGCGTGATGGTATGTATGTATGTATGTATTTAAAGCTTCTCTGATTATTACCATAAATCTTGTTAAATTAAATAAAATGTAAAAAGCCTAACAAATGCCGGACAAGCCGGACACCGTTTATTTTGGCCGGACACGCAATCAAAAAGCCAAACTGTGTCCGGCTTTATCCGGACGCCTGGCAACGCTAGGAACAAGGAATAATGAGAACTGAGAACGGGAGTAAAAGGCCACTTGAGTTGTGGTCGGCAAGCAGGGACGTGAATGCACCACGTAGTGTTAGCAAACGGTATTGTAAGGATCGCGTGTGTGTCGCAGTATCGCTGCGTGCGGTGTACGGGTCGGTGCGAGCTCGAGGCGGGTACGAGGCGGTGTGTCGCGGCAAGCTGTGGCGTACACTGTTCGCAGCACAACCGGCCAGGACTCGCAGACACTACGAGAGGTGAGATAACTTTTTTTTTTTTTTTTTTTATATATAAAACAGTATGTAGGCAAACAAGCGTACGACCTTTTTCTCAATATAATAAATAAATGTTTATGATTAATTGACATGAAGTAGTACATAATGAATTATAATATTGTTTAGATTTAGAATTTTTTATATTTGTGTGCCGTAAGAGAGGCTGACGCCCGTATTCTTAAACATAACCTTAAGTACGTTCTTCACTCAAACTCATTGGAGAGCGCCTTAAGGAAGTTCTCGAACTTTCTTTTAAAACGACATTCTTCGTTGGTTACTTGAGCAAACTTCGACGTTACAGGTTATAATAACAAAACTAAGCAAAAAAAATAATTAAAAATAAACAATGTAGTTAACTTTTTACTGAGCTGTATCATTATTTTATTTTGATGCCATGTCTAGAATGACTGTCATTGAGGTTTTATTTTGAAATTTTTTATCTTTACATTTTAGTATGAAATTAGATAAAACAATAAGAATCCATTAACAAATAAATAAGTTATAAGCCTTTGAACGTCGGTGGAAGGGGGAAACTGTCAAAAAACAAGAAAAGGATGCACTGTGTGTGCAGTGACGTCACTGCCACTTGATTTCGTGAGTACAAAAGAGATAGCAAGACGTCCCCATCACGCTCCCACTTTTCTTCTAGAGAAAACTTTAAAATCTAATTACTGCCTTAATTATCAAGCAATTTTGTTGTTGTTTTAGGAATCAGTTATTTTTTTGTGCACATATAGTTTCGTATGCAAATGGACCTACTTCCTCTTCGTTTTACAAACTTTTATTTATTGTTTTCTAGCTGTTACCCGCAGCTCTGTCCGGGGTCAAACATAGGTTACATTTTGACGCGGACGGAGCTGCGGGAAACAGCAATAATAAAATATATTTTTCTCTTTTCCTCAGGTATCTCCTATCCTACGAAGTCCACGAACGCAAGCATTCTAAACTAAACGGCAAAGTGGACACGTCACGTCCGGTTGCCACCATCGACGTCACATCCTCGCCGCCCACCCATCACCGGCTGCGGACGCCGTCGCCGGTGCTTAACCTCGACGATAAGGAGGTTAAGGACGAGATGACGGTTGTCAATAAACCCGCTGAGGAGTTAAATAGGTACAGTTCCTTTCTCATGCTGCCATCTAACTTGGCAATGCTGCCAGTTTTCTGGGCACGTTATTTCGGGACAACGATTTGACTTGCATTTTTATAATTTTTTGGCGGTTAATGTTTAATGCTGCCAGTCTTCTGGGCACGTTATTTCGGGACAACGATTTGACTCGCATTTTTATTATTTTTTGGTGGTTAGTGGTCAACACTGTCAGATTTATTCAGGCTACCTAAAAATATCTGACACCAGCCTAACTACCATTTTTCGATAATAACCGGGACCAACGTCTTAACGTGCCTTTCGAAGCACGGAGGAGCTCGAGATAGAAAATAAAACATAAAAAATTAAAAAAAATCGACCAATCCAATACTTATCACACATTTTTGAACTGTTTTCAATCGACACGCCGACTTTACAAACTCAATAATAGCCCTCGCGGTTGTAGTTTGGTTTTGGTTACGTTACGGTAACGTCATTTGCGATTATCGCGATCGGTCTCCTGGAGTGCTATTTTTGAAAAGTGTGACACACGCAAATTGGCGAATCGAATAATTTTTATTTATTATTATTTACTTTATTTATTCATATCTATACTAATATTATAAAGCTGAAGAGTTTGTTTGTTTGTTTGAACGCGCTAATCTCAGGAACTACTGGTTCGAATTGAAAAATTCTTTTTGTGTTGGATAGATCATTTATCGAGGAAGGCTTTAGGCTATAAAACATCACGTTGCGACTAATAGGAGCGAAGAAACAGTCGAAAATGTGGAAAAATTTTCATCTTTGAGGGCTTTCGTTGCGTACGCTGCGAAAACCGTTCGAGATACCCAAAAATATATATGAAAGAATTATTCCTCTTTAAATTATCTAAAAAAATGTCCGCTACAGTATATCGGTCGGGAATCAAGCGCTGAACGTTCTCAACGTTTAGCTTCACAGAATGTAACTAAATCGTCTAAAATAAGTCGTGGGTAACAGCTATAGGTAATTTATAACAAAGCTGAGGAGGTAGGTTTGTAAACAAAAAATAAATATGATTCCCAAAATAATTATTCCACGCGGACGAAGTCGCGGGCACAGCTAGTACACAATAAAAATGCAAAGGCTTATACTTATGTGGAAAAGACAGTACAGTACAAGGGAGCGGTTTATTTCTAAAGAAATTACTTCCAGCAGACCCGAGAGAGGAAATTACAAGAAAAGGGTAATTAGCGTGTACAAAAAAGAAAGGAAAAGTGAAGATTATACCTAATTACCTAGGCACAAAATTTTTGTTCGATATTGAACGATTTTTATTCGACATACGATGCACACATTACAAAAATAGCGTTCCAAGACATTTTTTTTGTCATACCACAGGGAATTCCTCGAGTCCCTACCAAAAGACGAGAAAGCGGTGAAGATTTCAGTGAAGCCTGTAGAGAAGTTACTAGACGCGAGCAGGAAACTGTTCGATGGTGAAGAAGAAGAGAAGAAGGATGGCTTCCACAGCGAGCTGGAGAAGAAGCTGCAAACTGGTGAGTCTCAATCACAGTTCAATTTATTTGCATTAAATAGGGTCCATAAAACCAAAATCGCCGACATTTAAAAAAAGGGTGATGTCCGGAGTACCGTTATCGACGAGCGTGTATGACGAGAGTGATGAGCGTAGAAGAAGCGAGGGAAGTCTGTAAGGATCGTAGCAAATGAAAATCCGTAGTCTCTGCCTACCCCTACGGGAAATAAACGTGATGATGTGTATGTATGTATGTACAATACAAAACCCTTTTTGATTTTGGTTTTGCAATCAGTCGTAATACTTCTATTGTATTACAATCAATCTTATCATGCTATGTTGTAAAACTGTTATGTGTCCCAATAAATTAAATTAAATAAAAATAAATATATAGAGAGCACTCCCAAGCGCTGATACCACGCTGATGACACACCATCGACCTCATTTTATTGTTTTAAAGCAACAGACGCGTACATAATAGCTTGAATTTTAAAACGAAATCGAAATAATCGGACATCTCGGTTTTCTCGAATAATCGGAAACTTAAATTTGAAAACGAAATCATCGGAATACTCGGTTTTCTCGAATACGATTTTATCTGATAATCGATAAAAACCGGTTAATTCCAGAGATAGCTCCTCTTTCCCTGATTATTAGATGGTAAAAACACCCTTTTCGAGCAATACAGAGGTGAAGATCAGTCACAGACTATAAACAGTAAATGTTTGCCGATGTAGTAACAGTGTTGATCAGGTGGATTACTATCATCTCTTGTTTCCGTCCGGGTGCGAGTGAGTGGGATTTGCAATATGGTGTGCAAGGCGATATCTTGCTCACTTGCTGGAATTTGAATCTCAGACCTGGATGGGGGTGTGAGATGGTAGTGAGACACCAGTCAAGGATTATGTTATATGGGTTTAAATCTTTGTTCCGAGACTCCTCAGAAGGTGGTGGCTGAAAATCAGTGCTAGGCATGCCTGCATGTCTAGCGTACCACTGAGCCACCACCTTTTGAAACGTCTGTCACGTACATTATAAACATGTAGCTAATGCTTAAGTCCTTTGCTGTACTTACGTGATAGCTTTCTCAATAAAGATATATTCTATTCTATTCCAAAATGAGTGTTATTTCTCGTTGGTCCAGGCTCGAGTGAGAGCCAGCCTCCGGAGAGCGGCAGTCTCAGCCACCTGGCCTCGCTCGGGGACAAGTACGTGAACGGGCACCACGCGCCGCCCGAACAGGTATTGTTGATTTGCATTTGATCTGTAACAAAGTACCACGATTATTGTCTCGAAATTCAAAAATAAGATAGTCATTTACATAATAATCTATACTATTTGGATATGTTTTTTGCGGATTTATAGACACGAGTCCGACTCGTGCTTGACCGGTTTTATATTTTGTAGCTAGTCTGGGATCCACGGCTGGGAGAAAGCCTCCCACCTTTTCTTCCACGCATCCCTATCCAGTGCTATTCCTTACCATAATTCTTATCGATAGATTATTCGATAAAAATTCTTATGTATCTATACATATTATAAAAAATGAAATTGTCCGCGCACTTTGTCTTTCTGTCTGTCCACGATAATTTAAATAAAGAAGTAATGTAGGGTCCCGATTTAGATTTTTAAAGGATTTCTGAATACTAATAATACAATAAGTCCGCATATCATATTTTTTTAGATCGAACGTGATCCTTAACATATTTTGTGCAATGTAATGTTTTGTATCGTATGAATTACTTAGTATGTGTTTATACAGCAGCCGTCACGCCCGGCGGGACGGTCGTCGCTGAGACACGTGCGCGTCAAACCGGCGCGACCATCTGCCGCCAACACCACGCGTGAGTAACACTTTTATTAATTTCTAGTTTCCTGCGTCAGTACTTATGCGGCGTCCTATCTCAATTCAACTGTTCGTGAGCCTGGGGCAGCAGCGAGGATAGCTGCTGGACATAAACACCTCAAATTTGTGTTCTCAGTACGAGTTTGTTCCAGTAGCTGTTGAGACTGCTGGACCATGGTGTTCAGAGGCAAAAAAGTTTTTGGGCGAGATAGGACGTCGCCTTTTAAAATGTGGTTTTTAAGTGAAACTGAACTATTTTTATTAAAAAAAGGCGGTTCCGCACAACTCTGATGCCAGGGTGTACATGGTCGATTGACAATGTAACCTACACAAAATGATGAATTAAAAAAAAGATAAAACTAAAAAAAATTTCGACCTCCCATACAAATTTAATGATCTGTCAGGGTTTTGTATGGGAAGTCGAAATTGCCTGAAGACCTAGTTATTTTTAAAGCTATGAAATGAAATGAAATGAAATCGTTTTTTTTTTAATATAGGATATAAATATCACTTATTGACGTCAATTTACTTATATTAAGTTTACCACCACTTCCAAAGCGCAAGTGGATAAGAAGCGCTACAAACTGACTGCAGCATTTTCTTCAAAACGTCAATTTACAAATAAAATAAAAACTTTCCTTAATTAATAACAATGTATGTAATGAGTGTAGCGGTCACACGAAGAAATAAATGCAGTCAGAAATTAAATCTTAACTAGTTTTATCCTTTGTGTGTCACGTTCATTATGATTAGTAGTAAATTTTAGTTTTGAAGCACGCCTGAAACTCGTGGACATTTGAATCCTAGCTCAGGGCTCCGACTCGACAATGTCTATTTTAGCCCACGTATTAAGAATTGTTCGTTAAGCACATCTTAGCTAAAATATGTTTCGTCATGTTCTCTCTTATTCGATATTTCGCGTGAAAGAACGAGACGCAAAATATTTTAGCTATCATGGTGTTAACAAATTATTTTGAATATGAGGCTGACACCCATATTCTCAAACGTTTCCTCAAACTCGAGGTACCTTGAGGCGGTATCGAAAGTGTTTATAATTTTTATATTCTTTTGTATTTTTCAATTTTTGTGCTTCGGACTGTTATCATAACCTGTGTCTTACCTCATTGGAGTTTGTTCAAGCAACCAATTAAGAATATCGTTTTCAAGAAAAGTTCGAAACTTTCTTAAGGCTCTTCAATGAGTTTGAGTAAAGGACGTCCTTAAGGTTATGTTTAAGAATACGGGGGTAAGGTTGCAATAATTTTACAAGTGAAATTTTAATAAAGATTTGTATTTATCATTGCATACGCTCTCGTATGGCCAAAAAACACCAGAGGGAGATGCTTTAAGGATGGCTAAAGGGTAGACTGCAAAAAAAAAAAAGAAAAAGAGTTAGTTGGATTATATAATATGTATATGACTGTACGCAGCGCCCGCACCCCGCGCCGACTCGTCATCCTCGCCACCCGAGCCGCCCCCCGTCACCGCCGCCACTCCCATCACCAACTTCGGGATACATCACCCGCCCGCCGCCAACACGCACAGCGATGATGAGATCGTCGAGGTAAGTCTTATTAACAATTATATGAGAGTTTAGATATTTATGGTTGGCGTTGCGCGCGCTGTTGGTGGCGCACAGTCGTCCCAATCTGTCCTTAACACGTTATAGTAGTAAAGGGCGAAGGCAGGTGCGGACGAGCGACAGCGTAGGCAGCTTAGGTTCAGGCGGCACAGCTCCAGGCGGCGTAGCTTATGGCGGCACAGCTTCGGGCGGCTCAGCTTCAGGCGGCTCGGCACAAGGCGGCTCAGCTTCAGGCGGCTTGGCTCGAGGCGGCGCAGCTTGAGGCGGCGTGGCTGCGGGCGGCGTAGCTTGATGCGGCGTGGCTTCGGGCTGCTTAGCTTCGCTCCGGCTGCCGAGGACGACGTCGATGAGTGGACTGTATGAGGGGGGGGGGCGGGCCAGCAGGATGAGCGAGGGGCCTATCTTCTAATCCGCCGACAATCCGAGCAGAGGTCCGATCTCGACGACTCCGAGTAGCAGGGGTCCTATTCCTGAGATCCAGGGGTCCGATTCCGAGCACAGGGGTCCTAGCTTCCGATCCGACCGACGATATTCACTAACACTTCACTTGAGCACTGGAGCAGGGATCCGGGTCCGAAATTAAAGATCACTTGTATTCACTTCCTTTATTTCGTCTTCCTTAGTTTTCTTCCATTCCAAGTGTTCCGAGAGCCGAATTGATTCCAGTACTGCCGACTCAAAATCGCGTCGAACATTATTACCTCGCGAGTAAAAATCTGCATAGCCAGTTCTATTTCGTAACTGCGCCATCTATCGGCAGTCGTGGAATCTTGTTTTCGGCTCTCGTTACGGTAACGCTTTTTGATTCTCGGAATGTGAGTTTACCATATTTACTTAAAAAAGACCTTGGTTCTCGTTATGGTAACGCTCTTCGAAAATCAAATAGTGCTACTTACAATTACAAAATTAATTCTTATAAAATACCTTAATGCTAAAAATAAGAAACCCTATGCTATATTTACACTTATTACCCTATTCTAATAATAATCCCTTCATTTATTTGACCTTAAAAATTACCTTATCTACCTTGATATACATAGCAACTTAACTATATACTATACTAATTAACTCTATACAAATCAAGGTGAGTAGTGTTTTCAGTCACGTCGCTAATAGTTCTCCCCCGCCGTGCATAGCGCTCCGTCTCGAGGTTGCGGCGTGGCTGCTGGCACCAGGATGACGACTCGCTGCGTTGACCGTCGTAGCGTTCCTCCCGGTGTCCGCACGTCCAGAATTCTGACCCTTCCGTCTGGGCCTGGATATACCTTTTGGACTTCTCCTCGCGGCCATGTGTTGCGGGGCAGCGAGGCGTCCATAATCAAGACGACGTCTCCGACTTGAGGATCCGTAGTCTGTCTGCCATCTATTTTCCTCGGCTTCAAAGTGGGCAGATACTCCTTTAGCCACCTCTGCCAGAAGTGGTCGGTCAGGCGTTGCGCGGTCCTCCAGTTTGCTCTGCCAATGAGGTTCCCATCTTCAAACTCGCCCGGCGACGTCGCTCCGCAGGATCTCCCGAGCAGGAAATGGTTTGGTGTCAGGCTTTCTTCATCGTTGGGGTCTATGCTTATGTGAGTGAGTGGACGGGAATTGACGACATGTTCCACTTCAACCAGTAGCGTGTGGAGTACTTCTTCTGGTGGTGATCGCGATTGTAGTACGACCATCAGTGCCGTCTTCACCGTACGGACCATTCTCTCCCAGGCGCCTCCCATACTCGGACTTCCAGCTGGTATAAATTTCCACCGGATTCCCTCTTGAGCTGCTGCTTCTTCCAGTTCTTTGTTGGCCCCGACGAAGTTTGTCCCATTGTCGCTGTAGATAACCTTCGGTGTTCCTCTTCTGGCCGCCATTCTTCGTAAGGCCATGATCATCGAGCTCGTACTAAGGGAACTTGATAGCTCGAGGTGAATAGCCCTTGTGGTTAGGCATGTGAAGAGAGCTCCCCAGCGTTTTTCAGTTCTTCTCCCAATGGTCACCTGCATCGGCCCAAAGTAGTCCACAGCTGAGCAGGTGAAGGGGTGCTGATGATGCTGCAGGCGTTCAACGGGGTGATCTCCCAACGGTGGCACTTGCGGTATGCTCTTATGCACTCTGCACCATTGACAGCGGTGTATGAGTGCCCTTGCTGTTGTCCGTAGGCCCAGGATCCAATATTTTTGCCTGACTTCATTTATCACCGTTTCTGTATTGCCATGATAAAATTTCTGGTGATAGTGTTCAATGATTAGGCGGCATATCCTGTTCTTGCCGTCTAACACCACTGGATTCTGCTCTTGGTTCTCAATCGTGATTTTCCTTGTTCGCGTTCTTAACTTCAAGATGCCTTGTTCGTCGACATACACGTCGATTTTCTTGAGTCGGCTTGAGTTTTCCATTGGCTTCCTATTACTTAATTTTTCTATTTCTCTCCGAAAACTTTCTTGCTGACTTTCCTTAATTAACTCTTCTCTGGCTTTATTGAAGTGTTCTTCTTCAATGATTTTGAAATTTCTCCCTGGTTTCATAGGAGGAAGCTTTACGAGTTGTTTCCTCTTTACTGCAGGTTTATTTTGTTTCCATGCCTTGTCTTTAGCTGCGTTGACGATTTCCTTGGACTTGTTCTTCTTAAGTAGATCGATGAACTGGAACACGCGCGCCGTACTTCTTAGGAGTCGCGTCCAGCTGGAGAAGCGTTCTGGATCTGGTATACGACGAGGAGTTGTGGAGACTGATGCTATTGTCTGAATATTCTTTTCCTCCCCCGTGTCGATGATCTTCCCTTCGAAGCGGTTGGCGGGCCACTGCTGCTCCTCTTCGTAAAGAAATGTAGGCCCCTTGAACCACCTCGCGTTCCTGTCAAATTCAGTTGGCGTCCCACGAGTTGCGTCGTCCGCTGGATTCTCTTTAGTAGGCACCCATTGCCAGTCTCGCGGGCTAGTTAACTCTTCAATCTCCGCAAGTCGATGAGCCACGAACGTCTTGAATTTTCGCGGATCTGCTTTCAGCCACTGAAGAACAGTGCTTGAGTCTGTCCAGAATATCTTCTTTGTGATTTCTAAGTCCGTTTCTTTCTCGATTGTAGCTGCCAGTCTGCTTCCTAGTAACGCAGCCTGGAGCTCCAGTCGCGGTATCGAGACTGGCTTCGTGGGAGTAACTTGCGCTTTCCCTGCGATCAACGTAACGCGGACACTTGGTTCTTCTGTTCTCCAAAAGACGACAGCAGCATAGGCCTCTTCACTCGCGTCGGTGAAAGTATGGAGTTGCCCTTTCCTCTGATACGGAGATAAACATCTGGGTATCCTCAATTTTTCGAGAACTGCAACCTCTTTGATGTACTTGAGCCACATTACTTCTTGCTCAGGTAAGATCGCGTCGTCCCAGTCGATCTTCGTTCGCCATATGTCCTGGATGAGTTTCTTCCCTTGGATTAAAACAGGTGCGGCGAAGCCCATCGGGTCGAACGTAGACATGACGGCGCTGGCTATTTGTCTCTTCGTTGGTATCTTTCCTCCAGTCAGAATTTCGCGAGGTGTGTTGCGAAATCCGACGTTGAATGCTAGTGCGTCTTCGCCAATTATCCATCGTAGTCCGAGTGTCTTCTCTTCTGAGGAGAGTTCTTTTATTCCCTCTTGCGGTTGATCTTGCAGGCTCTTCAACACTTCAGCTTCGTTACTACCCCATCCCCTTAAATGGAAACCCGCTTTTGCATGCACGTACTGCACCTCCTTTGATGTTCTTTTGGCTTCCTCGATAGTTTGAAAGCTCTGGAGGTAATCATCCATGTAGTGATTTCTCTTGATAGCTTTCACTGCAGCTGGACACTCTTCTTTAAAGTCTTCCGCATTCTTATTCATCACGAAGATAGCTGTTGAGGGTGATGACGTCGCTCCGAAAATTACAGACTTCATTCTGTATTCTTCTGGTTTTCCAGCCCGTTGACTTCCTCGCCACAGGAATCGTAGGCAGTCCCTGTCTTCTTCACGTATCTGGATGCGCAGGAACATTTCTTTGATGTCAGCAACAACAGCGACGGGCCCCTCTCTGAATCTTACAAGAACTCCAAAGAGAGATTGAAGAAGATCGGGCCCCGGCAGCAAGACATCGTTGAGACTTTTCCCTTCGAATTTTGCAGCTGCATCCAGTACTATTCTTGGCTTCTTTTTGACAGGATGTTCCACCACAAAATGCGGCAGGTAGAACGTTCTGCCGGGCGTCGATGTAGATGGAGCCTTTTCCGCATATTCATTCTTCACCCAGTTGTTAATTTGCTCTTCGTAGGCTATCTTCAATTCTTGACTTCTGTCCAACTTCCTTTCGATGTTGTTTAATCGTCGATGTGCTTGACCGTAATTTTTCGGCAATGTTTCTTGCTCGCTCTTCCATAGAAGTCCTGTTTCAAATTTCCCATCTGGCAATCTTCGTGTCGTTTTCTCCAAAACTTCCAATGCTCTCCTGTCAGAGTCGTTGCTAGGGCGGTTTGGTTTCACCCCAAGAGCCTCGATATCAAAGTATGCTCGTACCAAGGCTTCTGTCTTGTCCTCTGCTAGGCGGCTGTGGTTGACGAACTGGACAGGTGTGTTCGCTCCAGTGTCGCATCCATGAAGCACCCAACCCAAGCTAGTGAACGAAGCAACTGGTTCAGACTTCTTCCCTTTGACGATTCTTCTTGTTACGATGAGCTCCCAATTGTCTTGCCCAATTAGTAGTCTTGGCTCTTCTTTCTTGTAGACTAGCTGACTTTTTAAACTTTGGAGATGATCGCATCTTCTCAGGACTTCTTCATTTATTTCTTGCTTCGATAATTTCAAGCCATCGATTGTCCTTACTCTCATCGACTGCTTATACTTGCGATGAGCTCCCTTAATCCTTATTTCCACCTTTCGAGAATCCGTCTTCTTGAAGCCTCTTCCACCGACGGTTTCTATTGTTATAGACTCAGCTGTTCCTTCCGCACCAATCTTCTTGGCTATAGCAGAGTCTATGAGTGAAATGGTGGACCCTTCATCCAGCAAGGCCAGCACACGTGCTGTTCCCTTTGGCCCGTAGACGTCCACTGGAATCATCTTCAAGTATGCTCTTCCATCGCTTGTAGTGTGCACCGATGTGATGACTTCACCTGTGGGCTCTTCCTTATGTACCACGTTGCAGCTGGCTTCGTCCCTTTCTGGCTTCTTAATTGCTGGAGGTGTGTCTGAGTGGAGACTAACATGATGCCATCTCGAACATTTCTTGCATACCGGAGCCCTGCATCCTTGTCTTGAGTGCCGAAAACGAAGACACTTGAAGCATAGTCTGAATTTCTTCACTATTTCCCATTTCTTGTCCATATCTGCTTCTTTAAATCTTCTGCACTCGTAGATCCAATGCTCTGCTTGACATTCTGGACACTCTGTCTTCTTGCTTGGCTGCTGATTGTGTTCTTTCTCCTGAACTGTATGGACACTCTTCCTTATTGCGCTCTTCTTGGCATCCCACGATACTTCAGGAGGGGCGAAGTCACCACACATGTCAGCTTCTATGTCCAGAAAATCCCTTATTAATATGAGCTCCGGCTTCTCTTCATCTCGATGGCTGTGATGATACATAAACCATCTGTACTTGATGTTTGCTGGCATCTTGTCCACTAACGCCTTCATTGTTTCTGGCGAACTCAGGTACTGTTCCTTTCCAAGCGCACTGATTGTTGCCACAGAATTTCTGACGTGGCTAGCAAATGTGCACACATCATTCGGCGTCTCTTGCATCTTCGGCGTACTCTTTAATTTATCCAGCTCCGCTAAGGCTATGGCTCCTGGTCGTCCAAAGCGCGCTTCCAATCCCTTCATTACTTCTTGCGGTGTCTTGGCAGTGAATAGGAGACTCTTCACTGCTTCCCTTGCTCTCCCTTGAAGAGACCTTCTCAGACGCGCCAAATTCTGCACGTCGGTGAAGGCGTTCATGGTGTCTTCGAAGGATCGCTTGAACGCTAACCACTCTTCACTTGCACCGTTGAAGTTTGGAAGCTCTATCATTTGTTTTGATAGGCTGTGCTCCGATGACTTCTCTGACATCTTCTTGATGACTTGAGCCAGTTCTTCAATGTCACTCTTCTTTTCCTTAGGTGGAGTGACCTTCACAGTGTTTGCATGATCCAACCATTGCTGCACATGCATCTGTGTCTGCTCTTCATGCACGAAGTCTTCTTCTTCCTCAGAATCCAGTTGTAGCAGCTCCAGTTCAGCTTGAGCCACCTTAGATCTGGCTTCTGCTACTTCTAGTTCCCTGCGGGCGAGTTGCATCTTGGCTTCTAATGCAGCTCGTTTCGATGAACGCACCGACTGTGTTTCTATGTTCGGTCTTCTTGGGCGCGCTCCTGTGGGCCTCGCACTCGTTCCGGATTCCATCACATCAGGAACTGCAGGCTGTCCTTGGCGGCGCTTCTGGGATTCGGAGATGCGACTCAACAACTCGTCGTGTTGCTGAATCATAGCGCGCGTAGTTAGAGGCGTGAGCGGTTCGCCAATGGTACCGGAACGCGGCGCGATGTACCCACTATTGACGGGTGCGGGGGGTACTGGAGGCGCAACGGGCGCGGCGAGTTCTCCCTCCACAAACATGACCGACGCGGCACGATCCCCCATAGCGGTGCGGGAGGGAGACGACTCGGCGGCGCGGGATGGCGGCGGCGTTCTTTTTGTTATCGTCGATCGGGTCGAGATCCCTGTCCCGGTGGTTTCTGTGTCGGCTGGCGTGTTCATGCTCCAATCAGTCGAGGCGGACTTTCCAGCTGTGGCGGTTGTCGACCTGGTTGTAGGCATCCCTCTTCCTTGATCCGGCTCGAAGGACCAACTATGGTTGGCGTTGCGCGCGCTGTTGGTGGCGCACAGTCGTCCCAATCTGTCCTTAACACGTTATAGTAGTAAAGGGCGAAGGCAGGTGCGGACGAGCGACAGCGTAGGCAGCTTAGGTTCAGGCGGCACAGCTCCAGGCGGCGTAGCTTATGGCGGCACAGCTTCGGGCGGCTCAGCTTCAGGCGGCTCGGCACAAGGCGGCTCAGCTTCAGGCGGCTTGGCTCGAGGCGGCGCAGCTTGAGGCGGCGTGGCTGCGGGCGGCGTAGCTTGATGCGGCGTGGCTTCGGGCTGCTTAGCTTCGCTCCGGCTGCCGAGGACGACGTCGATGAGTGGACTGTATGAGGGGGGGGGGCGGGCCAGCAGGATGAGCGAGGGGCCTATCTTCTAATCCGCCGACAATCCGAGCAGAGGTCCGATCTCGACGACTCCGAGTAGCAGGGGTCCTATTCCTGAGATCCAGGGGTCCGATTCCGAGCACAGGGGTCCTAGCTTCCGATCCGACCGACGATATTCACTAACACTTCACTTGAGCACTGGAGCAGGGATCCGGGTCCGAAATTAAAGATCACTTGTATTCACTTCCTTTATTTCGTCTTCCTTAGTTTTCTTCCATTCCAAGTGTTCCGAGAGCCGAATTGATTCCAGTACTGCCGACTCAAAATCGCGTCGAACCTTATTACCTCGCGAGTAAAAATCTGCATAGCCAGTTCTATTTCGTAACTGCGCCATCTATCGGCAGTCGTGGAATCTTGTTTTCGGCTCTCGTTACGGTAACGCTTTTTGATTCTCGGAATGTGAGTTTACCATATTTACTTAAAAAAGACCTTGGTTCTCGTTATGGTAACGCTCTTCGAAAATCAAATAGTGCTACTTACAATTACAAAATTAATTCTTATAAAATACCTTAATGCTAAAAATAAGAAACCCTATGCTATATTTACACTTATTACCCTATTCTAATAATAATCCCTTCATTTATTTGACCTTAAAAATTACCTTATCTACCTTGATATACATAGCAACTTAACTATATACTATACTAATTAACTCTATACAAATCAAGGTGAGTAGTGTTTTCAGTCACGTCGCTAATAATATTTTTAGTTTCTTTTCTCAAATATTTTATTGTAAACTAGCTGTGCCCGCGACATCGTCCGCGTACATGGCGTTCCAGTATCAGGCGAATTTTTTTTAATTTATTAATAAGTCCTTTATTAGGATACCCTAATTGATAAGATTAATAAAATATTTACCGTTTATTGCGTTTAGAATCCGTCATTTTGTTTTTTACTACCCATCCTACATCTTTAAACATCCAAACTCAGAAATCAGAATTCAGAAAGAAATTCAGATTTCGAGAAATAACATTCGATCCAACTTGTCCTGACTGAGATTCGAATGATTCCTTGTTGTGCAATAAAAAGTAATGTATTGTAAAGTTAATTTGTCTTTTCAGGTGCCATACAAACCAAAAACCCCAGAGATAATAGACCTCGACGAGTACCCGGAGAGTCCTCAAGGGCTCAAGAAGAAAAAGCTGGACATCCTCAAAGAAAGGGGGCTGGAGGTGACGGCCATCCCCCCTCCCCCCGCGTGGGCGCCCCCCTTGCTGCTCAACCCGGCAATGCAACACCAAATAATGACGCAAGCGCAGCTGTTCCAAATGTACAACATAGTCCCCCCCAATTTCGCCAACGGACTACAACCCCCAAAAGTCATTCAAGCCACGTCGATTTTCGGCTCGGCCGGCCCCGAAAAGACTGTATACGGCAACCCCAAAGACCCCTTCATGCCCCCTCCTCATATACTACACGGCGCCCCCTTAAAAGCTCAGAAAAATATACCCCCTTCTGAGCAACAGCAAGCCCCGTCACGACAAGACATCTTAGATTTAACGTGTAATAAAAAATCGCCATCGCCGTTACAAAAACCGGCTGTCGAAATAGTTAGGATACCGACGACACCATCCCCCTCAAAAGTGTCTAGTTCAGTCCAAAATTTGGCCAAAAACTATACGCTAATTGACGGCAAAGCGGTGGTCGGATCGAATTTGGAAATCACTTTAGTCAACCCCAAAGTCCAAACGCCGCCGTCGAAGAACAAAATTCCTCAAAAGAGGTCTTCGAACGGCAAATTCGTTTCGACGAAAACCCCTCCCAAAGAATATAAACCTTACGCTTGCCCTTCCCCTTCAGGGGTCCAAAAAAAGCCGGCCATAACTGTACCTAATTATCAAGTCACTAGAGACGATGTCTCACCGACAAATTCGTCTAGTTCAAGGGATAGTCAACAGAGTCAGAATAATTTGTTGAATGTTCTCAAAAATCAAAATAGTTTAGCTCAATTTATGGAAATGCAGAAGAATGCCGTTCCCAATATCAGTCCGTTTATGGATCCTGTTTACATGAGCGCGCTGTATAGTTCCCTAGGACAGATGGATCAGAGACAGCTGGCTGCCTACAGGGATTTGGCGAACCAATTTAGGGGGTATTCGGGTATTTTCAATATGGGGGCGGTAGGGAGCACTCCTACAACGAAAAATTAAAATCTAGTCGATAAGTTATGTGATACGGTGGACTGTATTGGGCTGGATGAGCGAATTTCAACGGAATATTCAAACGCTTTTTAAGGATTTCACATATTTTTTGCGTCAATATGCGCAAAACATACTCCTTAGATTTTAAGTGCTATTTTTGAGATCTTAGACTCACTCAAAACTGGTCAGAAGAATGAAAGTCGAACGAAAAAAGAAATTTATTTGACTCATAGGTTTTGAATGAGTTTACTTCTCAAAATAGCACTCCTGTTTCAATAAAACAAGTGTAGATATTTTTATTAAAATTTGAAGAGCAGTTACACTTTCCATTTTACTGGTAGTTAAAAATGTTTTTCACTTTTGGTCGTTCGAGCCGGATATTGTAATACTAAAACAAAAGCGACGAAGAACTTCTCTCAACAAGAAGACGTCTTTGCAAATGATGGTTCAAGAGTTGTGTCATTGTGTACAGTCAGTGTCAAAAGTCCGTTTTTGAAACAAAATCTACTAGACATGCGTTATACTGTAACATTTGAATAATATACATGAATTATGAAAATGAGGTTTTCATGTAACTTAAAAAGCGTTTGAAAGGGTTGCGAAAGAAACTATAATTTTTATTTTTGTTGATTATTGCAAATTTGATAATTCAATTATTTTATTCATTTGATTTTTGTTATTTTAATGACTGATATTGAGGTGATATTCATTTTAGCTAGAAGTTAGCAATTTAATTTTTAGAAATTAAAAAATGCATTAGTAAATGTTTTATTTTATCCTTTTAAGAATTTTGACAAATTCGTAAGATTTCAATGTGGGTTTTATTTATATTGACGTTAGTCTTGGGACACATGAGTAAATATCGTAATATTTATTCTACTATTATTGTCTGTGCTCATGTGCTTATGGTTCCAAAATATATACATTCTGTTATTTTCAAAACCGATGAAGTGCTGTTGATTCAGTAAATAAAATGAAAAAAAAAGAATTTTTCAAATCATCAACCAATCACAACGTGTTTACATGAGCAATTTTTTAGCAATCATTGCCGGCGACTGTGTTGGTCGGTAATACGGTATGGACCTCAAATAATTTCTTATAAATTGATCAAATCTTGCCGCTTGTTGTTTAGTGTTTCGTGACGTCATCTTTGACGACAATTGCACATCTGGAGCAACCTTATCGCTCGTGTAGCGCTCCTTTAATGCTGAGATCTAGCGTGTCAGTTTGAAAACTTTATTATTTGAGCAATGTCTACATATTTCTACTATAATATTTTATAATCCTATGAAAATAATTGCCGATTTTGATTTATTTCGATCAGGGACGAATACCCATATTCTATGATCCGAAAATAACATGACGAAAAAGTTATAATTTTTATTTTTGTTGATTATTGCGAATTTATCATTAAATTATTTCATCTTTTGATTTTTTATTACTTTAATGACTGATTTAAATTGATAATTCATGAGTGTCGCTGAGCGCGACTGTTACACTCGTCACTTTCAGTTTTATAAATAATTTCGTATTGAAATATTTTCCTATAGGATAATAAATTAAAATTTAATCTGTAACCAGCCCAAAAGCCCACCAATTGTCTTGATCTCCGGTTTTTAGGCAAAATTGGGAACAATTCCTCTCTGTACATAGCTAGATATAATATTCCGTTTAGCTTTAGGCCAATTGTAGAACGGTACGGAACGGGGAGCATCACACCACTATAGCATCATAAAGCATTCAGTCATCTAGAACCCTATTTTTGAAATGTATGGACTAATATATAAGAAGAGCTCTTAAATTCATGTCGAATGAGAAACTCACCGATTATTCAAAACTTGGAACCCCATGTCTAACCTAACATTATACAATATCACTTTTTTTTTAGACAGCCAATTTTTGCAGTGTGTTTAGAACGTGCAACTAATCCACTAGTGTTACCGATCGATAGGCTATCGATAGTCTATCGATACTGCAGCAATAGTGGGAATATCGATAGAACTATCGATAGTATCGATAGCATAGCGACTGTCAAGGATTAATAGTATCGATACTATTGCAAATCATCAATAGTATAACCTTGTCGAAAATTCAAGGTCAACTATCGATAGTGGAACACTATAATCCACTTTCAATAAAATACATCCGAGAAATATTCATCGACCTGATCCACAAATCTAGTGACCAGCTGACAAAATTTTATATGGGAGGTCGTTTTTTTCTTGGTTTTCACTTTTTTTTTAACAGGCTTCGAAAATGGCGGATATTCTACGTTCGACTGTATGTTTTTTTAATTGTATGTTGTTTAGTTCCACATACTAATCACACTGTAAAAAAAATTTTCGGTTTCTTGTCAAACGTTCTATTTAAATTATCTTACACACCAAACACACAGGCTTAAAAAAATAAGACGGATCGATGTTGCATCAATTGTCAAGCTAAAAATTACGTCACCTGGTGTGGTCTGATTGGCGGCGGTGTCTCAGAGTTGCGGTATTTGTGTGAGTGAAACCCGTACTTTCAGTTTTGTGTTATTTGTGAGATTGCGTCTGTAGTTCTTTTAAGTCTGTGACATTAAGTTTTTTTTTTCGAAATACCTGTAGTTTCAGGGATTATTTTTATACTTAGTATGTGTAATATATTTTATTTATTTATTTTTATATAGAAAAATAAATGTGTAATGCTCCTCGCATGGTACCTAGGTACCTATTGTTGTTCTAGAATGTTTTTTAACTCGCATTTGTAAATATATCTTATGTAAGTCCGTAATGTAAGATATTGTCGTACAAATAAACTGATAAAAATTAATTTGGTTCTTGTTTTCGTGATATCATCTTTCATCCCTTTTCTGAATTTTGTGGTATGTAGAAGGAATTATATTTTTGCTAAACTAGGTATCTTGAAACGCCTATCTTCGCATTGCCGTGAAATGGCCCTCAGTTTTACCGGTCACATCATGCGATCTCCTAAGTATTGTCTGGAAAAACTCGTTATCCTGGGCGAAATGGAATGGTGGACAGCGTGAAGAGAGCGGTCGGAAGCAGCTTGTATAATGCGGTCCATAGTACTGCCAATCGCGCAAACTGGAAACACATTTGTGGTGGCGATCCTCAGCATTGAGGGATCGATGAAGATGATAGATTCATCCGCCATCATTTTTATAAAATATCTGTAAATTTTCAAATGTAATTTCTGTATAATTTTACGTGTATTTTTAATATTTAACGAGGAAGCTAGTCTATTTAAGGTTCCGTAGTAACCACAAGGAACCTTCGTCATGTCTGTCCAACAGTCTCTCGAAGGTTTTGCTTAGAAGGATAGTTTCTATATTTTACGTGTCATTTTCACCGCTAGCACACTCTAGACACTATACAACAGCGGCGAGCCCGATACGTATTGTCAAGCAGCTGATTGCTCATCCTTGTTTATTTATTTATTTCATGTACACGCCTTGCATTGTTTTTCTCTCGATTTCTATCCTAAATCTGCGCGGCTCGGTGCGGTATTTGTTTCGGGTGGGAGGTATGATTGTCCGTTCTGTACGTTATTACTATTAATCGTAGACATTAGCTAGGATAAAATGAGACACACCTATTATATTTATAATATATGTTTTATTTCCACGTTTCCTACACTTCCTCCGAGCCTGTTCCTAGCACGGACCCGCTGTACGCGAGGTCCCAGTAATGTTCCACTCCGTGTTTCTGAAACAACTCGCGCGCTTGCTTCTCTGTGGGCAGCACCTATCAAAGAAAAAAAAAACATATACTTGCATTGGATGCGGGTTATGATATAGCAATAGGCTAATTGACTGTGTTCATATTTTCACAAAATTTTTATACGGAAAAGTAACCGATACCGAAAACATCAACAAAATTGGTAATTAATTAGAACAGTAGCATTTAAAGTTTTCTAATGAATAGAAGTGGGAGCGTGATGGGGACGTCGTGCTATCTCTTTTGTACGCACAAAATCAAGTGGCAGTGACGTCACTTCACCATTAAGTGCGTCCTTTTCTTGTTTCCTGACAGTTTCCCCTTCCAGAGGATTTCAAAGAAACTTATTTAATATTGAACGGATTCAAAAATATTCTTTCTGTTTTCGAATTCACGGACTCAAATTTGTGATATAAAATATTTAAAAAAAACGAGTCAAGTAGGCTATTGATTTTAATTTCTAAGATATCATCTATTTAGGCCATATTACTGCCTGTTTGTCTGTCTGACATTTATATGAAACAACGAATTTATTTTACTGGCAACTAGACATCGTATATAATATGTAAGTATCATAAGTAAGTTTATTATCATTCCAACTTCTTGTTGTTTACTATCATTCAACTTTTCCAAATTTACCTATCTATACATTTTTAATACCCACATGACGATATCTGTTTAACCCAAAGGTTGACTGTTAGATAATGCTTTTAGCATTCAGTTCGTCTATTGTGCTATACAACTGTATTATGTACAATAACGTTTAAATAAATAAATCCATGTAACATTCCGTCATCTCGAACGTCACCTGTCAAAAAGTGACATGAGTGGACGTTGTGTTTTTTGTGATTATTTTTTATGCTTTATTTAACAAAATAGCAAAAATAATTCATAGCAATGAAAGATAAGTTAAATAAAAGATGTTATCATATTTGACGCAAATAAACACGAAGGATTGATTTCCATTTCAATAAAAGACATTGTCAATTTACTTGTTCACATGACACATACAACATCGGTAATTGGTTTTACGGCCATGGATACAAGTCCTATAAAGCCCCTTTCATTTTTTCTACCTTCTTCAGTCCAACAGTTTCGTCAAGTCCTAGTCAAGTCTGAAAGTCTAGTCAAGTGAAGTGGTAGAAAAACTGCACTAAGCGATTACTAGGAGCTTTTTGGCAAGTGTTATGTAAATAACAGAGAATAACCATTTTAAAAAAGTTTATGATTTTGATGATTTTTTTGATTAGCAAAATTTTCCAGTTGCAATACAATGGCATGCCAATGGAATACGATTGTTTTTGAAATTAGTAACAGAATACCAGAAACGTCAAAAGTTGCCATTGCGATCCAATTACGATTCAATTGTGCACTGTGTAAAATAAGAGAATTAATATTCTGGTCGGGCTATAGTAAGCGTCTGACCTTGAACTTGATTTCTCCGAAAGCCCGCTGCTTGGTGGTGCCCTCCCACACGAGCTGGCAGCAGTTTGGCACCTCGCCGCCTTCCGCGTCCTTCACCAAGTCGTCTTCCCATTTGATGCGGTGCAGCATCAATCTGATCAAGTACAAAATAAAAATTTACAAAAACAATGCATTGAAGGTGTGTTGAAAGAAATTTGTTTAGAAATAAGTAGAACCCATTTACTAAGATCGATGTACTGCCTCCGTGGTCCGGTGGTTAAGGCGTTCGCCTTCGACCCGGGGGTCGTGGGTTCGATTCACACTGGAAGCATACTTTGTTTAGTCGTTTCCAGTTTGGTTAGGACATTGCAGGCTTGGATCACCTGATTGTCTGATAATAAAGATGATTCTGTGCTTCTGAATGCACGTTAAGCCGTTGGTCCCGGCCGCCATCTGGTAGTCGTTAAAGGAACCATGTCAGAGGCCGAGAGGCGGTTCCGCACAACTCTGACACCAGGGTGTAATGCTCATTGACAATGTAACGTACACGAAATGATGACAGATTTTACAAATGTTAAGCTTAATGTTACAGTGTGTATAAAACACGTGTGTGTGTGTGTGTAATAAATAAACGCAAACACCTATTATATCCATACTAATATTATAAATGCGAAAGTCTATCTGTCTGTCTGTTACGCTTTCACGGCCAACCCGCTGAACGGATTTTGATGAAATTTGGTATGAATATAGTTGAAGACCCGGGGTCAAACATAGGCTACTTTTTGACGCAGGCGGAGCTGCGGAAAACAGCTAGTTATATATATGTCGGAAAGAGGAAGGGAAGACCCATATATAATCGAGGGCACGATTGTCAGGATGATAGCTCAGAGCGTAACTTCAACAAGGTATTTTTACATTGTATCACAAAAGTCAAGCGAGAGCCATATTGTTCCGATAGAGGAATCGTAATCCGAATCACGGTAAAAGCAGACGCCCACGACACCCCGCGTCATGCGATGATCCACAGCCAATAGTCTACTTGGATCCCTCTTATGCTAACACATTAAAACGCCAATCACAATTGGTAAACTAGGGTCAAGGGTACACAATCACTTGCGCATCTCAGCGCCTCTTTGAACTCCAGGCACAAGGCCCATTAGATAACAAGGATTAGCTTCGGGGCTCGACTATACACATAGTCGCGACTCGCTTAATAACACTTCCCGTAAACTATTAACACGCTACAACCCTTAAAAAACCAAATTGCATCCTTGTTATTGAACAGTTAAGAACCTACAGATACATGCACACACAAACACAAACATACATACACTCAAACACACATACACATGATGCATACTCATCACTCTTTATTTTTTATTGAATAATCTTTCTTTCAGCTCGTCATTTGTTTCTGCTAGAATTGATTCAGTAAATAAATAAAATAAAATAAATAAATACAACACAACCGCCCGGATCAAAGTCCATAACCAAACTGTACGAGCGTTACAACCATGGAGCAATTACAAAGAGGAGATGCCGTTTGAAATGGCGCAGCGATGTGATGACACTGCAGTGGGTGGAGCTTGTCATTGCTCGTGCTCCATGGTTGGAGCCACGGCCGAAACCAAGCATGTCGCACGTCTGCCTTCCGCCAAGGGGAGCTGAACAAATACTTTCTAACAAAACGCTTATTACAGCATCTCCTCTTTGTAATTGCTCCGTGGTTACAACTCAATCGTTCGGTAGGCAGAGACTACGGATTTCCATTTGCTACGATCCTTACAGACTTCCCTCGCTTCCTCTACGCTCATCACTCTCGTCATACACGCTCGTCGATTGCGGGTACTCCTTACATCTCCCTTTTTTAACATGTCTGTTCTCCGTTCAGTATGTTCTCCGTACAGTATGTTCTCCGTTCTTATACAAAACCTAAATAAATACTGATTGCCCTTCTGGTCCTCTCACTGACCTCTTATATTTCGCTTGTTGTTTCGGCCCTCCTTCAACAATGATAACGCAGCATCCCCGATGCAAGACGACGCATCCCGTCATGTGTAGTTGTTGCGCGTTCACCTCCACTTTGAATTTCGCCGAGGCGCACTCGAAGAGGTCCTTTACTCTGAAATTGTAAATATTGTATACGTTTAAAAAAAAACTTTAGCAACTTTAAAAGATATTTTATTATGGCCCGTTCTTAGTATTTTTTTAAAATTGGTTATTGTGATCCAAACGAACCTACAAAACATGTATTAATGTTTACACCTGTGTTCTTAAACATAACCTTATGGACGACCTTCACTCAAACTCATTGGAAGCCTTAAGAAAATCCTCGAACTTTCCTTAAAACGATATTCTTAATTGGTTGCTTGAGCAAACTCCAATGAGGAAAGACACAGGTTATAATAACATCCCGAAGCACAAAAATTGAAAAATACAAAAGTTTTAACTCTATAAAAATAAAAAAAGTAAGTAGATACCTAGGCAAAATGTTGCAAAAATCTTATGTAAAACTTAATTAATTTAATTTCGAGGAGGCCTCAAGGTACCTCTCGACCAACCTTATATTTGACAGTTCGATACTCACCTCCAATGAGAAATATCCTCAAGTCAAGGAAGCTAGTGACGACTAATCATACCAATGAGTTGGAGTAAGGCTGAGTCGAGTTTGAGGAAACGTTTGAGAATTAGATGTTAGTAATACTTCAGGCCAAATTTCTAGTGAACAGAAACACATAAATTTTTGGAGGCGGCATGAGTAAGATTCGTAGAAATACAAATATTCACCGATAAACGGTCACATGGACGCCCATTGATGTGTCTTCTCGTAATTTGCGATCGATCTGAAATAAATAAATAGATATAATTACAGCACAGATTACATCCATACTAATATTATAAATGCGAAAGTCTGTCTGTCTGTTACGCTTTCACGGCCAAACCGTTGAACGGATTTTCATGAAATTTGATATGAATATAGTTGAAGACCCGGGGTCAAACATAGGCTACTCTGTGACGCAAAAAAGCTAGTACAGAATATATGCTTTACAGATATTCGACCGTCATAGGTACATTGAAACGTGCCAATTTTTCTGGTTATTTCTGGGCACTCTCATACAAACTCATTGTTAACGCCATCTAGCGAAAACATGAGAAGTTATAAATTGAGATTGCTAACTTTTTAAACATACCACTTAAAGATCTGGTGATAAAATTTCGATACGTAGAAATGAAGTGTTATAAATATTCCGTTTTTCATTTTGCCAAAAATAAGCGAAGCCTGGGTGCTATTTTTGAAAACCGTAACTCACGCAAAATAGGCGAGTCGAATATTTTTTATTTATTATATGTAGGCTATTTCTACCAGTCAACCAACGGGTGACAGGTGAAATTTTGTTCGATGTCGAACGATTTTTATTCGACATACGAATAATACATTTCAAAAATAGGGCTCTGGTACTTAATTTAAATATTTTCTTATTGCAGCGCCATCTATTATTAGATATTTAATATTAATAAGTGAAAACAAGATAACGATTTAAAAAACTAAAATACCGCGTTTCTGTGTAACTTGCAAAAGTAAAACCCAACTCCATTCCGCCATTTTTTTTATTTTTATGTTAGCTAACGACACATCTCAAGCTAAAATCCATCCATCATGTTTTTCGAGCGTATGAATAATTGTTTGGCACGCCCTGCAGCCTGAACGGCTCGATAGATTTTAGCTTAAGAGGTGTCGTTAAATTCGTATTTACTGTGAGAATGACGGTGGGTATATCAAAATGAAAAAAAAAAAACACACACAAAATGGCGAATTTATTTAGATTTGTTCATTTCCAAATAACACAGAAACGCAGTCTTTTAGTTTTTTTTTAAATTTCCGTTATCATTTTAATTTCATAATTATTAATTTTACTCTGTCACACTCACCTTATCTCTCTTCTGCTCTTTGGTAAGCGCGCGAGCCTTGTTCGCGTCTAGATGCGTTTTCTGCCGCTTGGCGATTTGTTCGCGAACCTTCGCCTCTATGGCCGTAGGGTCTTGCACCGCTTCCGTGCCTAACGCTCGCATCAGGTTCGATATCCTGCAAATATTCATTGATTTTTAGAATACCGTATCCGAATGGTAAACTTTATAACTAAAGCTCAATTCAAACTGGCGCGAATCCGAATCTTTGGCACACGTGGAGCACACAATGGGGTTTAGAATTCCGTCCGCCTGTCACCAAACTGTATCCAATGAAAAGTGATAGACTAGCCAGACAGACAAATATTTGTGGTACATTATATTGAATAATAGGCTAGTTTCCACTAAGAACAAATTAGAGATATGACACTATCTAATCATTTTTTTAGCATTGCTATTTTCAGAAAATAAAATTGAGGAAAATAGCCATTTTATCACGAGCCATTGAACACCAATCAGAAGCGATTACGTCATAACTCATAAAACATCATTGTTGATGTCGACGTTTTACAATAGTCAATTTCCATGGAAAACTGTCAAATCATCTGACATTGACACATGTTTCTCAATGGCTTCATATTTGTATAATGGTGGCTGTACACTCTCGTCTGAATGTGGGCTAGTAAAAACTCTCAAGTCTTTCAAGTTAACTTAATATGACAGTTCAGCCTGTCCATATAAAGTTGAGACTCAAGAGGCTTAACTGGCCCACAAACGACACAACAACTTAACCTTATTACTGTACGGCACGGCGAGAGTGTACAGCGACAAAAATTTATGACGTCATTCGAATCGCCATGACAGTGCAGAGCGTTTTCGCACGATATTCAAAATGTGTTTTTTAAATACAAAATACATAATGTAAGATTGAAGTATTGCAAAAAAATACAACAATTTTTTTGAAAATACTACACAATGACGAATAATAATAATAACTACATTTTAAAATTTAGTAAACTAGCCTATTTTCATTCGACATACATTTTAAAAATAGGGCTACACGAACAAGATGGTTAACATGCTCGACAAAGATCGGAAAGAATGAAGAGAGGATAAAATTGATTATGGGCAATAAAGCTAAATAAAATATGTTTATTCATTCATATTAAGTGGGTTGGTCAATAGGATATTCTATTCAATTTTTTATTTTATTTCATATCACAAATTTGAGACCCTGAATTTGAAAACAAAAAGAATTTTTTGAATCCGCTCAATCCATACTAATATTATAAATGCGAAAGTCTGTCTGTCTGTATGTTACGCTTTCACGGCCAAATCGTTGAACTTGGATTTTGATGAAATTTGGTATGAATATAGTTGAAGACCCGGGATCAAACATAGGCTATTTTTTGACGCAGGCGGAACTGCGGGAAAAAGCTAGTATTAAATATGTTATAAGCCTTTGAAATTCTGTAGAAGAGAAGGACGCTCTTAATGGTGCAGTGACGTCACTGCCACTTGATTTCGTGCGTACAAAAGAGATAGCAAGACGTCTCCACCACGTTTCCACTTTTCTTCATTAGAAAACTTTAAATGCTAATTACTGCTTTAATTAATTTTCAATTTTGTTATTGTTTTCGGTATCGGTTACTTTTTAATGTATGTATTGTTCTGTATAAAAAAAATTGTCAAAATATGAACACAGTCAAGTAGCTGTACACCTTGTGAGAGTTTTTGAAACCGCCTTTCGGTTTTACCTGAGTTTGGGTTCGGGCGGCGCCTCAAGTCCGAGGCGGACTTTCTCCTGCTCCTCCTTCCACGCCTCGCGTCTGCTCTGTCGGCGTAACTTCTTACGTTCCTGTTTGGTCAAGAACACTGGCATGTATGTCGGTTTTAGCGGCTCCGCTGCGAACAAAAATAAAATATAAATTTAATAAAACCGGTCCGTAGGAGAACATTAATCACCGACATAGCCCAGCGCATTAATTCTTTGAAGTGGCAGTGGCCGGGGCACATAGCGCGGAGAACCGATGGCCGATGGGGCAGAAAGATTCTCGAATGGCGACCGCGTACCGGTAAATGCAGCGTTGGACGTCCACCGACCAGATGGTCAGATGACAGATGAGCAGTGACTGATTGCGATATGAGATGACTGAGATGATGATGATATCGAGTGGGCTTCACGGTCTTCAAGTGAAGAAGTTTGAATGTGGTTTGTTTTCGCGTACTTAACACTATAAAAATTTGGCTGGAGCGCTATTTTTTTGTAAAGTGTTATATATATTTAAAAATCAGAGTGTATTTATAAACACAGGCGACACTTTTTGACGCAGGCGGAGCTGCGGGAAACAGCTAGTAATAAATAAATCGATCGTTCTTCATGATCAATCGAGCCTGTACTCGATAGTGTCAGAGATTTTCGGAATCGCCTCGTTTTTAAGACCACGCGGCCTGGTCTTAAATGCCACTTAGTTTTTATCAGTAAATGTCTAGGTCAATTTTTATCAATAAAAATACTGTTTATTTGCGACTTACTAACCGAAGTGACGACACACGTGTTAAAATAATTGTGTTGACTTGATTTTTAATTTAAACGTACGAATTATCGAAATTATTAATGTAAGTTCACAGTGAAGTGTTTAACCAAAGGCAGATATTAAAATTAATATAATGTCTTTGTTAAGTTTTCGCGATTGTCATACAATAGAATCTTACAAATTTTTTTTAAAGTCGTCATTTGTATTTTTTAAGTTTGTAGAATTTGCTCATCGACTCCGATGACGCGACAAACAATTCATTTTCTTTCGCTCTGTCGGGTTCAATGTGTTAAGTTACCAATAACGACTTCGAGTGCGGCTATTCATGTAAAAGATTCGACCGAGAAAACGTCGAAACCGTCACCTTCATAGACGAGTTAATATTTTATCTACTTGCGACCAGTATCGCTGCAAAGTGTTTGAAACGTCAGGTGTAAATAAATACTCAATAAACACGATTAATATTTTGTTTTTCACATTTTCAGACCAAATATGTTTCTCATAATATACGTGATAGTGGGAGTGATAACTGTGGTCGCAAGAACCAAAAACTACAACATCGATATACCTGAGAACAGACATATGGACATACGAGTCCGTAGGAACGTTGTTTATAATGATTTCCAAAGAGGTCCAATTAATGAAGACATATTTATAGATGAAAATGTTATATTCATTAAGAACTTATATGATTACACACGAAATTTATTAGACGGTGAAGAAAAAGATGTATACGATGATAAACTAATGAAGTCTACTGAATATTTTGATATGAATGCTTATAGAGATGTCAGAGAAAAGGTTATCATCAAAAATGATATGAGGGAGGATTGGAATAAAGTTCGTAGTCAAATAGCGATGAAACGCGTGAATTTTGATTCAGAAATAACAAGGAAAGACAAAAATATTGTAGACAGTACTGATGATGTTAAAAATGGTATTAAGTTTAATGAAATGTTTCATAATAGATCAAAAAGACAATATTCAAATACGTTTTATAACAACATTTATAAAATAAACGTGGATAGTAACATGCAAGTTAATAGAGCGGTAAACAATGGTGAAAGAAGTACTAATACTTATAGTCCTTATAATAATAATCAGGAATCTAGTACTTATAGCACAACATTCAAAAGTTATCCACCATATGACAGATATAAATCCGTTTATAATTATAATGACACTTATAATACAGAAAGTAGCCGGCTATATTACACTACTTTGCCTACATATAATAATTTTATTCCATTTAACAACACTTCTGGCACGAGTAAAGATATTTACGGTAAAAATAATAATAGTTATCGGTCATATCCAAATTTTTACAAGCCATACAATAATACTATCAACCAAAATAACAATTATAACAATCGGTCATATAAAGTTTCAGTAAACAATAATAATGAATCTTTACGTGATTATAATCAATTCAATAATAATTATGGACAATATGCAAATGATTTAAATCAAAACAATAATATTACTAACAATTTTAATGAAAAAGCCACTGATGATACAAATGTACTGAATAAAACTATTGTTAATGAAAATGCAGACTTGCCAATTATACAAGAAAGCTGTTTTTTGTGTCAAGCGCTCGGATGTCCTAAGTTTTATAAGAGAATAGGCTTTAACTGTGTAAAGGATGTCGACTACGATTGAATTTAGGCTAGAACTAGTTGACGGATTGATGTTAGATGGATTATATTTATATATTAAAAAATTTTAATAAAATATTTGTTGTTTCATTTCAAAAACATTCACCAGACTGTGCATCTACTAGTGTATATCTAGGTAGACAGTTAAAATTTTCATAAAGGGGCATATTTTTTAATAATAGGTGTCCCATAAGCGTCAGACTTTGCACTTGTAGTATTTATAAAAAAAATGTGTACCTCAGAGTTCACATATATAACCCGTCATTTTTAATTAAATAATGGTGTACTTCAAGGATCAAACCTTGGACCTACAGTTTTCTTTTTCTTGACAAAGGGCGTACCTCAAGGGTCACACTTTGGGCCTATATTTTTTTAATTATACATAACAGATAACAAAAACAAACTTACTAGGCGGCCGGAGCTGCTGTGGGTGTTCGACTAAGTTAGTGATGGCATCTTCATTCAAATTATCGACTATATCATCCTCTCCCACGTTACAAGCGTCGACTCGCTGCGTGTTTGTTCGCGTGTCTGCCTCCGTGACTGCGCTTTTGCGTTTTGCTTCGCGCTCTTCTGCTGTCATTAGGATCACGCTGTCCCACCTAAGGATAAATTAATGTTTGATATAGCACTAAAAAAAGAAATTATAGATAAAAAAAATAGGTTACAAGTGGGATCGTCAAAATATTATTAAACGTGTTAGTTACGACTAACGACAAATTTAGAATACGTTTATTTATTTAAACTTTATTGCAAATAATGTAATTGGCGGACTTAAGTTACTCATTCATTTACTTATATCGAGTATCGACTGCCATTTAGTGGTCGTTAATGAACATCATGGTCCTATGGGTCTGGTTTCTCTATTAAAACCGTAACCCTACGGTTGTCAGACGGCAGGCGCTCCACCGCTGCCAAATCTAGGACCATGATTAAAGCGTACCCTGGGCTCCGAAGCGTAAGCTGATGACGCAATAAGGAATACACGCTAAGATGAAAAAGCCACTGGGTATATCAAAATAAAAAAAAAATGGCGATCATTTTGGATTTTACATTTCCAAATTACATAAAAAAAACCGTCGAGGTTTTAGTTTTTTTTTTTAATATTTGTGAAGCGACCCCTTACATCAAACAGAGGAACTAATTCTTTTACTCACCACTCTATATCAGGCACGTGGTCGGATTCAGGAGTGTCGGCTGCAAGTAACGCTAATTTGGTAGCTGAAGATATCCCAGTTTTGCGGGCTATTTGCGATATCTCATTTTGTAACTTCTCTAGTTGCGCCTGCGAGCAATACAATACAAATGAAACATTTTTAATATACATACATACATCACGCCTTTTTCCCTTAGGGGTAGGCAGAGACTACGGATTTCCATTTGCTACGATTCTTACAGACTTGCCTCGTTTCTTCTACGCTCATCACTCTCGTCATACACACTCGTCGATTACGGGTACTCCTGACATCTCCCTTTTTTAATATGTCTGCGATTTGGTCGCAGTATGTTCTTCGAGGTCGGCCCTTACCGACTTTTCCTGTCACCTTTGATTTGTAAATACCTTTTAGTAAGTCTCCTTTCATCCATCCTTTCTACATGCCCAAACTATCTTAACATCTCGTTTTCTATCTTTTTCACTACATCCTCATTCACCCCACACTTTTCCTTATCTCACTATTTCTAATTTTATCGCTCAGACGTACGCCACACATGCTCCGTAAAGTAGTATTTTCAATATAGGATATAATTATCACTTATCGACGTCCATTTACTTATATTAAGTTTACCACCACTTCCAATGCACAAATGGAGAAGAAGCGGCGTAAGCGGAAAATTTTCTAACCGTATCCCACCATTGGTAACACGAAAATCAAAAACAAACCAACCTTCATTCTCAGCCGTTCAGCGACCTGCGTGAACTTCCCCGGCTCGTGGAACCTCAGCGCGCGCTTGGTCCTGGCCGCCGGCTTCACGTTAACCCTCGGGTCCACCCACGAGCCGCTCGCTAGAGGCTCGGAAGTCGCGGCGCCTGAAAGTTGGGCGCGGAACTCTTCGCGACGTTTTGCTCGGATATTAGCCTGTTAAAAAGACGCAATAAACAAAATTTTAAAAAAAGTACCGTTTATAATAAATATATTATTATTAAGTCAAAATTCACCTCACTAGCATAATATCACCCTAAATCGTCATCTTTTTCCGTTTTCATCTCTTCTTTTATGTATAGTTATGAATACTGTATGTAAATCTATGTATGTTTATTTAGCAGTTAAGTGTTTTTTTTTTGTTTCTCTCATTGTATTTTTAAAATAATTCGCGCCGCACATAACTTTTCTGTTTTTCCTAATGGTTGACTGGGAGAGAATGCTTTTAGCATTAAGTCCGCCAATTGTAAACTTGTGGTACAATAAAGATTTATAAATAAATAAATAAATAATTTGTCAAAAACGTAAGTTGATGAAAATTGGATTGGTCGCCATTTAGTGGCATTTTCTATCTTAAGCTCCTCCGTGCTTGGGAAGGCACGTTAAGCCGTTGGTCCCGGTTGTTATCGATAGATAGCAGTCGTGAGGCTGTGTCAGTACACTATAAACTGAAATTAAGTTTATCCCGACACTGAGTGTCCATCTTATTCTATGTGATTCATCTTATACTAATTTTATGTCGAATAGGCTAGTTTCCAGGGTCAAAAGACTAACATTAAAATTAGTCCATCATTTAGAGAATCGAAATATATTAGTGACGTATTTTTTCTTTTGTAAATTGAGCGATAAATTATAAAGATATAACACATCAAAGTTTAGGAGTGGGGGCTCGTGACGTCACATATTGACGAAAAAGTGTAGCACACTGTGACGTCACGCGGAACTTTAACGCGCCATATCTTTACTATTCTTTGTTTAATTTTCAAAAGAAAAAATACGTCTCCACTATTTTTTGATTATCTAACTGACGGACTAATTATATTTTTTTTTAGGAAACTAGCCTATTCTAGGTGTATTGTAGGTACTTGTCAGTGTCAAATAGAAGTATCGCCATCTCGCTCTCTCGTTGTGTGAAAATAAAATTCACTGCTAATCGTTCGCATTTGATTTATTTATTTATTTACTTTATTCATGTACACAATAAAATGTAAAGGATTATACACAAGAGGAAAAGAAAGTACAAGGGAGCTGCTTATTTCTAAAGAAATTTCTTCCAGCAGACCCAAGAGAGGAAAAGACAAGAAAAGGGTAATTAGCGTGTACAAAAAAAGAAAGAAAAAGTGAAGACTATACCTAATTACCTAGGTAAAACTTTTATAAAATCCTTATAATACAAACATACCATACACAAATACTATTACAAATAATACATACATAATAAACTTACATTTTTTTTTTTTTTTTTTTTCTATAATGGGTTTTACGGCCATGGATACAAGTCCTTTATAGCCCTTCTTAATTTTTCAATCTTCTTCAGTCCTACAGTGTGGTTTCGTCAAGTCCTTGTCAAGTCTAAAAGTCTAGTCGGTAAACATACATATAAAATACATACATAAATACCTATTGTGCTAAGGATTTATACGCTTAACCAAGAAATAAATATATTTTGTTTGATTTTACCTTAAGCGTAGGCGCGACATGCGTCAGCTGCACTCGCCTGCCGGTCGTGTCGACAGTTCGTCCGTCCTGGTCCAGGATGAGGGGCGCAGGCCCGGCGGGCGCCGCTAGGGCTCCGCCCGCCAGCTTGCGCTGGATGCGAGCCTGCAGCTCAGCTATCTTACGCTGCTTTTCCAACTCCGCCGCCGATATTGGCCCTGCCGCTGGATTCGAAACGATATCGCTTTAAGAAATGACTTGATATGCTTATGTTAAAATGTGCAAGCTCAAAGACGGACACGCGTCTGATTATGTAGCTGCTGGTGTGTTTCAATCTCTAGTTCTGTATTAATATTATAAAGCTGAAGAGTTTGTTTGTTTGTACGCGTTAATCTCAAGAAAACTGTGGTTAACCGGCTTTGACTCAGACCTGGACTGAATCATCAGGACTGAACAGATTCTATTCCGACTATGGAAAATATAACCACCACCTACTTAAATGGGAATCAAAAGAATCGCCATATTGCCATTGCGGAGCTGCAACAGAGCAGAAACGACTGAGCCTTGCCGCTTGTATTGCGCCATCTCGTTTACTCACGGTGATGAAGTAAGATCCCAAATCCTATTCCACGTGGTAAACGAAGAAACGATGTCTACTTTGGTGTTTTTTTAATTTTATAAATTTTATTTTATACAACTAAGTAAGCAAACAGGCGTACGGCCTACCTGATGGTAAGTGGTTACCGTAGCCTATGAACGCCTGCAACACCCGAGCGCGTTGCCGGCCCTGACATAGTTTTCCCAAAACAGATTATGGCCGCATTGATCAATTTCATGATGTGGTCGTTTTGACACCTACCGCGCACAATCTTTAATATCTTTACTCAATTTTCCGTAAAGTTGCCTGGAAGTAATTGCTATTGCGATAAGGCCGCCTTTGCGCAAGGTTATTTTTCTTGTAATTGCTTGTATTTAACAATGTATCCTTGTTGTGCAATAAAGAGTTTTTGTATTGTATTGTATTGTATTGTGGTCAACCAAATGAACTGATCAAATCAACAACTTAACCACGACATATAAACTCACCAGGTTTAGAATACAGCACAGGTTTGATGACAGACGGCGGCGGTATGGAGTTGTTCTGCTGAACTTGGATCTTCAACTGCTGTGCCGCCGCGGCGGCTGCGTTCACTCCTTGCTTCGGTTCCTTCATGGCAATCAACGCGCGCTTACGTTCCTCTATCTCTTTTTGAGCGTTTGCCATCATTACCTGACGACATATTTAGTTTTTCTCTTTTCAATCTCTTTTTTTTAATGAAGCTTTAGTCACACATCGTGACTATGCCAGCCTAATGGGGAAAGTCAAAGGTGGGGCATGCTCATCTTTTAGCGATGGCAGCTCTCCGGAAAGCGTAAATGGACTTGGTCTACCAAGACCAAAAAATAAATATATATGTTTCTTGGTGGTCAAGCGGTTAAGGTGTTCACCTTCGACTCGGTCGTAGGATTCCCACGGGAATCATACTTTGTTTAATTGTTTCCAGTTTGGTAAGTACATTGCATTGAATCACTTGATGATTGCCTGATAATAAAGATGATTCCGTACATCGGAAGGCACGTTAAGCTGCTGGTCCTGCCTGTTTTAGTTCCCATTGGTCTGGTTTCCCTACTAAAAAGTGGTTACGGAGGTCAGACGGCAGTTGTTCCAATGTAAATTCCAAATCTAGGACCATGATTAAAGCGCTGGGCTCTAAAGCATAAGGACGCAAGGATGAAGATAACCTAAATATAAAAGTGCATGCAAAAAGTTAAGATTAATTACTAATAGAGTGATTTGTGTTTATATGTTTTTGTATTAGTAGTTATATTTTATTTCAATATACCTTAATTCTATCGGCACTGAGCGATGCGAATTTGGCGCCAACAGTCTCACTCTCCGGCATGACTGACGGAAGTGGCAACACTTCAATCCCATTGCCTGAAAAAGAATATTTAAATATCACACATGACTACATACATCTAGTAAAATAATAAAATTTTGTCCCAAATGCCTTTGTCACAAACAAAACTTAACTTAAGACCTGAAAGTTGAGGGTTTCGATTCATATTAAACATTAAGCACTGACACTAAATGGACATAGAGGAAATTGTAACTTGTGAAATTTAAGTATGCATGCAAGGTCAAATGAAAATACTAAATCTAAAGATTCCAATTTCCAAGCCTTAAGTGCTGATTGTATCGGCATGTCATTGGCGACCCTTTGGGGTGGTTAGGTCTGAATTTCAAAATGTACTAATCCACATAAAGTACGTACTTCGTAAAGAACTTTTCCCAAAATGACAGATTTTCTATAGGTCATTATTATTAAATGTCTGAAACCCGTAAAGCCTGACAAAGAAGGTACATTCAGCCTCCGGTGTGTTAGGACAATTTTAAAACTGTACTTATAGCTACATTATCTTTAAGTGCGGAAATATTCCGCATATATCCATCGCCCTCGAAATAGTTTTCAATTCAACAGATATACATACTCCTTTGTTATTCGCCATTTATGACTTTGTAATGTTACTTGATGTTAAAGTTCCAAAACTGGTATCGGATAGTTTTCTTGTTATTGAAGGTGGTGTGGTTGAGATTTGTTCATTATGAAATAAGTGCAGTTTAAGAAATTGTCTTAACAGACCGGAAAGATTGCAAGACATAGGCTTCTTCCATATTCTTTCACTTATTTCTTTGCCTGGCCAGTCAGGTCCTACAACTTGTTTCAGATCCTCTGAGCATCTCTTCCTTCTTCTCTTCTTCATTTTGCTATGAATCCGAGTGTCCTGTCACTGATATGTGACCTGTCAAAGTCCACTTTAGCTCTCTGGTCTTCTTAAATCTTCTTTCAGACATCTTTATCCTTGGTCAATTTCTTCAGATCCTCTTCTCTTCTATGTTGAATAGTGGCTCTTTGGCAGGATCTTAATTTTTGAAATATTAATTGTGTCATACCTCAAGTCTGGCATCAAAATTGGAAGTAGACATGTCAAATCTACAGATAAAATTAGTAAATAAATAAAATTGGATACATACCTAATTTCTTTTCTAACTCTTTTTCTTTTTCCTTATCCTTCTTTTCCTCTTCGTGCTTGTCTTTCGGTGGATCTCTGTCGCTGTGTCTGGATTTCTTTGAGTCCTTGGACTCTCTATCCGACTCTCGCTCATGTTTCCGTTTGTGAGACTTTGAAGAGGTAACAAGCTCTTGCGCTAAGGCAATAACTTTGTCTGCTAGCTTGCTTGCTTTTTTAGAGTCTATGTAAGCCGACAACTTATCGATGATTTTTCGTCTTTCATAACTGTAACAAAATAAACATTAGGTTGGGGAAAAAGTCTTTTCACATATAGTATGTATGAACTTGTAATACTCTTTTACTTTGTATTGTGTACTCTTTGGTTATACTATTTGTATCTGCCTGGTTTTGGTATCATTAAAAGTTTAAATTTTAAAGAAGATATTGCCAAATTCAAATTTGCAAGAAGTATAAAGATTATACTTATAGGGTCAATATAAACATGGTGTATTTCGAAACATTTATCAAAACTGCTTATATTATTCATATAGAGTGGGTTAAATGATCAATCGACTTCGAATCAAAGTTTTTCCGAACTGCTTTTCAGCCTATGACGTGGTTCCTTTAACAGTCACCAAGTGGCAGCCAGCTCTTCAGTCTTCATTTCCTTGGTAATTCTAGGGTTCCTCAGACTAGTTTTAAATGTGTTAATTATATTAAAAATAAAATAAAGAGCACAGACTATAACAGAATTTTACCCATTAGTCAAACATGAAGATATTGTCGAAAGTACGGAACTGTCCGATTTTCCGAGTGTCCTGTAAATAGCGCCATCCAAAGAAGACTTCAGCTCGTCGACTTCTCGTCGAGATAGTTGTACAGCCATGGTAAACACAACAGTTCACAAAAAATATTACAACATTGACTCTTGAGGTTATGTCCCAATTATTCAACGTCTTTAAAGACCGAATGTTTCTATTTGATCTTAGAATAATAAATAGAATTACTGTGTTATGCCAACTGAACTCTAACACGATTAATATTTACATTTATATATGTTTTTGATAAAATTATTTCCGTTTTGTATTCTTTTGCAGCTAAAATTACCCTTGACAATTTGACGTAATTGAGCAAACTGTCAAACAAAACTGTCAATCTGACGCTGAAGCAAGCTATTTGACAGAGTGACTGACGTTTTTTGTCAATTTGGCTTTTACTTGACGTAATTAGCTAGTAACAAGTAAAAAGTTATATAACCAAGCAAGTCAATGTCCCTTACTCAGTAGTTCCTTCAACGGAAAATTGCGTATGGAACTAGTGGGAACTAAATAAATAATAAAAATAAAATAAATAACATTTATTTCAGATTTCCATCCATATAGTGTTAATAACAAGCAATCTTAAATTATATGTTAGTAATTAGTGCGGGATAAATACATTTTTAATTAATTAAGGTAAAACCCACCTCTCCCCGCTGGGCCGCCGGGCACAACAACGTGCATGTGCACCCAGCGCCTCCAGATGGGACAGTCAGGTTTGTCCCGAACAATACTGAGGACACTATTGGAGCTTCCCAGCACTCTGCGCATCAGCGAAGCAGCCCGGCTGCGCAACACCGCATAAAAGTCACTGACGTGCGCTTGCGCGAACATGTTTGACGCGCTGCAGAATCTAGACAGCCCCAACAGTACCCTAAACGAATTGTTATATTGTACTCGGAGAGCGTTGAAAGCCCTCTGCTGACCCACAGACTGCACGTATACATTGTCTGGCAGAAGGCCTTAAAAAGGGTAATCTTGACCTCCACACTACATCGTGCAAATCTGCGGGCCAGCATATTGCATCTGACTGCCAACGCTCTCCTTTCCCTTTCCATATCCTCGTCATCTTTAAGGTCCTCTGTCACTATATGACCAAGATATTTGAAGCTCTTAACCCTATTAAGTGTTTCACCATTTAATTCGATTGGGGGGATGTCACTTAATTTTTTGTTTCCCGCCACAAAGATCACCACTTCACTCTTTTGACCATTATATCTTAGGCCATGTGATTTCGCATATTTTTCACACACAGATATAAGTTTTCTAAGAGCTGCTATTGACGGACTCAGGAGGACCATATCGTCCGCATAACTGATGCTGTTCACAAATTTACCCCCTATGGAACATCCTATTTTAGACTCGCAAAGTTCCACGATCAGTTGATTAATATACAAGTTGAAAAGCGTAGGTGAGGTTAATCCCCCCTGCCTCACCCCGCAATCCAACCTGTACTCGTCCGACAAGGTCCCCTGCCATTTGACCTGGTTAGTCTGATGGTCATACCAATATTTAAAGATATGTATCAGCTCTACTGGTATTCCAGCTTCGCGTAACTTGTTCCAAAGTACATCATAACTAACCAAATCAAAAGCCTTAGAATAATCAAGAAAGGCAGCATATACAGGTGTATTTCTCTGCGTAGTACTAAGATTACTACCACCTCTAAACGCAGGGCAGAAACGAGTGACTGAACAAGATGGCGCAATACAAGGTGTAAGGCGACATCTCGCCTGCTCAGTGCTCACTCGTTTCTGCCCTGCTTTTAAGGGAAGTGGGAGCGAGCTTCAGTGCCACAAGCAAAAACACTCGCATGTAGAGGAATTCACCTCCAGGCCAACCTATTTGATCCGTGTCTTCGATGGCACCCTAAGAGCAGTGAAAGCAAAAGAAAACAGCGTAAACCAATTTTCCACACTATTGCTCATAAGACGTTTATTAATTGCAGATCTTGATAAACCGTTTCTGGGTCCCCGCCTAAAGTGCCATCGTCCAGATACCAAACATTCAGGGACGATCTCTATTTCGTAATTATCCTCTGAATGGAAAGCCTGAAGACAAGTGGCCCAAGCGAATCCCCCCCTGCTGTGCTCCCACTTGTGAAAGAATCAGTTCCCTATTGAAGAGGAGGTTTGATGGTTTCTGATATATCTGGAAAGGTTAGAGGGATGAAGTTTTATTTTTTATCTCATTTAGTAAAATGTCCCTCTCCAAAGTTTTGAATACGTTATTTACGTCTAATTTAAGTACAACGCAGGTCGCATTGTATGGGATCTAGAGCAAAAGCACGCGCAGCGTGAATGGCCACCTCACAATCCAGATGCGTACCAAAACCCAATTGGCTAGTCAACTAAAAAATAAATTGTGTATTTTATATAATTTATTGATAGAATAGACTATTTCGGAGATACAATATAAACGAAAAAATTCTTAAAATTATATTTATTTTGTTATTTAACTTTAAAGATTTTATAGTGATGACGTCACGCAGCTATATTGGCCATCTCGAACTGCAAGAAAGCAAAAATTACTAAGGTATTAAAAAATATGTATGTCAGTGTCAAATGTCAAAGTCAGGATGGACCGAGCCGCGAGTTGGTTTCTTGTTTGTTTACAATCGCCAAATATCTAGGTACCTACCCCATTTCTCGTATCTATTGCATATTGGCCTGTTTATTGGACTTTACTGCCGTATCTTTATTCGTTGACATCTGATTTTCAATAATTGGACACCGATTCTTCATTAAAATGTAATTAAGATGTAGTTAGGTAATTTAAGGGTTATGTTTACTTGAACAGAGATGACATTTGATATGGGTGACAATTATGTGAAGCGCCTAATTAGCGCTACCAAACAAAAAATATTTATTCACTACTCTGTGCTACCAACCTAACAAATTAAATGCGAATAGCCGGAAGTTATCCGGCTACGTCATATGTTAACTTTGCTAAAAAATGAAAGTCATTGGGTTTTCTGCGATTTTCTTTAAAAATACTTGCTTATCTAAAGATCTGATTAATGTAATCTGTTCCTTAAGCCTATTCCTGGAAATGGTTTACGAATTAGACATTTTCATGAAAAAGTTTACTAGCCAATTGGTGCGGCTATAGGTAAGCTGACATCTCCTCCTTTAAAGCACTACAAGCCAGCTTGGCGCTCAATCGTCTACAAACGCTCCCTATAGCGGTAGGTGTCAACGCATCGTTTTTTTTTGGACAAAGCGCAAAGGGACGCTCCATAAAGATATGGACACACATCTGGGTTAACTTTAAGGCTCAACATAAAGTTTGGAAGGTTAGTAAGGGAGGTCATTAAGCGCTTTCCGTTTTCTCCCGCTGAAATCGAGGTAAGCTTCTTAACACCGAAATCTGGGGAGCGACAATCCCACGAGTTGCATCCCTATGTTTGCGGCCTATGTAAATTTTGAGACCATGAGAGCTAAATACTCGTGTTGAACCCAGACAAAAAAGGCAAGGACCCATAAAAGAGGAACTAATTTTATTCGATTTGTCCTTTCCTAACTAATTTATTTTTAAGTGCCATTTTAAAGTACAATCTTAAATTTAAAATACAAATTGACAAAACTATATTATTAAATGAATTATTGCAAACCAAATGTCATAAACATTAAAGTTAAAACCAATCAAGAAAATAATGTAATAAAAAAAATACCGAGATGAATACTTAATGTGAATTCAGTTGGAATTGGATATTCTCATGGAACTAAAGGTCAAGATGGGAGCAGGCATACAACCCCTGTTTTCCCCAAAGTATTACCATCACTTCAAAAATTTTGCCTAGTCAGAAATACAATAAAATGAAAATGTCAGTTTGCTTAATTTAATTTGGCTTTATAATTGGCTAGTCAACTAAAAAATAAATTGTGTATATTATATATTTTATTGATAGAATAGACTATTTCGGAGATACAATTTAAACGAAAAAATTCTTAAAATTATACTTATTTTGTTATTTAATTTTAAAGATTTTATAGTGATGACGTCACGCAGCTATAATGGCCATTTCGAACTGCAAGAAAGCAAAAATTACTAAGGTATTAAAAAATATATATGTCAGTGTCAAATGTCAAAGTCAAGATGGACTGCGAGTGGCGAGTTGGTTTCTTGTTTGTTTACAATCGCCAAACATTTAGGTACCCCATTTCTCGTATCTATTGCATATTGGCATGTTTATTGGACTTTACTGCAGTCTCTTCATCCGTTTACATCTGATTTTTCAATAATTGGACACCGCTTTTTCATTATAATGTATGAATGACTTGAACAGAGATGACATTTGACATGGGTGACAAGTACGTGAAGCGCCTAATTAGCGCTACCAAACAAAAAATATTTATTCACTACCATGTGCTACCAACCTAAAAAATTAAATGTGAATAGCCGGAAGTTAACCGGCTACGTCATACGTCAACCTTGCTAAAAAATGAAAGTCATTGGGTTTTTTGCGATTTTCTTAAAAAATACTTGCTTATCTAAAGATCTGATTAATGTAATCTGTTCCCTAAGCCTAATTCTCGAAATGGTTTACGAATTAGACATTTTCATAAAAAAGTTTACTAGCCAATTCTATATCAAAAACAAGTATAATTATTTTTCATTTTTTTAATAAAAATCTACCTCAAATTAAAGAAGATATTGCTACGTAATTGTTTATAATTTTTCCAACTTTTGGGGTTGTTATCAAGTGCTGTGATGGAAACCCAGATTCACACATCACGAGTTAGAAAGAGAGAGGTGGGTAACGAAATGCATTCAGGTCAAATTTTTGACATCAGTCTATTTTATGCATGCGCGCTATCCATCTTGTATATATCCATGGGTATTCTACTCAATTTATCTTTAAATCATCTATCATCATTTCACATTTCACTACCAAAAATAAAAAACAGAAAGATTTTTAAATCCGTTCTTAATTATCCAAGTTATAAGCCTTTGAAATTCGGTGGAAGAGGAAACTGTCAAGAAACAAGAAAAGGATGCCATAAATAACAACAATATTGTTGTTGTTTTCGGAATCGATTACTTTTTAGTATACATATTGATTGTTTCGTATACAAATATTGCCCAAGTATGAATACAGTCAAGTAGCGTCGCTTCCCAACACTAACGCTTATTCTCGAACACTTTGCGGATAAATAATCCACCATTATTATGCAGAAACCTAAGGATACTTCACTATTTCTAGTTATATACGTCCAGTAAAAGCCATTTATGAAATAAAAATTATTTGGTTCGTGCCGAAATGCCATGCACATACATGCCATTGAACGAAATTTTGTGAACGAACGAACGAAATCAACAAACAAGACTTTTGGTTGGGCTTGTGTTTCGTGCGCTTGTTGTTATTTTATTAAATATAGGCAAAGTACTTCAAATCATAGGTTTATAGAAAATTCAGGCTCTTTTGTTTAAAATTTTATATAAATTTGATACACAGAAACTCTTTTTACCTTTGTGAATAACAACGATATAACCTAAAAATGTCGTCGGAGGATGAAGATGTTCCATTGCCGAAGAAGAGCAAACAAATCCATTATGGATCCCTGGAGGAGCAAGAGAAAGCCCGGCTGGCGGCTCTGGCTGCTGCTGCCAAGGAAGGCGTTGAGGATTCCAGTGGAAAAGAATTGGGAGACATTCAAGTTTCCAATGGTTAGTACTAATTACAAGAATTAATGAAGAGTTCCTTGCTGTGTCTATTAAATTCGATATGCCTGGTAGATTTTGAGTCTTTAATAAAAAAAATATTGGTCCTTTGCCATAAAAATGGGAGAGCTAGCTATTAACTGCGTAGGCTTCATTAGTATATGTATAATATACTTCATAGGTATTTCACGTAGAATTCCTCCTTAGATGTTTATGACGCTTGCATTCCCACTCTAGGTAGATACCTAGACTACTAAGACTAGGTAATTGTTAGTAGGGCTCCAAAGTAACCAGCTTAGGATGCTACTGGGAAAGCACTAAGGTCAGAAAGGGGTAGGTGTTTCTCTGGTATCTATCTGAAGGTTGTGGGTTTGAATTCCAGGAGATGCATACTTTGCACACACAAGGAGATATAAAAATTGAAATTGAGAATGAGAATTGAAGATGGTATTCTAAGGGCTGGTTTCTAACTAATCTAAGCATAAAAAATGCATGGTACCCATTTTTATTTTAGAGACAACAACAGTATATTCTACGGTTAACTGTGTAGTGAAATATAAACTTCATAATATGAAAGTAAATTGCGTCATTATTTATCAAATTGGCTATAAGACACATTAATTTCCATTTCAACTAAAATATGTTGTCTCTTTCTCTCTTACTGATGTTTGTTATGAAAGAATGAGACATAACATATTTCATTGGATCCTAAAATTTGTAACTTCATTTCTAGAGTACATGGAGCTTGAAGAAGAGATGTCAAGAGATAAGAAAGCTTTGCTGGAGGAGTTTGAGAGAAGAAGGAAAGCTCGTCAGCTTAATGTGTCTACTGATGATGATGAGGTACTTTTACTATTTATTAAGCCAAAATCTGTCTTCCACACAACGTGTGACGGTTCTGAATAACTGATATTAAGGTGCATAGGTTTGATTGACAATGTTACCTAGTTCTATGTCTAATCATGATTTTTCCTAATTCTGCTCCCAGCTTACGCTTCGGAGCCTAGGGTATGCTGTAAGTGGTCCTAGATTTGGCGGTAATGGTTATTACAATGGAGCAACTGCCGTTTGATCTCCGTAACCCTTTTATTTATTTATTTTAACATTTTTCAAGACTATCAATTATTTATACATGGAAAACAGACCAAAAGGGATGTGACTCAAGGTGTGTTTGTGGCCAACACTGTCAGATTTGTTCAGGCTGCCTAAAGCATCTGACACAGCCTAATGGCTGCCATCTATCAATAACAACCGGGACCAATGGTTTAACATGCCTTCCGAAGCATGGATGAGCTCGAGATGGAAAAAGCCAAGAAATTTTGACCAATCCAATATAAGTTGCATCTTGATGATTTGACACGCACATTTGTTACGGATACTTGTGTCGGGTTCGGCTCTGCAAACAATGTAACCTACTCTATATGAAAAATGGTAAACTGTACTGTTAAAATGGTAGGTCCGTCGCAGTCTACGTCAGCTGGGTGAGCCTGTCTGCCTATTTGGTGAGGGACCTGCGGAGAGACGAGTGCGACTGAGGGATTTACTGAGCTAGTAAGTTGTTTTATTTACTTTTAGGTTTAAGAACTCGATTTTTCATATGAATACATACTTTACATCACGCCTGTTTCTCGTAGGGATAGGCAGAGAGACATATGAATTTATAATGCATAAATTCACTTTTTGAAAAAATAAAACATTTACATACATGTTAAAGTTAATGTTTTTTTTAAATAACCAAGTAGTCAACTCCCGGAAAATGTTATAAATGCACCATCAGTTAATAGATTCAAAAATAGACTAGACGGATACCAATTCTCCAAACAAGAAGACGCACACGCATTAGCTTAAAGCTGCTAGTGTGATCCACAATTGATAATAATAACTGCCTGCCACTAATAGTCAGTAATCATGATTATGGCAGGTGTCCGAATTTCTATTTCAATAGCCCAGTTTCATCTCCACCCAAACTTCATCACTATATCCCATAATATTCTTTCAGTTCATTAGAAATAGTTCTTACTCCTGCCGAGACCTGTTCATGGATATGTCATCTATTGATAAAGCCGAGGACGGGTTTTGGCAGGAGCACCACATGACATCAACTTCTCCAAAGCCTCTACGCGTTGGATCAATATCCCCGCGCAAGCCTCTCGAAAGACCGGGTTTAACCCGTGATCCACAAAGGAGATACAAATAATAATAATAAATCTTTTTTTTTTTTATTGAGGCTACAGCCACATATATCATGACTATTCCAGAGTCATGAGGAAAGTCAAAGGTTGGATAAGGTCATTTTTTAGCCATTTCAGCTCTCCAGAATATCTTGTTGGTGCAGCTTGGATTAAAAAAAACACCAGTCATCATCATGTATGTATGTATGTAAATTTTTTTACATACAACAGTTAAAACAACATCAACAGAAAAACAAAACTTAAATATTAATGTACAATGGCGGACTTATCCCTATGAGGTATCTCTTCCCGTCAACAACTATAACAGAGGAAAGTCTGTGACTGTAGTAGGGTACAGATTATCGGATCTTACTTACATGTACAAAAAATAATAAATAAAAGCTATATTAAACTGCCTATTAACTACTACATCGTCATCATTTCGTGTAGGTTACATTGTCTATCGATCATGCACACGGTGTCAGAGTTGTTCGGAATCGCCTCTCGGCCTCTGACGTGGTTCCGTCGTGGAATTGGAATTCTTTCATTTGACTTAGTTTATTTAGTTAATTAAGAAAAGTTTTTTTCCTTATTTGTAAATTGACGTTTTGAAGAAAATGCTGCAGTGGTGTTTGTGGCCCCGCTTCTTCTACAGTTGCGCTTTTGTGGTAAACTTGATAGAAGTAAATTGATGTTAATAAGTGATATTTATATCCTATATTGAAAATAAACGATTTCATTTCATTTCACTACCAAATGGCAGTCAAAATTAAATTAAATCTATTACACATCATACACATTCCTTTCGTATTCTGTCGCGGGTCTGCTGGAAGAAATTTCATTAAAAATATTTGGAACCCTTGTACCAAGTTTTCCTAAAGTTTCCAATTTATATATTACATTGTGTACAATAGGCTAGTTTCCTAAAAAATATAATTAGTCCGTCAGTTAGATAATCAATAAATAATGGAGATGTATTTTTTCTTTTGAAAATTAAACAAAGAATGGTAAAGATATGGCGCGTTAAAGTTCCGTGTGACGTCACAGTGTGCTTCACTTTTTCGCAATATGTGACGTCACGAGCCCCCACTCCTAAACTTTGATGCGTTATATCTTTATAATTTATCGCTCAATTGACAAAATATAAAATACGTCATTAATATATTTTGATTCCCTAAATGACAGACTAATTTTAATGTTAGTCTTTTAACCCTGAAAACTAGCCTATTGGTAGACACCAGTCTATTTTTAAAGCTATTAACTGATGGTGCATTTATAACATTTTTCATGAGCTTGGTTCAATCCATAACAACTTAAACAGTTAAAGCTGTAAATTAGGTGTGAAAAATGAATTTGCTACCGATGTTATCGCCTAACATCAAACCAATTTCTAGATATGTCCATCAGTGATTATGAAAGTCGTTGAAAATAAAATCTTAATTTGCAGCCTCGGTGAAGATGCCATACACAAGAAACTTGAAGAGGAGGAAGCTCGGATAGAACGGGACAGAGGCCGCGAAGGCACATGGTACCATGAGGGACCTCCGGATTTGAGAGAAGCCAGGCTTTGGCTCGCTAGGTACTCGTTACCGAGGGCTAAAAAGAGGTTTGTATTACCACAGATAAAGTAGAATCAGATTAATCAACTGCTTCTGTGATCCAACGGTTAGAACCATCTAACCGTAAACCGTAACTGGGTATACCGACACCCGGAAGTCTTGGGTTTGATTCCCACGGGAAGCATATTTTGTTTAGATGTTTCCAGTTTGGTTAGGACATTCAGGCATGATTAGGCAGGCTTCAACATCATTTCAGCCGCAGTCATCATGATTTCCAAAATGACCGTTTGGAAGCGGCCTGCGTCCAGCGTTTGCCTGCGACCTTTTTCAGGTCATCTGATCATCTGGTCTGTGGATGTCCAACGCTGCGCTTGCCGGTTCGTGGTCGCCATTCGAAAACCTTTCTGCTGCTGGACATTGCAGGCTTGAATCACCTGATTGTCTGATAATGACGATGATTTCGTGCTTCGGAAGGCACGTTAAGCTGTTGGTCCCAGCTGCTGTTTGGTAGTCGTTAAAGGAACCACGTCTGAAGACGAAAAGCAGTTCCAAACAACTCTGACGCTATAATAAGAAATGATTAGGTAGAAAAGACAACATCTATTAAAATAACCCTTTTTTCTGACTGGATCTAAATTGGGTATTCTACTCAATTTATTTTTATCATTCATATCAAATATTTCACTACCTGAAACTGAAAACAGAAAGATTTCTTAAAATCCGTTCTTAAATGTTATGAGCCTTTGAAATTAGGTGGAAGGGGAAACTGTCAAAAAACAAGAAAAGGATGCAGTGACGTCACTGCCACTCGGTTTCGTGCGTGCAAAAGAGATAGCAAGACGTCCCCACGACGCTCCCACTTTTCTTCTTGAGAAAACTTTAAAATCCAATTACTGTCTTAACAACCAATTTTCTTGTTGTTTCCTATGCAAATATTGCCCAAGTATGAATACAGTCAAGTACCCTATTGTATGAAGAGCGGTTGATGTGTTTTTAAAGGTTGACAAAAGCGCGGGAAGAAATGAAATTGGCGGGAAGCGTGCGGGCGGCCGCTAAACAGGAATCGCAGAGGAAAGCGTCCGCAATGGCGATATACTGTAGTCAGGTAACAAAAACACTATGTTTTCTGTCTTAATCGTCCATATTGGATAACAACTAGGAAGCGCTCAGACTCATACCAGCTTCAAGGATTAAGTCAAGTCCCATTACCTGAAATTATGAACGGACAGTTGTGTGTGTGTGTTGCGTCATTAGTTTATTTATATATACTAAGTATGTATGAATTTAAGTATGTTTTTTTTTATTGATATAGTATGTACGTTCATATACATAGATACTTTTTGTATGTTCTGCATCTCTTATCTGACACTTTTTCACTGGCGTTTCTTTGTGACTGTGTATCTAGTTGTTATCCTATATCGATGGTCTCAATGGAAAAAGACAATAGTGTAAACAAATATGGCCGTCTGACATTGAGAAAGGATGCCGATGGTGTTTCTGTAAAATTGATTTGTGAGTTCATTGAGATGTGAATGTTTTGACATTGATATCGAATGTAAGTGCATAATTATTGTTTACATTATTGTCTTTTTCCATTGAGACAGACTTTACATACATATCACGCCTGTTTCTCGTAAAGGTAGGCAGAGACTACGGATTTCCATTTGCTATCCTTACGGACTTCCCTCGCGTTAGGTAATCAAGTATTAAAAAAAGTATCAAGGAATGGAAATAGTTTTTTAAATTTAGACCATAATGTTTTTTTACAATCAAGTGTATTTTTTTTTTCAGTTTTTTGTATTTCTTAATGTTGAACACTCTACTCGCTATGTACAGTCACGAGCATTAACATATATATGTTACCGGAAATGTATGAAATCTAGGAATTGTATACATCTCCTAGGAAATGTATACAATTCCGAAGCAATTTAGGAAATGTATAAAATATTGTATTAAAAATTATTTAATACATACATATCCTAGGTAATATATACATTTCCTAGGAATTGTATATAATTCCAATATCGTATTAGGAAAAGTATAAAAAGAATGCTTTCTGTAATAAAACACGTTGTTAAGTCTTCATATTCAGTCTACATATCCTGGGTAATAAATCTAGTTTATTTAGATTTAAAGATAGAATTCCAATATCGTTCACACGTCGTCTTTTGAAACTCAAGCGTTTCTGTCACAAGGTTTGTCGCTCGCTCGCTAACTGTTATGGTCACTGTAAAACCATAACCTAACCTACTTTCTGTCACAAAGTCGTCTTTTGAAACTCAAGCGTTTCTGTCACAAGGTTTGTCGCTCGCTCGCTAACTGTTATGGTCACTGTAAAACCATAACCTAACCTACTTTCTGTCACAAAGTCGTCTTTTGAAACTCAAGCGTTTCTGTCACAAGGTTTGTCGCTCGCTCGCTAACTGTTATGGTCACTGTAAAACCATAACCTAACCTACTTTCTGTCACAAAGTCGTCTTTTGAAACTAAGTCGCTTATTTCGCAATCGTCATCATTATAATTTCAGCCTTGTCTTACATTTCCGATCGCTATTTAGGAAATGTATAGATTTCCTAGGAAATGTGTCTAATTTATATTATATCACACATTTCCGGGCGATTTTAGGAATTACATACATTTCCTAGGAATTCTATACAATGACGGATTACATACATTTCCGTTAACATATACACATTGTATCTTAAGTTGGTGTTAGTTTGTGGCGCCGCTTCTTCTCCACTTGCGCTTTGGAAGTGATAGTAAACCCAATGTAAGTAAATTGACGTCGACAAGTGATATTTATATCCTATAATGAAAATTAACGATTTCATCTCAGTCATTAAAACAAGGTCTAAAGTTAATGCTCGTGCCTACTGAAGGTCCCTTGCTAATTTCAGATTGGCGACACGCGACCCATAAGCTTCTGTCGATTCAGTGGCGACAGCAAAATGCTCATTACGTCCAGTTGGTAAGTTACATTATAACTAGCTTTTCCCCGCAGCTCCGCCTGCGTCGAAAAGTAGCCTATGTTTGACCCCGGGTCTTCAACTATATTCATACCAAATTTCATCAAAATCCGTTCAGCGGTTTCGCCGTGAAAGCTTAACAGACAGACAGACTTTCGCATTTATAATATTAGTATGGATGGTATATTATGTATGTTTATACTACACTTTGCTCGGAAAGTAGACTCTTACTTGGTGAAGGACGGGGTAGAAAGTACGTCATTCTTCCCGCCAAAAAATGCGGGCGGAAAAGTTGTATGGAAATCCATTCTGTTGTTTTATAGGTCAGTTAAGGTTAAATGAAAATCCATTATTGACCTGCTCTTTGATATTTTTTTGGCATTTTTGACAGTGACAGATAAAAATCTCAGTGTTAATGCAAGACCTAAAAAAAATTATGAAATTTTTGATTAGCAATATAGATGTCTTGGAACAGTCTGTTTCAAGTTTAAATTTACTTATCAATTATTGTTGTTTACGTATACCTGGTACGTATGCTTTGGTAAATTAATCAAAGTAACAAGTATATTTTTTTTCTTCATTCCATATGTTTCTGAGTTAAGAATAAAACATTCCTATTTATTCTTTTGTTAAAAAAGCCATTAATACAATTGACATGTAATTTCTTTACACACCTATACTTAGTGACCAATTCCACTAAAAATAATTTTCAAAAATGGATTCCGTTTATACATGTCTATTTTCCTCGCATGTGTAGTATAAAGCGCTACGTATCCCTCGGTAGAAAGTTCGATTCCAACTCGGGCTTATTAAGGCCCACAGCTGCGCTTAGGGCCTTAAACTACGCCCTCGTTAGTAATTGGCCACTTTCTTCCCACGGTGAACAATGTACTATTATGTATGCGTAGTGTAGTTTCTTAAAATTCAAGATCGGGTTTTATTAAATTTTCTGTTTCACCATATGGTTGACTGGTAGAGAACATTAAGTCCGCCTATTGCATAAGTATGTTTACTTGTGGTAAAATAAAGTTTTAACAAATAAATATGCCATAGTAGCTGTTTTAGCTTGCCATAGTTAGTATTTATTTATTTATTATAAGGAAGACCAACAGCTTACATCTATCTACACAATAGGTAACTAACTTAAGCAATTTAGAAGCCAATTATAGATCCTCACAAATAGAACTAGAATAATCCAACTAAAAGTATATTACTACTACAATTAGGAATAAGTCACTCTTATGTTATATAATATTGTTACGAGCTCGGGGTTCGCAATTTGGAGAAAAACACCTGATGACTCTTAAAAAACGTTTATTCCCACAAGGATGGTCGCCGACGTCACTTCACTTCACTTATCACTAACAATGTCCAAAACACTTGCTAATCACAGTCACTATAACTTGCCGAGGTCGCTTGTATCACTTTGTTATTCGCTCCGGATATCGCTCCTTGATCGCACTTGTAGCTCAGTTAAATTAGAACTGCCTTCCTCAGGCACCTTCCGATATTTATATGGCCCGGGAAACCCGTTCCATAAGTTTCTAGAAAGATCACAACTACTCCGGAATAGAGAGAGGGATACTCTCTGTCTCGTTCCCTTAGTACATACTAGAAGTGTGAGAGCGAGACAAAGCAATATGTCAGAGCGAGATAATCGATGTACTAGATCGTTCGCGATATTATTCCCGTATGGAAACACGCGACGAATGTACGAGAATTTTCCGCGGACAGCGCTACTCAAACTTCCGCGGGCCGTATTTTATTTTTATTTATTTTTGATTTCGTAACAATACCATCACGCCTTTTCCCGTAGGGGTAGGCAGAGACTACAGATTTCCATTTGCTACGATCCTTACAGACTTCCCTCGCTTCTTCTACGCTCATCACTCTGGTCATACACGCTCGTCGATCACGGTACTCCTGACGTCTTCCTTTTTTAATATGTCTGCGATTTGGCCGCAGTATGTTCTCCGAGGCCGACTTTTCCTGTCACCTTTGATTTGTAAAGCGAGGGCAGTCTATAAGGATCGTAGCAAATGGAAATCCGTAGTCTCTGCCTACCCCTACGGGAAAAAGTCGTGATGGTATGTATGTATGTATGTCTACACTAATATTATAAAGAGGAAAGATTTGTATTTTTGTGTGTATATTTGTAATGAATAAACTTTAAAAACTACTGTGCCGATTTAAAAAATTCTTTCACCATTGGAAAGCTACATTCACCCTGAGTAACATAGGCTATATATCGCAGGCGGAGCTGCGGGAAACAGCTAGTAGTTAATAAACTGCTTAGTTATAACTTAGCTTGAAAACTTTTATTTCTCTCAGCTCTTTCAAATTCTAAAATAAAGAATAATGTTATATTTGGTGTGCAGGTCGGGTCTGGTCAAAGTATGGTCGGTGCCAGAGTGCACCCCCCTACAAGTGTTGCAAGGTCACACTTGTAACGTCAGTGCGGCCACCTTCCACCCGAACGCAGTGTTGCCCCACCATTTTCAGGACAAGGTATGTATTTATTTTTTCCCGACTGCGGCATAAGGAGGGCCATATGCTGAGTTGGGATCTTTTTTGGAAGCATGCATCCTATCTTTCTAAGATTTATTTTTATGGTTTTTTTTTTTTTTTTTCGTGTTTCTAAAAAAAGTAGTAAGTATATGTAAAAGTTATTAAAGCAATTAAAGTGTCGATAGATTCGTATTTACTGTGAGAATGACACTTGAGTTAAAAAAAATTGTTGGATTTTGGTGGGTTTTTCATTTCCATATTAAGCAGAAAGGCAGTCGGATTTTTAAATTACCTTTCTTAGCTTACCGCTTGTTTGTTAGCTATGGCTACTTAAGCAAAGGAGTATGGATACTTTTGGCCCAAGGTGAAAAAGCTAATTTTAAATTAAATTTATTTTATGTACTTCATTTTATATTATGAGTGTAAATCTAAGATCCGGTTAGATAACGAGATAACCTAATCATGAATACTCTTTTAATTCGATTTCGAATTAAATCGACGAACACTTTGTAATTACAATTTATATCAATAGAAATAACATAAACGGAAGTAATAAGTGAAGGTTAGTAAGAATTAGACCAACTCTCAATGTATCTCCCAAACAGCTAATCGTCTATATCGTTTTCTATTACAATAAAAAAAAAATGTACGAAAGTACTAAGAAAAACTGTTTTTTTTTAAGTTTTAGTGAACAATAAATTGAATATTTTTTATTTCCAAAATGAACCGCTATATCCATGTGCGGTTTTGATGAGTGTAGTATAAAAAATTTGCTTTCTAATAATGATAGTTTCTGAGGTGGCTGCATATTTTTTGTTTTTGGACCAAGCCCCATATAACTTTGCCCATTCTCCTTTATCGATAAAATTAACGGTTAATTATCCGACTGCGACAAATGTTTTATGAAATAAAAAATATTTTTTTTTATTGTGAGGCCTAAGTATTTATAAAGAGAAATATAATGGGCCCAAACTCGATGGAGATGCTTTAACAAATAAAGTGCGATTAATAAACCGTTAGTAACGGTGTTACCGTACAAATCGTCAACTCAGCAATTTACGCTATATGCGCACATTACTTATGACCTAATCAGTACACGTACACTTGGCTAACATCGTGCCACGCGTGTCCTCTTAGCAGCAATTATCAATTAATATCAATCTATCAGATTATCATCAATCAATCATTATTCTTTTATCACTAGCAATTAATAGTTATCATCAGTGTTTTGTGAACCTATTGTATTGTGTGTTTTGGACAATATATCGGTTATCGGACTTGTGGTTTCTATTACACTTCCCATAAGCATAGCAATCATTATCATCAAATGTATGTAGGGATTACCCATAGCCCCTACAATAACGAAAAATGCATCTTTAACCGCTTGGTTAAATCTATACTAATATTATAAAGCTAAAGAGTTTGTTTGTTTGTTTGTACGCGCTAATAACAGGAACTACTTGTCCGATTTGAAAAATTCTTTCAGTGTTAGATAGCCTACTTATCGAGGAAGGCCGAGCGAAGTCTGGACGGGCTGCTAGTCGTTTATAACCGGCTTTGCATAATTAATTCTACCGCTCTTTCGTTTACCTCCCAAACAGCCGATTGTAATAATAAATAAATAAATTGAAATAAAACTACAGACATATTTTTTTTATTATTATTTCGGCACAGGCAATTTATGCTTAAAAGGAGGCACCAATCAACTAAAGAGTTTTGTAATGTTATTTTCGAAAATAAAGATATTATTATTATTACATATAAGACGTATACAGACGGAAGGTATGCTATTATTTATCGTAATAAAAACACACACATTCATGCAAAACTTTGCAAGCCTGGGCTGTATCTAGGCTAGGGTAAGCTCATGCTCCCCATGGTTTCAAGAAATGTACGAATGTTGTGTGTTGTGCATGGTCAGATCATTTATAGGATAGTCTACTCTATTATTTTTTAGTATTCACCGATAAAACAATGCAGCTCACAAAATGGCGTCACGGCCAAAAATTGCCACGCTTTTCATAATGTCTATGAGTGAGTGAATGTTGCTACAGGTGTGAAAAAGAGATATCGCCATATAGATACGTGTGAAAAGGATAACAACAATAACTTGCTACAACACAGATAAACGCCGCCAAAGAGAGCGAGGACAATGTGATGGACACGTCCGACGGAAACGGAATGTGCTCAATGGCGTCGTGCGCTTACGACGGCAGCGTGCATTTGTGGAATTTTGTTAGGTGAGTAAGTCAGACATCGACGAAGGAGAAAAAATATATCGCTCTAGCGATAAGTCCGCGTTTGTACTTCATTTTCTTGTGTAAAATTATTGTTTTGGTGCAATAAAGAGAATTTTTGTGTTTTATTATATACTAGCTATTTCCGGCAGCTCCGCCTGCGTCAAAAAGTAGCATATGTTTGACCCCGGGTTTTCAACTATATTCATACCAGATTTCATCAAAATCCGTTCAGGGGTTTGGCCGTGAAAGCGTAACAGACAGACAGACTTTCGCATTTATAATATTAGCATGGATGTATGGATAGATGAAGTTAAAATAAACAAATATGTATCGTTTTATTCCAAGCATCTCTGCCCGGGCACAGCCCCAATCGCGTGGCGCTAGTAGAATTCCACTCGTCGGGCAGATTCCATCGCTTTTTGCTAATAAGACGTACCTTTTCAGCTTTAAAGTCTATCTGCCAATAACATATTTAGTTAAAAAGTTTAAATAAATAATAAAAGAGTTTCGTATTATTCCACCCAGCGCGTCACCAATAGCATCTCTGCCCGGGCACAGCCCCAGTCGCGTGTCGCGGGTAGAGTTCCACCCGTCGGGCAGATTCCTGGCTGCGGCCGTCTACGATAACTCCTGGAGGCTTTGGGACCTCAACACAGGTAGGTCTTCTTCTCTTCTTCTTTCTAGCGTGTTTCCCAGTTCAGCTTGTGCTTTAAATGGACACGCTAAACAATTTTAATACGCATTAAATTGAGTTTATTTGTACCTAACTAATTTTTTTGATTAACTTTATTATCATGTAGGAACGTCATTTATTTAACTATTAAAGAAATCTAACAATTTGGCCAAAAAGTCAATAATAACAAAAGAAAAATGAAACTATTTTATACGGTTTATCCCAATTATCCTATTGACAAACTTTATAACAATTAAACATCCTTGGTTTTTTACCAAATTCGGTTTGCTTACACTCTCAATAAAATTAAAGGCGGTAGTTTTGTACTCTTATGACGTCACAGGCAAATGTCGACTTAGTCTACCTACGACCATGAACGCTGTAAAGTATGTAAAGTATTTGAATCGTTAGGTGTAAATAAACAAGTAATAAACGCGATATAAACCATATTAAAATAGCTTTATTTAATGTGTAATGTAGTATCTGCTCAGTAGATACTGTCCGCTGTCTCACTATCGTAGCCAAGTCTTATGATACACGTCTGCATTCGGTGGCGTCTCGAACGCGACTGCCCCACCGTTGCACTGTAACCACCACTGTCACTTTGTTATCAACTTGTGTGAGTGAGTCAGCGGACAGTATCTACTAAGTAGATACATTACATATAACAATCGCTGAAATTGTTTAGGCTAGTTTTCAGGGTCAACATATTAACATTAAAATTAATCCGTCATTTAGGGAATCAAAATATATTAGTGACATATTTTTTTTCAATTGAGCGATAAATTATAAAGATATAACGCATCAAAGTTTAGGAGTGGGGGCTCGTGACGTCACATATTGCGAAAAAGTGTAGCACACTGTGACGTCACACGGAACTTTAACGCGCCATATCTTTACCATTCTTTGTTTAATTTTCAAAAGAAAAAATACATCTCCATTATTTATTGATTATCTAACTGACGGACTAATCATATTTTTTAGGAAACTAGCCTATTGTACACAATGTAATATATAAATTGGAAACTTTAGGAAAACTTGGTACAAGAGTTCCACATATTTTTAATGAAATTTCTTCCAGCAGACCCGCGACAGAATACCGAAGGAAGACAAAATAATAATAAAATTATTAGTTTCAAGTGTATATTATTATTAATTTGTTTTTTTTCAGCTAAGGAAGTGTTGCATCAAGAGGGGCACGCGAAACCGGTTTACAGCATAGCGTTTCAGGGGGACGGCTCATTGGCGGCTACCGGGTAATTGAAATTTGTTTATTTGTATGTATTCTACAATTTTAATATTAGTTTTTAGGGTGCCGTACTGCAAGGGTAAAACTAAAATAGTCAATTACTAAGAATCTGCTAGGGATGGACAGTGGGAATTCAAGAGGGAAGAAATGAAATGCAAGGGGGAAAAGGGAAAAAATAATAAATTCCCATTTATTCCGGGAGTAAATGGTAAATTTTCCGGGAAAGCGCCCATCTCTAGACTCCGCTGTCAGTCCGTCCGTCCGTCTCCAGGTTGTATCTCCGAAACATTATGTAATTTGTTTTGTAATATCTTTGGAGCAATAAAGGATTTTAACTAACTTACTCATGAACCGGGATAGCTAGACAGTACTCTGTGGCCGCTGTATAAAAAACAAACAAAAAAACATTAAAATAGACATGATGTTTTGCGAATTTTATAGATTATTTATTAAAACTACTTTTCCACAAAGTACACATAACAATTGGCGGACTTATTGCTAAGAGCATTCTCTACCAGTCAACCATTGGGAGAAACGGAAAGATCGCAAAAAATTAAGGGAAATAAAATAACATTTGGTCCGTCATTTGGATTTGGTGGCAGTTTATCTTTTCACTTTTGAAACAAATAAATGAGAGAAAAATCATTCAGCTAATCAATTAAGGGAAATACACGCGGGTAGTTGCGGCGGTCAGAATCGTCTTAAACTATTCTTAAATTTTTATTCTTTAAACGATAGAATAAGCCACAAAATAATATTTGTTTCTTTCATTCAAATCGTTGCGAACCCCTGGATATTTGTTTACATAATTTACGTCTTCTCATGACGGGGATTTTAGTAAGTGAGGAGTGAGCAGGTCGACCAAAAGATCATTCATTGCATCTCGCACGTAGTAGAGAAATGTCACTAGGAAGATAACTTCTCATACGACCTATAAGGTTTACAATAGACGTTTAACATAATTGGGATGACGACAAGGTTCAAAAATTGAAAAAGTAATGATATTTCATGGTAGCATACTGTTCAGGACCCTTCGATCCGTCCTGAAACGCGTCGAGGGGGTTCAGCAGCTCCAGTGGACTGTAGTAGGGTGAAGGTGACGGGATCGCGAAGAAAACACGCAGTAATTGAAGCCAAACGATGAGGAGAGGGAGGCCAGCCACCAGAGATTCTCTTCGTGTTGTTCTCAGAGAGCCGCGTGTCGAACTAAAAATGGCCGCTGATTGGCCGGCAATATATGTAAAATCTGTGGCGCCAGAGCCCCCTCTTCCCCTCTATTCTTTATTTCCGTATTTACTTATTCTATTTACATGTTATATTGCTCCTCTGTACATAATTCGCTTAACACTAAGTTAGATCACCCATCTGCACCCGTTCGTTCGAGGTAGGTCGCCCCGTGTTCAACATATGACCATTTTTCCTACTTTGTATGTGGGCTGACCCCGCCCCGCCGGCCCGACCCCGCGGAGCCGTTATAACGGTCTCCTGTCGCCGGTACTAACGGTCGGCCGTTTTGGCGGTTGCTAACCGTTATGCAGATGAGTATCTACTTATGGTACTTATGTCTAACGACTTAATCTAACTTAGTCTAACTTATTCTAATTAAAAGACAGGGAGAATATCGTTTTATTTACAAGTTCTGTGACTTAATCCTAGTTCGTCGTGAACACATACAAGTATTTCAATTCGTTATTAAAATTAACACTTTGAATTTTTGCACAGGAGATTTTTTGTAACAATTTAAAAATCGATGGGAAAGTCCATTTTGAAAATATAAAATTACTATAAAATGATAATATAATCGATAAACATATAAAAAATAAAGAAACTTTTATTTAGGAACTATTTACATAGACGCAATATTTATGGTAGTAGTCGAGCAAATTTTAGTTTCACCCTTGTAAATTGTTACGTCACCGCTAGGTATCCATTAGTATGGAGCGTTTGGTATCGTCCAACATGCACGTGAGTTAAAATTCGTCATATCTCAGTTAGTTTAAGGTTTATCGACGTGTATTTTTTACCAATGTACCTATTAAAGTGAGGTCTTTAATTCAAACATGAATTCGAAAATTATTCGTCATGCCTATTTTCTAGATATATCTGATTCGCCTTATCTCTAAAGGCGTGAAATCGGGTGTTAAAAAAGTCACCAGTGTTGTTAAATAAATGAAAAAATTTTGTGTCGATTAGCTTAGACTCGGACAACTCGGTTTTCCAGAAATACCTCTATGCCTCTATGCCACTATCCGTGGCTGTCATTATGTCTTGTTTTTTGCGCCTAACCGGGCAAGAGGGGCATGATAATAGATGTGGCATTGTTTGGCACTGCCACACTGGCACTGGGTTTCTGATGGATCTATGTAACCCCAGCGTGCCAGGTTGTTCCGACTGCGGCCTACCTCAGTACGGAGATATTTGACTGGGTGTAAGCGAAGTCTCCGTGTCGAGACTAGCCAATTTCGCTTTTGTACGGTAAAATGTATGTTCCGGGCTAGAGATCGCATTTCTGGTCGGAACCTTGCGAAACTTGACACACGTGTTCTTTGATTTATTTAAATTTTTTATCGAGAGATATTTTTGATCGGGGCAAATAGGGGGAGGTTTGGTGTAACATTATTTAAAGGATATCAATCATAGATACTTATGTCATAAGATCATCATAAAATAATAATAATAATAAATGCTGTGAAAAATCCGAATGGGGGGGGGGGGGGGGAGTAAATGGGGAAAGCATCGTTTTATGAATAAATCTCGTATTTGGAGGTAGTTCGCGAAGTCTACTTTTTACAGAACTACAAGTACTTATGAAGAGATAAGCGGTTAACGCGTTCGCCTTCGACTCGGGGGTCGTGGGTTAGATTCCCACGGGAAGCATACTTTGTTTAGTTGTTTCCAGTTTGGTTTGGACATTGCAGGCTTGAATCACCTGATCGTCTGATAATATAGATGATTCCGTGCTTCGGAAGGCACGTCAAGCCGTTGGTCCCGGCTGCCATATGGTGGTCGTTAAAGAAACCACGTCAGAAGCCGCACAACTCTGACACCAGGGCGTACATGGTCGATTGACAATGTCACCAACACGAAATGAATGAATGAATTGTGATCATGTCTCAATAAATATTTTATTCTATCTCGTTTGCTCACTCATTTCTGGAACCCAATTTTTTAAAAGTGTGAATCACCCTAAATCGGTGAGTTGGATAATTTTCATTCGACATACATATATGTCATATGTTTTGAAAATAGGGCTCCTAAGTAAGTCGCGTGTTTTTGTAAAATAAATGAATATTTCAGTGGGTTGGACGCGTTCGGTCGCGTATGGGACATCCGCACGGGTCGCTGCGTGATGTTCCTGGAAGGGCACCTCGGGGCCGTGCACGGGATCGACTGGTCTCCCGCGGGACACCAGTTGGCAACCGCCGCCGCCGATAACCAGGTCAGTGACCCCAGCTGGCCTATTTTGTCGCATGGAATTCGTTCGACTTGTTTCGATTTAATTTATTAAATGATTAAATTCAATTAATTATTTTTAATTTTTGATACGTCTACCCTTTATGCCGTCAAGATCGATTTTTCAGGGGGATTAAATGTGATATTTTTTTAAAATACATTAGCATTATTAACCTTATTCTAAAGGTCTTTATAACCTTATTCATACCTTAAGTTTTTTTAAATTTCATCAATTTAATTCAATTCGTTTATTGTCTCCATGATATTACAATTGGTCTTATAATTATTGTACAGAACATCATGGACCCTGGTAGGGCACTAACATTTTACGATCTTTGTTATTTAATTTAAAAATGTCATACATGTAAAATACACTTTAAACATAGTACATTGTTCACCGAAGACAGTGATCGATTACTTACGAGGGCGTAGTTTGACTTTAGATTATTTTTTTAATTCTATTTACGCATTCACTCTGAGATTTTTATCTGTCAATGTCAAAAGTGACATAAAAAAACAAATAGCAGGTCAGTAATGGATTTCCATACAACATTTTTTCGGCAGGAAAAATGACGTAATCTCGACCCCGTCCTTGAGCAAGTAAGAGTGCGCTTTCTGAGCAAATGAAGTATAAAATTTTAACCAGCTCCTTAACGTTTTCGGTGCAAAGGTGCCCAGAACGCTCGCCGCTTTATCTCTTTCAATATCTATGGCCATTCAGCTTATATTGAACTGTATAATTTTTAACAGAAATTGTTCTTTTTAGACTAAAATTTGGGACTTACGCCGTCGGGCCTCTGTCTACACCATACCGGCGCATACGCATCTTCAAAGTGGTAAGATCTACATACAAAATACCATTTCGAAATGTTTATTTTTATTTATTTAACTTCATTACAATAATGTTAAGGGCGGACTCAAAGCCAAAGGCGCTCCATACAACAGCGGCGAGCGCGATACCTAAATTCGAATAGACGCACACGCGTCAATGTGTTTGTTAGTCGTAATGTAACCAACATTTACCGTATCAGCGTCATATCGTCGCAGCGGCCGAAGCGTCATCCTTGCATTGTTTTGCTCTCGACGTTTCCCCTAAATCTGTTTGGCTCGGTATCTGTTTTTTTTTATTGTCTACTTCCAAATCTATCTTATCAATTTACCGTTTTTATTCTATTTCTCGCGTTCGCTACCTCTCATTCTTTAATTTTTTTATACACCAAATTCATATAATACGTCATCTTTTATTAATTCTGTGCGGGTGGGATGCCCGTCTATTTCTGGGATCGTTAATTACTTTAATTACTCAAGAGACTTAACTGGCCCACAAACGACATAACAACTTAACCTTATTTCTGTACGGCTCGGCGAGAGTGTACAGCGACAAAAACTTATGACGTCATTCAAATCGCCATGACATTGCAGAGCGTAACACGATAATCAAAATGTGTTTCAATACAAAATACATAATGTAAGATCGAAGTATTGCAAAAAATTTTTTTTTTTTTATATTCTACACAATGACGTATAATAATAACTACATTTAAAAATTTAGTAAACGAGCCTATTGTCAGATCAATCAATTGATCTCATAATCCACACAATTCACATGGCATATCTAATAATATTTGTATATATTTGGGATAAGTCCGCCTTTTGTTGTACCCTGCATTCTGTTACTATGTTCTTTGTGTACAATAAAGATTTTTACCCGACAGTAAAATAGCAGGCTTCGCCATATTGCGGAAATATATTTGAGCTAATTTCTTTTACTTACAACTATGCATTCATGTAACATTCCGTCATCTCAACGTCATCTGCCAAAAAAAGACAGGAGTGGACGTTGTGTATTTTGTGATTATTTCCTACAATTTATTTATCGAAATAACAAAAATAATTAATTGTAATGAGAAAAAGTTTTATGAGTATATTTTACGCGAATAAAAATGAAGGATTGATTTGAATTTATTTAAATGACATTATCAATTTTGTTGTTGGCATGACACATACAACATGTTGCCACATAAAAGCGATTAGTAGCGACGCCAATGCAGGGCTGGTATTTTCCTGGTTGGGCTATACATACCATAACTTACAGATGTGCGGTACCAGCGCAGTCATGGGCATTTCCTCCTGACGTCATCATACGACCGGACAGCCAAACTGTGGTCCAATCCGGCCTGGCATCCACTTCGGACCCTATCGGGGCACGATAATAAGGTAATACGCTATTTTATTTTTATTAATCATACTAGTTGTTTCCCGCAGCTCCACCTGCGGTATATAGCCTATGTTAATCAGGGTGAATGTAGCTTTCCAATGGTGAAAGAATTTTTGAAATCGGCACAGTAGTTTTAGTTTTATTCATTACAAACATACACACAAAAATACAAATCTTTCCTCTTTATAATATTTGTGTAGATTAGTGTCAATCAATCAATCAATCAATCATTTATTTCATTGTGGATCATATGTTGTACAAGATGGAAATAGTAAATATATAAGATTGATATGTCCTACCGCTAGGGTTTACAATATAAAATAATTAAAGGTCAAAAGTTACATTTCATTACATGCATTGTTTCAAATAGACGCATCTCAAACTTAAGCTACGATTGAGCTTGATAATAAATCAGACTTTCCAAATCATCACTAAAGTAGTCTTTTAAGCTATAATAGCATTTATCAATAAGCAAATTATAAAGAGCTATCTTGAATAGCTTTATATCATCCAGTGTACGCAGGTATTTTGGAAGTTTATTGTAAATCTGTGGTGCTTTTGCAAAGACAGATTCTCTCATTAACTTTGTCTTATATGTAGTTACACATAGTTTGTCAGAGCTGCGAGCACGCTCACGATGTTTGAATTGATTTATGTTATTCTTAGCAAACAAAGCACATTCAAAAATATACATGCAAGGTAAGGTAAGTATACATAAACTTTTAAAGTGTGGAACACATGAATCAGTTTGTTTGAGTGTAGATTAAAAATATCAGTATCAGAATTATTTTAGAGTTCGTAGCATTATATGAATTGATTTTATATTTAATGGATATTCGCGAGGTCTACTGTTCACAGAACGACTATTTTTATTTTGGGGGGGGCCCATTCACTGAGTCGGCGAGTCTGGCGAGTCACCGCCTGCCACTAATAGTCAGTAATCATGATTATGGCAGGTGTCCGAATCTCTATTACAATAGCCCAGTTTCATCTCCACCCAAACTATCCCATAATATTCTTTTTTTTTCATTTCATTTTCTATTCATTAAAAATAGTTCTTACTCCTGCCGAGACCTGTTCATGGATATGTCATCTATTGATATAGCCGAGGACGGGTTTTGGCAGGAGCACCACATAATATCAACTCCTCCAAAGGGCCTCTACGCGTTGGATCAATATCCCCGCGCAAACCCCTCAAAAGACTGACCGTTTGTGAATCACGGGTTATAATCCATACTAATATTATAAATACGAAAGTCTGTCTGTAAAGCTTTCACAGCCAAACCGCTGAACGGATTTTGATGAAATGTGGTATGAATATAGTTGAAGACCCGGGGTCAAACATTGGCCATTTTTTGACGTAGGCGGAGCTGCGGGAAATAGCACTTAATAATATTATATAGCCCGACCAGTAAAATAGCAGGCTTCGCCATATTGCGGATATATTTTGGAACTAATATATTTTAATGGCAAAATAGTATTCAGTAAGTAATAAACGCGATACTAACCGTATTAAAATAGTTAAAATTAATATTATGATAATTATTTATTTACAGGTGATGAGCGCAGATATATCATTCGATAACAAGTACATAGCCACGTGCTCCTCCGACAGGACATTCAAGCTGTGGGCTCCGGATTTAGCATAGATTGTTGTAAAGTCTGTCTCAATGGAAAAAGACAATAATGTAAACAAATATTGCCACCTGACACTGAGACATGTTCGTGTGAATGTGATAAGCATTGTTAATCGAATGTTTTATGAGTAATTTTAATAAATTGCTATTGTTTACATTATTGTCTTTTTCCATTGAGACAAACTTTACAATGTACGTGTCTTCACTAATTTTTACAATAAATGAGTTAATATTGAGTAACTTTTTGTTTTACTTGATAATAACCGTATTGAGAGGACTTCCGTGCCGCTGATCTAAAGGTTCTGAGTTCGATATTCCGTCAGGGAAATTTGGAAAACGGCCTGTAACCCTATTTCTGAAATGTATGACTCATATCGGATGAAAAATCTAACTTACTGAATATGCGTGAATCACACTTTTCAAACTTCTGTTCAAGCTGCTGAATAAATAGAACATTTTCATGTGGACTTAGGTTTACAATTTATTGATGTAGACAATGTGGACCATCCATTAGTAATTCCATCCTTGTGCCTTTCCTCTTTTTAGCTTTGAGTAAACTTTTAAAATTGGGGTTGCAAAGGTATTTGTGTAGACTGTATTTAGGTATGCAATTTACAAACAAGAGGTTTTGTCCTCCAGAAAATGAGTGCTTTCTCTGCTCAACCTCACAGAGTCAAATGTTTCTCACACCCATAGTCTTAAACCTTCACTCAAAGTCCACTCAACCTTACTTCATCTCATTGGTATGATTAGTCGTCACAAGCTTCCTTGACTTGAGATGATTTCTCATTGGAGGTGAGTATCGAAGTAGGTTTTAAGCCAATTTTATTATTTTTTACTCTTTTGTATTTTTTATGTTTTGTGCTATGGATTGTAAATATAACCTGTGTCGTTCCTTTGGAGTTTGCTCAAGCAACCAAATAAGAATATCGCACGGAATCATAGAGATATATGTACTAACGTACTAGTGAAGCTACGTAGAACATTTGCATTGTTCCATTTTTGATAATTTATCATTTTAGCCGCTGCAGCGCTGAAACAATAATTCATCTCAAAACATTCAAAAATGCAGCGCTACATTTGCTACAAACGTGTATTTTTTTCAAATATATCTGCCCCTATAGATAATGGCAAATACGGTACAGAATGGACAATGTAGGTATTTTACCTATTTGGTTCCAAAATAATAAAAAAAGACAAATTGTTTTTTGTGATTATTTTTATTTCTTTCCTATAATAATTAATTAAAAGTGAGTTTTGTTATATTTTGTCTATTTGACGTGGTGTAAGTTTTTTGGTAAATCTAAGACCATTTTTGTATGGAGTTTATTAAGATTTATCAGTAACTAACAACTTATTTTCTATCCATCTTGGTTAAATAAAAATCTCTTATTTACAAATCAAACAACATGCATTTAATGGTATATTTTACAATTACGCTGCCTACGCCTATAGTTAATAATTAACTCGTTTTCTAAGTTACTGAAACCCATTGAACCCTCTATTTATAAAAACTACTAAACCGATTTGGATGAATACATACATATATGCGGGGAAAAACATTCATGAAATATGGTACTTAAAACAACAAAAATTTACAATTTGAATTTGGATTAGAAGTATATTATTTAGGAACATGTTAGATAAATACAGTTTTCATTAAAATATTGTCTAGTCAGAAATACAGTAAAATAAAAATGTCAGTTTGCTTAATATAATTCGGTTTTATATTTCTTTATAAAAACAAGTATAATTATTTTTCATTTTTTAATAAAAATCTACCTAAAAATAAAGATTATATATATCGCTACGTAATTGTTTATCATTTTTTCCAACTTTTGGGGTTGTTATCAAATACTGTGATGGAAACCCAGATTCATACCCTAAGTCCCTAACACATCACGAGTTAGAAAGAGAGAGGTGGGTAACGAAACGCATTCAGGTCAAATTCTCTGCCATCAGCGTATTGTTGCGCGCTATCCCTTAATTTAGATCTATGGAATGTCGTTTTCAAGAAATGGAAAGTTCGAGGACTTCCATATGGCGCCCTCGAATGAGTTTGTGTGAAGTATTTCCCTTGGGTAATGTAATGAATACGGGGGTCAATGACTAAACCATCACATAATTTTTATCGCAAACAGCTAAAAATGTCTACGTAAAAGCCATAAAAATGCCACATCCACGTCAACGATGTTGACATTTGACGTATATGTTTTTTTTTACAAAGGAATAGTGTTGGTGCAAATTTTTCGATGAACCTATCGATAGGTTACCACTTTTCGTTCGTGTAAATATAAACCTTGGTATGATAGAAATAAACCCAGAAATAATTTCTACCTCACATTAGAAATGAACTATGTCACGGCTATGTAAGTTTAAGGTATACTAAAGTGATTATTTACTTTCTTTATCCAAAAGGAGATTGCTGCTGGCGTTATGGGCAGGGACTTTAACAATGAAATAAAGTGTTCTAAACACTGTTTCATAATCTGTTTCATAACTGTAACAGAAACAATCTGTAACAATTAATCGGGTACCATATAAATCTGGTTGAAACTGTTATTAACGGTAACTGAATAAAGTGCTCTAAACATTATTTCTTGAATCTGTTTCAAAACCTGTAATAGACACTTTCAATCGGGTACCCTATTCAAACTGTTTCAAACATCCGAACCCGGAAACTGTTTTAAAACAGTTTCAACAGCAAGAATTTCAAACAGATGCGCAGTACGCGAGATGCGATGTCGCACACATGCATAAAAAATATCTAAAAACAGATTGGAGACTGTTTAAAACAGATTCCTGCATATCTGTTACACTTTCATTAGGGTTATGCTTGAAACAGGTTAAAAAAAATATCTTTAAAACTGTACCACTTTTGAAGGGGTTTTTAAGTCCCTGATTATGGGTACTTTTGGGTCAGGTACGGTACGACATGAGGTGGTCGTATGTATTATTTTATTCTTTCTTTTTTTCTTTTATCTTATTTTTTATTGTAATGTAAATAATTGTAATATTCATTTTATGAATTATAAACTCTATTTAAGAATATTGGCATAAGCCAATACTATCAATTGTTGTTATGCTGCATACATGATATATTTTTATTTCTTTGTTTATTTGATATACTTCTCCAATTGATAAAATTAATAATTACAAATATTTTCATTACAATAAAAATAAGATAAAAGAAAAAAAAAAATGACTTAAGACCACCCCGTGTTAAAATAAAAACCAAAATTGCCGAAATTATGCATTACATGACTGAAAAACAATTCGATAAATCGTACCGAGTAGGAAATCAAAGTAGTGTATAATTGGCTAGTCAACTAAAAAATAAATTGTGTATATTATATATTTTATTGATAGAATAGACTATTTCGGAGATACAATTTAAAAGAAAAAATTCTTAAAATTATATTTATTTTGTTATTTAATTTTAAAGATTTTATAGTGATGACGTCACGCAGCTATAATGGCTATTTCGAACTGCAAGAAAGCAAAAATTACTAAGGTATTAAAAAATATATATGTCAGTGTCAAATGTCAAAGTCAAGATGGACTGGGAGCCGCGAGTTGGTTTCTTGTTTGTTTACAATCGCCAAATATTTAGATATCCCATTTCTCGTATCTATTGCATATTGGCCTGTTTATTGGACTTTACTGCAGTCTCTTCATCCGTTTACATCTGATTTTTCAATAATTGGACACCGCTTCTTCATTATAATGTATGAATGAATGTAATTAGGTTATGTTTACTTGAACAGAGATGACATTTGACATGGGTGACAAGTACGTGAAGCGCTTAGTTAGCGCTACCAAACAAAAAATATTAATTCACTACGCTGTGCTGCCAACCTAAAAAATTAAATGTGAATAGCCGGAAGTTATCCGGCTACGTCATACGTCAACCTTGCTAAAAAATGAAAGTCATTGGGTTTTCTGCGATTTTCTTAAAAAATACTTGCTTATCTAAAGATCTGATTAATGTAATCTGTTCCCTAAGCCTATTCCTCGAAATGGTTTACGAATTAGACATTTTCATAAAAAAGTTTACTAGCCAATTGTTGAGGGCTCCGCTGAAAATCGATAAACAACTATAGAGAACGAGTTTATCGATTAGCAGCAATACTCTACTTACAACACATCTCCTTACCTTTCTGTCAGCTGTCAGAGTCAGAGACAAAAGACCTGACCTGACAATCAAATCAATCAGTATATTTCTTTTCTTCATGCGTTGTGTACATACCTAGCGAGCGATTAATTAGTGATTTTTTATTTCTTCAACACTTGTTGGCAAAGAGTAGATTCGTATCTTGTTGGCTTGCTTCGCGTCGTGGCTTTTTTTATAAAGTTTATTTCTAAATAATATTAGTATAAATAAACAAGTTTTATAGCACTAATTTCTGTTAGCAATGGTGATACAAAAGATATGCTGCCTAGGAGCGGGCTACGTCGGCGGGCCTACGTGCAGCGTTATAGCATTGAAGTGCCCGAATATCAAAGTAACTGTATGTGATAAAAGTGAAGAGAGAATACGTCAGTGGAATTCAGACAAATTGCCGATTTATGAACCCGGTTTGGACGATGTTGTCAGGGAATGCCGGGGTAAAAACCTATTCTTTTCAACAGACATTGTCACAGGAATACAGGAAGCGGATTTGATATTTATATCTGTGAACACGCCCACCAAAACTATTGGTAACGGGAAGGGCAGGGCGGCGGATCTGAAGTTCATCGAAGGCGCCGCTCGAATGATCGCCGATATCGCTACAAGCAACAAAATAGTCGTCGAAAAAAGTACTGTTCCCGTGAAAGCGGCTGAAATTATTATGAAAATACTCCGTGCCAACACCGGACCAGGTGTTCAGTACCAAATATTGTCTAATCCTGAATTTCTGGCTGAAGGTACAGCTATAATTGACTTAGTTGAAGCAGAAAGGGTGTTGATCGGTGGTGAAGACACACCGGAAGGTCGGAAAGCTGTTGAAGACTTATGCTGGGTGTATGAACATTGGATTCCAGCAAAAAATATAATCAAGACTAATACCTGGAGCTCGGAATTGTCTAAGTTGGCTGCCAATGCGTTTTTAGCACAAAGAATATCCAGTATCAATTCTTTGTCTGCTGTGTGCGAAGGTACCGGTGCCGACGTGTCTGAAGTAGCACGGGCCATCGGCAGAGACTCTCGCATCGGTCCCAAATTCCTTGAAGCCTCAATCGGTTTTGGAGGTAGTTGTTTCCAAAAAGACATCCTCAATTTGATTTATTTGTGTGAAAGTCTACATCTGCCCGAAGTGGCTGCCTATTGGCAACAAGTTGTCAATTTAAATGAGTATCAAAAGACTAGGTTCACTAGGAAAGTCGTAGAGGCATTATTCAACACAGTAAGTGACAAAAAAATTGCCATTCTCGGATTTTCTTTCAAGAAAAACACTGGTGACACTCGAGAGTCTCCTGCGATATGCGTATCTAGTACTTTGCTTGATGAAGGAGCAAAACTGCACATTTATGATCCGAAAGTTGAGCACGAACAAATTTTATATGAACTTACCAATCCGTATGTAACATCAGATCCTGAGAAGGTTAAAAAGAATGTAATTATTCATAATTCTGCGTATTCAGCAGTTACAGGAGCACATGCAATAGTTTTGTGTACGGAATGGGACGAGTTTAAGGAATTAGATTATCAGAAAATTTACGATGTGATGATGAAACCGGCTTATATGTTTGATGGAAGAAAGATATTGGATCATGACAAGTTGTTGAGCATTGGGTTCCACGTGCAGACGATTGGGAAGAAGCTGGGGAGGGCCAGCAGTATAAGAGCCCAAGGAAGCCAGACCATGCCATAGAAAATGATTTGTGAGTATAATTAGTTTTAAAACTAGTTTTAGCTACACACTTGCAACAGTATTTTTTTCTGCAGTAAAAAATGTACTACTGTACAAATACTGTACCATATTTTTTGAGTGTCCATAATTTTAGCATGATTGGGTCAGTTGATAAAGTGTGAAAACGTAAAACATACAACCACACTTCATGTGTCTCTTTTAAACACAATAATGCCTTGAACAATTTGTATCTTTATTAAGTAGAGGTAAGGAATTTTGGCAAATAGAAAACATAAATTTTGCATTTATTTTTTTAATGATAAGGAAATAGGGTCCAGGCACAGTACACTAAATGGCGACCAATCGAATAGTGGTCGCATCATGCCGTCGCTTGACACGCATTCGCTACAGATACGCGGGTCGCGCTCGACTAACAAGCTCAGAGACTCAACGAGAAAAGAGAAAAAAATTGATGCAAGAACATTATGTGACAAACTGCCTGTCTGCGTCCCAGTGGTTAGGTTTCCCGGTAGGGCCCAGAGGTAGTGAGTACTCAAAGGAAGCATACCTTGTTTAGTAGTTTCCAGTTTGGTTAGCACATTGCAGCCGTGAATCACCTTATGGTCTGATAATACAGATGATTCTGTGCTTCATAAGGCTCTTTGGTTGCCATCTGGTTAAAGACATTCAAAAAAAACAAGTCAGAAGCTGATTGTAATAACCAGTACTACCAAATGTAGGACATGATTAATTTTGGGATATTACTAGTGCACACCCACGGAGCAATTACAAAGAGGAGATGCTGTAATAAGCGTTTTGTAAGAAAGTATTTGTGAGGCTACACGGGGAGGAAGGCAGACGTGCGGGGTTCTTGGTTTCGGCCGTGGCTCCAACCATAACGATATCCAGCTTACGAAAAGAAGCAGTACTACGTTATTTACAAATTATCAAGTACTTGTCAATAGATGTCACTAGTACGTCGAAGTTCCAATTTTAAAAACATGGCGATATTTCATAAATTACGAACGTTTTAAATATTAGGTATAACTTTTAAAGCCGTAAATACATTTTATTTAACAGAAACCAATTATTCAATGCTAAATTTGTAAAAAAGCCGTGGAAAGTTGTGATACACTTAGGAGCTCGCGATCTGTTTCTCGGTACACTTTTGAACGAGAAGTGACAAGCTCCGCCCACTTTTGTGAGCGGCGAGGCGCCAATGATCACATCACTGCGCCATTTCAAACGGCATCTCCTCTTAGTAAATGCTGTGTGCCGTGGGCACACCACTAGGTAGGCAAGGTGTCACAGAGCTGGTGCTATTGCTTAAAGAAAGTCATTGTATTGTGGGTACATTACTTTAATGGAAGTGCCTGATTTGCACCGGTTTCTTGGCATTCGAGATCCTAGAATACCTCAAGTCCAATATAGTATAACTTTTTTTAGGTCAGAGATAGCAGAACGGGGAGAAATTTAGAAGGAGTCCCTATTGGGACAATATAGCTAAATTAGAAAAAATATCTTTGTGTCAGCACAGAAATTAGATTAGGTAGAAGTGCTAGTTATGTGGGCGTTACCTGTGTGTCACAGTTACGACTCGCCATATTAAGACTCGAGAGGCCTAACTGGCCTCACATGACACTTCTACGTAATCTTATTTCAGGGGTATCACGCATTATGAATGAACCGCAAAAAATTGCCGGTCACCACAGCCATTTATTCTCTTGATATTTTGAGGGTGTCACTGCGCGCTGCCAACTCGTGCCTAGGATGTCACTTTACAGTGGCCTGTTTTCATTTTTCTTCTACATCCTAGCGTTTCACCGGTTGCATCCTTAGCTGGTTGCTTCGGAGCCCAGGGTCCGATCTCCTACTCTTACGTTTCCACTTCGCCTCGCCAGTTCTTCGGCATCCTTGACAGAGAGAAATCCTGTTTTGTGAAGTCAAGCCTGCTAATTTGTGTCGCGCCCCTTCTACCAGGACCTTGAGGAGGCGGCATGGCGAGATACTTGTTCGGCTTTCGTACGACGTGACCTTACCATCGCAAACGATTTTCCGAACGGGCATAAAGGCCACCCCGAATACGGGAGTTTCATATGCGGTCCTTCCGCGACACATCCAACGCAGCATCTTCATATCAGTGATACGCAGCTCTTGCTTGTGCCGCTAAAGCACGGCCCACGCCTCACTGCCATGTAGGAGGCCTAATGATGGATTTATAGACCTGCAAACCCCCAACATTCTGGGGTCAGGTGACACCAGTCACCCCACGCCACTTTGCCCATGCCGCTGTAATATGAGCCTCAACTTCGCAATCGATGTCCCTGTATTAATTGCCTCTATCAAACTGGAACACAAAGTTTTCTTGCCGTGGGAATCAAACCCACCGGTTACACCACTGGGCCACAACCCGGACAATCCATACAACAGCGGCGAGCCCGAAACCTATTTGTACTACCTACTTCGATTCGGTCAAATAGTAGGGTTTATTTAACGTAGTTATCTGTGTCATAGTCATCGCGGCAGCCGTGCGTCCGATGCGACATCCTTGCATTGTCTGCATCCTTGCTGTCGATTTTTACCCTAAATAGGGTGGGAGGGTGTGATTCTGTGAGTGGACTACAAAGCCAGTTGCCTGAAAAACTAGTAATTAAATAAACGTTTGTTCTAATAGACCTTGACCTTAACCCAATAAGTACATCTTTGGTCAGCAAACAAAAAGCAGAAGGTCGACAGTTGACGTGACGTGGTTGCACAAACATACACAAAATGTTATGATAGGGATGCGTTAATTAAATTGGAAGGTTAACTACGTACATAATTATTTTAATCAATAACCTGTCATTATTTTTCTCAAAATATTTCAACGCTTGTCCTTTTTTAAAATTTGATTTTTTCCTTTTTTTTTGCTATGTTTTTTAATTAAATTACTTAAACCAATTTAATACGATTTTTAAAATAGTTTAATTTAATGTGTAACAATTGCGAAAACGTAAGACATCATTATATTTTTTCACTAGCTGTTTCCCGCAGCTCCGCCTGCGTCGCAAAGTAGCCTATGTTTGACTACGGGTCTTCAACTACATTCATACCAAATTTTATCAAAATAGCGTCATTGATGTGAAAGCGTAACAGACAGATAGCCACACAGACTTTCGCATTTATTATATTAGTACTTATGGAAGTATGGATTTTATAGAAGATCCTCATGTAACAGGCCCATAGCCTGTTTTGATAAGCGAGTAAAATAGACGAACTTCAAACACTCTTTTTCACAGTCGGTTAAGAAATAAGCTTATGTAATTTTGATTAATCTCATTACAACCGCTCGTAAAAGTATTAACGCCTTAATGTTCAATAAAACTATAATGCTGATTGATTAATTAAAAGTATGTTATCAGTTGTTTCCTGCTGATATGGTGCGTTAGTTTAGCGCATTTGGCACAATGGGGAATAGGCTAGTTTCCAGGGTCAAAAGACTAACATTAAAATTAGTCCGTCATTTAGGGAATCGAAATATATTAGTGACGTATTTTTTCTTTTGTCAATTGAGCGATAAATTATAAAGATATAACGCGTCAAAGTTTAGGAGTGGGGCTCGTGACGTCACATATTGCGAAAAGGTGAAGCACACTGTGACGTCACACGGAACTTTAACGCGCCATATCTTTACCATTATTTGTTTAATTTTCAAAAGAAAAAATACGTCTCCAATATTTTTTGATTATCTAACTGACGGGCTGATTATATTTTTTTAGGAAACTAGCCTATTGATGAAAATTCCAACAATGCTTCATCATTTTTCCGCTGCAGACATCGACGAAACAATGGCTAACTACAAAGTTTTGTTAGTGGCCACTGTCAGATTTTTCAGGCTGCCTAAAGGCATCTGACACAGCGGAACGACTGCCATCTATTGATAACAACCGGGACAAACGGGTCAACGTGCCAGATGCATGGAGGAGCTTAAGGTAGAAAATGCCACTAAGGGCGACCAATCCAATAAGGTCCGCCTTTTGCCGTCACCGGGAACAGGATCCTATCTTACTTATACTGCTACTACTATAAATTTAAATACTATAAACTATTTATATTATTATTATAAATAGTTTATAATGCTAGTTGAATTTAAATATGTTTAAGTTCTAATTTAGTAGTTGTGTTACATTTTTTAGTTTTTACTTAAACTGTATCAATAACCTATTAATTGTCTTATTAGATATTTAACGCTGAAATGTATGTAGTTATTATTAACTGTATGGTTTTCCGAATAAAATAAAATAAAAATTATATTTCAGGATCTGTGTTCTTCTCGGTATTCCCGACTATGTGTATGCGAAATTTCCGGACGATTGCTTCAGTAGATGAAGCGTGAATAGATAAACAAACGAATAAACATACTCGCCTCGCTTTCACAATATTAGTCAGTCAGGATAATCAATGCTATGAAACAGCATGCGTCATATTAAAACAAAACAATACAATACTCGTTGTTGCACCAAAAAAGCAAACATTAAACTTAGATTAACGACCGCGCGAGATCAATTATTAATCTAAGACATTACAGAATCAAAGAAACAGTGAGGCACAAAGGCGGACTTATCGCCGATGCAATCTCATACAACAATCCGGTATACTTAGATTGATAATTGGTCTCGGTCGTAGCGCCGCGTAGACCAATTATTAATCTATATATGTGTGACAAGAATATTTAGTAAATGAAAACTTTTTTTGCAGGTAACGTGATTAAGGAAACCAGAAAATCAAGTAATCTACGTGGTTGATACCTAATAAGTATTAAGTAATACAAAAGAAAACTTAGACATAAAATTAAACTATTTTTCTAATTTGTAATCGAGAAAACATAAAAATCAATGAGAAATCATTAAATAAACATGATCCATTTTGGTCCAAAACGTGAAAAGTGCCGGCCAGAAAAAAAGTAGTCACTTCTTATTATGGCGCCAAATCTGCATCAGCTTAAATTAATTCATTAATTCGTAAAGGTATGGGAAAATATAATTTTTGAACTCATAAAATCAAGTACAATGCTGGTAACAGCTTTGGCGCCATAACAAGAAGTGATTAGGAAGACAACATCTATCAGAATAAATATAAATTTTCCTAGTCGGCACTTTTCACTTTTGGACTTAAATGGGCTACTTGACTGTATTCATACTTGGTTAATATTGTTATACTAAACAAAATATATATATAAATTGGTTGTTAATTAAGGCAGTAATTGGATTTTAAAGTTTTCTCTAGAAGAAAAGTGGGAGCGTCGTGGGGACGTCTTGCTATCTCTTTTGTACACAGAAAGCAAGTGGCAGTGACGTCACTGCACACACAGTGCATCCTTTTCTTGTTTTTTGACAGTTTACCCTTCCACCGAATTTCAAAGGCTTATAGCTTATTTATTTTTGAACGGATTACAAAAATTCTTTCATAATTTTGTTTCTGGAAATAAAAATATTGATATGAAAGAAAAAAATAAAAATTAATAGAATACCCAAGTATCTCTGTAATTCTCCACTAAAAATTAGTGACTTGTACTCCATACACAACCACCTTAACAATGTAATTAACCGGTAAACTCTAATAGATATACGATATAATACCTAATTTTAAATTATACTTTTATACTTTAAATAGGTAATTTTTAGCGTCTATTAATAATTTCATTCGATGACAATATACAACTTGGATTATTACTATTAAGTCTCTGTTGGAACGCGTCTAAAAGTTGTTAGGAGAGTGAGAATGGTTTGAGTTTTTGGAAAATTATTTAAATAATTAAAGGGCGCCGTTGTAATAAAAGTATTAAGACTATGCCGTTAGTACTATTGATAATTCCGTGACTATGCTGCGCGTCCCTTGCGCGGGTTTTCGAGCGTACCGAACATCGGAATCATGTATGGTATGGATAATAGAAAACCCTTAGATTATTATTTGGTCTCGCGCGCGCTCGACTAGATACCGCGCTATGAAGAAAAATCAGTTTTCCAGAATGCGGCAACTTTATATTGTAGTCTGTGTAAGAAAATGTGCAAAGACGAAACGAGAAAGAGTTATTTCTTGTACTATTATTCTTACATAGTTTGGATACGCAAACTGGTATTTTGCTTGTTTTCAATAAAATTTTTAAATTTATCTCGACGTCCAACACACTTATCGGTTGCGGCGTGACTGACGCGGGTATGCAGCAAGTACGCCTAATTAGCGTAGTTTTAGTTGCCGCATTTGTCTAGTACGCCGACGGCATCTAGTCGACCGCGTGCGAGACCAAATCTATTCCGGTTCATGAAATGAAATGAAATGAAATTGTTTATTTTCAATGTAGGATATAAATATCACTTATTGACGTCAATTTACTTATATTAAGTTTACCACCACTTCCAAAGCGCAAATGGAGAAGAAGCGGCTGTTCAATTTTGGGCATCTAAATAAACCGTCGATTCGCTAAGAAGTTCTGTTCGCTTCGATTCCGACGCTTTGGACGCGAGTCTGTCGAAAAAGTTGTAAGTACAGTTTACAGAGTCAATATGTAACTTTTAATTAGAAATAAAATTGGTGTAAGTAAATAAAATAAAACCCACCAAGTGTGTTGGACTCGAACACTAAGGGTTCCGTAATCTATAAAAACCCGTTGTGTCTTTTGATAAATATTATGTCCGTTGTATCCCATATTTTTTTTAATAAGTAAAATGACGGGTTGTCCCTTGCAAATTGCAAATACAATATATGAAATCCAATGTATTCCGATGCCAATTACTAATTAAATATTGCAATTTTACCTAAAATATAATGGTTGCTGATTATTTTTGTTGGCTCTATATATTAGTAGTTTTGACTTGTATTATCTCCCTCTATATAAATTTATTATTATATAAATATTGTAGGAATATTATGTTTTGAATATTACTTGTAAGTACCTAATAGTTTATTTTTAAAATTATTATCCTATTTTGTCACAAAGTCTTAAAAAGTGCTTGATTATTTCGCCTTGACCGGTTTTTAACTTATTTTTTGTTTGCGAAATCTTACATAAATAGTTAGTACTATTCGTGGTATAGTGTCCTATATATAAGTCCACTAATGGGTTCCGGGAAGTGAATATCTACATCATTAAATTTATTTCCTATGTTTATGATGATTAGGAGAAAAATGCCCAGTTTGTACTACAAACTTAGTAGTGCCCAGAGGGAATCTGCTAGTTCCCAATGAGATTTTACGTTAGGCAGGCGGTCGTGTCGCTTTTACTTATAATTAATATTTTAAGGTATTTTCGGACATATTTCCTGCAACATAAGTTAAATACTGGTCGACTATATTTCTACTGCCAAAATATTTTACATTTTTTTCGGCTCAAAATATTATTATTTTTATTTACAATTTATTCGAATTTAAGCTATCTCAGTTAGTGTTAAGTTTAATTTAGAGTTAGTAAAAATATTATTCACAACTATATTTACCTAAGTTGAGCAATTAAATTGTTAAAATTAGGAAAAGAAAATTTCTGTTTACAACAACTCATTGGAGGGAAGAAAATGCACTACGCAAAATGTGCACAATTCTAGGATATCACTAAGTGCTGTGTAACAAAGGTTTATTCCTGACAATTCTTTTTAACGACCTAACATGTTTATCAATAAATATGTGCCAGGGCGTTTTATGTACGATGTTTCTTAGAAATGAATAGGTATTTGAGTATAGAGAATTGACGCCATTAATATAACATTGCATTACGCCATTTCGTTAACTCGACCGCTTTTAGATTGCTACACTACAAGCCGTCATAGTATGCAAATGAGTTGCATCTTCTTAAATATATTTTATTTTTTAAAATTAATGTAGATATGAATAAATAATACGTAACGGCAAGTTGGCCGAAAAGTAAGTGGGACAAAATGTTACTTTTTACGTAATTATGATTTTTTCTAGCGAAACTATTTCATGTTTAAAAAACATCATACTATTCGAAAACCATTTCATTTTATAAAACGATTACAAGGCTTAAGCATTCTACCTAATCAAATATTCAATAACATAACTATATTGTAAACTTTGTATTTTCCTATAATATGGATTTGGCTGTTGACACTGCCATGTGCTTAGTATTATTTTACAAAATTTATTTACAGTATTTTAAGAATAAATCAATATTTTTAATTTAACAGTTGTTTTAATTTATAATTGTCTATTTTAGTCTAGTTGTTGTCGGGCAAAATATGTCCACGCGCTAAAGGGTTCAAGGTGTCAAGTTCAATTACCTACGGAACCCTAATACAAACGTCCGTTCGTATTTTTTTCACAGTGGTTTTCTTTTTGCAAACAAATGTATTTTATTTTTTTGGCCGATGCCGGCCGGATGTGGGGATAATGAAGCCAAAAGAAATCGTCAGCCTTCTGAGAAAATTGTTTTGTTATTCTGTGGTTTATGGGTATTCTAAGAATTATCAAAGCGTATTTTCCAGTAACATCCTCAGTTAATGTTTCAGAGCATAAAGGGTATTATGCTTTCGATTGCTACTACTATAGAATTAACCACCCCTCATTCTCATTCTGCCGTCCATCTTTATAACCTATAGGTAGATTCCTCATCATTTATCTCTCATCATCATGAATTTAAATTAATCTATTTTAATACGAATCTGGATACTGTGAGCCAATACTGCGTGAATCGGAATAGTTTACAAGATAATTAAAGGCGGTAGTATTCATAAGACAACACAGACAAAATAAATGTTAGTTTACCATTCACGCTGTATAGTGTTTGAAAAGTTTGGTTTAAAAAAAATTATAAACTCTATAAAAACCTTATTTTAATTTAATGTGTAATCATCGCGAAAATATAAGAGATGCCAGAGACTGACATGACGGCATGTGGCCGCCCTTAAAAAAAAATATATTTAAAAACTTCGCGTTTAAGCTATGTACAGTCACAGGCATTAAGTTCTTAAGTTAATGTAGTAAGATTTAAAATTGAATTTCACAAATGACTGTTTTTTCTGGATTTACCCTCGGAATTCATTACAAACTAAAGTTATTGAACTCCAATACATAGTCACTTTCACCGCGCCGAGTCAGCTTCATATTCTTCATTGTAGATGTCGCAATTATTGCCTACAGTTATTAATTACTAAAACCAGTGTAGTCTTCAAAATATAATCAGAATGGTATGTAATTTATTGTCGATTTTCTCAAATAACTCGAAAAAAATTTATATGGTACTAGCTATTTCCCGCAGCTCCACCTGCGTCAAAATGTAACCTGTTTGACTTCGGGTTTTCAACTATATTCATACCAAATTTCATTAAAATCTGTTCAGGGGTTTGGCAGTGAAAGCGTAACAGACATACAGACCAGACTTTTACACTTATAATATTAGAAGGAAGTATGTATGACCGTATTGTAAGTATTTTATTCCAGTACCAAGACTCCACTGTCCAAATGTGTTTTTCAAAAATTGTGAGTCGACGTTTTCATACGCATCGATATAGGTAACCTTTACGCCCCACTGCTGGGCAAAGGTCTTCACCATCTCCCTCCAAGTGTCTCTGTCCAATGTCAACTCCAACCAAACCCTATGGAAAGCATTCAGGTCATCGCTCCAACCTAAGGCTCCAACGCTTTCTGGGTCTGCCCCGTTTTCTGCGTCCACCTTCAGGTATCCAAGCAGTATTTGAATCCAATTGTTTTGGGTGAATGCAACCGACATGACCCGCCCAATCCCATAGGTATCCAAATCCATACTAATATTATAAGTGCGAAAGTCTGTCTATTTGTTAAGCTTTCACAGCCAATATAGGGGCATTGAATACACCTATAAACATTGATACCTATATACGTTCACATCTATGGCAGTTCGCACACGGCGAATAGCGATATTCCAATGAAACTTGAGTATACTACCAGTCGCACGAGTATCTTTCATACAAAATCAGCTATGCTATGCCGTACACTCAAGTTGCATCGCAGTCGCGTCTCACGAATCGCAGCCCCGTGTGCAAACTGCCTATAAATGGTATTTTTCTTTTAAATCCTTAAAATATGAGATGAGGAAGACCCCACAACAAAATGTTTATTTTAATCACCTTCGTGCAAGGCTGCCGTTTCAAAGATATCATAGTCACGAATTTATTGATCATCAATCGTGCTTTGCAATGATTTTATTTAAATAAAATAATTTTAGAAGGTCAATTATTACTAAGTCATTATCATTCTCCATACCATTTCTCATTATCTAGGGTCGGCACAATATGTCTTTTCCTTACATTCTCTGCCATGGTTAAGTCTCCAATATTTTTGATTATCTAACTGACGGACTAATTATATTTTTTTAGGAAACTAGCGTATTAAATCTATTCTGTGCTTCTACCATCCTAGTAAGCAGGTCATGGTACAATCCAATGGTGTCTACAACTAACATAAAGGGTTATTTGGTACTTGACTGCCATATCTTCAGGATGTTTAAGGTACAATGATTGAAACTATCTAGTATAGCTAGCGGGGCATGCGTGTTCGTAAATAGATCGTGTCAGGCGGCGACGTGGCCTGACTTGTTAAGATCGTCAGTTCGTCACTAGTACAAAGGGTCGGTCGGCATCGACACAGTGGCTTTATCTGAAGTGAAATCTCCGTAGCCGTTACAGCCTAAAAATTGACAGTGTTACTTTCTGTAATAGGTACACCATGATGATATTGATCTGCTCCGTGTAAAATAAAAAGATTGGGAGAAATAGGTATTATGGTCAGTGTAGGTATGGTAAATATTTAATACATTTTGCAAAGTTATGCATGCAACTTTTGACGCTGATTGTACTCACTTACATTGTCTGTAATCTAATCTTTATATGTAGAGAAGGGCGCCTTCCCGGAAAATTTCCATCCTGTGGAAATATTTCCATTGAAAAATGAGAAATTTATTAAGTTTCCGAATAACAATTATCAATACAGTACCCTGATACCATATTTGTAGTTAATCTCTTCCCAGTGACGTAATTTCATGAAAGTCTCGTTATCGGTACTATCCTAGGTGACTAGTCACCGGAAATAAACTGACAATCGTACCGTCGGCCGCGTCACTCCATACATACGAAGATAGTCGATTTTTTTTTGCGTACTCATATTAATTAAAAAAACCGAAATAGCTAAACTTTACTTCCATCTCAGGGAATAAACTCTCCAAGGTATTTGGCAAATTTGATATAAATATTAAGGGAAATTTAACAAAATCAATTTCTTCCCGGGAATTTTCAAAACACCCGGGAATAATGGGAATCCAATATTTCTCCCCTTTCTTTCAATTTCTTTTCTTTTTAAATTCTTCTCGCTGCCCATCTCTATTTATATGGGAGGACTTTTGGCGGGAAGCTGTGAAGAGTAATTATCGACGCTGTATTTTATTTTCCAAAAATTGTGTTTTTTCGAGTGTTTGTGCTTAATAATGGTTGATTATTATCCGCAAAGTGTTCGAGAATAAGCGTGAGTGTTGGGAAGTTATACGGTGTTCGATTTATGTGGCTAAATACGAAAGTAAGAGCCATATTTTAAAAAATCTTTCTGTATGTGGTGTAAAGTATACTTTTTAGCTTAGATTAATTAATATTTGGTCTCCGCGGTCGAGCGCGCGAGACTAATTACAACTAAGCTTTTGAGTTTTATTTTTTAAGGTAGAATAACCGAAGATTTTCGACTTCGCTTAACCGCGAAACTGTCGGTAATTTATGAATTTTAACATGCATAATTGATATTTAGTTTGATAAATTTGTAGGTATGGAGAAATCTACCTAGACGAATTTAATGATAGCGTAGTAGTTTTGTCGCCGTCACTTTTTGCGTTTCAACATTCTGTTGAGTACCTACCTACTTAGTATATGCACAAGTAAGTAGTTGTGGTTCATATGATTACAGTTACAGATCAATGACCTTAGGCAAGTGCCAGTACCACATAAATAATACTACCTACATAACATAAATTCATAGAAACGCGTAGCGCGCGTTTTTCTCTGAAAAAAAACCTACCGAACTTCATATAAACCAGCCTGGAGAGCTATTTTTGAAGCAAAATCGGTGAATCGGATGATTTTAATCCATACTAATATCATAAATTTCGCAGTCTGTCTGTTACGCTTTCACAGCTAAATCGCTCAACGGATTTTGATGACATTTGGTATGAATATAGTTGTAGATCCGGGGTCAAACATAGGCTACTTTTTTAAGCAGGTGGAGCTGCGGAAACAGCTAGTTTCTTATAATCAGTGAATAGAGTGATTTCTATTCGATATAATGATTCATACATTTCAAAAGCATTTCTGCAGAAGCGCGCTCGTGCCGTGTAAATGAGTGCATATGTACTTATGTATTTAGCTTATGTTCTCTGGACAATATTATTTTGTGGCCTAAAGGCAAATCGAGTACCTGGTACTTACAGTACAGACTATTTTTGAAGTCTTTGACTCACTGTTTTATACTCCTCGGCCTTATACATACCAAATTTCATCAAAGTATGAAAAGTTCAGGACCAGGGTTCATAATTAAAAAAAACGACAATTACAAAATGCTATTTGTTTTTATTAAATATTACATTATTACATGTTATAATATAAACATGGCATACATTACAAAATAATATATATCAAAATAATATTAATATACAAAACATAAACATACATAACTTAAATCTAATCTGCCTCTATCACAACTTATATATTTTGTTGAAAATGTTTAGACTAATGCGCAATAAGTGTTGGCTTCCTATATCTACTAATCCCCGATATCTTTGTAGATTTCAAAGCCCATTTTCACCAACGTACGTTTAACATTAAATTAAACCATTTAAATGCGGTTGTTATCGCGTATTATTTACACCTACCATTTCCTTGACCCTAGGATACTCTGTGCCAATACTGCGTGAATCGAAAAAGTTTTCAATAAAATGACAGTTTTGCATTCTTATGACATCACAGGCAAATGATAACAGTCTACCTGACCATGAACGTTGCATTGTTTAAAACGTTAGGCGTATTGAGTAATAAATAAAATCCCGTTTAATTTATTAAAGCCTATATTAGCTAAAATATTTTTTCCCAAATCACCTTTCCCTTTTTATCAAAAAAAAATAGATAACAAGAGAAAGAGACTAAAACACATTTTAGTTAAAATAGGTTTAACGAACGTATGTATTTTTTTATGAACAGCAAAGCTATAATAGGGAACAGATGATAAAATTAATTCATTTTCTGTTGGAAGGAATAAGGATTTTTGGGATCAATAAATTGAATTAAAAAAAATATATATATAAAAAAAAATTAGGCAATTAATAAACATTTCTTCATTTTTATTCATATTACAAGTAGTTCTGATGACAATACAATTGGACTTGTAAAATATTTTCTCGAATACATCAAAATATAATACGTTTAAACAAAAATATTTTAAATAACTAATTATATGTACAAAATCAAAATTTCACCGCTGATATATTAAACACACGCGCCACACTAGTCTAAACATTAAAAAAAAATCTATTCAATAATAATAATAAAATATAAATGCTCTTATGTGACCGGTCGATACAATGAGTATTAAATCTCTAATTAAATAATATATTTAGAACTATTTATGTGCATTTCGCATTGAATTGCAAATCACAATTACCACATATCATAATTTCAGCTGGAGAAAGTCCATTGTTGAACATAGATTTCACCTGACCAAACGCGGCAGACAGGAGAGCTATTTTTGAAAAGTGTGATTCACGCAAAATCGGCGAGTCGAATAATTTTTGTTTTCATGCGACATATATCAATCAATCAATCGAATCATTTATTTGTGAAAACATAGGTAGTACATAAAGATGTTAGTTAGAGCAGCAATTCAGAATCACTATGATTTTGCTGATAGACACAGGTTACCTTTATTTAAATAACAAATTATTAGAATTATCATGCAAGAAGTCATTTACAGAATAGTAACTTTTGTCAACTAAAAATGAAAATTTGAATTTCATAAGACATTGCATTTTTATCGCATTTGGTAGCTATATATATCTTAGGTCATACACTTCAAAAATAAGGCTCGTAGAATGCTATTTTCGAATGACTCGTGCAAAATCGGTGAGTCGAATAATTTTTGTTCGATATCGAACGATTTTCATGCCATACATTTCAAAAATACTGCTCCTGAACTCATTTTCATTTGACAGATTTCGATATACCTATGACCTACTCAAAGCTGGTGTGTCGAACGGAAATCATTCGACTCACCATCTTTGTGAGAGTCATACATTTCAAAAATAAGTCTCTTGGTAAAGAGTTCCTTAAAAAATCGTGTATGTATGGAACCGCTAGTTCATAACTTTGATTTTAATTTGCTTGAGGAAATGAAACCGGGTAAAAAAGTACTTATTACAAAATATTATTTCAAGAAGTAGAAAAACTGCACTCATACATAAAAAGTTGTTTATTAAAAAAAAAAATGTTATCAAGTATGTGTGTATAATTTCTTGCACTTGCAATGCACATGGCATTTCGTTTCGTGTGTGTACATTACAATTACTTACACTCAAACTAGCGACTACACGATGTATGTATTAATGTCAATAAAATTCGCATAAAAAATTTCACAGCACTTAGTCTGAAAATGGTTGAAATAATAAAATTTTGCTATCAAATAATTTGGCGACGTAAGCATTTATGATATGTTTATAAAAAATCTAACTTAATTTTACACTATTTTACATATGGCTTTATTGAAAAATTATAATTATCTATGTACAAAATGAGCGGACTATTTTAACTTTAGCGGAAAATTAATATATTAGCCCGTTTAGTTTCAGTTTTAATTTCGCGCCGAAATATGACAGTGACATTTTTTTTTTTTTCTGATACACTTGAATATTACATGCACATTAGACAAACCCTGTGTCTACGAAAAATACGTTTTTAAATGTACCCTAATGTTTAAATAATTTAGTATATCCCAACCATACAATCTATTAATTTTTCATACATTTTTTACCCTAATACGGTTACGTTTCTTTAATATTATTTACCTAATAGACAAATTCTACGTATACATTTTCCTTTTTCTGTGCCCTAATTTTTTTAAACAATCTTACACTTTTACGATCAGATTTCAATACTACAGATACAAAAACTGTATAATACAAATTTAATAGTTCAGTTAGGATAAATATAAGCGCATACTGAAATCATGACACTCGCTTTTTTGATCAGTTGTGTAAAAACAATACATACTGTGCGATTTGTTTCAATATTCAATTCAAGCCAATCTTGAGGACTGAAAAAATAGCGAAAATGCAATAAATAAAGCTTAAGTTTTAATGGAATTAAATAAGCACTTGGCAATAAGTTACAACAAACTTATTGAATCAAGTTAAATCATATACACCGTGAAATTTTAGTCGTTTTGGACCCATCGTCCAGTGACTCCATTCATACAACTGAACAACTTTTCCCAAGATACATGGGTCGAAATATGGAGTAAATTTTTGGACCTTCCATACAAAATGTCACGTGACCTAACTTACTATGGGAAGTCCAAATTTGTTTTTCATGTTTCGAGCTATGTTCCTCGGGGAAATTTCGTCGGTTGCTTGAATGGAGTCACTGGACGATGGGTCCAAAACGACTAAAATTTCACGGTGTATAAAAGTCGACTCAGATAGAAATTACATACATACATGTAGTGTAGCTAAACACCGTGTTGAAATTATAACCCGACCAGTAAAATAGCAACATTTGCCATTATTGCGGAAAAATATTAGAACAAATTTATTTTACTGGCAAGAGTGGCAACTAGGCATTCATGTAACATTACGTCATCTGTCAAAAAGAGACACGAGTGGACGTTGTGTATTTTGTGATAATTTCCTACGATTTATATATCAAAAACTAGCAAAAACAATTCAAAGTAATGAGAGAAAAGTGATATATAAGATGTTATCATATTCGACGCGAATAAAAACGAAGGATTCTATTTCATTGAATGACATTGTCATTTTTGTTGTTGACACGGCACATACAACATGTTGCCACGACACATACAACATGTTGCCACGACACATACAACATGTTGCCACCTAAAGGCGATCAGTAGCGACGCCAATGCGTGGTTTTTATTTTCCTGGTCGGCTTATAACTGCTACATCAGTAAACAGTTTCAAAAACAGATTAAATACATAATAAATTTATATTTCAATCTCATTCCATTCTTAACACAATTCTATACGACCGTAGATAAATAATAAATCGGGCGTGTGATTGTTTTTGACCACAGAAATAAGAATACGCAGAAATGCCTTAGGCAGGCAGGACAGTTAAGCCTCTCGAGTCTTAACTTAGTATGGCGAGGTACACGTTATGGCACTTCTACCTAATCTTATTTCTGTGTTTATGACAAACAAAAGTGCATAGTGTAAACCATAGATATAGTATTGAAATACTAAGAAAAATATTTAAATAAAGTACTGATCTCGCTTATTTTTGGCGTAATAAAGAACAGAATTTTCAAAACATTCGCTAACTTTTTTATAATATTAGACAAAATAGCTAATAATCAATAAACTAGTCCGTCATATTATGCATATCTTTGCTAATCAAACTATATCAGTTAAGTTCAGGATAACTGTTTCAAAATTCACTGGCAAAAAGTTCTATGTTAAGAGTTTCGCAGTTGGTTCGATATGAAAAATAATAAGTTATGATTCCTAACGGATCAACTATTTGATCCGACTAGTTAGCCAGACAGGAAAATTATAAAATAAATTTTATTATCAATTGTTAAATATATTGTAAATAATCGCTCGCTTCATTCCCTAATTTTATCATATAATCCATACTTCCATACTAATATTATAAATGCGAAAGTCTGTCTGTCTGTCTGTTACGCTTTCACGGCCAAACCGCTGAACGGATTTTGGTGAAATTTGGTATGAATATAGTTGAAGACCCGAGGTCAAACATAGGCTACTTTTTGACGCAGGCGGAGCTGCGGGATAAATAAATGCGAGATCAGCTAAATTAACTCTTACTGATTTAGTAATTTCCACATGAACAAGTCAAAGTCAAAAATATAGTAAAACAATGTCAAAATATAATGGCACATAGTTGTTTCGTCCTCTCAAAAATATAAATAAACTCAATAACAATACCGATTCTGAATACCATAATTTTATGACTAAATGAAAGCTAAATATGACGTCATATCATGATACAATTATTACATACCACATTATCAACTATGTATATACATGTCCTGTAAAACTCCTCGCACTATGTTTTTAAAAGATTTTTAATACAACAAAATGATAAATAAATATTAAATATGTATATGTTAACCTTTTCAACACCAGATAAAAAAGTTCACGAGAAAAAAATATACGTGAAAACGAAGAAAAAAATATCGACTTTTCATACAAAAACCTGTCAGCTCATCACTAGATTTGTATGGAAGGTCGAAAATTTTTAAAGATTTTTTCCCTTCTTTTTTTTTCTTTGACATATTTAGCCGTGGCTCCCGACTGCCATTTGGTAGTAAATTAACGTCAGAGGCCGAAAGGCGGTTCTGTTACCCTAGACACCAAGGTGTGCAGGGTCGGTTGATCATGTTCTATATTCGATGCCCATTTAAATGGGTTTCTTAACACTTTCGCGGACAGTAACGTCTCTCGACGTAGATAACTTAAATAAATTGAGTGCCATTGTTATTTTCTTGACTGTCCGTGAAAGTGTTAATGTACTTATTGATTGTAACAAATGCCCAATCAAGGGTGAAATATTAGTGTAGCCCTTCGTCGCCATTACATAAATATTTATACATTTTGATACATCAATAATCTCGAGTATGTATGATACATTTTAAAATAATTAATAGAAACCAACATGATTTTAAAAATATTAAAATTCATCGATTATATTCATTAATCGACATTTGGAAAGTAGTTTATTTATTATTTAATTTATTTACCCCCTTATTCATAAAAATAAACAAATGTTCAATAAGACCAAATTAACTAATTTTTTTTTGGTCTCGTTCTTTCACGTCAAAAATAGATAAGGCGGAAAGAGACGAAACATAAATTAGTTAATTTGGTCTTATTGAACGTTTGTTTATTTTTATGAATAAGGGGGTTAGTCAATTAGGTTTATTGTAAACAGGGGGTAATCAATATCATATGTTAAATTAACTAAAAATATGTTACTTGGATCGGAATGAAATATTTCCTATTTATTTATATAAAATTCATTATTGTACCAAGTACAAGTAAAAAAAATAAAATTGGCGGAATTATTTTTTATAATTAGCCCCTGTTTACAATTAACCCTATTTATCCTTAGCTATAAGTCCGCCTTTGCTCCAATATTGTTAATTGTCTAATTAAATAATATATTTAGAACTATTTATGTGCATTTCGCATTGAATTGCAAATCACAATTACCACATATCATAATTTCAGCTGGAGAAAGTCCATTGTTGAACATAGATTTCACCTGACCAAACGCGGCAGACAGGAGAGCTATTTTTGAAAAGTGTGATTCACGCAAAATCGGCGAGTCGAATAATTTTTGTTTTCATGCGACATATATCAATCAATCAATCGAATCATTTATTTGTGAAAACATAGGTAGTACATAAAGATGTTAGTTAGAGCAGCAATTCAGAATCACTATGATTTTGCTGATAGACACAGGTTACCTTTATTTAAATAACAAATTATTAGAATTATCATGCAAGAAGTCATTTACAGAATAGTAACTTTTGTCAACTAAAAATGAAAATTTGAATTTCATAAGACATTGCATTTTTATCGCATTTGGTAGCTATATATATCTTAGGTCATACACTTCAAAAATAAGGCTCGTAGAATGCTATTTTCGAATGACTCGTGCAAAATCGGTGAGTCGAATAATTTTTGTTCGATATCGAACGATTTTCATGCCATACATTTCAAAAATACTGCTCCTGAACTCATTTTCATTTGACAGATTTCGATATACCTATGACCTACTCAAAGCTGGTGTGTCGAACGGAAATCATTCGACTCACCATCTTTGTGAGAGTCATACATTTCAAAAATAAGTCTCTTGGTAAAGAGTTCCTTAAAAAATCGTGTATGTATGGAACCGCTAGTTCATAACTTTGATTTTAATTTGCTTGAGGAAATGAAACCGGGTAAAAAAGTACTTATTACAAAATATTATTTCAAGAAGTAGAAAAACTGCACTCATACATAAAAAGTTGTTTATTAAAAAAAAAAATGTTATCAAGTATGTGTGTATAATTTCTTGCACTTGCAATGCACATGGCATTTCGTTTCGTGTGTGTACATTACAATTACTTACACTCAAACTAGCGACTACACGATGTATGTATTAATGTCAATAAAATTCGCATAAAAAATTTCACAGCACTTAGTCTGAAAATGGTTGAAATAATAAAATTTTGCTATCAAATAATTTGGCGACGTAAGCATTTATGATATGTTTATAAAAAATCTAACTTAATTTTACACTATTTTACATATGGCTTTATTGAAAAATTATAATTATCTATGTACAAAATGAGCGGACTATTTTAACTTTAGCGGAAAATTAATATATTAGCCCGTTTAGTTTCAGTTTTAATTTCGCGCCGAAATATGACAGTGACATTTTTTTTTTTTTCTGATACACTTGAATATTACATGCACATTAGACAAACCCTGTGTCTACGAAAAATACGTTTTTAAATGTACCCTAATGTTTAAATAATTTAGTATATCCCAACCATACAATCTATTAATTTTTCATACATTTTTTACCCTAATACGGTTACGTTTCTTTAATATTATTTACCTAATAGACAAATTCTACGTATACATTTTCCTTTTTCTGTGCCCTAATTTTTTTAAACAATCTTACACTTTTACGATCAGATTTCAATACTACAGATACAAAAACTGTATAATACAAATTTAATAGTTCAGTTAGGATAAATATAAGCGCATACTGAAATCATGACACTCGCTTTTTTGATCAGTTGTGTAAAAACAATACATACTGTGCGATTTGTTTCAATATTCAATTCAAGCCAATCTTGAGGACTGAAAAAATAGCGAAAATGCAATAAATAAAGCTTAAGTTTTAATGGAATTAAATAAGCACTTGGCAATAAGTTACAACAAACTTATTGAATCAAGTTAAATCATATACACCGTGAAATTTTAGTCGTTTTGGACCCATCGTCCAGTGACTCCATTCATACAACTGAACAACTTTTCCCAAGATACATGGGTCGAAATATGGAGTAAATTTTTGGACCTTCCATACAAAATGTCACGTGACCTAACTTACTATGGGAAGTCCAAATTTGTTTTTCATGTTTCGAGCTATGTTCCTCGGGGAAATTTCGTCGGTTGCTTGAATGGAGTCACTGGACGATGGGTCCAAAACGACTAAAATTTCACGGTGTATAAAAGTCGACTCAGATAGAAATTACATACATACATGTAGTGTAGCTAAACACCGTGTTGAAATTATAACCCGACCAGTAAAATAGCAACATTTGCCATTATTGCGGAAAAATATTAGAACAAATTTATTTTACTGGCAAGAGTGGCAACTAGGCATTCATGTAACATTACGTCATCTGTCAAAAAGAGACACGAGTGGACGTTGTGTATTTTGTGATAATTTCCTACGATTTATATATCAAAAACTAGCAAAAACAATTCAAAGTAATGAGAGAAAAGTGATATATAAGATGTTATCATATTCGACGCGAATAAAAACGAAGGATTCTATTTCATTGAATGACATTGTCATTTTTGTTGTTGACACGGCACATACAACATGTTGCCACGACACATACAACATGTTGCCACGACACATACAACATGTTGCCACCTAAAGGCGATCAGTAGCGACGCCAATGCGTGGTTTTTATTTTCCTGGTCGGCTTATAACTGCTACATCAGTAAACAGTTTCAAAAACAGATTAAATACATAATAAATTTATATTTCAATCTCATTCCATTCTTAACACAATTCTATACGACCGTAGATAAATAATAAATCGGGCGTGTGATTGTTTTTGACCACAGAAATAAGAATACGCAGAAATGCCTTAGGCAGGCAGGACAGTTAAGCCTCTCGAGTCTTAACTTAGTATGGCGAGGTACACGTTATGGCACTTCTACCTAATCTTATTTCTGTGTTTATGACAAACAAAAGTGCATAGTGTAAACCATAGATATAGTATTGAAATACTAAGAAAAATATTTAAATAAAGTACTGATCTCGCTTATTTTTGGCGTAATAAAGAACAGAATTTTCAAAACATTCGCTAACTTTTTTATAATATTAGACAAAATAGCTAATAATCAATAAACTAGTCCGTCATATTATGCATATCTTTGCTAATCAAACTATATCAGTTAAGTTCAGGATAACTGTTTCAAAATTCACTGGCAAAAAGTTCTATGTTAAGAGTTTCGCAGTTGGTTCGATATGAAAAATAATAAGTTATGATTCCTAACGGATCAACTATTTGATCCGACTAGTTAGCCAGACAGGAAAATTATAAAATAAATTTTATTATCAATTGTTAAATATATTGTAAATAATCGCTCGCTTCATTCCCTAATTTTATCATATAATCCATACTTCCATACTAATATTATAAATGCGAAAGTCTGTCTGTCTGTCTGTTACGCTTTCACGGCCAAACCGCTGAACGGATTTTGGTGAAATTTGGTATGAATATAGTTGAAGACCCGAGGTCAAACATAGGCTACTTTTTGACGCAGGCGGAGCTGCGGGATAAATAAATGCGAGATCAGCTAAATTAACTCTTACTGATTTAGTAATTTCCACATGAACAAGTCAAAGTCAAAAATATAGTAAAACAATGTCAAAATATAATGGCACATAGTTGTTTCGTCCTCTCAAAAATATAAATAAACTCAATAACAATACCGATTCTGAATACCATAATTTTATGACTAAATGAAAGCTAAATATGACGTCATATCATGATACAATTATTACATACCACATTATCAACTATGTATATACATGTCCTGTAAAACTCCTCGCACTATGTTTTTAAAAGATTTTTAATACAACAAAATGATAAATAAATATTAAATATGTATATGTTAACCTTTTCAACACCAGATAAAAAAGTTCACGAGAAAAAAATATACGTGAAAACGAAGAAAAAAATATCGACTTTTCATACAAAAACCTGTCAGCTCATCACTAGATTTGTATGGAAGGTCGAAAATTTTTAAAGATTTTTTCCCTTCTTTTTTTTTCTTTGACATATTTAGCCGTGGCTCCCGACTGCCATTTGGTAGTAAATTAACGTCAGAGGCCGAAAGGCGGTTCTGTTACCCTAGACACCAAGGTGTGCAGGGTCGGTTGATCATGTTCTATATTCGATGCCCATTTAAATGGGTTTCTTAACACTTTCGCGGACAGTAACGTCTCTCGACGTAGATAACTTAAATAAATTGAGTGCCATTGTTATTTTCTTGACTGTCCGTGAAAGTGTTAATGTACTTATTGATTGTAACAAATGCCCAATCAAGGGTGAAATATTAGTGTAGCCCTTCGTCGCCATTACATAAATATTTATACATTTTGATACATCAATAATCTCGAGTATGTATGATACATTTTAAAATAATTAATAGAAACCAACATGATTTTAAAAATATTAAAATTCATCGATTATATTCATTAATCGACATTTGGAAAGTAGTTTATTTATTATTTAATTTATTTACCCCCTTATTCATAAAAATAAACAAATGTTCAATAAGACCAAATTAACTAATTTTTTTTTGGTCTCGTTCTTTCACGTCAAAAATAGATAAGGCGGAAAGAGACGAAACATAAATTAGTTAATTTGGTCTTATTGAACGTTTGTTTATTTTTATGAATAAGGGGGTTAGTCAATTAGGTTTATTGTAAACAGGGGGTAATCAATATCATATGTTAAATTAACTAAAAATATGTTACTTGGATCGGAATGAAATATTTCCTATTTATTTATATAAAATTCATTATTGTACCAAGTACAAGTAAAAAAAATAAAATTGGCGGAATTATTTTTTATAATTAGCCCCTGTTTACAATTAACCCTATTTATCCTTAGCTATAAGTCCGCCTTTGCTCCAATATTGTTAACAATAATTAAAATTTAGTGATTTCTCAGATGTGGGCAATAAAGTTATATTGTATTGTATCCTTTTTTGAGATACTACTATAGAACATAGATGAAACTTATTGCCTGAAAAAAAAACTATTTCATCCAATAAGAAGCGAATAAAAACAAATCGAATTCCTCAATGTAAACGACTTAAATCAGAATTATGTTAAAATAATCTGCATTTTTTTCTCTTTTGTTTGCTTTTTAAATTTCTTTGAAAAGTATTCAAGTTTACGCCGTAAAATATTGTTTTTTTTTTCACCGTTTAATATTAGTCGCAGAACTACTTTCCAAATGTAGTAAGACAAATCATTATTTTTACATACAGTTCAAAGTCACGTCTTATAACCTAACAATATGTATACATAAAACATAACCTATGTGTATTTGGCAGTATGCTCATATGACGCTTACAGTTCAGTCCTGCGAAAAAAAAAAGTTTTTAAGATTTCATTATAAGTAGGGAACGTACAGAACGACCACTATTGGATTGGTCGGCATTTAGTGGCGTTTTCTATCTTGAGCTCCTCCGTGCTTCGGAAGGCACGTTAAGCCGTTGGTCCCGGTTGTTGTCGATAGATAGCAGTCGTTAGGCTGTGTCAGATGCCTTGGGGCAGCCTGAAACATTCTGACAGTGTTTACCTCGGGTCATGTTCCTGTTGGTCTGGTTTCCCTGTAAAAAGGGTTACGGAGGTCAGACGGCAGTCGCTCCATTGTAATAATCAGTTCCGCCAAATCTTTTTACCATGACTTTCAGCGTACCCTAGGCTCCGAAGCGTGAACTGACGACGCAACTAGGAATACACGCTAGGATGATGATGGCTAACATACAGAACGGACACTCACACCCCCGCCCGAAACAGATACCGCACCGAGCCAACCAGATTTAGAGGAAACATCGACAGCAAAACAATGCAAACAAGACGCTTCGGCCGCCCGACCGCTGCGACGACAACGAAGATACGGTAAATAGGTACGTATCGCGCTCGCCGCTGTTGTATTGAGTGTCTGGGGTGTGGGTGTGCTAGAGAACTTCTATAGTCTGTCTCAATAAAAATAAAATAATGTAAACTACGGCAAATTATTAAAATTACTCATCAATCGAATGTAAGTAACATTCGACTATTAATGCTTAAAGAATTCACATTTCAATGAACTAACAAATTTTATTTATTTATTTATATTTGGGAAACATACAGTTATGTACTTAGTTGACATACACATCACATTTTTAACCAATTAAGTTTATTCAAATTATTTTAAAAACACTATCGACAAACTATCGGCCTCAATGTCAGACGGCCATATTTGTTTACGTTATTGTCTTTTTCCATTGAGACAGACTTTAGATAGTTAATTTTGTGAGTATTTTGGAAATCATCAGATGTCTATGGCCAGCAGTGGATTGACTGCGGCTGATATGACGATCAACTTTTAAACTAATGCACTGCATATTTAGAACTTTATTATTATTTATTTATGCTGAGCCGATCGTGACCACGGCCGGTGTAACACGGTTGAAACGTCGGAAGCATGAAGGTATTGTAAGCGTTTAAACCTGTAATTTTATGTTCTTAAAATGACGATGATGATGAATGATAAGAGAGGTAGGACATTTTGTAAGGAGTAGTCCGTCTGGGGGAATACCTCCACCCTACAGAAGACCGCAGCCAAACACCGTGATGCAGTGTTGTGTTCCTGCTGGTGAGTAGGTTCGCCAGTCTCCAGAGGGGTCGCTGTGCTGATAGCGGACAGGTCGGCAACGCGCTCGTGACATCTCCGGTGTTGCAGGCGTTCATAGGCCACGGTGACCACTTACCTTCAGGTGGGCCGTACGCCTGTTTGCCTACTTAGTTGTATAAAAAAAAATGATAAATACACAGACCGTTACAAGAACAGCACGGGTCTGTCGCTGCCGCTGGAATGCGAGCGTCTCGCCGTGCCCTCCGCCGACCCGCTTGACGTGGACTTCACCTCGCCTTCCCGAACACCTTTACAAATAAGTACATATTTCATTTCTTAAATAAAATCATTTATTTGCATAAAATAGTGCAAGTTTACAATGCATATGCGACACACAAATGTAAGTAGCAATCCTATTTAGCCATTTTGAACAGCATGCAAATCCATATTTGGTATGAATATAGTTGAAGACCCGGGGTCAAACATAGGCTACTTTTTGACGCAGGCGGAGCTGCGGTAAAAAGGTAGTTTATCATAATTATACGTTTTCGAAATTTTTATATATTAAAATACGGTTTTCATCGGGTTTATTACTTTTTTTTATTTACGTTTCAAACACTAAGCTCTATTCAAACTGACGCGAGTCCCGCGCGACTGGCGGGACGCCCACAGAAATAAGAATATATAGAAGTGCCTTACGCAGGCCAGTTATAGCCCGGTATATTGGAACTAATTTCTTTTACTGGCAACTATGCATTCACGTAACATTCCATCATTTCAACGTCATCTATCAAAAAGAGACACGAGTGGACGTTGTGTTTTGTCATTATTTCCTACGATTTTTTTATCAAAATGAAAAATAATTGATAATAATGAGAAAAAAGTGCTATGAGTATATTTTACGCGAATAAAAATGAAGGATTGATTATGATTTATTCAAATGACATTGTCTATTTTGTATGTATGTATGTCTATTTTGTTGTTGACATGACACATACATGACATATAACATGTTGCCACATAAAGGCGATTAGTAGCGACGCCAATGCATTCCTCGTCGGACTATAACTTTAACACACACTACGGCATTTCTACCGATTGTGGGCGTCCCGCCAGTCGCGCGGTATTCGCGTCAGTTTGAATCGAGCTTTACGGCGTCCGTGGTCGCAGGTAGACTGAGGGCCAATTTTACCAAAGTCGGATAAGTTTTATTCCAAGGATAATGACACAGTTTACTAATAATAAAGTTTACATTTCACCACAGAGTTAACCCCAGAATATACTGTTAATCCACGTATAATTCCAGTACAAGGACTCTGTCTCTAGAATGAAAAATGTCTGCCATTCAGTTTTTATGCTTAGATTAGTTACTCTTGGATAAGAACGATGTTGGTGAAATCGGTTCTAAATAAGTAATGTAAGTAATGGCGCGTCCATTAAAAAAACTTATTAAAAAGTTTTATTTAACAAATTCTTTTATCTGATCTCATACTGAAATTTTAAGATTACAGAACTTAAATGTCAGTCGCTATACACACGCCATCGAAATAAAATTAAAATAGTAGTTTATGAAACTGTTGCATAATAAGGGTGCTTTCGACGGGTTTTTTTATAGCATTACACGAATATTGTAAGACCTAATTATGTGCAGTCTCATGCACTAAAAAACACTATAAAAAATAAGGAGCTTAGCTATGAAATAAAAATTCGTCTGTTACACTCCAAGCCTCTAAACAGATTTTGATAAAATTAGACATAGATTTAGTTGAAGACTTCTTGAAGAGAAAATCAACCTTTAATGGTGCTCCCACACTGCTGTTACAATATGTTTACTAACGTTAGTAAACATTTCTTAACAAAAATTTTACATACATTATAATTAATGTTAGTAAATGTTTAAGTGTTTGAAAATGTTTGTAAACACTTTATAACGACAGTGTGGGAGCACCATAAGGGGTTGTGATAGGAAGTGACAGATTGTATTCATTCATTCATCTTAATAAATAATTTACCTGTGGTCTCCTTAGCGGTAAGGTGGTCGGATCCAGCGCTGGACCCCCCACTTCCAGACAGAACGCTTTCTTCACGGTTGTATCTGAACAGAAAAAATACTACTAGCAACCAGTTCCGACTTCGTCCAAGCCTATAACCTTCCTCGATAATGCTACGAGTATCCAACACTGAAAGAATTTTTCAAATCGGACCAGTAGTTCATGAGATTAGCGCGTACAAACAAACAAACTTTTCAGCTTCATAATAATAAGTATAGATTTTAAATTATAATGTTAATTAGTATAGATACAGATTAGTTATATAACATTATGCTTGATATTCAAGTTACTTGTAAATATTAATAGAAAAAATATAGGTTACTTGTGATCTCTGCACTAGGCTCGCAGGCCTGTATTCACAAGTTACATTTATAATTTTTTTTTTCTTTTTTTTTTGTATGGAGGTGCATGATGGTATGGGTATGACTACAAGGACACACTGGTATGTTTGTATACAATAAACCTCTGTATACGGTTATATTGACACTATTAGCCTAATTTTTACATTGTGTCTAAGTGAAACTAAACTTTCAATAAAAAAAATAAGTAAAAATTGTCAAAAAAGAATTAGGTTCGTATGGGAGGTCGGATTTTAATGAAATTTGGTATGAATATATTTGACGACCCGGAATCAAATATAGACCTACTTTCGGACGCAGGCGGAGCTGCGGAAAACAGCTAGTTCTAAATAAAAAATTTAAAAAGAAAGTAGAAAAGTCATGTTTGTAAAATGCAACAGTTTGCTATACAATAGTTTTTTTTTTTTATTGCAAATAAACTGTTTTTTTTCTTTCTTTACCGGACTATTTTGGATCAGAATCAGAATCATTTATCATCGTGTTTAGCTTTAGTTTGAAAACACAGTGGGTTGTCAACAATCGGAACAAAGGTCTATAAAAAAATTGTTTACAAAATGCATTTCGATAAACAAGTACTTGTTATCGGTGCAGAAGCCATATTTTTGAAAAGTGTGACATTTATGTCGAATGAAAATAATTCGATGTTGAACGTAAAACCTTCGATATCGTACGAAAATTATTCGACTCGCCGAAGATAGCGTGAGTCACACATTACAAAAATAGCACGCCCGGCCGGTTCACGCGCCTGTAAAGCGAAATTCGAATTCGAGATATGTCGAAAACAAGCACTTTTTAGAAAAAAAAAGGATTTCGCATACCAAGAATTTTTTTTAAACATTTCCATACTAATATTATAACGCGAAAGTCTGTCTGTCTGTTACTGTTTTCACCGCCAAACAGCAGAACGGATTTTGGTGAAAATTGGTATGAATAGTCGAAATGTCTGTATGTTTGGAACGCTTTCACGGCTAAACCGCTAAACCGATTATAATGAAATTAAAAATATTTATAATGAAATTTGGTCGGGATATATTCGAAGATCCAGGGTCAATAATAGCGGCTATATTTTTTTCAATAATCAACCCTCAAGCGGTTGTAATGGGGTTGTAACAACAAACTTTATTTTCTTTTGTTCGTTTTTGCTCTATATTCAGGCAAAAGCATTAAATATTAGCTGAATATTTAGATATAACGTATACACTTTGAAAACAATGAGAGAAGCTCCCATACAACAGACATTATATAATGCGGTTTTCATAAATAATGGTACGGAACCCTTCGTGCGCTTCGTTTCGTGCTTCCGGTTTTATTTAACATTTTATGCAGATAAATGTTTTTATTGCTTTTTTTTTAATATATCACAAATGAAAATATTACGCGTTAAATCTAAATAGCGTATTCTACTCGATGTATTTTTATCATTCATAGCTCGTGACATCTCCGGTGTTGCAGGCGTTCATAGGCTACGGTAACCCCTTACCATCGTGCGTACAAAAGAGATAGCAAGACGTCCCCACTGCGCTCCCACTTTTCTTCTTGAGAAATCTTTAAAATCCAATTACCGCCTTAATTAACAACCAATTTTGTTGTTGTTTTCCGAATCGGTTACTTTTTAGTGGACATATTGTTTCGTATGCAAATATTTCCCAAGAATGAATACAGTCAAGTAGCCGATTGATTCGAATGTATTTTACGGTACGGTACGGAAGATGGCCACACATTGTGGATGGCAACACTAAATGTCATTGCGTTGACGGTTAAGATTCGAGAACGTTAATTCACTTTGAATTGGAACGTGAAAGCGTGCACGCTGGCCAGTGGTGATATTTTGTATTGGGATAATACGTGTTTTTGACTATGTGTATAGTCGAGTCCCGGAAGTTAGCTAATCCACGTTATCTAGTGAGCGTTATGCCTGGAAATCAGAAAAGCGCTGAGATGCGCCAGTGATTGTGTAAGCTTGACCCTTGTTTACCAATTGATATCGGTGTTTCATGAGTAAGCATGGGAAGGATCAAAGAAGACCATTGGTTGTGGATCATCGCATGACGCGGGGTGTCTTGGGCGTCTGCTTTTACCATGAAATAAGAGATACGTCCCCTTGTAGAGACATTATGCCCTCGCTTGATCTTTGTGTAAATTACCCTGTTGAAGTTTTGCTCTGAGCCATCATCCTGACAATCCTGACATCCAAACATTGCCCATCAAATAAATAGCCAACCAACCCACTCCCCCCTCTGACATATATATTATTCACAAAAACCGAAGATTTTTTGATATTATTGACCGAGATGCGTGGAAGGCTAAAGGCGAGAGAAACATAGGGCTAAAAAATATATGACAAAGACGGTCAAAGACCACACTTACCCATATATGGTGTGTTCACTGGCCACACACGAGGTATATTTGAAAGGTATGGGCTGGTAGCCATACGAACCAGCGTAAGGCATGTACCCTGGGCCCATCATGCTGCAAAACAAACAATATTATTTAAAAACTGGGTTATTTTGAAAACATTCAATTTGAAAACACGAGTATATAATATATTAGAATGTCAAAAAAAAATGTATACGCCTCGCCTTTACTTAAAATGTAATGCCCAAAATACCCGAATTCTACATACCGTACATTTAAAATTTAAGGTTTTTAAAAAACAAAATATTTCAATAGAACAGAATAGGAACTTTATTTGTGAGACATAGGTAAGTACATAATAATGCAGATCGAACAAAGTAAAAGACACGAATCGCTATGCTCTGTCTCTTCAGACTTACAAATATTATTATCAATTAATCACAGTTATAAAAAAGTTATTTAATAATTTTCACAGGCAGCAGACGTCTAATCATCGTCAGACACTTAACAGTGTTAGAATTGGTGGTACTGCTTTTAAACATTTAAATTTCATTTATGGTATATAAAAAGTAGGACAAGCGCTTGAAATATCTTACTATTGAATAGCTCAAGCTCAAAACAACTTATTACGAAATACTTTATCCATAATCACTCGACTTTAAAAAAACTTAACTTCGCCAATATATCTAATATATAAGTTCAAAATATTGTAGATTTCAATATCCACTCATCATCATCATTTCGTGTTGCTTACATTGTCAATCGACCGTGTACACCCTGGTGTCAGAGTTGTGCGGAACCGCCTCTCGGTCTCTGACGTGGTTCATAAATTGGCCATAATGTGAGTATAAATAGGTTCCTTTAACGACCGCCAGATGGCAGCCGTGACCAACGGCTTAGCGTGCTTTTCCGACCAGTACCATCTACTTCGCGCACATAAACACTTACTTCTTAGTAAAAAAAATGGTACATTATTAGTACTAACAACCTGTAAAGGTCCATTCAAACTGACGCGACTGGCGGGACGCCCACAGAAATGACAATATGTAGAAGTGTCACTAGCAGGCCAGTTACCTTTGGCACACGCTACGGCACTTCTCATTATCATCATCATCCTAGCGTGTATTCCTAGTTGAGTCTTCAGCTTACACTTCGGAGCCTAGGGTACGCTGTAAGTCATGGTCCTAGATTTGGCAGAACTGGTTATTACAATGGAGCGACTGCCGTCTGACCTCCGTAAATCTTTTTACAGGAAAACCAGACCAACAGGAACATGACCCGAGGTATGTTAGTGGCCAACACTGCCAGAATTTTTCAGGCTGCCCTAAGGCATCTGACACAGCCTAACGACTGCTATCTATCGACAACAACCGGGACCAACGGCTTAACGTGCCTTCCGACGCACGAAGGAGCTCAAGATAGAAAATGCCACTAAATGGCGACCAATCCAATAGCGCTACGGCACGTCTACCTAATATTATTTCTGTGGGCGTCCCGCCAGTCTTGACCGTAAGGACTTGAATAGTATGAAAATAAAGAATATCAATTTTCTATTGAGTCTCTAGGACAACTGGCCTAGCCTTGACACAACGATAAGCCGGTCCCGGTTGTTATCGATAGATGGCAGTAGTTCGGCTGTGTCAGATTGCTGACTGAAAATTTTTACAGTTTTGGCCACTAACACACCTCGGGTCATGTTCCTGTAGGTCCGGTTTCCTTGTGAAAAGGGTAACGGTGGTCAGACAAGTAGTCGCTCCATTGTAATAACAAGTGCCGAAATATTTAGCGCCATGACTTGAAGAATACCCTAGATTCTATGCTAAGGACGCAACTGGAAACCAGGCTTGGACGAAGAACGGTTTTGTTTGGGAGGTTAAATTTTTTTATCATTGCATGTCGGGTCTAACAGTAATGGGTGGGTGACTGATGGTAGATGAATTCACTTGTGGTGGAAACACCCTAAATAATTTGGTATGGTTGAAAATAACTTATTCATCCAAGCGTGTTGCCATATAGCATCCTTAGTTAACGCTTTGGAACCTAGAGTACGCTGTTAATTTTGCTCCTAGATTTGGCGAGGCGTGTTCGCGGCCAAAACGATCACATTTTCAGGATGTCGATATCAATAACAATAGGAGACCAGCGACGTGCTCGAGATAGAAAACGAAAGTGAGGTTATGGAGCTCCTCAAAGTATTATTATTGTATTGTATTGTAGGGGTTAGGCAGCGGGGCTAACGCGTCGCTGAGGACGCTCTCTCCGCCGGTAACGTTATCTTGTTGATGATTGTATTGTATTGCACTGTATTGTACTGCACACTTACTTGGGGTTAGGCAGCGGGGCTAACGCGTCGCTGAGGACGCTCTCTCCGCCGGTAACGTTATCTTGTTGATGATTGTATTGTATTGCACTGTATTGTACTGCACACTTACTTGGGGTTAGGCAGCGGGGCTAACGCGTCGCTGAGGACGCTCTCTCCGCCGGTAACGTTATCTTGTTGATGATTGTATTGTATTGCACTGTATTGTACTGCACACTTACTTGGGGTTAGGCAGCGGGGCTAACGCGTCGCTGAGGACGCTCTCTCCGTCGGGAACGTTATCTTGTTGATGATTGTATTGTATTGCACTGTATTGTACTGTACACTTACTTGGGGTTAGGCAGCGGGGCTAACGCGTCGCTGAGGACGCTCTCTCCGTCGGGAACGTTATCTTGTTGATGATTGTATTGTATTGCACTGTATTGTACTGTACACTTACTTGGGGTTAGGCAGCGGGGCTAACGCGTCGCTGAGGACGCTCTCTCCGTCGGGAACGTTATCTTGTTGATGATTGTATTGTATTGCACTGTATTGTACTGTACACTTACTTGGGGTTAGGCAGCGGGGCTAACGCGTCGCTGAGGACGCTCTCTCCGTCGGCGCTGCGCAGTCTCAAACTCGCCATGTCTGCGCACAGTTCTCCGGCCACGTAGTAACATTGCTCGGAGAACGTTATCTTGTTCACCGTGTGACGGATGAAGCCGGCCTGCCGAATGACGACAAGTAAGTAATCTAATAATAATTGTAACAAATCTTATGATGATAATAAATCCCCCAGATTAATATTTAAACTAATTTCTTTTACTGGTAACTATGGATTCATGTAACATTCCGTCATCTCGACGTAATCACGTTTTGTGATTATTTCCTACGATTCATTTATCAAATTGGCAAAAATAATTATTGAGCTAAAATAGATATAAAAGATGTTATCAACAAAAACGAAATACGTTTCAAAATGAATAAAATCGTAAAAATGGAAGCGGACAGGACACACTATTAGAGGAAAGGAAAAGTGGTCAAAATTAATGATGGTTTACAAGTCACAACAGGAGAAAAAAGGGGCAGACCGTTCAGAAGATTGGTTGAAGATACAAAAACCGTGGCTGGTGCGACATGGACAAGAGTGGCCTGTGACAGACAAAGAGTGGAAGCAGTTGGAGGAGGCCTTTGCCTATGGAAGGCACACGGACAGGATAGTCGATAAACAAAAAATAAAATAAATGTTTCTGTATATATTATAATCTGTCTGTAAATAAAGGCTTTTATTATTATTTCCTTTATTTATAATCAGTCTATTTTGTACATTTTTGAATATTACATGTTTTTATTTTTTAAAATACAACATTAAAAAATATACAAAAACCCATCGGCAGCAGAGTTAGACCCAAGCTGCCGGTGGTCAGGGCTCCAGAGAGAGGAGTCTCCTCACAATGCGGGCCGCGTTCAGAAGTACTGCCTTTTGCAACCTGTGCCTTGACCCAACTGCCAAGCGAGTCTCTCTAGATGACGGTCGACTCTTCGCTATTAATCCCTTCGTACTAACTTATTATTATTTTTATAAATAACATTGTCAATTTAGTTGTTGACATGACACATACAACATGTTGCCACCTAAAGGCGATCGGTAACGACGCGAATCCAGTTTTTTTTGCAGCTCGGCCTATACATGTTAATAATGATAATACACACTATGTTTTGCTATTTTTGCTCAGAATATAAATAAGTATTTAATATTAATATAGTCGCAGCCGAAACAGAGTTGAGAATGTGAGTTTGGAATGTTACATGAATGCCTAGTTCCTATATTTTTCCGCAATAACTTAACTTTTCAACTAATGCACTGCACATTTAAAACACAAAATTAATATTAAATATGAAGGTATTTTAAGCATTTATTCTTTCTTATATTCTTATGTTTTTAACAAATAAAACATATGAATGATTTATTTGTCGATTGATTGATTGAACGACTCACTTTGAGCATGTGCGAGGCGTACTTCCTCGCGTCCCTCCTGTCCACAATCCCGGCGACGTGCTGCAGGATCCAGTCGACGACGTCCGCTCCGATGAACGCGTTCGGTATCGTTATCTTCAGCCACATGCGATCGCGGATCTCCAGGCCTGACGATACGGAATAGAATATCCTTTATAGACTATTCAAATACCTACAGAAATGTGTGATGGTCTGACCACATTCTCGCGAACATAATAGGCTACTTGACTGTATTCATACTTGGTTAATATTGTTATACTAAACAAAATATACACTTAAAAGTAACCGATTCTGAAAACAACAACAAAATTGGTTGTTAATTAAGGCCGTAATTCGATTTTAAAGTTTTCTCTAAAAGAATAGTGGGAGCGTGGTGGGGACGTCTTGCTATCTCTTTTGTATGCACGAAACCGAGTGGCAGTGACGTCACAGCTCACACAGTGCATCCTTTTCTTGTTTTTTGACAGTTTCCCCTTCAACCGAATTTCAAAGGCTTATAACTTATTTATTTTTGAACGGATTACAAAAATTCTTTCATAATTCTGTTTCTGAAAATAAAAATAATTTACATACAACAAAACAATAAATGCAATGGCGGACTTATCCCACTTAGGGATCTATTACAGTCTCTTACTTGACAACCTTTCTCAGAACATTTTTTTTTTAATATTTATATTGCTTACATCGCATTCTCGCCTTTTCTCGCGTGAAAAGTCCGAGAAGCGATAAGAGAGAGAGAGTGAACGGTGTCCACATTCAAGGTTCTCGCGAGAAAATTAGCGAGAATGTGTAAACGTCATTACAAAATTAAAGTAATACAACCAAGTAGACAAACAGGCGTACGGCCCAACTGATGGTAAATGGTTACCGTAGCCTATGATCGCCTGCAACACCGGCGATGTCACGAGCGCGTTTCACGTCCTTTTTGAAGGCTCCCACGTTAAATTCACTAGGAATAACCATGGTAGGGAGTTCATTCCATAATCGCAGTACTCTTTATTGTTTCATAAAAACATAACGCGTTGCGTTATGTTCATGCAACACAGAAACACAGCCGCAATCTTTAATATTTATAAATATGTAGACCTATCGCCCTCTATGCTCTTCTCCTGTCAGAATGTGTCCCCCAGTTGCATCTTCAGCTGGCTAGATGGCAGCCGGTACCAATGAATCACCAATCATCATTATTAACAGACAATCAAGTGATTCAACCCTGCAATGTCCTCATCAAACTGGAAACAACTAAACAGAATTACGTTTACTGCGGGAAACGAACCTATGGGTTTCAACGCCTTAACCACGGAGGCAATTAAGTTCAACATCTTAGCGTCTTCCTGGTTGCATCCTCGGCCGATTGCCTCGGAGACCCGGGGTCCGCTTTACTACTTTTTTTTTTATCCTACCTCAGTAAGATATATTAGTCCGCCGTGTACTTGTGTTTTGTACAATAAAGATTTCACAAACAAACAAACAGTGTTCACTACATAATAATAGCCATGACGAATAATTTTCGATTTCATATTTAAATGAAAGACCTCACTTTAATAGGCACATTGGTAAAAAAAACACGTAGATAAAACCTAAACTAACTGAGATATGACGAAATTTAACTCACACTAATGGATACCTAGCGGTGACGTCACGCCTAGGTAATTTACAAGGGGTGAGACTAAAATTTGTTCGACAACTACCTTAAATATTGTGTTTATGTAAATAGTTCCTAAATGAAAGTTTCTTTATTTTTTTATGTGTTCATCGGTTAGAATATAATTTTTTTGTAATTCTATATTTCCAAAATGGACATTCCCATCGATTTTTTAATTGTTATAAAAATCTCCTGTGCAAAAATTCAAAGTGTTAATTTTAATAACGAATTTAAATACTTGTATGCTATCATGAAATATCATTCCTTTTATAATTTTTGAACCTCGCCGTTATCCCAATTGTTATTTTGTTAATACCAAAATAAATTATATTATATACTAGCTGTTTCCCGCAGCTCCGCCTGCGTCAAAAAGTAGCCTATGTTCGACCCCGGGTCTTCAACTATATTCATACCAAATTTCATCAAAACAGACAGACAGACTTTCGCATTTATAATATTAGTATGGAAGTATGGATTTTTTTTTATGCGGTTGGCATGCGCGTGAGCTGCGCGCGGTACTGGGCAGTACTTAGACATTGCAACATTACTTTATTTTTCTAAAATAAAAGAATTTTTCTCAAATTAATGTAGCCTAAGTTACTCCTTATTACATCAGCTACCTGCCAATAAAAGTCCCGTCAAAATCGGTCCAGCCATTTCAGAGATTAGCCGGAACAAACGGACAGACAGACAGACAAAAATTGTAAAAAATGTTATTTTGGTGCATGTACCGTATATATATTCATATGCATGTAGTAAAAAACGGTTATTTCAATATTACAAACAGACACTCCAATTTTATTTATATGTATAGATGTATAGATAAGTATATAAGTTTTCTATTTTTGTACTTGCTTGTATCTTCGTTGTGCAATAAAGAGTATTGTATTGTATAATGAAAAGTGACATACCAGATTCGGGCCTCAACATAGCCCTGACCACTAAGGCCATGTCCATATTGACTGAGAGTTGCGGTTCTAGGCCTCCAGCGGGCACCGTGCTGGCATCGGACGCCCCTCGCTCCGAGACTGACGACACGGGGAGGGCGGACAGCGAGGGAGGGGGAGGGGGGTACGCCTCTCGCAAGGCTTGAGTGTGGGCCACCCATGCACCTATACACAAAACATATTCACTACTATTTTGCACTTTTGCAACACTGAATGTCACAGTCACAGTTCTTTGTCCTAGTGTGTTTTCCTAGTTACACTGAAAGTACGAGTATGTTACCCAAGGTATGTTAGTGGCCAACACTGTTGGATCTTTTTTCAGGCTGGCTGCCAAAAGCCATCTTACTTAAGCTAAATCCGCTGTTAGGCTAAGTCCGATCGGTAACAATAAAAAACAATCAGGACCAACAGCTTAATGTACCTTTTGAAGCGTGGTAGAAAATGCCACGAAAAAGCGATCAATACACTACTGCGTAACTACATAATAATACAAATTAAAAAAAGGTTATCACCTGGATCTATTGGCCTAACTGGCTCTGTCCGAGGTATTGTGAAGTAGCCCTTGGGGTTAGGGTCCCAACACTTGGCCACCACTAGCTTGATTGGACCAGGCTTTTGTACCACTTCCCGTAGAACCCTCACTGCCTCATCATTTGTCATGTCTTCAAAGTTCACATCGTTTACCTGAAATTGGGAATGTTTATTTGGAACAATTAATAACAACAAAGGATATCAAAATGGTATCCGCTTAGCAAAAATCGTGGTTTGAGACTACATATAAATACCAGTCTCTTATAAATAGTGATGCTGTTTAATGGAATGGCACCAAATTTATTTCGAAACTTATGGCTGAAAGTCGATGGCAGTAAACAGGGACGAAAAAAAAAATCATCCAATCTGGTGTTCTTTCTTTCTCAGGTCACAAAGAGGGTATGCCATGATTAAAAATCATGGTCCTAGATTTGTTGGTACAGGTGATTACAATGGAAGTCGTGACTGCCATCTGACCTCCAATTACCCTTTTTACAGGGGAACTTAATTGATAAAAAAGAGATTCTATTACCCAGTTACATTAAAGCATTATTAATTTTGTTGTTTGTATAAGATGGAATCCTGAGGGGCGAAGAAAGAGAGTTAGACCACAAAACAGATGAACAGATGATCTGAAAGATTTTGTAAGGACTGGAAAACAGCAGCAGGGGACCGAAATATGTGGAAACAAAGAGGGAGGCTTTTTCCCAGCAGTGGGACTTAAATAGGTAGTTAAAAAAAATTGTATATATGATATAATAGTATGTAGTAATACAGATTTTACAACAAATGTTTTGAATCTTGAATAGTATATAAGATGGAATGACATTAAGGCATTAGCTGGATTAACATGGACCAGGAAAGCTGGACCCGGGGAAGAATGGAAAAGATTGAAGGAGGCCATTGTCTTTGTCCATGACAAAAACAAAATAAAGAAGTTGTATAATTTTCACAGTTATAAGTACAACAGTAAATTGTGTCCGAAATAACACTTTGTAAAGGTTACACACATAGAAAATGGCGACCTCCAATGTTTTTCACTCTTCCCTGTCTCCTGCTTTCTTGATCCAGGTATATCCAGGTGTTTTCCTTTGACATTACATAAATCTCTTTCTCATCTCTCCCAGTTGCATCATCAGCTATTTACCTCGGAGCCCAGGGTCCGCTTTCCTACTTTTAAGGCTGGTCTATACACGATCCAGTGCTTTCACAGATACACACATACAAAAAATAGGCTAGTTTACCTAAAAAAAATATAACTACTGTCAGTTAGATAATCCAAAACTACACTTTTTCACAATATGTGACATGACGAGCCCCCACTCCGAAACTTTGATGTGTTATATCTTTATAATTTATCACTCAATGGACAAAAGAAAAAATATGTTACTAATATATTTTGATTCCCTAAATGATGGACTAATTTTAATGATAGTTTTTTTAACCCGGAAACTAGCCTATTATTTAAATGTGCCAGTTAATTGTTTGCATGTGTGGGGTGGATTTCGTGTCCGTGAAAGCACTGGATTGCCGCACTGGATTGTGTGTAAACCAGCCTTTAATCCTCCACATGACAGTGTCTTAACATAGATCATAAACAAATTGATGCCTGTTTATTGCAAAATCAAACTATTGCTTACCTGTAGAATCATATCACCAGGCTCTATCCGTCCATCCAGTGCTACAGCACCTCCCTTCATTATACTCCCAACATAGATACCCCCATCTCCCCCTTTATTCGACTGTCCCACAATTGAAATACCAAGAAAATTCACAGTATCCATATTCAAAGTCACCGTTATAATATGCATAGACATTGTAGAATCCGTTATTGATGAGTAGGAAGACGTTCTTGACATCACTTGAGGTCTTTTTCGTCTTCTCTGTGGTCTTTTCCGAGAACTAACTTGCAAATGGGATACGCTGCTGCATTCTGTCAATGCACGGTCAACTGATGCATTCGTGTGTCTTCCTGTGGTCGTTGTTATCTCCGACTGACTGTCGAATAAGCTGGTAGAATCCAAATCTGAACTTAAAACTGATGCCGTTTCGTATTCGAGACCATGATTCGCGTATTTAGAATGGCCATTGATTCTCAGACCTCTGTACTTGTATTTGTCACAGGAAGCCCTATGGCCTGGTCTAGAGCTGATGGTACTGTCGGTATCAGTACAGGTGTCTCTCGTAAGAGGAGCAGGCGGAGCCCCATGGTTGTTTTGCTTGCCCTTCCCTGCGTTGCTATCTGTGCATTGCGATGCCCCGTCTGAAGGATTTGAACCCTCAGCAGACACAAGCCAGGAAACCACACGACCGTTAAAACATGGAAGATGCGCGTTATCGTCCACAATTTCTTCTTTCACTACACCAAAATCATCGTCCATAGATTTGAAGAAAAATTTATAGTTCGGCCTATTCAACTGATTTTTGAAGTCTAACAACGTCACTTTTTCAGGAGATATAGGAATTTTCACTAAATAGGGAGTCTCCTCATCATCTATGTAATAAATAACTTTTGTTTCTTCCATTTTAATGCATTTATTGCTTATTTAACAACATTCACAATCTATAAATATTCGGCCGCCATCACAAAAATGGCGATCTAATTAGTTCCAGAAATTGACACTTGCTACTGACATTGTGTGGCGCCACCAATGCATTTGCCAAATTGCCATTGTTGCCCACATTGCCAACATGTGTTGCCATTTTAGTCGAAGCGGTAAAAATTTTATATAGTGCGGCAGAGATAGGTTACAAAAAAGGGGGGAGGGGGGGGGGGAGCCCCCCTGCGACCCTCTATGGTGGTCCCATAATGCGGAAATCCATTGTTTCTGAGATATTTACAAATGAAAATTTGAGGTTATAACCCTAATATTTTCATAGATATATTACAAAAAAAATATATTAAGGGGAAGGGGTCGGTGCGGTGGTTTCATAATCCTCCAGAAATCGGTGTGGATTGTGGTTCCTTTTTCAATATGCTTTTCTAACTCAGTTCGAACGCTCCGCTCGCTTCGCTCGCTCCGCTTGTGTGGTTTACACAAGCCTAACCTAACCTAACCGAACCGAGTTGGGTTTGTGACTATTTTTGTTTTTATTCATTACAACGTCATCCTGTCATCATTATTTGACAGTTACGTTCAGAAACGTCATTAAAACTATAACATTCCTTTTAATTATACTACCAAACATGTCTAAATTCATTTTTCCTATGGCAATACTCATATTATCATTACAATTACTGAACGAAATGACAGATAGTTATGAACAATGGTGAAATTTCTAATAGAATCGAAAATTTAAAAAAAAATCATAACTTAAAAACTGTAAGTTTCCGCACAAAATGAATAATACAGTTGAATTCAGATTGATTAAATGTAACTAATGGCGTCCTTGAAATATCAAAATTCGTGCCGCACTATATAAAATCCAAGCCGTCGAAGCTATTGCCACATGATCCAAAAATGCACTTTAAAACAAAATACAAAAGGTGAGCATGTTGGTAAGCTAGATGTTCGCTCGCTTACTCATCTTTATTTGGATGGAATTAAGAGACCAAGTAACCCCCTGAATAACTAATGAACCTCCTACACCTAAGTTTTCGTCACGAGGCGAACGATCATCTCTCTTAACATAACTGAGTAAAAACGAGATCAACAAGCGAGATGTCACTTCACAGCTTTTATTGCGTCATTTCGCTTACTAACTCTAATTTCTACCTCCTCTGGCGTTTTGTGTACATTCACGAGATTCATAAATGTTGTTATTATTTGGGTTTACGTAGTCACAACTACACAAGTCACCGACTTGCTTCAATCTCGAGAGGTACTTTGAGGTGTTCTTGAAATGAAACAAAGCAGATAAAAATCAGTTTTTTGCCACTTTTTGCCTTATTTATAATAGCCAAAAAGAAAAAAAAGGTCATTGTCCCACCCTGTGACATTGACAATTGTTAATTTTAGAAATCAGTGTGACCACACTCAATATTTCAATACTTTTTCGGTATATTTTATCGGGTTTTCAGAATATCAGTATTATCTGGGAATATTAGCGGAAGTTTTCGATATTTTTTGGAAAAAATTTATTGTTTAGTTGCGATGATAATTTCCATTGTCCATGTTTGCATCCGTAAAACAAGTTTTTTTTTTTTTTCGGGAAAGTTATTTTGTTAGGATCTTTCGAAACTTTCTTTCTTTGTGATTTTGTAAAAAATCTAAAGAATATTAATAAGAATAACTGCCACACGGGCACGGGCAGGATTTATTGTAAATATCTTTTATTTTACTTCTAGTTTTCAATATATATTTTTTTCTTTATTTTTCTGTTTGATTTTAAAATAAACATAAATTAGTAGCCTCAAAAACGCATTGGTAGCACCTTAGCACCACCACCTAATAACCATGTAGGGCTCTCGGTTGGCGGCGGGGGCGGCGACGCGTCGTCAACTCGTCACTTGAAAGATTCATAAATTTTGACATGATGATAATAAGTTCGTGGTCGTGGTTTATTTTTATTGGTAATATTTTCTTGGGACAGTAAGGTTTTCTGTATTTTTTGCGGTGCAATGGTATTTTTGTCAAATTTAATCTTAATCTGGTCACACTGCGGGATAAAATAATTGTTTTGACAATTTGACATTTTGCTTTTGATTTGAACACAAACTACAAACAAAGAGTGGATTTGAAATAGATCCGTTTTTCAAACGTATTGTGATTTGTTTGTTTAAATTGTTAATAATTGTATTAAAATGGGTTTAGACGCTAATGATCCGTGGCTTCTGCAAATAACTGAACAATTAAATGCTTTCTATACCAAAGTCGACGGTAAATATATCACATAAATAAGTTCTAAAAATATGTTGTCTTTCAGCTACTTTACTTTTTTTTACCAGCTATTGTTTGTAACAGATAAAATCGAGAAAGAGCAACAACAACTGAAAGCTTGCAAAAAGAAGACTGAATTGGAATCGAAATTGGCTCATGAAATGAAGTTAAATGTTAGTATGTATTGTGTTTTAACTTGTTTACATTACCATGTTTTAAAGCAAATAAAGTTAATGTATCTTGTACTAGCAGCCCGTCGCCACTTCGTCGTCTTCTAGGCTATCCGACACGAAAGCAGTTTTCAAATCGGACCAGTAATTCCTGAGATTAGACCGATCAAACAGCGTCTTTCCGTTTTATAAAACTATTGAGTATAGAAAGAAAACCTCTTTTTTATTAATGCCCTCTAATCTATACAAGGCTAGTACGCAAATCCTCTTGTATTCTTTGTAGTGACCAAACTCATTAGCTAGCTCCATAATATACAGTGCCAGTACGCATACGGCCTAATTGTGTATAGATTAGAATAAGCACGCTAAATTTTATATTCCGGATCCTACACTAGCAGTTGCAAGCTCGCCATTTTGATTTGTTGTCCAATTTATATAAAATTATCATTTTTTTTAAAAAAAGGCTTCCTGGTCCGTACCAACAAGCTGAAAATTTAATATTCAACAACTTTAAAATTGACAATGTTTCATTGATATTGCCTTTAATGGATGGAGCCAAGCCCATTTAGGCTTTCTGGAGAGCCGCCATGGCTAAAAGGCTGGCATAGTTACGATGTGTGACTGAAGCCTCATTAAAAAAGAGATTAAAGAAAACACAACTTTAAAAAAGCACTGACTAAGTGCAACCAACATCTGAAAATGTTTAGATAATACTTATTGGAAATAGCTAGAAAGGTGCTATATGAACAAAAAATGTCCTATTGATTGATGTCTTTGGACGCATCCTTCTCGAGATATGTTTACAAAAGGGGGGTCAGAGTGTCAAAAGGGCGTGCAAATAAAAATGTCACAAAATGTAACGTTTTGTGACAAAGTCGAACACTCGCTCGCTTATTTCAGTAGTCTGATGATAACCTGTGACCTAACCTAATGACTCTTCCAAAAAGTCGGTTCCGTGGCCAAGGGGAACTTTCAGAAAAGTGACTAACTCCAAAAATATCACCCGCAGGGATAATGGTCACAAGACGGTAAATGATGCTTATACTGATCCCCAAACCATGACATTATAAGAAATAGGTGTTTCACATAAAAATATTGATCAAAAAATGTCTTGTACGACTGCGCACCCTTCATGCACTAAGCTTACACCTGTATTCTTAAACATGACTCAACCTTACTTCAACTCATTGGTAGTAGTCGTCACTAGCTTCCTTGACTTAAGGAGATTCCTCATTGGAGGTAAGTATCGAACTGTCTACTACTGTATCGAACTACTGTTTTATTAACACAGGTTATATTAACCTGTGTCATTCCTCATTGGAGTTTGATCAAGAAACCAACTAAGAATGTCTATTAAGAAAAGTTCAAGGACTTCCTTAAGGCCAATAAGTTAAGAATACGGGTGTTAATCTATACATAAAATATGATGATTTATTAATGATATTATATATTAAATTTTCAGTCGGAACTTACACAACGTTTGGCAGAGCTGTCTAGGAGAGGAGGGGAGTTGGAGCGAGTGTGCTCTGCTTTTGAATCAAAGTTGACGATCGCTGACCGTGACCAGAACAGACTGGACAATGCTAAGTGAGTAAAAGACTTCATCATGTAAACACACATGAATGAATTAAGCATTCATTAATTAATACAGAGCGTGTTATATGGTCAATTGCATCTGTACACTCTCATGTCGGAGCCTGTTTCGTTCAAGTGTACTTCACTTGTATCTTTAGCTTAAGCAGGCATTTGCCTTACTTAACCACTGGACCAACAAGGCAGTATTTTATTTTAAAATACTTATAATCATTGAAGGACTGAATACTAAGAGCATTCTCTACCATAACCATGGGGAGAAACAGAAACATTTTTTGCCCCAATAAAGTTAGTATTGTTTATAGTTTAAATTTATACTTACATACATACATACATACATACATACCATCGCGCCATTTTCCCGTAGGGGTAGGCAGAGACTACGGATTTCCATTTGCTACGATACTTACAGACTTACCTCGCTTCTTCTACGCTCATCACTCTCGTCATACACGCGCGTCGATTACGGGTACTCCTGACATCTCCCTTTTTTAATATGTCTGCGATTTGGTCGCAGTAGGTTCTCCGATGTCGGCCCTTACCGACGTTTCCTGTCATCTTTGATTTGTAAATACCTTTCTTAAATCGCCTTTCAACCATCCTTTCTACATGGCCAAACCATCTTAACATCCTTTTTCTATCTTCGTCACTACATCCTCATTCACACCACACCTTTTCCTTATCTCACTATTTCTAATTTTATCGCCCAGACGTACGCCCAAGCTAAGCTCATTTCAACTGCATTCACTCTGCTTTCATTATTTTTCTGCCAGACCCAACTTTCACTACCATACATAAGTTGGCATTAACACTGCTCTATGAACATCCAGACGTGCATTTTTAGATACAACTCTACTGCTCATAAACTAATTTATACTTATCTACTAATATTTTTTCAGAGAGATCTATCAACTGGCCAAGGAACTGACAGGCATAAGGTTCGACTTCAATGCGCCGCCAAATGTGGCAAAAGGATGTATCCTTTTAATAACTTGAAAATTCATCATCATAACCAGTGGGTTACATGGTCAATCGACCCTGTACACCCTGATGTCAGTTATTGGAACGAAGTTCCTTATCGTGCGTTGCGAAAGGGGGCTTGACGGAAAAAATTAAGACCAAAAGTTGTAACGACACTTTTTGCTATAGTTGTTATACGTGCGGCGTGCGCGTGTTTCTCTGTCTGTCTCTCTCTCTCTTTCTCTCTCTCATAGAAAGCAAGCCAGTTATTTTCGTTTCGTCTTTCTATTTCGCATTGAACAGTGTGGTGTTCAACAAAACTTCGTTCCATCCGGGTGTCCCTTGACACCTCACCCCTTTTTATTCTTATCAGACAATCGGTTGACTAACCAAACCAGAAATAACTGAGCAAAGTCTGCCTGCGACCATGAACGCTGTAAAGTGTTTGAAACGTCAGGTGTAAATAAATAAGTAATAAACGCGATAAAACCGTATTAAAATAGTTTAATTTAATGAATAACAATCGCGAAAACATAAGAAAACATTATGAACAAAGTGTGCTTATAAATAAAATAAAACAAGTAAATGTGAAATTTGGTTACCTCCTCTTTCACGGCCAAACCCTGCATCGGTTATGATAAAATTTATATGAAGATTGTCGGTGTCAATAATAGGATTATGTTTTGTCAAAAATTAACCCTCATGTGGCTACTAAACAGTGAAAGTTTGTATAATATGTAACAGGCTACTTTTTGGCGCAGACAATGCTGCGGGAAACAGCTAGTGCTGTATAGATCTATTTCACTACCCCCACTATATATAACCAATATTATTGCCAGCAAAACACTCGTTACAATATGATTCCTTAACTCCTCATATCAGATATAAAGAATTCAGCCCGCAAGATTCTGCAGCCCTTCACCTTGGACATGGAGACGGAAGACAGCGAGGCACTCTGGTCGCTGTTGCAGTGCGCAGATAAAGAGAATACTCCTCATAATTGAGAAATAAATTATCTTTTTTTTTACATAATTATCGGTTTTCAAATCCTTGGTGACATGGATATTGTATGGGAGTTGTATGAGAACACGGTACTGTATATTTAGTATGGGAAAGTAGACCACTTACCCCCATATTCTTAAATGTTTCCTCAAACTCGACTCAACCTTACTCCAACACATTGGTATGATTAGTCGTCACTAGCTTCCTTGACTTAAGGGGATTCCTCATTGGAGGTGAGTGTCGAATTGTGAAATATAAAGGTTGGGCGAGAGGTACCTGAAGGCTGCTTCGAAATTGTTTTTAAATTAGTTTTTTGTCACTTTTGCCTAGTTAACTACTTTGTTTATTTTTTACTCTATTGTATTTTTCAATTTTTGTGCTTTGGATTGTTATTATAACCTGTGTCTTTCCTCATTGGAGTTTGCTCATGCAAACAATTAAGAATGTCATTTTCAAGGAAAGTTCGAGGACTTCCTTAAGGCAATGTGTTTGAGTGAAGGACGTCCGTAAGGTTATGTTTAAGAATACGGGGGTTAGTCTGTCTCAATGGAAAAAGACAATAATTTAAACAAAGTCAATTTATTAAAATTACTCATCATTCACATTCGATTATCAATGCATATCACATACACATCTCCATGAACCCACAAATCATTTTCACAAAAACACCATCGACAAACCGGCCTCAATGTCAGACGGCCATATTTGTTTACATTATTGTCTTTTTCCATTGAGACAGACTTTAGATAGTTGTATGGAAAAATAGGCTGTGATTTGGTTGTGACCACGGAGCAGGCAGACGACTGATATTAAAAATAAATTTACTCCTTTTGTGTGTGTAATCTATTTTTACAAAACATGCAATCGAACGTCATAAGAATAAAACCCAGCAGAGTCCAACAAAAAATATAATTCTAAGCATTATGGAACACGCTCTTCGCTTTCTTCTCCCGCTTTCTCTGTTCGCGCAGCTTCTTCGTCTTCTCCGTTTTCCGGAGAAGGTTCCTGATGGCTTGCTCGGAGTCTTCTGAACGCTTGGCTTTCTTAGCGAGGCTGGGAAGCTCCGCCATCTTGGGTTTGTCACTGTAAACAAAGAATTAAAAATTTACAAAAACCTCAAAAAATTTAGAATAAAATATTGCCTATTACTTTATTTTTTATTCAAGTAAATAAACACATTTTGTTAATATTGCAATGAGTCTCAGAAGAGACTTCGCTTCCTTATGCGTGTTCTACTGCTTGTATAATGGGCTATGCTAGGAGGAATTGTTTGACATGATGACAACAGCCACTTTTTACCATCGCACCTCTCGCCATCGTCAGGGATTTCATCCCCATACCTTGGATCCCATGTTATCGCGTACAGTACGCTTCAAACGGAATTTCCTCCCTCGTACACTGCGATTATGGAATGAACTCCCATTGTTTTTTCTAGTGACACCTCACATGGAAGCCTTCAAAAAAGGCGCTAAAAAATCCTTTAGGGTCGGCAACGCGCTCGTGACATCTCCAGTGTTGCAGGCGTTCATAGGCTACGGTAACCACTTACCATCAGGTGGGCCGTACGCCTGTTTGCATACTTAGTTGTATGAAAAAAAAGCTTAATTGTTAATAAAAAAAATCAAATAGCTTTATTTTCGTTTCGGCGGACGGCGCAAATAGGGCGGAGAACCGTTATGTCCAACCAGACACCGACAACCTCAGGGTTGGACACCCAGATGGTCACACGACCTACCAATCGCGATAATAGACTAGTTTCCAGGGTAAAAAGACTAACATTAAAATTAGTCTGTCATTAGTGTTTTTTCTTTTGTCAATTGAGCGATAAATTATAAAGATATAACGCATCAAAGTTTAGGAGTGGGGGCTCGTGACGTCACATATTGCGAAAAAGTGTAGCTCACTGTGACGTCACGCGGAACTTTAACGCGCCATATCTTTACCATTCTTTGTTTAATTTTCAAAACAAAAAATACGTCTCCAATATTTTTTGATTATCTAACTGACGGACTGATTATATTTTTTTTAGGAAACTAGCCTATTACGACGTTAACGTTTACCAAAACCAATTCACAACCTCGAAGGCTATTTTTGAGTATGTAATAAAGGCGAGTCTATTGAAAATACTTTAACATCATTTGCATTTATCGCGATTTATTTATTTATTAAAATTTATTGTACCGCAAGCAAACATACTTATGCAATAGGCGGACTTAATGCTAAAAGCATTCTCTACTAGTCAACCAAAATATGGTGAAACAGAAAATTTGTGCGGCGAAAAGTATACTGACATGAATTTTAAGAAACTACACTTACATAAACCTATGTAATATATCTAAATATACATACATACATACTAATGAAGAAACATTGCACAAATAAAGAAAACAAGAAGTCTTGTGAGGCAGTCGCTTAGAGCCCACGGTATACCAGAAGCCTATGTCGTCATATTTCCAAGACATGTATCAAAATGTGACTACACAAGTGAAAAGCCCTGCTGGCTACAGCGATCCGTTCCAAGTTACAGTGGGTGTACACCAGGGTTCAGCTCTAAGTCCATTACTCTTTAACATGTCAATAGATTACATAACGCAAGAGATTCAAGCACCGACCCCATGTTGTATTCTGTGTGCAAATGATGTGGCTTTAATTAGTAAAAAAGCTACCTCCTTCCAGCATTCCCTGGATCAGTGGGTTGAGAAACTATAAAGTCATGGCATGCGAATGAGCCGAACTAAAATATAGAATATATGGAGTGTGACTACGGCGGTGATGCGGAACTTGGCTGCGATATAACATTAGACAATAAGCCCCTTCACAAAGTATCACGTTTAAAATTCCTTGGATCGATGGTAACAACCGATGCACATGTGGACAGTGATGTCGCCCATAGAGTGAACTCAGCATGGCTTAAGTGGCGATCTCTGTCTGGTGTACTCTGTGATCCCCGCATGCCCGTGAAAACAAAAGGGAATGTTTATAAGACTGCCGTGAGGCCAGCCTTAACGTTTGGATCGGCGTGTTGGACCACCAAAAGTACCCACGAACAGTTGCTTCATGTAACTGATGAAATGATGATGCTAAGATGGGCGGGATGAGCAACCAGGCTTGACAGAATTAGAAACGAACATGTCAGGGGTTCATTTAAGGTGGGCCCCGATAACAGAAAAGCTTAAGGAAGTCGGACTCCGCTGGTATGGCCATACCTAGTGAGGCGGAATGCTGACCACCCAGCCAAGAAGGCAATGGACATACCTGCGAGGCCGAAAGGAATAGGGAGGCCCATCGCCACGTGGTGGTCCAGTATAAAGAGAGACGTGAAGAACCTATCCGCGACAACCCAGGACAGACAATCCTGGCGCCGAGTTACGAGGAGGCCCGACCCCAGATAAACTGGGAAGGTGGCAGGAGAAAGCAGAGACATACTAATGATGATGAATAAGTTACAAGTAACAATCATACACGCAAAGCATCGCGCGATTGCCCTCCTGGTAAAAGTCGCAGGAAGACGCTGTAAACAGGCAGGTTGACATCGGCCATATTGGAAATCTGTGGAACAGGCCTATGTCCAGCAGTGTGGACGTGTTTTCGTCTCACCTGACAGTCTCCATGTTGTCGAACAGTTCGTCCAAATCGTCTCGTTCGGATTTGGTCTCGTCCGGCGCGGACAGCAGCGGCGTGGTGCGAGCGGTCTGCACCAGTACATTGGATAGTTTTGACGTTAGGTATTGCTGGAAGACAAAAATTTTAAGAGTTCAATATCATCTATACTAATATTAAAAAGCTGAAGAGTTTGTATGTTTGTTTGAACGCGTTAATCTCAGGAACTAGTGGTCAGATTTGAAATATTCTTTTAGTGTTGGATAGCCCATTTGTCGAGAATGTCGGGCTGCTAGTCTCGTTGTAATTTTAAACAATCATTATCTTTTTAGGATTTCGTACCCAAAGGGTAAAACGGGATTCTATCACGTCAAATATAGATAGAAATGGACTATACATTCTTAACTTCGTTTCAAGTCATGATTTATTTATTTATTTACTTTATTCATGTACACAATAAAAATTGGAAAAGACAGCACAAGGGTGCTGCTTATTTCTAAAGAAATTACTTCCAGCAGACCCGAGAGAGGAAATGACAAAAGGGTAATTAGCGTGTACAAAAAAGAAAGGAAAAGTGAAGACTATACCTAATTACCTAGGTACAAATTTAATAAAATCATTGTAATATAAACATACTTAAACATAAACATACTTAATACACAAATACAATACAATACAATACAAAAACTCTTTATTGCACAACAAGGATACATTGTTAAATACAAGCAATTACAAGAAAAATAACCTTGCGCAAAGGCGGCCTTAACGCAATAGCAATTTCTTCCTGGCAACCTTACGGAAAATTGAGTAAAGATATTAAAGATTGTGCGCGGTAGGTGTCAAAAAGAGTAAGAAGAAAAATACCATTATAAAAACCGAGAAAGTTTTCGAGTCTCGTATATCAACTGGCAATGAATTCCACAATCTTACCGCTCGGACTGAAAAGGAGTGAGTGTAAGAATCGGAATGATGGATGGGAATATTGAGGAGGGTTCTAAGGTGGGAACGGCAAGGTGCATCAATCGGACGGGAGAAGGAGAAACGATCCTTTAGATAAGAAGGATAGGAGGGATTGTACACGAAGTTGAATAGGAGACAAAGGATTCTGCGAAGTCGGATAGGGAGCCACTTTAGTTGGCTGCGGGAGTCGGAGACATGGTCGAATTTAATTTAATATATTTGAGTCATTAGTTAAAATAGGCCTCACAAACATTTGTTATTTTTTATGAAAAAGCTTAATAAAACAAATAATAGGTCTGAAACCAGCATTTGCGATAAGGCCGCACATCGTGTCACAAACAATATTTTATTTCTGTACGAGGTATTTCTTGCGGTTCACCCTGCCACCAAAAGCAGCCTATGTTTGACTTCCGAAGTCTAATAATGGCAACCCTGTGTCGAGTCGAAAAATTGTCGTTGGGTTTTTGTTTAGACGCTTTATTGAAACTTTTCGCTAATTAGAATTTGTCGTGAGAACAAAGGCAATGCGTCAAGAAACCTGTTAAATTATTAATTTTGCTAAATATCAATTTAAATCCAATTCAACCGATTGCTGTTCAATTGTTGTGCGTCTAGATCAGTAGTTCCCAAACTTATTTTTCTCGTGGACCACTTTCAAAATTTTACTGGTTTCGGTGGACCCCCTGCTGCTACATTTCTACCACATTCTTAAAGTCGCCAAAAAATAAAAATTGTGTCACTTCTGAGTTCTGTCCCTATATTTCGATATGTAAAATAAAAACGAAAAATGGTACATTTTATATCACTTTATTTATTAAAAGAATAGAATTACAAGAAAAAAATATTAAGGTAATATAGGTTCAGGTCATAATTTTAATTAATGGGAAGGATGTATCTGATGGAGTGTCAGCAAACGATCAATGTTTGGCTTTATTTTTGTGAGCAATAACCGCAAATCCCCCCGCTCTGTGATGTTTAATTTGCTCCTTTTTTTTGTTAAGAGGTTTGTAACGGCACTAAAACTCCTTTCGACAAGATATGACGAGGGAAAAGCTATTAAAAATTTCCTTGCGATTTCCCACAGTCCAGGATATTTTTCGGGTATTTCTGCTTGCAGCCAAAATGTTGGGTAGCCTTTTCTAAATTTCACCTTCAGCTCCTCATTAGTGCTTAGCTCGAGCAGCTCCTCTTGTAATACAACATTGGCCACTTCCGTTTCATCAAATGGATTTATTATCCATGGTGGTATATCCATCGTCAGTATATCTTCAAACCTGGTTTTGAAGTCATCATGCAGGGCACTTAAATGTTGACTGTAGGTATGGATATCCTCATCAATACATTCTACCTGCGACAAGTTTGGAAATTGAGAGAATTCGCGCCGACTAATGTTTTGCTTCATAAATTTCAATTTCCCAAGAAAAGCCGAAATTATCCCCTTTGTTTTTATTAAATTCAGGCTGTCCCCTTGTAACTGCAAGTTAATATCATTAAATTTTTTAAACAAATCTGTCAAATACGCAATGTCTGCTTTGAATTTGATCAAGTTTTCTTTTAAATCTGGATCTCTACTTTCTAAGAACTCTAATATGGAATCGAAAACAGAGTAAAATCTCGTTAAGCATGCACCTTTCGACAACCAGCGTACTTCAGTATGTAAGAGCAGTCGTTGGAAGTCTTCATCATTTTCGTCGCACAATTGAGCAAATAAACGTGTATTCAATGCATTGCTTCTGATTTTGTTGACAGCTTTTATTACAAAATGAAGAGATTGGTTCAACCTGTCACTTAAATGTTTTGCCACAAGATGTTGTCGGTGGATTACGCAATGAATAGCTGTAAGTCCTGGTATAATTCTTTTGAGATGACTTATAAACCCACGATATCGCCCGACCATTGCAGGAGCTCCGTCTGTTGCCACTGAAATAATGTTTGTAAATGGGATCGATTTTTCCGTAAAAAAATTACTCAGGACATTAAATATTGATTCGCCTTTAGTGTCAGTCTCCAAAGTTCTGGCAAATAGCAATTCTTCGTGAATTTCTTCCTCAACAATAAATCGGACATATGCCAATAGTAATGCTTCATTACTGGGTAACGTTGACTCGTCCAGTTGTATAGAAAAATGAGTTTTTTGCAGATGATTGCACAAAAAGCTTTCGATATCAGAGCTCATTTCATCAATGCGTCTTTGTACAGTATTGTTACTTAATGGAATTCTTTTTAGTACGTCAAATGGAGATTTGTGCAAAACAGTTTTTAAAACCTCTTCAACAGCGGGTAAAATTAATTGTTCTCCGATAGTGTGCGGTTTTCCAGATTTTGCTATAAGTAATGAGATATTGTAAGATGCCCGCAAGCCATCATCGTTACTTTGAGATGTTGAAGCGAACATACTGTGCATGGTGGGTCTCTTTCCATATTTTTCTTTCAATGTTTGAAAATATTTTAAATCTTTACCTATTTTATCAGTATGACACCTTTTTAGATGATCTTCGAGCTTTGATGGTTTCATAGAGTCATTGCTCAAAACTTTGTTGCATAATAGGCACATGGGCAATTGTTTGTCTGCCTCTGATGGAACAAAACCATATTTCAAATAATCGACACTATATTGTCGACATTTTTTCTTTGCTGTAGCCATGTTTCGTGTCAGTTACCTTACCTGTAAAAAAAATGTTTTAGTAACCAAGTTTTTTTCTGAATATAGGTATCACACCGCAGCCTTTGTCAGCACGCGGAAATAGAATTACGGCTTGTAAAGGGACCAACTAATAAACCGCTGAGACAAATACAAACGTTTTCACAAAACGGTATCAATTTTAAAGTACATAATTTACCACTAATTTTTAATAGTATAAATAAAAATTAGTGTACTCAGTATCGAATACTGATCATATTTGTGTAGGAAAAAATAAACGTCGAAATCCCAAAATTGTCCATAAAAACGATAACTAACATTTTATTAAATCAATGAGTTCACGCGCTCCGTGTATTTGCGTATTTTTTGTCTGCGGCTTCATTGTTAAAACGTGACAAACAGGCATCGAAGTTCAAGCCCCGCCCTTTTCCCGTCGCCCGCGCACCGCTCGCTCTTTCCGAAAAGGAATAGTTTTGATAAAATAGTTACTTCAAAATCAATTTAACATGATTATGAAATTACTGTTTTATAAAATTAGTAGTTATTTGCAAGAAAAATTACAAAATTAATTGCTCTGCAATATTGCTTATTCGGCCTTTTTAGAGAGGCAGTGCTTCTCTCGTGAAAAAACAATTGAATAAAACGTGCTGTGTTTGTCTTCAAATCGAAAGAGGACAATTAAAATATCTGTAAGTTACTAAGTTACCTATCTATACAGGCCGTTGTGATCAACCGACTAGTACACGTAAACAAAATACTTAAGTACTATAACAAAAAAAGGTAGGTTACTTACTTTTCTCCGGCACTAGCAAACACAGATATAAATTTTCTCACAACTTTTTTCCAAATTCCGCCTTGTTTTCGAAATTCCGGAAACAAATGAATGCGTTTGGTTGCCTTTGGCATCAAGTATTTATAGTGTTGATCAAGTTCATGTCTGAACAAGCATTAAGCATTGTCGGGCGGATAGCGCTTTGCAAGTCTGTACACGAAATTGTACGTAATATCGAATACACAAGTTTGGACAAGTAACAGTCGCTTGCCTTATTAAAATATTATCTGCTTAGATAGGTACTTAAAACAATGTAGGTAGGCCCTCATAAAAACTATGCTTACATTTTTGCTCTTTACTATCAAAAGCAGATAAATTTTCGTGGACCCCCATTAACATCTTATGGACCCCCATTTTTTGTTCACGCCTACGTAGACCCCCAGCAAGTCTCCCGTGGACCCCTGGGGGTCCACCTGGACCACTTTGGGAATCACTGGTCTAGATAAATCCCTAGGTAAAGTGCACCTGGTACCGGGTCTGTGCGGAGCCTGTAGGTATTTAGCCAACATCAGACGCAGGCCTCATCCGGATTGTCACGTAAGTTGCACAGCAATTTGTCTCTCTTTTATTTTCTATTCAAAACCCGAAGTTTTTCAAGGTCACGAAAGTAACAATCTTTGTAGTCATACAGCCCGCATATTATTATCGCAAAACTCATCAATTAGTATTTTTCTGTGTGACCAAAAAAAGTTTTTTTTACTCAAAATTTATTGACTCATCGCTTTAAGATTAGTATATCGACATTAAATTAAACTATTTTAACAGACGTGTGCTGTAAAACAAATAAATAAAAAACGCGATAAATACCCTAAAATAGTTTTAATATGTCAATCGAGAAAACATAAGACAACATTATTTAACATCCGGATATATATATATATATATCCGTAGCGAATGCGCGTGTCAAGCGACGACGTGACGCGACCACTATTGGATTGGTCGCCATTTAGTGGCATTTTCTGTCTTGAGCGCCTCCGTGCTTATGAAGGCACGTTAAGCCGTTGGTCCCGGTTGTTATCGATAGATAGCAGTCGTGAGGCTGTGTCAGATGCCTTGGGGCAGCCTGAAACCCTAGGCTCCGCAGCGTAAGCTGACGACGCAACTAGGAATACACGCTAAGATGATGATGTTGATTTTACATACCTTATAGACCAAATCCTTGCTATCAAAGTTATGTATCCTGAGATGCCTGTCAAGACTAGTGCTGACGACCAGCTTCTCTTGTGGGATGATTGCCACATCAGTGATAGCCCCCGCGGCGCCCTTGAAGCCTTTATCAGGCCGCGCCTTGCGCAGGTCGACCTGGTGAAGCTGGCCTCGGCCGAAGCCTACTAGAACTTGGCTAAGGAAGAAACAAGTAAATATTAAAAATAATTTTGAAAATCCGTTCACAATTGACGGAGTGATCGGCGAACATACATAGAAAACATATACAAACGGTCGAACGTAGAACATTTTTCTTTTTTTGAATCAGTCAGAAAAAAAAAATTGACTTAAATGTCGTGTTTTGAAAATAAAAGTCGTCCAAAATATTTTATTTTTAAAAGATTATTTTCGATAATTACGTTCGATAAACTACGCAAATGTCTATTAAAATTTCCGTTCCGTTTTAAATAGCCACGCTTTTCGAGATATTTCTAATTCGACTATGTCGGCCTCCAGGACGGTGGCTAGTGACATTATTTACTTCTTTAGTAGTTTTACATGGAGACATTCATATGACCCCCCAACACGCTACAACTGCTGTAAGTTGCTGATGAGTTGAGGAACCTGAAGATTTCCACTTTATAATTGATTGATTGATTGATCCTCCAGAAATACCACCGAAGAACTAAATCTATATACATAAAAATCAATTGCTATTCGTTAGTCTCGCTAAAACTCGAGAACGGGCCGGACCGATTTTGCTATTTTTGGGTTTTGAATTATGTATTTGTGAAAGTCCAGGGAAGGTTTAAAAGGTTGCCGTCAGTTAGTCCATACTAATATTATAAATATGAAAGTCTGTCTGTCTGTCTGTTACGTTTCCACGACCAAACCGCTGAACGGATTTTGATGAAATTTGGTATGAATATAGTTGAAGACCCGGGTTCAAACATAGGCTACTTTTTGACGCAGGCGGAGCTGCGGGATACAGCTAGAATCATATAAAAATCATTCCTAAAAGTTGGTGAAACCTTATGTATCAAATGAGCTGATTATTTAAAAAATATACCTGCATATTTATTAATCCTAGCTATATTAAGACTCGTCAGGCTTAACAGACTTTCACTTCTACCTACCTTATTTCTTATAACACGCTCCCCCTCTTTTTTATTGGGGTTAAAAAAAAAAGATCTTACCGCTCGTCAAAACTGGGCGCGATGCAAGTGGCGGCCATTTCAAAATCAACGTTGATGACAGGGCGACGCTGGGCCCTCGAATCATACAACCTGAAAATTTATTTACGTTCACGCGGGGGGGCTCGCTACCATTTCATAACTGCATCCAAAATTTTACCAGATTCAGTGGTTGAAGACCTAAAGGTCTTGGTGTCGATTCCCACGGGAACCAAAATTAGTTTAGCTGTTTCCAGTTTGGTTAGAACATTGCACGCTTGAATCACCTGATTATCGGATATTATATTCATATTATAAATGCGAAAGTCTGTCTGTTACGCTTTCACGGCCAAACTGAACGGATTTCGATGAAATTTGGTATGAATATAGTTGAAGACCCGGGGTCAAACATAGGCTACTTTTTTGACGCAAGCGGAGCTGCGGGAAACAGATAGTATTAAATAAGTTATAAGTCCTTGAAATTCTGTGGCAGGGGAAACTGTCCACCCTACAGAAGACCGCAGTTAAATAACACTGTGATGCAGTGTTGTGTTCCTGCTGGTGAGTAGGCTCGCCAGGCTCCAGAGGGGCGCTGTGTTGACAGCGGACAGTTCGGCAACGCGCTCGTGACATCTCCGGTGTTGCAGGCGTTCATAGGCTACGGTAACCACTTACCATCAGGTGGGCCGTAAGCCTGTTTGCCTACTTAGTTGTATAAAACAATAAAGAGAATACAATCTTACCTAACATATCCATGCCTGGAACAAACAGCGACGGCGTTACCGCCATCTTGCGGAAGGAATGTCAAGTCTGTGACCCACACCGGCCGCCTGAGCTGCAGCCAATCGTGCGCCAGATTTTTGGCAGAAAAAAGTGGCTCCGTCTCGCCGATTCGCCAAATTTTTAAGTCATTTTCTTCGCCACCTAAATGAAATTTGTAATTCCTTCAGGCACATTTTCCATCACGAGCTCCTCCGTGCTTCAGAAGGCATGTTAAGCAGTTGGTGCCGGTTTTATAAAAAAATGGCAGTCCAAGACTCAGAGAGAAGTGTCAGATGCCCTTAGGCACTAATAGGCTAGTTTCCTAAAAAAATATAATTAGTCCGTCAGTTAGATAATCGAAAAATATCGGAGACGAATTTTTTCTTTGGAAAATTAAACAAAGAATGGTAAAGATATGGCGCGTTAAAGTTCCGTGTGACGTCACAGTGTGCTACACTTTTTTGCAATATGTGACGTCACGAGCCCCCACTCCCTAAACTTTGATGCGTTATATCTTTATAATTTATCGCTCAAATAACAAAAGAAAAAATACGTCACTAATATATTTTGATTCCCTAAATGACGGACTAATTTTAATGTTTGTTTTTGGACCCTGGAAACTAGCCTATTGGCGATCAAGTATTCTATTAAGTGACACCTCGGACACTCCATCACAATCACATATCACCATCGAGCGGCGAACTCGATACCTATAATAAAACTAACACTACTACGATTCGCTCGCGTGCGCACACTCGTCAATGTGTGTGTTACTCGTAAGTCTGTTATTAACCGTATCTCTGTCAAAGTCGTCGCAGCGGCCGGGCGGTCAAAGCGTCATCCTTACATTGTTTTGCTCTCAATTTTTACCCACCCTAAATCTGTCCATTCTGTATGATAATAATTCTGTGAGGGTAGCAAGTTTTCTGCAGATGGAAGCTGATAACTTTTTATTTGACTTTACAGAATTTCCTCATATTAATGATGATGTCAGTCACTGACGAAATGAAACCTATCGCCACGTGGTCCATTATAAATAGAGATGTGAAGCACCTTTCCGAGACAACCCAAGACAAGCAATCCTGGCGCCGAGTTACACAGAGGCTCAACCCCAGATAAACTGGGAAGGTGGCAGGAGAAAGAAGATATTTATTAATGATGTGATATCGTTACCTGTAGCAAACATAGTAGGGTCATGGCCACACACTCGCATCTTGTCCAGTTTTCCCGTCTGCACCTCGCTCTCTTCCTTCCTGCTCCAGATTTTGACAACTCCACCGGATAGAGCAGCGAGGATCTTCAAAATGATTTATTGTTTTATTACGTCATGTCTAGTTTGGCCAAATCATACACTTTTGCATGTGGCGATTGTACACAAATACATCATGGAATTTTCTACATACATACATACCATCACGCCTTTTTCCAGTAGGGGTAGGCAGAGACTACGGATTTCATTTGCTACGGACTTCCCTCGTTTCTTCTACGCTCATCACTCTCGTCATACACGCTCGTCGATTACGGGTACTCCAAACATCTCCCTTTTTTAATATTTCTGCGATTTGATCGCAGTATGTTCTCCGAGGCCGGCCCTTACCGACTTTTTCTGTCACCTTTGATTTGTAAATACCTTTCGTAAGTCTCCTTTCAACCATCCTTTCTACGTGCCCAAACCATCTCTTTTCCTATCTTTGTCACTACATCCTCATTCACACTACACCTTTTTCTTATCTCACTATTTCTAATTTTATAGTTCAGACGTACTCCACACTACTCCATAAAGCTCTCATTTCAACTGCATTCACTCTGCTTTCATTATTTTCCTGCCAGACCCAACTTTCACTACTATTCAGGACCCTTCGATCCGTCCTGAAACGCGTCGAGGGGGTTCAGCAGCTCCAGTGGACTGTAGTAGGGTGAAGGTGACGGGATCGCGAAGAAAACACGTAGTAATTGAAGCCAAACGATGAGGAGAGGGAGGCCAGCCACCAGAGATTCTCTTCGTGTTGTTCTGAGAGAGCCGCGTGTCGAACTAAAACATGGCCGCTGATTGGCCGGCAATATATGTAAAATCTATGGCGCCAGAGCCCCCCCCCCCCCCTCCTCTACTCTTTATTTCCATTTTTCCTTAGTCTATTTACATGTTTTATTGTTCCTTTGTTCATAATTCGCTTATCATTGAGTTAGATTACCCATCTGCACCCGTTCGTTCGAGGTAGGTCGCCCCGTGTTCAATATATGACCGTTTTTTCTACTTCGTATGTGGGCTGACCCCGCCCCGCCGGCCCGACCCCGCGGAGCCGTTATAACGGTCTCCTGCCGCCGGTACTAACGGTCGGCCGTTTTGGCGGTTGCTAACCGTTATGCAGATGAGTATCTACTTATGGTACTTATGTCTAATGACTTAATCTAACTTATTCTAATTAAAAGACAGGGAGAATATCGTTTTATTTACAGGTTTTGTGACTTAATCCTAGTTCGTCGTGAACATTCTCCCGCCGTCGCCGGAAGGCGATACTTCTGGTAACACGACGATCTTCCTTGTTGGCCTTCGAAGCACGTTGCCGCTGCCCGTTTGGATGTCCACGACGCGCACCTCTCCGTCGCTGCCTGGGTGTACTTGCATGATGCGTCCTCTTGGCCAGGTGTTCCGCGGTGAGTTCGGGTCGCAGATGATCACGAAGTCTCCGACCTTCGGTGGAACGGCAGCATTGTAGTTCTCCCGCCGGCTTTGGAGTATCGACAAGTACTCTCGTGTCCATCTCTTCCAGAATGCGTCGGCCATGGCTTGTGCGCGCCTCCAGTGTTGTCTCGCTGTCAGGTCCTCTGCTTCGAAGTGACCCGGTGGTGGAACATGGCAGTTCGGCCCAATCAGGATGTGTTTCGGCGTAAGTGCTTCTGGCTCGTCCGGGGTGACCGCGACATGAGTGAGCGGTCGCGAGTTCACGGTGTTTTCCACCTCTGTCAGTAAGGTGGCCAGCGTCTCGTCCGAAGGATAGCGCTCGTGCAGTGTTGTCTTCAGGGCTTCTTTGACTGCGCGTACCATGCGCTCCCAGCTGCCTCCCATGAACGGGGACGCCGGAGGTATGTACCTCCAGGTGATGTGGTGAGCGGTGACCTCGTGCTGCAGTCCCGCCAGTGCCGCTTCCGCCAGTTCTTTGTCCGCAGCCTTGAAACACGTTGCGTTGTCGCTCCATAGCTCCTTCGGTCAGCCGCGGCGCGCGATGAACCTCCGTAGTGCCGAAATGGCTGAGTCAGCACTTAGCGAGTGAGCGATTTCGATATGTATCGCCCGCGACGTCATACACGTGAATAGCGCCCCGTACCTCTTCTCTCTGTGCCTGGCGACTGTGACTTCTATGGGGCCGAAGTAGTCCAGGCCGGTGAATGTGAAGGGTCGTCGATGGTGTGCGAGCCGGGCTGATGGTAAGTCCCCGGTCACCGGGATTGATGGCTTCTTTCTTGCTATTCGACATCTTAGACATGACTTGAAGACGTCGCGTACCGCCGGTCGTATCTTGAGTATCCATACGCGCTGCCTTAGTTCGTTGACGACTGTTTCTACGCCGCCGTGATGGAGCTTCTCGTGTACGTGTTGAATGTATAGGCGCGTGTAGCGGTGTATTCCATCTAGTACCGCCGGGTTGATTTGTTCCTCTTGTACCCCGGATGCGGCCGCCACTCGTCCTCGTAACCTCATAACGTTCTCGTCGTCGATGTCGGTGCTCAGCTGGGCCAGTCGGTCGTTATTTTCCGGTTTTCCGCCTTTCTTTACTCGCGTTATTTCTCGCGCGAAGCTATCTTGCTGACTCGCCGTAATCCATAATCTTTCTGCATATATAAGTAGGTCAGCTGACATCTCGACGTAGATAGCCTGCGGTTGTGCCGGACCGGTAGTGTGGCGCCGTGCGTATTCTTGTTTCTTCGTAGCGCGCGACCAACTGGGATCTTTTCCTTCGTTTTTCTTAGTGCTTTTCCGTGTTGCCATCGTAGACTCGGTGTTTTTTGCTCTTCTTATTAGGCGTATAAATTGCAATACACGAGCCGTAGTCCGTATGAGTCTCGTCCATTTCGAAAGCTTCTCGATGCGGGGAAGATGTGGATGACTTTTTCCTTCTTTCTCCTGCTCCACGTGACATCTTTCGGTTCTTCTTTCTTCCTCGCCCGTCGAGTCTTCTTTCTTCGGCTCTTCTCGCCGTAGGTTTTCTTCGTCTTCCATGTTTACGTGTTTGGTCTCCATCGCGATCCAAACTCTTCTTAGCGGAATGCCGTCTCTTATCCGCTTGTGTGCCGTCGTTGGGAACTTGAGCGTGTTCTTTCTTCCGGAGGGTGGTTGTCTTCCGTCTTCCCGGCCGTCGCCGCCGAGTCTTCTTAGCGGGGTGACGGCTCTCCTCCGTTTGCGCTTCGTTGTTATGGACAGGAGCGTCTTCTGTCTTCCGGAGGGTGGTTGTCTTCCGTCTTCTTCCCGGCCGTCGCCGCCGACTCTTCTTAGCGGGGTGACGGCACTCCTCCGTTTGCGCTTCGTTGTTATGGACAGGAGCGTCTTCTGTCTTCCGGAGTGCAGTCGTCTTCCGTCCTCTTCCTGACCGCCGCCGACTCTTCTTGTGGCGAAAGGGCAGAGCTTCACTTTTTTCTTTACGCTTTTCCGGCCCGGTGCGTAGAGGTGACTTGCGTACGACGTCATTGTTGTGCTCTCCCATGTTCCTTTCTTTTCGTACAAAATGCTTCATACTTCCACAGTAGGCGGTGGTGGCGGTGTGAGACTTCTGATCTCCATGAAGTACTGTAATGCCATTTTTGCTATGCCATAAATATTAAGTCGATTAACTGCCTAATTGCTCGATTGTTGAGTAGGGGGGTCGATTCCGCTAATGAACTTTTAAAGGCCACGCAACTGATATTCAATCGCGACTTAATTGTGTTGCATTTTTTTAGATACACTCAATAGTGGTATTCTGCTTAAACAGTTTTGAATCTCTATTCATTTGCGACTGGAGCGTATTTTAATGATATTAGTAGGGAAATGTAAATAAAATGAGTAACGGAATATCAGAAGCGTCAAAGTCAAGTCATTACGATCCAATTGCGATTCAATTGTGCACTAGGTACCTATTTAAAATAAGAGAATTGACTCCTCCGTGAGATGTATCGATTGCGATCGTGGAAGCAACATCCAGTATTTTTGAAATGTACGCGGGTGGTAAACGATAATCGAATCATTCCTTACTTTCCGTATTTTTTTAATCACTCATTGAATCCGTGCGAGTTGGTTTAATTGTCGCCGGCGTATCTCAAAAATCGATACTACATGCCTGTTGTTTTCACACGGTTCGGCACGAAGTCTATAGATAGTTCATCGAGTCGATTCGAGCAAATGTCGACTCCCGATGTCCCCATCACTACGACTGAACTGACAGCTAGACACTTGCCGACACCGGAGACGAAATCAGATGATTTTCGGAGCGGGTCGATAGTTGCTCGCTATTTTTATAATTTAAAGGTTTAAATAGCCATTTAATACGATTATTTTGGAGTTTAATAGTGCAACCGTCGTAACAAATATTTTCGCCGACGTGGTTGTCGTACGGCGTTATAAGACAAAAGTGTTTTGTTGGTTATACATAAAGAACCCTGAAAAGGTAATTTATTTTATTTTAATTATTGTCCTATTGAGCTAAATAACCGATTAATTCTTCCATTTGGTCTAATAACTTTCTGGTTAAATTGGGGGTTTTGTGAGAAATTTATAATTTACAAAAGTGGGTAGAATGTGTATTTTATTCACATGTGTATTTTACTAAAATTTTATCTAATTTCGGTCTTAAAATGATTTCTCACCATTGGTGTACATAAATAAGCGTAAAATATATAAATTCAAATTGAAATATTTCATACAAAATCGTTTTTTACAAAATTAAGTAGATTTTTTTCATTGTCGGGTAACCTACCATTTGGAATTATGACTTTCTTTTTATAATTACAACCAAATAAGATTCAGCTCTAAATTTAGGAATAAACATACTCCATTAAAACAAAATTATACATATATTGAAAAGGATTTTGAACAGGAATAAAACCTAGAAATTTCCAGAGCCCCGCCCTATAGTAAACCATTGTTTCATAAGCAGTCTTTTGAAAGTTATTTTGTTATTCCTACTTCAGGGTTAAAAAGAACACCTCAAGTTTCCCTCAGCACTCCCTCCGCTGAACACTGGGAGTTCTACCAGCTTCCCGAGGTGTCAGGAGTGCATACCACATTTCTTTTATTTAAACAAGAGGACACTGCTTATACTACCGTTTTAATCTGCGATAGACATTTTTGCTTAAACTGAGGTAACCACACAGCCGAAGCCAGCATTATCGGTCAGCCAGTGCCTGCGCTTTCTACATTTTTTATTTTATTAACCTTTGATTTTATTTTTTTTTCAATTTAAAACTTTAAAGGGATCTAAATATTGGCCATTCGATCTCCTGCGCCCCTAATTTTCTTTTCTCGTTTTAACCGCAATTACTTCTTTACTTAACATTAAATAGGTAACTTCCAATATAAATTCATTTTTTTTTAATTCGAGTTTTTTTAACTTTGTGTAACTTTCAGCTTCTTCTTCTTCAAATAAATATTGTAAAAGTTTTTTTTTGTTATTTTATTTTAATTTTGCTTATTTCCCTTCAAATTTCATAGAGGACAGGAATTAGATAGCAAACCCAGGTAATAAACATTTCATGGCGCCCGAACAGGGACAGGAGATCGAGGTAAATTAACTTGTATTTCAAATTTAATTAAATTACCCTTTTTTTCTGGTCATTTTCGCTCAGAATTAGTTGCCCAATATTGATCCCTTGCATTATTTTGCAATAAAGTTTGTTTTACTAACCTACATTACATTCTGATAAAATCAGAGTTATATATAGTATTATTTTCTTTTTTTACCAAGCAATTTGTAACGTCTGGTCAATATTTTTTTAACCCTATTGTTTACTTGCCCTGCTTTCTATTTATAACTTGCTAAAAATGGGAGAAAGGCCTATTTGCTTTAATTTGCTACACAAAGATGAATTAGAGTATGAAGTAAGGATCCGTGGCACTCATCCTAAAGATAACGTTATAGGTCTGAGAGCTCAGGTTCGCGCGCTTAATAAAGAACTCCCATCGGATGAGATTTTCACTTGTGATGTGGATATTGGGGAGGAATTGGACATAATAAAAGCCAAAATGGTTGAATTAGAGGATTTAATTAAAGGAACTTCTACTAAGTCGGGTTCTCTTAAAATATTAAATAGAATTCAAACCTTAGGTCACCATTTGTTTCACCGTCTAGGTAGATTGGATGCTGGAGATGAGGAGGAATACACCTCGGAAATTGATAATATTCAGGGACGATTAGACCGCATTTTGTGTAAAATTGATGGAATTATGGACAATTTTAAAAGTAGTTCATCGCAGCATCACTCTTCCAACCCTGCAACCAATCCGCCGATGCTTTCCAGCAAGACTGATAATTCTTCTAATTCTCACTCTCAAATTTATAAGCTAAATCTTCATTTTAACGGGAAAACTTGTGTAAAGGCATTCTTGCAACGCTTAGAAGAACTTTGCTTATCTCGCGGTATCAATGATTTTAAACTTTTCAATTCTGCTGCCGAGTTATTCACTGAGGAGGCACTATACTGGTATCGTGGAGTGCGTGATGAGGTGAATACCTGGTCCGAATTGAAATCTGCACTTCTCGAGGAGTATTTACCTGCTAATTATGATCACAGACTTTTGATAGAAATTAGAGCCCGCACACAAGGATCCGATGAAAATATAGTCAATTATCTTAGTGTTATGCAAAATTATTTCAGTCGTTTGTCCAAGCCCTTATCTGATGAAGAGAAACTTAACATAGTGTTGTTTAATATTAGGCCTTTCTACACTTCTCAATTAGGTTTAAATCCAGTTGACTCGTGGACTGATTTGAAACGTAAATGTCGACTTCTTGAGGACGCGAAGGAGCGTTCAAAGTTATTCTCCGAGCCCCCTAAATTTTCGTCTTCTTGTCTTGCTCCCGACCTTATTTACAAGGGCAACCGGTCCGCTGCTATTCCTAAAGTGGCCGCGGCGGTGGCACAGGTTGATGGCAGCAATTTCTGCGTCCGTTGTCGCATGGACGGTCACACGTTGAAGTCCTGCAAGGCGCCTGCCATCATAATATGCTACCGTTGTGGGAAGAGGGACGTCACTGCCAAAACTTGTCCTAAATGTTCCCCGTCGAAGTCTGGCAAGTCGCCGGCGCCGTCGTCATCTCCAAAAAACGAGTAAGCGTGAATCGACAACAAACTTCCGCAACTTCTAGTAACTTTTGTGCTGCAGAATGGCGTTCTTGGTTAAATTATTTGAAGAATTTCTTTTTATCAACCCGTTCCCAGCGCGTGTTGTCGGTTCATGTTCATAACTCTGATATCAAACCTATCTCGATGACAAGCGACGTTGACAACTGTTTTGACAGACGACCGTATCTAAAGGCTAGTATATACGGAATGGTATGTTCTGGTTTGTTGGACTCGGGCAGCGAAATTTGTATAATTAAGGCCAGCGCTGTTTCATACTATCAAAAATTTGCTACGGTACACGAGTCGACTGATCTACATTTTATTAAAACTGCTAATGATTCTACCGCACCTGTCACTGGTTATATCTTTTTGCCGGTTACAGTAAAGGATAGAACAGCGATTATTAAGTTTTATATTATTCCCAAGATAAATACTGACTTACTTTTCGGAATAGATTTTTGGAAAGCTTTCAATATAGCTCCCGACGTTTTATCTCTGTTGGATGATAATCAATTTTCATCTACCCGCGAAGTCCATACCATAGCCGCCAAAGATAAAGCGTTACGAGACTTTGATTCGCTTTCCGAGTCAGAATGTAAATTGGCTCGTAAAGTGATTCAAGAATTTGAAGAGATTTCGGCAGAGAAGAGAGGATTAGGGCGTACCCATTTGGTGAGTCACCGTATTGACACCGGTGATCACCCTCCAATCAAGCAACGTTACTACATGATGTCCCCAGAGAAGCTCGCCGAAATGAACCGGCAGCTTGATCAAATGTTGAAAGACGATGTGGTGGAACCCAGTAACAGCGCTTGGAATAATCCCGTCACCCTAGCCCGTAAGGCAGATGGCACACTTCGCTTCTGTCTGGACAGCCGAAAACTCAACGCTATCTCTAAACAGGACGCGTATCCGCTTCCTTATATTAACCATATTTTGGATCAACTCAGGGATGCTAAATACCTATCATCTGTTGACCTAAAATCTGCGTACTTTCAGGTACCTTTGGATTCAATGGAATCTCGTGAAAAAACTGCATTTACCATACCTTCACGAGGTTTGTTCCATTTTAAGGTCATGTGTTTCGGTCTAACCTCCGCCCCAGCGACCCAACAGCGTCTTATGGACAGGTTGTTCGGTCCGGAATTTGATAATAAAGTTTTTATTTATTTGGATGATCTTATCATAATTCATTCAACCTTTGCCGGCCATTTAGAATTATTACGTAAAGTCAGGGAGAAATTACAAGCGGCAAATCTCACTGTTAATATGGGCAAATGCCAATTTTTTAGAAAACAATTAAAGTTTTTAGGTCACGTGGTCGATGAATTCGGTTTACGTACCGACCCGGATAAAGTAAGGGCTATTGTCGATTTTCCCACTCCTACTTGCCGAAAAGATGTTAAACGTTTCCTAGGCACTGCTTCATACTACAGGCGATTTATTAAGAATTTCAGTCATCGCGCCGGTCCCCTAAACGCGCTCACGTCCACTCGTAAAGGAGCTCCACCCTTCCGTTGGACTCCTGAGGCAGATCAATCTTTCAATGATTTAAAGTTAGCTCTGACCACAACACCTGTTCTAACATGTCCAGATTTTTCGCGCGAATTCTCTGTGCACTGTGATGCCTCTGATTTCGGAATAGGTGGGACATTAGTTCAAAATATAGACGGACAAGAACATCCAATCGCTTATTGTAGTCGCTCGCTTTCTCCAGCAGAGAGAAATTATTCTGCGACAGAGCGTGAAGCTCTGGCAGTAGTTCATGTAGTGGAGCTGTTTCGTCCTTATCTGGAGGGCAGTAAACCTTTCCGAATAATCACTGATCATTCTAGTTTAAAATGGTTTTTAAATCTTGAAAATCCTACCGGTCGCTTAGCGCGTTGGGGTTGTAGATTATCTCCTTATAACTTCATAATAGAACATAGAAAAGGGTCACAAAATGTAGTACCTGATGCATTATCGCGGTCTGTACCCGTGTCTGTAAATGCCATAGATTTAACCGCAATTAAGGACGCTTGGTATCTGAATATTGTAAAACGTTGCACCGGGAGACCTCGGGCTTGTCCGAATTTTCAACTAGTTGATGGTAGGCTTTACCGTTTTACAAAAACTTCTAACCAACTCAGTAAGGATTTCCAGTGGAAAGAAGTGATACCTCTTGAGCTGAGGGAAAGTATAATTGTTGAAAATCATTCTAAACCTACTGCCGCTCACCTTGGTGTGGCTAAGACTTATAAACGCCTGAAGCTGAGATATTTCTGGCCTGGCATGTATAAAGATACCATGAGTTTCATTAAAAATTGCGACATTTGTAGTGCTTATAAACACAGTTCACAGTGTACACCCGGCTTTATGGGAGAACCAAAAAATTGTACGCGGCCATTCCAGTGCTTAAGTATTGACCTAGTCGGACCACTGCCCATGTCACGGCGTCAAAATAACTATCTGTTAGTTGTCATTTGTTGTTTTACAAAGTACTGTTTTTTGTTTCCACTTCGCAGGGCTACTGGGAAGGTTATAGCGCAAAGATTGGAAGATCATGTGTTTTTAGTGCATGGAATACCTCAAACTATAATTTCTGACAACGGTTCCCAATTTACAGGTCGTGACATTTTGGCTTTATATGAAAAATACAATATCCCTCAGATCCACCTTGGCCCAGTGTATTGTCCACAGGTTAATCCCGTTGAACGCTATAATCGTACCGTAATGACCGCTGTTTCTGCTTTTGTGGAAAACGACCATAGGTCCTGGGATGAAAACATTCAAAAGATCCAATTTGCCATAAACACATCTGTAAACGAAGCCACATCTTATAGTCCGTTCCTTCTAGTCCACGGCAGGGAAGCTGTAGCCAACGGTGATATTTACAAAGATGGTAGTGATCTCAGCGAATTGAGCGTTACTTCACCTGATGCACATGTTCAAAGATTGGGTCATCTATCACAAATTTTCAATAATGTTAAAAATTCTCTTAAGCAAGCGCATCAGAAAAATGTGAAGTACTACAACAAAAGACGTAGGGATGTGTCCTTTAATGTGGGAGATTTTGTTTGGAAACGTACCTACAAGCAGAGCGTTGCGAGTAAGTACTTTGCCGCAAAGCTTGCTCCAAAATATGAAAAATGTAAGATTATCTGTAAGCTTTCACCGTTAGTGTATGAGTTAGAAGATGAACAGGGTAAATACATAGGGAAATGGCACATAAAAGATTTCAAATGCTTAGACTAGCCTTCATCGGCCGCGGGATGATCGGCTTTAGAATTGTCTCCCCGTCTGACGTCCGGACGTGTCGTAAGAGGCGACTGTGGATTATTTTAGGCGTTTTCCATCTTAAGCTAACCACCACTTTTATTAATCTACCATTTCATTCAGTATATCTTGAGTGACTTGATAACCATAAGTTTGTACTTATTTTCTCTCATTTATTTTGACCTGTTTAACAAGAAAACTTAATCTCTTTTAAGCTTTGTTGTCTAAGGGATCCCATGACAATTAGCATTGATATTATGTCTATTTACACCCTACCGGTGTTGGTAGATTTATCATATTATAAACTTTTATTCCCCATTTATAATATACTCATACAAGCGAGTCTATTTGTTTTAGGAGAATAATGGAATATTTTTCTACTAAATTTATAGGTCTTGTTGTGGACTGTAGAGGTTTTTTTATTGTTCTTAGTAACGAGTCGTTGAATTAAAAAATGTTTCTGCAGATCTTCTTTATTTCTCACTATACACAATTCACTGCGAGTACAAGTTGTTACACGTATTTACTACTATTACAATTCACTTATTCACTACAATTTATTCTACATATTTACAGATATTTATCCTAACTTACAACTATTCTTAACGCTACTAGTAGGCGAAAGTGGGCAGCCAATCACAGGCCGCGTCGCTCCCCCCGTACACGCATTGAGTGATACCGCTGCGTGACTCATCCGGTCGTATCAATCGGTGAGCGGTATCAATCTTTGCTGCGTGTACTAGGCGCGTTCATTGAATGCGACGCCCTGATTGGCTGCTGGCGGCCGCTCCTATTTTGAAGCTGCTGTCCGCAACATCCTCCCCCCGGCGAAGACTCGGCGGAGCCTCTTCTCTGGGCAGGACGGCGAGCTTCGACGTAGGCCGCATGAATGTTCCGCCTCTTGTTTTTATCTCGGCGTTTCGTATTTCTCCATCGGGGCCGGGGAACACTCGTTCGACGATTCCTCTCGGCCAGGTGTTTCGAGGTAGCGAAGCGTCCACCACTATGACGAGATCTCCTTCCTTTAGTGGTGGTTTTTCTTCTCCTTTCGATCTTCCTCGTGCTACCAATGTTGGGAGGTACTCTCTCACCCATCTTCGCCAGAATTCATTGGCGAGAGCTTGGCTAGCACGCCACATACGGCGATCACTGGGGTTGCACGGTCCCGGGGTCGGAAGGCCAGTTGATGTGCCAATCAAAAAGTGATTCGGGGTGAGCGCCTCTGGATCGTCGGGCTCAACAGGAACATGGGTAAGCGGACGTGCGTTGATGCTGTGCTCCGCTTCTGTCAGCACCGTATGCAGTACTTCTTCCTTTGGTTTCTTGTCGTGTAGTACTGCTCCTAACGCCACTTTTACGGAGCGTACCAATCGCTCCCATGCTCCCCCCTGGTTCGGTGCTCCGGGTGCGATGTAGCGCCATGTGACTCGATGCTTGAGTCCATATTCCTCCAGGGCAGGCTGCCACTCGGCGTAGGCGGCACGTAGTTCGACGTCTGCTCCTTTGAAATTCGTCGCGTTGTCGCTGTAGATTGTTGAAGGCCATCCGCGCCTCGCTGCCATTCTTCTCAGCGCCATAATTGCTGAGTCCGTTGTTAGGCTTCCCACAAGCTCGATGTGGACGGCTCGCGTCGTGAGGCACGTGAAGAGAGCGCCCCATCTTTTTTCGTTTCTTCGGCCAATTGTTACTGTCATGGGGCCAAAGTAGTCGACCCCGCAGTTGGTGAAGGGTCGGTGGTACGGGTCTAGTCGTGCTGCAGGTAGGTCTCCGAACGTCAGTGTGCTGGGCTTCGCTTTTCTTATTTTGCACAGGGCGCATGTACGTTCGACAGTACGTACGGTGGGCCGAAGTCGCAGCATCCAGTAGCGCTGTCTTAAATCGTTGACTACGCGCTCTCGTCCCGCGTGGCCGGCGTTAACGTGTTCTTGTAGCACGATTAATTTGGCTAACGGATGTCTTCCGTCCAAAATCACGGGCCGCTTTGTGTGTTGCGGTGATTGGGCGGCGTTTATTCGGCCGCGTACTCGTAGCAGGCCGTCTTCGTCAATTTCAGGGTCCAGCTTTGCGAGTCGGCTTGTGCGGGCGATTGGTTTGCCAGCGCGCAGGCGTGTTAACTCGTCCAGGAAGCTGTCTTCTTGAGCTTGAGCAAGCCATAGTGTCTCGGCGCGGTTGATGTGTGAAGCGTTCAGCTTTCTATCTCGTCGCCGGTACTTATCAATGAAAAGTATCATCATTGCGGTCGCTCGTAGTAGACGATACAGGCTTGAAAACCTCTCTATTTTTGGTAGAGGTCGTCGTTCGGCATCTGATTGCACCAAGTTGATCATTTCTTGTTCTTCATCTTCGTGGATCGTGATTTCTTCGGGCCATGATTCTTCTTTTTGTCGCAGGAATGAGGGCCCGGTGAACCACCAGTCTTCCGCGTTCACAGGCACGTAACCTGTTCGGGTGGCTGTGTCGGCTACGTTATCGTGCGTAGGCGTCCATCTCCATTGTCGTGTCTCGGTGCGTTCTGCTATCTCTCCGAGACGATGCGCGACGAATGGCGTGTATTTCTGAGCGTCTTTCCTTATCCAGTGGAGGACAGTTTGAGAGTCCGTCCAATAGATGGTCTTGTCAGCGGTCCAGCGGTGTCCTTGCTTGATTGCTTCGGCTAGTCGAGTGCCTATCAGTGCGGCTTGCAACTCGAGGCGAGGGATGCTCTGGCTCTTCATCGGGGCCACCTTCGCTTTGGCGGCGGCGAGGACGACGTTGATTGTTCCGTCGCTGTTTTCGTGACGCCAATACGCGGCTGAGGCGTATGCGTCCTGGCTGGCATCACAGAACACGTGGAGTTGCTTGCTGACGACGCTTCGGGCTTCATTGTAGCATCGTGGCAGGCGGAGCGTGGCAACTTGCTCTAGATTTTCCAGCCAGTCCATTATTCCGTCGGCGTGTTCTGTCGGAAGCTGCTCATCCCATCCAATTTGCAATCGCCATAATCTTTGTAGGTAGATTTTGGCACTTATTGTAAAGCAGCTAAGGAGTCCCAGTGGGTCGTAAATTGACATGACCGCACTGAGAGCTTCTCTCTTGGTCGGTGCGCGACGTCGTGCTCGTACATCTTCAGGGACTCGAGGCATCGTGGTGTTGAAACCGAGCTTGTCTGCATTCGGGTCCCACACAAGTCCAAGTGTCTTGTTTTCATGTCCCAGCTGTGTCGTCGTTCGTGCTCGCAGCTCGGAGGGCACATCGTTCAAGGCTCCTTCCTTATTTGAATTCCAGCTGCGTAGCTTGAAGCCAGCTTTCCCGTGGACTTCAATTACTTCTTTGATCGTCGCGATGGCCTCTTCTTCTGTCTCGTAGCTGTTAACGAAGTCGTCCATATAGTGGCTTTCAGTTATGGCTTTGAGAGCCGCAGGATGACTTTGCGCGTGGACACGTGCGTTATGATCTCGCACGCTGTGTGCCAAAAATGGTGAGCACGTTGCGCCGAAGATCATTGACGTCATCTTCATTTCTCGTGGCGGGAGCGTTCGATCGGAGCCGTGCCACAAGAACATCTGCGCTGCTTGGTCTTGTCTTCTAATTTTCACGCGCAGGAACATCTCCTCTATGTCTGCTGAGATGGCCACAGGCATTTCTCGAAACTTGAACAGTATGCCCAGTAGTGATTGTAGCAAGTCTGGGCCCTCTAACAGCTTGTCGTTCAGGCTCGTTCCGTATGCCTTTGCTGCTGCGTCGAAGACAAGTCGTACTTTTCCGGGTTTGTTCGGGTTGTTCACGGCGAAATGTGGGAGGTACCATTTGTGTTGGCACTCCTTCTCAGACCCGTCGCACTCCACAGCGTACCCCTTTCTTATCAAATTTTCAATCTGGGCACTGTATTCTCTTGCGAAGTCTGGGTCTCTGTCCATCTTGCTCTCGATGTTTCGCAGCCTTCTGAGCGCGTTGTTGTAACTGGGCGGCATGGTAGGCTCGTCTTCTTTCCATATCAGCCCAACTTCGTAGCGGCCGTTCTTGCACGTTACGGTCTTGGCGAAGATGTCGAGTGCTCGTTGGTTCGATGGCGACACTTTGGTTGTGAGTGTCACGCCTATTGCATCGACTTTAAAGTGCTCTTCGACTTGTTTGTGCAATCGATCTTCATCTTGCACGTGCAGGTGGAGAACGGAGGCTTCATCCTTGTAGATGACACTCGGGGCGGTGCCATGAATCACCCATCCCAGCTGAGTCTTCGAAGCGACAGGTTCATGTTTTCTGCCGGTTCTCAGCTCGCGGGTGACGATCATCTCCCAGTTGTCGGCGCCAATGAGCAGCAGGGGTTTAGCTACGTCATAGCTCAACTCGTTCGCAGGGAGGTCTCGAAGATGCTTGCATTCCAACAAGCGTGCAGGGACTGTTTGGCTCGAGAGGTTAAGTCCCTCGATGGTGCGTGCTCCAATTTCCCAATCGCGACCATCGGCTTTCACGTGGATCTTGACACGGCGGCTGTCGTTCTCACGTCGTGTCGTGTTGACTCCGTGAATGCGGAGCGGTGAGGCAGGCCCGCGCGCGTCAATGTTTCGCGCGAGCTCTGCGTCGATCAATGTTGTGGTCGATCCTTCATCCAGCAAGGCGTAGGTCTTGATGTCACCTCTTGGGCCACTCACTGTCACAGGGCACACTTTCAGCAGTACCGTCCGCTGATTGGTTCTCGTTCTCACTGAGAGCACAGATTCACTGTTTTCGGGCGTAACGGTACGCGACGCGGGCGCGGGTATGCGCGCGGGCGCAGGCGCGGGTGGGGGCGCGCGCGCGGGCGCGAACACGGATGCAGTGCTAGCAGGCGCTGCCGCGTGCAGTAGCGAGTGGTGGGGGCGTCTGCAGTTGTCGATTCCGCACGGCTTGGCTCGGCAATTGAGGCGTCGATGCATCTTGTTTATGCATTTGAAGCATATCCTCTTCTCCTTGATCCACTGCCATCGTTGCTCCGTAGTCAGTGTGCGGAATTTCTCACACTGTGGGACTGTGTGTGGTCCCCCGCAGTGAAGACACTGATCCTCTTCGACATCGGCGGTTGCTGAGTATGTCGCGGCTCTGCGACTCGGTTCATGTCGCCGCGCTGCGGGTGCGTTGCCAGTCGTCTTCATACTTCGCGATGGCGTCGCGGCACTCGGCGCGTAGGCGTGTTTTAGAGCCCGATCTGCTTCTTTCATCAGGAACTTTGACATCGTCACTATCTGCGGGTCGTCGCGCTGGCTGTGTTCCTCGGCGTAGTCACACCAACGTGAGCGTAGGTGTGGGCTCAGTTTCTCGACGACTTCTCGTGTCAGCATGGGATTGTAGAGATATCCACGCTGATCGAGATCACTTAGCACATGAACTGTGTTCTGGAGTTTCACTGCCAAGTTGTTTAGTTCGGCCGCGCTAGTTCCCGGGCGCGGAAGTCGCTTGATTTCATCCAGGGCTTGGTCGACTATCACTTCAGGGCGACCGAAGCACTGTTCCAACGTCTTCATGATGGGTTCCGGATCTTGGCTCGTATGCAGCATCGCTCGTACCACGTCGCGTGCTTCTCCTCTCAGGCTGTTGCGCAGTCTCGCCATGTTCTCGATGTTGCTGAACTTGTAGATGGCGGCAGAGTCTTTCATGGCTGCTTTGAAGGGCAACCATTCACCGGGCGCTCCGGAGAACACAGGTAACTCTGTGACTTGTCTCGGCGGCGCACGAACTCTTGCCATTTGCGAGATAGCTTCGGCGAGTTGCTCTATTCCTCTTTTCGTGCTGAGGCTTCTGTTATGGCCAGGCGTCGGCGAACGCGGGCGTTCATACTGTTGCTGTCTCGGAGTTTCATCCCATCTTGTTTGCCTCTGTCTTGCTCGGCGCTCCTCCGGTTGCTCGTGCTGCGTTACGTGCTCCCCCCGTAGTGGATGAGCATGGTCGGCGTGCGTTCGTGCCGGCGTGTCCATCCGCGATGCGATCGGCGGGCGGGGCGCAAGCTCGGGCTCGGCGGCGGCGGCTGCAGTGGCGTATTCTCGCTGCGGTAGTGAACTCGTGCAGGTAACTTGTTCAGTGGCGGTTGGCTCGTTTTGGCTGAGCCACCGGTCGACTCGCTCGTGGATGCTGGCCGCTTCGCTCTCTTCCGCTTGAATGTTCTCGATATCAAGCGCCAACTTCTTCTGTATGAGGTCGGCTTCCAGTCGCAGTTCCCGGCGTCTCAGCTCGGCGAGCTTCTCTTCTGCGGCGAGTTCAGCTTGCTTGATACGGACGGCTGCACTAGCGGAGGACATGTGAGAGCGTCCTGAGCGGACGGACCCGGCGTGGGACCGTTGAATCCGTCGTGAAGTGTGGGCGAAGCTTGTGGTCTGCTCTTCTGATGTGGGTTCCAAGGCTGTCATCGTGGGCTGGATGGCGGTGGATTGCCTCTCTGGGATGCGACGCCCGGCCCGAGTGCTTCGTTCGGTAGCGCTCGGCGATCTGGGTGGATCCTCGAAGACACGTCCCCGTTGTTCCTCTTCCCCGGACTGGCTCCTTGTGACTACCATTTTCTTTGCTGCTTCAAATGTCCAGAGATGTTGTTCTGGATGATCCGGCTCGAAGGACCAAAGATGTTGTGGACTGTAGAGGTTTTTTTATTGTTCTTAGTAACGAGTCGTTGAATTAAAAAATGTTTCTGCAGATCTTCTTTATTTCTCACTATACACAATTCACTGCGAGTACAAGTTGTTACACGTATTTACTACTATTACAATTCACTTATTCACTACAATTTATTCTACATATTTACAGATATTTATCCTAACTTACAACTATTCTTAACGCTACTAGTAGGCGAAAGTGGGCAGCCAATCACAGGCCGCGTCGCTCCCCCCGTACACGCATTGAGTGATACCGCTGCGTGACTCATCCGGTCGTATCAATCGGTGAGCGGTATCAATCTTTGCTGCGTGTACTAGGCGCGTTCATTGAATGCGACGCCCTGATTGGCTGCTGGCGGCCGCTCCTATTTTGAAGCTGCTGTCCGCAACAGGTCTATTACTCTCTTGTTATCCAGGGTTGGGAGGCGTTTCTAGGACAGACTTCTAGTCATTTTTCAGGTTTTAATAATGAACTGTAAGTAGTGGTTAGCTTGTCACACCTTTAAATTTTTAATTATTTAACTATAAGCCACCTCTAGTCAAAGGTTTTAATTAGTTTAATTTTTGTTTATTCCTTTTTAACTATTTTTATTTTTACTGAGGATTAATTCCTGTTTTCAGGAATTAATTGTTAATTTTAAACTTACCTAAATATGGGTTTCACTTTATTTATTTTTTTAAGCACATTTTATTTTTACTTTGGATTCATTCCTGTTTTCAGGAATCCATCATTATCTTAAAACTTATTCTTTTGTAGTTTCACCGGACTGGAAATTATGTGAGAAATCATTGGTCACAGAATTTCCAAGTCAATACTTATTACCATGAGTTTTTGCGTACGCAACTTCTTTTGGTCTTTTCTAGTTAGAACTTCAATGGCGATTTTTTTTTGTTTTAATTTATGCAAATTACATATTTTTTTGTATTTTTGCCTTTTATATTTAAGCATTCTAGAATCCATGCTTATTTATTTATGTATCAGTCTTGATCGATTTCTTTTCGAACAAATCGATTGCAACGTCTGACCGATTTCCGCCAGCTGTGGTTTTTTCTACCTGAACAGAGTAATATACTTAGTAGTGTAACGGTGTATTTTCCTCTACAAATAGGTTTTTTCTCAATTCCCCAGAATCCGTTTCATTCCTTAAAATAAAAAAAGTTTTTTTTTTTTCATCTGTCAACGTCAAGTAGTGCGGTGAAAATTTTCATCGTTGTCGATATCGATCTCTCTCGATTTATTTTTATGAGTTCATTTAAACTAATGTTAATCTTTAGGGTGTAGAATAGGCCGAGGACGTCCCGCGAATTCCCTACGTGAATTCTTATCCGGGGAAGGGGGTGTTGTAATGCCATTTTTGCTATGCCATAAATATTAAGTCGATTAACTGCCTAATTGCTCGATTGTTGAGTAGGGGGGTCGATTCCGCTAATGAACTTTTAAAGGCCACGCAACTGATATTCAATCGCGACTTAATTGTGTTGCATTTTTTTAGATACACTCAATAGTGGTATTCTGCTTAAACAGTTTTGAATCTCTATTCATTTGCGACTGGAGCGTATTTTAATGATATTAGTAGGGAAATGTAAATAAAATGAGTAACGGAATATCAGAAGCGTCAAAGTCAAGTCATTACGATCCAATTGCGATTCAATTGTGCACTAGGTACCTATTTAAAATAAGAGAATTGACTCCTCCGTGAGATGTATCGATTGCGATCGTGGAAGCAACATCCAGTATTTTTGAAATGTACGCGGGTGGTAAACGATAATCGAATCATTCCTTACTTTCCGTATTTTTTTAATCACTCATTGAATCCGTGCGAGTTGGTTTAATTGTCGCCGGCGTATCTCAAAAATCGATACTACATGCCTGTTGTTTTCACACGGTTCGGCACGAAGTCTATAGATAGTTCATCGAGTCGATTCGAGCAAATGTCGACTCCCGATGTCCCCATCACTACGACTGAACTGACAGCTAGACACTTGCCGACACCGGAGACGAAATCAGATGATTTTCGGAGCGGGTCGATAGTTGCTCGCTATTTTTATAATTTAAAGGTTTAAATAGCCATTTAATACGATTATTTTGGAGTTTAATAGTGCAACCGTCGTAACAAATATTTTCGCCGACGTGGTTGTCGTACGGCGTTATAAGACAAAAGTGTTTTGTTGGTTATACATAAAGAACCCTGAAAAGGTAATTTATTTTATTTTAATTATTGTCCTATTGAGCTAAATAACCGATTAATTCTTCCATTTGGTCTAATAACTTTCTGGTTAAATTGGGGGTTTTGTGAGAAATTTATAATTTACAAAAGTGGGTAGAATGTGTATTTTATTCACATGTGTATTTTACTAAAATTTTATCTAATTTCGGTCTTAAAATGATTTCTCACCATTGGTGTACATAAATAAGCGTAAAATATATAAATTCAAATTGAAATATTTCATACAAAATCGTTTTTTACAAAATTAAGTAGATTTTTTTCATTGTCGGGTAACCTACCATTTGGAATTATGACTTTCTTTTTATAATTACAACCAAATAAGATTCAGCTCTAAATTTAGGAATAAACATACTCCATTAAAACAAAATTATACATATATTGAAAAGGATTTTGAACAGGAATAAAACCTAGAAATTTCCAGAGCCCCGCCCTATAGTAAACCATTGTTTCATAAGCAGTCTTTTGAAAGTTATTTTGTTATTCCTACTTCAGGGTTAAAAAGAACACCTCAAGTTTCCCTCAGCACTCCCTCCGCTGAACACTGGGAGTTCTACCAGCTTCCCGAGGTGTCAGGAGTGCATACCACATTTCTTTTATTTAAACAAGAGGACACTGCTTATACTACCGTTTTAATCTGCGATAGACATTTTTGCTTAAACTGAGGTAACCACACAGCCGAAGCCAGCATTATCGGTCAGCCAGTGCCTGCGCTTTCTACATTTTTTATTTTATTAACCTTTGATTTTATTTTTTTTTCAATTTAAAACTTTAAAGGGATCTAAATATTGGCCATTCGATCTCCTGCGCCCCTAATTTTCTTTTCTCGTTTTAACCGCAATTACTTCTTTACTTAACATTAAATAGGTAACTTCCAATATAAATTCATTTTTTTTTAATTCGAGTTTTTTTAACTTTGTGTAACTTTCAGCTTCTTCTTCTTCAAATAAATATTGTAAAAGTTTTTTTTTGTTATTTTATTTTAATTTTGCTTATTTCCCTTCAAATTTCATAGAGGACAGGAATTAGATAGCAAACCCAGGTAATAAACATTTCAGTACCCATCCTAGTTGTGTGTAAGACGCTACAGGCTGATTTTTCTGTCCGATGCGCAGTTGTCTTGAAACGATAAGTTCCCACGCGTCTTGTCCCAGTAATATTTTCGGCGACGCGCGTTCGTACACTATTGCGTGCAAAATGTCTGCCAGGTGATTACACGCAGATAAGTCCTCTTTTCTTACTGATTCGGGCGCGAAATCTAAATGTTCGATGGTGCGCGCTGACTCCAACGTGTATTCTTCCTTGCCATATTTTCCTCGTATCTTCGGGCAGACAATTTTGCTATTTTCCTGACGTGTTTCGCTGCTTATTCCTTGTAGCCACATCGTCTTCGTAGGGCCGTCCAGACCGATGACGTCCGCGACCGATGCGTCTATGAGGGTCACCGTGCTGCCTTCGTCCAAAAGAGCGTATGTCTCGATACTTGATAGTGGGCCCGTTAATACAACAGGAACAATCTTCAAGTAGGCCCGTCGACTATTATCGAGACCCGCTGCGACCGTTGTTGACGTGACGGCTTCGTGCCTCTCTTGTTGTTGTGGTGGCGCGGTGGTATGTGACTCTCGTTGATCCATATGCAGCAACTTGTTGTGTGGCATTCTGCACCCATGTTGACCACACGGTGGGGCTCGGCAGGACATTCTCTTGTGGCGACTCTTCAAACACCGGAAACAAATACCATTCTTCTTAGCGGTTTCCCATTGTTCTTGAATGCTTGACCCGATAAATTGTTCACAGTCGGGAAGCTTATGTTGCCTCTTGCACATTGGACACTGATATTGATAATCCGCTCCTTCTTTCTTCAGTGTGAAGGTACGCTCCCTGCTCTTGAACCCTCTTCGCTCTTGAAAGCTTCTGTCTTCTTTGATCACTTCCGGCAAGGCATATGAGCTGCACTTGTCGGCCTCTTCATTTAAAAATGTGGATATTTTCTTAATGTCCGGAATTTCTTCTTTCTTTCCGGCCGCGTAATCGTACCACTTGTTCTTCAAAATCGGCGTTAATTTATCCACGACGATCCGTGCCATTTCGGGATTGTAGAGATAGTGCGGCTTCTTCAATGCTTCAATAGTTCCGACGGCGTTGGCCACACTTCCCGCAAAAATACACAAGTCCCTTGGATTATCGCTTAACTTGTGTAATGCCTTCATTTTTTCCATCTCGACGTGTATGAGTGCTTCTGGTCTTCCAAATCTTCGTTCCAGAGCCTCCATGATGACTTTTGGGTCGGGCTGGCTGAGTAGTAGATACCCGACGGCTTCTCTTGCAATTCCCCGTAGACTCTTCCTTATACGGGCGATGTTTTCTACAGACGTGAAGTAGCGAAACGAACTGTCGTATGCCGCTCGGAACCCCAACCATTCTTGACAATTTTCATTGAAGTAAGGCAGCTCTTGCATGTACTTCGGCGCCTCCCGAGTGCTCCTTGTGGCGTTCATCAACGCAGCGGCCAGATCCGCGACGCCCACGACCGGGTTGTGAGGTTGACAGGTCGTTCCACCAGTTCCATGTTCATCCTGGCCCCGTCTGGTTCCCTCCCGCAAGTCGTCCGTATTCAACGGGTGACGCGATCCTTTGGCGGCTTCCATTTTCCCATCTTCTTTCTTCTTTTCCTCGGGCAGCGGCTGTTGTGTGGGTTCGTTCTCCCTTAGCGGCGTGCGGTCGATCCAACCTTGTATCCGCACGGACTCTAAATCATCTTCTTGTTCGTCGCTCGATCCATTTTCTTCTTCTTCTTCGATCTGTAGCCGTTGAAGACGTAGCTCCTGAATTTCCTCTTCCGCCTGGGCTTTTTTCAGCCTTAACTCGGCCAGCCTCTCCTTGGCCTCCAACTCCGCGAGGAGTCTCTTGCGGGAGGCCGTAGATCGAACAGACCGAGTGCCACCAGGCCGCAGCGTTCTCGACGTTACGGATCCCTCCCTCCGAGCGCTTGATCCATGATGTTCCGAATCCGTCGTAGTCTCCTTTGATCCGGACGATCCAGCGAGCGGAGAGGGACGAGCGGCGTTCTTCAAAAATTCGTCCAAAACAGGCGGTGGGCGCGTAACATCTTCCTCCATGTGAGCTCGGGCACGTGGGACTCTCTCCGTGGGCTCAGATGTCCCTGCGACTGCCCTTTCCTCCCCTTCTCCAACTTGACTGCGTGTGACGACCATTCTTCTTCAGTTCCTTCGATAATCCCGCGCTGACAATCCGGCGACGCAAGGACCAATATTCAGGACCCTTCGATCCGTCCTGAAACGCGTCGAGGGGGTTCAGCAGCTCCAGTGGACTGTAGTAGGGTGAAGGTGACGGGATCGCGAAGAAAACACGTAGTAATTGAAGCCAAACGATGAGGAGAGGGAGGCCAGCCACCAGAGATTCTCTTCGTGTTGTTCTGAGAGAGCCGCGTGTCGAACTAAAACATGGCCGCTGATTGGCCGGCAATATATGTAAAATCTATGGCGCCAGAGCCCCCCCCCCCCCTCCTCTACTCTTTATTTCCATTTTTCCTTAGTCTATTTACATGTTTTATTGTTCCTTTGTACATAATTCGCTTATCATTGAGTTAGATTACCCATCTGCACCCGTTCGTTCGAGGTAGGTCGCCCCGTGTTCAATATATGACCGTTTTTCCTACTTCGTATGTGGGCTGACCCCGCCCCGCCGGCCCGACCCCGCGGAGCCGTTATAACGGTCTCCTGCCGCCGGTACTAACGGTCGGCCGTTTTGGCGGTTGCTAACCGTTATGCAGATGAGTATCTACTTATGGTACTTATGTCTAATGACTTAATCTAACTTATTCTAATTAAAAGACAGGGAGAATATCGTTTTATTTACAGGTTTTGTGACTTAATCCTAGTTCGTCGTGAACAACTACCATACATAAGAGTTGGCATTAACACTGCTCTATGAACAGCCAGACGTGCATTTTTAGATACAACTCTATTGCTTATAAAGGAATACAATGCCCCATTATTACAATGCCCAAAAGAATTTCCTAATTCTTTTAAAATATATTGATTTTGATTGAGGGTGAGATTTTGTGTTACCGCTCGATAGTCAACTATCGATAGTTAAACAAAACACAATAGTATCGATAGTGTATGCAGAAGCAACAAATCGATAGTACTTATGAATAGTTTATGCAATAGTGAAAAACTAGCATGCAAAACAGCTTTCTATTAATAGATAGTATCAATTAATCGATGGTATAGATAGATATCAATATGCCTAATTCATATTTAAATTCGATAGACAAATTATTGATAGTTTGGCAACACTTGGTAGGATCAATTGTTTCGTGAATAAAATAATATTTATGGGTTTACCTTTCGTTTGCATCTGCCAAGGCCAACAAGATGGCCGGTTGTGAAATCAGCTGTGTACGTTTTTGTGACCGCCCGTTGCTCTGTGTTGTAAATTTGAATCTGTAAAAGCATTTATTTATTACATTATGGCAACACTACAGGATAGTGTAATATAATTTTTTCTTGATAATTAAATTATTATAGGAAAGCGAGGACCTTTATTTATCAAGGTGGTTCACCTTTCAACACTTACCCCCATATTCATAAACATAACCTTAAGGCGGTCCTTTACTCAAACTCATTGGAGGGTCTTATGGAAACCCTCAAACTTTCCTTGAAAATGATATTCTTAATTGGTTGCTTGAGCAAACTCCAATGAGGAAAGACATGGGTTAATTATAACCTGTGGATTGTTTAATAACAGCACAAAAATTTCTAAATACAAAAGAATAGAGTTAAAAAAATAGCCACATTATTTATTTATTTATAAATAGACAAATTAAGTTGTTAACTAAACAAAAAGCGGCAAAAAATTTATTTGTAACCACTTTCGAGGCCGCCTCAAGGTACCTCTCGACCAACCTTATATTTGACTGTACGATACTCACCTCCAATGAAGAATCTCCTGAAGTCAAGGAAGCTAGTGACAACTAATCATACCAATGAGTTGGAGTAAGGTTGAGTCGAGTCTGAGGAAACGTTTGAGAATATGGGGGTTAGTTTGACCAATAAATCAAATAGCAGTTTTAGAAATTAGTCCTAAAGCACACGACAAATGTAGGTTTTACAAGTTTTTCATATAGAAATTCTGCACCCTTTGCAGCCCCTTGAGGGTAATCTTTCTCGACATCACCTGTTGGTTGACTGGTAGATAGAGCTAATGGCTTTAAGTCCACCATTTACATATTTTGTTATGAAATATAAAATAACATTATTGTGATTATAAACGACTAGCTGTTTTCCGCAGCTCCACCTGCGGTATATAGCCTATGTTACTCAGGGTGAATGTAGCTTTCCAATGGTGAAAGAATTTTTGAAATCGGCACAGTAGTTTTTGAGTTTATTCGTTACAAACATACACACAAAAATACAAATCTTTCCTCTTTATAATATACGTAACAGCAACATACTTCATCAAAAGGTTTACAAAAAAACTTCCGCAACAAGCTTCGTCAATAGTGATTACCATTATTATTATTACATAGTATAAAATAAAGTCGCTTTCCTGTCTGTCGGTCCGTATGTACGCTTAAATCTTTAAAAACTACGCATCGGATTTAGATGGGATTTGTTTTAATAGATAGGGTGTTTCAAGAGGAAGGTTTATATGTATAATACATGCATAATATAGTAGAGGAACACTGATAATTTTAGAGGTTTCTAATGTGATGTCGTAAATTGACACATTTTTTGCTCTTACATTGCAAACGCTGACTGTACCATAAGAGATAGATCGCAATAATGTACTACAGTATTGTACATCTTAAAAAGATCTACAGAAAAGTTCATGGTATCATATGTCCAACTATTTAATAGTTACGTCATAACAACTACTTTTTCAAGTCAAAATTTGCAATAGTAACGCCGGTAAGGCCATATTTTTCGTTTCTCGATATCCTTATCCAAATAAATCATTCCATCCATATTCAAGGATGGTTTAATACCTGTAAATTACTCTTTGAATGAATGAAATTGAACATTCCATTCCAAAGATATTACGGTTTTTGTTTTGTGTTACAATCCCTTCGCGTGGCGGTAAACGGTACGAAGTACATACACGCTATCTTCTCGTGGCGCTTAGGTGTCGTCAAATACGATGAGGAAAAAATCAGCGGTTTCAATCTAAACGTACATTCTGCGTTCACAACGAAGATTGACGTTAAGCAGGCAGCCAGTCGTAAAACAGGCCAAAATAATAATAGGGATAGAAACATTCAGGAGTGCTATTTTTGAAGTGTGTTTCACGCAAAATCGACGAGTCGAATAATTTTTGTATGATATCGAATGATTGTCATTCGACATATATGTCACACATTGCAAAAATAGGGCTCCAGAAGGGAAAGCATCATGGAAGCGGTAGTTGAGGACGCATACCTAAGGAGGGTTGATGTTAGGCAGGCCAGTCGTAAAAACATGTCGGGATAATATAATAATAGAAATGGGAGCAACCGGGAAGGTATGCATCATGGAAACGGGAGCTGATGACATACCTGAGAGAGTGTTAAAAAAAAATTAAGTAAATATTTACGGTTTAATTTTACTTTAATTTTACATATCTTCCCAGTGGATGTTTTAAAAGGGGACATTCTGTTACTGTCAGCTGGGTAATCAGATGTTAAGAGAGAGTGTACAGGTGCCGCCTTTATATGCCTTCGAAATGGCAGAGGCATATGCCCACAGAGCCATAAAGATAGATTATTTTATGTTTTCATCTTCCTTGAAAATAAATACCCGGTTAATACATATGGGACTACTTGATTCGGCCTTAGGGAGATCTATGTAGTCGGTTTTGGAAGAAATGCTAAATGAAGAGGTTCGCTTCAACCTACTACTACATAATTTGTATAACCCGGACAAAGCCGGAACGGGCTGCTAGCTATAAGATTGTGTTGTGTGTAGAACAGGACTAGACTTAAAGGTTCCCATAATGCTGATTTGCGTTGCCGCTTTGAATAAATAAATAATTAATTTCAACTTCTAAGCCATAAGTAAGTAATCTTTATTTCTCAGAACAACAAAGAATTACAATAAGGTAGATGCCAAGGTTCAAAAATTGAAAAAGTAATGTGATTGCATGATAGATGCATGATATACATGTATTTAAGCTCATTGTTGAAATTTTCACTTTGAAATTTAAAAATTGATGGGAAAATCCATTTTAAAAATGTAAAATTCTTAAAAAATTATATTATAATCGATGAATGAACACATCAAAAATAAAGAAACTTTCATTTAGGAACTATTTACGCAAATGCAATATTTAAGATAGTTGTCGAACAAACTTTAGTCACACCCTTGTAAAGTACCTAGGTGTGACGTCACCGCTAGGTATCCATTAGTATAAAGCGTTTGGTATCGTCCAAAATGCATGTGAGTTAAACGTCTTCACTTTTTTTTTTTTTTTTTTTTTTTTTTGACATTACCTACAATTTTGGTCCTGTGAGCTTTTAAATTTACAGCGGGACAGTTTGAGGCGAGGGCTATTAACCACTCAGCCTTTTCGGCAAATGCACAAGGGGCTCCCAGTTGGGACGAACCTCGGCCATGGGCTTTGCCTTTGATCAAGCGAGCGATGCAAACTCGCGAGCGGTAGCAAACGTTCAATGCCATAAGGGCCGACACTATTGTGCCAGAAGGGCATACTGAGAACCTATCGGTGGCGTGAAGCGCCCTGGTACATTCTGGTACCTGGTAAACTGTCTAAACGTCTTCACATCTCAGTTAAAGTTTTATCTTAAGTTGTTCCTTTAATGACCACCAGATGGCGGCCAGGACTTAACAACTAAACGTGTCTTCCGCAGCAATCAGACAATCAGATGATTCAAGCCTGCAATGTCCTTATCAAACTGGAAACAACTAAACTTTCTTCCTATGGGAATCAAACCCTCGACCCTGGTCAAAAACGAACACCTTAAACACTGAACCACAAAGGCAGTAAAGTTAGTTTGCCTACTAAAGTGTATTAAAAAAAAAATAGCCTGCTCACCTCCTGGTTTGCTCTACCCAGCAGCACCTCCGTCTGGTCACTGTTCCCCCACTCCATACAAGTGATAGTGTCATCCTTTTGAAGTGATTTTATATCCACCAAGTTTTCTATACATTTCTTGTTGTTTTTCGAGCTGTCGGTGTGATATTTTATGTCTGAAATATATCTTATCACGTCAGGCATGTTAGCATACCTTTACCATATCTTTTAAAATTTAAAGCCTACAAATAATTTAATGTGGGTTTTGGCAGAAGCACCACAAAACATAGTATGGTTATTTAATTTTCATAACTTGGTAAAGGGTTTTAGTCAATATATTTGAATTAGGTATACTAAGACAAAATACATAATCAATATTTTTATATTTAAAAGCTAAGCAGAATTTTTGGCTCTAAAATTCTGCTAGTTTCATGAACATGCAAACTACTTATATTTTGTAAACTTACGTTTGAAAGAACCTATTTTGCTAGCAACAAATATGTCAACCTGATTATCCTCTGTTATTAACATTGTTGAAATAGTATTTTTTTCGTATTTTTAATCCACAAACTACATTATTAAAAATTCGTGAAGACCTCAAATAAACAACAGAAACATGTGCAGCCAAAATGACAGCTGGTAGATTGTGCTCATAGATAAATAGATTAAGATGGATAGCACGTATGCTTCCAATAGGCTGACGTCAATAAATTTTACCTGAATGCATTTTGTTACCCACATCTCTCGTTCTAACTCGTGATGTGTAAGGTGTCCATGATTTTACATCATTTGTGGAACACATTCCGATTGATCTGTGAATTTCATTATTGATATTTAGTGTTAATTCAATATTAGACATAATGTTTTCGTTATACTCTTACTCAAAAATAAACAAAGTGAAATTCATAAAGCTAAGTAGTCTAGAACTTGCGGTTCTCAGCCTCCGATGACCGATACACACGCATCAGTGGGGATGGAAACTAGGTACAAAAAAATAAATATATATTTAGTGTTCGACCGAGACTTGTTTTACTACCGAATCCGAACTTCAGCTACGGTCTCATTGGCTCAAAGGCCAACGCCTCATTAAAAAGTATTAAGCATGTGAAGTGAACGAAGTAAAAATTTAAAGTTTCATACATTTTGAGGTTAGAATTTACAAAAACGATAATATCTCGCAAATAATAAATGTTCGCATTTTCGACGAGTGACGTATTCCCCTAGAACTTCATTTCAAAATTTCTACCAAATGTTAGTGATTGTAGTTTAGGCAATGATTTTTTACGTAGAATGAAGAACCCGGGTCATATTTATGATAATAAGCAATGGCTTCATGCTTTAATCTCATTTCAGATATTAAATAGTTTAAATGTAGGTTTAAAATCTAGACTACCATATTTTCGCATTTATGAAAATGGCTCTTTGCAAAGATAAAATTCACAACCATTTTTATCTGTATGTTGAGTTTGATGAGAATCCATATCCATAATAATATCCATCCATACTAATATTATAAATGCGAAAGTCTGTCTGTCTTTCTGTTTGTCTGTCTGTTTCTGCCAAACCGCTGAATGGATTTTGATGAAATTTGGTATGAATATAGTTGAAGACCCGGGGTCAAACATAGGCTACTTTTGACGCAGACGGAGCTGCGGGAAACAGCTAGTCGGAAAAAATATTTCGTTCAGAACAAGCATGTAACGTCATTATACAAATATTAATTATTATTTATACCGTTATATCGAGCAACTGACACCAAAACATCAAAAGGACGAGCTGTGCGCACAGCATCCATATCAATAATAATAGGAGACGAAAACAGATGTTATCTTTAAAAGAAAATTCTAGCAACTGTTCAACACCCTAGTTCTTTCCAATATGTTATGACCAAAATCGACAAAATACTTTTAAATCACTCTTAATATAACATATTGTTACGAAATCAAAAATAAATAAAAATAAAATGCGGCCCGCGGCAGTTTGAGTAGCGCTGTCCGCGGAAAATTCTCGTACAATCGTCGCGTGTTTCCATACGGGAATAATATCGCGAACGATCTAGTACATCGATTATCTCGCTCTGACATATTGCTTTGTCTCGCTCTCACACTTCTAGTATGTACTAAGGGAACGAGACAGAGAGAAACTCTCTCTATTCCGGAGTAGTTGTTATCTTTCTAGAAACTTATGGAGCGGGTTTCCCGGGCCATATAAATATCGGAAGGTGCCTCAGGAGGGCAGTTCTAATTTAACTGAGCTACAAGTGCGATCAAGAAGCGATATCCGGAGCGAATAACAAGTTATACAAGCGACCTCGGCAAGTTATAGTGACTGTGATTAGCAAGTGTTTGGGACATCGTTAGTGATAAGTGAAGTGAAGTGACGTCGGCGACCATCCTTGTGGGAATAAACGTTTTTAAGAGTCATCAGGTGTTTTTCTCTAAATTGGAACCCCGAGCCCGTAACAATACTTTTGGTAATTCGGTCGGAAGGTTCAAAAACAATTGATGAGTATAAGGTTAAATGGACAAATTAAAGTATAAAACATACTGCAAAATAAATCAGCTAAATGAACAACTTCATTCACAAATTTAAGCACTTACTTGTGAAGTATCACATTACATCCTGGATGCCACTCACTCTTGCAATCGTCAACAATACACTACACCACCATTTCGACATGATACATATTATGATCATCTATCTATCTACACTATCGATCTCCAATTCAATTCAAACTATTTACTGAATTTCATAAGTACAATACAGTTCTAACTAAATACAGACACTTATTAAATTAAGTTGGTACATTATGAACCCTGTCGGGTGTCGCAATTTTGATAAAAGTAGAACGGCGAGCGGATAGTTTACGTTGGTAATCATTATGCAATCAATGGTCCTGCAAGAAGAAGCCGCGGGTAAATTATAAAGAGAGATCTACACTAATATTATAAAGAGGAAAGATTTGTATTTTTGTGTGTATGTTTGTAATGAATAAACTCAAAAACTACTGTGCCGATTTCAAAAATTCTTTCACCATTGGAAAGCTCCATTCACCCTGAGTAACATCCATACTTCCATACCTAATATTATAAATGCGAAAGTCTGTCTGACTGTCTGTCTATCTTTCTGTCTGTCTGTCTGTTACGCTTTCACGGCCAAACCGCTGAACGGATTTTGATGAAATTTGGTATGAATATAGTTTAAGACCCGGGGTCAAATATAGGCTACTTTTTGACGCAGGCGGAGCTGCGGGAAACAGCTAGTGATATATAAAGATACATATTATGACTATGTAGTGAAGGATCTACATTCACCATTACTGACATGCAATTTTTTTTTTTTAAATGTTATGAATAAAAATGACATAACTACACTAATATTAAAAAGAGGAAAGATTTGTATTTTTGTGTGTATGTTTGTAATGAATAAACTCAAAAACTAAAAATAAAATGAAAGTGGCAAAACCCGTTTTTTATCTACTTTATCTCATTTCAAGGACCCCTCAAGGTACCTCTCGACCAACCTTATATTTGACAGTTCGATACTTACCTCCAATGAGAAAGCATCTCAAGTCAAGGAAGCTTGTGACAACAAATCATACCAGCAATGAGGTGGAGTAAGGTTGAGTCGAGTTTGAGTAAAGGTTTAAGAATACGGGTGTTAAGCACTTAAGCTCCCAAGTCTTAACTTAGTATGATGAGGCTTCTCCAAAGAGGATTCTCCTTAACCGTAGAAACACGACTTTGCCGGGCTGAACGGTGAACGATCAAAAGTATGAAATCGTTAGAGGCTGGCCACGAGTTGCCCCTACAGCGATTTCGCACGCAGTTTTTCCGAGCGATCGCCGACCGAGCGGCGGATTAGGGAGAGGCCGCGGGAATAAACGCGAGAATTTTGTCGAGAAAGAAATTGGTTGAGATTTTATGTCCAACATCAGGAATGATCGACATTTTCGACAAAACTAAATACGTCCACGTCGGTCGCTGAAGCTCATCGCATCGCTACCGCGGTTCGTGGCATGAACATTGCCCCGCCGCTGCCGCTTAAGGTCGTGAATGCGCCGTAACAGCCTGAACACGAAGCAATCCGCCACAGCGAATTTCACCGCAATGACTCTGGCGACTAAAATAAACAAATGCATTTGTATGTATGCATTTGTTTCAGTACACCAATCGTTACTACTCCTCACTTTGCCTCGCCAGTCACCAGTTCTATGGTTTTTTTAGTGCATTTGTTATGTATCTCTTTTAGTCGCCGGAAGCATCGCGGGGATATTCGCTGTGGCGATTGTTTCGTGGCCAGGCTGTTAGTCAAGGAAGCTAGTGTCGACTAATCATAGCAATGAGTAGAGTACGTTGAGTCGAGTTAGAGGAAACGTTTGAGAATATAGGTGTTAAACACGTTATGGCACATCTACAGAATCTTATTTCTGGTGACATGCTTACTATCATCTCTAATAGCAGGGCGAACAAGTGAGCGAGCGAGATGTCGCCTTACACTTGTGTTGCGCCATATTGTTTACTCATTCGATTTTGCCCTGCTTTTAGAGGTGATAGTAAGGCCCCTGTTAGTTTTACTCATGAATATATAGATCAAGATGGATAGCGCGCTGGCATACAATAGGCTGATGTTACAAAATTTTACTTGAATGCATTTCGTCACCCACCTCTCTCTTTCTATCTCGTGATGTGTTAGGGTGTGAAACTGGGTTTTCATGACAGCACTTGATAACAACCCCAAAAGTTGGAAAAAATGATAAACAATTACGTAGCAATATAATCTTTATTTTAAGGTAGATTTTTATTAAAAATGTATAATAATTATACTTATACAAACAAATTAACCTAAATACTTAAAGAAATTAACTGAAAGTAAAAACTTAAAATTAAAGAAATAAATGCTAAAAATTAAAATCTAAGCAATATCCGTGTGGCATGGTGCCAAAAACACTGGCTGCATTCCCGCGTTGAATTGCAATTGCAATCCTTTGCGCTAGGAATGAGCCCTCTTATCACCTACGGCGTCAGCAAGCTTAGGAGAAATTTGAAGGGTTTTACTATATTTTATGTTATTACTTTTACTCAGAGGTTTTTAAATACGTAGAATAAATTAGATATGTGATCAGCAAGCAAGATAGGTTTTTATTAGATCTTTTACAGAAGACGATATTATATCATTTCTATATTAACAAGCAAGTTGCTAGGAGACAACTAAACCATAGTCAAAACCATAGTACACAACAAAGAGTATACAAACCTAAAAATATTACTTCTCATAACATTCCCTTCTAATATTTTTAAGTTGTTAAAACTATATAATAACAAATTAGTTACCTAACTAATTAAGTTAACTTTATACAATAGCAATCGTATTTGAAAAGAATTAAGTTTTAAAATCAATACTAAATTTTTCTAGATAATTTCAATATTTTAAGTATGTTAAACAAAAGAATAACACTAAGTACCAAATATATAATTGAACATAGATTTAAATTTTATGGGCTCTAAAGCTTTAGTAAAAATGTCAGCATACTGTTGACAAGTAGGTACATATTTCAATACTATTTGCCCATTTATTATTTTTTCATGAATAAACTTGTATCTTACATCAATATGTTTTGATCTGCGATTCAAAACTCCATTTTCTATCAATTTAATTGCACTTTGATTGTCTACATATAAGTTGACATTAATATCTTTACCAGTGACTTCTTGAATTACACTCTTTAGATATAACAGTTCTTGACAGCACTCTGCAGCGGCAATATATTCAGCTTCACATGTTGACAGAGCTACTATTGGCTGTTTTCTTGAGCACCATTGAATTGCACCTCCGCAATACATTATAATGTAGCCTGTGGTACTCCGTCTTGACTCATGATCGCCAGCAAAATCCGCATCACTGTATGCATCTATTGTTGTCAAGTCAGAATGTTTATTATATCGGATATTGATATTTCTTTCCGATAATAAATATCTTATCGTTCGTTTTACATTTTTAACATCTTTCTGAGTAGATTTTTCCATGAATCTACTTTCATAGTTTACAGCAAAAGATAAATCTGGTCTAGTTTTGTTTGTCAAATACATTAAAGAACCTCTATAGGTTCTTTAATGTATTTGACAAACTACCTCCTCCTCCTATCTCCAACTTCCTCTCTATAAGGAAATTTCAAATTTTCCTTATTTTCTAGTTTTTCTTCTTTCTCTGCCTTTATTAAAGGTGTCGGGCACGACTTTGCGTCTTTCATGTTAAATTTATCCAGAATGCTATTAGTGAATCCTTCTTGACTGATTCGAATATTTTTGTTTTCATCTCTTTTTAATTCAATTCCAAGAAAAGAATCAGGTTCGTCGCAAAATGTAATTTCAAAATCCTTCTCTAAATTTCTTAGTGTTTTTTTCATTTCTTCCTTATCTCTACCAATTAAAATTCCGTCATCTACGTATATTCCGAGAATAGTATCTCCATCTTTTGTTTTAAAGATGCAAGGATCTGTATTAAGAGGCAAAAGTCCTTTCTTTTTAAGTGTTGATGTAAATTTCTGATTCCATTTCAATGGAGATTGCTTTAAACCATAAAGGCTTCTATTTAGTTTACAGACTTTTCCTTCAATTTTGTCATGGCCTTGTGGAATTTGCATATAAATATTTTCAGTTATTTCTCCATATAGGAATGCTGTTTTAATGTCGAATTTCATAATATGGTATTCTCTATTTGCAGCTACAGCTAGCAATATTCTTAAAGAGCTATTGTTTATAACAGGACTAAAGGTCTCTTCATAGTCTAATCCAGCTCTTTGTTCACATCCCCGTACTACCAATCTAGCTTTGTATCTTCCATCGCTTTTCTTCTTTAGTATCCAACGATTGGTAAGTATTTTATTATTTTTAATTTCAGATTTGTCGACTATCTCCCATACATGATTATCTTTTAAGGATTTCTTTTCAGCATTTATAGCAGTAATCCAATCTTCTTTTTCTGGGCCTTTTATTGCTTCTTCATAAGTAAGATAAGTATAATAGTCTTTAAATTTTTCTGGTATTCTTTTCTCTCGTTGTGGTCTTTCTGATCTATTATTTACATTTCCAATATTATTTTCAGACATGTTAGAACCTTCAGTTAATTGTTGTTCAAGTAAGTATTCTTGTGTGTCAGTTTCAGTTTGGTTATTAGATTCTTCATTCCCTTCGAAGTTGTTTTCATCAAAAGAATGATACATTTCTCTTGTTTCAGTTTCAGAATGTGTATCATCATCTGGTATTAAATCCTCTGTTTCTTGTATAGTATTTTCAATTGTTAGTATAGGTAGTATATTTTCTGTGATTTCTTTTGTATGTTTCTTATCAAGTTGTTCATTTTCTGGTTTTACAAATACAACATCCCTTCGTACTACAATTTTATTAGTTACAGGGTTCCAAAGTTTATAGCCTGTAGAAGCATATCCAACCATAATTAGTTTTTCGCTTCTCTCATCTAGTTTCTTTAGTGGTGTCAGTATTTTTGAATATACTTGTGATCCAAAAACTTTTATATTTTTAACGTTAGGCTTCCTTCCAGTCCATTTTTCTATAGGTGTTTGTGTCCCTTCTTTTGGTATACGATTTATCAAATATGTCGCTGAATACACTGCTTCTCCCCACATATTATGATCTAGATTTGATTGGTACAGCATCGCTCTTACTTTTTCCATCAAAGTTCGGTTGAAACGTTCTGCTTTTCCGTTTTGTTGTGGCGAATAAACAACAGTATAATCTAGTTTAATTCCTTTCTTTTCGCACCATTCCTTCAGATGAGAGCTAGTGTACTCACCTCCATTGTCACATCTTATTTTACAAACAGGAAGATTTGTTTCGTTTTCAATTTGTTGAATATAATTTTTTAAGTGGTAGAACACCTCATTTTTAGTTTTTAATAAGCGAATTTCTGTATAATCTGTAAAATCATCAATTAATGATAAAACATACCTTTTTCCATCATATGAAATTGGTGTTATCGGGCCAAGGACATCAGTGTGTATGGTATGTGCTTTTCTTTCGCTTTTATATCTTACATGGAAAGGCAATCTTGTTTGTTTTGCTTTGAGACATATTTCACAGGTATTTTTTAGTTTGTCTATGTCATCGTTGCTAATGTCAATCCCGTCAACTGATTTGACAATGTTTTTTAATGTTTCTTTACCTGGGTGTCCAAATTTTACATGTCAGTCTTCAGCAAGGCAAGCAGTTTCTTCATCAGATAATTTCATTTTTATGTTGTACACTCCATTTACATTTTTATTCCCTTCCAAAATGACTTTATTTTGTTTTCTTACAATCACCTTATATTTTTTGAATATTACTTCTCCATCATTATTAGTTATAGCATTAACAGAGAGTAAATTTTTCTTCAGATTTGGTACAAACAACACATTTTCAAAAATTACATTATCTGTTTTAATTTTTCCTTTTATTTCTGATTTCAATTTTATTTCCTTTTCTGCAGTCTGTACTTTTATATCGCAATTTTCTTTCTCATGTAATATATTGTCTTGATTTGTCATATGGGTTGTACATCCGGAGTCAATAATAAATTCTTCTATTTCGGTATAAAATGTGGAATATTCTTTCTTAATTGTTTCTTTTTTATTTTTAAAATAGCAGTCATTTTCTTTATGATTGTTCTTTTTACAAATCGAGCAGGTTTGTTTTTGTTTGTTTCTAAAATAACAATCCTTATCTGAGTGATTATTCTTTTTACAGATTGAGCACTGTTTATTTTTATAATTTTTAGCGCGACTCGTTTCAGCTTTGAATGCGGTTGTTGTAGTCTCATCTTTTGTTTGTCGCTGTTCTTCAGTCATCAATCTAGCAGTAAGGTTATTTAGTGTTCTCTCTTGTAGCGGAGTAGATTCCCATGCTGTTATAAAATACTTATATTTTGTTGGTAAAGTTGATAATATTTTTGATACAAGCATAGTGTCTGAAACTTTCTCACCAAGTACATTTAGTTTTTGACTTATATTTTGCAGTTGTGCTATATTGTACGTGACATCTTTAGAATCATCATAAGTATATCGATAAAATTTTTGTAAAATATTACATTTTTGCTGTTCCGCTGATGATCCGTTTTCAAAAATGAAACAAAGTTTTTCGTACATTTCTTTAGCATTTTCGCATGACATTAATAACGGAATATGCTTTTTATCTATAGTATTACAAATTATCCTTTGCGCTTGTGCATCTTTTTTCATGAAATCAGGCGTATCTTCACTCGATTTCGTTTCATTTTTAATTAAATCAAATAGTCCGAAACTTTTAAATAAGATCGTTACCTGAAATTTCCATATTGTAAACGTATCAGCGTTGGATAATTTCTGTATGTTATTTATTTCTTCAACCCGTATAGACTCCATTTTTTTCTTTGCTTAGTTCTTAGTTTTTAAGTTGCTGCATCACATTTAATTTCAACTACGCTCTGCTACCATGAAGGGTTTTACTATATTTTATGTTATTACTTTTACTCAGAGGTTTTTAAATACGTAGAATAAATTAGATATGTGATCAGCAAGCAAGATAGGTTTTTATTAGATCTTTTACAGAAGACGATATTATATCATTTCTATATTAACAAGCAAGTTGCTAGGAGACAACTAAACCATAGTCAAAACCATAGTACACAACAAAGAGTATACAAACCTAAAAATATTACTTCTCATAACAAAATTTCCTTAAAAATTTCTTCAAGGACCCCATGGACCAAATGTTTCGACACCAAGCGGCACAAATATGTACTCACTATTCAGAGAAACATATTTGCATCGCTTGGCATCTTCTGCAGCTTCGACGCAGGTTGCGTCCCACACGAGAGCCCTCCCCCGCGCCCAGGGGATAATTATACTTGTTTTTGATATAGGAATATAAAGCCCAATTATATTATGCAAACTGACATTTTTATTTTACTGTATTTCTGACTAGGCAAAATTTTTGAAGTGATGGTAATACATTGGGAAAACAGGGATTACTCCAGGTCAAATTTTCTTGAACCAGTCTGTTGTATGCCTTCTTGGCTTCCATCTTTACCTTTAATTGCATGGTTTTACTCACGTTTGACTGTAGTAGTCGATCGGCTATCGAAAGTCCATCGAAGGTCGACAATCGATACGATAAGCAACACTACTACAACTCAACACTCAACAAACTAACTAAACACAAAATAATTTATTTCGTGCTATTTTTCGATGGGGTTTTCTTGTTTTTATTAATAATGAATGACAATGTCACAAATAAGGAATGTGTGTCTTAGAAAACAATTTATTCGGGAATTTACCCAATAAATATTATTATTAAAACTATATTACCTGTGTATTTAAAATAAATATTGCAAGTGTTTCCAAAACTTTTTTGTGTTTACGTTAATTAATTAAAAATGCTCGCAGTTCTGTTGTTGAATCAAATGAGTATGAGGCGTAGCTGTAAAAGACGAAATGCTTATAAAATTGAGAACAAAATAGACAAAAACCCCGACGTACAGGAGTACTGCCGGACCTGCCTCAGTACACGGGACCTAGTGTCCCTGTTTTACAACAAGGAGAGTGAGAAAAAGAGATCCGAAGACTTAAAACTCGTTACTGGTCTAGAGGTAGGGATAAATTGTATAATTTTAAATGAAAACACCTTTATTGTAGGTTTAATTAACTTAAAAGAAATATTTTTTCTATTTAGTAATCTCTATGCATTTGTGTGTTAAATTCTTATTTAATAACTAGCTGTTTCCCGCAGCTCCACCTGCGGTATATAGCCTATGTTACTCAGGGTGAATGTAGCTTTCCAATGAATTTTTGAAATCGGCACAGTAGTTTTTGAGTTTATTCGTTACAAACATACACACAAAAATACAAATCTTTCCTCTTTATAATATTATAAGTGTAGATTAGAAATTGAAAAAAAGAAATTAATACAAAGTGTAGAATTGTTTTTATTACCTAAGTAGATATAATAAACCTGTGGGGTGTCCAAGACTGCCATGCCATTGCTTGTTTCTTTTAAATAAATTATTATATTTTAACAGACAGGCTTATGGCCTATCTTACGAGAAATGGTCACTATGAACTCTGCAACATCATCTGTTTATCTGTGGCTGGAAGCCCGCCCATATTACACTGCACTGATCAAACACAGTCTCTTTTTGTTGTATTTCTGTATCCTAAGGTAGTCTGGAAGAGATTGCTTTTATGATAAGGCTGCATTTTGTACACATACAAATATTAAGTTTTTTTACAACTAAGTAGGCAAACAATTCATTCTTCAAACAAACAATTCTTTGGTGCAATAAAGAGTTTTTACTTAGACTGACTACTTTGATCATGCGTATTGTTGTCATATTTAATAATTTTGTTAAAAGACTATTTTTTATTGTAGGCTTTTCTCAAATAAATATGTTGCTCACAAATACTAAATTTACAAGTCTTAGATTACAGATGACCCTAAAAACCCTCCATATGATTGATTTAAACTCATTTTTTTATACAACTAAGTAGGCAAACAGGCGTACGACCAACTAATGGTAAGTGGTTACCGTAGCTTATGAACGCCTGCAACACCAGAGATGTCACAAGCGCGTTGCCGACCCTGAAGGAATTTTTTCACGCCCTTTTTGTGAAGGCTCCGATGTTATAGTCACTAGGGAAAACCATGGCAGGGAGTCTTTTACTACAAAACTAAAATATTTTCTTTTGCAGATAAAAATGGATGACGCACTATCACAGAAGATATGTATTCGATGTGTGGAGTCTGTAAACAATGCATTAACCTTCAGACGAACAAGTAAAAAAGCCGAAAAGGCTCTGAGGTCTATGGAACCGAGATTGAAAACCAAGAAGAAATGTGAGACAAATTCCAAAAAAGCAGTTATAAAGAAAAAAATTAAAAAGAAACCTAAATATAACAGTAACAATGATTTGAATGATGATTTACAAAATGATGATATTTTGAATGATGACTTGAAAAATGAGGATATTAATAATGATGACTTCATTAATGATGATTTTAATAATGATGCGCCTGATGATGGAATACAAGCAGACAGTATATGGAATGATGAAACTATTCCTGAGGACTCCACTATGGTAATTTTATATTGAATAGGCTAGTTTCCAGGATTAAAAGACTAACATTAAAATTGGTCTGTCTTTTAGGGGATCAAAATATATTAGTGACGATTTTTTTCTTTTGTCAATTAAGCGATAAATTATAAAGATATAAGGCATCAAAGTTTAGGAGTGGGGGCTCGTGACGTCACATATTAGAAAAAAGTTTAGCACACTGTGACGTCACACGGAACTTTAACGCGCCATATCTTTACCATTCTTTGTTTAATTTTCAAAAGAAAAAATATGTCTCCAATGTTTTTTGATTATCTAACTGATGGACAAATTTTTTTTTTTTAGGAAACTAACCTATTGCTATATATATATAAAATAATAATTATAATAGGGAATACATTAAATTAAACTATTTTAAAAAGGTGTGTATCGCGTTTATTTAATAGGGAAAAGATGAAAAAGTCCAAAAACACTTGATTATTTTTATGCTGGTAGGATTAAGGTTTCATATTCTCGTAGGAGCTCGTTAATCGAGCTTGATCCGTGTATTTTATACGTAGCGAATGCGCGTGTCAAACGACGGCGTGACAAATTGGTCGCCATTTAGTGGCATTTTCTATCTTGAGCTCCTCCGTGCTTCGGAAGGCACGTTAAGCCGTTGGTACCGGTTGTTATCGATAGATAGCAGTCGTGAGGCTGTGTCAGATGCCTTATAGGGAAGCCTGAAAAATTCTGACAGTGTTGGCCACTAACACACCTTGTGTCATGTTCCTGTTAGTCTGGTTTCCCTGTGAAGGGGTTACGGAGGTCAGACGGCAGTCGCTCCATTGTAATAACCAGTTCCGCCAAATCTCGGAGCATGACTTACAGCGTACCCTAGGCTCCGAAGCGTAAGGTGACGACGCAACTGGGAATACACGCTAGGATGATGATGAATAAGATTTCATATTGGCAGAATAATATCAGGTGTTTTTTTTTTTTTTTTTTTTTTTTTTTTTTTTAAATGATTATACTTTCGTTCCGCCTTACGGGTGGAGGCGCCCTTGGCTACTATGATTTGTTTTGTATATCTTGTTTTTAAAAAAAGTGTGTATGTGTTGTTTGTATTTTATTATCTTCTTGTTTGAATACTAGGAATATTTCATCATAATATTAATCTATTCTTCGTGCATAGTTTGTTTTTTAGCTTTTCTCTTCTATTTTTGGTTCCAATTTTCTGTGCTTTATAATATATATATATATATATTTATCTGTTTCTTTAAGTAAATTATCAGTCCTTGTTGTATTTAATTATATTTATTTGTTATCTAGTCTAATGAATTTTGTTTATTTAATTATCTTTATATCTCTTAGATTTATTTTGTTTGTTACAAATTATGATTTTATAATTCCATAAACATATTATGTATACAATATACTTTAATGACTACTATTACGTGGTTTATAACTATTTTGCTCTAATTAACTATGCTTTATAATTTTGTATTTATCTATTTTTTTTGCTTCTATTATCAATTTATATTATATTTAGTTGCTTTATTTGTTACATATTATGATTTTATACTTCCATAACATATGTGTACAATATACTTTAATGACTATCATTTTTTATGTGTTGTCCTTTTATTTTGTTACTTTCAATTAAATCTGGTGTTTTATAATTATGATTATAAAACCCAGTTTTCCAGCTAATTTTAGACAATAATCGACCACGAGGCACAAGATATTTCTTTCGTGGTGTACGCATTGATCAGAAGAGATAATTTTTATCTTTCTGATCAATGCTCTTATCCAATACTTGCGCCAACGTGCTCGATTACTGTCTTTGACTTTCCATCATTCCATCCGTATGTCTGTCTGTCAGTCCAGTCTAGTCATGTATAGGCCACATTGGCCCTAGCCAAGGCCTCTCGCCTCTGCCTAATTGGGCAGACGGCGCTGAAGGCATTATGAACCAGATCACTTAATTTTGCCTCTTTGCAGTTTCTACAGGAGGTATATTTGTATGTTTAATTGTTTTGCACGCCCTGCAGCCTGAACGGCTCGATGGATTTTAGCTTGAGAGGTGTCGTTAGATTCTTATTTACTGTGAGAGTGACACTGGGTACATGAAATTTAAAAAAAAATGGGGGATTGTTTTTGGTTTTTCGTTTCCAAATTACGCAGAAAGGCAGTCGGGTGTTTTAGTTTTTTAAATTATCATTATATTAATTTATTATTTATTTATTTAATTTGCTCTTTAAGTAATACATTTTTTCCCCCCTTAACTTTTTTGCGCCAAACTATCTTTTCGTTTCTCCCAATAAATATATATATATATATATACATATAATATAAAAGGTACCGTCGTCTTCTATTCAATAATTTTTGTTTTTGAATTATATCTATAGTTTGTAAGCGTTAGAATTTTATAGTTAAGATCTTTTATATCTAATCCATACTTGTATCCAGAAGTGAGAGCACTGGAGATCTGTGGCACAGGCCCTGCCTTTTACAGGCTCCAGTCTCCTCCAATCTGAGATGGAACCATTACATATATTGTACACACCTTATATTATTAAGATTGTTGGAGAAAATAAATATCTTTTTATCTTTTATCTTTATCTTTATCAATGGTTGACTGGTGGAGAATGCTCTTAGCATTAAGTCCGCCAATTGTTATAAGTATATGACCTTGTGGAACAATAAAGTTTTAATAAATAAATTTATTGTGTCGGGGTCTGATTTCGGTTCCCTGTCTGTGATTGATCGGATTTATATTGATTTACAGAAGAGACCTCGCAAACGCTATTCGAATATACCAAACGCGACTTCGTACAAATGTTCCACTTGCAACAAGGAGTTTAGGATGAAGGCTACCTACAAGGCTCATATGAGGTTCCACACTAATTATTGTGTCTGCGAGGTGAGTGTACAATACAGTGTCCCTACTAATATTTATAAGTGTGAAAGTCTGTCTGTCTACGGTTTCACGGCTAAACCGCTGAACCAAAAAAATATAGTTGAAAACCCGGGGTCAAACATAGTCTACTTTTTGACGCAGGCGGAGCTGCGGGAAACAGCTAGTTGGTTATATAAAGATAGTTATGAATTACACTTTCTGCGTTTGGCTATCAAATAGCAATGATTATCAATGATTTATCTTTCAGTCGTGCGGAAAGCGATGTAGGAACAACAATCAGTTGCAAGAACACAAAAGAGCCCGACACGGCCTGGGCAGGATACACAAATGTGCCTACTGCGAATACAGCTCCGCAACGAAGGAAGCATTAGTGGTAAGTTATTTAACACTTTAAATAACAAGTTAACGGCATTTTATAAAACTAAACCCGACTGCCTTTCTGTGTAATTTGGAAATGAAAAGGTCGAAGAAATCAACCATTTTGTTTTTTAGCTTTTATCGCGGGCTTTGAGCGCGGCGGCCGAATCAAGAATTTCCGTAACGAAAATAAAACCTAACACCCGCTACTCACACTCACATCGTGTCTAAAAGAGATAGAATCAGTTATGAGCAGTTAGCAGCTAGTCTACACGCATACGTCTAGTCGCACGCACACAAACACCTTGCCGGAGTCTGCCGAACTGAAACGACGTTAGATTAGACGATGCACGGCTTTCAACACCGCGCCGCTGTGCCGGTCGCCGGTTGCCGAGAAACGTTAGCAAACTACAAACTCGTAATAAAGTAGTAGGCGGCGGCGGGCTTTTATGTCACCTATTAGATAGATTGCTTATTTATTATGTTTAGTTTTCCCCGGTGGTCATGGTTTATGTTTTATATGTTAAAATAAAGAAAAAAAAAACTGCATAAATAAAAAATAAATAAATAATTATAATTGCATAAGTTGATCAAAAATGCTATGCAATAGCTTTACCGCGGCAGTCCCCGAGTGCCACACGTTTTTTTTTTTTTTTTTAATTTATATACTCAGTGTCATTCTCACAGTAAATACGAATCTAACGACAGCTCTCAAGCTAAAATCCATCGAGCAGTTCACACTTTTCAAACAGCACTCCTGGGTGTTTCCATTCCTATTATTATTTTGGCATATTTTACGACTGGCCGCCTGCCTAACGTCAATCTGCATTGGGAACGCATAATGTACGTTTAGATTGATGCCACTGGTTTTTTTCTTCATCGTATTTTACGACAATGCGCCCCGGAAAGAAAGCGTATTAGTACCGCTTCGTCCGAGTAATTCGGTACGCGCCAGGCGAAGGGATTTTAACACAAAATCCGTAATATCTTTGGAATGGAATGTCCGATTTCATTCATTCAAAGAGTTATCTACAGGTATGAAACCATTCTTGAATATTAAATGATTTATTTGGATAAGGATCGATACCGAGAAACGAATAATGTGGCCTAGTTAATACCGGCGTTACTTTTGCAAATTTTAACATAAAAAAGTAGTTGTTGTGACGTAACTACAATAGTTAGACATATGGTACCGCGGACTTTTTTGTAGATCTTTTTAAGATGCACAATACTGTAGTAGATTATTTGGATCTATCTCTTATAGAACAGCCATGGTTTGCATTGTAAGCGCAAAAAATGTGTCAATTTACGACATCACATTAGAAATCTCTGATATTATCAGTGTTTCTCTATTATATTATACATGTATTATATATATATAAACTTTCCTCTTGAAACACGCTATCATTAAAGAAAACCGCATCAAAATCCGTTGAGTAGTTTTAAAGATTTAAGCATACATAGGGACAGAGAAAGCGACTTTGTTTTATACTATGTAGTGATGATGTTACTTTTTGTGTTTACGTTTTGTATACTTACGGAATAACTATTCCACAATCAGATTCACGAGCGTCGTCACACAGGCGAAAGGCCTTACGTGTGCGATCACTGTGGCGCCACTTTCCATCGCCGATCCAACTTGGTGCAACACATCGCAATACATCTCCCTGAGAAGAACTTTCAGGTATGTTTTCATCTTCTCGTCTGTCTTTTAAGTAATGGTGTTTTTATCGTTATTTTCCGGTGAAATCTATATTGATTAAGCTATATTCTCAACGGTTCCTTTGAAACGAGAAAAAAACCGAAATCGTTCAAAAAATAAACGGCGAGAAAATTACGCAGTTTTTCAAGAGATTCTCGCGTGACTGTGGAGCGGGCTTAAAGCTCCATTCAAACTGACGCGAATCGCGTGCGGGACGCCCACAGAATTAAGAATACATAGAAGTGCCTTATGCAGGCCAGTTAACTTTGGCACACACTATGGAGCTACACATTCGCGCGAGAATCTCTCAAAAACTGCGTAAACCGCTCGCGGTGTTTTTGGATCGTTGTCGGTTTTTCTCTAGTCAAAGGGAACGTTAAAAATGGCGCTTAATATTTTTTGGTACTTTCGAAACTTTTTATGTAATTTTGTAATAATGTAATATTTTTTTAAACATACGGAGTAATAACAAAGAGGAAATGGCATATCGAGAGCTTCCTTACAAAAACTGTGTGAGGCTACGCGGGGCGGAAGGCAGACGTGCGGGGAGCTCGGTTTTGCCATGCGGAGCCCCTATTGACGATCCCCTCTACTTACCAATAGGTGTCGCTAGCAAATCAAGGATTTCAACATAAAATATTTTATGTGTATATTACAGATATTTTGAACATTAAAAATAGACATATATTTTGTGTTACACTAAATCAATGAAATAAATTCGACGTTTATTGATTTGATTATTTAAGAAAAACATGAGAGCTCGCTGCACGTCACGCATCGTTCACAGTTGAACGAAAAATGACGTAAACTCCGTCCACTTTTTCGACGTCACTGCGTCAATGACCGTAATGGTGGACCAGTTGATACGCCGTCTCCTCTTTGTATTTGCTCCATGATTAAACATTTGTTTAATTCTGGGTCCCTCTCAAAAATACAATGTAATTTTACAACAAACGGCAAAAACCAGTAACGACATTTTTTAATAGATTTCCTTTAGATTAGTTGCGTGATATTCTCCCATATTTCTCCATAAAATTTCTCCATATGACGCAACACGTGTTGCTGGTAATGTTTATAAAATTATGTCCATTCTCCAGTGTACAGACAGAGCACAAATTAGAGGATAGTTATTAGGAGTCTCAGGAAAGTCTATATAGACATATAGACTTTCCTGAGATTCTTTCGCAAGGTATTGAATAAAAACACGTGTTGAAATCTTATATCAAAGGCCCATGTTTAGTATTGGTCATAATAATTAAGTACTGGAGTAAAGTTCAACATTTTAGCTCCTCTGCTTGGTATACCAACCTGCTTGGTGTACAGTCTGCAACAAATAAACCTGCCCACCTGCCATACGGTACGGTCACTTTTATCTATCGCCGACTGTACATTATAAAATAAGTTACCAATTAAAAACTGAGCTATATTCAAACTGACGCGAGTCCCGCGCGATTTGCGGGACGCCCACAGAAATAAGTTTACTGGCCTGCTTATGACACTTCTCCGTATTCTTAGTTCTGTGGGCGTCCCGCTTCCCGCGCGGGATTCGCGTTTGAATAGTGCTTAAAACTGTCCTCTAGTGCGACATGTGCCCGAAGCGGCTGAAGTCCCGCAAGTTCCTGCAGATACATAAACATAATGCGCACACCGGCCGCCGATACGGCTATCTGTGTGCGGTGTGCGACCATCGTTTCGAGAAGCCGAACAAAGTGCGCGCTCACACGAGACGCGTTCACGGCCTTCCTGACGATCAGCAGCCGCCGATAGTTAGGGTGCAGTTGTAGTGTTGAAATTTAAAAAAAAATACCTGGCAGGCCTGTTTGCCTATTAAATTATATTAAAAAAAAAATTGGTTGTCTGTAAAGTCGGTTTGACGTGACAACGTCAAACATTACAGTAGTATAATACACATGATCATGCCTCTCTCTCGTTCGTGCCGCGCTCTCGCTTGCGGAACGCGACACTGAGCGTAACGGGACAATGACGTCATCTTTTTATCAGTCAGCCCGTAGTATCGAGTTGTCACGTCAAAAAATAATGAACGATGCAAAGAAAGATTTATTTAAAAGATTATTTTGAAACCACAAAGTTTTTGAAACGTTTGGTGTAAAGTAAATAATGAACGCGATAAACAATTTCTATGTGTAACAATCGCGAAAATAAACACTTTGATACCAAGCTCGATAGTTTTAGACAAAAAAAAAATTTAACATACTCTTTTAAGTAAAAATCGCCGTAAATGAAATAAATTATGATAGTCTATGACAAATTACATGCTCTCAATATGAGTTATTTGTAAATAATTGTGTACATAGTTATATTTTTTTTATATAATGTACTTGTGTAATCATTTAGAAAATATATGTATATGCAATATTTATCCTAGATCATATCAGTATTATTAAAAATAATTACTTTTGGAAATGCACCATTTTAATTGAACAATTCATTATTTTATTGTACAAAACTAAATTCCAATTATGCATATTTTTCTCTAGCTATCTAATGGCAGGAAATAAAGAGTTACACCGTTTATTTTCTCAACGACTGAATGATGATTATAAAAATTTAATATTGTTTTTAAAATACTAGCTGTTACCCACAGCTTCGCCTGCGTGGTCTAAGGGAATTCTCATTGTGTGTGAGACGATGAATTGGCAATTAGGATTTGATTAAAATTAATAAATATACCCTGGAATGAAACACGCCTGCTGATTAAGGTCTTTACAATATGTTAAGAATTTATCGAAATTCACACTACAGCTGCACCCTTTATCTATACTAAATAAATAATATATTTGGTTGGTCATTATGTATGGCGTAATTTTTAGTGCTTCAATAAACTAGTTCTGAAGTCTTAAATAATGGGACTAATAGTTTTCTTTGAAAACGGAATTTCTTTTTAAAAACTCGACTCCGACAGCAGGACAGCTTAAGCTCCATTGAATATTGAGGCTTGACTAAGGGATGCGACTAAAATAACTATTTTATCATTGTTTTTATTATTAGGTCCTTGACATATGAAATTGGCGTTTTGTATGGGACGAACAAAATGTCGAATATTTTTTAATTTAATATATTTATTTTATGAAACATTGTTATCTATGCAAAAAAAAAATCAAGGTAAATCAAAGGGCTCAAAATAATAAAAAGAAAACCCCCCCGAGACTAATAGTCTCGAGTCTTGATTTGAGTCTCGAAGTTAATTTTGTGGAAGATCAAGTCTTTTGCAACACTTTACAATCTTGCACACTGGAACCAATGCCGATGAAATGCTACTTTTTAAATATCTTATCTTTTTTTTAGTCTGTAGTGTAAACGTAAAGAAGACGCATCGCCGTGCGCATGTAAAGTTGTTCGAGCCTTTAATAATAATTAAAAAAAAAAACAATATCAGACAATAATGTAGCAAAAGTTGCAGTACTACTGTTTTTTACAGTAGGAGTAAAACTTGTTATTTGTTTAGTATGGATAAAATTGGCGGCTAAAATCTACAGCGAAACAAAAACAGTCAGGTAAAGGCACTTCCTGCTACGTAATTTGAAACTATCCAATTTTATCGCTTATTAATCGTAATTTATTTTTATTCGCTTAGTCAAAATGCACTAGTGGTTGGATTGAAGGCTTTTTTTTTAAATAATTCCTATGCCTAATGTTACTGTAATGTTTTTCTTTTCTGGTGCAATAAAGAGTATTTATTTGTATTGTATATTTTGTTAAAGAATAATGAGTTTTGTATAGGCTAGTTTCCAGGGTCAAAAGACTAACATTAAAAAATTAGTTCGTCATTTAGGGAATCAAAATATATTAGTGACCTATTTTTTCTTTTGTCAATTGAGCGATAAATTATAAAGATATAACGCATCAAAGTTTAGGAGTGGGGGCTCGTGACGTCACATATTGCGAAAAAGTGTAGCACGCTGTGGAACTTTAACGCGCCATATCTTTACCATTCTTTGTTTAATTTTCAAAAGAAAAAATATGTCTCCAATATTTTTTGATTATCTAACTGACGGGACAAATTATATTTTTTAGGAAACTAGCCTATTGTATTGAATAAAGGATAAATTGTACATGTCAAGCACTAGTGCCTTTACCGACTTTTTTTTATTTGCTTAACATTTAATTTTTTGCAACATTTACGATTTTTATTTTATATAAAAGGAGGCAGTGATTTTGTCTCTTGTGTACTATAATGTTATTTACACTAAAACTGTACACAAAATACCATTGAAAAGCTTATACAAACTACATCAAATATCTGTAATGTCGTCTTAAACTGCCCATAAACAGATTGACTTTTTAAACATTAGCCAAATTTACTTTTTTTAAAAAACATTATAAGTAAAAATTTATGCACAGTGAAATTTGACAGGTGTTTAAAAAGTCACATAGAAATAAAAAATAAAAACTATTTTTTTTTCACATTAAAAATAAAATATGTTCCACAGTGCGAAATCTGCAACAAGCGAGAGTTCTCGCAAAAACGTCTCAACCTTCACATATACGGGCGGCACAAGATCACAAACTATCGTTTCGTCTGCCCAATCTGCTCGGGAATCTTCAGCAGGCCCAGGAATGTGAGGAAACACCTTATCAGGATCCACGGAGTCGCCAGGCCAGACCAGGGTCGGATAGAGAAAGTTGATAGGCTCATGGTGCCAATTACACCTGGTTCTAGTTAAGTCTGTACAGGCATAATAGGCTATTTTTACTCAAAAATTTTAATTTTTTATTCAAAACTAAAATTTGTGTTCCAGAATTCGAAAACAGAAAGAATTTTTTTAATCCGTTGAAGAAAATAAATAAATAATTTTTCCTTGTATTAGTTATAACAAGCTTTCGAAATCCTATGAAAGGGCGGAAAAAATATTTTATTGCATGACTTTGGGGCATTTTGCATGAAATGTTGTGTGGTTGAAATGTAATTAATAACGTTGTGATCTCAGTTTTAGTTATGTAATTTACTACAAATTAGGGCTACATTATTACATATATTTTTTTGTATTTATTAATAAGTTAAGCTTATTGTTCAATAATCGGATGTGACTATGAATAAATTTATCTATAAAAGTGATTTTAGATTGTTCCATTTTTTAGTAATGGGTTTTACTGCCATGGATACAAGTCCTTTATAGCCCTTTTTAATTTTTCTACCTTCAGTAGTACAGTGTGGTTTCGTGAAGTCTAAAAGTCTAGTCGGTAGTTAAGTCTAGTCAGAAGAATCAGGCTAAGTGAAGTATTAGAAAAACTGCACTTAGCGATTACTAGGAGCTTTTGGCAATAAGCATGAAAATCACATTAATCAAACACTGTATCACTTCTCAACACTCACGCTTGTTATCGAACACTTTGCGAATAATAATCCACCATTATAATTATGCACAAACACCCAAAAAAACACAAATAATGGAAAATAAAATACAGCTCCGATACTACTCTTCGCAGCTTCCCGCCAAAAGTCCGATTGTTCCCTCTAGTTCTATCATAGATTAAGATATTTTTTTTATTGCTAGTCCCAATAGCTAAAAATCAAGTACGCACAAAAATTTCCCATATTTTTCAAAAAATTCTAAAATCTATGCTTCGGTAAGTACCGAAGTTAGATATTACCGACTTAGGGTCAATTTAAAAACAAAATTAGTTTACATTTTACCACACAGTTAACCCGAGAATATACGTATAATGCCGGTAAAGGACTCTTATCTCTAGTCTCTAGAATAAAAATATCTGCCATCCATTTTCATACTGAACGATGTGATGAAATCGGGTCATAAATCATAAATTTAGAATATTTTTGATTTTTTTTAGTAATGGGTTTTTACTGCCCTACAGTGTGGTTTCGTCAAGTCCTAGTCAAGTCTGAAAGTCTAGTCCGTACCTAGTCAAGTCTTGTCAGAAGAATCAGCCCAGTGAAGTGGTAGAAAAACTGCACCTAGCGATTTCCAGGAACTTTTGGCAATAAGCAAGAAAGTCACATAAATCGAAAATTGTATTACTTCCCAACACTCATGCTTATTTTTGAAAACTTTGCGAATAATAATCCACCATTATCATGCACAAACCACTTAAAAAAAATACAAATTTTGGAAAATAAAATACAGCGCCGATACTGCTTTTCACAACTTCCCGCCAAAAGTCCATGACGTTCCTTTCCCAATGACCTATACCAGTAGTTCCCAAACTTATTTTTCTCGTGGACCACTTTCAAAATTTTACTGGTTTCGGTGGACCCCCTGCTGCTACATTTCTACCACATTCTTAAAGTCGCCAAAAAATAAAAATTGTGTCACTTCTGAGTTCTGCCCCTATATTTCGATATGTAAAATAAAAACGAAAAATGGTACATTTTATATCACTTTATTTATTAAAAGAATAGAATTACAAGAAAAAAATATTAAGGTAATATAGGTTCAGGTCATAATTTTAATTAATGGGAAGGATGTATCTGATGGAGTGTCAGCAAACGATCAATGTTTGGCTTTATTTTTGTGAGCAATAACCGCAAATCCCCCCGCTCTGTGATGTTTAATTTGCTCCTTTTTTTTGTTAAGAGGTTTGTAACGGCACTAAAACTCCTTTCGACAAGATATGACGAGGGAAAAGCTATTAAAAATTTCCTTGCGATTTCCCACAGTCCAGGATATTTTTCGGGTATTTCTGCTTGCAGCCAAAATGTTGGGAAGCCTTTTCTAAATTTCACCTTCAGCTCCTCATTAGTGCTTAGCTCGAGCAGCTCCTCTTGTAATACAACATTGGCCACTTCCGTTTCATCAAATGGATTTATTATCCATGGTGGTATATCCATCGTCAGTATATCTTCAAACCTGGTTTTGAAGTCATCATGCAGGGCACTTAAATGTTGACTGTAGGTATGGATATCCTCATCAATACATTCTACCTGCGACAAGTTTGGAAATTGAGAGAATTCGCGCCGACTAATGTTTTGCTTCATAAATTTCAATTTCCCAAGAAAAGCCGAAATTATCCCCTTTGTTTTTATTAAATTCAGGCTGTCCCCTTGTAACTGCAAGTTAATATCATTAAATTTTTTAAACAAATCTGTCAAATACGCAATGTCTGCTTTGAATTTGATCAAGTTTTCTTTTAAATCTGGATCTCTACTTTCTAAGAACTCTAATATGGAATCGAAAACAGAGTAAAATCTCGTTAAGCATGCACCTTTCGACAACCAGCGTACTTCAGTATGTAAGAGCAGTCGTTGGAAGTCTTCATCATTTTCGTCGCACAATTGAGCAAATAAACGTGTATTCAATGCATTGCTTCTGATTTTGTTGACAGCTTTTATTACAAAATGAAGAGATTGGTTCAACCTGTCACTTAAATGTTTTGCCACAAGATGTTGTCGGTGGATTACGCAATGAATAGCTGTAAGTCCTGGTATAATTCTTTTGAGATGACTTATAAACCCACGATATCGCCCGACCATTGCAGGAGCTCCGTCTGTTGCCACTGAAATAATGTTTGTAAATGGGATCGATTTTTCCGTAAAAAAATTACTCAGGACATTAAATATTGATTCGCCTTTAGTGTCAGTCTCCAAAGTTCTGGCAAATAGCAATTCTTCGTGAATTTCTTCCTCAACAATAAATCGGACATATGCCAATAGTAATGCTTCATTACTGGGTAACGTTGACTCGTCCAGTTGTATAGAAAAATGAGTTTTTTGCAGATGATTGCACAAAAAGCTTTCGATATCAGAGCTCATTTCATCAATGCGTCTTTGTACAGTATTGTTACTTAATGGAATTCTTTTTAGTACGTCAAATGGAGATTTGTGCAAAACAGTTTTTAAAACCTCTTCAACAGCGGGTAAAATTAATTGTTCTCCGATAGTGTGCGGTTTTCCAGATTTTGCTATAAGTAATGAGATATTGTAAGATGCCCGCAAGCCATCATCGTTACTTTGAGATGTTGAAGCGAACATACTGTGCATGGTGGGTCTCTTTCCATATTTTTCTTTCAATGTTTGAAAATATTTTAAATCTTTACCTATTTTATCAGTATGACACCTTTTTAGATGATCTTCGAGCTTTGATGGTTTCATAGAGTCATTGCTCAAAACTTTGTTGCATAATAGGCACATGGGCAATTGTTTGTCTGCCTCTGATGGAACAAAACCATATTTCAAATAATCGACACTATATTGTCGACATTTTTTCTTTGCTGTAGCCATGTTTCGTGTCAGTTACCTTACCTGTAAAAAAAATGTTTTAGTAACCAAGTTTTTTTCTGAATATAGGTATCACACCGCAGCCTTTGTCAGCACGCGGAAATAGAATTACGGCTTGTAAAGGGACCAACTAATAAACCGCTGAGACAAATACAAACGTTTTCACAAAACGGTATCAATTTTAAAGTACATAATTTACCACTAATTTTTAATAGTATAAATAAAAATTAGTGTACTCAGTATCGAATACTGATCATATTTGTGTAGGAAAAAATAAACGTCGAAATCCCAAAATTGTCCATAAAAACGATAACTAACATTTTATTAAATCAATGAGTTCACGCGCTCCGTGTATTTGCGTATTTTTTGTCTGCGGCTTCATTGTTAAAACGTGACAAACAGGCATCGAAGTTCAAGCCCCGCCCTTTTCCCGTCGCCCGCGCACCGCTCGCTCTTTCCGAAAAGGAATAGTTTTGATAAAATAGTTACTTCAAAATCAATTAACATGATTATGAAATTACTGTTTTATAAAATTAGTAGTTATTTGCAAGAAAAATTACAAAATTAATTGCTCTGCAATATTGCTTATTCGGCCTTTTTAGAGAGGCAGTGCTTCTCTCGTGAAAAAACAATTGAATAAAACGTGCTGTGTTTGTCTTCAAATCGAAAGAGGACAATTAAAATATCTGTAAGTTACTAAGTTACCTATCTATACAGGCCGTTGTGATCAACCGACTAGTACACGTAAACAAAATACTTAAGTACTATAACAAAAAAATTTTTACTTTTTAGGTTACTTACTTTTCTCCGGCACTAGCAAACACAGATATAAATTTTCTCACAACTTTTTTCCAAATTCCGCCTTGTTTTCGAAATTCCGGAAACAAATGAATGCGTTTGGTTGCCTTTGGCATCAAGTATTTATAGTGTTGATCAAGTTCATGTCTGAACAAGCATTAAGCATTGTCGGGCGGATAGCGCTTTGCAAGTCTGTACACGAAATTGTACGTAATATCGAATACACAAGTTTGGACAAGTAACAGTCGCTTGCCTTATTAAAATATTATCTGCTTAGATAGGTACTTAAAACAATGTAGGTAGGCCCTTATAAAAACTATGCTTACATTTTTGCTCTTTACTATCAAAAGCAGATAAATTTTCGTGGACCCCCATTAACATCTTATGGACCCCCATTTTTTGTTCACGCCTACGTAGACCCCCAGCAAGTCTCCCGTGGACCCCTGGGGGTCCACCTGGACCACTTTGGGAATCACTGACCTATACCATAGATTTCGATTTTTTTACTAAGAGCATAGAACTTACCTTATTCTATGTAAAAGTGTGAATTGAAGAAACACGAAGTAGAACGCACCAAAACTTATGACACTGACAACAAGTAAAAACCAAAAATGTCCTAAAAATATTCTAAGTGCAAGATTAATAAATAAATCGGTGCAAATTTGAATAAAAGAAATCTTATTGTGCACAAAATCGATTCATAATGAAGGAGTGGGTAGTTACAACGTTCATAACGGCCCTTTTTTAAATCCGCTTTTTTTAAAAGCGACGGTCTTTGCCTGCAAGTTGTTCTTCGTAAGGGATAATCAAGGTGGGGGTGGACGCCGTTTCTTGCAGATTGGAACTGCGAAGAACTTTCGCCAATGGGATCCTGTTTTAGTTCTAACAAAGATGAACCACCAGTGGGTATCAACTTCAACTCTAGTATTGTGAGAACAGCCGCAATCAGAGTGAGCAAATTCTTGAAACTCATATAGAACATTCCTAACACCTGTATTCTTAAACCTTTACTCAAACTCGACTCAACCTTACTCCACCTCATTGGTATGACTAGTTGTCACAAACTTCCTCGACTTGGATGATTTCTCATTGGAGGTGAGTATCCAACTGTCAAATATGAGGTTGGTCGAGAGGTACCTTGAGGCGTCCTTGAAATGAAATAAAGTAGATGAAAAACGGGTTTTTGCCAATTTTGGCCTAGATATTTACTTACTTCATTTTATTTTTTACTCTATTCTTTTGTAATTTTAAATTTTTGTGTTTAAAATTGTTATCACAACCTCATTGGAGTTTCCTCAAGCAACCAACTAAGAATGTCGTTTTCAAGGAAACTTCGAGGACTTCCTTAGGCGCCCTCGAATGAGTTTGAGTGAAGGACGTCCTTAAGGTTATGTTTAAGAATACGGGGGTAAGATTTTTTCAATTTATTCTCATTATTTATAGATTTACAGTGGCAACTTCTTATAACGGTATAGATTTAAAAATTATCTCCAAGGAAGAATTTTTTATTTGAGTTTGAAGAATCTGATTGCGACGGACAGAGAGACATTTTGTAAAAAAGAAATCAACCTCTCCATACACACGTGGGTCTAGGTATAAAACATTTACTAGAATCATCGAAATTATTATTATTTACTATCTAACCCGGCAAACTTCAAATATATTCACCTTTTAAATCTTCCCTGGACTTCCACAATTCAAAAAACCAAAAATAGCCAAATCGGTCCAGCCGTTCTCGAGTTTTAGTGAGACTAACGAACAGCAATTGATTTTTATATATATATTAACGGAAATGTATGTAATCCGTCATTGTATAGAATTCCTAGGAAATGTATGTAATTCCTAAAATCGCCCGGAAATGTGTGATATAATATAAATTAGACACATTTCCTAGGAAATCTATACATTTCCTAAATAGCGATCGGAAATGTAAGACAAGGCTGAAATTATAATGATGACGATTGCGACTTAGTGTTAGTAGTTATGGTTTTACAGTGACCATAACAGTTAGCGAGCGAGCGACAAACCTTGTGACAGAAACGCTTGAGTTTCAAAAGACGACGTGTGAACGATATTGGAATTCTATCTATAAATCTAAATAAACTAGATTTATTACCCATGATATGTAGACTGAATATGAAGACTTAACAACGTGTTTTATTACAGAAAGCATTCTTTTTATACTTTTCCTAATACGGTATTGGAATTATATAAAATTCCTAGGAAATGTATACATTTCCTAGGAGATGTATACAATTCCTAGATTACATACATTTCCGGTAACATATATAGATAATAAAAATTATAATAACGAATTAATATTAGAAGATGTAGCATTTTAAAAGTGATATCTATAAACAAATATGACTGCCTCTATGGTCCAGTGCTTAAAGTGTCTGCCTTCAACCTAGAGGTCGTGGGTTCGATTCTCTCGGGAAGCATACTTGTTTAGTTGTTTCCAGTTTGGTTAGATCATTGCAGGCTTGAATCACCTGATTGTCTGATAAAAAAGATGATTCCGTGCTTCCGAAGGCACGTTAAGCCGTTAGTCCCGACTGCCATTTAGTGGTTATAACTCATAATCCTATTGGTCTGGTTTCCCTACGAAAAAAAAAGAGTTATGGAAGTCAGACGGCAGTCGCTCAAATGTAATAACCAGTACTGCCAAATCTAGGACCATGATTAAAGCGTACCCTGGGCTTCAAAGCGTAAGCTGACGATGCAACTAGGAATACACGCTAGGATGAAGAAGATCTAGAAACCAATATCAATTCAATAATAATAATAATAAATAAATCCCCCACATTCCTAGCCGCCTCCTTTAGTGGCTTTATTATAACAACTAGCAGCCCTTCCCGACTTCGCCCAGGCCTATAGCCTTCCTCGATAAATAGGCTATCCAACACTGAAAGAATTTATCAAATCGGACAGGTAGTTCCTGAGATTAGCGCATTCAAACAAACGCTTCAGCTTTTTATAATATTAGTATAGATCGAGTATAGATGTGGAACCTTGTTTTCCAGAATTATTACCAGTTTTACACAAAATTTCCAGTTTACTGGTACCTTACCAAAGATTATGGACCTTATGGGGTCGACAACGACGACAGGCGTCATCCAAGGAAAGCGTACGGGCTCTCAAACCACTATATATGTATAAATGGACCACTATTTGTTATGCCACGTGTTGATACCGGACGCTAATTGTTTTTTTATTTTTATCTGTAGCAAAGGAGACAGCAAATGGGGCCCGCGTATGCCGCGCCACCACCGCCACAAGGTAATTAAGTCCGCGAAGGAAGCCTTGTTCTTGAAGTCAGCGGCGAGAAGTTGAGGAATTTCTATTGGAATCCCCACGAAGTAATTATAAAGTAATTGGTCCGTGGGAACCCTTTTGGCGCCAACGTCACTTTTGCGTAATAAACGTACATAACTCAAGCCTGGCTTCCGCCTGCGTGATATTCGCTAAAGGGGACCGATAAGATAGTGCAAAAATTGGAGCCGCCAACTTTGTAGATATGCAGATAACTTCCTCAGAAGGAAATGGAGGACGTCCGACCACAGAAATAAAATTATCCGTAGCGAATGCTCGTGTCAAGGGACGGCGAGACGCGACCCGTATTGGATTGGTCGTAGTGGCATTTTCTGTCTTGAGATCCTCCGTGCTTCGGAAGGCACGTATAGCCATTGGTCCCGGTTGTTATCGATATATGGCAGTCATTTATGCTTTGTCAGATGCCTTTAGGCAGCCCGAAAAGATCTGACATTGTTGGTCACTAACACACCTCGTGTTATCCCTGTATAAAGGGTTATGGAGGTCAAGCGGCAGTTGCTCCATTGTAATAACTAGTGCAGCCAAATCTAGGACCATTACTTACAGCGTACCCAGGCTCCGAAGCGTAGCCTGAGGACTCAACTTAGGAAACACGATTGGACGAAGAAGAAAAAGTGCCATGTGGTCGTCTCCTACCTGCCAACACCTTTATTCTCAAACGTTTCCTCAAACTCGACTCAACCTTACTCCAACTCATTGGTATGATTAGTCGTCACTAGCTTCCTTGACTTAACACTTTCGCTGGCAGTAACGCCTCTCGACGTAGATAACAATTGAGTGCCATTGTTATTTCCTTCACAGTCAGCGAAAGTGTTAAGGAGATTGCTCATTGGAGGTGAGTATTGAACTGTAAAATATAAGGTTGGTCGAGAGTTACTTTGAGACATCCTTGAAATGAAACAAAGTTATAAATCAGTTTTTTTTGTCACTTTTTGCCTAGGTATCCATTATTTTATTTTACTTTTTACTCTATTCTTTTGTAATTTTCAATTTTTGTGCTAAGAATTGTTATTATAACCTGTGACGTGCCTCATTGGAGTTTGCTCAAGTAACCAACTAAGAATATCCCTTATTTTCAGTGTGTAAAAAACCTTGGATTTCACATGGATGCCACCCTCAGCTGGATTACACACATTGCTGAAATCAGTCGCTCTGTCAATCTTACCCTTCAACAACTAAACCGTTTAAGGAACTTCCTTCCAATCAAAACGAAGATAATGTTGGTGCACTCTTTGGTTTTCCCAATAATTGACTATGCTGATGTGTGTTATCCTGATCTCAATCAAGATCTTCTTGATAAGCTTGATCACCTTATAAACAATTGCATCCGTTTTATTTTTTGTCTAAGAAAATTTGATCACATATCTCCTTATCGCTCCGAGCTAAAATGGCTTCCTGTTTCCTGTACGACAACGTCGTCAACTTCGCTTGTTAACTACACTTTTCTCCATTCTCACAGATTCTCAGTCTCCGGAGTATCTAAAATGCAAATTCCAATATCTTTCTGACGGCCATGATCGGCAGCTCAGGTCTTCCAACACACGTCGCCTTGCTACTCCTTCCTTTCGGACCGGTTTCGTTGAATATTCTTTCACTGTACAAGCCATTCGGCTGTGGAATGTTTTGCCCAATGACATTAAAGAGACCTTAACAAAATTTGCCTTCAAGAAAAAGGTTTAAGCTCATTTAATGAATTCTCTCTAATTTATAAACCAGAATCACAATTTCGCTGCATTAAAATATTTAAATATATATGTATGTATATTATACTCCATATTTGTGTAAATCTATGTATGTTTATTTAGCTGTAGGGTTCTTTTTTTTCTGTAATATCACACGAAGCTTTTATGCGCCGCTTTGTATTTTCTCGGTTTTTCCTAATGGTTGACTGGGGGAGAATGCTTTTAGCATTAAGTCCGCCAATTGTATATTTACTTGTGGTACAATAAAGTTTTAATAAATAAATAAAATAAATATCGTTTTCAAGGAAAGTTCGAGGACTTCCTTAAGGCTCCAATGAGTATGAGTGAGGGTCGTTTTTAAGGTTATGTTTAAGAATACGGGTGTATGCCTCGCCATTTAAAGTTATGACTCGAGAGGCGTATATGGTTGACACCATAGATTTAGAAATTTTTTGACTGGATCCATAGTCTAAGGTTGACACATAGCCTGCTTCTATCTAATCTTATGTGTGCGTAGGCTTGCAGGGCCAATATCGGAGCTCCTTTTTGTGCAAGAGCAGGCAAGTCAGTAGAGATTTTAAATCAGCTCTTAGAAGTACTCAGACAAACTTTTCCAGTTTTTAAAACAGTATTAATTTACTTAATAACTGTTACAGGATATTATCATCCAGCGCCACCACCGCCGCCACCGGTACGATGTTAATTTTTTTTTATTATAATTAATTATTTCACAAGAATGAAAGTGTACCTTACTCGTTTTGTAAACTTTATTGCCGGTTTTCGGTTTGATTTTAGAAAACGCGAACCCACTTACTACAGACCAAATAATTAAAACATTAATTTGAAGTAAAGGTGATAGGTGGATGCATGCTGCGCTGAAAGCATACCACCTTCTCTTATAGCAGGGCAGAAACAAGTAAGCGAGATGACGCAATACAAGTTGTGAGACGCCATCTCGCTTGCTCACTCATTTTTGTCTTGCTTTCAGAGATGGTGGTAAGCCTGAGCCTGAGCATGCTACCGGGAAAGTGCTATGACAAACAAGAAGTTGATGAATTGATGGAGAGTATGATCAATAAAAATACGAACTTAAACTAGTGCCACCAAAAATTTATCAATAATGTACTCTTTAGCTTTTAATTGTCCACAGCCGGTTTACGGAGCCCCATATCCACATCAACAGCCACCAATGGGTAAGTATTTTGTACACACAGATTTTTTCAAGATTATCAAGTTTTTTTAACAATTTACTTATTCTATTTTATTTCTTTTGTTTCAGGTTACCAGGCAGCGCCGGTAGGATTTTTCACTTTCTACTCAGTGTTTTATTAAAATTAAGTTTTCATCCTTAATTATTGGATATGACGGCTGCCATTAATTTTCAGCTAATCTCGAATTGATTTATATATGTAAATTATATTTGATCAAATTGATTTATAGATAAGTATTAAGTTTTAACATTTTACTTTGTTCACAGCCGGGCTACGCAGCTCCATACCCGCCCGCGGGTAATTTCTTTTTGCATATTATTTATCTAGTTCTTAACTATATTTTATGTAATTTTCGTACAAATCAACTTTCATTTGCTACCTTAGATTTTTTCAGTATACGAATCTTACCTCCATACATTAGCGTGCATTCTTATTCATTCATATTTTTGAAAGTTGGAACCATATTTTCTAATTTATTTTACGGCCCTGGATAGAAATATGGTGTTTAAACTCTAATCCTTTTTTTTCAGGATACCATCAAGGACCTGTGGTAAGTGTTAAGTACAAATTTTTGACGTTTTTAACTCATTCAAACCAGTGTACGGCCACGATGTGGAGACCGGCCAAATTACGGCCAATCTAAGTGGTAGCCGTAGCCTTTATAGATTTTGGTTAAATACCGACTGAACCAAAATTGTACAGATAGATTCCCGGCTTGGGAAGTAAATGTGTTTTATTTTTTAACCAGAGTTTCAAATCCCAGAAACGTTTTCTAGACTTCAAGAGATGAAGGTTTTTCTATTTTACTTTTACAGCAAAGGGAGACCATAATTGATAGACGCGGGGGTGGAGGAGGCATGGGTGGCGCCTTGGGTGCAGGCGTGGCTGGCTTGGCGGCTGGTGGGCTTGGTGGCTACGCAGCGGCCGGCGGTTTCAATCAGGTTACTTACTTCTTGACGAGTCAAAATGGCTGTGTACTGTCTGTATCAACTAATTAGATGCTGTGCCGCTGTCTCATGCAATAATTATACTCTTTATTGCACCAAAAAAGAAAACAATACAGAAACATATTAACAAATACAGTGAGGCAAAAAGTTAGCAACTTATCGCCGAGGCAATCTCTTCCAGTCAACCTTTAGGATAAGTACACACAAGTTGGTAACACAGCGGCACTGGCCAATCGCGTGCGAGAAGAAGTATATCAGACTAGGTTATGAGCCAATTTAATTATATAGTGTTTAGAGCGTATACAATGCGCACGTGACCTCCGGGTGAGGCAGGTGTTTATAGACTACTAGCTAACCGACAGATCTGTATGTATGTTTGCCTTCTCAATGGATAAAGAGTTGGTGTATTGTATGTATTTACTAAGAGTAGATACTGTGCCGCTGACTCACACACGCATAAGTTGGTAAAACTTGTAACACAAAAGCACTGAAGTCGCGTGCGAGATGCCACTCGATTTATAATCGGATGATTTGGCTGTGATGGTGAGCCAGTGCAATTAGTGAGATAATACTCGTATCACACATACACCAAAAGAGAATGGCACTGCTGCACTGCACTATACTGAATTTTCCTAAAACATTGTCACCTCTGTTGCCCGATTATCGGGACTTTAGTCACTTATTAGAAATAAAGGAATGAATTTTATTGCGATAGAGTACTATTGGGACACGGCAGTACATTCGTAACATTATTGTAGGCACGCACAGAACTCATTTTCATCAGATCCAGTAGAGTTTAAGTAGTTATTTTTTTCTATTTAGAACCAAAATCAGAGTGCTCAGCAAGCTCCGACTGCTCCTCAAGCTCCCCAGCCCCAAGATCCAACTCAAGTCCCCCCAGCTGGTCAAGACCCCACTCAAGTCCCGCCAGCCACACACGAGGTCCCTCAACAAGCGCCATACCAACAGCCTGAAGAATATCAAGACGATTACAGCCAGGATTATGACTACGATAGTGGCGGTTTTGGAGGCGACGACGGAGATTAAAAAGTCCGAAGAAAACATCCAAACGCGAATGTGTTTGCAAAAAGTTATAATAAGCCCGTTTGTACTGTACGGGCTGTATTTTTGAAATCTGAAACTCACCGTGTGATTCGAAGTCGAACTAAAATCCGAACACAATTTTTTATTTTAACGGAGTCGGACATCTGAAAACTTAGTTATCAGGTTTGTTAGCATGGTTACTTCAATCCATTTAAATTTCAAAGACAAGTGAGTGATCGAGATGGCGCTATACATATAAAATATAAAGCGGACATCTCGCTTACTCATTAGCATTTACGAAGCGGTTGAGAGAAAAAATTGCTCCAGACGGCGCTATATTATTGCAACATTGATCTATTTTAAATTGTATGGGGCAACATCGTGTCGCGGACAATAATTTCTATGCGTTCCTTCAAAGTTCAAATTTAATTGATCATGTACATATGTTATAGATATGACTGTACCTTTTTTTCACCTTCTTCTGTCTTCATTTATTCACTAGAGTTTATATGACTGTTACCTAAAATTATTTTTATGTAAATAAATTGATCGAAACTTTGGGAGACTTATTCATAATCATTTATGATTATAAATATTTAGTTTACACAGGAATTTGATTTTTATTTCAAACCGTAACGTATGTTCGTCCTAAAATCTCCAAGTGCCTTAATAAGAATAATAATAATATATAGTTCTCGAAAATGGTCGTGCTTTGCTCTACTGGGATCGATCTCATCACGGACAGGACTATTGTCGCCAATAAGCCTGACATCGTGTTAGTCGATCGATCCCAGCGCCGCGCAGTGCTTATCGATGTCGCCATCCCGCACGACGAGAATCTCGTTAAGGCTGAGAAAGATAAACTTAGTAAATATCCGGACTTAGCCCACGAGATTACCACCATGTGGGATGTCGATACGACGATTATTGTGCCGATAATCTTATCTGCGAACGGTCTCATAGCGAAGAGTGTAAACCAACACAACTCTCGCTTGATGGTTGATCAGGGGTCGGATACAGAAGGCGGTCATCCTCGACACGGCCTGCATTGTCAGGAGGTGAACCCTACTGCCGGTAGCTTGAGCACATCTCCGCTGCCGTCGGTCCGCTAAATATAGATGTTTTTTATAATATTATTTATGTATATAATATTGTAAAACATATCTATATTTAAGATAATGAAATAAATAAAGTGAATAATAATATAACTCTTTATTGCACCAAGAAATTAAAATTACAAAATCACATAAGAGATTTGTAATGTACAATGGCGGCCTTATTTTCACCCCCCATATTTTCAAACGTTTGCTCAAACTCGACTCAACCTTACTCCAACTCATTGGTCGACACTAGCTTCCTTGACTTTTGAGATTCATTGGAGGTGAGTATCGAACTGACAAATATAAGGTTGGACCTTGAGGCGTCCTCGAAATGAAAGAAAGTGTGGTTTTGAATTAGTTTTTTTTCCACTTTTTGCCTAGGTATCTAAGTACTTAGTTTTTCATTTTATACTCCATTGTTTTGTATTTTCAAATTTTTATGTTATTACAACCTGTGTTGTTCCTCATTGGAGTTTGCTCAAGCAACCAACTAAGAATATCGTTTTCAAGGAAAGTTCGAGGACTTCCTTGAGGCGGCGCACTCCAATGAGTTTGAGTGAAGGACGTCCTTGTGGTTATGTTTAAGAATACCGAGGTAATAGTCAGGTAATTAAACTAGATCATTTTTAAAAGTGTGACTCATGTGAAATCGGGTAGTCGAATTATACTTGTTCTATATCACATGTATTTCTGTTGCTGCTATAACAACAAATCCATACTTCCATACTAATATTATAAATGCTTTCTGTCTGTCTGTCTGTAACGCTTTCACGGCCAAACCGCTGAACGGATTTTGATGAAATTTGGTATGAATATAGTTGAAGACCCGGGGTCCAACATAGGCTACTTTTTGACGCAGGCGGAGCTACGGGAAAAAGCTAAACTAAATAAGTGGTCAAGTGCGTGTCGGGCCACATCACGCGCAATGTAGAGTTCCGTAGTAACCCAAATAATAAAGAAGCCCCAAAAACCTTCAGCAGGAAAGCTGCTTTGGTTAACATGAATGTATGGAAACCCGAAACCGAACCGGTATAGGTACTAGAATTCGGAAGGTACGTTAAGCTATTGGTCCTGATTGTTATAATTGATAGCAGTCGTTAGGCTGAGTAAGATGCCTTTAGGCAGCCTGAAAAATCTGACAGTGTTGGCCTCTAAAACTCTTCAGGTCATATTATGTAGGTCTATTTTTCCTGTAAAATAGGTTAAAGAATACAGAGGTCAAACGGCAGTCGCACCAGCACCGCCAAACCTATGACCATGATTAACAGAGTACCGTATTCGCTAAAGCGCGAGCTGTGGACGAGATAGAAAACACGCAGGGTCATAGAAGAATTTCACAATAAAAAACTACAGTATCTTTTTGGTCAAGCTGGAATAAATATTATAGTTGCCGCGAGCTTTGTTAACAGAATGGAAAACTAGTGTTTTTTTTTTGTTAATATGGACTACTAAGTTACCAACTAAATATTATTTATACCGTTAGCTTTGATAATTACAAAATGTGGTCATATGTATTAATTTTTTCTTTGTTTTTTTTTTTCTCTTTTATCTTATTTTTTATTATAATGTTAATAATTGTAAACTTATGTAAATAATGTTGTTTATGTTATGAATCTAAAACTAATTATAAATTACAAAATGTTATTTATTTTATATTGAGAATCCTCATACTCCGTTCGGTGAGCAGAGAGAAAGGGGGGAAAATAAGCGGTTCGCCATCTTTAAATAATCACCGGGATTTTCACCGGGAGAAAAACGTTTGCAAAATTACCTTTACATATTAAAATAAGTCTAAAACGAAATCATAGTACGTATCAAATTTAGATAGCGCCATCTTGATACCAGCAATGTCATCTATCAATAGGCAAATTGTTAAACAATTGCTTTGAACCTTGAGGTTAGCCGCTTATTCTATGGATATATCGTGATTTTTTCAATTGATCAAAAATTACTCGTAAACTTGTGTAATTTTTACGGCAGTGATAATTTTCTATTAAAATTCAGTATATTTCCTACTGTCATCAATTTTTTCAGGTTTCCAAATGCTACTGTTTTTCCAGGACCACCTGGGAACACTGGGACCCAGAAAAAAAAAACATTTAAAAATTAAATATCTCGTAAACGAAACCTCTATGTTGTCTAAATGATTTTCAAATACTTATCTAATAAGAAAGTCGAAAAAAATTTCATTTGATTCACTGATTTTGCGTGTGTTATACTTTTCAGAAAAGGTGGTCTAATGACTTCAAAGTTTAATCCAATGTAGGCGAAAAAGTATTTGAACTATTTTGAATGTATTAGAAAAACTAAACACTAGATGTCGCCTCATCGCATCATGTTTTCCGTGTGTTTTCTTTGGTTTTTCGTCCGTAATGTTGGTATCTATGCGTCTGTGGTATGATGGTGGTATGCGTTAGTCCATCTTTCTCATCTCAGGCGTACGTGCTTCTGTCATGCTGCTGTCACTGTCATTTGTCATGTCAGATATTGGTCTAGTGTTGTTGCATTATCAATCATTTTAGTATCGATACATGACCTTGAATGATGGTCGATTTGATTGGGTTATTGCCACTCGTCACCACCACCATTATTTATTTATTAAAACTTTATTGTTCCACAAAGTACACATATACTTATAACAATTGGCGGACTTAATGCTAAGAGCATTTTCTACCAGTCAACCATTGGGAGAAACGGAAAGATAGTTTGGCGCAAAAAAGTTAAGGGGGAAAAATGTATTACTTATAAAGCAAATTTTATCAAAAGCTTAAGTTTAGACACTACGTAAACATACATTTAACATACACAAATACTATTTCATTTTAAATATATACTATATATATATACATATACCTACACAAATATCAATGATGAAGTCAAGTCACATTGAGAAGTTTTCATTAACTGAGCGAGTCCAAAATGTACACACGTGCCCGCTTTTTATATAAAAAATTGTTAGGACTTTCCTTAATATCAGCAGGCAAAGCATTCCAAAGTCGAGTAGATTGTAAAGTGAAGGAATTAGCCATAAAACTGGTGCGAAAAAGAGGAGTATTTAGTAAGAGATAATTAGAAGAGCGAAGTTGATGGTCATGAGAGTCGGATAGATATTTAAAATTACATTTTAAATAATCAGGAGATTGAGGACCACCACTGTAGACGAATGGGATTTTTTAAAAATTTTAAACATTTTTGAAACCGATTTGATTGCACGAATAGTACTTATTCTTAAAAAATAATCAATGCTCAGGTCTTATTGTAGCTGTTCTGTGTCGTATTGCATGGGAAAAGGCAATTGGCGTAGGGCAAAAGCCTTCCTCTTTTCTTCCACACATCTCTGTCCAGAGCTATTTCTTGCCAATTTTTCTAGATAAAAATTACCTCTGTGGTCCAGTGGTGGTGGACATAAGGATGTGCATAGTCCATTGAAAATGTAACCTACGCGAAATGCTAATGTTGAATCACAAACTTTAAAAAATAATTAATTTATTAATTGTCGTAAAAAACAACGACAACTTTTGAATTTTATTAAGAAAGAAAGAAAACATTTATTTGCATTGAAAGAGTACAATCAGATATTACACAATAATAATTCGTCCTAACAATCAACCATTTAGGCATGCAAATGTAAATATGATTTAATATTCAAATAACTACATTAATCATAATAACAAGTCAAATATTATTATTTCCGTCATCAGTAAAACATGTCAATTTACTATCCAAAAAATCCCGAACACTATAAAAACATTTTTTGTAAGTATCGACAATAGTTTAGTTTTGAATGAAATATAATCTAATTTCCTTACTTGCTCTGGTAGTTTATTGTACAACTTTGTGCAACTGTAGTAACTGTTTCGATTCATATACTTTGTCGTTGCATTAGGCAATAATAATTTATTCGGGTATCATCTTTTAATTAAAACAAACCCGATCTCACAAACATACAACACTCAAATATATAAACTGATGAAACAGTTAAGTATTAGTTTCTTAAGTAAGGGCCTGCAAGAGGTAAGTGGTGTAACTCCACATATTGCACGAATACACTGCTTTTGAGCTATAAAAACCTTATTTATATCGACCTAATTACCCCAAATAGTTATGCCATATCGTAAGTTAGAATTTACATAGCCATGATATGCTGATAATGCTGTGTCTGATTGACTTGTTTAGTCAATCGCCAAAGTGCGTACGCAAATCGATTTAATTTAAGTAAAATAAAAAATCGAATTTAAAAATAATGTCATATTTTTAATATTTTGTTAAAATAAAACTTATTACCAAGTAAAACATTTTATCAGGATTATTTTTATTTTTTATTAGGATAGCAGTTCCAGCCCAAATTATAAGGTTTTTGAAAGTGATTTGTTTTTAGTGTGATCGTAGTTCTAACTTAATTAACTTTCCTGGTAGCGAGTCGTTTCTAACGAGATTGCAGTTTCAAATAAACCTTCACTATATACGTATAGCACTGGAACTGAAATCTCGCTAACTAAAATCAAAAATAAGCTGTAGGTATTACAGCGTGTTTTGTCACAAAATCCTTAAGTCTTAAGTTTGAGGTCTATTTGGCATTTTCTTTAAAAGAAAATACCTTGAAATAATCCGTTCAGAAACAATATTAGTTAAAAAACATATCGATGCGATAATATCGTTGCTTTTAAAATAAAATAAAAGATGATGAGTCCATTGAATTTGTGAAATATGTTGATTAAAATAAATAGTAAATAATACTTGATTGACGAACCAAATATTATTTAAAACATTTTCTGGGAGCTTAAATTCCTTGATGTATCTAAAACTATCGACTATCGATATTCTGTTTCTATCGCCCAACACTACTGTCAGTTCGTTTGCGCGAACTTCACACCATTGGCATAGCAGCAAGCATTCTCAAGCTCAACTCAAAACATTGCTTGCAATGCAAGAGTAGGTAGGAACGTGTCTATTGTTCTGTGGAACACTGCGTGCATTGCGTAGGTAGGGCTCCATTGGAGCCCCAAATTATAATCGTTGATTATTCATTCGTGAAAGTGTCGCAGTGCAGTGTATTGTTTTAGTGTGGTGTAAAGTGAAAACGAACTTCTGAAGCCAAAGCCGTCACTTCGGCGCCGATCGATAAAAGCAGTGATGGCGCAACAGAAATGAGCCAAGGAGGGTCGAGAAGGCCTTATTCCCGCGGGGGCCCTCGGTGGCACCCGCGGTACAAGGAGTACTGGGACTACGAGCAAAATTATAGGTTCGTAACTTAATTAGAAAATCACTTTCGTATCTGCTAGTGGTTCCGTCGTGCAATTGTTTTTTGTGCATTATTACTTTCACAACGCAACACGTTTTTTAAACGAACCCTGTAGTTACATAAACTGTTGACGCACGGACTTTATAATTTTTATGTGTTTGGATGGCATTGTAATGAACATACATTTACCTACATCATCAGTAGACGTATAGGTACTTAGTAGATACATTCCTCATTTGTTTGTCTTCTAAATGTTGGTAATTCAAAAACTTTATGATTTCATTATAAAGTCACATAGTTTTTTAATGATAATGTGAAATACCTACCTATTTGCTAATTGATGTACAGGATAGTTAATTTGGGCGTGGATCAGACCATGGCTTCTCCAACTGTATCTGTGTATTCAGGAATTAATATGGGAATGTTGATGTTTTTAGGTTTTAGATGTTAGTTTCCAACTAATTATAAAGCAAGCATGTGAATTTCTAAAAAATCTGTCATATTCAGCACACCATGGCCAATGTTATTTATATATTACATATTAATGTATATTTTTTTTCATAGAAACTAAAAGATAAAGCATTAAAACTGTAATTTTTTTTTTAAATTTAAAACTTCAACTTCGGTTATATTTTAAAATCCAATATGTAGTAGACACTTTATAATATTTGTGAATTTATAATTAGAAACCGGTATCACAATGTATTGAATAACAACATTCAAATGCTAGTCTCGTTTTTACTTTAAATAATGGCTTCTGTACACTACATTCATACTAATATTAGAGGTGCAAAACTGCCTGCCTTTACCAGGACATACCATTTGCTCGAGTCAAAAAGACTGATTGCAGATAATTGATAAAAAATAGTGCAAAAAAATTTTCTGTTACGCGTTCATGTTTAAACCGGATTTTGATGAAATTTGATAATAATATAGTTGAAGACCTTGTGACGAACATATGCTACTTTTTGATGCAGGCGGAGATGCGGGAAACAGGTAGTATAAGCAATAAGCTGATTAGTCACTATTAAAATTAGGTAACTAATATATAATTATGTGTTTTACATATATTAATTAGTTACCTAAGATAATAAGTTTGTTTTTCAAACGTATACGTGGTAACCAATTTCTTTTGTTATCATCTGTGGCATTTCAATCTCTCATCTTAGTGGCTTCTCGGTTCACTACTCAGCTGGTTGTTGCAGCCCGGGGTCAATTTCTTTCTACTTCATTTTGCGTTGTTCCAACTTCAGATGTTGAAGCATCTACTCCATTTACAATAGTTATCGTTAATTGTGTTTGCAGACATTTTGGAAACGCTAGTTAAATCTGTGAATATACGTATACAGAGACTAATCAGACAAGTTTGAGTGAACCTCAGAGGTAGTTCACGACTCGTGTTACTACCTCAACAGTTCTATAATAACGACCGTGATAGTTAGACTGTTCACAGATTTATTTATTTATTTAACACTTCTTTGCACACAGTAAAATCAAAATTAAGTATTACACACACACACACACACATGACACACACACAGATGATGTATTTCTGTTGCCGCTCTAACAATAAATACTAAAAGTTTGAATAATTTAAGCTAAAAATTTTAACTAATCATCTTGTTCTTGGTGTTTATACATATCTCAAGTGTCAAGATCTGGTCTACAGTATCTGGGTCTCACAATTTGTTGTGTCGAAATTTCGTCTTGTTTTTTCCTAAGGTTTTATTATATTCATTTTTAAAAACATTAACTATTCCACAACAAAATATATGTAATGTATTATCAAATTTTTATGTAGTGTATTTATCTATTTATTCACAGTTTATATTTCGTTTTCTTTTCTTTTAAGATATTTTTGTTTTTAGGTTTTGTATATATATGTAGAAGAAGAAGAAGTAAGTTTACTATAATTTCATAATGACTTTTAACACTTACCATAAATTAATCACTTTTTCTGTACCACGGATTGGTTGACTGGTAGAAAAAGTCTACAGCTTTAAGTCCGCCATTTACATGTCATGTAATAAATAAATAAATAAACAATACTAATTGTAACTGTGGGTACCCACATTATATTTGTTTTTTGCATGTTATTATTGTAAGATGTAAGTTTTTCATGAGGCCCTTTTGTTTCTTTTGTTTTTCTATTCACTAGAACTTTGACCTGAAGTTATTCTAAGCTTTAAATATGTTTTGTAGGTTTGTTTGGAAAATTTTAAATTAAATCACTATAACCATTAAAAAAAAATGATAAGAAATGATATCTAAAAATTTTTTTTTTTCCATATTTCTGTGAATGTTCATATATACATATCATCACGCCTTTTTCCCGTAGGGGTAGGCAGAGACTACGGATTTCCTTTTGCTAGGATCCTTACAGTCTTCCCTCGCTTCCTCTACGCTCATCACTCTCATCGATTACGGGTACTCCTGACATCTCCCTTTTTTAATATGTCTGAGATTTGGTTGCAGTATGTGAACATAGGTACATCTGTAAAAAAATATTTGTATTGTAATCCCAAGGTGACTGCCTTCTTCATTTTCTATGAAAAGATATAGGTAATTATAAAAAAAAAACATTTTTATTACAAAAATCTAGTAATGTTGCTTATGTCAAATGTATGGGAAATGTCATTTGCTTCGTATAAGGTATTTTATTCGTATTAAATTAGTCTATTGCTAGCTCCCGTGTTCGCTCGACTCCACAATAATATCTATTGGACTTATGTTCAGATCATTCTCTACTAGTCTACCATTGGGTGAAACAGAACAAATGTGTCTATTTGCTTGCACAGCAGTCTTGATGTCTCCTCTTCGCTGGCTCCAATCCGTACTGTGTAGACTGTTGATAAGATGGCCTGAGAGATGCAGGGAGAGTATGCATCAGACCATGGTAGGCAGTGAATTGAGATGTAATATCCATTAAATATTCCTTGTTTGTCACATTCTTACTCAAAGTCGTTTGCTGTTGTGGGAGCTTTGGAATTCACTTCCTGTCGAAGTTAGGCTGTCACATTTAATAGTATAAGCTAGTTACATGGGTGTATGTACGTTTATTTATATATATGTATAATTATTTTATATAATTATGTAGGTTTATTTAATGTATTTTCTTCATAATAATATTATATTGTACACGCTTCTAACCTTCTAGTAAGCATATCTTCTCCTGTCTTGCTGGTTGACTGTAAGAGATCCCTAAGTGGGGAAAAGTCCGCCATTGTATTTATTGTTTTTCCATGCTTGTGTCTATGTAAATTATTTGGTTTTTTTGTACAATAAAGATATAACAAACAAACAAATAAAAATATTATATGTAGATGAAGATGAGATTGTATCTTGTAAATTTGAATTGTGTTCAGTTTTGTAATTTAACAAATTTTTGGTGCAACATTTTATATACCACACTAGAGAAAAAATGTTTCACTTGAAACTATCAAATTTACAATGTGTCTACTATGCTGTAGCATATAAATTGCTCTGTATTTGAATAGTTATACCTCAGCTTTACTAATATTCTCCCCATATTTGAGCCGGCAGACACAACGTGCGCGGGCGCAGGTAGCGACCTTGAGGTCAACGCCCTCGCCGCCCTAAAATACACCCGGGAGATGGTGCATTACGCTTCGCTGGGGGTTGCCATGTGACAATATTATTTTTTTGCGGATTACAAAGCGTAGATCTCGTCTCTTATGGGGTTGATAGATCGAGACGTAAAATTTAGCCTTTCTGATACCAGCCCGTGGTGTGTATGTGTGTAAATCCCACGGGAACGGTACGTTTTTACTAAATTAAAAGTATGGTATGTCCATACCATGTAATTTCAGGAAGATTTGTACAGCAGAATAGCGTGAAGAGAAAAGGTATTAACTAGTTAGTTAGGTATATATATATATATATGTTACGCCTAATGACCGAAGTCCGGCTACACTTAAGATAAGCCGGCTATTCTTAATTAGGATTTAGGGAAGTGGAAGATCAAACGGTATTAAGTAGGTAGAGTCCGATTCCAAGTGAACTAGGATATGGCTGGAGTTAGGAGATAAAAGAAGTAGGATAGAAAATATAGGGAAAAGTTGGAGTTATTGTTGAATCATGCGTTAAAACGGCTTTTTAGTCCCTAAACCGTATATAAATGCCTGATTCAAGTCCTTAGAAGAATTTGTTGACTCACTTGCTATCTACTCTATATGTGTGTGTGCACATATTTTACAGTTTGGTTAGAACATTGAAACACCTGATTGCCTGATAGGATGTTATTAATGATTCCGTGCTTCGGAAGGCACGTTGCCGTGGTTCCCGTAAGCCTATTGATGATCGAAAGAACATTGCGTTACCGAGCTAAAATGGCTGACGCTCCATTGAACCAGTACCGTCAAATGTAGGATCTAGGTTCAAGCGCACCTTTGGCTCTTATGCGCAAGCTAAATAAAAGTAAAACACGCACGGGCGAGGAGTATTGGCACTGGCTTCACAGTCTTCTCTGTAATTTTACATTTTACCACAATTCACTAACTTCGGGAGGTCGATTCTCTTGCCTTTAGACATAAAGTTGAATTCGAAATTTGTCGAAAAAACTGTCGGACTGATAAGGTTTTCTATAGTTAGTCTTATTATTTTTTTATATATGTTACGGTAAATCTGATTAATTGAAAATTATTAATAATTTTACAACATTATTAATAATAAACTCGTGTTTTGGTAAATGTGATTAAACAATCGAAATTAATTACTTTTAGTAGTAATTATTAATAATTCACTACACACATTGGTAAAAGTAAAAGTTTTTTGATAAATAAAACTCAAAGTTTTTTGACCAGCAGGTATTTATTTATAATATTACTCACAGTCTTACAATTATACTTGTCTGAGATCACACGAGCAAGGTTAGGTTAGGTTTTTTTTTTCTATTCTAAGGTGTTTGTAGAGCGAGAAAATTTCGCACAACAAACCTCTGCGATTTGATACAGAGTTCAAGTTGTATATTATGGTAACTTTAAAGCGTTATATTAGTACATTAGACGTAGCATTAAAGGTACATTGTTAGGGTTATTACATTTATCGGTACTAAGGTTATATTGTTAATAAACACCGACAAATGTGATTAATTTATCACTTTTACCTCGACTTTCGGTAATTATTAATAATAATAGATAATTATTAAAAAAATTCAATTAATCACTCTTACCGTAACATATACAATAAGTAGACAAACAGCCACCTGATGGTAAGTGGTTACCGTAACCTATGAACGCCTGCAACACCGGAGATGTCACGAGCGCGTTGCCGACCTGTCCGCTATCAGCACAGCGACCCCTCTGGAGCCTTTCTTTGGACAAATCTCATCGTTAAATGCCTGAAAATCGTAGCCCTGGAGTTTTTAGAGTTTACTTCTCAGCTGATCGACCACGAAATAATTTTCAGTCTTCCGAGGCTGAATCATGCGATTCAAGCTTGCAATGAACAACTTGTACAAAGTAAATAAGCTTTTCGTATGAAGCGAACCCACGGCGTGAGTTGGCCTTGATTGATCAACTGTTGTAGAGTCGAGCGAATAACCTTAGCGTACGCGGAAATTACATACATACTTTATTGTATATAAACAAAGTGCATGTATGTTTTAAGGCCAAGAGCGAGTCGTATTCGCGCATCTTAGTTTCCGCACCAGCATTTTTCTTTTTTGTATCGTTGAACCGTGTATGGGCACAGCATTATCTCTAGATCGAGTTGGGGCAAAAACACATTGTTTTTATGTATGTATGTAGGTAAGTATGTATGTTTGTACCGCGATAACTCTCGAGCCGTTAGTCCGATTTCGATAAAATTCAAAGTGTGTATAGTAGACATGTATAGAATTTTTAAGTTAGTTTTTCTTCAAAATCGGTTTAGTAGTTTTTGAGATATTGGTATTAATGTAAAAATAAATATTTATTGATAACTCCAAAGCTGTAAGTCCGTTTTCGCTGATAATCAGAATGTAGGTAGGAAACGTCAGGATACTTATGGTAACAAAATGATATTTAAATGACTTTAAAAAAAAAGAGTATCTAATGTTTTTTTCGTATTTGTTACTTAATTACTCCGTTATTACTCGATGAAAAAATATTTTTAAGTTCAAATATTTAAAAGTAATTGGTTCAGTAGTTTTGTAATAAAATAATCATAATTGTAAAACACACGAATAATTTTCTACTTCATGTTTAAATGAAATACCACACTTTAATAAGCACATTAGTAAAAAAAACATGTTAAGTATGCTATCATGAAATAACATTAATTTTCTATTTTTTGAACCTTGTCGTCATCCTATTTATAGTGATGATGTCTAAGAAGTAAACTAATCATCTTTTTTTTTCAAATCACAAAAATAATGTTTTTCTGTGAAATTTGTGGGGCCCATCGTGAAGATATTTAAAGACGGGATATTAATCTACAAGGGTGAGAGTAGAAGGTCAATGGACCTTATAGTCTAACGGACTAAAAATTAACGATAACAGAAGAAGGTTTTTTATTTAAATATTTATGCCAGAGCAAACAGAGTAGTTACTCTTAACTTTTTATTTCAACCGACTTCAAAAATCCGAAACGGAGGAGGTTCTCAATTCGAGTGAATGTTGACAGCATACCTCCATAACTCCGTCATGTCTAAAATCCCACAGAAACAAACAACTTCAATAAAATCGTAGAAAAACTATTTTAATACGGTTTATATCGCATTTGTTATTACTTATTAATAATATTGTAATAATTATTACTTCCCAAGCGTATTTCCCAAGCGCGTCCTGGGCTTAACCTTTGAAACGTAAGGTATGCTGTTAATCGTGTTCCTAGATTTGGCAGTACTGGTTATTCCAATGGAGCAACTGCCTTCTGACCTTCGGGATGAACAGAAATATGGTTAGAGGTGTTTTAGTGGCTGACACTGTCAAATTTTTCAGAATGCCTAAGGGCATCTGACACAGAACTACGATGAGTCTCTCCCTGGTGTATGAAACTAATTTTTATTGAGAAAAATTCGCGAGGTCTATGTTCGCGGCGAACAACTAGTACTAGTTGGACATAATCTCTGGCTGTGTATGATGCAATAAATAGTATTTTCGAGATCTAGATTGATTTCAAATTCTAAAGATTACAGATATTACACATCTCTCTGAGCTTGTTTCTCATTTGTGTCCTCCTGCTTACGCTTCAAAGCAGAGTAAGCTTTGATCATGGTCCTAGATTTGGCGGCTAAGGTACCAACTACAAACAATGTAGACAATGTAGTAGTTACAGTGGTTTGGAGACCAGAACAATAGAAAAATGTTCCGCGATATTTTAGTGGCCAACACTCAAATTTTTCAAGCTGACTAAACTAAAGCATATCGCAGACTGCAGACAAGCGACTATCTTAGAAATCTTTTTACTTTTCACAGCGAATTTTAAGGGCGGGCCCCCTTACGCAGCTCCTACAATCTTCGTCTAGTGATGCCTGATTACAATGGCCCATTTTTTCTTCAATTCTACACAGTGCAAGCCGTAAGGTTCGGGAACGCTCTGCCAGTTGAAATTCGGCGTGCTCAAACTCTTGCGAGTTTTAAAGCACAAGTGAAAGAGCATTTTCTAGGTAGGGGTGAATGATGTAAGATGTTACGTTAGGTCCTAAAATTTTACATCATTATTTGAGGTATTATAGTACATTTATGTATTTATTTCTGTATTTTATATGTGTACTGATATGTTAGTTTATTTTAGTTTATTTTGTGTAAGTTTATACTATTGCATTTAGCTTATGTTTCAGCACCATGCCTAAATCTCTTTTCCTGATATTTTTCCTACAAAAAGGGTTGCCTTTAAGAGATTGTTATTGCGATAAGGCCGCCTTTGCACATCATTATGTCTACATGTATGTGTCTCAAAATTGTATTTTCCTAGTGCAATAAAGTGTTTATTATTATTATTATAACAGGAGGTAAATAAAAGAAAATCCCAATATGACATAGTGTAACTCTAAAACGTTGTGTACGACCAAACTTACCTATGTTCAACAATAAATATTTTTCATTTGATTTACTGTGTGACCCATCCGGCCACATTCGCCATCGCTTGACATGCCCAATCGTTACGAACTTGTATGCCGCACTCGCCTACCGAGCTCCTCTAGACAACACTGGTAATGTTAAGTCAACTAGCAATGCTTGACTGCGGAGGCCGGTCAAGTGTTACAAGGTCTCTGGGTGAAGGTAGACCCTACGCGAACTGTGTCAGGTCAGGATGTATTCATTTCTTGTTCGCGCGATTTTCTATCCCTCATTTAGGTAACTAGTTCATTTTGATTAAAAAAAAACAGAATTTATAAACCAGCTGCGCAGCTGGAAAATTTAAAGTTCAGGTGTTTTCAGTTCGATACAAGACTTTCTTGATGAAAATCATACTTGCAGACATACCATTTGTTATTGAATAAGTACAAATGCCAAATTTAAGCATTCTTAGTAACTACTTAGTTGTTTCAATACTTTCAATTCAATGTGACTTTGTATTTTTCAATTTTATCCACATAACAAACAAGAAAGTTTTTTACGTTACATCGATCTCATTAATCCTTCTCGCTCTATGCTTCCCTACACCACTAGCGGGTGTCCGTAGCTGACGGCTCCTATCTATAAATTAACTGCTTGCAAAATTTAAGAATCTTTGCACTAGTAGTTTTTGACATTTCATGTTGTTAGTGTCAGCATTCGTTTTTAAAAACTAAAAATTTCAGGGACTGCCCCATCATCTTCATGTCACATCAAATCAATCTCTTGGTATCGATTGATGCTATTCGAACCAATAGACAAAGACAATATTCCAAGCGTTCCATCAAACAAAAGTAAATTTTGCAACCAAATTCGGCTTTGAAACCCACGTCACATCAGCGGCACACTTAGCCTGACCTTGTGTGTGTGCTGTGGTCACCAGTTGCTGTTCATTTGCGTGTTATTGTGGTTTCGTGACGGTCACTGCTTTCGAGGCCTCTGTACCCTTAAAACAATGGGAACAGTGTCGATTATTGTAGTTACTATGGGGTTTTATGTAGGTTGCTTTTAATAAGTCAAAATGGCACGGGATAGGCATATGTCCTCTTGGAGCTGAAAGATAATTGTTGGTACTGCTAAGTCGTCTTACAATGAATTTGTGTACATAATGTTCAAGAAAGACGAAGGAACTCTACAAGGCTCTTTACTAGGGCCAACGTGATTTTATTACTTTTCACAAGTTAATTGTTCACAAACGACTATAATTATAAAAAAAATAGAACTGTGTGTAATTAATTTGATTTGAATTTCAATTTATTTACCTATAACATTATCAACAAGAAAGCTAAGAGACACCTCAAGGCAGGTCCAATTTAGTTTAGCTTCTCACGAAGTCTATTATTTTCGTCTACATTCGATAATAAACGATATCACAGATATTGCTAAGTGGTCTAGATATTTTACGAATATAGCCGTATCAGCCAAATTCGTATCATTATGAACAAGAAAGTCAAGGGTACACCGCAAGGCACTTTACTGGTTCCAATTTGTTTGTTTATTCCGCTTTTCACAAGGTCGATTTTCTACAGTATACCTATACTATGCCATGGGCGACTAATAATATTAAGGGCTTTTAATAATATTTTATGTTATTTAAAAAACCGGGCAATAGATAGAGGTTTTTAAATTATTGAGCAAGATATAGAATCACTGCAGTCAATAGCCATTTTAAATCGACAAGAAGAAGAATTATTTACTAGTAACTGCTACGCGTGGAATGTGAAATAAATAATTCTGCAGTCCTCTGGTAAAACCACATAAAACAGAGCCTGTTTTAAATTAGACTTCTAGCAATATAAATACGGTAGTTTCTTCCGTGATACGCTTACTGACATCACAGGCAGAGAAAAAAAGCACAAAGAATTCTGTTTATCATTTCTTTTTCTGCAATAATATTAGGTATGTATTAGTAACTAAGGCATCGCAGTCGAAATCATTTAATTTTAATCTTTTTTGCATTTATTTCTACAGCTTAAACTGTAGTGCTGTGGTTAATTGTAGTATTGTATATGACGTCATCCGTGCCATATAAAGCTATTCTATTTGCAAACGCGTTACATGTTAAGACAAATTCTAAAAGAATCTCAATTTATTGTGCCTCTGCCCGTCTGGTGACGGTATTCAACATGCTCAAGGAGGCTATGGTTAATTGTAGCATCGTTTATGACGTCATCCGTACCGCCTTATAAAGCTATTTTATTTGCAAACGCGTTACATGTTACGGCAAATTCTAAAATAACCCTAGGTAGGAGAGAACCCATGACTATGACCTTTAGGTTTTCAGGCAATGGACCACAAAGGCGGTATCATACGACGAAGCTAGTGATAAGTGTGATAACTGCTATATTCATATTATTCATGCATCTTCGCATACGACCTTCGCAAAGGAGTTGCACCATGGCGTGGGAACAGCTAGAAAACAGTCATTGTCGGGACGCAAGTACGCTTAGTCAGAATTGCGAAATTAATGATTTCAGTTTTTCTATTCATCATTATTATTATTAATCGTATGACCAAATTTCAGTCGTTCCTTAACTTATAACTATAAAGAAACCAGGGTAAGTTATCCAGGGTAAGCAAGTTTGCCGGGTTGCCGTCATATTTAGTGAGTGGGCATTAGAGAATACAATCCCGAGCATGTTTTTCAATCCCGGGCTTACGGGATTTTTGAAGCCTTTTCCCGGGATCCCAGGCCTATCCCGGGATTAGACTATGTGGTTTCTAATTGGGCTAAAATAAAAAACACGAGTAATTAAAAAAAATGTCTTTAATGTCTTTGCACAACACAAATCAAAATAATAATAAGAAAAGAAAAAACACAAACCAAAAAATACTATACTTTTGCAAGAAATTAAAAAACAGCACAAAATAACTATTTAGAATTTCGAAAATATAATCGCAGAAATATCAAAGCCTCCAATGTTTGACTTCCGAGCCTGCTTCGTAGTCTATTGCCAACATAAGCAGCAGCTGAAAACGCTCGTTCAGCTTCTACGCTGGTCGGAGGAATAGACAATAGATACTTATATGCTGTTTCTAAGTGATATCCACGAACTCCTCCATTTTCGAACAGGCTCATTTCACGTCTAATACTATTTGCCAACCCCAATTCATTTTGTACTTGTACTTCAGGATCTGGGGATTTCATACTCTTGTTAATTTCCAGCTGTAACTTTTCCTTTAATGTCAATTGGGGTTGGGATTGGGAGGTTTCTGACCTTAGCTCATCATCTGTTTGTGATCCTGACCTTGCTTCTTCTTCCGTGTTATCTCGACTATTAAGTCTTTTAACAATACTCTTTATTTGCTTCCTCACTAAAGCCTGTGTCGGAACTGGAAATAAGTCGTGCCATTCCAAATCCGATAATAACTGATTTTCATCATCCATTCGTGGATTTTGTAAATAATTTAACACGCCAGTTAAATCATCACTTCGTCGTTGCTTTATACGTTCCACTAAGGATGTTTTAACTTTTTTGGCAAGTGCTGAGTTTTTGCTAGACAGTTGTTTTATAAGAAATTTCAAAGCGGCATCAGCTGTGCATAAATTAGCATCTCGCCGACAGATTGCTTCTACTGTCAATTTAATTGGGGTCAGCACATCAACAATTTTATTTACCAATTCAAAATCAACATCTTCTAAACGAATTGGATGATTGCGATCTATAAGAGCTTTTTGAATGCATGCTTTTAAAAGATAAAATCGCTCCAGCATTGTTAAAAGACTATTCCACCTGGTTTTACAGTCCAAAAGAAGTGACAACTCTTTTCCATGTTCAATTTTCACATATTTTTGAAGTACTGTTTCATTTTTCAATGGAGATCTTTTGAAATACACTACAACTTTGCGGATTTTCTTTATCAGCTTATTAATATTTTCATATTGTGTTAACTTTACTTGTACGAGTTGCTTTTTGTCGTAATGTATTAAAATAATCTAGGCAAGGTTATTTTCAAGACGCAACGGACTACGGAATACAAACTAGACTTGTTTGTGGCAATCCCAAAAATCCCGAGATTAGCCAAGTACAGTCCCGGGATTTTCGGGGTCAGAAAACGGTCGGGATCCCGGGATTGTATTCTCTAGTGGGCATTCACTAATGATATGTGACAAGTCTTGTACGGGAGCACCACATTCGCAAGCCGGAGAGTAAATCCAGCCGCATCGGAATTTGAACGATCTGCTTCGACCGCAGCCAGTTCGTAGTTTATCATAATATTATAATAATAATTATTATAATAAAATTAAAATAAAATAAATATTCAGGGTTCTGTTTCCTATCCGTCCAACTGAACGAAACAACATGTGTTATGCCTCAAGTACAAGACAAAAGTTTCGAATGTTTGGGGCTAGCAATCGTGTGATTTCATCATCCATACTAATATTATAAATGCAAAAGTCTGTCTGTCTGTCTGTTACGCTTTCACGGCCAAACCGCTGGACGGATTTTGGTGAAATTTGGTATGAATATAGTCAAACATAGGCTACTCTTTGACGCGGGTGGAGCTGCGGGAAACAGCTAGTCATTTATAAAGTGATCTGTTCTTTGTTAATAAGTGTTTTAAATGTTATTCTCTACTTAAAATTAATTTCTCATGTAAGTGACGTTTGTGTCTTAATGAGAATAAAGTTCTTCAACCTTTAGACCATTTATTACCCATAAACGTAGTATTGCACCGGAAAGATGTGCTCCATTTTTCCCGTACATTATAAGGCTTCTCTTTATGTATGTAATGTTCATGTATGCCTGCAGCTACTTAAACATCCATCTATTTCCATAATAATCTGTCTATGCGTTTCACTCTTTCACAGCTAAACCGCTGCTGGTCCGATGTTTAATGAAGTTTGGTAATCCAATAGTTAAAAACCTGTGGTTAAATTTGTCATTGTTTAAGATAAACATTTGTATGGAAAACATAAAGTAATTTTTTTTTTATGGTGTTATGAGAAATACCTATTGTATTGTAGACCTTGGAAGGTAGTAGAAGGCGGAACGTATAGAATTTCGCAAGTTACGATTGCGAAGATGCGTAGGAATTCAATGAACTGTTGATGAGAGAGATTAATAAATCATCACTTAATTATATCATCAATCAATATATTATTCCTTAGAGTAGGATAACTACGAACAAATGGGGACTTTGGTAAACTAGCGAGGGCATGGTCCGTTCGTGCGTGTCAAGCGATGGCGATCGCGGACTTAAATACATAGGTCCCCACTACTGGTATTTAAAGCCTTAAACACCTTCGTGCTTCGGAAGTCAAGATAGCCGTTCGTCACAGCATAATCGCATAAGGTTCTGTGAGATGCCTTCAGCTCCATTAGTCTGGTTTTCCTAAAAACAGTTATGGAGATAGAGGTCAGGTCTCCAAACTTTGTAATTACCATAGTACCATGGTTAAAACGCACCCTGAGCTCTGAAGTAGGATGGAACAAGAAAACACGCTATGAAAGAGGAATGCTAGCATTGGTATAGTCCACCACCATTCGGTGAGGTCGTATGGATCTAAAGATGGCCGCACAGCTAAAGTTAATTCTCCCACTTCATGTGAAGTATAGTCGCTGTATTAAGCTTGTCGAAGACGGAAACAGTTAACTATTCATAATTCTATCGTTTCCCCCTGAAACCAATGATATAAGCATAGCTCGGCCGATTTAGACGGTCGCGTCTAAACAACAAACGCGTACCAACGGCCTACCTATTTCAATTGCCGACGACACTATCAGCTGTAGTATTGAGTTTACAAACAATGACGTCACCACGCAGGCGCGCTCCGCCCGCACGTGCCCCGCACACACGTGTTGTAATTGTATTACCGCGGTCGGCAGACTTCGGAACCATTCGGGAGTGGCCGCCGGTCATGCGCGGTCGACTCACGGGCATAGAATGTGCATAGTATGCATGTATGCCCATACTTCTGACTTTTGTATGTCATTGTTTGACTCACAGAATGAAGTGTTCACAAACTAGCAAACAATATTTTTCACCTAAAATGCCAGTCATGCATACGTCTACTAATCCATGATTGAGACGGTAGTAAGGCGTGGCCTGCGACCGAAATTCCCGCATTCGGGGTTACCTTCATGATCGTGATAAAGCTGAGAAACTTCAGGAGAACCGCCTACTATAGGTCTTTAGATGCATTTTACGGAAACCGGAAACAAATTACGTGGGAAAAACTTAGAAGTGCTGGTTCGACTTCGCAGTGAAGGAGTTTGTGTAATAGTCATAAGATCTTCGCCCGGATACGGCATCCTTGGCTATAAAGCCAAGGATGTCGTAGACTGGGCGAAGTGGAGGAGAAAATAGTAGGAAAATGGACCTTGGCTTCCGACGAGATGAGGAGCAAAATGGCTATTGACTACACTATATTTTATCTTGGGTCCTCTTACTCACATCTTAGGAGAAAACCATTTTTCAAATTGTCTCCTTACTGTCCTTGCCTATTGTTCAATAGTTAAGAGAAAAAAAAAACATAGTACCCAACTCAACTATTATTAACAGAGTCATTTAAGTAAAACTATATTCCTAACAAAAATAATCCAAAATATATTATTATGGCTAAAGTATTTCTTAGAGGGCATATAGATTACTAGCTGTTTACCGCAGCTCCGCCTGCGACAAAAAGTAGCCTATGTTTGATTGACCCCGGGTCTTCAACTATATTCATACCAAATCTGATTAAAATCCGTTCAGCGGTTTGGCCGTGAAAGCGTAATAGACAGACAGACAGACGGACTTTTGCATTTATAATATTAGTAAGGATAATGTCATCGAGTTCATATTTCTATGCTAGAGGTAACTAGACGAAATGTAGCACAAGATGTACCAGCCAACTTAGCACCCAAAAAATACCACTATAGAGTTTCTTTGACGCAATCAATGTTCTCAAAATGGAGATTTTGTGTATGTAATTGTACCAGAATTCAGGTTTGGTGCCGTTATCTCGAACCCAGTCTGGTCTCGTTCTTAACGGTTCCCACAAGTTTTCGGCTCTCAGCCTCCCAGGCAGCATTTTTTGTTCGCCGATTCTCTTGGAAAAAGAAAACCTTCAAAAGTCGCCCCTGTACATTGCGAAATCTTTGTTTGTTTCCATTCCCGTCTCACTCGCTCACCGCTCAGAAAATTGTAAGTGCGAGTAGGATAAACGCACTCGTACAACTGCGCAATACGAAAATGCGCAAAAACTAAAGTGTACTTTAATTCTAAAGCGATAAGTTCGATTTTAACTCTTGCCCGTCCCCTATTTTTCCTGCAATCAGTATCCTCAAAACTATTGCCGTTGAATAATATACGTTATCACCATCGTTCTAAGCCGAGATTTAAATATCTTTGGGCAAAATAATTTGAATTTTGAACTCTATTATTACGAGCAAAAAATAAGTTGTTTGCCATTGACACTAACCTCTAAAGTATTTTCGACTTTATTGCCATTGTATTGCGGCTTAGTTTTAGTTTTTTTGCGTACACCATCCTCCCAAAATAAGAGGGTCGTCGAACTCCCTCTACGGTTGTCGCGTTCCTGTAGTCTGCTCCCGCTGTGAAGGATTGTGTTGTCAACAGTCGGAGCTGGCGGCCATTTTAATTTTCACGGAAGACATAGTTAGTTACCTCTAGAATTCTTTTGTTGGTCTGACGCATTGGTTGAACGCGAAGTGCGTTTAGGTTATTGCGGAAATATGTGTGGGGCGCAGCAGCACAATGTATTCGTAGCTAGGTTTTCCCATGACTTCAAAAATGTTGAGTACCTTTATCGTTTGTTTTGTTTCTCAACAGAATATGCTCGGCCCTGAATCAACTTACCGGAAGCCGGTATTTTTAAGAACCAAAAATGATGGATTTTATCCGGGGGAAAAATAACGTAACGTCAAATTTTTTGGTCTATTTACCTGGTTGATACCGTTATTTTTACTTATAAAGTTATGTAAATGTATGGTCAGAAGAACAAGCTGGTTGATAATTTCAACCAAGTTTCCGATCCCTAAAAATATGTGTCCAAAGTCTTGTGGCGTGAGATTTAGCGCTTTCACCACTGCGGCGTACTTTCAAAAAATTGCAAAATTGTTGGCAGATTGTAAGCGAAGTAACTCGTAGTTACGTACTGGGGTACGGTTTTCGAGCCTTTAGAGATAAAAATCGAATTCGAGATTTGTAGAAAAAATTGGCATATCCATAGGATTTTCTATAGTTAGGCTGCCGCCATTTTTTTTCGAGAAATCTCTCGAAATGCGACTTAATGTGAATCATACCCCTGGTTTCGCTCAATCTGATCCTATCTCTTCTTCATCCCAGTGTTATTCTCATCTTAACCGTCAGAGAGTACGCTTTTATTATTATACTACTTTTATCGTTATACGGCAGTCACTGAGAGTGACTGTCATGGGAACATGGCAATCTGACCTCCGTAACCCTTTTTACACGGAAACCAGAGCAGTTTTAACACAATCAAATCATGCCAGCGTCCAACACTATCAGATTTTTCCACGGGATTTTTCACACTGCCTAAAGGCTGGCTGTGACAATGTGCCGTCTGACGAAAACTTAGAATCCTAACAAGTCTTTATCATAATTGTATGTAAAATTGATGTGTATTGTTTACGCATAGAATAGATAACATATATTCTTGTGCTCACTTTCTACATTATCTATGGCACGCGTTTTCCCGCGCATTCAATAAATGGACTTCGTTTAACTCGGTGGTTTTATTTAGCAATAATATTTATAAATGTTGTACATTTATATCATCTGGCGACGAAGTGGCTTAATTAACCCGCGAAATTAAAAGAAAAATGTCATTCTTAGGAAACTTGCCTATTTTTGATCACAAATCAAGTGAATGGTTAATTTTCAAAGGGAAGTTGACGCAATTTATCAAGATAAACAATGTGAAGGAAGAAAATCAGAATGGCATTCTATTAACACATCTTAACGATGAAGCTTATCGTTTATTGCGAAATTTGGCCTACCCGACTGAATTAGAAACACTGAGTTTTTCGAACCTGGTATTATTATTGGACAAACATTTCAAGCCCAAACAATGTTCATTTGTGGACAAGGCGAAGTTTTACGGAGCAAATAGAAGTCCAGGCGAAAGTTTGAGTGACTGGGCGGCGCGACTAAGAGGTTTATCAAGTTTTTGCGACTTTGGCACCGCACTGGAAACTAATCTAAGGGACCGTTTCGTCCTAGGCCTGGGCGTGGGCCCGGAACGCGATAAATTGTTTGAACAGAATGCATCGACGCTCACGTTGACGAGAGCTATTGAGCTGGCGGAGCAGGCAGCCTGTGCCAAGGAGGCGAAACTGATGTGTTCGAATGAAATGTTATCAATAAAGGATGAACAAGTACATAGAATAAAATTGAATAATGGAGACGGTTGCGGTCGCGGTGGAAATGCCGGGCGAGCCAGCGGCGGGCGTAGCGCCGGTGGAGATCGTGTTGCAGACTCTTTCACCCGTTGTTCCGTTTGCGGATTGCAAAATCATTCAAGTGACAAGTGCCGATATAAAGCATTAAAATGCCAAAAGTGTGGTGTAAAGGGTCATTTAAAAAAGATGTGCGGAAAAGTTAATAAGGATGTGTATAATATAAATACTGAAGAAAATAAGGATGAACCGACAGACTATTGCACGGAATGTAAAAATTTTAATTTAAGGTATGTTAGTAATAAGCCAATTATATTGAATATTATTTTAGGTTGTAAAAATATAGAGATGGAGCTGGATTCAGGCTCTGGAAGTAGTGTTATTTCTGAAAAATTGTACAATGAAATGTTTTCAGAATATGTTTTACACAAGAGTCAGGTTAAAATGTGCTTGTATGATGGACACAAAATCTCTCCTTTAGGATTTATTAGCATTGTAGCCAATTTTAATAATATTAAAAAGGAAATTAAAGTTTATGTGGTAAAAAACGGCGGACCGCCTCTATTAGGCAGAGATTTTATGTCGACATTTAACCTTATTATTACAACTAATATGAATTCTATTAATAGCACTACTGAATTTCAAGATGTATTAACAATTTTTTCTGACTTATGGCGAGATGAACTGGGTGCTTTCAACAAGTTTAAAGTAAGCTTACAACTAAAAGAAAACGCTGTTCCCAAGTTTTTCAAACCGCGCACTGTACCCTTTGCCCTTAGGGATAAGGTCGAACAGGAACTTCAACGGTTAGTGAGTTTAGGTATTTTGATTCCTGTTACTTACTCTCAATACGCCACTCCTATAGTTCCAGTACTTAAGGACGATGGCCAAGTCAAAATCGCCGGTGATTTTTCTGTCACATTAAATAAGGATCTTATTATTGAGAAGTATCCAATGCCTCGCATTGAAGAGGTATTTGCAAAAATAGGAGGAGGTGAACACTACAGCAAACTTGATTTAAAAAATGCTTATAATCAATTTGTCTTAGACGAGCCCTCTCAGAGCCTAACTACGATCAACACTCATAAAGGTCTTTTTAGATTTACCAGATTGGTGTATGGTTTAGCCAACGCTCCAGCAATATTTCAAAAAACCATGGAAACGCTTCTTTCAGGAATTGATGGAGTAAGTATATGGTTAGACGATATTTGCATAACAGGTCCTGATACGAAAACTCATATGGAAAGGCTAAAAGAAGTTCTGAGTAGGTTGAACAATGCCGGTTTGCGTCTTAAAAAGAGTAAATGTGATTTTTTTAAGGATGAAGTTAAATATTTAGGTTTCGTCATAAGTAAGGCAGGTCTTAAAACGTGTTTGGATAAAGTTCAGGCTATCTTAAACGCACCGGAGCCAACTAATGTTACCGAGGTGAAGCGATTTTTAGGCGTAGTGAACTATTATAGGAATTTTATCCCTAATGCGTCATCACTGCTGAGTCCTCTTCACGAACTGCTACGTAGCAATGCACCGTGGGAGTGGGGTCCTCGCCAGCGACGGAGCATGGCGGCCGTGTGTCGCGAACTAGCTTCGGAACGTGTGCTGGCGCATTTCGATCCGGCAGCACAGCTCGTGTTAGCCGTTGACGCAGGCCCGGCTGGCCTCGGCTGTGTATTGTCTCAGCAAACACCTGATGGATTAGATCGTCCACTGGCATTTGCGTCTCGTTCACTGACATCCAGCGAACGAAATTACAGTCAAATTCAAAAAGAGGCCACGGCTATTATTTTCGGAGTTAAGCATTTTCATCAATATTTATATGGCCGTGAAAATCCATTTATACTTAAAACAGACCACAGACCGTTAATATCAATCTTTAATAATAAGACAGGTATACCGTTAACGACAGCGCTCAGACTACAAAGATACGCTATTATACTATCTGCATATAATTATGTTGTGCAGCATGTGCCAGGTGAAAATAATGTGGTAGCAGATTTTTTTTCAAGGGCTCCCTTACTCGGTAGTAATACCATAAATTATACTGACGATTTAGATACTTACTGCACACTTAAGTTCCTAGATGCAGCTTCTCCGGCGACTACCGCCGAGGAAATCATGAAATTGACCCAACAGGATACTACAATAATGACGGTTACAAAATATATGCGACACGGTTGGCCAAGAAAAATAAATTGTAAATCAATTTTACCTTATTTTCAATGTAAATCTGATTTACAGTTCGAAAATGGGTGTCTATTTAGGGGTCATAAGGTAGTTATTCCGTTAGCCTTGCGGGAGAAAATGCTGAAAGAATTACATAACACTCATCTAGGGATTATTAAAACCAAAAGTAACGCGCGCAGTAGAATTTGGTGGCCTGGTATCGACGGCGACATAGAACGTTGGATCGGTTCGTGCGAAACGTGTGTATCACTGCGCAACGCGCCGCCGCGTGACCCGCCTGCGCCCTGGCCCGCCGCCGTTGGCCCGTGGCAGCGCGTGCACATAGACTATATGACCGTAGGGCAGAGGGTATATTTGGTGCTCGTAGATTCTTACAGCAAATGGCTGGAATGTCTGTATATGGATAAAGGTACGTCTACAAATGCGCTCATTAGTAAACTTAAGGGAATTTTCTCCACTTTTGGAATCCCGAATGTTCTGGTATCGGACAATGATGTCAAAATAAATTCAGCTGAATTCAAATCATTTTGTACAGCTAATGGAATCAAATATATGACATCACCCATTTACCATCCGCCCAGTAACGGCCAGGCTGAAAACTCAGTTAGAACTTGTAAGAAGATGCTAAAGTGTATAATTAAAGAAAATTTGCATCTAAATGAAATCAACGAACAATTATTAGGTTATCTGTTTAGTTATAGGAATTCAGTCCACTGTACCACAGGAGAAACTCCTGCTAAGCTTATGTTTGGTCGAAATTTACGCACTCGGCTAGATCTTATTTTACCATCTAACAATACTAATTCGAGCGTCTCACTAGGTTCAGTACCCGGAAGAAGATTTTTTGACATTGGTGATAAAGTATGGACCCGGTGGTATAGTGCACATAAAGAAACATGGCGTTTAGGTATAATTAAGGAAAAGTTAGGCAATAAGATGTATAAAGTATTAGTGATAGAGTTTGATGTTAGTTGCATAAGGCATGTTGATCAATTGTTGAAATATACCGGTACAGATGAAATCCCCATACCTGGTGAATTTTGCTCAACACCAGTTCTACCTCCTAATATAGACCCTCCGAGGTCACCTCCAAAGGCCGTTCAAAATGAATTTACGGAGGAGGGAAGTAATGTACCAGTAGAGTCAACCCCTGGTAACTCTTGTCAACATGAGAGTGTTGGAGAAGAAGTATGGAGGGACTGTCAGGCCGAGCCGTGTGAGCAAGGGATCGTTGAGTCGCAGCCCGGCCCAAGCGATGAACAAGAACATCTAGCTTCAGATATTTCAACACAGCAAGAACCCTCACTCACACGTCCAAGGCGTCATATACCGAGGGTTGATTATAAAAAGTATTTTTAAAATTGTTTTGTTATTTTTTTAATAATAGTTTCTTTTGGTTTGGTAACAGGTTCCCAAATGAAAAATAAGTATGAAGGAATGATGTGTATTGTTTACGCATAGAATAGATAACATATATTCTTGTGCTCACTTTCTACATTATCTATGGCACGCGTTTTCCCGCGCATTCAATAAATGGACTTTGTTTAACTCGGTGGTTTTATTTAGCAATAATATTTATAAATGTTGTACATTTATATCAAAAATTCTTTATTATGCATAAAGTAAAACAATTAATACCGAAATTTTGATGAAAGGTATATGTATAGTTGACGACCCGGGGTCAAACATAGGCTACTTTTTGACGCAGGCGGAGCTGCGGGAAACGGCTGGTATTACATATAAAGATAAAAAGTGTGGGAACTGGGAATGACTATGCTTAGTACGAAAAAATATTATCTATTCCGTGATCCCATATATGTATGTTTGTTGTTTGGTAATTTCCAAAATAAATTATGTCTATGCTATGACCCACGACACGCTATAATAGAATGACGTATCTCGTAAATACTCCAAGTCGGAGTCATCTGTGACGTCATGATGACGTCACGCCTTGCCCTTTGTTCCATGCAACCTTGTCAGTCTTACCAAAATGTATAAGACTGAGTATATTAAGTGATTTAGTTGGTGTTTTTAACTGCTTCTGTAAGACATGCACGTCGTAGGTTCAAAGCAAAGTCGCAAGCAAGTGGAGGCACACTTTGTTTGCCTGTCATGAGTAAATTCATATCGAGTAGGTTACATAGTTGATCGACCCTGTTAACCCTGGTGTCATAGTTTTTCGGTATCGACTTTCGGCCTTCGACGTGGTTCCTTTTATTGACCACCATATGGCAACCAGGACCAAGGGTATGAAAGCGCGGAATAATCGTTATTATCAAATCAATCATTATTGACGATCAGGTGATTCAAGCGTGCAGTGTCCTAACTAAGCTGGAAATAACAACAAATTATGCTTCCCATGGGAATCGAACCCACGACCTCTGGGTCTAAGACAAAGGCCTTAACCACTCGACCAGGGGCGCAGACAGAAGGCATGAGTAAACGATATGCGTGTTTATTCATTCCCGTGGCCCACTGAAGTGTGGCGCAACATGAGCGTTTATCTTCTCAGATGACAAAAAATGGTGCTTTCCAAAGAAAAACGGTTACAAAATATCAGTTGTGAGTTTGTGTGCTTATCGCGTTGTCAGCGGACGACGACGTGTGTTATCGCGCATGCGTTGCGTGCCCCAACGAACGGACGTGTCTATTGTCCAACCGGCTTTCTACCACATACATTTGTTTGGTTTGTATGAGCAATAGGCTAGTTTCCTAAAAAAATATAATTAGTCCGTCAGTTAGATAATCAAAAAATATTGGAGACTTATTTTTTCTTTTGTAAATTAAACAAAGAGTGGTAAAGATATGGCGCGTTAAAGTTCCGTGTGACGTCACAGTGTGCTACACTTTTTCGCAATATGTGACGTCACGAGCCCCCACTCCTAAACTTTGATGCGATATATCTTTATAATTTATCGGTCAATTGACAAAAGAAAATATACGTCACTAATATATTTTGATTGCCTAAATAACGGACTAATTTTAATGTTAGTCTTTTGACCCTGAAACCTATACTCCTAATTAATTAAAGGCTTTAAAATTCTTCAAAGTAAGCGGACCCAGGGCTCCTAAGCTGGCTCTGAGATTAGATGATTAGACTATAGTAAGAATCTTTGAAAGTAGTTTCCCAAATAACTACCCTTAGTTCGTCGTGCGTAACCATCAGAATCTTATTTATTTTCTAGCTTTTTTCCGCAGCTCCGCCTGCGTCAAAAAGTAGCCTATTTTTGACCCCGGGTCTTAAACTATATTCATACCAAATTTCATCAAAATCCGTTCAGCGGTTAGGCCCTGAAAGAGTAACAGATATAGATTTTCGCACTTTTATATAATTAGTATGGACATAGATTGTAATGCTATTTTTACCACGCCATTATCAATGCGATAGTTATAATATTATTATGGATTTCATGTACACGCTGTAAATATACATTGGAAACTTAAATTTGGAAAACTGGGTACAATCTTAATTGACGGAGACTCTTTCAAGTAGATCTGGATCCTGTATTTGTTTTGGGTATTGCATTTCGAAGCCATAAGGTACAATCTTGTTCGTGTCATACTCTTACAGTCAATCGTTTAAGTTATTTCCAAGTTAAAAAGTTTACGTTGCGATTAATTAGATAAAATATTTTATACTAGCTGTGCCCGCGGCTTCGCCCGCGTGTAAACCTCCTTTGGGAACATAATGTTTTTTCAGGACCAAAAGTAGTCTATGTTACTCTCCATCCTTTCAACTAACTCTATGCCGAAAATCAAGTCGATTGGTTGCTTAGTTAGAGCGTGAAGGAAGGACAAACAAACAAACACACTTTCACATTTATAATATTAGTACTCGTATGACTAGCTGTTTTCCGCAGCTCCGCCTGCGTCAAAAAGTATCCTTTGTTTGACTCCGGGGCTTCAACTATATTCACACCAAAATCCGTTCAGCGGTTTGGCCGTGAAAGCGTAACAGACAGACAGATTTTCGCACTTATATTAGTATGAATATTGATTGTAATGCTATTTTTACCACGCCATAAATATCATCATCATCAGAGGATCGACTTATTCTCTGCCTAATTGCTCGATTGTTGAGTAAGTGGTCAATTCCGCTAATAAATTTTTAAAGACCATGCAACTAATATTCGATTACGATTCAATGATGCATTGCATCAATGCATTTTTGATATGCTCAACATTGGTATTCGACTAAAACAATTTTGTATCTCTATTTATTTGCAACTTTGAATGATAATAGTGGAAAAATGTAAATAAAATAAGTAACAGAATTCAAAAAGTAAAAGTTGCTAAGACACTTAGTCGTTTGCAGAATCTAAGGGTGCAGGCCCTGTAAGATAAGACTTTAAAATAGTTATGTAAAGCTTGTCCTCTTTGCTATCCGTTAGTAACTACTATTAACTATTCAATTTAAAACGATGTTTGGGTGGATGGGCTTTGAATTGTCCATCAGGCAAACTAGTGATTGATTCAGGAAGCTTATTGTAGAAGCGTATATATACAGTTCCTCACAAATGAGTCTTTAAGTAGACAGTTTACTAGGTACCGGAATGTACCAGGGCGCTTCACGCCACCGATAGGTTCTCTGTAGGCCCTTCAGGCACAAAAGTGTCGGCCCTTATGGCATTGAGCGTTTGCTACCGCTCGCGAGTTTGCATCGCTCGCTTGATCAAAGGCAAAGCCCATGGCCGAGGTTCGTCCCAACTGGGAGCCCCTTGTGCATTTGCCGAAAAGGCTGGGTGGTCAATAGCCTCAAACTGTCCCGCTGTAAATTTAAAAGCTCAAAGGAGCTAAAATTGTAGGTCCGTTCAAAAAAAAAAAAAAATATGAGTCTTTAACCCTACACAGTCTATAAGAAGGTGAAAATAATTTATCTTTATTGCGCAAAGGTCTATCAGTATATATAGCAATATCCGAGTTCTTTCTAAAATTAGTAATCCTCGTATACATGATAACTTCAAATATATATTGTGTAGCTAATTTTAAGATATTAATTTCTTTAAACAACTCCCTAAGAGATTCCCTTGGGGATAAACCATATTTGGCACGAACTGCTCGCTTTTGTAATATGTATATTGTCTGTATGTCACTTGCCCTTCCCCAAAGCAGTAATCCATACGACATTAATCCAAACGTATTTTCAAGAATCTGTAAAATCAAGATGTGCAGGTTTAACTGACCTTGTAACCCACACCCCAATGTATATGAGTTCATGTTGCAACTTTCTGCTTCTCTGCTACAGCGATGGGAGCAGCGCCGGCAGCCCGAAGGAGGCGTGTGTGGCTTCGTCCCCACCACCGGCCAAGCGGGACGTGCGCCACCACGACACTCGGCGCATGAGCAGAGGTTAGTAAGAAACCAATATTAGTCTATAGTGTGTGGGAGCACGGCTGGTTATGTGCAGGGTCGGAAAGAAACTGTCAGTCCAGAGACGTTTTGGGCAACCCAGTCTTTATTCATTAGTTTCCAGTTTGGGCAGGGCATTGCATGTCAAACGATGTCCTGCCCCCTGTGCCCTAACATTTGCACGAGGTGCGACCTGATGGTGGTTATAAAAGTTGCTGAACACTTTTCAGTGTGAAAAAGTAGAAGGACATTGCAGGTTGCAGGGTGAGAGTCGCCTGATTGCCTTAAAGCTGTTGGTTCTGACTGCTAACAGGTCGTCGTTAAAGCACGTCATGATCCTATTGGTCTAGTTTCCCTGCAAAAAGGGTTAGGTAAAACGGCAGTTGCTTCACTATAATAACCAGTACCGCCAAGTCTAGGAGCACGATTCCATTTGCTCTGAAACGCAAAGCTAAAGATGCAACTGAGGGAATAAGTACCCTTGGTTTGTCTACAATTTATTGGTTGGCAGGCGGAGGCGCCGGCGGCTCGCGTCGCGCCGAGCGTCGCACCGCCGGCCCTTCTGAGAGACGACGAACAGGTATATCCGGCGGAATATAACTTGGCAAAGTGAGAGCGAGACGAACCTATACTGATAATTGGATTAGTATAAGATTGTCCCGCTCACATCGTTGTCGACTGACATGCCACCTACTATACTGATATGACTAAAATGAGTTTTTCGTTGCTTGCCCCCCTTTCTTTCTGCTTTTGTGACAAGGCGTTCCCATAGTGACCGGCTGGAAGCAGCCTGATGTCAGCGCTTGACTGCGACCTTCTTCAGGTATATGAGCATCTGGTGGTCGGTGGGTGTTGCCAATGCTTTTGTTTTGTGCATCCAGCCGGTCGTCGTGGAAACTCTTGGAATTCGTCTTGGAAATAATGATATTTCCATAGTATTTAAAGTTCTAGTTATTTACCCACTTTTTATATCCTTATTTTTACATACATCGCCTGCTTAACCTTACGTTTCTGTACCAGCATGCCCGCCACCAATAGTTTGCACACAATCCTTGCTAATTACATTGCACCTTTTGCATCTACTGCCTTATTAATAAACCTAGACTAAAGCAAGAATAACTTTACTCCAAGTTTTAAGCTTGGAGCAATGATAATTCGTATTAATAAACGTGATGGAACGATGGAGTAAACTAATCCGAGCATACTCTCGGAGTAAAAGATAGTCCAAGGCACCACAGGGTTTAAGGACGGACTAAGCATAGAGTACGGGTGTTTTTGTGACAATTTTTTGTCCTTCAAAGGAATTCACAACATTTTTTCATACATACGAGTATAAAGACATAGGTAGGTATTTATTTAGTTTGTTTTTTGAATGTGTTGTTTATTTATACATATTCTTTCTAAAGTGTGACGTTGTTTCTTCATTGTGCTAAAAAGATGGACAGGGATAATTTTATTGATAATTTGAGAGTGATAAATGAAATAAACAAGATCGAATACCAAATGCCATTAATAATACAATTATAAAGTACGTCGGAATCCCCTAGACTAGAGGAACATATTTATAAAAATCTGATGTAATCGCCGTTCTTTTAATCGTCTTATTTTTAAATATTCCTTGTAAAAAAAAGATAATATTTTTAAAAATATACAAAAAAGGGGCATCCATAGACAGCGGAGTTAGACCCAAGCTACCGGTGGTAAGGGTGCCAGAGAGAGGAATCTTCTCACAATGCCTTGACCCAACTGCCAAGTGATAGTCTCCCTAGATTACTAGACTCTTCGTTATTAAACCGTTCGTGCTTGACGACAAAGACGAAAGAAATTAAAAAGTCTTTCTCGCTTCCCACAAACTATATAGAGATACCTAACGTCTAACAACATTAAAGAACAAGCTGACAACGACCCTTTGTTCTCAATAGATCCTTTCGTTGTGCAACACATGACATGTGTAAAGTGAACTGTCTGTCTTTTTGGCGGGAAGTTGTGAAGAGCAGTATCGGCGCTGTATTTTATTTTCCAAAATTTGTGTTTTTTTTTGAGTGTTTGTGCATAATAATGGTGGATTATTATTCGCAAAGTGTTCAAGAATAAGCGTGAGTGTTGGGAAGTGATACAATGTTTGATTTATGTGATTTTCGCGCTTGTTGCCAAAAGCTCCGGAAAATCGCTAAGTGCAGTTTTTCTACCACTTCACTTAGCATAATACTTCTGACTCGACTTGACTTAACTACTAACTTGAATTAAGACTTTCTTAACTAAACGACTTTATTGTATTATTTTTACTTACTGGCTAAATACGAAAGTAAAAGCCATATATAAAAAAGTGAACTGTCAATTTGACAGTAGCGTCATTTTCATTCCTTTGTCATTCATTTACTCACTCTTTTTACTTTTAAAAAGACTGGGTTGCCATTCGCTCTAGTCTCGGTGTAAGGAATGTATAGTTAGTCCGAGATAACTCCATGTTTATTTATAACAATGAAATTGGCAAGTTAATACTCCGCTACTCTGGGATTAACAAGTCCTAGTGTAAAATCGGATTGCGTTTGGAATAGGCGAATTTTATTAATAAGACAGCTAATGTAAATAAATAGTAATAGTTCGACTGATCGACACGTTCCGTTCATTGATACTTTGAAGATTTTTAGTTAGTATAGTTTAATTTTTTTCTTATGTCAGTCTATTCCTATAATGCTTAGTATTACTATACTCACACCAGTGCCTATACCACTGAATGTATTTCAAAAGTACTTGTGTGAAAAATTTATTAATATTGGCAAATAAACGATTTGTGTTTTTTTATTTTATTTCGAAGTCAATTTATATAGAAACTGGCTGTTTTCCGCAGCTCCATTTGCGTCAAAAGTCCCCTGGTCTTCAACTATATTCATACCAAATTTCATCAAAATCCGTTCAGCGGCTCGGCCGTCAAAGCGTAACAGACAGACTGATAGACTTTCGCATTTATAATATTAGTATGGATATGGAACAATGGTAAATTCATCAATAATTGACATTGTCGGATGTTGTCGCTTTTTGTGACGTCATTTGTCATTAAATTCACGAAAATCGCGCCATAGAGTTCAATAGTGCTCTCCTACATGGATTCCACGCTGGTAACCCTGCGTCTCAACTTGAGGAGCTCGAAAGCCAAGCGCGATGCTCGTATAATTTTTTTTATTTCATATAACAATAAATTTGAGTCCCTGAATTCGAAAACAGAAAGAATTTTTTGAATCCGTTCAATATTAAATAAGTTATAATAAGCCTTTAAAATCCCGTGGACGTGAAAACTATCAAAAAACAAGAAAAGGACGCACTAAATGGTGGAGTGACGTCACTGCCACTTGATTTCGTGCGTACAAAAGAGATCTCACTTTTCTTAGTTAGAAAACTTTAAATGCTAATTACTGCTTGAATTAATGACCAATATTTTGTTGTTGTTTTCGGAATCGGTTACTTTTAGTGTTTTCCTTATAAAAATCTTATTAAAATGTGAACACAGTCAAATAGCCTAATTGGCTAGGCTGTTAGAAAAGAAAGAGAACCCTGCCTCGCACCCTCGAGGCGACAGTTTCTCCACGGTTTCCCCGCATTCGTCACACACCGCTCGGCGGGCGGGCGCTCGCGCGACACTCGGGCACTTTCCCCCGGCAATGGATTACGCAACGCGTTACGTTTACGCTATGTAGGTTATCAATGGAAACTAGTTCAGTGAAACTTACTGCATCTCGATCATTTGTTCTGATCATCTTTTGGACTTTTTTCTTAGTTTTTTTTTTATATTTACCGACTGTCTAAAGGAGTTTTCCGAGTATGATGAATAAATATCATCGTCAATCATCATCCATCCTAACCTTTTCCCATTTCAATTGGGGTCGGCTCTCCGTATCTTCATGCGCCAATCTTCACTATCGTGTACCATTTAAGGGGCTATTCCCATCGTCTTTATCGACCTTTCTTATGGTGTTCGTCCAATTTGTGCGGGGGCGAATTTATCCATACTATAATATTCTAAATGCGAAAGTCTGTCTGTCTGTCTGTTACGCTTTCACAGCCAAACCGCTAAACGGATTTTGATGAAATTTAGTATGAGTATATGTAGTTGAAGACCCGAGGTCAAACATAGGCTACTTTTTGACGCAGGCGGTGCTGCGGGAAAAAGTTGGTATAAAATACTTAAATAATTATTATACACCGATTAGTTAGCCCCAAAATAAAGTGTTGTGTGACTTGTGTTATGGGATAATAACTTAATGATACTATATTTTATAACAAACTAGCGGTTTCCCGCAGCTCCGCCTGCGTCAAAAAGTAGCCTATGTTAGACCCCGGGTCTTTCACTATATTCATACCAAATTTCATCAAAATCCGTTCAGCGGTTTGGCCGTGAATGCGTAACAAACAGACAGACAGGCTTCGCATTTATAATATTAGCCCATACTAACTACTACTATGTATCCATATACATATAGTAATAGATAAACATTGATGTTTTAAGAGAGGTAGGACATTTTGTAAGGAGTAGTCCGGCTGGGGAAGTACCTCCACCCTACAGAAGACCGCAGCCAAATAACACTGTGACGCAGTGTTGTGTTCCTGCTGGTGAGTAGGCTCGCCAGGCTCCGGAGGGGTAGCTGTGCTGCTAGCGGACAGGTCGGCAACGCGCTCGTGACATCTCCGGTGTTGCAGGCGTTCATAGGCTACGGTAAACACTTACCATCAGGTGAGCCGTACGCCTGTTTGCCTACTTAGTTGTATAAAAAAAGAATCATGTATACCTATGTTTGCACAAATAAATTATATTTGATTTGATTTGAACATCCAAGACACAGACCAATCATTTTTTGATTGTAATTAAGATGGTTCCGTGCTTTGGAAGGCATGTAAAGCCGTTGGACCCGTTATACGCCTATAGAGGCGGTTTCGTCAAATCCTAACACCATGATGCACAGGGTCGATTCTCGCTAAAAAGAAGGGTCGATTGACTATGTAAACACCATTTTTTTCACTAATGGTTGTTGGAACATTTCAGATATGCGCGGGAGCCCTGGAGCTGGTCCGTCAGCAGAGCCTCACCATTCGCACCACATGAGCCATTTACCCCACCATCATCATCACATGGTAAGTTATTAACCGTACTATCTAAACTGATATTATTTATTTACTAGCAACCCGTCCCGACTTCGTCCGGGTTATAAAATATCGCCTATGTTAATCTACACTAATATTATAAAGCGGAAAGATTTGTATTTTTATGTGTATGTTTGTCTTCTTCTTCTTTGCGAGTCGACTCTGGCTGTTATCAAACTTCAGAGGACCAAAACTCCGCCACCGCAGGTGGCCGGGCACGCAGGACGGGACAGGAGATGCGTCATGGTTTGGGGAGAGACACCGCACCGGCAGGCCACCTCCGAGCAGTAGCCCCACCTGAACATGTTTTCCTTGCTTCGGCCTACGAGAGTCCGGAGTCTGTTTAAAGACTTCCATGTAAGCCATGGCAGGTCATGCCCAGGAGGGAGGCACTCCGATAACGGCAGAGATGAGGCCGAAGGGTATCTCTCCGTCCAAATATCCACTCTAGACTGAGAGGCTTCGCCAGTTAGTAATAGTAGTAAGTGTATGTTTGTAATGAATAAACTCAAAAACTACTGTGCCAATTTCAAAAATTCTTTCACCATTGGAAAGCTACATTCACCCTGAGTAACATAGGCTATATACCGCAGGCGGAGCTGCGGGAAACAGCTAGTCTATAATAATGTAGCTTTCTAATGGTAAAAGAATTTTCCATTTTTTTTTTGAGTTATTTTATCACAAAAAAACAAATCTTTCCTCTCTATAATGTTAGTATAGAAGTGTAGATTGGTATTATTAGGTGACAGGAAATTTATATGTATGGATTTTTTTGGATGTCGACTGTCATACATGTAAAAATCTGATATTTTTTTCTGCCATTATGGAATCTTATCCTGCCTACAGAAAAATGATTAACCGTTTCTGGAACTCTCATCATTTTTGCTCGTATTTTTTAAGAATAATTGCAAAATATACCAGTGGCGGACCCACTACATTCAAAATATATTAAAAAATAAAAATAAAAACAGATTGGACAATTTTATAAACTCTCCAAACTTCAAGATGCACACGCATCAGCTAATATAAGCTGCTAGTGTGTTCAAAAATATATATAAAAAAAAAAATCTTAAATAATAAGTCCGCCTTTGCTCCATATTGTAAACAATGTTTTACTTTAAATTTTGTGATTTCACAGATTTGGGTAATAAAGTTGTATTGTATTTCCATTATAAAATTGGTATGTGTCCACGAGTAGAACTGTGGATTTAAGTGGAAATTAAAGATTCCATGGATCCACCGGGGTAGATCGAAGGGGAGAAAAACATATCCTCGGATCCACTGATGGATCGTAGGGGATGATCTAAGTGGAATGAGGGTGAAATTCTTGTATTTGTGATCTTTTAGTAAGTGAATAGCTACACCTGTATCAGCAGGTCATAAGTTCTGTGGCGGGCTCCTGAGCTCGGCTATCTCGGTATGACATTAATATGGGGGCCACACGCAGTAGATGAATAGCAGTGTTGTGGTGGTATCTTCAGTGAAAATGCACAAATCTGAGACTTCACAACTATATTTATTACTGACTAGCTCACCCGGCGAACTTCGTTCCGCCTAACAGTCGATTCTTTAATTTTTTTTTTTTTTTTATATGGTGGCATGCGCGTGAGCCGCGCGCGGTACTGGATAGTACTTGGACATTGCAAAATTACTTTATTTTTCTAAAATAAAAGATTTTTTTTAAAATAAACGTAGCCTAAGTTACTCCTTATTACATCAGCTACCTGCCAACAAAAGTCCCCTCAAAATCGGACAGACAGACAGACAAAAATTGTAAAATATGTTATTTTGGTGCATGTACCGTATATATATTCATATACATGTAGTAAAAAAAGGTTATTTTAATATTACAAACAGACACTCCAATTTTATTTATATGTATAGATGTATAGATTAGTTGTTTCCCGCAGCTCCGCCTGCGTCAAAAAGTAGCCTATGTTTGACCCCGGGTCTTCAACTATATTCATACCAAATTTCATCAAAATCCGTTCAGCGGTTTGGCCGTGAAAGCGTAACAGACAGATAGACAGACTTTCGCATTTATAAATTAGTATGGATATGGAAGTTCCACACGTTATAATCAATTATTAAAAATGAGGTTAGGTGATTAAAATAAAAAATACACAAAGCAGAAGTGGAGCTGTTGCTCCTTCGAGAGGAAAATGGAATGTAAAAGATGACGTGAAAACAATGTGGATAAAAAAATATGATTCTAAATATGAATGATTTTTAAATAAAAATGTGGTAAAGGATGGTTATGATATGAAAAAGTATGGAGAAATGTCATTTCTACAGCCATAAGAAATATAAAGCTAACCTTAATTGAATAAAAATATATTTAACTGCATATGTACACAATTTACAAACTCGAGTTGGTATTAATTTATTTATTTATTAAGGCAACACAACAGACACTAAGTACAAATTATACACAGTTTTTAAATAGTTACAACCGAACCAACTTAGCATCCTATACGTGTTTGCCCAAGTACTTAAGCGAAGACAATATAACCCAAAAATACTACCTACATAATTAAATAATCTATTAAACATTTAACCAAGTTGTGATTATACTTTACAAGATAAAGTACGTTAATTTTGTATCACTAGAACAAAAAGTAAAGTACCTACCCGAACTGTATACTAGATGTAGTGCCAAGGATGTCGTGAATACTTTTCTTGTACTGATTAAGTCGGTTATTAAAGATGTCAATTTCATTGCCAACAGAGATCTCATCATATTTCCGACACATTCTCGCTAAAGGATTCGAAAATGAGACATTATTTTTGTAAACAGGAAGAACAAAGGTAGGCAGTGCGTGACGTGGATTATATTTTATATTAATACTGATCTGAGAGAGCAGAGCAGGCGAATCTATAATGGAATGAATTAATGTTTGTATGTTACAACAATTAACATCTATAACTCCTAGGAACCTTCCAACCAAGGAAGTCAACAAAAAGTTGAGTGCACCTTTTGTTTCCAGGACACCAATCCTCTGGAAGGTCCAGTGGAGTCGGTGGTGAGCGGCGCGGGGTCCTCCGACGGCGAACTGTCGTCGAAGGCCGGCGACAGTCCCAGTAGGAAGAGGAGAAGAATTTCACGGCATCTGTCTTCTGGTTAGTATGCCAAGATGTTGTTGGTCAACGGAACTTATTGTGCACATACGTACTTTGTTAACTTTTTATCCGACTGCGACAGAGTTTGTATTCTTTTTACCCGACTGCCCCAGAAGGAGGGTTATGTTTTTCGCCTGAACGGCTCGAGGGATTTTAGCTTGAGAGATGTCTTTAGAATTGTATTACTGTGAGAGTGACACTGGTGGACTTAGGTATATCAAAATAATAATAAAAAATAAATTTCTCCCACGTACGCTGAGACTGTGGAATGAGCTCCCCAACATGGTTTTCCCAAGAGATTACAACATGGGGTCTTTCAAAAAGGGCGTTAAAGGATTTCTCAAGGGTCGGCAATACGCACGTGATGCCCCTGGTGTTGCGCCACTTACCATCAGGTGGGCCGTATGCCTTTTTGCCTACTTAATTGTATAAACAAAAAAATGGCGGATTATTTTGGGGTTTTTTCATTTCAATATTACAACGGTCGGGACTTTTTGTATTTTTTTTTTTTTAATTACCGATATATTATTTTTGATTTTTTTTAAAATAGTAGAAGGATCTAACTGCATCTGTCTTCTGGTTAGTATGCCAAGATGCTGGACCAAACTCAGCTGCACCTACTTCGTTAACTTTTTATGTTCTCTTGTGTGGTGTACATATTTATTTATTAAAACTTTATTGTTCCACAAGTACAAATACTTGTAACAAGTATTTGTTATCAATATATATCCGCGAACTTATATATATAAATATTATATAAGTTCGCTAACTTAATGCTAGGAGCATTCTCTGCCAGTCAACCATTGGGAGAAACAGAAAAATAGTTCTTCACAAAAAAGGTATGGAAAAAATATATTACAAACTTTACATATGTTACTCGACAATATTTTTCTTCTTATTAATTTGTTCACAAGATCTATTTCGATCTTCAATAGTTAGCATGCGGGCCTAAGAACTCTGGGTTGTCGAACCAATATTGTATGAAGACTTTGAGACTGACATATCGCCGCGCAGTCAAAAACGCTGAGTCTTTTGGCTCCAAAATTGGCACATAAGTTCCTTTTGTGGTCTATGGGAGCACAAAGAAAGGGTTTACCAAAATTCATTCCCTACCGGCGTTAAACGGAGGTCCAAACTTGTATATGGAGAAACGAGATTCGTTCTAGACCAATTTCTGTGACACTTCTCCAGAGTATTGATGATGATAAATGAGTAAATGCCTATTTTAAGATTTAAAAAAAAACCAGCTTCAAAAAAGGGGAACTCCGGGTGACTGTGTCTTAAAATCGACACGTATATCATTTTCATGGTTATTCGGGTCGCTGACCTACGACACAAACATTTATTTTAAAATCCTTCGTGCGTTGGTACAAGCGGGTGTAGCCGCGGGTAACAGCTAGTTAAGTATTACAACAAAATGGCGGTCTGTTTTCAGGGGAAAGCAACATATCCGTCTCTACGCCGGCGGTGGAGCGACGGACTCCTAGACACCACTACCAACCGCCGTAAGTGCTTTATTCTTTTTTTTTTTTAATGTGTTTTACGGCCATGGGTACAAGTCCTTTAAGGCACTTCTTAATTTTTCTATCTTCAGTTCTTATGTGTTTTAGTCAAGTCAGAGTTATCAGGCTGAGTGAAGTGGTAGAAAAACGGCACATAGAAATTTCTAGAAGTTTATGAAAAAAAAAGAAAATCACATAAATCAAACACTGTATCACTTCTTTCTACACTCACGATTGTTCATCAACACTTTGCTTCGTAAGGCTGTTGGTTCCGGCTGCCAAATAGTGGTCGTTAAAGGAACCACGTTAGAGGCCGATAGACGATTTCCGGAAAATTCTGATTCAGCTTTCAGATTCACAGGGTTTTCTCGTGATATTTTGAGAATCTTATATAAACGAATAAAGGGAGAAAAGCCGAAGCGAGAACTGTGAATATGGACAGAGTTCTCGTACTTTTCTCGCCGTGTTGTCGGTATTTTGGCCCGAGTCTAAGGGGCCGAGAACGCGAGAAAATGGTTCTCGGCTCCTTTGACTACCGTTGTGCAGCTCGAGCCGACCGACTTTTTATCGGCGAGAATTCTCGCGAGAGTTGGGATGCCCTTCTGGAGAATTCTCAGCAAGATCCTCGACGATAATTCTCGCGAGAGTTGGGATGCCCTTCTGGAGAATTCTCTGCAAGAACCTCGACGAGAATTCTCGCGGGAATCTGGACAGCCCCTGACACCAGGGTGTATAGGGTCGATGGAATACGTAACTCACTCGATCTGAATAAATGAATGAATGATTGATGATGTATTTCAGCCGGCGGATGCGCTATATGTCTGGTGGCGCGGTGTGGCACGAGCAGGCCCCGCAGCACGCCCCGCACGCGCCGCTGCTGCTGGACATCAACCAGGTCAGTGACCTCCGCATCATCATCATACAATACATCATTTCACACATACAATACATCATTGCACAAATACAAAACATCATTGCACAAATACAAAACATCATTGCACAAATACAATACATCATTGCACAAATACAATACATCATTGCACACATACAATACATCATTGCACACATACAATACATCATTACACAAATACATTACATCATTGCACACATACAATACATCATTGCACAAATACAAAACATCATTGCACAAATACAACACATCATTGCACAAATACAATACATCATTGCACACATACAATACATCATTACACAAATACAATACATCATTGCACACATACAATACATCATTGCACACATACAATACATCATTGCACACATACAGGCTCCCCGAGAGTGTTGCTCAGGTGCCATTCACGGGTGCCCGACATGTCGTTCTTCGAAATTCACAATTTTTCATTATAGGAATTTGTCTCTTTTACAATCATTTTTGGAAGATGCCATTTGCCAGTTGTAGTTCTCAGCCTAAGACGGGTCGTCAACACACCTTTAAAAACAGATTGGACAATTTATAAACTCTCCAAACTTAAAGATGTACAAGTAGCAGGTACTGACACACACTCACATACATACTTGCTACGATGATTGCTTCAAATGTAACCAGTATTACTTTCACAGTAAGGAGAAAAATTCTAAAACACGACACGCACATTGTGCTTGCACTTATGGTAGTAAAAAAGACTACTAAAACTGTTCTCAAACTCTGTCCATCGGCGAAATCGGCAGACTTTTGGCCTGGATAATTTTCGAGATAGATAGATGGATAAAACCTTTTATTTTCACTTTTACAGTAGGTAACAACATATATCTAACGTTGAAAATGTATATAAAATATTACAATATTAATAGAAGATTATACAGAAAGAAAATACAATTTAACTGCCACATCATTACAGTTGAATGTGTAAAAAAAACGATTTTGTACGAAATATTTCAATTTGAATTTATATATTCTACGCTTATTTATGTGTACCAATGGTGAGAAATCATTTTAAGACCGAAATTAGATAAAATTTTAATAAAATGCACATGTGAATAAAATACACATTCTACCCACTTTTGTAAATTATAAATTTCTCACAAAACCCCCAATTTAACCAGAAAGTTATTAGACCAAATGGAAGAATTAATCGGTTATTTAGCTCAATAGGACAATAATTAAAATAAAATAAATTACCTTTTCAGGGTTCTTTATGTATATCCAACAAAACACTTTCGTCTTATAACGCCGTACGACAACCACGTCGGCGAAAATATTTGTTACGACGGTTGCACTATTAAACTCCAAAATAACAGTATTAAATGGCTATTGAAACCTTTAAATTATAAAAATAGCGAGCAACTATCGACCCGCTCCGAAAATCATCTGATTTCGTCTGCCGGTGTCGGCAAGTGTCTAGCTGTCAGTTCAGTCGTAGTGATGGGGACATCGGGAGTCGACATTTGCTCGAATCGACTCGATGAACTATCTATAGACTTCGTGCCGAACCGTGTGAAAACAACAGGCATGTAGTATCGATTTTTGAGATACGCCGGCGACAATTAAACCAACTCGCACGGATTCAATGAGTGATTAAAGAAATACGGAAAGTAAGGAATGATTCGATTATCGTTTACCACCCGCGTACATTTCAGAAATACAGAATGTTGCTTCCACGATCGCAATCGATTCATCTCACGGAGGAGTCAATTCTCTTATTTTAAATAGGTACCTAGTGCACAATTGAATCGCAATTGGATCGTAATGACTTGACTTTGACGCTTCTGATATTCCGTTACTCATTTTATTTACATTTCCCTACTAATATCATTGAAATACGCTCCAGTCGCAAATGAATAGAGATTCAAAACTGCAGAATACCACTATTGAGTGTATCTAAAAAAATGCAACACAATTAATTCGCGATTGAATATCAGTTGCGTGGCCTTTAAAAGTTCATTAGCGGAATCGATCCCCTACTCAACAATCGAGCAATTAGGCAGTTAATCGACTTAATATTTATGGCATAGCAAAAATGGCATTACAACACCCCCTTCCCCGGATAAGAATTCACGTAGGGAATTCGCGGGACGTCCTCGGCCTATTCTACACCCTGAAGATTAACATTAGTTTAAATGAACTCATAAAAATAAATCGAGAGATCGATATCGACAACGATGAAAATTTTCACCGCACTACTTGACGTTGACAGATGAAAAAAAAAAAAAACTTTTTTTTATTTTAAGGAATGAAACGGATTCTGGGGAATTGAGAAAAACCTATTTGTAGAGGAAAATACACCGTTACACTACTAATTAAATTACTCTGTTCAGGTAGAAAAAACCACAGCTGGCGGAAATCGGTCAGACGTTGCAATCGATTTGTTCGAAAAGAAATCGATCAAGACTGATACATAAATAAATAAGCATGGATTCTAGAATGCTTAAATATAAAAGGCAAAAATACAAAAAATATGTAATTTGCATAAATTAAAACAAAAAAGAATCGCCATTGAAGTTCTAACTAGAAAAGACCAAAAGAAGTTGCGTACGCAAAAACTCATGGTAGTAAGTATTGACTTGGAAATTCTGTGACCAATGATTTCTCACATAATTTCCAGTCCGGTGAAACTACAAAAGAATAAGTTTAAGATAATGATGGATTCCTGAAAACAGGAATGAATCCAAAGTAAAAATAAAATGTGCTTAAAAAAATAAAGTAAAACCCTTATCTAGGCTAGTTAAAATGAAGAATTAATTCCTGAAAACAGGAATTAATCCTTAGTAAAAATAAAAATAGTTAAAAAGGAATAAAAAAAAATTAAACTAATTAAAACCTTTGACTAGAGGTGGCTTATAGTAAAATATTTAAAATTTAAAGGTGTGACAAGCTAACCACTACTTACAGTTCATTATTTAAACCTGAAAAATGACTAGAAGTCTGTCCTAGAAACGCCTCCCAACCCTGGATAACAAGAGAGTAATAGACCTATAAATTTAGTAGAAAAATATTCCATTATTCTCCTAAAACAAATAGACTCGCTTGTATGAGTATATTATAAATGGGGAATAAAAGTTTATAATATGATAAATCTGCCAACACCGGTAGGGTGTAAATAGACATAATATCAATGCTAATTGTCATGGGATCCCTTAGACAACAAAGCTTAAAAGAGATTAAGTTTTCTTGTTAAACAGGTCAAAATAAATGAGAGAAAATAAGTACAAACTTATGGTTATCAAGTCACTCAAGATATACTGAATAATAAAAGTGGTGGTTAGCTTAAGATGGAAAACGCCTAAAATAATCCACAGTCGCCTCTTACGACACGTCCGGACGTCAGACGGGGAGACAATTCTAAAGCCGATCATCCCGCGGCCGATGAAGGCTAGTCTAAACATTTGAAATCTTTTATGTGCCATTTCCCTATGTATTTACCCTGTTCATCTTCTAACTCATACACTAACGGTGAAAGCTTACAGATAATCTTACATTTTTCATATTTTGGAGCAAGCTTTGCGGCAAAGTACTTACTCGCAACGCTCTGCTTGTAGGTACGTTTCCAAACAAAATCTCCCACATTAAAGGACACATCCCTACGTCTTTTGTTGTAGTACTTCACATTTTTCTGATGCGCTTGCTTAAGAGAATTTTTAACATTATTGAAAATTTGTGATAGATGACCCAATCTTTGAACATGTGCATCAGGTGAAGTAACGGTTAATTCGCTGAGATCACTACCATCTTTGTAAATATCACCATTGGCTACAGCTTCCCTGCCGTGGACTAGAAGGAACGGACTATAAGATGTGGCTTCGTTTACAGATGTGTTTATGGCAAATTGGATCTTTTGAATGTTTTCATCCCAGGACCTATGGTCGTTTTTCACAAAAGCAGAAACAGCGGTCATTACGGTACGATTATAGCGATCAACGGGATTAACCTGTGGACAATACACTGGGCCAAGGTGGATCTGAGGGATATTGTATTTTTCATATAAAGCCAAAATGTCACGACCTGTAAATTGGGAACCGTTGTCAGAAATTATAGTTTGAGGTATTCCATGCACTAAAAACACATGATCTTCCAATCTTTGCGCTATAACCTTCCCAGTAGCCCTGCGAAGTGGAAACAAAAAACAGTACTTTGTAAAACAACAAATGACAACTAACAGATAGTTATTTTGACGCCGTGACATGGGCAGTGGTCCGACTAGGTCAATACTTAAGCACTGGAATGGCCGCGTACAATTTTTTGGTTCTCCCATAAAGCCGGGTGTACACTGTGAACTGTGTTTATAAGCACTACAAATGTCGCAATTTTTAATGAAACTCATGGTATCTTTATACATGCCAGGCCAGAAATATCTCAGCTTCAGGCGTTTATAAGTCTTAGCCACACCAAGGTGAGCGGCAGTAGGTTTAGAATGATTTTCAACAATTATACTTTCCCTCAGCTCAAGAGGTATCACTTCTTTCCACTGGAAATCCTTACTGAGTTGGTTAGAAGTTTTTGTAAAACGGTAAAGCCTACCATCAACTAGTTGAAAATTCGGACAAGCCCGAGGTCTCCCGGTGCAACGTTTTACAATATTCAGATACCAAGCGTCCTTAATTGCGGTTAAATCTATGGCATTTACAGACACGGGTACAGACCGCGATAATGCATCAGGTACTACATTTTGTGACCCTTTTCTATGTTCTATTATGAAGTTATAAGGAGATAATCTACAACCCCAACGCGCTAAGCGACCGGTAGGATTTTCAAGATTTAAAAACCATTTTAAACTAGAATGATCAGTGATTATTCGGAAAGGTTTACTGCCCTCCAGATAAGGACGAAACAGCTCCACTACATGAACTACTGCCAGAGCTTCACGCTCTGTCGCAGAATAATTTCTCTCTGCTGGAGAAAGCGAGCGACTACAATAAGCGATTGGATGTTCTTGTCCGTCTATATTTTGAACTAATGTCCCACCTATTCCGAAATCAGAGGCATCACAGTGCACAGAGAATTCGCGCGAAAAATCTGGACATGTTAGAACAGGTGTTGTGGTCAGAGCTAACTTTAAATCATTGAAAGATTGATCTGCCTCAGGAGTCCAACGGAAGGGTGGAGCTCCTTTACGAGTGGACGTGAGCGCGTTTAGGGGACCGGCGCGATGACTGAAATTCTTAATAAATCGCCTGTAGTATGAAGCAGTGCCTAGGAAACGTTTAACATCTTTTCGGCAAGTAGGAGTGGGAAAATCGACAATAGCCCTTACTTTATCCGGGTCGGTACGTAAACCGAATTCATCGACCACGTGACCTAAAAACTTTAATTGTTTTCTAAAAAATTGGCATTTGCCCATATTAACAGTGAGATTTGCCGCTTGTAATTTCTCCCTGACTTTACGTAACAATTCTAAATGGCCGGCAAAGGTTGAATGAATTATGATAAGATCATCCAAATAAATAAAAACTTTATTATCAAATTCCGGACCGAACAACCTGTCCATAAGACGCTGTTGGGTCGCTGGGGCGGAGGTTAGACCGAAACACATGACCTTAAAATGGAACAAACCTCGTGAAGGTATGGTAAATGCAGTTTTTTCACGAGATTCCATCGAATCCAAAGGTACCTGAAAGTACGCAGATTTTAGGTCAACAGATGATAGGTATTTAGCATCCCTGAGTTGATCCAAAATATGGTTAATATAAGGAAGCGGATACGCGTCGTGTTTAGAGATAGCGTTGAGTTTTCGGCTGTCCAGACAGAAGCGAAGTGTGCCATCTGCCTTACGGGCTAGGGTGACGGGATTATTCCAAGCGCTGTTACTGGGTTCCACCACATCGTCTTTCAACATTTGATCAAGCTGCCGGTTCATTTCGGCGAGCTTCTCTGGGGACATCATGTAGTAACGTTGCTTGATTGGAGGGTGATCACCGGTGTCAATACGGTGACTCACCAAATGGGTACGCCCTAATCCTCTCTTCTCTGCCGAAATCTCTTCAAATTCTTGAATCACTTTACGAGCCAATTTACATTCTGACTCGGAAAGCGAATCAAAGTCTCGTAACGCTTTATCTTTGGCGGCTATGGTATGGACTTCGCGGGTAGATGAAAATTGATTATCATCCAACAGAGATAAAACGTCGGGAGCTATATTGAAAGCTTTCCAAAAATCTATTCCGAAAAGTAAGTCAGTATTTATCTTGGGAATAATATAAAACTTAATAATCGCTGTTCTATCCTTTACTGTAACCGGCAAAAAGATATAACCAGTGACAGGTGCGGTAGAATCATTAGCAGTTTTAATAAAATGTAGATCAGTCGACTCGTGTACCGTAGCAAATTTTTGATAGTATGAAACAGCGCTGGCCTTAATTATACAAATTTCGCTGCCCGAGTCCAACAAACCAGAACATACCATTCCGTATATACTAGCCTTTAGATACGGTTGTCTGTCAAAACAGTTGTCAACGTCGCTTGTCATCGAGATATCAGAGTTATGAACATGAACCGACAACACGCGCTGAGAACGGGTTGATAAAAAGAAATTCTTCAAATAATTTAACCAAGAACGCCATTCTGCAGCACAAAAATTACTAGAAGTTGCGGAAGTTTGTTGTCGATTCACGCTTACTCGTTTTTTGGAGATGACGGCGGCGCCGGCGACTTGCCAGACTTCGACGGGGAACATTTAGGACAAGTTTTGGCAGTGACGTCCCTCTTCCCACAACGATAGCATATTATGATGGCAGGCGCCTTGCAGGACTTCAACGTGTGACCGTCCATGCGACAACGGACGCAGAAATTGCTGCCATCAACCTGTGCCACCGCCGCGGCCACTTTAGGAATAGCAGTGGACCGGTTGCCCTTGTAAATAAGGTCGGGAGCAAGACAAGAAGACGAAAATTTAGGGGGCTCGGAGAATAACTTTGAACGCTCCTTCGCGTCCTCAAGAAGTCTACATTTACGTTTCAAATCAGTCCACGAGTCAACTGGATTTAAACCTAATTGAGAAGTGTAGAAAGGCCTAATATTAAACAACACTATGTTAAGTTTCTCTTCGTCAGATAAGGGCTTGGACAAACGACTGAAATAATTTTGCATAACACTAAGGTAATTGACTATATTTTCATCGGATCCTTGTGTGCGGGCTCTAATTTCTATCAAAAGTCTGTGATCATAATTAGCAGGTAGATACTCCTCGAGAAGTGCAGATTTCAATTCGGACCAGGTATTCACCTCATCACGCACTCCACGATACCAGTATAGTGCCTCTTCAGTGAATAACTCGGCAGCAGAATTGAAAAGTTTTAAATCATTGATACCGCGAGATAAGCAAAGTTCTTCTAAGCGTTGCAAGAATGCCTTTACACAAGTTTTCCCGTTAAAATGAAGATTTAGCTTATAAATTTGAGAGTGAGAATTAGAAGAATTATCAGTCTTGCTGGAAAGCATCGGCGGATTGGTTGCCGGGTTAGAAGAGTGATGCTGCGATGAACTACTCTTAAAATTGTCCATAATTCCATCAATTTTATACAAAATGCGGTCTAATCGTCCTTGAATATTATCAATTTCCGAGGTGTATTCCTCCTCATCTCCAGCATCCAATCTACCTAGACGGTGAAACAAATGGTGACCTAAGGTTTGAATTCTATTTAATATTTTAAGAGAACCCGACTTAGTAGAAGTTCCTTTAATTAAATCCTCTAATTCGACCATTTTGGCTTTTATTATGTCCAATTCCTCCCCAATATCCACATCACAAGTGAAAATCTCATCTGATGGGAGTTCTTTATTAAGCGCGCGAACCTGAGCTCTCAGACCTATAACGTTATCTTTAGGATGAGTGCCACGGATCCTTACTTCATACTCTAATTCATCTTTGTGTAGCAAATTAAAGCAAATTGGCCTTTCTCCCATTTTTAGCAAGTTGTAAATAGAAAGCAGGGCAAGTAAACAATAGGGTTAAAAAAATATTGACCAGACGTTACAAATTGCTTGGTAAAAAAAAGAAAATAATACTATATATAACTCTGATTTTATCAGAATGTAATGCAGGTTAGTAAAACAAACTTTATTGCAAAATAATGCAAGGGATCAATATTGGGCAACTAATTCTGAGCGAAAATGACCAGAAAAAAGGGTAATTTAATTAAATTTGAAATACAAGTTAATTTACCTCGATCTCCTGTCCCTGTTCGGGCGCCATGAAATGTTTATTACCTGGGTTTGCTATCTAATTCCTGTCCTCTACGAAATTTGAAGGGAAATAAGCAAAATTAAAATAAAATAACAAAAAAAACTTTTACAATATTTATTTGAAGAAGAAGAAGCTGAAAGTTACACAAAGTTAAAAACTCGAATTAAAAAAAAAATGAATTTATATTGGAAGTTACCTATTTAATGTTGAGTAAAGAAGTAATTGCGATTAAAACGAGAAAAGAAAATTAGGGGCGCAGGAGATCGAATGGCCAATATTTAGATCCCTTTAAAGTTTTAAGTTAAAAAAAAAATCAAAGGTTAATAAAATAAAAAATGTAGAAAGCGCAGGCACTGGCTGACCGATAATGCTGGCTTCGGCTGTGTGGTTACCTCAGTTTAAGCAAAAATGTCTATCGCAGATTAAAACGGTAGTATAAGCAGTGTCCTCTTGTTTCAATAAAAGAAATGTGGTATGCACTCCTGACACCTCGGGAAGCTGGTAGAACTCCCAGTGTTCAGCGGAGGGAGTGCTGAGGGAAACTTGAGGTGTTCTTTTTAACCCTGAAGTAGGAATAACAAAATAACTTTCAAAAGACTGCTTATGAAACAATGGTTTACTATAGGGCGGGGCTCTGGAAATTTCTAGGTTTTATTCCTGTTCAAAATCCTTTTCAATATATATGTATAATTTTGTTTTAATGGAGTATGTTTATTCCTAAATTTAGAGCGGAATCTTATTTGGTTGTAATTATAAAAAGAAAGTCATAATTCCAAATGGTAGGTTACCCGACAATGAAAAATCTACATCATTTTGTAAAAAAAACGATTTTGTACGAAATATTTCAATTTGAATTTATATATTCTACGCTTATTTATGTGTACCAATGGTGAGAAATCATTTTAAGACCGAAATTAGATAAAATTTTAATAAAATGCACATGTGAATAAAATACACATTCTACCCACTTTTGTAAATTATAAATTTCTCACAAAACCCCCAATTTAACCAGAAAGTTATTAGACCAAATGGAAGAATTAATCGGTTATTTAGCTCAATAGGACAATAATTAAAATAAAATAAATTACCTTTTCAGGGTTCTTTATGTATATCCAACAAAACACTTTCGTCTTATAACGCCGTACGACAACCACGTCGGCGAAAATATTTGTTACGACGGTTGCACTATTAAACTCCAAAATAACAGTATTAAATGGCTATTGAAACCTTTAAATTATAAAAATAGCGAGCAACTATCGACCCGCTCCGAAAATCATCGGATTTCGTCTGCCGGTGTCGGCAAGTGTCTAGCTGTCAGTTCAGTCGTAGTGATGGGGACATCGGGAGTCGACATTTGCTCGAATCGACTCGATGAACTATCTATAGACTTCGTGCCGAACCGTGTGAAAACAACAGGCATGTAGTATCGATTTTTGAGATACGCCGGCGACAATTAAACCAACTCGCACGGATTCAATGAGTGATTAAAGAAATACGGAAAGTAAGGAATGATTCGATTATCGTTTACCACCCGCGTACATTTCAGAAATACAGAATGTTGCTTCCACGATCGCAATCGATTCATCTCACGGAGGAGTCAATTCTCTTATTTTAAATAGGTACCTAGTGCACAATTGAATCGCAATTGGATCGTAATGACTTGACTTTGACGCTTCTGATATTCCGTTACTCATTTTATTTACATTTCCCTACTAATATCATTGAAATACGCTCCAGTCGCAAATGAATAGAGATTCAAAACTGTTTATGCAGAATACCACTATTGAGTGTATCTAAAAAAATGCAACACAATTAATTCGCGATTGAATATCAGTTGCGTGGCCTTTAAAAGTTCATTAGCGGAATCGATCCCCTACTCAACAATCGAGCAATTAGGCAGTTAATCGACTTAATATTTATGGCATAGCAAAAATGGCATTACAAATGGGACAGTGAAAAGGCTCTGACTCAGCATAATGTCTCAGTTCGACAGGTCAAGTCGTACAATGTAGGTATTTTGCCAGCACCTAGGGTGAGATCGGCACAGAAACTTAACATAAGAATAAATCGAGCGCGATTGTGCATCCAGTTTTTATCATATATCGATGTCATTAATCATTAAATTAATCGTTAAAGGAACCACGTCAGAGGCCCGTGAGGCGATTCCGAACAACTCTGACACGGTACATAGTCGATTCGATAGACAATGTAACCTACACTGATGATGATTTAGTATTCTCTCAACGATAACAGATGTCGCTACGCGGAGCTCGCTTGTCCGCGTTGCCGCCGACAGTGTGGCCACACCACCACGTGGCGCACCACCCGCCGCACCCGCCTCACCACCCCACACACCCGCCGCACCACCCGGCGCACCCGCAGCACCACCCGACGCACCCGACGCACCGGGAACACGGCAGGAATCAGGTATGTATAGATTGGTTAGGCGCGAGGCGTAAGGTTGAGCTCATTGTCAGATTTTTTTTTAATTTTGGGTTTTTATTATGGTACTATAAAAAATATAGGTTTTTAACGCCTGGTAATCCGCCATATTGTTTCTAAAATTCGGTTAGTTTCTGGTTTTTCAATTACGAACAAATGAAGATTGCTTTTTATTTCATAACGCACAACAATGACTGAAATGAATTGATTTATTTTCCTTATCGTCAATCTTGCAATTAAAAATCAAATAAAATAGAAATTATAAATTTTATCTCCCTGCTAGACAATTGTTAAGTGCAATTAATTGAAAGCTCCAAGCAACGTTTTAAAAAAAAATTGTCACCACAAAATAGTAGTCAGTTAAAAAACGTCTTTTTTTTAAATTTTTATGACGATGAGCTCAATTTTTTTTTATTAATTCAAATTTTTCTCAATACAGGTTTTATATGACATTGTAATTATGTATTTTTAAGAGTTGCAATTCAAATCACTTTTAAATGGAAATAATTTTAAAAAAATGTGATTTTGTAGCTTGGCTCATAAGTATTATTTTAGACTCGATCTGTGATGGACCAAGGACGAGTTGAATATTCCAGGTTGATTTTAAACAGCATATCTACAGACAGTACAAATTGTAAGTTTAACAGCCATAATAGTTTCCAATCTTTTTGAAACCACACAAAAAAATAAAATTTCAAATTATAATTTTTTTTTTTTTTTTTTTTTTTTTTTTTTAATACACCTATACAAAACGAATAGACGTAACCAATTGGTTTTTTTTTCGGGAATATATTTTTTACGTGCGTAACTTCATTGTTTGATTCCAATTGGTAATGTCATATGACAAGCTTTATACAAATATGAAACTGGAAATGTCGGACATTCATCAAATTATTACGTTAAGATGTCAAGTATCTATTATGACGTAAGATTGACAGGGATTTAGTTAGATATGACGTCATACATGTTACACTGTTTTTTTTAAGACGAGCGATTTTAATGGGTCAAATTATTGACTGGGTTGATAAAAATGACCTAATTTTCGATTTATTATAAAAAAATATGAAAATCGTACACTTACTGGCTACATCAACTGGTTTATTTATTACACTATTTACATTTTTATTAAAAAAAAAAAAAATCAATGCCCTTATGTTAAGTTACTAGAATAATGGGATCCCAAGACGGTCAAGCGAATTGATGGCACGCGATTTGTCACATTTCAAACATTTATTTGATAGCTCTTATGAAATATTAAGGTTGACTGTTGGATATTGCTTTTAGCATCAAATTCGCTTATTTGCTATACAATTGTATTTTGTACAATAAAGTTTTAATAAATAAATAAAATAATAATTAAAATAACACCACATGACATCAACTACTCCAAAGGCGGCCTCTACGCGTTGGATCCATATCCCCGCGCAAGCCTCTCAAAATATCGGGCTTAACCTGTGATCCACAAAGGAGATATAAATATTAAAATAAAATATAAAGAACTTAGAGAACTTATTTATTAAATAGCCGAGATCTGTCAATGTCATCGAGATCTGTCACTTCGTTTTTACCGGGAATGAGTTGTCGAAATGAAAGTGTAACCATTGTGTAAACGTATGTAATGAAGCTCTTGTTAATATTGATCGCAAGAAAATAATCATATTCACTGAGTTTAAGTTAGGTTATAGCTTAGCTTACCTTAAGAAAACAAGTAGTGTTTTTAAATTCCTCGAAATTAGTAAACCTAGTCAGGACAGGACGAACTATGCAATACATATTCCATGATCTGAGCTGGATGTTAACTGGATGCATTTTATGCAAAGCACTACTTTAACCGTCAAACTTACACCCGTATTCTTAAACATGACCTTAAGGACGTCCTTCACTCAAACTCATTGGAGGGCTACCAAGGAAGTACTCGAACTTTCCTTGAAAACGACATTCTTAGTTGGTTGCTTGAGCAAACTCCAATGAGGAACGTCACAGGTTATAATAACGATTCAAAGCACAAAAATTGAAAAATGCAAAATAATAAAGTAAAAAATTAACAAAGTAAGTAGTTAACTAGGTTAAAAGTGACAAAAATCTGATTTATAAGCACTTTCGAGACCGCCTCAAGGTACCTCTCGACCAACCTTATATTTGAGAGTTCGATACTCACCTTCAGTGAGAAAACTCCTTAAGTCAAGGAAGCTAGTGACTACTAATCATACCAATGAGTTGGAGTAAGGTTGAGTCGTGTTTGAGGGAAGTTTGAGAATATGGGTGTTAGTCGTTAATTACTTACCCCCGTATTAAGAATTATTCGTAAAGCACATGTTAGACAATATACGCGTAGTGCCTTTCACTCCTATTCGACATTTAGCGTGAAAGAACGAGACGCATGCCGTTTTAACTAACATGGGTTTGACAAAATTTTCTTAATACGAGGGTACTAAAGTAAATTTTCAAACTCAAAGGGGGAATTTAACTTTAGGATAATTGTTTTTAGCGCCATCTGTTGCGGCGTGTTTTAATCATTTGATGTGCGATAGTCAATCGCTTGCCATCAAGCCGCTTGACTGTGTTGGGATCCCTTTAGATTTAAGTTCTCAATCTGGGCATAGCATAGATTAAGACAGCTGTAATATTAAGTTTTGTATTAGAATATAAGTGGCCATCAAGAAGCTCATTATGTTATTATTAATGCATGTAAGCTCGATACGACGTTTAAAACATACTTGCAATTAATTCTAACAGAATAAGGAATCAAATTTTTTTTTTTTCAAAATATAAGAATTCGGTGAGCAAGTGTGTTTTATAAAGGCGCGTCCGTTGAGCCAAATTTCGAACAAAACATTGATTTGAAATATTCTAGGTGGGTTACCATGGTCTCTTAAATACATTCATATGCGAGTGAGTAAGCGAGATGTCGCCTGACATTCCGTATTTTGTCATCTGGCTTACTCTGATTTGGATTTAATAGATCATGGTAACCTCCGTGCGCCGCAACATATCTGTGAATATTGCCACACCCGTTTTGTTTTTAAATTTGACGTATCGGCCGTCAAACATAAACGCGTACTCGAAGTCGTCATGGTATGACATCATATGACGTTAAACAATGGTGGGTAGTACCCGAGCGCTCTAACTTTGTCGGATTGCTGTGTTTTGTACTGTATAAAACCTGATTAAAAAACCTGACTAGTTTATTTTCTATATACTCATACTTTTTTTTTCGTTCAACTTAGGGCTCAAAAATAGACGGTTTCAACCAAGCAGTTGTCTTAAGTAGTGCTTATGAGTTCACACAACGCGTTGTGAACGATTGCACTCACACAAGCGTGGCACGCGCTTTTTACTTGAAACTAGCGACGCCCTTATATACAAGCCCGCTAGTTTTCACAGTGAGACGCTTGTGTGAGTGCATCGTTCGCGGCGCCTTGTATGAACCTTATCTTCCGTATTTTCATTGTTGTCATCAATTCTCTGATGTAACCGCTCCTTTGAGGTTTCCATTGTTGCGTATAACAGTTGCAAGTTAAATCGCTCGGGTAACTTGTAGTAATCATTGATGTACAAATGACAAAATGAAGAGATAATATGTACGAGTATATATTGTACATCAATGGTAGTAATATGTACATCCGCGATCAGTGGTCGGTCGGAGCGACGCGCGCGGTGCAGACGAGCGGCGCCGACGTGTGGCCCGCGCTGTTGCCGCCGCCGCTGCCGCTGCGCTACGCACAGGTACTACGGTGCTACGAGCGTGCTACGACACACTGTATGCGCTACGAGCTTGCTACAACCCGGCTTGATAATGCTACGACGCGATTTATGCGCTACGATTCCGCGTGCTAGGGCGTTCCGTGCGTGAAAATTTATTTTAGCTTTCTTTAGAATTGATTTCCAATGAAATTATAAATAATTCTAGCATATTTGTAGATACGATAGTTTAACTGAAATTTAAGTTTACATCACTAAAATTCTACATTTCTGAATTATTTACTTTTCAAGTCAATGACCGTGGTTTAGTAAGCTTTTGTGGGTGTTCTCTTTAAAAAAATATCTATTAAAAATCAACAAAGTCTACTAAAATATATTAAAAACACTTCAAAATTGTATTATTTAAAGAGACAACGCCATAACACATATTGGGTCTCACTCCGTAAAAACATTTTCTCTGATTGATATAATTTAATACCATATTTGACATAACATAATTTTTACACAATTATTTAACATAACAAAATTTTCATTCAACAAAGTTTCACTAATGAGGCCATTTTTGGAACGAACTGGGGCAAGAAGTAAAAGTAACCATTTGTAGATGGTAGGCTTTTGCCTAAAAGTGGAACACTAACAACATAAAAAAATACCATTCCTATTAATAGTAGCCTAATAATAATGACAAGTCTTATTATTAATGGCCAAACTTAGTTATAAGGGAGTAATCTTAATAATTGAAATAAGTTCATTACGTATTCCGCAAGTGACAATTACTTGGAAAATATAGGTACTACCGCATGATAAAACTTTTTTTCTTAATCACGTGTAACAATTGTTAATAATTTACATCAATCTAAAATAACATAATAGGTAAAATTAAACGGAAAATATATTTAAATTATTAGTCCAAAGTGATTAAAAAACACTATATTTAGACTATATGAAACGGGTTGTAGCATGCTCCGACTGGCTTCGATAGGCTGTGGTCCGTACTAATTGTCCCCGGCTTCCATCGAGTGTTGATAGTAACCTATTTCGAGTTAGTAGTCGCCCGGCAAGAGCACAGGCAAAAAAATTTTTTTTTTTTTTTTTACATTAAGCTACATTTTAGTTCCAGAGTTATTTTTTAGTATACAATGCTTGTCCAATACAATATCTAAGAATTCTTCTAGAAGTATTTCTGTTTTCTTAATATTAACACAAAAACAAAATATTACTTCATGGCATAAGCTCGCTGTTGCATTTATTTTTTGTATTATTGTAACTCATTTTACTGTGCAGTAAAGTTATTTCAAACAAACTAGTTTTTTTTTTTTCAAATGACTGGTCTTTCTTTGCTTTTTAATTTGACAATAATATTATAAAACTAGCAACTTCGAATGTAAATCTTATACAAATTTATTACCATGGCGTCGAAGAGTTTTCGAGGCCTTGGTTTATTAAACGACAGCAGGCTTTATATATTTTAGTAGCTATCGCATATTATTCTTGGTTTATTTTTGAATCAGAATCAGAATCATTTATTTTGGACAGGCATTGCTAAATGTGGCATGAAATATATAACTTCTTTTTAATAAAAATTTGCCTGTGTCTTGTTCGGGAGTGTCATGTGGTTTGGTCTAGCAGCTTCGGGTCTTGGCGGCTTAGTTCACTTGTCGGAGGTTGGTTTGTGCTCATCTTCCTGTCATAGATATTACATTAAGAGGAGTCGTTTCTCGTTCACCTTGATTGTTAATTATACATGCTAGAGCAGAGAAAATTAGTTACATAAAGACGTCCCTGTCTCATCTTTACCCCATATTTTCTACAAAGAGCGCCAGGCTGATTATACCTTCAAAATTTTGCCCTAATCGAGGTTTTTTGTTACCATCTCATAAAAAACTTAGCCGATTTCATCATTTTGGAATCAAAGAAAAGAGAAAAAAAACAAGTAAATGCTTCTCTGTGTTCCTTTTGTGTGAAAACTCTTTTTAATTTGGTGTGGCAAGCGCAAAATTCACGCATTGACAAGCAGGCTGCTTCCAAACGATTATCTGGAAATACCCATAGGGGAATGCAGAGTCAATATTTCCATTTGCTACGATCCTCACAGACCTCCCTCGTTAAATTAATAAAACGTTTAACGACTCCTCAAACACTGTTTACTGTATCCCGGCGCGCCTTGGATGTTGTAGCTACACTTTCACTTGCCTCACAATAATTCTAGAAAGATCTATTGCCACAGGACATCCTTTTGTTGATCGTCTACAGTGTAGCGTAGTACTATTAACGTGTATCTAACCGCTTACTCCACAACTTTCCAGCGTTTTAATTTTTTGGAAATATTTTGAGTCGTATGGCGGAGAATTAACATAATATATTGCCATTACTGTATTTAATTTTTTTTTATTAAATTTCCGCCTTGCGACCGTATTGTCTCTGAATTTATGGAATGGACCGTGAGGGTAGTGTACCTGACTACGCTATTGGTTATAAACACAGCTTTGTTTAATCATGTTGATTGTGGGAGAAAGGACCGTGTGTTGTGGACACATGGATGATTTTTCTATGGCTTTGTTACGGACTTCTACACCTTTTAGATCTTGAATGGATTTGACACTTTATTTTTATAAATTCGCTTCTTTTCCGTTACACTGTAAGATTAATAGTTTTAGAAATAGCAAGTTCCTGTGATTTATTGTTATTCAGCATGAAGATAAGCTTGTCCAAATGGGTGATACTAAAATAGTGTCTTGAGTTAATAATTATGAAATGGATAGTATCCTGACATAATGTATTTATTTATCCACAACTTGGGCTCTACCGAAAAGTTTTATTACACATCACACTTAGTTTTTATTTTAAGCATTTGAAATCTTGATGTCACGTGCGCACTATGCATGCCCAGATGAAGTGACGAACGCGCTGACAGCCACGTGGGAAAGCGTAACAATTTTGACAGTCAGTTCAGTACTATAAATAATAGTCTTTGTAAATTTTGCTTGGTAATACTAAATTAGAAATTTTGATCCTTTTAAATTTTGTCGTTCTAAAGACGAATTTTAAAAAATCACTCTCTCAAAATTGTTACATGTGACTAATTGTATACCGCCCAGTAACATTTTTGACAGTACCAGTCATAAACATCATTATTGTTTGTTTACCCTAGAATCTGGACCCGTATATTTATTTAGTGATTTTGGACATCTTTGTTCCAATTTTTTTTAATTATCCATGAACATTTAGCAAACTGTCTGATTCGGTTTTGGAAATAAAAAATTTACTCGGTAAATTATAGAAATGAAATTCTACAGTAGAATAAAGAACTGTCAGATTTGTCCAAATTATGTACGTATGATGTAAGCTTAACTGCGAGGTATTTTGTACCGGAGGTTGTCCGAATTGTTCAAATAACGTTTCCATTCTTTTCTTTTTACTTTGCTTTCTTCAATATTATACAAGGTGTAAAAGTTATTTTTTGCTCTAAAAAGTCCTGCCTGTGAATATAGTTTATGAGATATGAGGCACCGTGAGAGCTTTAAATTAGGATTTTTAATGGAAATCCGTAGAGCGTCCCCTAAAATAGTGAGACTTTAAAAATTCTAAAGGCGTGTCTTTAATTGTTGGTAACATTTTGTCTGTTACGGTTGGCTAAACTTATCAAAGTGTAACAAAGTAAAGTGATATGTGCTTATTTTTTTCATATCAAGTTTAATTGCAGTGAAAGGAGCACGTCACATTTTCCATTATTTGAAACTTTATTGCTCCGCTAAATGCTATACGCATTCTCTTCCACTCGTGAGGTAACACAAGAAAAGTAACATAACTTTGATATCTATGTCCAAATTAATGACCACCGTATAATGTCGTGCTTTTACACCTTGTTTGTTTCAATAGTTTCATAGTATTAACATTGCTGTGATAAGAATGATTTGTTGTATTTTGGTATATACCAAAATACTACAAATCATTCTACAAAAATTCGGACAGCCTGCGAAATGTAACAATCAGGTAGCGCGGGGCGGGCTCATTAATCATTTAATTGTGTTACTAAATTACTTTATCGTCGCCGTAAGAGCTCTCAAATTAAATTGATTTTGAAGTTAGCTATTTAGTTTTCATTAAATATTTTTATTCAAATAAATTAGGCAAAACAGTTGTGCTTGTCGGGTATCGGACATATTTTTTACAACATACTGTATATCTTCATACCAATAAGATTAATATTAAATCTAATCTCACCTTTAGGATAGTTGAAACAGCAGAACTCTATGTATCGCGAGGGCGACTTGCTCGGCTGCATATTTTATATATATATCCTCCCCACCCAAGTCTCTTACGGCGCGCGATACAATACTTCAGCAAACTTCACCTCTACTGTAAGTTTCAGCAAACCAAAATTGCTATCTGTACTAATTTTCCTTCCTTAAAATTCGCCCGGATTTCTTTACAAAATCTTATAGTAGTAAGCAGAACTTATAGTAGAGGCATTGCCCAGACGATACACTATTAATTACATGATCTCGAAAGACACATCCGCTACTATAAGCACCCTGTCATGTTAGCAGCTTGGCTCGTGTGATTGTGCTCTGGTTTTTGGATCCTCTGTGAACGGATATCGACTTTACCTTAAAACAATTGACCTTAAATTTCCATTCATTATGTATCTATTTTATACGCATGTTCCTTTCACCAATATTAATATCCCACTATGAAAAGTGCTACATATATCGAATTTTATATATAAATCTGTACTTTCATTGACGCGATATATTCTTAACTTCATATCGAACTCAGTGTAGTCTTTTGGCTTCCCATGTGACGTGTATGTGGAGTAGTTGCAGAGTTTCCAATGCTGGATTTTAAGCCAGGCGCTGGACTTGAGGCTAAACGCTGTTAGAGGTGCGGTGGTGGTAGCTGCATAGCTAATGTGTGTATCACTACTGTGATGATTCGTGTGACGCCTCGCCAATAGATTACTTGCTGTAACATACCCCCCACCAAATTACGAAATTATTAAAAGAATATTTTTTACTAATCTTTTGATGTTGCGTCACACATTAGACATATGGAATTATTTATTTATATGTAATTATAACATAGACTCAGTCTGCACAGTGCTTGATGACATTGAGTAATAAATGTCCGCGAACGATGTCCCTATTGGCTTCTAAGAAGTAGCGCCATAACGTCAAACAATCAGTGGTCTGGCTTGTCAGTTCTAAAGAAATATGATTGGTTGCCGCTCGATGCTACTTGTGTTTCAAGTCTCTATGGCCATATGTTCATCTTTAATATACCATTTAGTTAAACGTTTTATTCATCTCACACTTTCGGACCGACTCTTTCTAAAATACACAATTATTAATGAACTTCGTCAAAGTTTCGACGCCAGCTCATTGGCGTTGGGGCTCGGCGACAGCATGCAACACTCGAGCTCATACTGTTTGGTTTTGTACATACTACGTACTTGTTTAGCAACTATATGACACTAGCATCGAGGACTCTTTACAAACGGCCATTTTGTCGCGACCTAAAGGGTACCTAATAGACGGGTCGACAGCGATCTTCCAAATATTTTTAACTAACCCCCACATTTGATTATTTATCATGTACCGCATGCTTCGACTTCCCTTCACTTTGGATACCTGTGAATGTGTTCCGTGTTCTACGTGTATAATAATTTCCGAACGTTGTAGTTTTCGGCTTGTGTGTGGCGATCGAGCGCTGTGACGTCACGGTCGTCGTCACACACGCCGAATTCTCGCTACAGTTTTTTGCCACACTTAATTTAAGATTTTTGCCGCTAGCAACTCGAGCTTTGGTATATGTAGATTGGTTATATGAAACGAATAAAAATATTTGGCTGGTCGCTTTTAGAATTTGGCTGTTTCCTAAGATATGCTCTTAATGTGAACATTTTAACTGTCGTTGCGCGGGTTGAGGTCTAACACGGCTCTGTAACTTTAAGTAGCCGAGCACCAGGTTTATCTCGTTCCTCTTTAGATAAATGTTTATTATTTTTATACGTATTTATTGTAACTGCATAATACTATTTTATTTTAGTGAGTTTATATATTTTATTAATTATATCTACGAATAAGCTTAGAGTGATATTTCGAACCAATCCTTTATCTCATCGTGTAGTGAAGTTTTCGTTGATTTTTTTATGTATATATTTATTAGTCTATATTCTTAATGAGAATGAACAGTTTTCGTAGAAATATTAAAATCAGAAAGTTAGACTTGCTTATTCTACAAAAGATTATGTCAAGGGTATTTAGATTTCATTTGTCATTTATTGTGATTCCACCCCTTTAAATAAATACCTCTTTAGGTCTTGGTTAGTAAATATGCTCTCGTTGTTATTGAATATTTACTTTGAGATCCAGAAACAACCCTATGGACTCCTTTATCCTAAACCACAAACATTAGTAATGACATTTTTTAGTCTATTGTCCTGTAAAAACAAACAGTATATTTTTTCCTTCAGAGAATAATGCACAAAGATTTTTTTGGGCTAAATGCTGGTAAATTATCAATAATAAAATAATATTTATAAAAGCAAATAATTATTTTTGCGTTCCTAGTTTAGGAGAGGTTTATATTATCTTCGAATTATTTTCAAATGAGATGAAAACCTGTGCTCAACTGAGTGGGGAGGGTGATCACAATACATGTTTCACCTTGTTACATAATATACTAACACTATTCAAAAGAAATTCACATAAAAACCGAATTCTCTAACTTAAAAATTTTTTTTTACAGCAAACATATTTTCTAACTTTCTGAACACCCCTTGTTATATTCCATCTCGCCCGGTTCTATAGAAAACAAAAGAGACACGCTTTGTATGAACGAGACGAACACCTAGCTTCAAGCCTCTTGTGTTATTGTTTGGTCTTGGTTCTTGTTGACGGAAGCCCGCCACTCGTTTGTACCATTATCTATAATTTTTTATTGTAAAGAAAAACGCGTTCGTAAAATAATAGATTAAAATAATGCTTGCGTCTTAATTCTTAACAATTTCCAGTTAAGGTGTCACAAAATATGTAAATTAAGTAACCTACTGAAGTTAAGGTTCATACCGTGGAGCAATTACAAAGAGGAGATTTTGGGGACGTTTGAAATGGCGCAGTGATGTGATCATTGGCGCCTCGCCGACACAAAAGTGGGCGGAGCTTGTCATTGCTCGTGCGCCATGGTTGGAGCCACGGCCGAAACCAAGCACCCCGCACGTCTGCCTTCCGCCTCGTGTAGCCTCACAAATACTTTCTTACAAAACGCTTATTACGGCATCTCCTCTTTGTAATTTGCTCCATGGTTGATACAACGCGTCGTGAACGATGCCACTCACACGAGCTTAGCGTGGGTGATGCGCGGGTTGACAACTAGAGGGCGTGTTTATACGTCCGTCGCTAGTTGTCAGTGAAAGGCGAGCGTTATGCTTGCCTAAGCTTATCGTTCACGCCCGGCGCATTGTATACCGTACCTTTTCTTGGTAATTTATTTATTTTGTGCATTATTTTGTGCCTAAGATGTATATTTACGAAAAAAAACATCGACATAGATGATGGTGCATTCGACCATCAAAGAAATGCCTTTTTGGTATTTCGCATATTGATACGCTATGCTTATTGTTAAATTTTTGAATCCTAATTTTTATTTAAGTCATGTTCGGTCTATTAATAATTAACTCCTAATATGTGACAGAACTTAGCTTAAATCTATTATTATCTCGCAATCTATAAATAAAAGTTATTGTTGTGTGTAAGCATGGCGTTGAAATGGTGATTTTTTGAGATTTCAAAGCATTTGATACGAATTTTGACGTGTCAAAATTGTTTTGATATCCTTGTTCGTGACAGTTTCATAAATAAATATCTATTCCGGTCAAGCATATAACAATATGCCGTGTCTCATATAAAAAAAACCGCTTCGTGTGGTGTTTCATTGTACTAGCAGGGTTCACTTGCCTGTGGTGTTTAAGCTTTCCCAAGAATCGGGCTGTCATATCCATACTAATATTATAAATGCGAAAGTCTGTCTGTTACGCTTTCACGGCCAAACAGCTGAACGAATTTTGATGAAATTTGGTATGAATATAGTTGAAGACCCGGGGTTAAACATAGGCTACTTTTTAACGCAAGCGGAGCTGCGGGAAACCGCTAGTAAAAAAATTCGTTTTAAATCTGTTTGGTTCCAGAATTGTTTCAAACAAACCAATTAACACACTTTCTCTAACAGATTTCAATTTAATTGACAAAAGGCAATTATACTATTTGACAGTCTTCTACAATCATGGCGCCATCTGTGCTCTTGATTTTGTAATAACAAAATTGTAGAAAAAGAACACGTGTATGAATCTGTAAAGCGGATATTGAGGATTTACACACAAAATCCTATGGAATGACGCGAGCGATTGCGTTTAAAAAAATCATGGTAGGCTCTGGAATGTCGATAGCACCCTTAAGCTGTTTATGCTGACTAGATTAGATATGTTTATGACGCTGACACGATAAGTAATATAAACAGAGGGTAAGCTCTTTATAACTATGTTGCAATCAGTTACACTCACACAAGCGTGGAAAATATTTATATACTATTTATTCTCTTTTCTTGAGAACGAGCCCGCTAGTGCCCAAATACGTACGCTTGTGTCTATCTACCGATTTCTATACAATTTTATGAAGTCTTACCACTGTTCCGTACACACCGTGAATTTTTATCCTCAAAACTAAAACCAACACTTTAGACTCCGTCTCTGATTCTGAAAACATTTTCTTTGAATCATGTTGTTCATTATTTTGATCTGTATTGCAAAAGGCGGACTGATAATTGTTTTACATTTAAAACAAGATTTTCCTTAATTCTTGGTTTAAAATTAAAACTCTAGTTAATTCGCGTTTTGTATGAGGACATCGATGAAATACGTGAGGCATTTTTAAGAGTGGATTAGCAAATTGTCATCCAAACTTAATACAATACAAATAAATGTAGCGGGCTCTCTAGCTCGGCCGTCCCGGCATGCGATTCAATGGGAGCCCTGCCACACGAAGTAGATGTTTTGGAGTATTAGTAGAAATTCTCGGAGGAGGACAACACTGATTTTTAAGACTTCTGAGTCACTCTGGCTGGACAAATATCACGTAATTTGTATATTAAAAAATATTGACGACATAAGTCGTAAATTTAATTTCTTAAGAGATGTCTGTATTATGTCACTTGAACAATTTGAATTTACCCTCCAAATACCTAATTTTGGTAAATCTTCATGAGAAAAGGGGAGGGCTTCGAACCAAATCTCGCGATAGCTCACGCAAAGATACCTCGCGCAATTAATTTACAACTAACGAGACGGCATGGAGGTTTCACAGAATAATTAACATTACTTACAGAACATAGGTCCATAAATCGTGCCGCGAACGATGCAGCCCATATAAACAAGCCCGCTAGTGTTCTAAGACGCGCGCGGCTAAGCTTGTATGTGAATTGTTAACGACGCGTTGCATGAACCTTGTGTTCTGTACGTAATATTATTTCTTCGGAGACGGTTTTAGTTTTTCGGGTAACTAAAATTCGCGGTCTAACACTATTATGATATTTTATTTACGCAGGCGCTATCATGTTCTATGGCAAATTTGAACAGCGCCCCTAGCGGTAAAAAAAGAAAATCCTGACGTTTGCGTGAATAAAATCTCACAGGGCCCATAGCCAAAGTCACAATTTGAGAAAGATAACGACATTTGAAAACAAAAAATAGAATTGAAAAAAGGCGCGCTAAATGACGAGGCTAATTGTCATAATAAAGCTCCATTTAAAATTTCAAACAGACGCGAGCTCCACCCGCGCGGTATTCCACAGAAATAAGAATACGTAGAAGTACCTTTCTGCAGGCCAGTTAACTCTGGCACACGCTACGGCATTTATACCTAATCTTACTTCCCGCTTGGGATTCACATCAGTTTGAATGGTGTTTAATTCTGACGGATCGCGAACGCGAACATCTTTGGCGTTATTTCAAATTGTGACTTTGGCTAGGAGAGGTACTGCTTACGAAGATGGCGTGTACCATGTGTGATGGATGTACCGCAGATGAACGGCGTGTACGCTGGTCTGCAGTATCACCACGGGAGCTTCGCTGCGCCCCCCCGCGCGCCGTTCGCGTCGCCACCTCATGCTCATCATACACACTACCTCGCTAACTCGCAGGTAAGTTGGCCTTTTAATGCTTGAAACACGGGTGTTGTAAGATTGACGTGTCAAGAGTTAAATCGTTTTTTTTACTGAGCGTAAACGAAGGCCGTCTCGAGACTGGCCAATTTTGCTTTTGTACGGAAAAATATATATTCCGGGTTTGAGGGCGCATTTCTGAAGGAAACTTTTTTTTTGTCATGAGATTTTTTGATTTTGGGAAAAAATGTGGGCGAAAGTGGGAAAGTTGGCTGTAGCGTTACTTCTAACTGGATTCTTACAATTTTTGGCACACATGTTCTGAATTCATGCGTGGACTCATGTGATACGAGTAAGAGAATCATATGTCGGTTTCTCTCAAAAAAAAGAGGGGGGGGGGGGGTAGGGGAAGTTCATAGCAGCGTTTTCTGAATAAATCTCGTATTTGAAGGTGGTTCGCGAAGTCTGAATGAATGATATCAACTTATATGGCACATTGTACAAATGAAATGTCGTACATGCAGCGCGCGGAAGGCGGTCGCCTAGAGTTGCTGGGCAGCGGCGACGGCACGCTGTCTCCGCTGCAGCCCGACCTGCATCACGCGCCGCTGTTGCTGGCCACCGAGGTGAGTGACGTCACACCTCACACCTGAAGCACACCCCTCGATACACCACACAACACACATGAAGCACTTCCCGGTCGCCGGTTGAGTGAAGTCACACCTCTTGATAATTGGCGGACTTAATGCTAAGAGCCATTCCCTACCAGACAACTATTGGGACATCTCTTTATGTATTTAGCAACCACGGAGCAATAACAAAGAGGAGATGGCGCATCGAAAGCTTTCTTACAAAAATTGTGTGAGGCTACGCGGGGCGGAAGGCAGACGCGAGGAGAGCTCGGTTCGGCCCCGATTGACGATCTCGTCTACTTACCAATAGATGTCGCTAACGAAAAATGTCGTAAGCCCCGCCCCCTTTTCCGACGTCACTGCCAGATGACCTTGACGGAGCACCGGTCGATACGCCGTCTCCTCCTGATGATGATGATGAATTTCAGCTGCCTAGTTTTGGAAGTCTTGCCAAATGACTGTAAAAGGTCAAGGTGAAGCAGTCTCTTTTTCTTTAATTATTTATTCTTCATTTGATTAGTTTTTTTTTTATACATTGTAGACAAACAGGCGTACGGTGGGCCGTATTGATGGTAAGTGGTTGTTATAACTTTTGTTTTTGTCTTTCAGGCACGTGGTGCGCCCCTGGACTTGATGCCGCACCATGCTCGACACGCATTATCACACCATCACCACGTGAGTAAACGAGATGATTTTAACAGAAAAATTACTTGATTGTACAATATTTATTAATGAGTTAGTTTTACATGAATTTATTTAACAGTTAAATAAAGTACATATAAACTGATTAAAAACTTATTGAAAACTAATATTTCCAAGTTATGATGTAGTCCCAAATTGTTACATCATTGTAATGTGCCCAAAAGGCTGGCAGCATTGCCACGTTGGATGGCAATGTTGATTTTTTGTGCGAGGAAACATCCCGCCTTTTGGTCACGGGGTATTTCGACTATACTTTTCGAGATGGGCGTTAATCGCTCATGTGCTGACGGGCTCCTTGGACCCAAAGTTTACCCGAAAAGGCAAAAATATATAGAAATGGTTCTACTAGATAATTCTGTGCCCATATTCAATTTTAATAGTACATTGTTCACCGAGGGAAGAAAGTGACCGATTACTAAAGAGGGCGTAGTTTAAGGCCCGATGCGCAGCTCAGGGTCTTAATACGCCCGAGTTATGAATTGCACTTTCTACAGAGTTATACATAGTGCTTTGTGCTCCACATGCGAGGAAAATAAGACATGTATAAACGGAATCCATCTTTGAAAATGTTTATAAGTGGAATTGGTCACTGGTGTTAATGTATGAAGAAAGTGTATGTCAATTAATGCTTTAGTCGCTATAAATAATTAAATAATGAATAAGAGTGTTCATTTCTCAAATCAGAAACACGTGGAATTAATAATTTGGTACTTTAATTTTTCCATAAAAATTAGGTAAAGAAAATCAATAATTGATAAGTAAATTTAAACGGGAACAGAGACTATCTATGACGCTAATCTGAAATTAAAAAGTAAAAATGCGAAGGAATCGAGCATTCAGTATCGTACTATTTGAAATTTGATTATTACTTTTTTTAAATTCTGGCATTAATTCTGAGATTTGTATCTGTTAATGTTAAAGCGACATAAAAAAAGAAAACAAATAGCAGGGCAGTAATGGACTTCCATACAACTTTTTATGCCCGTATTTTTTTTGGCAGGAAGAATGACGTACTTTCTACCCCGTCCTTGATTAAGTATGAGTTTTCTTACCGAGCAAGTGCAGTATAATAGTACATTACTATCGAGGGCGAAAATGTAGCAATTTACGTGCGACAATGAAAATAGGGATAAAAACAGAATTATCAAATATTTTAACGCTATGTACTTATATGCTGACCCCTGCAAATCCTGCAACCTGCAAAGAAATGAAAGAAATCATCAAATAAGACTTATGTTACGCAGCGTCGCAGCGGCGGGTCGGTGGGCGTGGGCGGTGTGGGCGGCGTGGGCGTGGTGGGCTCGGCGGGGCGGCCCTACGTGAGACACGCGGCGCGGTGGCCGCACCATCCCATACATCACATACACACGCAGGTAACACCCATCATCCCATACAATAGAATATATCTTTATTGAGAAAGCTATCACGTATGTACAGCAAAGGAAATTATAAACTTATGCTACATGTATACATACATACATTTATATAATATTTTTTTTTTAGTCAAACAGATTATGGACGATAGAGTTACTTAATATTATTTCCAAAAGCTTATTATAACCAATCCACAATCCAACAAAGTGTGTATACAGCAGAACTAAATAATTTTAGTACAAGCAAGTGTTATCTAAAATTTTACTACTCAAATCATTGCGTAAGGGTTGTAAACCCTCACACAATATTACGATATGATAAGAAATATGTCCACATATATTCGGATATGATAAGAAACAACCGAATTGAGTGAATTGATGTATCGCACTGATTTGTTAAGTTATGACTATTTACAATTGACAAAAATACCGCGCATATGGTGAAAAGGGCTGTCGAAGGACCGAAACAATGTAAGGAGTGCAATACATCGATTCACTCAATTCGGTTGTTTCCTATCATATCCGAAATCAACCCTTAGCATTTATCATCATCGTATCATATCAACTAGTGATAACAAGGTGATAATTGATATCGTCACAATTATATATTCAATGAAAATATTCAATGAAATGAATGCTACATTTATTATCATATAGTGTATGAAACTTCGCGTAATTTGATTTCACGATACTCGTGTGTAATGCTATAAAAAAAAACTCGCCTAGAGCTTCTTTTGTTTTTTATTTACACTCGTATTGTAAGAACCTTTATTATGCAACAGTTTCATAAAGTACTATTAAAATTTCGCGTTTCGTAAATTATGTAAATAAATTTCGGCAAATGTCGATGATTATTGTCGTTAAGAATGTCATATTGAAAGGACAGTTGTTTCAAAGTAATTATGTTTTTTTTTTATCAAGTCATCGGTGACAAAAAACAAGATTATTTAACATCGGCGGTTAAGGCGTCTGCCTTTCAGTTAGAGGTCGCGGGTTCGATTCCCACGTTGTTTCCAGTTTGGTTAGGACATTGCAGGCTTGAATCACCTGATTGTCTGATAATAAAGATGATTTCGTGCTTCGGAATGCACGTTAAGCCGTTGTTGGTCCCAGCTGCCATGTAGTGGCTTAACGACCACGTCAGAGGCCGAGAGGCGGTTCCGCACAACTTTGACACCAGGGTGTACATGGTCGATTAACAATTTACATACTTACCATCACGCCTTTCTCCCGCAGAGGCATTGACAATGTAAACTATCGTTTCAATAATCATTATATATTTTTAACAAGTAATATATATTAATATAGTAAGTATTTCTTTTTTCCTTTGCGGGATGACTGGAAGAGAATATCAGGGCTAAGTCCGCCTCTTGTTGTGTTCATTTTGTTGTAACAATGTTCCTTCTGTACAATAAAGTTTTCACTTACTTACTTGCTAAGTAATTTTATTAACTTTCGTTTGAATTCGCGCGAAAAACAAAGCGCGTCAGTTTGTAAAGTAGTAAGTTGTATGCGCGTGTTCCCACTCAGGGCGGCGGCGGGCTGGTGAGCGCGGCGCTGCCTCCGCAGCTGCACGTCGCGCCGCCGTTGTCGCTGCCCGCGCCGCCGTATCAGGTAAAAAAAAAATTGTTTTTTTTTTTTTTTTTTTTTTTTTTATTATATACAACTAAGTAGGCAAACAGGCGTACGGCCCACCTGATGGTTGTTCTGTTCTTTATGCACCATATCCGTATCTCTCATTTCTTTATATTTCAAACTACCCTAAGGTTGCCTGGAAGAGATTGCTTGAGCGATAAGGCCGCCTTTTGTATACATACTGTGTTCACGTTTTATGTAACATATTTAATTTGTATTTCACTGTGTGCAAAGAAGTGTTAAATAAATAATAAATAAATAAATAGATGATAAGTGATTCCCATTTATTTATTTATCCATTAAGGAACAACACGTGTTTCGTCCATTTCTCTGATATTCGATATTTAACGTGAAGAATTGAGACGGTGAAACATTTTAGCAAACATCAGCTTAACAAATTGTTTTTTTTTTTTTATACGGGAGTAAGAATAAAACAAACTACTATTTGCTCTCTGCTAATATGGCCGAGAATCGATCAGATGAAACAGCTTCAAACATTTCACGATGTTATCAACTGATGCAAGACTATGTCCGGATTGTGGAGCCAGATCAGATTTTTAAATGAAACATATTATTGCCTTATTTAGTAGGTGATGAAATAATTGTGTTCCCGTTATTTTAGAATTTGTAGTAAAATATATAAAAAGTTATGGCCATTTAAAGGTGGCTCCTCAGAACTGACGTCAGAACTGAGGAGCCACTCTGGAAACATGAAAGGTCAATGGATGTTTTAGATTTTTTTTTCATGTATCATTTAGTAGTACTTTTTTTTAGGAACATAAAAAAAAATCTAAGTCTGCACTTGCCAAAATAAAGAAGACACGAAGATTTGATTGTGGCTCCTCCTCGGTCGACAGATAAATAAACAACCGTACTGAACATTTAGTAGGAATTTCCTCTACGTTTTAGTAAATATAATCTAACACTATGAATACATCCGGTGTATGAAAAAAATGATTTTCCTTAAGAGTTCGCTAATCATGGTGACCATGTCACATGAATGAAAGAAACGGAACAATTCATTTCTTTGCTTCGATGTACCTATGTGGAGTCAGTTATAAATTAAGATAACTGTCATATTGTCGTGAAGCCGTATGGTAAAATAGTCTATATTTTTATTATCGATAGTTGACCTTGTAAAATAGTATCGTAAATTTTCGTAGATAGGGTTCTATCGAAACTTTACGATACTGTTTTACAAGGTCAACTATCGATAGTAAAACTTTCGCTATCACAACAACTTTAGTCTCGACTCTCGTATCGTACTGCCTGTGCCCGCCAGACACAGCCAGCAGTCCGGATACCACCTAGAGAGCACAGCTAAAAAGTGCTGCATCGCTCGTGCTCATCATAACCTTTTTTCTAAGGTTTTTGTGTGCTTGTTGAACACAGAACATAAATGAAAGTGTTAAAATTGCTATATATATATACAAATACAAATGCTTGCCAAAATAAAAAAAAGATACGAAGGTTTTATTGTGGCTCCTCGATCCTGACGTACCTGCACGACAAGATCATGATCTGGCCAAGAACCAAGTAATCATATCGTAAAATTGTTACATTTTTAACCAGTAGAGGCGCTGACGTTAGTACTTTTTTGAGCATTATCATGGCGGCTGGATATCAGATCAGCTGTTAAAAAAAATCGAAGAACAATATTGTGAAAATAAAAGTCGTAACTTAAATTGAGTATCAAACAGCATCAAGCAATGTAATATTAAACTTAAAACTTTTAGAATTAAAAACTTATTGAAATGATCTGGCCAAACGTGGACGATCATATTATTAAACGTTGACATTTTAATGATATGGTCGCATTTCATGATGTCGTCGATCATATCATGAACTGATCAAATTTACGATTTGGCCACGAAATATGTACTATAATGAAAATTCGGCCATTTGCAAATAAAAACCAAAAATAAAATATTAATTTCGCAAACAAAGCCCCTGTCGGCTCATCACCAGATTTTAACATGTCATTGTAAAACCGTTAATTTATAATCTCTAGCGAAATTGAAACCTATCAAAATATTGTGATCCATGAAATCTGCTTACAATTTGACACATTAATTTTCTTTATATTATAATCTATCCGTAGGCAACAGTCAAATTGTAAACTGGCATTTTGATAGTTTACAATCTCGTCAGAGAGATTATAAGCTACCGGTTTTTCCAATTTTACGGTGACATATGCATGCATTCGCATCGCTCGGTGTCATTCGGCAAAAGCCGAACCGAGCGAAAAGCGAAAAGTCCATTCAGTGTGACGCGAATCCCGCGCGACCGGCGGGAATCGGGCACCTGGCCTGCTAATGACACTTCTATATATTCTTATTTCTGTGGGCGTCCCGCAAGTCGCGCGGGATTCACGTCAGTTTGAATATAATTTAAATGTTTCATCTCAATTCATACTTTTTAATTGTAACGTTTATACGGACTTGCATGATTTTTTTTTTCTGAAAGGCTAAAGTGGTATCAAGTCTGGGCACTTCCTAACAGTACAATTAATTGCTTGTATATCTCAACAGGTGTTCCTAAATCTGCTTGCGATGTTCCCGCTATCTCCATACGCTGAGGCCCGGGGAGTGTCCGTGGTCTCCAGCGACGACTCCCCGGACTCGCCAGAGACCGAGAACTATGAGGCTTTATTGTCTCTGGCCGAGAGACTGGGCGAGGCCAAGCCTAGGGGCCTGGCCAGGGCCGAGATCGACCAGCTGCCCAGCTATAAATACAGTCCCCAGACGCACCAAGGTAGGATTAACTCTAGATTCAATATGGTCTACTTTTTATTAAACAAAAAATACAGAAATATTTTTTTTCTATTTCATATCATAAAGAGGCTCTGTATTCGAAAACAGTTTTTTTTCTTAATTAGTCAAATATTAAATAAGTTATAAACATTTAAAATCCTGTGGAAGGGGAAACTACAAAAGAGATAGCAAGACGTCCCCACCACGCTCCCACTTTTCTTCATTGGTAAACTTTAAATGCTTATAACTGTTTCAATTAATTACCAATTTTGTTTTTGTTTTCGGAATCTGTTACTTTTTAGTGTATGTATTGTTCCGTATAAAAATCTTGTCAAAATGTGAAGTCAAGTTGCCAACTCATTTATTTCATATAACATAAGATCTTTAAGATTGACATTGCTATACCATATACACACCCAAAGTACATAATCCAAATTATAAAAATTAATAATTAACAGGTAGCATATTGCTGAGTTGCAGCCGATTCGGACACAAGTGTTTTCGGGCACACTGTTCGAATTGACACTTTTAATATTTTTTCACTGATAATTCGGACACCAATAAGTAAAATTGTTATGTACAGTCAGAGAGAAACATCTGACGATGCTTTAGCATACAAAAGGAACTGCGAAAGAGACTAGTGAGAAAAAAGGTCTTTTTGCCATTAAGTTTTTAACATTGATGACCGAATTAATATTTGTTGTATTTTTTAGACTGGCAGGAGTGACAAAATAGTAGTTTATAAAACTGTTGCATAATAAGGGTTTAAAAATACGAGTGTAAGTTAAAAAAAAAACTCGCCTTTACACGAGTATTGTAAGACCTAATTATGTGCAGTTTCATGCACTACTTTATCGAATCTCATAAAATTGATAAATATAAAAAATGGTGTATAATTAATTTCCTTCAATATCGCTACGTTTTTAAACATTTAAAAAAAAACAGAAACCTATTTGAAAATGGAATCCATCCCTGATCCTGATCGCGCGCGCATGTTGGCCGCGTCCACAGATTATGAAGGACCAAAGAGGTTACGATGCAGAAAAACCACTGCAACTGCAACCTCCTTGGTCCAGGTCAAGCTGTACTTTAATGAAAAAAAGTTTTATTAATGTATGTAAATGGTGCAATAAAGTGTTCATTCATTCATTATGATACAGTTGTCCATACAAGAGCTGTATCATAATTTAATTTATCTAATCTCATACTAAAATGTAAAGATTAAATTAATAAAAATAGAACTTAAATGTCAGTCATTATGCACATGCCATCGAAATGAAATTAAAAAATTGAAATAGCCTACGGCTAGTTTTTTTAACTTACACTCGTATTGTAAGAACCCTTATTATGCAACAGTTTCATAAACTACTTTTTTACGATAGTAGTTTTTGTATGAGATTGGATAAATTTGTTTGCAGTGCCGAGCTAACCGAACGCGCCTTTGTAATGCATACAAAAGTCATTCTGTCTATCTCTTTTATTCGTATATGTTACTTTATTTTCTTTGTTTGTTTATTTTCAAGAGGACATTTTCTATTTCGGTTTAAATAACCATCAACCGAAGTACAGAATTTATGAGGAAGTTCACAGATCTTTTAATCTCAAAAAATTGCCGCCCATACTACGGGCTTACGGTGTTTTTGAGTTTCCGTATCCAAAGGTATAAACGGTGCCACTGATGCGAGAATTTTGCCAGGACCAAACAAATGGTCGAACTCAATTGCCTAAATGTGTCTTTTTCAATTTTAATTTTGTGATTAGTACAATAAAGTGTATATCTATCTATAATACGGGAAAGAATAGATCCCGTTAAAAAATGTGTGCATAAAGCTCTATTCGAAGAAATCTATAAAAATTTGATGTATTAATATAAATTAGTAAAGTAAGCGCAGCGTTGGACATCCACCGACCAGATGGTCAGATGACCTGAAAAGGGTCGCAGGCAGACGCTGGATGCAGACTGCTGCCAACCGATCATATTGGAAATCATTGGGAGAGGCCTATGTCCAGCAGTGGACTGACTGCGGTTGAAATGATGATGATGATGAACATAAATTAGAATAAATAGAAGTGTCATTAGCAGGCCAGTTAACTTTGGCACACGCTACGGTACTTCTACCGATTCCTATTTCTGTGGGCGTCCCGTATGTCGCGCGGGATTCGCGTCAGTTCGAACGGACCTTAATCTATGTTTTCGTTTTGGTTTGACAGGCGAACAGACATCGTGCGTTGTGTGCATGTGTGAGTTCGAGTCGCGACAGACTCTACGCGTGTTGCCGTGTGCGCACGAGTTCCACGCGAAGTGTGTCGACAAGTGGCTAAGGGTGAGTGTGTTGTATACGGTTTTTATTTATTTATTTATTTATTAAAACTTTATTGTGCCACAAGTAAAAATACAATTGGCGGACTTAATGATAAAAGCATTCTCTCCCAGTCAACCATTAGGAAAAACAGAGAGAATACAAAGCGGCGAAAAAAGCTTTGTGTGATATTACAGAAAAAAAAAGAACCCTACATAATGTTTTCTTATGTTTTCGCGATTGTTATTCATTAAATTAAACTATTTTAATACGGTTTTATCGCGTTTATTACTTATTTATTTACACCTGACGTTTCAAACACTTTACAGCGTTCATGGTCGCAGGCAGACTAAGTTAACATTTGTCTTTGATGTCATAAGATTACAAAACTACCGCCTGAAATTTTTGTTGGGAACTATTCCCAATAAAAATTTCAATAAATATTCCAAGATGCTGGAGTTTATAAAATTGACTGTGACTGTGGTTTATCATACATTGGGCAAACAAAGAGAAGCATTAATACTCGTATAAAAGAACATATTGCTGACATGAAAAATAGACGCTCAACCAAGTCTGCAGTCTGTGAACATGCTCTAGACAAACCCAACCACTATATGCGTTTTGATAATCCTCAAGTCCTTGCAAAGGAAAACAGATTCATTCCAAGGATGTTACGTGAAGCTATTGAAATTAAAAAACATCCTAATTTCAATAGAGAGGATGGATGGCAGGTACCGCCAGCTTGGGACCCAGTCATTAACTTAATAAAATCGCAAACTCGGAAGCAGACTGCAAGACCCTTAGATACTGTGAGCCAATACTGCGTTAATCGGAATAGTTCCCAATAAAAATTTCAGGCGGTAGTTTTGTAATCTTATGACATCAAAGACAAATGTTAACTTAGTCTGCCTGCGACCATGAACGCTGTAAAGTGTTTGAAACGTCAGGTGTAAATAAATAAGTAATAAACGCGATAAAACCGTATTAAAATAGTTTAATTTAATGAAGAACCCTACAGCTAAATAAACTTACATATATTTACACAAATAGGGAGTATAATATACATACATATATATTTAAAGATTTCAATGCAGAGAAATTGTGATTCTGGTTTATAAATTAGAGAGAATTCATTAGATGAGCTTGAACCTTTTTCTTGAAGGCAAATTTTGTTGAGGTCTCTTTAATGTCATTGGGCAAAACATTCCACAGCCGAATGGCTTGTACAGTGAAAGAATATTCAACGAAACCGGTCCGAAAGGAAGGAGTAGCAAGGCGACGTGTGTTGGAAGACCTGAGCTGCCGATCATGGCCGTCAGAAAGATATTGGAATTTGCATTTTAGATACTCCGGAGACTGAGAATCTGTGAGAATGGAGAAAAGTGTAGTTAACAAGCAAAGTTGACGACGTTGTCGTACGTTGTTTTTGTGGAATAGGTCACGGAAATTAAGATTGGTAATCAATTTGTGTATAAATGATGTGTCTATTTATTTATTGCACACAATATCTTTACGAGTATATCTACTCGACTTTGGAATGCTTTGTCTGCTTGTATTAAGGAAAGTCCTAATAAATTGTTTGTATTATGTTTACGCAATTGTCCAGTCAAACATTAGGAAAAACTGAAAAGAATCTTAAAAATACAATGAGAGAGAGAAAAAAAACACTTACTGCTAAATAAACATACATAGATTTACATACAGTATTCATAACTATACATAAAAGAAGAGATGAAAACGGAAAATCGATTCTAAAATTCTTATTTTGTTATATAAGACATGATTAATTATTTTTTTTTAAACTAGATTTTATTAAGTTCAAATCAATATCATTGTAGGTGTTTAAATAAAAACTAAAGCTAACTTACATATAATATTGTCTCATAAAATCTATGTTTATGTTTACGAATCTACGTTGCCTCGATTCACGCTCACAGCTCAAGGGATAGTTTTCAATAAAATTAATGGCGGTAGTTTTGTATTCTTATGACGTCACAGACAAATGTTAACATGGTATACATGCGGCCGAAAATGCTAAAAAAATATTTATTAACTGCAATATACACAATTTATAAACTCGAGTAGGTATTCTTTGTTTTTCGAGTTGAAATGTATATCTATACTAATATTATAAAGAGGAAAGATTTGTATTTTTGTGTGTATGTTTGTAATGGAATAAACTCAAAAACTACTGTGCCGATTTTAAAAATTCTTTCATCATTGGATAGTTACATTCACCCTGAGTTACATAGGCTATATACCGCAGGCGGAGCTGCGGGAAACGGCTTGTATAATATATATTTATTACGAGGTATTAATGTTTGGACATCCACCGACCATGGTCGATGACCATGGTCAGATGACCTGCAAAAGGTCGCAGGCAAACGGAATGGATGCAGACTGCTGCCAACCGACCATTTCGGAAATCATTGGGAGAGGCCTATGTCCAGCAGTGGACTGACTGCGGCTGAAATGATGATGATGATGAATGTTTATATATTACAGGGCTGAATAATTTGGTATAAATAAATTATTCTTATACTTTTTACAGTCAAATCGCACGTGTCCGATATGCCGCGGCAACGCCTCAGATTACTTCAGCAACTCAGAGTGACGCGACACTCCTTGTGCTGTGTCTGACATCCTCCCCACTCATGTCGACACTCGTCCCGGGGGTAACGTCGCTCCTGTATAGCAAGTCCCGCGGGAATTAGTGAAACTAATCAATTTCCGCTGGACCGAAGACACTAGCGCCACGCCCCGGGAACTCTTTTGGACAGTGATGTTAAAACGCCATGCATAGATGGCGCTAGTTGAGACAATGTTTCAGTGGATTGTGTATTTTCTCGTAGGCTTTATAAGACTAAATTCGATGGCAATATGTTTCTTTAAGGTTTTCGCGAGTAACTGTATAAGTAGGATGTTAAGTTTTTTTTTTTGTATGTAATAATGCCATGTTAATTTTAAATAACAGCTTCGGATATTAATATAGTAACTATCTGTGTCAAATGAAAAAAAACATGAGTGATTTTAATGACAGTGATTAGATATTGGTTGTTGTAAAAATTTAGCTTTTGTTATGTGAAATGAAATTGGTTGCTGGCATGTTTTTGTTTGTCCAAAAGCGCGTATAAATATTTCCCTTATTTTTTTTTTTTTGTGCTGAATGAAACGTACTATTCTTGAAACTTAAACAATAATGTTGTAAATAATGACTAGTATTACTTTTTTTTTGAGTTCTATGGAATTTTGTTGTATTTTTCGCTCGTGATGTTCGATTTTTTTTTGTTATTGTTAAATAGATTAGAAGTATTTCGCGATGATTATCCTAAACGACATACCGGATTATTAACAAAAATCTGGGAAGGCCTATTTTTCTTTTATCTTCATTTTGTATGAAAAAATAAAAGTATTGCAGAATGTAACTGGACATATTAAAGGATAGTACGAGTGTTGGACTCCGATGTTAATACTCTAACATTTCCAAAAACATATATTTAGACAAGTTTTCGCTGTCATAGGGATGCATGCATTTTTTTTTAAATGACTTAAATAAGTATGAATAACAAATAAAGACAATTGATATTTCACCGCAAAATATTCTAATAAACAGCTTACGTGTTTTATGATTATTATAACCTCAAAATCGCAAGTTCTAACAAAAACTGTATTAGAATAACGCAATTCTCATGTGCAATTTTTGATCATTTTCCCTTATTATAAACATATCAAAACGTGGAAAATTTGCAATGTCAAGTCGTTAGATGGCAGCACTGAGATGTCAATGACCTCTAGACGCGACGGTGGCGCCAAAAACACATGTTGTTAAATCCCATGTTTAAATCGATGCAATACTGTTGATTGTTTGTTGTGTGCTGGCTTTGCTTGTGTGCGTGTGTTTAGTGGTTTGGCTGTATGTAGTGATGGGCAGTGAGTGAATTCCCAAAAAAGTAAAATCTGGTATTAAACAAATAGGTTTAAAAATCGTTTTCAGCCTAATTCTACGGTTATTTAGGACTACGTTCGAAAATTTCCTAAAGTTTTCATACTTTTATTTTATTTTATTGTTGGATTCGGTAGAAGTGCCGGAGCGTGTGCCAAAGTTAACTGGCCTGCTTAGGCACTCCTACGTATTCTTATTTCTGTGGACGTCCAGTTGTGGTCGTCAATTTTAATGAACCTTAAAATTTGAATAAATAATGAATGACAAGGTTTTTTAACCGGAGTTTTGGTTTAATACCGGTAAAAAACTGTTGTTTATTAATTGTTCTACCATTTTAGTTTGATACCAAATTGAAAACCCCCATCACTAGCTGTATTAAATACGGAGAAAATATCGTAGGATGTACACATGCTAGAATTTAGCTGGATGTTATTGTATTATTGTTAATTTTTTCTTTTTTAATGTTGTTTCTCCCTTATATGAATATTACTTAATTATCATGGATTTAATATAGTCAATTAGGGTCATTGTAAACAGGGGATAGATGAAAATAATAATTATAATTTCATATTTAAAAAATCGGATCGTTTTAGAATCAACATTGATGCTCGAAAATGGTCGTAGGCATGTGTTCTGGCGGCTTCACAGAGTTGGTGTATTTGTGTGAGTGATACACGTACGACAGACGAAACGAGTTTGGAGTGTTGTGCGATTACGTCAGTAGTTCATAACCACAGACAAAATGTCTGTGGTTTTGTAAATAAAAAAAATTGTTGGAGCGAAATTAAATTTTGTTCCCTCACTTCTATTCTATGTGAACATGGTCAATCAACCATGTGTCATACACCGTGGTGTCATAGAACTGTGTTACAATAATACATAATTAACCTATTTTTCTTCATTTGTAAATTAATATCATAGATTTTTGATGACTGTTTATTTTTCCCCTGTTTCGATTGCCCTACTCTTATCCTCTCCTTAGGATTTCCTTCCTGTGTCTAACTTTAGCGAGTACCTACATTTCACTATACGACACGTGACGTTTACTTTTGACAATGTTAAACATTTAATGGGTGTATAAAAAGTTTATTCCAATTGGATCACATCATGATATCACCTGGGTTATCGAATTCCCCATGTTTGTGTCCTGAAATCACCCGCTGGCAAATCACCTGGGATCTCATATTCCACAACAATTTAATGACAAGAGTTTCAGGTAGAATGAGGTGCAGTTGATATGAAAAAATAAAGGAGTAATTCTAAAATTTAACTATCAAATTAACTGCCGCTTTCTGTAATTGAATGTTTAACCTATGTAATTAACTGGTTCGTTGCCACATCGCCTTGTTTATGGAAATTTGGCTAGATATTTAAAAAGATGAAAAGTTTTCAGATGAAACTAAATTGAGTAAACACTTTAAATGAAGTAAATAAAAAAATAAACTGAGTGTACGACGCAACCGATCATTTGATACGGTCCGTGTAAAATAAACGAAAATCGAAAATTAAGTTTAATTTCCGCCAGGGGCGCTTATCAAATTTCAATTTGACATTAGCAATTGTAGTTTGTGCAATTTATCGGACTTAAGAAGACCAAGGCAAGCTCTAGTTTAGTGATTATTTTCGGAATTTAATGATGATATATTGTGATTTTTTAACTATTAACAACACAAGATTTTATTGACGCATACGCTAGCGACCGCGTTTATATTTAATATGGAATTTATTAGTTACCTTACTATCCGCCAGAGGCGCTGTGCAGGCTTGCAATACTAAATTGTTGACGCAGTCGCTAGCGCCTGCGTCAGTAAAGTCTCATGGTTGACGTACAGTAAGTATAACTGTGTTGGTGCAGTAAAACCTATCATTGTTGTCTGTCCCGTCCTACCTGCCCGCCATTTGCTAATTTGGTTTGTTTGTTTGTAATACCTTTAATGTATAAAAAAAATATATACAGAACATACATTTTTAAAACGAAAAAAATGAAAGAAACGTGAATGATAGGAAATTTGCCGTTTTACAAAATTTTCATCGGCACATCACTACTCACATGCTAGCATCAATAATATAACCATTTGTATAGTTATGATTAGTATAAATGAAAATATATGGGTTCAGATCCAATTCATGATTGGTTACCGATTTGACAGTTCCATATGTCAAATTCGACTTTAATTTTGCCAATTAGCGCCATCTGGTGGTGAAAATTTTTAAAAATTTGTGAAAATTTGTAAATAAAATATAAAAACCATATCAATATAACTTTAACTGTAAGGTTCTGATTTAACGTCGATGTCATTTTATGTTCCCCCAAATATAAGGAGTAAGATTAGAAACTTACGCCTTCGCTTTGTGCCATGTTCTGCCGTAGATCCCTGCAAACTTCTGTTGCTAAAACCTCTATGAAGTGTTGTGGGTTCGACTTCCTGTCAATTCGTGTTATTTTGTTCACATGTATTCAAATATTGACCTGCGATGGTTCATCGATCCAAAGATTTTGACCTCTGATACTCCCTCTCTTCACTGTAGGCACTCCACCTCTCTTTAAGTTTCAACAATAACTTAAATCGCGCTAGTTCTGTCTCGTCGAGACAAAATGGCTATTGACAGCAGCTATATTTTTGGCCAAAACTTTCGAACAAAAAAAAAACCTCTTATTTTTACCTATTTCTTTATAACTTGTTCAGAATTGTCTTTTGTACCTTTTTGTTAAAAAATTGGTATCTTTTCTAATTGCTTTTCCGGTTACTACCTAATAAACTGTTTTTGGAGTTCAAAGTCCTTTGTACATAATGTTAAAATCATTTATCGTTCAAGCTATACTTTAGGTCGTCATAAGATTTGTCCGCCTCGTCTGTTCGCCAGATGGCAGTTGTTAGTATCATATGCTTTTGGGCAGCCTGAAACATCTAACAGCTTTGCACACTAACACATCAAGATTATGTTCTTATTGGTCTGGTTCACTTGTAAAAAAGGTTACGGAGGTCACACTAGGTAGGTAGTCCGCTGTAATAACCTGTCTAGTATCATACCTAAAGTACCAAATATATAAATAAACAAATTCTAATGAACCGCATTAGAATTTGTTTTTGGCATCAGAAATAAACTTCACACGAGTTGACTTCGAACCTCCACAGCGCCCTCTGTACGTGAATTAGTTTTAATTTAGTTTAAAAAGTCGTTAGCCGTAATTTTTATTTCTTAATTAGGCAAGCATAGACACAAGCTAAAATGAGTTTTACATGCTAGTAAATAAACGCGTACAATACCCGTCATATAAGTTGACATAAGTTGGAGCAGGACGAACATACTCGTAATAAGTTAAATTTTACGTACCAAATTATTAATAGAAGACTCAAGAAACAGATACCGTACCTCACCGCGCAGATTTAGGGTAAAAATCGAGAGCAAAACAATGCAATGATGACACTTCGATCGCCCGGCCGCTGCGACGACTATGACGCAGAGTCTATACGGTAACTAACGAGTAACACGCACATTGACGCGTGTGCGTACGCACCGAATCGTAGTAGGCCCAATAGGCGAGTATCGAGCTCGCCGTTGTTGTATGGTGTGACCGGGGTGTGGTATAGCCTAGTCCCGCACACGCTTAGGTCAAATTATATGCCGCACATTGTAACGCGTTTAACATTTAAACGGTACCATGTAGGAATAAATAGTTGACTAAAAATCTCAAGTCTTCCCTTGCAATGAATTGTTTACGAAATTGTTTTGTTTTTCCACCGAATCTCGCAGTTTGATCGGGTTTAAGAGGAGGATAAATTGTTTTAAGGTCCGCTTTGTATAGCGCCGTCTCATTCGCGCACTGTATTGATCCACGAGTACTGTCTTTGGAAATGTATGACTCATGACGACGGAAAGTAGCAAGAGTCGGCCCCCAGCAAAGCAATGGCATATTTTCCTCTTAAACCCAACGCAAAAGCTGGGAGAAGTGTACCTACTACGTTTATAAGTCACATCGGTGATATTACATCGTCCCCAACTAAGATATACGATTAAAATATACCTATTATTATAGGCTTTCACAATACCATTAAAATCACCTTGTCGTTAAAGGAACCTTACCAGAGGCGGTTTTCTATAGAACTGACATCAAGGTGTACATGGTCGATTGACTACGTAGCTCGCTCGATATGAATAAATGAACATTGCTGTAACTTATAAACGTGGTCTACTTTAATTTTATTGCTCAATTGTTTTTTTAACGAATGCAGATCATTCGCAGATCATTTTGTTTAGTTTTGTAATTGGTCCAATGTAATTTGTCTCATTTGTGTTATGAAATCACGTGAGATTGCAATAGTTTATTGAAGCTTTATTGATTTTTAGCATATTACAAATTATTTAAAGCAACACAAATATATCTGTTACGGTCTTAGTGGCGCTAGTGTAATCGTTTGTTAATGAATTTGTATCAAGGTTTTTTTAGTTCGAATATTTGCCACCGGAACAGATAACTTTGTGCGATGTGTATACGTATTATGTTGCTTATTAATCATACTTATGTTTGATTCGTTAGGATGTTTAGAGTGTATTGTAAAATCTATTGACGTAAAATTAGTGAATCAAATCATATTTTGTTAGTAGAAAGATTTTAAATTGATTAATTTTGCATTCAGCTCAAAAGGTGGGAGGGAAATGTATTTTTTTTAGAAATACTTCATACAGCCGTGTTCTAATGATTGTTAGTATAATTAACACCTTCTTTTCTAATAATTTTTTTATGCAAAATTTATCACAAATTTTATTCTCATGGGATTTTTTCCTATACACCTTCCACTTTTTGACGAAAGTTGTCGTTTTATGTGTCACGTTAAAATTCAAAGATATTCAGTTAAATGTCAATCGACGTGGATTCAACTTACTAATCATAAGTCGAATATGACATTTAACTGGAACTGTCCGAACCGGAAAAGCGCGTTTGTCACAGTTTTTGGACCCTAACTTGCTTGAGTATTATTTTTTAACGTTTTGTACACGGTCAGATTTTGCAGTACCTCCCGTATTGTTACCGACTTTGTAAGTCCGCCTTACATCAGCTTTTAATCTACTTAATAATCGTATTTACCGTTATGTTGAATAAGTTTTTTTTTTCTTATTGTACCCCTCAGTTCCGCCAAAACACAAAATTACGCCTTAAAGCCTCCTGATTTATCCTATATTTGCTGGGTAAATAGTTGCTATTCATAACATCGTGTATCTGTATTGCCTCTTTCCAGTTTTTAAATATATATTTAAAAGTTTTTTAAGAATCAATCGATTTTCACCCTTGGCCTTCACATAACCTTCTAAAGTAAACTTTTCTACAGTTTTGGTGGAATTTCCTTTATTTTATAGCCATAGCTACAATGTAGTGAACTAACGTCGAATTTTCTGTTATTCGATGACAATGTATTAATGTGGAATAGGGATTAGCGGAAAGACATTTTTTTTTCATAATTTGACACTTTATTGTAGCCCTGGTTTATCTGTTCATATTTTGACAGCTGTCATTTTTTTAATCTTTTGTTTTAATTGTATATTGTAAAGTGCAATCACATAATCAGATTTTCATATTAAAGATCAGCAATAGGTAGTTTGATTGCATTGTCTTAACATCACAGTATTATGAGGCGGTCAGCAATTGTCGATGGCTTTTTCCAAAAGCTAAAGGCCAAGTGATGTACGCCATCTTTTATTTTAGACAGCTGTCAAAGTCTCCAAATGCCAGCCATTTTACCAAAGCGTTGTAACATAGATGAATGTCGTGCTCAGTCGTTTATTATTATTTTATTAAATATTAAATGCACTGCTATTGTATTTTTGGTTCTTTTATTTTACCTGTTATTACATGTGCCGTATAAAATATACATTTATATTATCAAATATAATTATTTTAGTACTTCCTAGATCAAACCGTATCGAATATCTGATGATAATCCAATTAGCTTGTTACCCCATCAATGAGGTCCAATTACCTAAAGATTATGACGAAGAATTAGTTCTCGTGCCTGATAATAGATGGCTCTACAAGAATCGAATATTTCTTAAATAAAAACCCAATTTTTTAAATCGACATTTTTGCCCACGCAAAGTATTAAGCTCCTCTGTTCTGTACAAATCTATAAGACATATCTCTAGTACGCTACAGCCATTACACAGCTACAGAATTAAAAGAATTATACGAGTATATACTACATTTTACAAATAAGCATCCAAGTGATCTGAACTCATCACATTTTGAAGCCTGTTGCTACCGCACCACGTGTTTATGTTTTAAATAAGACAAAAAACATGTGCTATAGGAAGAGAGCGCAAATGATTTGGTAAAAAATATGTATGATGAAGCCAGGCTTAAAGTTTTACGCTGTCCGACTATCGTACGTAATGAATTAGGACGCCGATTCTCTTACCTTTAGAGATTAAGACGAATGAGAGAGAGATTTGTCAAAAAATGGCGTTTAGCCCATAACAGTACAGCATTGAAACACTATATAAATGGTCTAAAGATATTCTAAGCTGAAACAAAACGTAAATTAGAAAAACAAGAGCTCGCTCCACGTCAAGCATCTCAATTTGACAAAAATTAACAAAAGCCCCAACTTTTCCAACGTCACTGCTCCGATGGCCGCAACGGTACACCAATCGATACGCCGTCTCCTGTTTTTGCTACATGTTCTGTACCTAGTTGACGCCATGTTATTTCAAGAAATCTCGAATTCGACTTAATCTCTAAAGGAGCGAAAATCGCCCCCCCAGTGTATGTTGATATACAATATTACCTGCATGGTAGCCTTGTAAATAGCGTTATCGTGTGCAATTAAGTAGATTATATATAAAAATATTTTTGCATGACCTAATCTTGTGACGTCCTGTGTGTAGTGAGCAGTGTGATTTTTTACTACTGTTGTAAGTTTCGCAGTGTTTTTTCTAGTATTACTTGCAATTAATTGGTCATAATGTGAAATCTGTCCAATTTTTATACATATACATATTCGGTGTGATGTGATTCCCGTCAATAAAGGTCCGCTTAAACGACACCGCTTAAACTAACGCAACGCGTACAGGGTCGCGCAGAGTGCAAAACATGTTACTAACCAGTATTTATCAAAACCAAACCCACGCGATTGTGGCGTGGGTTATTTTTGAGTAAATCATAATAATTATCAAATGAACTAAAATTATTCGACTTACCAATGTTGCATTTTTCTAAATAGCCCTCGTCGTGATTTCGTTTTGGTAAGTACATGGAATATAGTTTATTAAATTATATCCATGGGAAAATACGTTCCTTGTTTTGTAGTTTGAGCGATACCCCTGTTTGCGCAGCTTCGGTGACCTTCCGTTCTTCAACGAAGCTCGGAACCATGGAGTAATTACAAAGAGGAGATGCCGTTGGAAATGGCGCAATGATGTGATCATTGGCGCCTCGCCGACACTGCAGTGGGCGGAGCTTGTCATTGCTCGTGCTCTATGATTGGAGCCACAGCCGAAACCAAGCACCCCGCACGTCTGCCTTCCGCCCCGTGTAGCCTCACAAACGCTTTCTTACAAAACGCTTATTACGGCATCTCCTCTTTGTAATTACTCTATGCTCGAAACCGCTTCTGGGGCCCTATTTTTGAAATGTATGACATATATGTCGAACAAAAACTTTGGTTAACGAACGAAAATCACTCGAAAATGAACAAAAATTATTTCACTCGCTAAATTTTGCGTGGGTATTCAGAACAAAGGATGAGTCACACTTTTAAAAAATGGTAGTGTGTGATTTTTGAAAATTGTGAGTTACCAAAAACCAATGAGTCAAGTAATAACACCGTGAAATTTTTGTCGTTTCGGACCCATCGTGCAGTGACTCAATTCATGCAACTGAACAACTTTCCCTAAGATACATGGGTCGAAATATGGAGTAAATATTTGGACCTCCCAAATAAAATGTCTCATCACGTGACCTAACTTACTATTGGAAGTCCAAATGTGTTTTTCATGTTTCGAGCTATGGGGAAATTTGTTCGGTTGCATGAATGGAGTCGCTGGACGATGGGTCCAAAACGACTCAAATTTCACGGTGCCATACCATGCCATACATCTCAAATATAACACCACGAAGCGTGCAAATGCAATAACTTATAAACGTATACAAGTAAAATTACGACATATTTGTATAGTGTTGATAGTTTTGTGGTCAGCCATTTTTTTTTAAATTCCTATTGTAATATACTTTAGTTTGAAATATTATCTGCCTTAAATAGATATAATACATAGTTACTTCACAAATAATTATGTAAGTAGTACGTTTAAACATTTTCACATTTGTATTTGCATAATTGGAACAAAACTACGTACCTACAGAGGTTCATATTTCATGATTAAACTAAAACACCGTTTATATTTTTTGGAAAGAAATCACAGTAAGTTATGTTTCTGTTAGGCACATCATTTTTATATCTGTTTTTGAAAAAAAATAACAATTTGTTTGATTAATTACTCAGCTTATCTATACACCGTGAAATTTTAGGCGTTTTGGACCCATCGTCCAGTGACTCCATTCATGCACCCGAACAAATTACCCCATGGAACATAGCTCGAAACATGAAAAACAAATTTGGACTTTCCATAGAAAGTTAGGTCACGTGAGACATTTTGTATGGGAGGTCCAAATATTTACTCCATATTTCGACCCATGTATCTTGGAGAAAGTTGTTCAGTTGCATGAATTGAGTCACTGCACGATGGGTCCGAAACGACTAAAATTTCACGGTGTATATGAATCGCCACAAAATGTCATGTTAATAATATAAGTCTTGTGTCAAATTATGTATAACGTTAATATATTTACAAACACATTGATAGTGGTAGATTTGGGCACAGCTAAGCGATAATTTTAAGTGCAACAATATCAGTGTTATTTTTGAAATGGCTCATCCAAAACCGTTGTGTCAAATTAAAATCATTCTTCTTTTTTTAGTAATGGGTTTTACGGCCATGGATACAAGTCCTTTATAGCCCTTCTTAATTTTTCTATCTTCTTCAGTCCTACAGTGTGGTTTCGTCAAGTCCTAGTCAAGTCTAAAAGTCTGCACGGTAGTCAAGTCTAGTCAGAAGAATCAGGCTAAGTGAAGCGGTAGAAAAACAGCACTTAATGATTACTAGGAGCTTTTGGCAACAAGCATGAAAATCACATAAATCAAACACTGTATTACTTCCCAACACTCGCGCTTGTTATCGGACACTTTGCGAATAATAATCCACCATTATTATGCACAAACACTCAAAAAAACACAAATTTTATAAAATAAAATACAGCGCCGATACTGCTCTTCACAGCTTCCCGCCAAAAGTCCCTGAAAATAATTCGACTCACCCTTTTTGTCGAATGAAAACTATTCGAAAGCGATCGAAAATTATCCAACTCACCGGATTTAAGTGAGTCCATACTTCCCGAAATAGTTCACCTGTAACTTTTGGAACTTTGATTCAACAATGATAGACATTTTAGCGTATTAATCCTTAACGGTAGAGACAGAGCCTCAGGTTGGTGAACTTGAAAGTCACGTATTTATAGAGTTTGTATGTAAAAAATCTCAGATGGCCAGACCATCGCCATATAAAGAATTAATGACTCAAATTGATGTTACGTCTTAAAAAATTGCATTTATTACATTATTTTCTTGATCGAAAAATATTCGCACTGTTTGTCTCCCAAATGAGCTTTTTTAACTTGTTTTAAAATAACACTAGATACGTGGGGCGCACTATAAGTTTCGGGAATGAATATGAAAAAATACTATTAAAGGTACAAAATGAATTTATTGTTTTTCAAAATAATCTCCGTTGGCGTCTATGCACTTTTTCATTCGATGAAACCAGTTTTGAAAACTTTTGTGCCACTCTGTGGTGACCTCTGAAACGTGTTTTTCATACTCCTCGACAGCCTCTTCTGGTGATGAAAATCGTTGACCGCGTAATTGGTTCTTAATTTTTGGGAACAGAAAAAAGTCACAAGGTGCCAGGTCGGGACTGTATGCAGGATGACTCATGAGTTCTACATTTTTCGCCTTCAAAAAGTCGTTTGTCTGTCTGGCCGTGTGAGAACTAGCATTGTCGTGGTGCAGGATGATACGGCGTTTACGGTTATTTTTACGGAGTTCGTCAATAACTTCCGGCAAACAAATGGTCGTGTACCAGTCACTATACACTGTACGACGATTCTCTAAAGCAACAGTAGCCACGTGTCCAGTTTTATTAAAAAAAGAAGCAATCATCCGCTTAGATGCACTTTTCACGCGCGCCACTTTGGTTGGTTTCGGCTCATCTTGAAAGACCCATACGCTCGATTGCTGCTTTGTTTTGGGATCGTAGCAATAAATCCATGTTTCTTCACCTGTTACTATGTCCCACACCAAATTTGACGCACCTTCGTTGAATCTGGTAAGCATGGCACTGCACCAAGTGACGCGGTCCGTTTTTTGAGCCTCGGTCAAGTTGTGTGGGATCCACCGCGAGCACAGCTTTCTCACACCCAAATGTTTGTGTAGGATTAATTGTATTTGACTCATGCCTATTTCTAAGGATGCGCGAATTTCATGGTAGGTCACATGCCTGTCTGTTTCAATCATACGGCGCACAGCATTGATGTTTTTGTTGGTAACAGCGGTGGACGGCCGACCATCGCGAGATTCGTCACTGAGATTGATACGACCACGCTTGAATTCTGCAAACCAGCTATAAACAGTTGTCTTGCATGGTGCTTCATTGCCAAAAGCTGTTTCAAACCGAGCGATGCTCTGTTGAGCTGTCAAATTACACTTAAAATCGTTGAAAATCATACTACAAAAATTTTCCCGAGTTAAATCCATGTTGATGCAGACACACAATTTTTTAAATGGCGCCACAAGGTAAAAACAAAAGACAGTCAGATGAAACAAACTGCATTCTACAGCCAAAGAGTTATATTTTCAAATGTTGCAATAAATTTTTAAATATTGTTTATGTAAGTGGCCAGTTCCGGAAACTTACAGTGCGCCCTATGTACACCAAGTATTTTAATTTAAACTGAGGTATCCGCTTAAAACGCCATATTGATAATACCACATGTCCTAGCTAGGTACATACCCCTACAGGAGTAGTACCTATTTGAGATCTATGAACCACTCACTGGTGAATCGAATGATTCAAAATCGATGAGTCGAACTGTTTTAATTCGACATAATCGAATAGTCGAACTATTTTAATTCGACATAATCGATGAGTCGAACTATTTTCATTTGACTTACCGGTTTTGAGTGAGCCATAGATCTCAAGATCGCTTCTTCACGTCAAAATACTTTAAACTAAATCATATCTCTATCGTTGACTGCCATTGAAACTACTTTAGCGATTTTGTTCTTCGTTGCCCCGAGAAATGATCGAGAGACAATCCTGTGTAAATGTCATATCTCAGTCACTTTTGTTTCGCAGCTTGTAACGATTAAATAACAGCTTGATCTAGTTAAAAGTTATTATATACCAAATCCAAATCACAACCAAGAGATTTGAATGAATTTCGTTAAGATTTCGAACTATTTACAATCGACTCACGCTCATAATCGATGTTTGGTTTTGATTTGACAGCTTAGGTTAAAAGTTAATGCGATTGGCGGGAAAAAGCATATTGTTACGAGCTCGGGGGATCGCAATTTGGAGAAAAACACCTGATGACTCTTAAAAACGTTTATTCCCACAAGGATGGTCGCCGACGTCACTTCACTTCACTTATCACGAACAATGTCCAAAACACTTGCTAATCACAGTCACTATAACTTGCCGAGGTCGCTTGTATCACTTGTTATTCGCTCCGGATATCGCTTCTTGATCGCACTTGTAGCTCAGTTAAATTAGAACTGCCCTCCTGAGGCACCTTCCGATATTTATATGGCCCGGGAAATCCGCTCCATAAGTTTCTAGAAAGATCACAACTACTGCGGAATAGAGAGAGAGGGATACCCTCTGTCTCGTTCCCTTAGTGCATACTAGAAGTGCGAGAGCGAGACAAAGCAATATGTCAGAGCGAGATAATCGATGTACTAGATCGTTCGCGATATTATTCCCGTATGGAAACACGCGACGATTGTACGAGAATTTTCCGCGGACAGCGCTACTCAAACTTCCGTGGACCGCATTTTATTTTTATTTATTTTTGATTTCGTAACAATATATTTCTAATTTGTGGGCGCCAGTCGGCAGTAGCACGGGTAGTAGTTTGCATGAACGATAGTGAAGGAAGCAATTTAAAACCCTCCTTCCATTAGATCTAAGTACTGGTGGATCCGAGGATAATTTTACTCCTCTCCGATCCGCCGTTCGGTGGAATCAAAAACAAATGTATATGCCAACTACCTAACTTGGTGTCTGAAGTGAAGGCTCGTATGGTAGAATGTGGATAGCTATAATGTATTCAACTTAGCTACCTCGCGCATGCGCTGAAACACCAAATTAAATTTTAATAGATGTTCCTAGTAAAACCGTTGTTTAGCTTCGTATTTAAATGTTGGATCGACCCTGTACAATGTATAAAGGTTAAAAATGTTTTTGTTTTAAACACGAATTATTTTCTTAAATTTGTTATTTAATACATCTAAAATGTTACTTGTACAGTACTTACATCAGACAAGTTTATAAAACAATTGGCTAGTCAACTAAAAAATAAATTGTGTATATTATATATTTTATTGATAGAATAGACTATTTCGGAGATACAATTTAAACGAAAAAATTCTTAAAATTATATTTATTATGTTATTTAATTTTAAAGATTTTATAGTGATGACGTCACTCAGCTATAATGGCCATTTCAAACTGCAAGAAAGCAAAAATTACTAAGGTATTAAAAAATATATATGTCAGTGTCAAATGTCAAAGTCAAGATGCCAAATATTTAGGTACCCCATTTCTCGTATCTATTGCATATTGGCCTGTTTATTGGACTTTACTGCAGTCTCTTCATCCGTTTACATCTGATTTTTCAATAATTGGACACCGCTTCTTCATTATAATGTATGAATGAATGTAATTAGGTTATGTTTACTTGAACAGAGATGACATTTGAAGCGCTTAGTTAGCGCTACCAAACAAAAAATATTTATTCACTACGCTGTGCTGCCAACCTAAAAAATTAAATGTGAATAGCCGGAAGTTATCCGGCTACGTCATACGTCAACCTTGCTAAAAAATGAAAGTCATTGGGTTTTCTGCGATTTTCTTGAAAAATACTTGCTTATCTAAAGATCTGATTAATGTAATCTGTTCCCTAAGCCTATTCCTCGAAATGGTTTACGAATTAGACATTTTCATGAAAAAGTTTACTAGCCAATTGCCAAATAGACTCAAAAAATCATAAAAATTGGTCAAGCAGTTTCAGAGACGGCTAAAGATTTTATAGATTAGTACCTATTTAAATTATAAGTATAGATTCAATATTGTGAAAATCTTTTATAAATAATTATAAAATTGAATAGCGTAAGAAAATCAAAATTATTTTAAATCATCGGTCTGGACATATTCACATATTATACGTATGATATACATTTTAAACTAAAATTAACATGCACCGATTTTGCAAAATATTTTTTTTATTACTTAATTAAGGATTGTTTTTTTTCATTGTATTTTTGATGTATTTTTGATTAAACGTCGTATTTGTCTGAGCATATCATCAATTTTGTTGTTATTTAAGTAAATCATCCAATTGTTAATGATGTAACAAAACCTAGAGCTTCCTTGTCCCAACACGAATTGTTTTAGCGCTTATATAATTCCACTATAGCATTTTTTGCTTGTGAACTGCTGGTGTCGACATGACTGGCGTTGGCGACGTCGTCTTCGTCATGCCGCGTCGCTTAGAGCAGCCCTACTATACTAGGGCTGTCTAACACACGTATACTTAAACATAACCTTAAGTACGTCCTTCACTCAAACTAATTGGAGGACGCCTTAAGGAAGTCCTCAAACTTTCCTTGAAAATTACATTATTCGTTGGTCGCTTGAGCAAACTCCAATGAAGAACGACACAGGTTATAATAACAATCCAAAGCACAAAATTTTATAAATACAAAATAATAGAGTAAAAATAAAATTATTAAGTGATATAGATAAGTAATACCTAGGCAAAAAGTGGAAAAAATATTTCTAACCACTTTATTTTATTGTTTTCGTATTACTCATTAAAATATTACTAACATAGCATAAGTTTACTAACAAATGAGTCCATTCATTCATTCATTTATTTCATTTTGAGGGCGCCTCAAGGTACCTCTCGGTCAACCTTATAACTTGACAGTTCGATACTCACCTCCAATAAGAAATCTTCTCAAGTCAAGGAAGCTAGGTGTCGACTAATCATACCAATGAGTTTGAGTGAGGGTGACTCGAGTTTGAGTTAACGTTTGAGAATATGGGTGTAAGTGTGTGTAGACCTTTATTGTAAAACAGTTTATGTAATGAAAATTTAAAAGCTTCTCAAAAATTGTAATTAAACGAATATAATATGCATTAAATAATTGCTTTTCCACAATTGTATTTTGTATTGTTAATTGCGACTTCCGTTGCATTGTGGCTCTTACTGTGCCCCCTCCGTGTGATACAACAATCTTGCAATTAAAGTAACTTTGAATATAGCGATTTTGATGTTTTATTTAAGTTACGGGGTCTTCTTCTTCGTCCTTGCGTTTTATCGGTTGCGTCCTCAGCGGTTTTTAGCTTTTACGTTTTCACTTCGCTCGCTCAAAGAGTCCATTGGCTTGGCACGCATATCCTGTCTTTTCTTTTACAATTTTTAATTATTTTTACAGGGGGCAACGTGATAACGTTAACAAATTTACCAAAACCAAACCACAACCGCTCTAAGTAGGTATGTAAAATTGGTGAGTTGATTGAAAATAGTTGGACTCACCTTTTATGTCTGTGCGTGAATAAAATCACACTAAATCGAACGAAAATCATCCGATTCACCGGTTTTACATACTTTAAAATAGCCCGCGAAGCTGGTTTCGGCTGTGGTTTACTTTGGTAAATACGTTAAAAGTTATTTGCAATTACGCAATCGATGCAATTACAAATTGATCAAAGTTTGACTGGTGAGAATGATACAAACCCCAGGTGACTTGTGTTCTCACCAGTCACACTTTGATCGCTAGATTCGTTTGGTCGATTTTTTCCGGTTTCCACTAGAACTAGTACGAGTTTCGACTACAAAAAATACCAGTTTAGTACGGGTTGAACTATCACTCTTTTCAATGACTTTTAGCAAAAACGAGGATTTGTGTAGGGGATGTGGGGAACGAAGGGTACAAAATATGGAAAAGCAGAATGTGGATACCACCTGGCAAGCCTACAGGCTAAATGCAAACGTAACGGCATCAGTAATATTTATTTTGTGATAACGGGGAAAACCGGAAAAAACGCTTACGTCTAATGATGGTGTTGAACCAATATCGAGTAGATAAATACTTACTACAGAGGTTGAAGCCGCGGGAAAACCTAACTTAATTTTATATGCATGAAATAAAAGGGGAATATATTATTCAGGTACTTATCTGACTAAAGGAAGGTTAAATAAAAATAGGCACATAATGTAGTATAAATTAGGTAGAGTTTACAATAATCCAATATGCAATTGTATCAAAATATTATCCTAGTGTTCTCAATTCTGTGCTAGACAACCACAGAATTGAGATGAAGCTAGAAATTCTACGCAGGAGTGCTATTTACATAGATCTTCGTATGATTTTCTTTCGATTTTGAATGAGTTTTATTCGACATAATGTGAGTACACTCACCGGTTTTGAGTGTGTCATTGATCTCAAAAATACCACTCCGCCCTTCCTGCAGATTCTGCAAAATGAGCATATGCGTGTGGCGTGCGAATCCAATAATTACATAGGTGTCTGCGGTGTCTGTGTTGGTCAGTATTCGTTTGGCGAGGTTGGCCATCGCACGGACGTAAAATGAATACCCATTAGCGGATAAAATTAATACCAATATAATTTAAAAAAAGCATAAAGTGATGTGATCATCAATAATTTTTAAATTTCAATTATATTTTTGTAGTGTAAACTAGTCAGTGTTTGTAAAGTGCGTTTATTTTTTAACCTTGAGTTTTTTGTATGACTGATAATGTACACGTATGGGATCTTGTTATTTCTAATCGGTATGTAAATTGTTTTTTTTTTTGTTTACATCAAACTTTTTTAATAAGTAGGTAGGTAACTTACTAATGGAGAAGAGAAGGTCATTGTATTAATGAGGTACTAGGTATTTTTATATCAGAAAATGCAATTATAATGATGTTGTGATCTAATACTCTAGTTACCTCTATGTTTTACTTATTTGGATACCGTTATTTTTTTGTGTACGTTTACACTACACAGTATAACCGGCAATAAAAATGTAGATCGATTTACAAAAATCTTTATTTGTCTTCTAAATGCATTTTAATATTTAAAAAAAATAATCTTACTTGTGCTTTTGACATGCGTAAGAAAAAAAAAATACATCTACTTAACACAACCAAACGTAGAAAAAGCCGCTCCTTTTTTGTAGTCGATTAAAAAGCGAACTATCTTTAGGACGAATTCGTTCTGACTGAATACAACAGTGGGTTTCCCCAGTTGATACGCATTTAGGGAAAATACTTTGGGAAAATACAAATTTATGCAATGTAAATGTAATCAGTGATACAATTTTTTCTTAGAAGACATTCTGTAAATAATAAATACCCATGTATGCCTACTAAGTAGCATTATCATCGATAGTTTCGTATTGTTATTTCCATTCATAATATGTCTATCTGATGAAGGCTAAACCGCTAGACCGATTTTGATGAAATTTGGTATGCATAAAGTTGAAGACCTGGAGCCCTATTTTAGAAAGTATGAGTCACACAAAAACGGCGAATCAAATGATTTCCGTTAGATATCGATGATTTTCATTCGTCATAATTGGTGAATTGGTGGATTGGACATATAAGTCATAGATTTCAAAAATAGGGTTCCACTCTTGGCATGCAAGAGTGTCTGGAATTCGGAAATAAATAGTGTGTTAAAGTTAGTGAATAAATTCAACAATGTTAAGAGTGAAACGCGAACCAACGTCTATTCGTGAGTTTATCATTTTCCTGTTATTTGTTGATGGCAAAACTGGTTTTTAATTGGTCTATTCTTCGATCAAATAGCTATTAGGGGTCTACTTGTAAAATGAATAAAAAAAATTATAATAATTTCTTTCTCGAAAGATGGCGGATTGTGTCGCGTTACTGATCACTACTGAACACTTTAGTCAATGTAAGTATAATACATTTAAGGTTATAATATTTTGGTCTTAAATTAATAATTGGTCTCGCGCGCGCTCGACTAGATACCGTCGGCGTACTAGACAATTGCGGCAACTAAAACTACGCTAATTCGGCGTACTTGCGGCATACCCGCGTCAGTCAAGCCGCAACCGATAAGTGAGTTGGACGTCGAGATAAATCTAAAATTTTAGTTTAGAAACAGAAGCAAAATGCCAGTTTGCGAATTCAAACTATGTAAGAATAAATAGTACAAGAAATAGCTCTTTCTCGTTTTGTCTTTGCACATTGTCTTACACACACTACAATAAAAAGTTGCCACATTCTGGAAACTGATTTTTCTTCATAGCGCGGTATCTACCTAGTCCAGCGCGCGCGAGACCAATATTAATCTAAGATTTTGGTATTATAATATACTTATTTATGTAACTGTTATTGTACAGTTGTATACTATCTGCTTGACCCAAAGGTTGCTAATGTTAGGCACGTTAAAACTCTAGAACAGCTGGACCTATTTGGCTAATTTTGGTGTTGAAATATTCGTAGAAGCTAACAGAAGGTACATAAAACAGAAGGTGGTTAGAAAATATTAAGAAATTGAAAAGGAAATTAGTAAAATCAACAATATTATTTTCCCATACAAACTGAATGTACCTTTTTTTTTTAAATGGAGGAAGAGTCTAAATTTTTTCACGAGTTTTACGGACCTGGACACGAGTTCTTTAAGTTATAAACTGGATGTACCACAGAATAATTTTAAAAATGGAGAGTCGAACTTTTTTTTAAAGTTTTACGGGCCTGGACACGAGTTCTATAAGGATTTTATTATTTTTCTTCAGGGAATTAAAATGTACCTTCATGGCACGTACCGATGATTTTTTTATATTTGTTAATTACGGGTTTCAAATGCTGCGTCCAGAAATTAATTAGACATGTTATCAGACTATCAAAAAGAGTTGGTTAGGTATCTCAGCTGTATTTTTTTTCAAATGTTAAACGGTAGATAGTACAGCCCATCATTTTGGGAGCATTTTTTGTAGGAGCGGCCGGATCCTTTTTTTCTAACATGTTTTACGGCCCTGGATACGAGTCTTGGAATTTGGTAATTTTTTCATCTTTTGAGTCAAAAATAATATACAAATATGATTGTCAAACTCTGCGTTCATAAAATGATTATTTTTAAACGACTTAAATAAGAGATGATTACACCGGTTCTTAGCTCGGGTGTATTTTTTAAATGTTGTTACCGGGTTATTTTTCGAGCGATTTTTTTTTTTTTTTGTGGCAAGCAAGAAGTAACTAAATTTTTTTAACAGTACGTTATACGACCCTTGATAAGAGTCCTTCAAGGCCTTCCTTATTTTTTAATTTTCTTCAAGTAGTTTTTAAACAAATAGAAGTACTTAGCGGCCCATCTGATTGTGAACAGTCATCGCACCTATGGACGCCACCAGGAGCATTGCCGGCCCTGCAGAAATACTTTCACGTCCTTTTTGAAAAACCCCATATTTAAGTCTCTCGGGAAAAGAGTGCATTACTGTTCTCAATCCTTTGTATAAGGATGTAATATACATAAATGAGGATGAATTCCATGTCGATGATGAGAAGTGCGAAGGTTTTAAGAATTTAAAGTTTTCGTCTGGTCTGAAATAATGAATATGTATTGTTGTCAAATTCTTCTTTTTAGAGATAATTTCAACCGACTTTCTAAAATGTATGTGGGATTCGAGATAAATAAAAGATTTGGGACCGGAAGCAAGTGATATATTTATTCAAAAATTGCGAATTAATTCTTACAGTCGTGTGCTGATGGCGTCCTTTTGTGTTGCTGGAGTATACGCGTCCGTTCGTCATCCGAGCCAGTCGTAAAGAGAGTCACTCCTGGTCGTTCATTTAACTCATTCATTCGCACTATCATTCACAGACTCATTCGTTAGCTCGTCGCGTTCTCTCAACAGAAATCTAAGGATGCATTCATAAACATTCAACCCCCCATGTATGGTTAGGTTCATAATTCGGATGTATTTACTTTAGCTTGCTACTTGAGAAGACTCAGTCTATTTGTGATAAATTTATTATTCCGAAGTATTTCTCACAATCGTTATTATTGTTTGAAAAATGGTACACTAGAAATGTGTCTAATCTGTACTAGGTACTGTGTTAAAATTGCAAAGGAAATAAAAATAGTTTTATTTTTACACCAACTTTTAGTAGGCAAACGAGTTTTGGCGTTTTTTTAACCATTTGCGTCCCACTGCTGGGCAAAGGTCTCCCCCATTTCCCTCCACGTGTCTCTATCCAAAGCCAAATCCAAGGCCGACTTTGGAAATTAGATTATCACTCTAACGCTTTCTGGAGCCCTATTTTTGAATCGGCGAGTCGAATAACTTTTGTTCGATATCGAACGATTTTCATTCGACGTAATAATAGGTCATACATGTACATGGGGCACACAAAAATTTTGCACTTCTAGCTAATCGGAACTATTTTAATTTCGAATGTTATATTTTTTGAAACGACTTGCAACCTTCTTAGTAATAAAAAAAAATTGGCGGGAAATCATTTGCCAATTATTTTTTATCACACATCAAAGTTCTACGTACGCAACGAAAATGGAATTAAGTCGAAAAGATTTTAGAGCGATGATTTTAAAAGTTCTCTCTCTCCGCAAGACTGTGCTGTGCCGCTCGTCTTCAAAATGCTTTTGGGAGAGAAGCACCTTGTTTGTCTTTGCTGAATTTTTTGAGAGGTCGGCTTTCTTTACATGACGAATTTCGTAAAGGGCGGCCTTCAACTGCCGTCAACGAAAATAATGTGGCTACTGTTAAGCGGCTAATTGAAGAAACCCCGCGGATTACCTATGAGACAATTCGAGGACTATTGGGGATTGGTATGAGCCAAATTGAGAAAATTTTACACGAAGAAAATTAAAGTTCGGAAACTGTGTTGTCCTTGGATCCCTCATGAACTGACAGCGGAGCAGAAGCGGGCTCGCTTGGAATGGTGCGCACAGATGCTACTGAAGTACGACCACGGACATTCTAATGCTATTTATGACATTGTCACAGGAGACGAAACCCGAAAAAAACAGCAATCTTATGAATGGGTGTTTGAAAATGAGAACAGGCCAACAAAAGTGAGGCAGGGCGAGAAACGTTGGTAAAAAAAAATTATCGCGGTTTTTTCCCAGCTACGGGTCCCATCTGCACAATTCCACTTGAAGATCAAAAGAGTGTTAACGTCGAGTAGTATTATACTATTTGTTTACCCAGGGTGTTAGATAAAGTTCGCGAAAGACGCGTACTCCTACATCATGACAACGCTTCTTCACACCCGGCCAACAAAACAAAGTCATTTTTAGCTTCCGAAAAAGTACAACTCGATACCCATCCTGCACATAGCACCGACCTAGCACCCTGTGATTTCTGTATGTTCCCCAAAATCAAGATTTGATGAGAGGTTTCACTTTTACCAACTCCGAAGAGGCAGTGATAGCGTTCAATTAGCACTTAGAAAACATGCCTTCAGATCTGCGGTCCTCCTGTTCAAAAAAATGGTTCTATCGCATGAAAAAATGTTTAAAATGTAAAGGAGAGTATTTTGAAAAGCAATAAACATAATATTTTGGTTATAACATGCTGTTTTTTTAAGTTACGCAAAACTTTTAGTGTGATCTACGTATTTCAAGAATAGGGGCTCTTACTCCGTTCACGTTTCACCTATTATAGCGAATGCAAAACATTAGATTTAGACTAAATAAGTATCCTGAATGCGTTTTATTAAAAAATTATATGAATTTGTTTTGTTTTATGTACCTACCATTGTTTACTGTCGCTTTTTCTGTGGTCAGATTCGTCATTTCGGTGGCCGCGAAACGCGATGTACCTACGGAAAATGAATTTCAGTGGACAATTTATCCAAAATTCTCTTTAGTGTTGAATAATGTGTGGATAGATAAGAGTCAAAAAGATAAAAAATAAGATTCAGTCTTTATTCTTCAAAAGGGTTATGTGTTTGACCTTTTAGTTATGTAAGTATTAATTCTATGTAGCTTAGGTACCTATTGTGTCTCCTTTTTATGTATGTCGTCTATTCCCTCATAGCCTAAAATTGGTGAACTGATTTTGATTAAGGATTTTAGTCGCCAAAAAGTACTTAATCAATTTATTTTCTCTTGCCAATTTTAGTACCTATCTACATATACTATTTACATATTCAGATAAATAGTTTTTAAAAGCGATTACAAAAATAAATGTTTTACTCTGCGGCCGGGTATTTTTTGCCAAAAAGACCTTGTTATTTACCTAATTAATTTATTTTGTTACAATACAATAGTACGTCATCTATAAACATCGATAACACAGACAGTTAATTAATAAATAAAAGGCACAAAGTTAACCTAAAAAGATAACCTTTTGTTATACCTATACCTACTATATTTAACCCTAGAGAAAATAAGAGAATGTTATATATAATTATATATATATTATACCTTTGAAGTGTCTTTATGGATGAATGGTTTTTTTGTTTGAAAGCTGCTCATCCGTTTAGACACAAACTCATAACACTCATCTTTAATCGGTTTTAATAAAATACATACTTTTTATGTATGATCTATTCAATATTCAATTGACATTAACGTTTTAACCATTTCAGTAACTGCGCCAGTTTTAACATCGGTAACCAAAAATGAAGACGACATTTGCAGGTTGGTACATTTTTATTTTTAGTTTATCCATCCATATCCATACCCATAGATTAATAATTGGTCTCCGCTGCGCTACGACGCGCGAGACCAATTATTAATCTATGTCCATACCTCCACCATACTAATAAATAATATTATTATAAGTACGAAAGTCTGTCTGTCTGTCTGTCTATCTCGGGGTCAAACATAGGCTAGCTACTTGATGTTTTTGATGCAGGCGGAGTTGTGGGAAGTACCATGGAGTAATTACATAGAGGAGATGCCCTAATAAGCGTTTTGTAAGAAAATGTTTGTGAGGTTAAACGGGGCGGAAGGCAGACGTGCGGGGTGCTTGGTTTCGGCCGTCGCTCCAATCATAGAGCACGAGCAATGACAAGCTCCGCCCACTTTCGTGTCGGCGAGACGCCAATGATCATATAACTGCGCCATTTCAAACGGCATCTCCTCTTTGTAATTACTCCATGGGAAGTACTAAGCTTATTTTTTATACAATAAGTGGTCAAGTGCCGTGTCTAGCCAAGCGCATGTAGGGTTCCGTCCGTAGTAATTGTCCTAATAATAAATTGAATGATAATGATGATGATGAATGATTTAATCTAATAATTAGTTACAACCTTATCGACTAAAGGCAACCAAGGGCGAACCTCGGGCGAAATACATTTCTTATAAAATTTATTTCGCCCGAATCCACAAAACTTTTTGTATGGATATTAAACATAGATACAAGCTTTAATTTTTTAACAATTAGAGCAACGCAAAATCGCCGATTGGCACAAACGCTCGATGCCATAGGGCCGACAGTATGGTGCCTGAAGGGCCTCAAAAGAGTGTGAATTTATTTATTTATTTAAGGTAAGGTATACACAACAGGTTACAATCAAAACAACTCAACAATATAAGTAAGTTAACACTTTAAGCGAGACTGAAACCCAAAAACGTGCATACACAGCATGAATGGTCTCAAATGGTCTTGATCATAAAACCTACTATAAAATTTTCTTTACATGTTAAAACAAATCTGAAAGGAAATTACGGCAAGTTTCATAATCTTGTTATCGGAAATGTCAAATGTCAAAATATGTCAAATTATCTGCTTACGTGAGATGCTTAATTCAATGGATTGGAATTTTATATGTTTTTTAATTAAAGAATTATTTACTCATAAACTATTATAAGTGATATTTTTTCCTTTACATTTTTTTATATTTATTACTGTCATAAATATTTTCAGGTGTCGAAATGCAACGGTTTTCCCAGAAGTGGTCGGGGACACTCACCTCTGATTTTTTCTTCAACGTTATATCTAAATCCATATCCATACTAATATAATAAATGCGAAAATCTGTTTGTCTGTCTGTTACGCTTTCACGGCTAAACCGCTGAATGGATTTTGATGAAATTTGGTATGAATATAGTTGAAGATCCGGGGTCAAACATAGGTTACTTTTTGACGCAGGCGGAGCTGTTTTTCGATTAACGGTTTCATTTATGAGATACATAAATGAAACCGTTAATCGAAAAACACTCTTAGAGTACTCTTAACAATTTTTAGAGACCAATTAAATGATACCCACACAAATAGAAAGTAGAAAAAAATTATTTTAACCCCATTTTGCAAAAAAAATGTACCCTAAAAATTTTTTTTTCATATTTTAATTACACTGTTCTGTCCGCGTGAGTAATATGCATAGGCAAACTAAATTTTAGCTAACTAGGTCTAATAGTCTTTAAGAAAAACTTAGGACAGACAGACGGACAGACATGACGAAACTATAAGGGTACCTTGTGTTACGGAACCTAGTCATATACCACCTGATGGTAAATGGTAAACTTAGAACGAACACGTGCGTAGTATTGCCAACCCTTGAGAAAAGTTTATCACGCCCTTTTTTGCTTTGACCGAAGAATCAGGGTAAGGTAGAAAATTTGCACATTTTGCGATTTCTAGGAACTTTTGGCAACAAGTAAGAAAATCACATAAATCGAACACTGTATCACTTCCCAACTCACGCTTGTTCTTAAACACTTTGCAAATATTATTTACAAATACAAAATCTTTTATTTCACTTCACAAATTAACTACATATAAAATGGATCTTAATGTAACTTGTGGGAGCACCGGAGGCACCAAACTAGACCAAAGCCTGTATCCTGGGCCACCAGGTCCTCCGTATAGTTTTGACATATATAATATGAACAACAAAAACACAATTTAAGGTTAAAGTAGTTCCTATGGTGCTTTAATTCTCTCTCATGTTACAATTTCAAGATTTTTCCCTGTTTCGTCGTAATTTAACCCCTGAAGCCATTTTTTCAGTATTTCACATCATTTATTTTTTTCATAATTATTATGCACAAACAGTCATAAAAACACTTTTGGAAAATAAAATATATCGCCGATACTGCTCTTTTAGCATAGACGAGACGACAAAGTCTGTGTTGTTGTCGTCGATGGTTCCTTCCAAAGAGAATATAATCTACCTACGTTCCTTCACTACGTTTGTTTCTTCTATTAAATGCATCTATTTTTAAGGTATTTTTTTTTCAGGCACATGGAGCATAAATGCGACGATGGACTGTGCATCGCTTTTTCTAACAAGTGTGACGGCATCCGACAATGTTCCGACGGATCAGACGAGGCGAACTGTGATGGAATATCGTAAGTATATTAATTTAGGTACTTTTTATAAGGTGAGTTTTTATTAGATACAAAGGGTTAAAGCCAAAGAACAGCTAACTTATGAAAATCTACACTCTTATCATCATCATTTCGTTTTACATTGTCAATCGACTACTGGTGTCAGAGTTGTGCGGATCCGCCTCTCGGCTTTTGACGCACAAACGTTTATTCGTTTCCATTTAAAAAAAAATGTTATTGTTTTAAATATCACACACATTTGAATATCATAATAATCTTGTAGAAGCACGGCGGATTTCAATGGAAATACTACTGCATGACAGGCAAAAACACGCATATTATATCGTATGCTCGCCAGGGTATTGCATGAGCAACTGACTTATCTGGTTGTACTATCTTCTTCATCATTGTAGCGCTTTCCCGGTTGCATTATCATTATCCGCTAGTTGTGTGATTCCTGTAGGGTAAGGCCCGATTTCTTCTTCATCCTAGCGTGTATTCCTAGTTGTATCATCAGCTTACGCTTCGGAGCCCAGGGTACGCTTTAATCGTGGTCCTAGACTTGGCAGTACTGGTTATTACATTGGAGTGACTGCCGGTAAAAAACCAGACTAATAGGTTCATGATAATCTTTAACGACCACTAAATGGTATTCGGGACCAATGGCTTAACGTGCGTTCCGAAGCACGGAATCGTCTTTTTTATCAGACAATCAGATGATTTAAGCCTGCAATGTCCTAACCAAACTGGAAACAACTAAACAAGTAAGCTTCCAGTGGGAATAGAACCCACAACCGCTGGGTCAAAGGCAGGCACTTTAACCACTGGACCACAGAGGCAGTCCCGATTTGCACTACCATTATTAAAAAACACCTATCATATTATAACGTGTTGTCATTTCAGGACCCTGTCGACAGATGAGAAGCCTATATTGAATCGGATAAAACGACAGGCTAACAGTTGTCGGTAAGTAAATCTTGACTGTTTTTGAAGAATACTTTCTCAAAAGGCAACCTCACCTTAAGATATAAAGTCATTGCTAAAAATATTATCATCACACTAAGCAAAGTTGAACATTTTATACCTACTTATTTTAGCTTCTATTTCAAACTATTTCAGTCGGGACCAGTGGCAGTGCCGCGACGGGTCCTGCATAGGGTTTGATGGCAAGTGCGACGGGATCGTCGACTGCAAAGATGGCAGCGACGAAACTCATCCTCTGTGTAGGAACAACAAGTGAGTATACTTTTGACGTTTGAGTCAGGAAAATAAGGTAAAGGAAGAACTAGCCTCCAGACATGTGTGACAGTGTCGTGCATGGATTACATAGAAGAAGACTCCGGACTCGGTCGATGTAAGAAAAGCCATACCAAAAGATGTGAACCTGAGACTGGTAACCCTACCCGTTGGGTGGATGCCTGTTAGTGTAATGTCTCTCATCATCATCATCATCATTCTAGCGTGAATTCCTAGTTGCGTCGTCAGCTTACGCTTCGGCCGTCTGACCTCCGTGACCCTTTTTACAGGGAAACCAGACCAACAGGAACATGACCTGAGCCAACACTGTCAGAATTTTTCAGGCTGCCCTAAGGCATCTGACACAGCCTTACGACTGCTATCTATCGATAACAACCGGGACCAACGGCTTCACGTGCCATCTGAAGCACGGAGGAGTTCAAGATAGAAAATGCCACTAAAACGGCGACCAATCCAATAGTGCTCACGTCACGTCATCGCTTGACACGCATATTCGCTACGGATACGCGGGTGGCACTCGACTAACGAGCTCCTCTCTCATGTCTAATGTCTTTCATCATACCATGGCACATTTCCTGTCCTGCCCAGCCACCTGAATGCTCAGGGACCTAAATGAAGCCAATGACAATACCATGTCGGTGGTGGAGTTTTGGTACAAAATACAGATAATTGTATACAATAATAATAGGGCGCGCTCGGAGACCAATTAATCTAAGTACAAAAGCTTAAACATGTGTAGTGAAGGATTACCAGAGAAGACTGCTAAGAAGTAGTCATAAAAATATGAATTTCAAGCTTCGTTAGTCGTAAACGAAACTGCTATAAATATTTTTAGGTTATCCTGAAATTGAAATCGAAATAAAATTTTAGGTGCCAAAGCAATTGGTTCCGGTGTACTTACGGCGCATGCGTTGACGGCACGGCGCCTTGCAACGGCATCCAGGAATGCGCGGACAATTCTGACGAACTGCTGCCGCGATGTAGGAATGTTACTATTGAAGTCAAGTAAGTATAAGTTTTTATGGTTTACTATTCTTATAAATCTCGTGGTCTAGTGATTAAGGTTATGGCATTTGAAATAGAGTCAAGTGTCACTGAGCATACTTTGTTTAGTTATTTTCAGTCTGGTTAGGATTTATTTTTAAGAGAAACTACACTAATAGGATCTGATATGCTATAATGACCACATGACAATGATGGCAGTCGCACTTGTTAATTTTTTTGTTCCACATAAAACACCAAACAATATGTAAGGTGCGTTTTTATTAAATACAAATCTTTTAAGGTACGTACGTATGTATAATTATACGGTAGGTAATTATCGTTTAAAGGAGCCACGTCAAAGAGCGAAAGGTGATTCCAAAAGACTGCCATCAGGGTAGACTGACCATGTAACTCGCTCGATATTATGAACTAGCAGTTCGTCCCGACTACGTCCGGGCCATTCTCAATAAATAGGCTATCCAACACTGAAACATTTTTCAAATTGGACCAGTAGTTCCTGAGATTAGCGCGTAAAAACAAAAAGAGTTTGTTTTTCAGCTTTATAATATTATTTATAGTATAATATATAGTATAGAAGTATAGATAAACTCCATTATTGCGTCTGGTAGCCGAAGGATTAACTTTTTTTTCTCGTTTTATGTAGTGGTCAGTTCAAATGTGACAATGGTGAGACGATACCAGCATCAAGTCACTGTGACGGAGTAGCAGACTGCACTGATGGCTCCGATGAGAATATCAAAGCCTGTGCTGGAAAAACCTGTTATTCGTACTTGTTCCAGTGCGCGTACGGAGCCTGTGTCGATTCCGGATCCGATTGTAATGGAGTAAGTATCTTAAAGCAACTGCTACTTGCTTTTATTATGGTACTAACTCTAAGCAAGTAGCTACTAAAAAATAAGAATGAAAGAAACTGTAACCTAGTTCTCAAAGTTAAAATAATAATATAATAATCTTTATTGCACCACACGAAATATTTCAAGAAAAACAGTGTGGCACAAAGGTGGACTTAAAGGCAGAATGATGCTGCGTAATTAAAAAATATTATCAAGTAAGACCAGGTGGTCAGATGACCTGAAAAAGGTCGCAGGCAAACGCTAGATGCAGACTGCTGCCAACCGATTATTTTGGAAATCATTGGGAGAGGCCTATGTCCAGCAGTGGACTGACTGCAGCTGAAATTATGATTATGATGATGATCAAGTACAGAGGACATCAAGCGGCGCGAATATGTACAGAAAACTACGTTTCAGCCATTTTACGCTAGAGTTTTATGTTAGGACCTTGTAGTGCAGCCTAAGTGCGAGAAATCTTTATCTCCACCACTTGTGTCCAGCGAGGGAATGAAGCAAGCGTTTTTGGCACTATGAGACACGAGCACTTTTCTGAAAATTTAGTTATGAAAGATTTTTCCTGTTTTTCTGTAAAGAAAGAAGAATGAAGAAAATCTTTAATGGACGGTATGACTTTCAGAAACAAGAGTGTGCTGACGGCAGCGATGAATCCGATGAGCTTTGTAACAGATCTGGAGGTGGAAGCAGCACCGGGGCGCAGCCAGGACCTGTTACGTATGTATTCATTAAAATATATTATAACTTAATGGCCTCTGGGGTGCTATCTTTGAAAAGTGCGACTCACGCAAAATCTTCAGCTTGAACGATTTTCATTTGACACGTGAGTTTTTCATTTGATACATTTAAAAAATGTTTCTGTTGTTCAGTCCTTAAGACGTTGTTGGTTTGATTTCTACTGGAAACATACATTCTTTCGTTGTTTCCGCAGAAAGGACGTTTTCATTTTTCAGAGAAACCAAAGCAATAGCATTTTGATATGCTATATGACCACCAGATGGCAGTTGCACTAGTTCATATTTTTTCCACATATTTATACCTATGCAATAAACGATAAAAATAAAATTGTAAGGTGCGTTTATATTCAACACAAATCTTTAGAGGGGCGTATTTACGTATTAGACGGCAGGTATACAAGAGCCAAAATTAGACTTTTCAAAAACCATATAAATTTATTTCATTAAGTACATCGTATATTTTCTCATAATCATAATCATTTATTCTTTTGTAAACAAGTTGAAGTTTTTCATTATTTTCTACTCATGCTGACTTGAATGCGCTTTTTTCCACATAATTCAGTACTGGCTCGGTCAAGACGTCGTCAGTCTCGTTTTGGAATACTCTGTCACCAGAGTGTTCAAGTCATTAATTAATTTTGAACGGGTTACATTGTCAGAGGTTTCCAGAATCACCTTTCTGCCCGTGGTGTCAAAATGATGGTGTTTATTTAACGACCACCAGATGGCAGCCGACACCAACGACTTAATGTGCCTTCCAAATCACAATCATCAAATTAACCGTGTAATCCGAATGTCTATACCTATTTGTTCTTCTAACAGACCTTAAAAAACGATTACCGGCAATAGAAACAAATGAAGAAAGGCTAGCTCGCGGAAGAACTCGCAGGCAGGCACTCATACACGACATAATGCCGAATTTAAAAATTATGTTTCATAGCGCACAATATCAAGCCTACAGAGCTTATAATACATTGCCGAAAGAGATAAAAAATGTGGAAAGTCTGAAACTCTTTAAAGCGAAATTGAAGGCGTACTTGCTGACCAAAAATTATTACACAGTTAGTGAATTTTTAGATTGACTTCAATTATTATGCATTTTTATTATAGACTTTGACAGAAGTATAAATATATATATATATTTTTTTTTTTTTTTTTTTATTTTTTAAACCAATAATTTCAATTTAATTTATTTATTGTTATTTAATTTTTATTTAATTTGTGATTGTAATTTAATTTTTATTTAATTTATAAATGTAATTCAATTTAAGTTATATTTTAGTTAGAAATATCAAATACGATGTAAAAATTGTTTATGATTAAATAAATGAAAATGAAATGAATGACATAGGTTTTCTTCACAGACCCCAACCAAAACCAACATCTGGCAAATGCACACTGCCCCCGTATCCTTCGCACGGTCGGTACACCGTCATGAACGCGCCCAACGCCAGTCCGGGTCAATCTTCCGACCTTTACGTCCTGAACGTGACCTGCTATCAGGGATATGGAGTGATGGGAGACTCGCAGGTGTTCTGTGCTGACGGGGCGTGGTCGCCTTCTGAAACTCTGCCTGAGTGCATACGTAAGTATTAAACTTTAGAAAATCAAATCATTTATTTTAAAAATATGGGATAAAAGTACCATGTATAAGTGGACATAAATATCTAAGCAGTATCTTATCCCATTTTGCCGTTTTTTACAACTTACTAAAAAATTGCTCCAGATGCAGATGGCACATTTATTGTAAATTACCTCACGAAATATTATTGTAAGGAGTAAAAATATTTTTTAGCCTCTATCTACCTGGAAACAGGCGTATGATATAAATGACATACATCTAGAGAACCTACAAAAAGATTCTAATTTACAGGCTTTTGCAAACTAAACCGTCATCCTAGCGTCGAACACACTTGCCGTTTCACAATCGGGGGCTCCGAAGGCAGTCGTCCTTGCAATAACTACGAGCCTCCAGGAACCGTGGCTTGGCCTGAATGCGTCAAACCCAGCTACTTCTTCCTCGGCGAACTGCCTTCCATGAGATGTGGAGAGGACGGAAGTTGGGACAACAACCCCACTTGCACACCAGGTTTGGTCAAAAATGGAACTAATATCACTATTCTAATCAAAGATAAGGTTGAGGTACATATCAGTAATTTCCAATTTTCTAACGATAATAATAATAAAAATTTTGCCGTTGACGAAAGTGATTATGATATAGACGAATCTGATTGGAGAATGGGCCCTCCACGTAGAAAAGTTTTAACGAAAAATAGGGAAAATAAAGGAACTACTATAAAAAGTGGAGGTACAACAGTTAAATTCAATGATGGCAGTGTAGTTGTAGATACAGATGATGGACGGATACATTTTAGAGATAGGAAATGATTTATCTAGTTATTTTTGGTTGCAACGCCAATAGTTAATTTATATTCAGTAAGTAATAGCCAAAGATACCCAGTATTCGAGATTTATCATCTTTTTTTAGTATGTCGTTTGCTGACCGTGCTATTCATACATACCATCTCGCCTGTGTCCTGTAGGGTTAGGCAGAGACTACGGATTTCCATTTGCTACGATCCTTACAGATTTCCCTCGCTTCTTCTCGCTTGTTATTCATAGTATAGTATATTTTAAATCTTGCTAACGTAGCATTTGGTGTTATATGTATCTAACTGTTATGTATGACCCAAAGGTTGGCTGTTAAATAATGCTTTTAGCATTAATTCCGCCTATTTTGATATACAATTGTATATTTTGTACAATAATTTTAAATAAATAAATAGTGTATTTTTTACTAATTAAATACTAAAACACAGTTGGCCTACGACAAATAGGTAAATATATCTACATTAAATTCTTACGAGGTACGAATTATCCCTTTAGAACTGTAATAGATTAAATAATTTAATCATTTATATGTTTAGTTTCTTAGTTTTTCATCATTATTATTATGTAGAATGTAAATAAAAATAGAAAACAATTTAAAGAAATAATAAGTGTTTTCGTCTAACAAAATAAACTATTCACACTTCGACATATTTATTAATGGCTATTCACAACATAATAAAAACCAATGTTTATTCTATTTTGAGATTTTTTAAAATTAAGTTGTTTGTAGATTTCGATTTGTTCCTATGCCAACCAGTTATTTGTAAAATATTTTAGGTGTTTAATAGATTCTGTTATTTTAAGGAACTTTGGCAATGTTAACAGGATGGAGTTATATTAATAAATGTATATTTATTTGATTTGTATTTTATTTATCCTCATCCTCCATCCTCTTAGCATTAGTAAATTTATTTTATAAGTTTTGTCTAATCGGGTATCTATATTTTCAAACGTACTCAATAGCTTTTGAGTGCTATTTTTGAGATAAATATCTAGCTCAAAACGTGTGAGTCGATTGATTTTAAATTTTTCATTCGATTCGAATAATTTTAAGTGAATCATAGATCTCAAAAATAGTACTCCTGATGTGTAGTGGAAGTGAATCAAACAGTCATGTGGCTTTTTAAAAGGACATACAGTAAACTTGGGTACCAGTTCTTACGTGACGCACATTTTCAGAGCTCCATAACCTACGGTCACTAGTAATACTACGGTCTAGTTGCGATTTACTTTGAAATAAAGTTTACCTAATCATTCGGAAACGAACGAAAATAATTTGGCATCGAATAAAAAGCATTTGATTCGTCGATGTTGTAAGTATCTTTTTTAAAAATAGCACTCCGGATCTTAAAAAGACTTAAAGAAAGTTGCAGACAAGTGCTTAAAGCCCCAGCGACATGTTACGCTCTAAAGAAATGAGAGTATTGCAAATTTAGTCCATAGTTAGCTACAATTTGTCCAATTAAAAAAGCTCAAGTTATATTTTCGAAGTTAGTCAAGAAAAATTTATTCCGTTGGAGGAGCGTTACTCCAGTGGCAAGTTTTTGAATAAAGGTTTAGCCTGCAACCAAGTACATGAAAAACTAAGTGAGGTCATTTTTTTTTTGGTAATTTCTGTATCCCGCAGTAGCCTAAAAAGATGATGATGAAATAACACAATTATAGCATGTGCCCGCTTTGCGCCACCAAAAATTAGTTGACTTTTATTACAGACTGTGGTCAAGTGACTCCTGAAGGTGCAGAACTCATAATAGGAGGACGTCGAGCCAGGCGCGGGGAACTGCCTTGGCATACTGGGATATATAAGAAGACAACTACCCCATACATGCAGATATGTGGAGGATCTTTAGTCAGACCTAGTGTAGTTATATCCGGTAAGTATTTCATTATTATTCTGTTTTAATATCGGTATTCTGCAAAGTCCTGGTCCCCAGCGAGTCTATTTTGTTATAAATTATTAAAATGGTCCTGTGTTGAGGATTTTCCCTTATGACCAAGAAGTTGTGTGATGGGTTCTTATAAGATGTAAACTTTTATTGATTAGGATATTGCAGGATTGAATCACCTGATTGGCTGATAAAAGTTGATTCCGTGCTTCGTAAAGCATATCAGGCCATTGACTCCAACTGTCATCTAGTGCTCGTTAAAAGCACATCATGGTCAAACCTAAGACCTTGGATACGCGAATACACTGGGCTCTCAAGCATAAGCTGAAGATGCAAGTGGGAAGAAAAGTATTTCTCATTATTTTAACATCGTTGCCTTACCTGTTTTTTACTTTAGCCGCCCACTGCTTTTGGAATGACGAGAGCAAAGTGCAGCCCGCTAAAAACTACGCAGTGGCCGTCGGCAAGTTGTACCGTCCCTGGGACGATCCGAACGATGATTCGCAGAAAGCTGATGTAAGTGACGTTAAATCGATAGATTTTTGTTCGATATCATACGATTTTTTCAAGATATGGGGCATACATTTAAAAATAGTGCTTTGTTTCACAGTAATACCTGTTTCACATTGTAATACCTGAAATATTTGCAGTTAATATAAAACCACCTTGGATAATGTGAAAAATGAGTTGGTTAAACCTAAAATTTGTTGTAGAATTATATTTTTAGAAACTGTGGCGGGGTCGAATGATTTTTGTTCGATGATATCGAATAATATTCGATTCCCATTAGACATAATGAATGAGGCATTTCAAAAATTGTGCTCCTGGCCGTTAACTTACAGTTCTACTTTTAAAATAATTGGGATGACGATAAGGTTCAAAAATTGAATAAGTAATGATATTTCATGATAGCATACATGTATTTAAATTCGTTATTAAAATTAACACTTTGAATTTTTGCACAGGAGATTTTTTGTAACAATTTAAAAATCGATGGGAAAGTCCATTTTGAAAATATAAAATTACTATATACATATTATAACCGACGAACACATAATAAATTTAAAAAAAAACATTTAGCAACTAATAACATAAACGCAATATTTAAGGTAGTTGTTGAACAAATTTAGTCTCACCCTTGTAAATTACCTAGGCGTGACGTCACCGCTAGGTATCCATTAGTATGGGGCGTTTGGTATCGTCCAAAATGCACGTGAGTTTAACTTCGTCATATCTCAGTTAGTTTAAGTTTCATATACCTTTTTTTTACCCTACCAATATGCTTATTAAAGTGAGGTCTTTCATATAAACATGTAATCGAAAAATATTCGTCATGTTTATTAGCAGCAAACATACACTTTTTAGTCCGCCAGTTGTAGTACCCTGTTAATACGTTCTTTATGTACAATAAAGATAGTTACATACATAAATACTACACTTTTGTTCATAGGTGATGTCACTTCACATTCCACTGCGTTTCCGAGGCTCAGCGTCGAACTTCATGGAAGATCTGGCTGTGATGAGGCTGTCTGTATCGTTCGTTTACAAGCCTCACATCGCGCCCGTGTGTCTCGATTTCGATGAAAATTTCGATCATTTGCAGCTAGCTGAGGGTACTGTTGGGAAGGTATGTTGATACTGCAGCTGGTCATGTGATGCATGCTTCATGAATGAACATTTGGAGTACGGCGGGAGCGATGGTGTTATGCTCGACCGCCGCAAAGGGAATTACTTCCCGCCAGGCGAGGTGTTATGCCTGGGGAACCGCGGCTCTGACGGTGTTCTGTCGGAGGTTGTATAATTGCTTCAATCCTTAGAAACTTTAATTGCGCGATTTTAGTCTTTCCATGTTAATTGGACGTCTTGTTTGGGAATTTCTATTTTACTCTTTAGCGCCATCTGTGTTGTAACTGCCACAAACACTTTATTGCACTACACCAATAACAAATACTTTCAGCTTGGAATCGAATCAAAAATAAGAGTAACAAAGTTAGGTGGGGGTTCTCGGCTGACAGCCTTTATGAGTGCGGGGAGGTTCAGTCCATGACGCATCTACTAGTGTTCCCCAAATGCCCGGACTCCTGCACGTATAAGGATCTGTTAGCGGCCAATGATAGGGCTTACTCTGTGGCCAAACGAATCTGAAGAGTCAGCCATTTCGACTCGACAAGAAGAATAACAAAATAGTCGTCATCCATACATATATTTTAATCATCATTATGCCGCTGGCAGTTCACCGCTGGATATACATACATTTTCAGAATTACCATTTGGATGATAAGATAAGATAATTTATTTATTTGATGTGTTCTGATCTGCTCATCTGGTTGGTAGATTAGATGTCCAAAGCTGCACTTGCCGTTGGCTGGTGGCCATTAGAGGTAGAATTTCTGACACGTTTAAAATGTATCAACCAAAAGATATATAGCCTAGCTGTACTCGCGTTTCCTGTATTTTTTGTCAAGCAACGGCGAGGTCTGTCTTGAATTGGCTACCATGCCTGCCACTAGTAAGTGATGTCTATTTTGAACTTCGTGGTTTGGAAGGGACATTAGGCTGTCGGCTGTTGTCGTGGCAGTCGTTAGGCTAAGCAATCCGGCAGTGTTGGCAACTAAACACACCTCGGGTCATGTGCCTATTAGTCTGATGTCCATGTAAAAACGGGAGGTTAGATACCAGTGTAAAGTATCGCTGAGCCATGACCTATTTGGCCTAACTACTGGAACGCACACATGCTTTTAACATCGAGATGGCTTTTAATTTCTTTTTTTTTAGTAATGGAATTTACGGCCATGGTTACAAGTCCTTTATAGCCCTTTTTAATTTTTCTATCTTCTTGAGTCCTACAGTGTGGTTTCGTCAAGTCCTAGTCAAGTCTAAAAGTCTAGTCGGTAGTCAAGTCTAGTCAGAAGAATCAGGCTAAGTGACTTAACGATTACTAGGAGCTTTTGGCAACAAGCATGAAAATCACATAAAACATACACTGTATCACTTCCCACACACCATACACTCACGCTTGTTATCGATAACTTTGTGAATAATAAACCACCATTACGGCATAACGGCATAAACACTGAAAAAAACACAAATTTTGGAAAATAAAATACAGCGCCTATACTGCTCTACCCAGCTTCCCGCCAAAAGTCCAACACATGCTTTTAAATTTTTATGTCACATTTTATGTTTTTATTCTTTTTTTTTAAATGTGTCTTTTTCGTTTTGGTACCAAATAAAGATATTCATAAGTCAGTGGCTCCATAGTAATAACAAGTACCGGCAAATGAATCCAGCGTTCTGGCAGCAGTCCTTTGAATTCGATTTACTATAATTTTCATACTATTATCCTAGGTAGCTGGTTGGGGTTTGACTGATATCAACGGTCCAGCGTCACAGGTACTAAAAGTGGTGGAATTGCCGTTCGTTCCGTACGACGTCTGCTTCAACGAGTCCCCGCCGAGCTTCCGGGCGTACATCACTGGAGACAAGATATGTGCAGGATACAGGAATAATGGTAAAGCTTACTTACGTTTTATGAAATATAGGATTTTAATACATTCTTTTTTTTAATAAATTTAAAAACTATAAAGAAAGTGGTTCTCAATTCGGCTGAATATCTTTTAAAATATAATTCCGTAACATCCGATCGATTTTTAAAAACTTTGTTTAAAAGGATGTTTACTTTCAATTTCGTCATATATATATATTTTATGAAAATCGGTAGAGTAGTTAAATTATAAAATCAAAATGACTGAAGTGAAGAAGTCAAAAAATATCCTGTGAGTGCATCCTTACGAAGCAGGGCTGGCGAATAATAATTACATTCACAGACAACTAAAAACTTTCTTCTAACTTTTTTCAGGCACGGCGGTCTGTAAAGGCGATAGCGGCGGAGGCTTCGTCATAGCTCAATATGAACGTGGCAAGTACAGGTACTACCTTCGAGGAGTGGTGTCCACGGCGCCTAACGACGAAAACCTATGCAATGCCAACACGATAACCACCTTCACTCACTTGCTCAAACACGCTCCTTTTGTTAAAAATTACCTGTGATATAGCAAAAATACTCTGTTAGTTCGAATAAATGACATAAGTTGTTTGCCTTGTTTTATGTGTTATTCGCTGAACCAAAAAAACATGGAAGTAATTTAAGTACCTAACGATTCTAATAAAGAGAAGCTTGTGACTAAAGAAGCGCACATGAATGAAAGCGCTCGCTGTATAAGGTGAGTTTTTATTAAATACCAGCTGTTTTTAAACTACTAGCCTTTGTTTGAAATTTCATCAAAATCCATTTAGCAGCAATCAAACTGCGGTTACAAAGATAGTAAACTATCTTTGCAACTGGCTAAATACGTTTAGTAAAAGCCACAATAAGGAGAAGACATCAACGATAATGACAGCAGGCAACTTGTCTTGTTTGTCACTGTCAAATTCGAGACACAAAGCTGTCAGAAAAGTTTGTCAATTTTAGAAACGAGAACGAAGAGTAATTTTATAATATTTTAACGTTTTTCCTGGTTTTTGATAGAAACACTAGTCCATAAAAAATGGTTGATACTTTACAAGAAACGTCCATCAACGGACTATCTTTGAAGAAATATTTAAAATTTGGGACACTTAGCGCTATCGGTAAGTTTTGAATTTTAAAGTGTTTTTAACATCAATATCATTATTTCCTTACAATAAATTTTCCATAAATCTTATGACTAGACCTTGGGAAACCTATGAATTTCCTTACTTGTCAAGTTAATTCATGAAAAAAACTTCTAGTCGCCTCTGATTATACTCAGATGTGGATAACATAAACAGACCCCAATGGAGTGAGATTTATGTGCATTATCATAATATTTGTGTCCATACCGTTTACTAATTTATTTAATAGAAATAAAAGTACACTAGCAGCCTGTCCCGACTTTGTCCCGGCCTGTAGCTTTCCACAATAAACTAGCTATCCAACTCTGAAAGAATTTTTCAAATCGGACCAGTAGTTCTTGAGATTGTCGCGTTCAATTACAAACAAACACTTCAGCTTTACAATATTAGTATACCTACATTTAACAAAATTGTGTTTTATCCGCACACGTGTCAAAAACTAAAAACTGCCATATTCTTCCACAGCCCTTGGTCTAAGCATTTTTCACTACAGATATGTGTCAACGATCTACGAAAATACGACACATTTCTCCCACCTCTCGGAGACGGAACGGGAGATGTCATTCTACTCAGAATCAGCATTCTACTACTCATTTTACAAAACGCTAGTAGAAGAGCAGCCATTTGTTGCCGGAATATCGAAACTAATGTATGAAACCACTGTAGAGTATCCGAGTGAAGTGAACGCTTTTAACCGGTTCAATGTGTATCCAGAGGTAAGAAATTTGAAATGTCTAATTTGGAATTTCTTTTTGTTGGTTAAAAGTAGATCTGATAGGAAAACTGAAAGAAACTTAGAGAAAAACAGATAATCCATACGTCTTAACTGAAATGTCAATTTGTAGCAAATTCTTTAAAAGTAAAAACAATATTTTAAAACCTATAGTTACTCATTACTGAAGATTCCGAAAATTTAGATTTACCGGCACGCTCCACTGAATTTTATGCAAAATCCTTTACTGTGAAGGCTGTACAGCTGTGGAACTCGCTACCACTGTCCATGTGGCGTGCTCAAACGCTAGCCAGCTTTAAGAAGAAGATGAAGTCTCATATGCTCTCCTCTATGTAATTATTTATCTTCTCTTACTTCTCTCTTTACTTTTATCTCTCACATCTTCCTCGCGTCAGTGTGTTTCATGTGTAACTTGTATATATTTATGTTTTTATAAATCTTTATAGTGCAAGTAAAAAAAATACTGCTACAATTGGCGGAGTCAATCATTAGGAAAAACAGAAAAGTTATGTGCGGTGTGAAATATCTTAAAAATACAATGAGAGAAAATGAAACACTTGCTTCTAAATAAACATACATAGATTTACATACAGTATTCACACGTTCAAATTTAGAAGTATTATAATTTTAGATATTTTTAACCAAGTACCTACGTATTTTCACAACTATACCATATTTTAAGTTGGGTGTATGGTAAAGTTTTTAGAATTCAAAGGATCGCGTACGGTGCGCTTTATTAAAAAATTTCTCCCACGTACGCTGAGACTGTGGAATGAGCTCCCCAACATGGTTTTCCCAAGAGATTACAACATGGGGTCTTTCAAAAAGGGCGTTAAAGGATTTCTCAAGGGTCGGCAATACGCACGTGATGCCCCTGGTGTTGCGGGCGTTCATGGGCTACGGTGACCACTTACCATCAGGTGGGTCGTATGCCTTTTTGCCTACTTAATTGTATAAAAAAATAAAAAATAAAAGTGAATTTCGGCCAGTTTTACTAGTTACCTACACAACTAAGTTTTAATTATTTTCTTGTTGTCTATTTGTCTTAATATTAGTTAGGAAATAAAGTCGATTTTATATATTTGTGATTTATTTTTTATAAACTATACCTACGTATAAGTGCAGTGACACTTGATTTACTCGTTCATTCTCACTAGTTCTACTCGTCAGTTCGATGATCGAACTAGTGAGAATTTATTTTCTCGTTTGTTCGACCGTCGAACTACTGAGATTTTTTTTTCTCATTTGTTCTACTGCTGTATTTATTTTAATCGAGGAACAAATTAAATAATAAATACAATTTAAAATGCTTCATTATTAAATAGAATCAACTAAATCATTTAAAAAAATGTGACATGCATAGCTAAACCATAAAACGTATGGTTCTATACTAATATTATAAAGAGGAAAACTTTGATTGTTTATTTGTTTGCAATGGATAAACTCAAAAGCTACAGGGTCGATTTTAAAAATTCTTTCACCTACGGAAGCTACATTATCCGCTGGTGTATGTCACCAGCGGATAATGTACGCGGACGAAGTCGCGGGAAACCAGCTAGTGAGTTTTATAAAGACCAAATTTTAATCGATCACATTTAGACTTGATTTGTATGAAATTTGTTTTTTTTTTAAACGTGATCAATTGGGTTCTACTAATTTTTATTTTTTCTTCTATATCAATATTTTTATTTCCAGAAACAGAAATATGAAAGAATTTTTGTAATCCGTTCAAAAATAAAGAAGTTATAAGCCATTGAAATTCGGTGGAAGGGGAAACTGTCAAAAAACAAGAAAAGGATGCACTGTGTGAGCTTTGACGTCACTGCCACTCGGTTTCGTGCCTAAAAAAAAGATAGCAAGACGTCCCCACCACGCTCCCACTTTTCTTTTAGAGAAAACATTAAAATCGAAATACTGCCTTAATTAACAACCAATTTTGTTGTTGTTTTCAGAATCGGTTACTACTTTTTAGTGTATATTTTGTTGAGTATAACAATATTAACCAAGTATGAATACAGTCAAGTAGCCAATTATGTCGTTCTCAATAAATAGAAATCTCTTATTTGAAATTACACAATTACAAATTGAGACATTTCGTATAATATTCGAATAAAAACTAATAAATGTCTCACTTAGTATTTTCTACTTTTGGAACTTTTGTTTTAAGTGGAAAGTCTCAGTTACAGTTTGTAAAAAAGTTATGCCATTTTTTTACGTATATATCCCGGAGAAGAAAATGAATCTAATGACTCCTCATACTTTAAAATCGATCAAGCCGTAAGCCACAGGCGATCGCCCAATATAATGGACAAACAAACATAATTAATACATTCAAACATGCATACACCGTATTACTTAATTTTTTTTTTTTAAAAAGCAACCGACTAAAGCAACTTTATCTTAAATTTTTAGTTACATCACATATTTTTTATAGATAACTAGCTGTTTCCCTAAGCTCCACCTGCGGTACACAGCCTATGTTACTCAGGGTGAATGTAGCTTTTCAATGGTGAAAGAATTTTTGAAATCGGCTCAGTAGTTTTTGAGTTTATTCATTACAAACATACACACAAAAATACAAATCTTTCCTCTTTATAATATTAGTGTAGATGGGACGGAACCCTTCATGCGCGAGTCTGACTCGCACTTGACCGGTTCTTTATTTTATCATAAACTAGCTGAGCCCGCGACTTCGTCCGCGTAATGTTCGATTATACCTACTTTCGTTACTTATTAATCCTATTAACCGTCATTGCAGAGTTTTACACAAAATATTTGATGTTATTTATATTTAAAATGTTCAGGAGGTCGCTATGTAAAGTTTTGGGACGGAATACTGTTTGGCATGAAAGAAAAAGTTAAACAATCGTGATTTTTATATGAACACTAGCTGACCCGGCGAACTTCGTTCCGCTTAACAGTCAATTCTTTAATTTTTTAGTTTTTTACTTTATTTTTCCCAAATAAACGTAGCCTAAGTTACTCCTTATTACATCAGCTACCTGCCAATAAAAGTCCCTTCAAAATCGGTCCAGCCATTTCAGAGATTAGCCGGAACAAACAGACAGACAGACAAAAATTGTAAAAAATATTATTTTGGTGCATGTACCGTATATATATTCATATGCATGTAGTGAAAAACGGTTATTTCATATTTATATGTATAGATGTATAGATAACGTAATAATCCACCAAACATATGGTAAAGAAAAGGATTTTGTTCACATTAGTTGAAGATATTACGAGAAATGCTATACGGCATTAGGAGTTTCTTCGGAGTGACGTCGCGCCTCATTTTAAATCTACATATCTTGGTAATTCTTTGAGTATATGAAAAAAAAATACGTGTCCAATATTTTTAAAGAATTAAATAATCAAAAATTAGTCATCTTGCCGGAGCTAGGTTCTAAATAAAATTAATTAAATATAGCAATTATATAAAATAAACGGTATATATAATTAATATATAAAAATTATCGTCATATCACCCTGAAGTTGTCCACTGTGCTTTCCTTATACCTATTATGCATCTATTACCTATAGCATTTTCTTCCGGGTGATATGATAATGATTTGTATCACGTTTAAAAAAAAACAAATTTCATACAAATCAAGTCTAAATGTGATCGATTAAAATTTGGTCTTTATAAAACTCACTAGCTGGTTTCCCGCGACTTCGTCCGCGTACATTATCCGCTGGTGTATCTCACCAGTGTGTAGCTTCCGTAGGTAAAAGAATTTTTAAAATCGACCCTGTAGCTTTTGAGTTTATCCATTGCAAACAAATAAACAATCAAAGTTTTCCTCTTCATAATATTAGTATAGAACCATACGTTTTATGGTTTAGCTATGCATGTCACATTTTTTTAAATGATTTAGTTGATTCTATTTAATAATGAAGCATTTTAAATTGTATTTATTATTTAATTTGTTCCTCGATTAAAATAAATACAGCAGTAGAACAAATGAGAAAAAAAATCTCAGTAGTTCGACGGTCGAACAAACGAGAAAATAAATTCTCACTAGTTCGATCATCGAACTGACGAGTAGAACTAGTGAGAATGAACGGATTTACTCACTTATTTTGTATGAAAAAGCGAAAATCATCCTGATTTGATCAATCCGAGGATTTATGGGAATCCGGTCGTATCCGGCCGGACTGAAAATGACGCCGGATTGCAATCCCTAATTCAGTAGTTCCCAAACTTATTTTTCTCGTGGACCACTTTCAAAATTTTACTGGTTTCGGTGGACCCCCTGCTGCTACATTTCTACCACATTCTTAAAGTCGCCAAAAAATAAAAATTGTGTCACTTCTGAGTTCTGTCCCTATATTTCGATATGTAAAATAAAAACGAAAAATGGTACATTTTATATCACTTTATTTATTAAAAGAATAGAATTACAAGAAAAAAATATTAAGGTAATATAGGTTCAGGTCATAATTTTAATTAATGGGAAGGATGTATCTGATGGAGTGTCAGCAAACGATCAATATTTGGCTTTATTTTTGTGAGCAATAACCGCAAATCCCCCCGCTCTGTGATGTTTAATTTGCTCCTTTTTTTTGTTAAGAGGTTTGTAACGGCACTAAAACTCCTTTCGACAAGATATGACGAGGGAAAAGCTATTAAAAATTTCCTTGCGATTTCCCACAGTCCAGGATATTTTTCGGGTATTTCTGCTTGCAGCCAAAATGTTGGGTAGCCTTTTCTAAATTTCACCTTCAGCTCCTCATTAGTGCTTAGCTCGAGCAGCTCCTCTTGTAATACAACATTGGCCACTTCCGTTTCATCAAATGGATTTATTATCCATGGTGGTATATCCATCGTCAGTATATCTTCAAACCTGGTTTTGAAGTCATCATGCAGGGCACTTAAATGTTGACTGTAGGTATGGATATCCTCATCAATACATTCTACCTGCGACAAGTTTGGAAATTGAGAGAATTCGCGCCGACTAATGTTTTGCTTCATAAATTTCAATTTCCCAAGAAAAGCCGAAATTATCCCCTTTGTTTTTATTAAATTCAGGCTGTCCCCTTGTAACTGCAAGTTAATATCATTAAATTTTTTAAACAAATCTGTCAAATACGCAATGTCTGCTTTGAATTTGATCAAGTTTTCTTTTAAATCTGGATCTCTACTTTCTAAGAACTTTAATATGGAATCGAAAACAGAGTAAAATCTCGTTAAGCATGAACCTTTCGACAACCAGCGTACTTCAGTATGTAAGAGCAGTCGTTGGAAGTCTTCATCATTTTCGTCGCACAATTGAGCAAATAAACGTGTATTCAATGCATTGCTTCTGATTTTGTTGACAGCTTTTATTACAAAATGAAGAGATTGGTTCAACCTGTCACTTAAATGTTTTGCCACAAGATGTTGTCGGTGGATTACGCAATGAATAGCTGTAAGTCCTGGTATAATTCTTTTGAGATGACTTATAAACCCACGATATCGCCCGACCATTGCAGGAGCTCCGTCTGTTGCCACTGAAATAATGTTTGTAAATGGGATCGATTTTTCCGTAAAAAAATTACTCAGGACATTAAATATTGATTCGCCTTTAGTGTCAGTCTCCAAAGTTCTGGCAAATAGCAATTCTTCGTGAATTTCTTCCTCAACAATAAATCGGACATATGCCAATAGTAATGCTTCATTACTGGGTAACGTTGACTCGTCCAGTTGTATAGAAAAATGAGTTTTTTGCAGATGATTGCACAAAAAGCTTTCGATATCAGAGCTCATTTCATCAATGCGTCTTTGTACAGTATTGTTACTTAATGGAATTCTTTTTAGTACGTCAAATGGAGATTTGTGCAAAACAGTTTTTAAAACCTCTTCAACAGCGGGTAAAATTAATTGTTCTCCGATAGTGTGCGGTTTTCCAGATTTTGCTATAAGTAATGAGATATTGTAAGATGCCCGCAAGCCATCATCGTTACTTTGAGATGTTGAAGCGAACATACTGTGCATGGTGGGTCTCTTTCCATATTTTTCTTTCAATGTTTGAAAATATTTTAAATCTTTACCTATTTTATCAGTATGACACCTTTTTAGATGATCTTCGAGCTTTGATGGTTTCATAGAGTCATTGCTCAAAACTTTGTTGCATAATAGGCACATGGGCAATTGTTTGTCTGCCTCTGATGGAACAAAACCATATTTCAAATAATCGACACTATATTGTCGACATTTTTTCTTTGCTGTAGCCATGTTTCGTGTCAGTTACCTTACCTGTAAAAAAAATGTTTTAGTAACCAAGTTTTTTTCTGAATATAGGTATCACACCGCAGCCTTTGTCAGCACGCGGAAATAGAATTACGGCTTGTAAAGGGACCAACTAATAAACCGCTGAGACAAATACAAACGTTTTCACAAAACGGTATCAATTTTAAAGTACATAATTTACCACAAATTTTTAATAGTATAAATAAAAATTAGTGTACTCAGTATCGAATACTGATCATATTTGTGTAGGAAAAAATAAACGTCGAAATCCCAAAATTGTCCATAAAAACGATAACTAACATTTTATTAAATCAATGAGTTCACGCGCTCCGTGTATTTGCGTATTTTTTGTCTGCGGCTTCATTGTTAAAACGTGACAAACAGGCATCGAAGTTCAAGCCCCGCCCTTTTCCCGTCGCCCGCGCACCGCTCGCTCTTTCCGAAAAGGAATAGTTTTGATAAAATAGTTACTTCAAAATCAATTTAACATGATTATGAAATTACTGTTTTATAAAATTAGTAGTTATTTGCAAGAAAAATTACAAAATTAATTGCTCTGCAATATTGCTTATTCGGCCTTTTTAGAGAGGCAGTGCTTCTCTCGTGAAAAAACAATTGAATAAAACGTGCTGTGTTTGTCTTCAAATCGAAAGAGGACAATTAAAATATCTGTAAGTTACTAAGTTACCTATCTATACAGGCCGTTGTGATCAACCGACTAGTACACGTAAACAAAATACTTAAGTACTATAACAAAAAAAGGTAGGTTACTTACTTTTCTCCGGCACTAGCAAACATAGATATAAATTTTCTCACAACTTTTTTCCAAATTCCGCCTTGTTTTCGAAATTCCGGAAACAAATGAATGCGTTTGGTTGCCTTTGGCATCAAGTATTTATAGTGTTGATCAAGTTCATGTCTGAACAAGCATTAAGCATTGTCGGGCGGATAGCGCTTTGCAAGTCTGTACACGAAATTGTACGTAATATCGAATACACAAGTTTGGACAAGTAACAGTCGCTTGCCTTATTAAAATATTATCTGCTTAGATAGGTACTTAAAACAATGTAGGTAGGCCCTTATAAAAACTATGCTTACATTTTTGCTCTTTACTATCAAAAGCAGATAAATTTTCGTGGACCCCCATTAACATCTTATGGACCCCCATTTTTTGTTCACGCCTACGTAGACCCCCAGCAAGTCTCCCGTGGACCCCTGGGGGTCCACCTGGACCACTTTGGGAATCACTGCCCTAATTGCACTGCGATAAGGTCGCCTTTAATATATTTTATGTTATGTGTTATAATTTGTCCTGATGTAATAAAGTTATAAAATAAATAAATAATAAAATAAAATTTACGATAATTAATAAGATACTTAAATACATTTTTGAGTTTGAAGAATATTCTTGAGTAACTAATAACAGCTGAGGCTTTAATTTTTGTAATGTGACAATGTCGAAAAATCCTTAGTTATCGAAAAAACTATTCGTTAACAATTTAAAATCATTCCATGTCAAACAACAAATATTTTTTTGCGTGACTCACAGTTTTCAAGCATAGCACTTCTGGCTGCCAGGTCCCTGTACCACTTGACATCAGCGACTTTTCGTAAAACACCAAGCTTAGTAGATGCGTGACTGCACATTCTCACAGGACTTAAAACTTTAAATTATAGAGAACTAGCTTTTTCCTGCAGCTCCGCCTGCGTCAAAAAGTAGCCTATGTTTGACCCCGGTTCTTCAACTATACTCATACTAAATTTTATTAAAATCCGTTCAGCGGTTTGGCCGTGAAAGCGTAACAGACAGACAGACTTTCGCATTTATAATATTAGTATGGATACATTTTTTAACAACTTTAATTACATGAAAGACAAATTAGATTAAGTAATAATAAAGGTTTCACATTCTCTGCCAGTCAAACCTTCGGACCAAAAAGGGAAGGAAATAAATGGTTATTCTTGCAACAATTTAATAAATATAGATTAAAAAAATTTATAGCCACAATTTTTTTGATGGTTTTAGAAGAAATTTATCTATTAGGAGATTCTCGTTGACATAATGATATAATATTATTTCCTTACAGAATAAGTGAAAAGTCTATTTTCGCGACGCAATTTCGTTTTTTTCGGCCATTATCCGCGAAATCATTTGCGTCGCTGGAAAGGTTAAATTTTATATAAATTTGAATGAATGAATGAACACTTTATTGCACCATTAACATACATATACAATACAAATACTCTTTATTGCATCAAAATACAAATTTCACAAAACAATTTACGTACATAAAAATTGAGGTACAAAGGCGGACTTATCGCGATAGAGCGATCTCTTCCAGTCATACCTTAGGGTGGATGGAAAAAACGTTGAACAAGGCGATGGCGCAGTATAAATACATATATACCACATCACATACATATGACATGTACGTACAAGTCTATGTAAATACCACATACAATCAAATATAACAATATATATGAAACGTCTACGTCAATCAAACACAGAAGTAAGCGACAGACTGTTTATTCCAATAAACCAGAAAGATAATTATAGAACAGTTGTCATTATCATCACAATATATACATAAATAAAAGATACATATAAGAAAAGATACAACATTGAAACCAATTAACATTAAGAGAAATGAGTACAAAGTGAATTTGCAGGTTCTCATCGGCTCCCTGTACCGCTACCTCGAGCCCTGGATAAACAACACTCGCCAGTGCCACATAGTGGGTCGCGGCCAAGGTCTGGCTTCAGTTGAAAGCTGCGTGGGCATCGGGCAACCGATCATGTTCTATCTGGAGGCTATATGGTGGCTCGCTGGTCTTACGGTAGCCGCCTTGTTCCTGTACGCCACCGCTCTCAGGTTGATAATCCATACTAATATTATAAATGCGAAAGTCTGTCTGTCTGTTACGCTTTCACGGCCAAACCGCTGAATGGATTTTTATGAAATTTGGTATGAAAATAGTTGACCCGGGGTCAAACATAGGCTACTTTTTGACGCAGGCGGGAGCTGCGGGAAAAAGCTAGTTTTTTTTATATTTAATAACTTATGTGCAATCAGTCGTCAAGAGTGCAGCGCGCGTATCCGTAGCGAATGCTCGTATCAAGGTGACGGTGAGGCGCGACCCGCAATGGATTGGTCGCCATTTTGTGACAATAAATATTTTGTGCTCCTCGTAGAAGGCACTATTTATAACTAAGTAGGCAAACAGGCGTACGGCCCACCTGATGATAAGTGGTTACCGTAGCCTATGAACGCCTGCAACACCGGAGATGTCACGAGCGCGTTGCCGACCTGTCCGCTGTCAGCACAGCGGCCCCTCTGGAGCTTGGCGACCCTACTCACCAGCAGGAACACAACACTGCATCACAGTGTTATTTGGCTGCGGTCTTCTGTAGGGTGGAGTTACTTCCCCAGACGGACTACTCCTTGCAAATGTAAAAAAAAAAATCAGGAGATGACTTACAGCGTATCCAAGGCTTCGAAGCGTGAGCTGAGGACGCAACTAGGAAAGTACACATGGTCGAAGTCCTCTTGCCTAAGAGCAGATGGAATACTGATTATGTCGTAGTAGAGGCAGGCTTAGGCTTCTCCTACAGCAAAATCCATACTAATGCCGTACGCCTGTTTTCCTACTTAGTTGTACAAAAAAAATATATAAATGCGATAGTTTGTCTGTCTTTCTGTCTGTCTGTCTGTTACGCTTTCGCGGCCAAACCGCTGAACGGATTTTAATGAAATTTGGCATGAATATAGTTCAAGACACGGGGCCAAATACAGGCTACTTTTTGACGCAGGATACAGCCAGTAAAGTGATAGAGAACTTGTCATATAAATCCATAAATCAACTGTTTTCAGATATTTATGGATATTTCTCAAAAGGCTTGACAAGGCTTCGCTTAGGATCCTATGCCCGTTCCTAGTAAGATGTTAGAAATGATGATGATTTCAAACGAGATAACAGACAACCCTCGCGCGGGAGACGCAGTTTCGCCTGCGTCAAAGTAGCCTATGTTTGACCCCGGGTCTTCAACTATACACCGTGAAATTTAAGTCGTTTTGGACCCATCGTCCAGTGATTCCATTCGTGCAACCGAACAAATTTCCCCAAGGAACATAGCTCGAAACATGAAAAACAAATTTGGATTTCCCATAGTAAGTTAGGTTAGGTTAGGTGATGAGATATTTTGTATGGGAGGTCCAAAAATTTACTCCATATTTCGACCCATGTATCTTGGGGAAAGTTGTTCAGTTGCATGAATGGAGTCGCTGGACGATGGGTCCGAAACGCCAAAAATTTCACGGTGTATTCATACCAAATTTTGATCAAAATTCGTTCAGCGGTTTGGCCCTGAAAGCTTAACAGACAGACTTTCGCATTTAAAATGTTAGTATGGATTTCTTTCCGCCCGCATAAATAAACAAATAATTTTACAATAACAAAAGCTTATATTAAATTTAGTATAACTTTGCGACCACTTGTTTCCAGTGAAAGCGTCCTAGGCGGGTTACTGGCCGTGGCCCAATACTTTGCGAACCACGTGGAGTGCACTCGGGTCCAATGGATGCCCAACCAAAGAGAAAACATGGCCATTGCGTTGTTGCTTCTGCAAGCTTGGCTGCTGAGCGTTCAGCTGAGGATATGCCAGCGGAGGAATGTTTTTGCACTTCAGGTAAAAGTTTAAGGACTAGCTGTTTCTCGCAGCTCCGCCTGCGTCGAAAAGTAACCTTTGTTTGACACCGAGTCTACTGTATTCATGCCGCATTTCATCAAAATCCGTTCAGCGGTTTGGGCGTGAAAGCGTTTATTTTCAATATAGGATATAAATATCACTTATTGACGTCAATTTAATTCAATTAAGTTTACTTCCACTTCCAAAGCGCAAGTGGAGAAGAAGCGGCGCGACAAACTCCACTGCAGCATTTTCTTTAAAACGTCAATCTACACTAATACGTGGGGCGCACTATAAGTTTCGGGAATGAATATGAAAAAATACTATTAAAGGTACAAAATGAATTTATTGTTTTTCAAAATAATCTCCGTTGGCGTCTATGCACTTTTTCATTCGATGAAACCAGTTTTGAAAACTTTTGTGCCACTCCTCTGTGGTGACCTCTGAAACGTGTTTTTCATACTCCTCGACAGCCTCTTCTGGTGATGAAAATCGTTGACCGCGTAATTGGTTCTTAATTTTTGGGAACAGAAAAAAGTCACAAGGTGCCAGGTCGGGACTGTATGCAGGATGACTCATGAGTTCTACATTTTTCGCCTTCAAAAAGTCGTTTGTCTGTCTGGCCGTGTGAGAACTAGCATTGTCGTGGTGCAGGATGATACGGCGTTTACGGTTATTTTTACGGAGTTCGTCAATAACTTCCGGCAAACAAATGGTCGTGTACCAGTCACTATACACTGTACGACGATTCTCTAAAGCAACAGTAGCCACGTGTCCAGTTTTATTAAAAAAAGAAGCAATCATCCGCTTAGATGCACTTTTCACGCGCGCCACTTTGGTTGGTTTCGGCTCATCTTGAAAGACCCATACGCTCGATTGCTGCTTTGTTTTGGGATCGTAGCAATAAATCCATGTTTCGTCACCTGTTACTATGTCCCACACCAAATTTGACGCACCTTCGTTGAATCTGGTAAGCATGGCACTGCACCAAGTGACGCGGTCCGTTTTTTGAGCCTCGGTCAAGTTGTGTGGGATCCACCGCGAGCACAGCTTTCTCACACCCAAATGTTTGTGTAGGATTAATTGTATTTGACTCATGCCTATTTCTAAGGATGCGCGAATTTCATGGTAGGTCACATGCCTGTCTGTTTCAATCATACGGCGCACAGCATTGATGTTTTTGTTGGTCACAGCGGTGGACGGCCGACCATCGCGAGATTCGTCACTGAGATTGATACGACCACGCTTGAATTCTGCAAACCAGCTATAAACAGTTGTCTTGCATGGTGCTTCATTGCCAAAAGCTGTTTCAAGCCGAGCGATGCTCTGTTGAGCTGTCAAATTACGCTTAAAATCGTAGAAAATCATACTACGAAAATTTTCCCGAGTTAAATCCATGGGGACACACAATTTTTTAAATGGCGCCACAAGGTAAAAACAAAAGACAGTCAGATGAAACAAACTGCATTCTACAGCCAAAGAGTTCTATTTTCAAATGTTGCAATACATTTTTAAATATTGTTTATGTAAGTGGCCAGTTCCGGAAACTTACAGTGCGCCCTATGTATTATAAAGAGGAAAGATTTGTATTTTTGTGTGTATTTTGTAATGAATAAACTCAAAATCTACTGTGCCGATTTCAAAAATTCTTTCACCATTGGAAAGCTACATTCACCCTGAGTAACATAGGCTATATACCGCAGGCGGAGCTGCGGGAAACAGCTAGTTTACAATAAAGAAAAAAAACTTTCGAATTTAAATGAACGAATTCACATGTTAAAGTCAGTCTTTCGCGCTAATATCTGATTGTACTCTTTCAATGCAAATAAATGTTTTCTTTCTTTCTTTATTAATATTATATTATGGATATATATACGTTTTCTTCGTTCGAGCGTTTTTTTTAAGTTGCATCTTCAGCTTGCGTTTTTGCCAGACTGGCCATCAATACGTCTGAGAAAGTCGAAAAACAAAATAGCGTCCACTATCGATTCCGAAAACAAGAACTAAATTGGTTATTATAATTAAAGCAGTAATTAACACTTAAAGTTTTCTAATGAAGAAATGTGGGAGCGTGGTGGGGACGTCTTGCTATCTCTTTTGTACGTTCGAAATCAAGTGGCAGTGACGTCACTCACCATTAAGTGCGTCCTTTTTTTGTTTCTTGACAGTTTCCCCTTCCACAGGATTTTCAAAGGCTTATAACCTATTTAATATTGAACAGATTCAATTTTTTTTTTCTTTTTTTGAATTCGAGTACTCAAATTTAGAGTATGTAAAAAAAATCGTTGAGTAGAATAGCCATGGACTTAGTATATTAAACAGGACTGAGCTCATTGACCTAAAACCCAAGCAGAGAAAGATAGAAATAGTGGTGGAATCTATCTCGTTTTAATAGGGTAACCATGATATTATTGTTTATTTTTGGGACAAAATATTTTAAGCTTCGTAAATACTGCACATAAACTAACTAAATAGCTTAGCGGGACGTGAATGTTGGTGACGATTACGCTAGTTAAGCAACAGCAGGTGTGACCTAATTGGAGTGGACAACACTTGGCGTATTACGTTCAGCCATTAGTCCTGCTGTGGAGCCAAGGCCACTAGTAAAGTTTCCTTGTCTTCCCCGAGGGAGCCAATAGGGGAGACATGTCTACGAAACGTTATTTTTGACTAGACGCCAACTTCCTTAAAGTCTGCACAGAACTACTTGGGAGGAGATTAGCACCTCCACACTCGGAACATTTGATTTTACGTCTGAAAAATATTTGCATGAAGTATGTACTACCTTTCCCCTTTTTTCCAGAGGACGTGGTCACCCTATTTTGCACAAGTACCAACGTGATAAAGCTTGTATATGCTAGAAAGAGACGAGTTCGTCCACTATTTCTATCTCGCTTTACTCGGCCTTACCTCTATGCAAATTTGCAAAAGTACTCAGTCCTGTTTAATATACTAAGTCCATGAGAATAGCCTATTTAATGGAGTAAGATGAAAATTGCCGTTGCCGGCTATTGCCGCTTGTTGCCCAATATTTTGTAATGAAATGGAACGGCCTGTAACATCACAGATCACCAACCGGTATGCATAGGTGAAGACTTGGTCGAGCGTACGGACCAGGTCAAATACCTGGGATATGTACTTGATTCGTCCGGGGACATTGACTGCGATGTCAAAGCCCGAATAGCAGCAGCTTGGTCAAAATGGCGCGAGGTGACTGGTGTAGTCTGTGGCCCAAAAATACCGGTTAGACTTAAAGGACAGGTCTATAAAACCATGATTAGGCCTGCCCATCTAAATGGCAGAGAGGCGTGGCCTGCGCTCGAGCGGTATAAGCAAATGTTGCGTGTCACGGAGATGAAGATGTTGGGATGCATGTGTGGAGTGTCGCGGAAAGATACGAAACACCCGTATTCGGGGCAGCCTTCATGTTCGTGTCATAGCGGACAAACTTCAAGAGAGCCGCTTAAGATAGTACGGCCATGTTTTGCGAAAACCGGCTAATTAGGTGGGGAACAGGTGTCTAAGACATGCCGCATCCGCCGGGTCGGGGCAGAAGCTGGCTCGACGTCGCAACGGAGGATCGCATATCCTAATGGACTAACAACCGGGGATGCCGAAGAACGGGGGTAATGGAGAAGTAAAAGTAGGAAAACGGACCCTGTGATCCGAGGCAATCAGCCGAGGATGCATCCGGGAATGCGCTAACATTAGTATTTCGTAATGAATCTGACGAAAAGTCTGAAACATTTTTATCATTCATATAAACGCTCTTTATAAAAATAGTACATTACTGTCGAGGTCGGAAGCAGACCAATTTACGCCCGAGTGGGCCTTTTAAAATCACTTGGAAAGGTTCGGTTTTTCTGTAAAATGAATTATGGAGATCAGACGGTAGTTGCTCTATTGCAAAAACCAGTCGTCAAATCTAGGACCATGAGCATACCCTGAATGAATGAATGAACACTTTACTGCACCATTTACAAACAAAAGAAACACATAGTTAAATCGAATAAAACTAAATGGGTACAAAGGCGGACTTATCGCTAATGCTATTTCTTTCAGCGAACTTTAAGATAGAAATGAGCTTCGGAAAAAAAAAACACTTGCGTGAGCGGCGCAGAAAGCTGAAATGTACATGCCTAGATTAAGATTTAATATACTTACATAAATAAATACTTTCAATAAGTTGAAGATGTTAGTGACAGCTTTATCACAATATATGACAGGATCAATTTCAACTTTCAAAAATCAAGTAAGAAAACATTATCTCTCTTCAATAGGCTACTTGACTGTATTAATACTTGGTTAACATTGTTATACTAAACAAAATATACACTAAAAAGTAACCGATTCTGAAAACAACAACAAAATTGGTTGTTAATTAAGGCAGTTATTCAATTTTAAAGTTTTCTCTAGAAGAAAAGTGGGAGCGTGGTGGGGACGTCTTGCTATCTCTTTTGTACGCACGAAACCGAATGGCAGTGACGTCACAGCTCACACAGTGCATCCTTTTCTTGTTTTTTGACAGTTTCCCCTTCCACCGAATTTCAAAGGCTTATAACTTATTTATTTTTGAACGGATTACAAAAATTATTTCATAATTCTGTTTCTAGAAATTACAATATTGATATTAAAGAAAAAATAAAAATTAGTAGAATACCCAATTGAAGCTGATCTTGCTCATTGTTAGTCACTTTTTCCTCTTCTTTTATTTTTATTATTGTATATTGTATGTAGGTATATGATATGTATATATTCATAAATCATTTATTGACTGTTGTGTCAGGATGATAGTTTTAGTATTTTATTACTGTACCGCCTTTTGTTTGTTTTCACTTTTTATCCTATCTACCCTAAGGTTGGCTCGAAGAAATTGCAACAGCAATAAGTCCGCCTTTGTACTCAATTTTCTTAATGTTTTTCTTTTAATTTTAATTTTGTGATTGGTACAATAAAGTGTGTATCTAACTATCAATCAAACCCTGGTCTCTGAAACTCGTAAGATGCAACTAAGAAACACGCTCGAAAGAATGCAAGTTCGATAAAATGCCGTTTCCTTTTCGTTTCAGGTGTTCATATTCATCGCTAACTTGCTATGTCTTCTCTCCTGGCAGTTCACACAGTTCATATTTCTGACCCAAACCGCAATTTTTTTCATCATGGAACAATTAAGAATTATTGACATCAAAACCCTTTGTATTTTCTTACATTCACACTTCTGCAGTCTACATGTGGCCGTGTTGCTACTTCAGGGGAATGATATGCTGAAATCATCCTTATACGTTTCATTCTTCCTCGTAGTTTCAACCTATTGTTTATTCTTTAGCAGTTTTCGCATTAAAGTTCAAAATCGCATGGACCTATTCGTTGAAGCGTGGCTAGTTTTATTAAGAATATCTTTAGTCGTATGCGCGTCTTTGTATCTAAAAAAAATAATCAAAGAGTTAGAATTTCACGAAGATAATCATATATGGGATATATTGTACTCGAAATTTAGTGATTATAAAAATTTCCATAGTTTATTGTATACTTGTTCTAAAGAATTCGATTTTCTACCTTGGAGTTCGATTAAAAGTATGATAAGTACGTTGCTTTTGCCACTTTCTTTTCTTGGCATATTTAACGTGTGTAACTACTGGGTTAGAAGTGGTATAGGTACAAAAGAGAAAAAAAAGATTAAAAAAAATAAAAATGGAAAGGACAGTGACACAGATGACAGCGGCATCGAAAACGCGGAGGCAGAAAAAGAAATTAAAGAAATAGAAATCGAACAGGATTCAAATGATAGTGTCGTTCGATTTTTGAAAATGTTGCGCGTGGACGCGGCAATTTTTTACAATGTCTCGCAGTTGGTTGTCTATGGTGTCATGGCGGTGCTAGTGATGCGACTAAAGTTGCTGTTTACTACACAGCTGTGCATAGTCTCGTCTCTCGTCATGAATACCAAGTATTATTTGTAAGTATCTTTTTTTACTAAAATACTCGTACTACAGTCACGAGCATTAACATTCCGAAGTCATTGAATGTCTAAAATTGAATACAATTGTATATTATGTTATAGCTCGTGACTGTACTAAAACAATTGGGTAGTCAACTAAAAAATATATTGTGTATTTTATTGATAGAATAGACTATTTCGGAGATACAATTTGAACGAAAAAATTCTATATTTTTTAAATTTAATTTTAAAGATTTCATAGTGATGACGTCACGTAGCTTTAATTGCCATCTCGAACTGCAAATTAAAAAGGAAACATTACTAAGGCATTAAAAAATATGTATGTCAATGTCAAATCTCAGGATAGACTGCGAGCCGCGAGTTGGTCTCCTCAGTCTCCTGTTTGTTTACAATCGCAAAATATCTACTAGGTACCCCATTTCTCGTATCTATTACATATTGGCCTGTTTATTGGACTTAACTGACGTCTCTTCATCCGTTGACATCAATTTTTTCATCAATTGGACACCGATTCTTCATTATAATGTATGGATGAATGTAATGAAGATGTGAGTCAGGTTATGTATGGGTTATGTTTACTCGAACAGAGATGACATTTGTTGACATGGATGACAAGTACGTGAAGCGCTAATTAGCGTTACCAAACAAAAATATTTATTCACTACAATGTGCTGCCAACCTAAAAAAAATTTAATAGCGTAACCAGAAGTTCATTGGGTTTTCTGCGATTTTTTTAAAAAATTCTTGCTTATCTAAAGATCTGACTAATGTAATCTGTTCCCTAAACCTTTTTATTCCTCGAAATGGTGAATTAGCCAATTAATAATAGTGATACCTATCATAGTGGAAAGTTGTTAAAATCAAATTAAAGATGAAGAATTTGTTGCAAAAACTATTTGTTTTTGGAGACTGCCTCTGTGGTTAGACCCGGAGGTCGTGGGTTCGATTCTCACAACCCTTTAAAAACAACCATTTAATTCTATACAGAAGCAAAGCGTTTTATTACTGTTTTTTTTTGGCAGAATTCCTAAGCCATATATAAAGTACGTGCCTTTATTCTGGGCACTGTGCATGCTTCCCTTGGCATATAGATTGGCCATCAATACGTCAGAGGAGCTGGCATTGATTGGTAAGTTGTTTTGTAAGTACAATACATACTTCCATCACACTCCGGACACTCCATACAACAGCCCCGAGTGCGATACCTATTACTCCTACAACGATTCGGTGGCGTACGCACGCATGTCAATGTGTGTGTCACTCGTAGGGTTGGTTATTTACCGTGTCGGCGTCATAGTCGTCGCAGCGTCCGCGCGCCGAAGTGTCATCCTTGCATTGTTTTGCTCTCGATGTTTCCCCTAAATCTGCTCGGCTCGGAGCGGTATCTGTTTCGGGTGGGAGGGTGTGAGTGTCCGTTCTGTACGTTATTAACACACTCATTACTAAACCTAGAGTAACACTCATTGACGCGTGTGCTTACGCTACCGAACTTAGTAGTCTTAATAGGTATCGATTTCGCCGCTGTTGTATGGAGTGTTCGGGGTGTGCCGAAAGCATCAATATAGGATAACAACTAGATGCACAATCGCGCTACAAGTGTCCCGGTCAAAAGTCTGCCCATTTCGCCGAATGGTCTGCCATTGGGCGAAATGGGCAGACTTTTGTTTAACTTTTTGGTTGAGAACAGTCTTATTTTTGCAGTCTATTTTCACTACCTTAAGTGCGAGCTCAATGTGTTTTAGAATTTTCAAATCAAATCAAATAATTTATTTGTGATTTTCATCCTTAGTGTGCTGTTTACATTAGGCTAGTTTCCTAAAATAATATAATTAGTCCGTCAGTTAGTTAATCAAAAAATATTGGAGACTTATTTTTTCTTTTAAAAATTAAACAAAGGATGGTAAAGATATGGCGCGTTAAAGTTCCGCGTGACGTCACAGTGTGCTACACTTTTTCGCAATATGTCACGTCACGAGCCCGAGTCCCTAAACTTTTATGCTTTATATCTTTATAATTTATCGCTCAATTGGCAAAAGAAAAAATGTCACTAATATATTTTTGATTCCCTAAATGACGGACTAATTTTAATGTTAGTCTTTTGACCTTGGAAACTTTTGAGGAAATCACCGTAGCAAATATGTGTAAGTACCTGCTAGAGTCCCCAGCGGACACTTCTTCGTGACTGTGTATCTAGTTGTTATCATATATCTATGGCCGAAATATAATATTCGATGTGTTTTGATCAGATGAATACAGTAATCTGCCTCTGGAGGAATTACTGGATTTCATCCGCACTGCCACGTCTAAATCCTCTGCGTTTGCCGGGTCCCTGCCAACCTTAGCTGCAGTATGGCTTAACACGCGGCGACCCATCGTCGCTCATCCGCACTACGAACATTTACAGGCGAGGTGAGATCGACAAAAAAAAAACATTCAATCATATCGAGTGCGGTCACATGATCAATGGACCCTGCGCACCCTGGTGTCAGAGTTTTTCCTTTAACGACCACTAAATGGCAGTTGGGACCAACGGCTTAGCGTGCCTTCCGAAGCACATAATCATAAATAATATCAGACAATCGGGTGATTCAAGCCTGCAATGTCCTAACCAAACTGGAAACAACCTTAAGAAGTATTCTCCGGGTCGAAGGGGAACGCCATAAACATTAGATCACGGATGTAACTGCGAAAGTTTGTCTGTCTGTTACACTTTCACGGCCTAACCGCTGATCGACTCGTAGAGAATGGTGCTCTTAGCATTAAGTCCGCGAATTGTTATAAGTATATCTTTGTGGAACAATAAAGATTATTATATGTATAGGAGGGAAAGAGTGGGTTTCGCTATTTAATGGTGGGCAATGATTAGATGTTAGGATGATGGATCAGAGCAAAACTTCAACAGGGCAACTTTACTATGTAATATAATACATCACAAAAGGTCAAGCGAGGGCGTATTGTTTCGACAGGGAGACGTATCCCTTATTTCATGGTTACAGCAGACGGCCAAGACTCCACGCGTCATGCGATGATCCACAACCAATCTATCTGGATCTCTCCCATGCTAGATAACCGACTAATAGGTAAACAAGTGTCACTACAATCACTAGCGCATCTTAGCGCCTCACTGAACTCAAGGCACAAGCCCAGACAACTAGGGTTAGCTAGCTTTCGGGACTTGACTATTCAAATAGTCACAAACATGTATCATCCCAATACAAAATAACACCACTGGCCAGCGTGCACGCTTGCTTCTCAATTCAAAGTGATCGAACGTTCTCGAATCTTAACTGTCAACGCAATGACATTTACACCCGTATTCATAAACATAACCTTAAGAACGACCTTCACTCAAACTCATTGGAAAGCGCTTCGAGGAAGTCCTCGAGCTTCCCTTGAAAATGACCTTCTTAATTGGTTGCTTGAGAAAACTCCAATGAGGAAAGACACAGGTTATAATAATTCGAAGCACAATAACTGAAAAATAAAAAAAGAATAGAGTAATAAATAAACAAATTAAGTAGTTAACTAGGCAAAAAGTGGTAAAACCTGATTTATAGCCACTTTCGAGGCCGCCTCAAGGCGCCCTTATATTTGACAGTTCGATACTCACCTCCAATGAGGAATCTCCTCAAGTCAAGGAAGCTAATGAAGACTAATAAACCAATGAGTTGGAGTAAGGTTGAGTCGAGTTTGAGGACACGTTTGAGACTATGGGTGTTAGTGTTGCCATCCACGAAGTGTGGCCATCTTTCGTACCGTGAAATACATTCAAATCGATTTAGATTTAACGCGTAATATTTTAATCTGCAACATATGTATATATTTTTTTTTGCAGACAACGCGCGTACTCAGTCCTGAAGACCTACGGCAGGTTCTCATCGCAAGAGCTTTACCAGGAGCTAACGAAGCTCAAAGCTAGCTATCTCATCGTTGAATATAACTATTGTTACGGCAAAAGCAGGTATGTGTTGTCGCCGTAATTTTTTTAAAACTTTTATATAATCTGACTAGCGAGATTGTCGACTATCGATAAATAGGCTACTTGACTGTGTTCATAGTTAGGTTAAGAATCAATTTATATTTTAACTATTTGTTTCCCGCAGCTCCGCCTGCGTCAAAAAAATAGCGTATGTTTGACCCCGGGTCTTTAACTATATTCATACCAAATTTCATCAAAATCATATAAATCATTCAAAAAAATTAGTATGGATTTTTAAACTTGTGACACGCAATAAATTCTGATTCGGACAAGATTTTTATAGGAAACAATATATTACACTAAAAGACACAGGTACACCAACTACTTAAATTGGTTGTTAATTAAAGCGGTAATTAAACATAATGATTTCTTATTTTTTCGCGATTGTTATTACGCATTAAATTAACCTAGTAGTTCTCTGAACAGTAGACTTCGCGAAATACCTCTAAATGCGAGATTTATTCATAAAAGACATGAACTTCCTCTATTTATCCCCCTTTTTTAGTTTTGTACAGCACTTGTATAGAACCCGACATCCGATGTTATCAAATAAGTGCGATTGAAATCCGTGAAATAATATTACACCAAGCATTCCCCCTTTTTGCCCTCATTTTTCCCCCAATCAAAAAAAGCTCTCGAGAAAATAATTCAAATAAATCAAGGAACGTGTGTGCCAATTTTTGTAAGGATCCGTTTAGAGATAAATACACAGCAATATTTCCCGCCTTTTTGCCCTCATTGTTCCCCCAATCAAAAAAAAATACAAGACAATTTTTTTTTTAAATAATTCAAGGAACACGTATAAAGTTTCGTATGTATCCGTTCAGACATGCGACCTCTAGCCCGGAACGTACATTTTTCCATACAAAAGCAAAATTGGCCAATCCCGAAATGGAGACTTCGCTTACTCAGTCGTAAGTCGCCTATTGTCAAATAGTTTAATTTTCGAACAGTCAAGTAGCCTACACTAATTATAATTTAACGTAATATTTTTCGGTAGATTATAATCCACCTAAGTGAAATCGTTATATTAAAATCGTTGACTGATTTAGTATGCTCTTAACATTTAGTTCGCCAATTGTTACAAATTATTTTATCCAAATATTTACCCCCTTAATCTATATAGCCTCGTTTAAATATAATGTTTGTTTTATATGTCTAGTCTCTTTCTCTCTTATCTCTCTATTATTTGACGTGAAAAAAGAGATTCTTAAGAGAAAGAGTTCTTTAGTTTTTTTATGAATCAAGGGGTTAATAATAATTCCCTTCCCAGCACCGGTTGTTCATTTACTGACATGTGGGACGCGGAAGTCCCCTCGTATTCGCATCTACCGCGACTCTGCCACACGCTGCTAACGGAAACCACGCAACATTTCTATTTGGTCTTCAACAATGACCACTATGCCGTCTTCAGGCTACACGACTTTGGTGTCAGGTGAATTTATATATTTGTTTGTTTTTTTTTTTACTTAGGCATAAAACGTATGTAGCTATACACGATGCCATTACGATCTCTTGATTATTTTTTTTAATTTTTATTTGCATAAATGTACGTCAATATAGGAAACAAATGAAAATTTCATAACCGCTCGATTAATTGGAATAATTTATTATCCGTAAAAATTAAAAATTTTGAGAATCTACCAATTAGTTTAAAAAAATAAATATATTTAATTCCCCTACGACGACATCGGCGGGAAACATAATCAAAATTTAAAAAAGTTAATATCAGTGTTAATCTAACAAAACGGCTAAATGACAGCTGTTGTTTTTGTTTTTATTTTGATTTGTCTACCGATGTTGCGCATAGGCCCATAGAGTGAGTAAAGATCGGTTTTTAAGGAAATAAATAGTGTTTTTTCTTTTATATAATTGGCTCGTCCTTAAAATCCGATATTTTTTTCGAAAAATAAAAAAAACAAACGTTTTTGAAATTTACATGTGCTATATTTACAAAAGGTGTTCAATTACATTTGTAAGATCTTCTACATTTCTTAGTGTGCAGAATATTCGAATTTTTCGTCCAAGTGTGTTTCCTAGTTGCGTTCAGAACTTACTTCTTCTTCTCCTGTTTCTTCTGTTGCTTCTGCCTTCGTGGACCAGTGGTTAAGGCGTCTGCCTTTGACCCAGAGGTCGCGGGTTCGATTCCCTCGGGAAGCATACTTTGTTAATAATTAAGTTTAGTTGTTTCCAGCTTGGTTACGAAATTTAAGGCTTGAATCACCTGATAGTCTGATAATAAAGATGATTCCGTGCTTCAGAAGGCACGTTAAGCCGTTGGTCCTGATATCTAGCGGTTGTTAGTAACATCAAAGGCACCAGGGTCAAAAAACATTAATTTTTCAATTTGTTTTCAGATATATGCCTCGCAGTTTTGACACCTGACACGTGCCAAACGATTCAATGCTCGAATCATAATGAAGCTAATTGACTGATTTATATTAATAATGTACTGTAATAATTATACTATATTCATTTCGTTTGAGACAAAATGTAAAAAATTTAATCTATAGTGTTCAATTAAAATATAGCCCGACCATGGATCTAAAGCTAAAGGGATAGCGCGCGGGCATACAATACGCTGATGGCAGAAAATCTGACCTGAATGCATTTCGTTACCCACCTCTCTCTTTCTAACTCGTGATGTGTTAGGGTGTAAATCTGGGTTTCCATCACAGCACTTGATAACAACCCCAAAAGTTGAAAAAATGATAAACAGTTACGTAGCAGTATAATCTTTATTTTGAGGTAGATTTTTATTAAAAAATGAAAAATAATTGTACTTGTTTTTGATATAGAAATATAAAGCCCAATTATATTAAGCAAACTGACATTTTTATTATACTGTATTTCTGGCTAGGCAAAATTTTTGAAGTGATGGCAATACTTTGGGGGAAACAGGGGTTACTCCAGGTCAAATTTTCTGGCACTAGCCTGTTGTATGCCGGTTTGGTTTCCATCTTTACCTTTAGTTCCATGAACCCGACCAATAAAATAACAACCGTCGCCATATTGCGGAAAAATAATCAAACTAATTTCTTATGCTGGCAACTAGGCATTCATGTAACATTCCGTCATCTCAACGTCATCTGTCAAAAAGAGACAGGAATAGACGTTGCGCATTTTGTGATTATTTCCTATGATTTATCTATCAAAATGGCAAAATTAATTCATAGTGATGACAGAAAAGTTATTTATACTATGATATCATATTTGACGCGAATAAAATCGAAAGATTGATTTCTATTTCATTAAATGAATTTTTTAAGCTTTTGATAAAATTTTGCGCCAAACTATCTTTCCGTTTCTCCCAATGGTTGACTGGTACAGAAATGCTCTTAGCATTAAGTCCGCCAATTGTTATAAGTATATGTGTACTTTGTGGAACAATAAAGTTTTAATAAATAAATAATGACATTGTCATTTTTTGTTGTTGACATGACACATACATGTTGCCACCTAATGGCAATCAGTAGCGACGCCAATGCAGGGTTTTTATTTTCCCGGTCGGGCTATATATGAAAATAAGGCAACTTGTGTTGTGAGTAAAAACAAATTGTATGGTCGTCAGTCATATTTTTTACTTTAAAAGAATTAGCATGGTTTCTTTACATTTTGTCTCATGGGTAAATTAATAATAAAGTTATGTATACTATCACCCATATTCTTAAACCTTCACTCAAACTCGACTCAACCTTACTCCACCTCATTGGTATGATAAGTCGTCACAAGCTCCCTTGACTTGAGATGATTTCTTATTGGAGGTGAGTATCGAACTGTCAAATATAAGGTTGGTCGAGAGGTACCTTGAGGCGTCCTTGAAATGAAATAAAATGGACATAAATAGGGTTTTTGCCACTTTTGGCCTAGGTATTGTACTTACTTTATTTTTTTTTACTCTATTCTTTTGTAATTTTCAATTTGTGTGTTTAGAATTGTTATTATAACCTGCGTCGTTCCTCATTAAAGTTTGCTCAAGCAACCAAAAGGATATCGTTTTCAAGGAAAGTTCGAGGACTTCCTCGAATGAGTTTGAGTGAGGGACGTCCTTAAGGTTATGTTTAAGAATACGGGGGTTAAAGTTTAATTCATGTGATTAAAGATACATGCAACTTATGGCAATGATAAATAGGATTATAATCCATACTAACATTAAAGATGCGAAAATCTGTCTGTTACATTTTTTTAATACGATTCAAAGCACACGTATTCCTTCGTTTGTTGAAAATAACCAGACAAGTGCGAGTCGGACTCGCGCATTTAGGGTTCCCTACCATTTATAAAAATCCCAAAAATCATGTTTGCTGTATCCTTAAACATTTTTTTTCTGATTTTTAATATCTTTAATGGCGGCAACAGTTACTACAGTCTAAACATCGTGGTTCATGAGATACAGCCTGGTGACAGACGGACAGCGAAGTTTTGGTAATAGGGTCCCGTTTTCCCCTTTGGGTATGAAACCCTAAAAAATGTCGAGACCATTTTTTGTTTAAGGATTAAATGAGGGTGAAAGTTGTCCTAATGACATTTCTGGAAGGATTTTAATTATTAAATGGAGAACATTGAATGTCGGTTACCCCACATTTTTCCGTGAAACAAAATTAAAAAGAGAAAAGGAAAAGTAGCTGTTCGCGAGGTCTACTGTTCACAGTACTGCTAGTTTATCCATACTAATATTATAAATGCGAAAGTCTGTCTGTCTGTTACGCTTTCACGGCCAAACCGCTAAACGGATTTTGATGAAATTTGGTATGAATATAGTTAAAGACCCGGGGTCAAACATAGGCTACTTTATGACGCAGGCGGAGCTGCGGGAAAAAGCTTGTTTGTTAAAATACTTTATTGTAGCCAGGTTCGTCGAATAATTATCTAATACATTCTAAATGTTAGTCATAGATTAAATTATGTGAAATATATTTATAAAGAATTATTCTTATTAAATTAATATTTGAGTTTAACGGCTGTGAATGAATGAATGAACACTTTATAGCACCATTTACAAACAAAAGAAACACACAGTTAAATTCAATACAACTGGGTACAAAGGCAGACTTATCGTTAATGCAATTTCTTCCAGCCCACCTTAGGGTAGAAATGAGCTGCGGTAAAAAAACCACTTGCGCGAGCGGTGCAGAAAGCTTAAATGCCTACATTACATACATACTTACCATCACGCCTTTTACTTCCGTAGAGGTAGGCAGAGACACGGATTTCCATTTGCTACGATCCTTACAGACTTCCCTCGCTTCTTCTACGCTCGTCACTCTCGTCATACACGCTCGTCGATTACGGGTACTCCTGACATCTCCCATTTTAATGCCTACATTAAGACGCATATAATATACTTGCATAATTATGTTGTGTGGCTGTGGTTAATGGTTGGGCAAATTCGTACCTTTAAAGGGTTATTTTAAATTCAATAGCCAAATGTTTACAGGGTGTTCAGTTTGTGAAACTAAACCAATTAAAAAAAAATGACAGCCGAGAAAAAATTATCGACCTCCTGTACTAATCGTAAGATTAGCTGATAGAATTTTGCCTATAGGTTAAACTACTTTCAATGTTATTTACATTATGTTTTTGTATTCATACTAATATTATATTAAAGTCTGTCTGTTACGCTTTCACGGCTTAACCGCTGAACGGAATTTGATGAAATTTAGTATGAGTATAGTTGGAGACCCGAGGTCAACTTTTTGACGCAAGTAAACAGCTAGTAAATATTGATAGTGTTTTTATTTACTAAAATTAGGATTACTAGATATAATATTGGTAGGTCCAAAAAAAAAGGTTTTTATTAAAATTGTTTAGTTTTACGTAATAAATAAATTTTAAAAATTTGGATGGTGTTTAAAATCTTGTATATGGTATGTTTGGGAGAAAATAGATCGGGGGGAAGACCGTATAGTATAAAAAAAAAAATCTGGGGTGCTATGTTTGAAAAGTATGACTCATACGAAACTGTTGAGTCGAATGATTTATTTATTAATTAAAACTTTATTAAACATACTTATGCAATAGGCGGACTTAATGCTAAAAGCATTATATTTACCAGTTAACCACATAGAGAAACAGAAAATTAGTGCGGCAAAAAAGTATACTGACATGAGAATAAGATACAAAGTCAGATGTAATAAATTTTAAGAAACTACACTACACATATATAAACCTACATAATATACCTAAGTATATATACATACATAAAATTATTAATACATACATACGTACAATTGCGATAAGGCCGCCTTTGCGCAAGGTTATTTTTCTTGTAATGGCTTGTATATAACAATGTATCCTTGTTGTGCAATAAAGAGTTTTTGTATTGTATTATATTGTACATACGATTACATACATACATACTTACGTACGATAAATTTTTTTTCGATAGCGAAGAATCTTCATTCGACTCACCAATTTTGGGCGAGTCATACTTTCTAAAATAGGGACTCCTGTTTTTTTTCGGAACAATACTTATGATGGTAAGGATTTATGGTTCTTCAAGTAGGTTTTACCCATGAAGTAATTACAAAGAGGAGATGCCGTAATAAGCGTTTTGTAAGAAAGCGTTTGTGAGGCTACACGGGGCGGAAGGCAGACATGCGGGGTGCTTTGTTTCGGCCGTTGCTCCAATCATAGAGCACGAGCAAAAGCACAAGCTCCGCCCACTGCAGTGTCGGCGAGGCGCCAATGATCACGTCACTGCGCCATTTCAAACGGCATCTCCCCTTTGTAATTACTCCATGGTTTTACCCCAACTAATGTAAATAAAAATACATAGTTTTATAGATTTAACATAAACATATTATATTATAAATTACTTAAGTGTTTTATTTTATTACATTAAATTATGTTATACAATGAGTTTCGTGTATTATTTAGTCCTTTCCCACGGTAAGCATACTTTGTATCCAGTTTGGTTAAGAAAGGCTAAGTATCTGTGCCGCTGCCACGGCTTTTTATCAACGGAGACGTTATAAACTTCGATAAGATTTTTTCAACACATTTGCTCATAAATTGTCTATTATTTCATTGTAACTAGGCCATTAATGGGGGTTGTAAATAGCGTTGTTTAAATAATAATCGCACTTGTAATGGTTTCCATGGTTACGGTACATTTTTTTAATGTACGCCTAGAGGATTTAAAGTCAAACCAATTCATTGGTATTGCAAAATATATAAACTAGCTTCCAAAAGATAATGATTATATAATAAATGATTTATATCAACACTTAATATTCATATTTATTTTTCTGAATATTAGCCGTATTGGACTACAAATATTATTTTGTGTAGAATAATTAAGAAGAGCTATAAAGGACTTGTACCCATGGCCGTAATACCCATTGCTAAAAAAATACTATCAGTGGCGCCATTTTTTACTTTGTTTGTTTTTGTATTTAATTTACTAATAATAACAAATATCGATTTAATTAAGGGAAGAATACCTTAATTCGACTCCGCCAGATAAACTAATCCAGGCGAAAATCGAATGTTGCTGAAGTAAGTAGGCTGACTATAGCTACTTAACTTAAATCTTCAAAGTGAGAAATAAGGACGAAGCGTGGACGAAACTTTACAACAGAATCAAGAACTACATAAATTAACAAACACACAAGCCCAATTTTACTCTAATGGTGTATCCAATTGTGAAAAGTGTTCAAAGTGTATCAACAAAAGTTAATGTGAACAGTGCCGGATTAGCCACGAAGCCAGGGTAGCAAATGCTACGGTGGAGAAATATTTTGATATCGCTTGAGAACTTTTATTTATTGTTTAAATAATAAAAAGTTAATAATATATGTGTGTTTTCCTCGCAAATGTGTTCAAAATCGTGGTATGACAACTCGTGAGCGAAATTGGTCTCAAATACTCGGCTTCTATAGGCCTCGTAAATTATAACCATCTTCGCACCCTTGTATCATATCATAATCTATTAAAGTTTTTTAGTTACCTTACTATCCGCCAGAGGCTTTTTACGGACTTAACCAATCTATTCGCTAACAGAATACTAGGTTTTGAACTGCGATCCTGTCAGAAATATTTTCATTCTTCTAATCCGGTAATATTTTTTTTTTTGGCTCTAAAGAATCAAATCATTTCAAAATAATTTATTTGTGCAACATAGGTTTACATGAACATGCAGTTGTTACAGATAATAGGGAACGCTATGTTTTTTTCTTTCTAGCTAACGATCATCCTGTTTGTATTCTGTTGGTCAAACATATCCTTACGTCCACTATAAATAAAAATCCAGAATTGAAAGATTTGGTTAAAATGAAGCAGCAACTATTTAAAAAAGTAAGTGCCTACCTAAGTAAGTACCTTTTATTATACCAGTACCAATGATTCTATTAAGGTATTTTTTATGTTTAGCTTAATAAAATGACGATTGTTATTTAGTTAGCATAATAATATGACGATTGTTATTTATGTATTAGTTTATTTATGGGGAATAACTTTTTAAACCCTTTATTACACTTTATAAAACAAAATACAAAAGGTGGACTTAATGAAATTTAATAAATTATTTAATACAATATTAAAATAATATATGTGACGAAAATCTACGATGACAATTAGTTCTTTATATAACTTTATTTTATGAAATAAGAAAAATAACAACATAGTTACTACCCCTAAAAATCTCAGAATCTGTTTCGTACGCGCGCAAAAATGCATTGTTTTTCATTCGTATTCGTATTGCCTACTTCGGTCGTATCGTATCTATCTCGTCAGTCGTATTTTGAAGGGGAGGTGGAAAGCACGCGCCCTGTTTACTAAATTGCGCGGAAAAACTTCGAGGCGTGTTCTTCAGTTGAAACTGTTTGAAAAAGGTTTTTTGTAGTGTTTTTTTTATGAACGTGGTAATAGTTTCCGAGGATCAATTTGGTAAATATTTACTAAAACTTACTTACTTTATTATTTTACTAAATATTTACTAAGTAAATATTTACTTTTTATTATGTAATGTAGATTGCAGTATACCGATGCAGTGACTTAGCCACCAGCCAAATGTTTACAGTCTTGTTTATTACGAAGGCGAGGGGGCGTGAAAATAAAATTCTATTTAAAAAATATCTGATAACCGAAAACAAAATAAATTTTTGAGTGCTGTCAGGATTTTGTTGGGACATTTTTCTCTACTACATTAGGTTTTCACTTAGTTTTTGCTAGCTGTTTACCGCAGCTCCGCCTGCGTCAAAAAGCCTGTGGTTGACCCCGGGTCTATATTCATACCAAATTTCATCAAAATCCGTTCAGCGGTTTGGCCGTGAAAGCTAACAGACAGATAGACTTTCACATTTATAATATTAGTATGGATTGATTTTTAACCCATGTATGACAAATTTGGTATTTTCATATTTTTAAAACCCTGTCATTTAACACCCGACTCGATTAAATTAGATTGATAAAAAAAAATCCTCTGCCATTTATAATGACCTTGAATGAGTGAAGCGTCTAAGCAAATAAGTTAGATTCAAGATTTTATTAGCGCTCAACGTAGGACCTATCAGTATTGAGAAACTAAAGACTTGTGCCGTAAGTGTTTAGTGATTTGCCTTTAGTTTAGAACAACACCCAATCGCTAAACCAATAAGCTAATGGATATTTGGCAAATAGGCGCCCAACGTGGGGCCTGTCAATATTGAGGAACTAAAGACTTTTTTAGTATGTAAAAACTGTTTTAGTATGTATTTTTAAGCCGGAGCACCAGATAACACCACCCATCGCATAAGCAGATAAGCTAGCCAGACATTTGCTGAATTTGCGCCCAACGTGGGAATTGTCAATACTGAGGAACTAAAGACTACATTGTGTTGAACTTTTTAAGTGATTTTACCTACATCATTGAAACCCTACCCTCGCATAAGGGCCTAAGCAAATAAGGTGAAATTTGACATTGGCCACTAACATCTTAGTTCATGTTCTTGTTGGTTTGGTTTCCGTGTAAAAAGGGGGTCCACCCCCTCCTCCAGGTCAAATGACAGTCGTTCTATTGTAATAACCAGTACCGCCAACCATTATAGCTAGCTGTTTCCCGCAGCTCCGCCTGCGTCAAAAAGTAGCCTATGTTTGACCCCGGGTCTTCAACTATATTCATACCAAATTTCACCAAAATCCGTTCAGCGGTTTGGCCGTGAAAGCGTAACAGACAGACAGACAGACTTTCGCATTTATAATATTAGTATGGATATCTACCATTCTCTGAAGATACCCTTTAGATTTCCTAATGTTATGTAGTAAGTAGCAAATAAGCTAGCTAGGACATAAGTTTGTAATAAAAATATAGCCATTTTTTGTAATACTTACTAACTGATGTAAGACACAAACAATAATTTCAACATCACACTTAGGCACATAACTGCGGCATGATTTTTCAAATTCAAGCGCAGCGTTGGACGTCCACATACAGGCCGCTTCCAATCGGTCATATAGGAAACATTAGGATAGGCAGTGGTCCAACAGTAGACTGATTGCGGCTTGAATGATGTAGAAAATGTTTTTCAAATATTTTTTCTAAATGGGTACAGAAAACCAAGAGACTTTCTAATGAATGAAAGTATAAGGCGTATGTACAGATTAAAAAAAAATACTTTTACCCCTTAAATGTAACTCCCATCAGCCCCAACGCCACAGATTACAGAATGCCTTACTAGGTCTATAGGAGCTCATGCAAATAGTCTAATTTCCTTTGAACTCGATGAAAGGCAGAGTTAAAAGTTATAATGAAAAAACTTTTGCATCAATCTTTGTAGATTTTGGGTAAAAATTGAGGTAATGAAACCCTTCAGCTACACTTAATCTAAACTACATAACTGAGTAATAATGAAACAACCTACATTTTATGCAAATAAATATTTGATTGATTGATTGAACTTGTCATAACTCCATAGCATAACGATGCGTATGTGACGATTTCATTCGACTCGCCAATTATTTCAAATGAAAATAATTCGATATATAATCGAATTATTCGAACATTCGATCATTACACTCATTGATTTCGAGTGAATCAGATTTCAAAAAAAGCCTGGAATTTTGTTCAAAGATATCTTAAGTATTCATGGACAATTAAAGAGTTTTATTTGATTTTTTAGCTCAAGAATAATGTCATAATCATTGCGTATGGTATTCTTCATGCGTGGATCATATATCGACATCCTAGTGAGACTAATCAAGATTGAATGAGATGGCGACCAAAAGTGATTGTCCATCAGTTTTTGCGGCCGTTGTGTTGGTGTCTGTAAACATCATTGTTGTGGTAAGCACCTTCTTTAGAAATTGCAATATGATAATAAGCCCGCCTTTGTACTGAATCGTTTATTTTTTTTTTTATTTCGCGCCAAATTACAGATAGTTTAAATGTATTTCTTTTAATTTTACTTTTGTGATTAGTACAATAAGTTTGTTATTCTATTTCCTTTTTAGTTGCATAATATGGTCAAAACAATAAACATTGGCCACTAACAGCTTAAATTATATTCTTGTTAGTTCGGTTTCCGTGTAAAAATGGGGCGGAGGTCAAATGGCAGTCGCTCCATTGTAACAACTAGTTTACCCCCATTATTAAAGCGCCATTCTCTGAAGATACCTGTAGATTTCCTAATGTTAAAGTAGATAGATACTATTACTATGATTGAATTATTGAATAAACGAATTGAATTCTCTGAATCTATTGTTATGTAGTATTATATTATTCAGTGAAAAGGTAAACATTTATGAACTGTCTTTTATAACCATTTGTATGGGTTAATAGATTAAAATGCCATGAAATATTCAAAGAATAAGGTGTGCTCGACAAGGTTTCCGTCATGGTCAATGTTTGGTATATGTCTATTTCAAGGTCCTGGGTTCAAATTCATCGATCAGCTTACAAGAACCATGTAAATTAAATAAGCAGCTAGAGTTCTATTTTTGAGATAGGTGACTCACCGAAAACAATTGAAAATTTTCATTCGATATTCAATGATTTTCGTTCGACATTATCGATGAGTCTAACGCTTTTCATTGGACATATGAGTCTCATGTATATTTCGAAACTAGCTGACCCGGCAAACTTCGTACCGCCTCCGAATATATTCACCTTTTAAACTTTCCCTGGACTTCCACAAATAATTCAAAACCAAAATAGCCAAATCGGTCCATCCGTTCTCGAATTTTAGCGAGACTAACGAACAGCAATTGATTTTTATACACCTTGAATTTTTAGTCGTTTTGGACCCATCGTCCAGTGACTCCATTCATGCAACCGAACAAATTTCCCCAAGATACATGGGTCGAAATATGGAGTAAATTTTTGGACCTCCCATACAAAAAGTCTCATCGCGTGACCTAACTTTCTATGGGAAGTCCAAATTTGTTTTTCATGTTTCGAGCTATGTTCCTTGGGGAAATTTGTTCGGTTGCATGAATGGAGTCACTGGACGATGGGTCCAAAACAACTAAAATTTCACGGTGTATATTTAAAAATTGGGCTGAAAACTTTGCGAAATGTATGGACAGAAAAATAAAATTAATAAAACCTGCGCCCTTACTATCATGTCTAATAGCAGGGCAAAAACGAGTGTGCAAGCGGGATGTCGCCTTACACCTTGTATTGCGCCATCTCGTTCACTCACTCGTTTCTGCCCTGCGTTTAGTGGTGATAGTAGGGGCCCTGGTGTCCGAACCCTAGAAAAAACCGCGTGAAGCAGCAAGTACTTAATGTTTTAGAGTTCCGTATACCCAAAGGGTAAAAGAGGACCCTATCAAGACTCCGCTGTCCTCCCGTCTCGTCACCAGACTGTATCTCATGAACAGTGACAGTTAGACAGTTGAAATTTTCACAGATAATGTATTTATGTTGCCGCCATAACAACAAATACTAAAAAAAACATTTAAGTGCGCTTCCTACAAAAGAAAACATGTTATTTGCTGTTTTAATTTTAACAGTTTTATATAACTGTACGGAACACTTCGTGCGCGGGTCCGAATAGCCCTCGACTTGGTTTTATTTTGTTACAGTTGGTATGCCTGACGCTGTCCGCCTTTGGTATATGGACAATCGCATCGCCTAGCACGCTATCTTCCCTAATTCAGACACTGCCTTACCCTACTGTTAATGTAAGTGGTTATATTATTCAATAGGCATGAGGAATAATTTTCGATTTCATGTTAGAATGAAAGACCTTACTATATTAGGCACATTGTTAAAAACACGTTGATAAAAATTAAAAAAACTAACTGACGAAGTTAAACTCACGTGCATTTTGGACGATACCAAACGCTCCATACTAGTGGATACGTAGCGGTGACGTCACGCCTAGGTAATTAACAAGGATGACACCATGGTGAGACTAAATTTGTTCGACATAAATGAAAGTTTCTTTATTTTTTATATGTTTATCGATTTATATTTTTTAGTATTTTCATAATAGACTTTCCCATCGATTTTTAAATTGTTATAAAAACTCGCCTGTGCAAAATTTCAAATTGAAAATTTTAAAAAAGTTCTTTTACAATTTTTGAACCTTGTCGTCATCCCAATTACGTTGTCAGGTGATCAGTCGGTCGCCGTAGCCTCATAATACTCATGTTTCGCTCAGTATTGAGTATTTTCTTCGTATATGCGACCCTGTACACCCTGGTGTCCAGAGTTTTTCGGAAACTATTTTCGGACTCTGACGTGGTTCTTATAACAACCACCAAATGACAGCTGGGACGAACGGCTTAAAGTAACGAGCCTTCATCATTACTATCTGACAATCAGGTGATTCAATCCTGCAATGTCCATACAATCTAGAACCAACTAAACAAGGCATGCTTCTCGTGTAAATCGAACCGTAAAGGTCGTTGTATAATATATAGATCTATGCTATTTTTGTCTATTTACACGTTTGATCAATGAATAAATATACAAACTTTGAGCTTGTCCTTTTCGCAATGTCGTGGTACCAGTCGCAGGGTGACACGACCCACTAGGCCGAAGCACAGATTATACAATACCTTACTAGTACCACAGATAATCCTATAACAAAATAGGGTATGGCCGTATTAACAGCGCGCCCTAGAAACTTAAGGTGAGGTAGCAATTGACAAATATGCTTGGACGAAGAACGTTGTTCAGACGAGCTATACTTAGGTGGTAATAAAGTGTTCAGTTCGTTTGAGATTGTCTTGGAGTCACGATATGAAATGAGACAGTATAGATTACATTTTAAAAAATCGGATTTTTTTTTTCTTTAAATTAAACTATTTTAATACGGTTTTTATAGCGTTTATTACTTATTTATTTACACCTGACGTTTCAAACACTTTACAGCGTTCATGGTCGCAGGCAGACTAAGTTAACATTTGTCTTTGATGTCATAAGATTACAAACTACCGCCTGAATTTTTTATTGGGATTTTAAAATCGCAAACTCGGAAGCAGACTGCAAGACCCTTAGATACTGTGAGCCAATACTGCGTTAATCGGAATAGTTCCCAATAAAAATTTCAGGCGGTAGTTTTGTAATCTTATGACATCAAAGACAAATGTTAACTTAGTCTGCCTGCGACCATGAACGCTGTAAAGTGTTTGAAACGTCAGGTGTAAATAAATAAGTAATAAACGCGATAAAACCGTATCAAAATAGTTTAATTTAATGAATAACAATCGCGAAAACATAAGAAATCATTTTTTCTTTTTCTTTTTATTCTCTGATCCTTTCTACCGTAAGGTTGGCTGGAAGAGATTGCATTAGCGATAACTCCGACTTTGTACTCATTTATTTTAATGTAAATTGCATTCAGTGCTGTAATATTTTTTCTTCGTATTTAAATGGTGCAATTAAGTTTTCATTCATTCATCGGTGAGTAGCATGATTTTTTTTGGGCGAATACTTTAAAAGTAGTACTCCAAAAAATACCGGGCATTTTTGTTAAAAATAGACATATCTACAGGCCCTGCTACCACCAAGGGTGATGACAGCACACTTAGGAATAGGGGTGATAGCTGGGGCCGCCATCATCGGATGCATAGCGGCCATGGGGCTTCGAGGAGCAGTCATCAAGTCACCGTTTCTTCTTGTCATGGTTTGTAACATTTTTTATACAATTAAGTAAAAACCCGGGGTCAAACATAGACTACTCTTAAAGTTACATCGTACTAGATGTTTCCGGCTTCAAAAAGTAGCCTATGTTAGAACCCGTGTCTTGAATTAAATTCATACCAAATTTCATCAAAATCTGTATATCGGTTTGGCCGTGACAGCGTAACAAACAGATTAATTAAAATACACACACACACACATATATTTTAAATCTATGTATGTTACAGTACGCGACTCTCGTTGTCCTACTTCTGCTACTGGAATGTGCATTGTTTTACTACTTCTCAAGCAACTTGGTGGAGGTTAGTATTATATTTTTTTAGCTTAGTTCTTAACTGCCTCCGTGGTCCAGTGGTTAAGGCGTTCGCCTTTGACCCTGGGGGTCATGGGTTCTCGACACCCATGGAAAGCAAACTTTGTTTAGTTGTTTCCAGTTTGGTTAGGATTAAATCACCTGATTTTCTGATAATAAAGATCTCCATGGGGAAGTCTGTAAGGATCGGGACGTAATCGTAAAGGAGCTCGAGATAGAAAATGCCACTAAATGGCGACCAATCCAATAGTGGTCGCGCCTTGCCGTCGCTCGACACGCGCATTCGCTACGGATATGCGCGTCGCGTTCAACTTACATAGGTGCATACATATCATCACGCCTGTTTCCCGTAGGGGTAGGCAGAGACTACAGATTTCCATTTGCTACGATCCATACAGACTTCCCTCGCGTCCTCTACGATCATTTTACCATTTATCATTAGAAGAGACCTATGTCCAGCTGTGGAATGACTGGGGCTGAAATGATGATGATAATTTTAGTACAGTCAGTTGCAGAAAAATGTGACACCTCCATACTCAGTTATGACAAGATATTTTGTATATTGGCCAGGTTTATCTGTCCACAAATAAAACTAAAGTAAGTATTAACAAACAAGAATAATGGCATTAGAAGGCAAGCATTTTGAATACGCCACTAGAAATCACACTTGGGTGATGAACAGTGATCTTTTTTTTTTTTTGATTATGACCTACAATTTTAGCTCCTGTGAGCTTAAAAATTTACAGCGGGACAGTTTGAGGCGAGGGCTATTAACCCTCAGCCTTTTCGGCAAATGCACAAGGGGCTCCCAGTTGGGACGAACCTCGGCCATGGGCTTTGCCTTTATCAAGCGAGCGATGCAAACTCGCGAGCGGTAGCAAACGCTCAATGCCATAAGGGCCGACACTATTGCGCCTGAAGGGCCTACTAAGAACCTATCGGTGGCGTGAAGCGCCCTGGTACATTTCGGTACCTGGAAAACGAGCTACTGTTCCTTGAACAGTGATCGGATAATCGGCAGCTTATATACCTAAAGTTCTTTCCTTGAAAGAATAATATGGTTATTCCTACCAGAATTATTAAGTAACCCGCATTCCCGCAACTTCGTAAAAACAACTTTATGTAACTTAATATTCTTTAGTGGTAATAAAAATTAAGTTTAATTATATAAGCTCCCGATTATCCGATCACTGATGATGAAGACTATATTTGTTATAATGACGGTAACCGCTTTCCGTCATTAAATTAAGTATTACTAGCTGTTTCCCGCAGCTCCGTCTACGTCAAAAAGTAGCCTATGTTTGACCCCGAATCTTGAACTATATTCATAACAAATCTTATAAAAATTCCTTCAACGGTTTGGCCGTGAAATGGTAACAGACAGACAGACGTACCTATAATATTAAGTACCTATGGATTAGTATGGATAATTTTGTTTTAATTTTCCTACTTTTTTAGAAAGGATTGCAAGATGGCGACGGGCAGTGGACACATGCATTGCGTTTAGTTTTTACATGCTGTGAATATAACTCCAGGTAAGAACTTTGGTAAAGGCCTAGTAACAAGAAACATCAATTAAAAATTAAAAACCCGACTGCGTTTCTATGTATTTTGGAAATTAAAATATTTAAAAAAAACACGCAAACAATGTTTTTTGTTTTGATATACCCAGTGCCACTCTCACAGTAAATACGAATCTAACGACACCTCTCAAGTCAAAAACCATCAAGCCGTTGAGGCTGCAGAGCGTGCCAAAAATACATACATACTCTTGGAAAACATAACCCTCTTTTTGGGGCAGGCGGGTAAAAATATTGTAAGTAATAAGTATTCACTTGAAAGAGAAAATAAACGTGCATTTGATTATTAGGTTCATACAATACAATACTCTTTATTACACAACAGAATTCATAATGGACCTTTACGTTAGGTGATGTGCCCAAGCGACAAACTTTGCACAAAAGTCTGAACTGGGATGCAATTTCTGGAAACTCGAATGACTCGGAAGAGGGTAACGAAATTCGAAAACATTAAATATATGAGATTTACATATGCATAGACGTAAATGTTACGCAAGTGACGTGGTCGATTTTCATGCTATCCGAAAACATTACAAAATATTATGAATTTTTAAAAAGTAGTAATTTAAATCATGAATGAGATCTACTTTTCTTTTGCTACAGTTCGTCAGCAGAAGCGATTTTGCCTTGGTCGTGTTGCGGAGTCCGCTTAGAACAGAATTGTACCCTTCAACTAGTTTATGACAAGGTAAGCGGTAAGATCCAAAAACCACAGAAATCAAATTAGGTAGAAGTGCCATGTGGATGGTACCGGCGTGCCATAACAATAGACTAGCCATTTTAAGTCGAATCAGAAATGAGGAGATCCGTAGGAGAACAAAAGTCACCGACATAGCGGGTTACTGTCCTTTACACTACATACTCTTTGATTCGGCCATATAGCGTGGAGAATCGATAGCCGATGGGGCAGAAAGGTTCTCAAATGACGACTACGAACGAACCGGCAAGCGCAGACTTGGACATCCAGGTGATCAGATGACCTGAAAAACGTTGCAAGCAATCGCTGGACGTTGCAACCGGTTATTTTGGAAATCATTAGGAGATGTCCAACAGTGGAATGTCTGCGACTGAAGTGATGATGCTGATGATATGAAGTTAAGACTCGAGACACTTCTACCTAATCTATTTCTGTGGATCCAACGGCCACAGATCCGCCCTTTGTTGCCAGTTACACTATAAACCTTGCCTTCGCACTCACTTACCTCAGTAGTCTAAATTGGAATCACTCGCTACGCGCGTGATCCAATCCAAGTTTATTTGGCTAGTGATTTAACTCTCGCCTTTCCCTAAAATCCTCGCGTTATTTATGCATGTATCCGGAGCTTTTTAGGGTTCCATAATTCTTAAATAGCGATGTAGTCATATAATCCTTTATAGCAAAAAAAAAGAAAATTTTTGGTTTGGCCTAGTGGCGACGCGGTATTTATTTATTTGTTTATTATAAGGAAGACCAACAGCTTATATCTATACTTACCTATATTTACCTGTTTTAGGACTGCAAACAAGCGATATCTTCCTGGCTGTACCGTTACCAAACAACAGTGTACGCGTCAGTAGCAGCTTTGCATTTGATATTATCTATCTGCGCACTGATGCGCCGGCGCAGCGTTACTTCATACAGATAGCGCTCACAGCGGTGCGCCGAAAGAGGCGGTAAGTTTCGTGAATCTCTTAAGTGTCAGTTAAAGCTGTGTCCCAATGTTGGACAAAAACCGCCCGTCTCTTCCCCCACGAATCCCTATTCCGCCCCAGTTCTTTACAATTTTTTCTCGAACATTTTGAAGTCATCTGAACATCTTGTTTATTTATTAATTAAAACTTTATTGTTCCACAAAGTACACATATACTTAATATACAATTGGCGGACTTAATGCTAAGAGCATTCTCTACCAGTAAACCATTGGGAGAAATGGAAAGATAGTTCTTGTTCTTGGTCTTCCTCTCTATCGATACCCATCAGTAGGTGTCAGTTAAAATTTCGCACAGATTTCGGGTAAAAATCGAGAGCAAAACAATGCAAGCTATCTGTTTGGCCTCACAGCCGCTGCGACGAATACGTAAATAACCAACCCTTCGGGTAACACACACATTGATGCGTGTGCGTACGCGACCGAATCGTAGTAGTCGTAATAGGTATCGCGCTCGCCTCTGTTTTATAGAGTGACCATATGTAATTGTTATTCTAATTTGTCTTCTTGTTGCTAAGATCTTTTGTTATCACAGCGTCGCCGTCCCCCGCTCCCCGCAAACTGGCGTGGTCGACCAATCGCGTCTCCCCGGCCGATGATGACGTCATCGTGCTTGTGCTAGGACGAGGTCGGCTCGGCTGGCTAGAGAAGACGTCATGATGACATTACGATACGATTGACATGAAAAAAAAAACAAATATACGTCAGATTCGGCTTTTTTAATGAGTGTACTGTTTCGGATTTATTGGAAAAAAATCAAGATGGAGGATTTTCAGCGCCAATTTTATTATTTTATTTTTTTATTCATTAAAAAACCTATCTACTGTGGTATCAAAATAAATGGTTTATAAAGGCTATTAAAAAATATATATATGAAAGTAAGTAGGTATACACGTATTTACAACTTTGTACATAGATGAAATAAATAAGTAAAAAATTAAATGTAAATTCGTATAAAAAAATTAAAAAATCTCTACGTTTCTTCCAATTTTCTTACTCCCGCCCCCTTTTTAACCTACCTTGGATTGGACTTCTGCAATTGTCTCAAAATTAAAATTACCCTCGTTCTCGAGATAACGATAATTAAGTAAATTTTTTCTTCAATGTCTTCGGAAATAACTTCATTATTTAAAAACTTTCATTTCATCCTCTTTAGTTTTAAATGCAATACCTACATTTTTGGGAATTGGTTAAATTTTCCAGCATCGGCTTACATTCAATCATTCAATTCATATCGCGAATGGGTTACATCGCTAATCGACCATGCTTACCGTGGTGTCAGAGTTTACCGGAACCGCCTTTTAGCATCTGATGTGGTTCCTTTAACAACCACTTAATGACAGCCGGGCCAATCGCTCAACGTGCCTTCAAAAACACGAAATCATCATTTCGAGCGGGATTCTTAGGAATAGACGGAGAAATCGGTGAACATACATAGAAAATAAAAGACATATATTTTCATATATAATTTTAAATTTTAAAATGTCTGGTTTACCGAGAACAACCTAGCAGACGGTACCTAATGCACATTGCTGGCCGTAAAGGACCGTTAACACTGGCGCGACTGGCGGGACGACCACAAAAATAAGAATCGGTAGAAATGCTGTAGCGTATGAAAAAGTTAACTGGCCCTCTAATGACACTTCAATAAGAATATATTATTTCTGTGGGCGTCCCGCCACGCGAGCGGGATTTGCGTCAGTTTGGACGGTTCTTAAATTCCCTTTTGTACCTTTTATTTTAATAAAAAATAGAACTGCTGAGACTCTGCGAGTGCTTCGCTGTTCGCTGATATGGAAAAAAAAATCCACGATTTTATTTATTTCCTCGGCTTTGCCTTATATGTATTACGTAATGTAAGTACTCATACAGTATGAGTTGAATTGAATAGTATGAGTCTCATACTATTCAATTCCAACGTAAGGTAACTTTATTTTCTTTTTCTTCTCAAGTAACTTTATCTTCTTAAATGTTAAATTTATAAACAAAAGTTTTACATACCCTTATTTTTAAATTTTAAATTATTTGCGAACGTTTCTATTTTAAGTCTGTAAGGATCGTAACAAATGGAAATCCGTAGTCTCTGCCTACCCCTCCGGGAAAAAGGCGCGATGGTATGTATGTATGTTTAAATTTTAATAATAATTATTATAATAGTACACTCTAGTTATAGATTATACTTAGATATATTTGCGATTGCAATACGCTTTCTAATATTTATTTTCTTATATCATAATCTAAAATTGTTAAAGGCACAACAGGATCGATGACGACTTGACCCAATTTGGTACGACACGAACAGCTGTACGAATGCAGTTTCAATAATGACTTGATCAATAAAACGTAACGTAGCAAAATTAGGGCAAAAACTTCCTGAATTTATACAAGCTGACTGGAAATAACCATTTTTTAGGTTGGTTAGTATGTGAAACTAGACTAGCGTTACAGAGGTCAGACGGCAGTCGCTCCATTGTACTAGTGCCGCTTAATAATGCACCATGACTTACAGTGTACCCTAGGCTCTGGAAGCGTTAGCTGAGGACGTAACTAGGAAAGCACGCTTAGACGAAGAAGCATTCGAAACAAACATAATTTCAATTTAAAAAAATTGGACACGACCTATATCCCACTGACGAAACCCGTTCCAGACTTCACTACCTTCAACGTCGAGTTAAGGAGCGAATGAAGGAAATAAGGGACAAACGGTGGGGTGAATTCCTCTCTGAACTCAAACCGTCACATGACACTTACTGGCGTGTGGCGCGAAGTCTGAAGTGCGATCAGATAGCTTCAACTCCTCCTCTCAATAGACCAGACGGCTCCATCGCTTTTGATGATGACGAAAAAGCTGAATGCCTCGCAGACAGCCTGGAGAGCCAATGTTCTCCTAGTCGTGAGCCAGTTGACACCGAACACGTAGAACGAATGGAAACGCATGTCGAGAGCATAGCCGCCTCTGCATCGAGTCCACCCGTTATCGCACTCCCATCGACTACGATTGACGAGGTACAATCGATAATAAAGTCCCTAAAACCCCGTAAAGCTGCCGGAGCTGACGGGATATCCAATGGCTTACTCAAATGCCTTCCCCAGACCCTACTACTGCTGCTAGTAAGCATCTTCAATGCTTGCTTAGCAAATTGCACGTTCCCAGACGCCTGGAAACAAGCAACAGTAAAAGGCATCCCCAAACCAGGCAAAGACCTGAAGAACCCGTCCTCATATCGACCAATCAGTCTCTTGAGCTGCATTGGTAAGATATACGAGAGAATTATTTCAGCCAGACTCAAGGATTACATTGAATCATTACCTATGCGTACTAATATATTTCGCTGTTTATCCATACTTTCATAGTAATATTATATATACGTGCGAAAGCCTGTCTGTCTGTTACCGCTAAACGGATTTTAAGCTGCGGGAAACAGCTAGAGTTTTATAAAAGTTATAATTATTTCCGCATTAATTATAGCTGGAAGTTAAATATTATAAACCACAGATTATTTAACGATGTATGATGACTGTCATTTATCCGGAAATAAGGATAGGGCTACGCTAATCCAAGATTAATGACTCAGCCATGGCCTAAATGGTAATTTGTTGTTATTGTAAACATATTTATAGAAGTTTGTTTACATTATCTATACTTATAAAAACACTAGCTGTGGGCCGCGATTTCGACATTTAATTGCATACCTACTTTCCCTACATAATATCAATCATTGCCGAGTTCGACACACAATCTTTAATGATATAGGTAAATATTTAAAAGGTTCAGGACGTCGCTTTGCAAAATATTGCGACGGAATACTGTTTGGCATGAAAGAAAAAGTCAAATAATCGTGATTTGTGTATGATTTTTTTTTTATTATTCACCCATAGAATCTTTCCAGACTTGCTAATCTGAAATAAACCTATTTTGGAGAAGTATTAATTTGACTCACCGGCCTTCGACTACCATATATAAATCCGTCGTTTCGAAAAAAAACTGACAACAGGGTGTGCAGGGTCGATTGACCATGTAAGTTATTCGATAAGAATGACTGAAAAGTAATAACGACGAAGAACCCACGTCAGAGGCCAAAAGGCGTCTCCGAAAAACTCTGACACCAGGTTGTGCAGGGCCGATTGACCATGTAACCCACTCGATAAGAATGACTGAAGAGTCTTCCCTACTTCCCAAGTCAGAGGCCGAAAGGCGTCTCCGAAAAAATTCTGACACCAGTCATAATATAGAACCCACGTCAGAGGCGAGGTTTTAGTTACGTTAACGTCTTTCCATTTAGCGCGATTGCCCTTCAGTATTTTATGGCCAAATTCTGCAACACGTCCTAATTCAAAAGACTTATAATGAGTCCGTGCTTCGGAAAGCACGTTAAGTAGTTGGTCCCGCCAGGCTGCCATCTGGCGGTCGTTAAAGGAACCATGTCAGAGACCGTAAGGCAATTCCGAAAAAACCTTATCACCTGGATGTGCTTGGTCGATTGGCCATGTAACCCCCTCGATGTAAATGAATGAAAAAACATTTAAGTAACTACGTAATGACATACATTTAGAAATAATTCACATTATGAACACCAGCATCAATTACTCCAATTACAAAGCATATCAAAAAAAAATCGGTCGTAAAAAAACCCGGTCTTTTTCCAAAAATTAAATGGGCTAGTGCTGTTTAGTATGCGGGCCATACATTTTAGGAGTCAATTTAAGTTCATCTTGTTTCATTCGAGGACTGGTAAAAATTTTCGGCATAAATTAATGCCTTATGTATGTTACCACAGAAATTACCTTTCTACAATTTTATTACATGTATATAGATGTAGATGCGGTTTCGCGCAGCTCCCTAAAGTAGCCTATGTTTGACCCCTGGTCTTGAACTATATTCATACCAAATTTCATCAAAATCCGTTCAGCGGTTTGGCCGTGAAAGCGTAACAGACAGACGGACAGACTTTCGCATTTATAATATTAGTATTGATTGACGACAACGAAGGCAACGCTGAAACAGTGATACCAAGGCATACAGGGTCGATTGACCCTTTGACACCAAAATGAGTAGCTTATAGGATACTAGTTTTTTCCCGCAGCTCCGCCTGCGTCAAAAAGTAGCCTATGTTTGACCCCGGGTCTTCAACTATATTCATACCAAATTCCGTTCAGCGGTTTGGCCGTGAAAGCGTAACAGACAGACTATATTTATTTATAATAATAGTATGGAAGTATGGATATTGCACCCAAACGCTAGGGAGGAATAAATACCTACCTATGGTATCGAACGTACCTATATATTTAAAATTTAGCAATCCGATACGGTTTATGAAAAAAAGTCCGCTACCAACGCGGGTAAATGATTCTAGCGTCTTGAGATAAGTCGAATTCGAGATTTCTCGAAAAAACTCTCACGCCTTTAGAGATCAAGTCTAATTTGAGATATCGCGAAAAAAACATGGCGGAATTCTACTGAAACCCCCGTGTTCGTATTCTCATTCATCGCTCCTAATTGTAATATTACAATTTCTATCAAATACCTACCTTTCTTAATTTAGATATTTGCAAAAATTGCTTAAAATGGTTGGCAGAGAAGAATGGTTTTACAAAATATATTCAACTATATGTAGTCAACACTTTCAATACAGTTTTCAGTAGAGCGAGAATCTGCCACTGGTTTCAAAATTATAATAAAGTTAATTAATGTCCAACTATTCGAAGTCGAGTCGGAATGCTCGTCTACACTAATATTATAAAGAGGAAAGATTTGTATTTTTGTGGGCATGTTTGTAATGAATAAACTCAAAAACTCCGATTTCAAAAATTCTTTCACCATTAGAAAGCTATATTCACCCTGAGTAACATAGGCTATATACCGCAGGTGGAGCTGCGGGAAACAGCTAGTTAAAAATAAAAAGACTAAAGTGGCATGTTTATTATGTAATTTAATTCTAATTTATCCCAAAATATACTGCATACTTAATTTGTCAATGTTCTCACGATAAGAAAGTCGATCAATGTGATGTCGACATTGCTCGGCTCAGCACTATTTGACAGGGCACACATATATGACACACACACACACAAACAGTTTTCAAATTGCTCTCGTTTCTTTTACTAATCAGCCAATCAATTGGCGTAGTCAAATAAATTCTAAAAGCAAGCTTTTATTTAAGCTTTTTGATATCTCGTAGCTCGCTACGATTGTGGTACGAAAAGATCGTAGCGCGTGTCTACGAAGTCTACAAATTAACGTAGCACGTTACGACTGGTTAGAGATAATCGTAGCCCCTCGTAGCGTATACTACGAGTACAAACATTTCTACTGTTAATCCTCCCTACTACACTACCTACTGCTACTACCAAAGACACGTTTTTCTCATGGACCAACTGGTTGTGCTATCCTAGATAAGAGCATGGCACAACTAAGTACAACTACAGTCGCAATAGGAAATAGATACGATTCTTAATCTTAATACAAACTTTTTTTAGATACCCACGGACCCCTGTTACCCACGGACGGCTTCGCCCATGTGATCAAGAAAAAGTGAGAATTGAAATTTCTTCTTTGATCAATAGTGTTTCCCAGAAAAACAAGCGAATATCGGGAAAACAAAAGAAAGTCGAAATGGGTTTATTTTGCGATGAAATATATTTGAAAAAAATATTAATGCATACTAAATTTATTATAATTTTTTAACGCCTGAAGAAAAAAGGACGTCATTAAGTTTGCCGTATATGTGTGTCAGTGTACGACATCATAGAGTCAAAACGGATGAACCGATTTTGATGCAGTTTTTTTTGTATTTCGGCGGGCGACGGAAAGTCAAAGATGAATTAAATCGTGATTCCTGGGCACTATTTTGGTACCTAACACAGAACTCGATAAACATTCAGAACATTAAATATACAAGTGCAGAGATTACACGCATCACCTCTAAGCTGCTAGTGTATATTAATTAATAAATAACTTGAAGTTATACGCAATATAAAATTTTAAAACCAACCCCCGTATTTTTAAACATAACCTGAAGGCCGTCCTTCACTCAAACTCATTCGAGAGCGCCTTAAGAAAATCCTCGAACTTTCCTTGAAAACGACATTCTTGGTTGCTTGATAATACTCCAATGAGGAACGTCACATGTTATACCTAATAACAATTCTGAACAAAAAAATTGAAAATTACAAAAGAATAAAGTAAGTAGATACCTAGGCCAAAAGTAGCAAAAACCAGATTTATATCTACTTTATTTCATTTTAAGGACGCCTCAAGGTACCTCTCCACCAACCTTATATTTGACAGTTCGATACTCACCTCAAATGAGAAATCATCTCAATTCTCAAGTCAAGGAAGCTTGTGACGACTAATTATACCAATGAGGTGGAGTAAGATTGAGTCGAGTTTGAGTGAAGGTTTAAGAATATGGGTTAACTTTAATGTTTTTGCGATTGTTACACATTAAAACAAAAAATCCCAAATTTAGATATTTTTAGTTTTAAAGTATTTTTAGTTTAGTTAATGTTTTAATTTCCATTCGATAATTGTATGTTTGATAATAAAGCAATTACATACTTTGATTTGTAAGAATTATATCAACAAAAAAAATCTCAAAGTATAAAATCTTGTTAGCTAATTATAATACGTTTGTAATGAGATGTTGAATGTAAGTAGTCGACAACTACTACTTAATTATTTATTTATTTATTCAATTTGGTACACCAACAGGTTACATGAAATAACATACAATAGACATTCCCACAAATGTGCTAGCATGCAACCCAATTACAGGTGAACACAGCACTCATAAACATTTTGGCAGCAAGCAAAATAAATCAAATATTGTAAATTGTGAATTGTAAATTGAATTTGGAAAAATGAAATAATTTAGATATAAATTGAATTTGAATTAAATTGAATAAGGAATTAAAAAAAATTTAATTATAAGATTAGATTGAGTCGATACTAAATTAACATTAAATTAACATGCATTTTGGTGGGATGACTGAATTTTCGATTTGAAATTAGGCAATGGGTCATAGAAAATATCTAGGTCGCATTTCGAATTAATTTTATTGTAAGAAGAAAGAACTCTGGGCAAGGGCGCATGTCTGCCAAGGTTAGTATTTGCTCGTGGGACAATAAATGTGTTTGTAACCTTTCTACGGGCATTTGGTCGGGGCACTGTAAGACTATAAAACTATATTTTAATGATTTTATAAATACAAATGCTTTAGGAGAAAAAGCACAACAATACTTTAATAAATGAAAAGACAAAATACCGGGCTCGATAGATCGTCACCCCGATGGAACATATTTTTTTTTTTCATTTATATTCGGGTAAACAACTAATTATCATGACCCGGATATGCACTAAATTCCATAAAGATCGATGTCACGGCGACCTATGCCATTATGTGAAGCTCCTATCAGATAAGCCTTCTATTAGTACCTACATCGAATTGCCGTGTTACCCCAATTGCTAATGATTGGATCATTTATCGATTTTTTTTTTTTGATAACTTTATTCTTGTTTCATATTTTATATACGGTATATATTCTAGATCTATGCTTCATATATTTCAATTTGTAAAAAAAATAAGTGATCGGCTGACAGGATTAGATTCTTTTCGCTCATTTTTCTATTGAAAGTACTTTAGTTTCAAAAACTAAACAAATGTTTAAAAAGTCACCCTGGTAAGTACACGATACTCGCAGACAGCTGATTGTTGAAAGAGAGATAAAATTTCATTTAAAATTTCATTAATTAATTAATGGTACAATTAGTGCGCTGTAGGATTTGGAAAGATTCGAGTCTAAGTGGTCAGAGTTGCGGAGCTTTGGGGCAATATTATATCATAAGAGGTCCCTACACTGCTGCCAACTAGATCCGCCAACTCTAACGAACATGGAATGTTCAATACTCCGCTTAGCTATGACTGGCCACTCGCCAATCAATATCGCATCCATTTACCTCAGTCCCTCCAAATCTCTGCTTGAGAGTGACCTCCAAGCTATGTTTGCTATGGGAAACGCTACCATTCTGGCTGGCGACTTCAATAGCAAACACACCAGGTGGAATTCGCTAACCAACTCGACGAACGGAGAAATCCTACAGAGGCTCGAAGAGACTTTAGATTTCGACGTCATAGCGCCCCTGGGTCCGACCCGATACCCAATTGTGGATGATCAAAATCCCAGTGTCCTGGACTTTGCCCTACTAAAGAATATCCCCCTTCAAGTGTGTTCTATAGAGGTGCATTCAGACTTGAATTCGGACCACAGACCGGTCCTCCTACAACTAGGACAGACAGACAATGGGCGCCCCGCCCATACTAGAATACAAACAGACAAGAAGAAACTCGCAAGAGTACTCGACAAATCCTCCCCGGACTTGGACGCTATCCCTGACAGGATAACGTCCACCGAAAAGACAGATTTGGCGATCTCGCCACTCACCAACCACTTGCAAGCAGCCATCAAGGACGGCTCCAGGCAGGTCCCTTCCGTGGATCCTAACCACAGATTTGAACTGCCTCATGACGCAAGGAGGTTGCTGACGGAGAAGAACACCGCGTCAAGAGTTCACGACCTCTACCCCACCGATGAAGCCCGTTCCAGACTTCGTTACTTACAACGTCGAGTTAAGGAGCGAATGAAGGAACTAAGGGACGAACGGTGGGGCGAATTCCTCTCAGAACTAAAACCGTCACATGTCACTTACTGGCATGTGGCTCGAAGCCTGAAGTGCGATCAAATATCTTCTACTCCTCCTCTTAACAGACCAACGGACGAAAAAACAGAATGCCTTGCAGACAGCCTGGAGAGTCAATGCTCTCCTAGTCGTGAGCCACGATGAACACGTAGAACGGATGGAAACTCATGCAGAGAACATAGCGTCCTCTGCATCGAGCCCTCCCGTTATCGCACTCCCCCCGACGACGATTGAAGAGGTACAATCGATCATAAAGTCCCTAAAACCCCGGAAAGCTGCCGGTGCTGACGGGGTATCCAATGGCCTACTCAAATGCCTCCCTCAGACCCTACTACTGCTGCTAGTGAGCATCTTCAATGCTTGCCTAGCGAATTGCACGTTTCCAGACGCCTGGAAACAAGAAACAGTAATAGGCATCTCCAAACCAGGCAAAGACCTGAAAACCCGTCCTCTTATCGGCCGATCAGTCTCGTGAGCTGCATCGGTAAGATATACGAGAGAATCATTTCAGCCAGACTCAAGGATTATATTGAATCCATGAAGCTGATTCCCAAAGAGCAAATGGGCTTTCGTGCAAAACACTCTTGCGTGAACTGCACCGCCTAACCGAACACATCCTAGGCAACCGCCTCCGTAAGTATGATCACATATCGCCTTATCGCTCCGAGCTTAGATGGCTACAAATTCGTCAACGCAGAGACTTCTCTGTACACTCTTTTCGATCCTAATGAATCCTCAATCTCCTGATTATTTAAAATGTAATTTTAAATATCTATCCGACTCTCATGATCGTCAACTTCGCTCTTCTAATTCTCTCTTACTTTTTCGCACCAGTTTTATGGCTAATTCCTTCACTTTACAATCTACTTTGGAATGCTTTGCCTGCTGATATTAAGGAAAGTCCTAACAATTTTTTATTTAAAAAGCGGGCACGTGTGCACATTTTGGACTCGCTCAGTTAATGAAAACTTCTCATGTGACTTGACTTCATCATTGATATTTGTGTAGGTATATGTATATATTTAAAATGAAATAGTATATGTGTATGTTTTATATATGTTTACGTAGTGTATAAACTTAAGCTTTTGATAAAATTTGCTCTATAAGTAATACATTTTTCCCCCTTAACTTTTTTGCGCCAAACTATCTTTTCGTTTCTCCCAATGGTTGACTGGTAGAGAATGCTCTTAGCATTAAGTCCGCCAATTGTTATAAGTATATGTGTACTTTGTGGAACAATAAAGTTTTAATAAATAAATAAATAAACCGCCGTCGCGGAAGACCCACAGGAGCACTCTTCTTCGATGTGGCGAAAGCTTTCGACAAAGTCTGGCATGTTGGCTTGGTAGCCAAGCTGGCCATAATGGGCCTGCCGGACAGTCTCGTGCGCATCATACGGGACTTCTTGTCGAACAGATCTTTCCGCTACAAAGTTGAGGGTACGCTCTCTAGTCCCAGACCCCTAAGAGCCGGAGTCCCGCAAGGCTCCGTGCTGTCCCCGACCCTATACTCGTTGTACACCAACGACGTACCCCGCACCCCGCACGTGGAGCTGGCTCTATTCGCCGACGACACTGCGCTGTACACGTCCTACAATCGGAAAGACATCATTTCCCAACGCCTCCAACAAGCAGTCGATTCCCTCGGCGCTTGGGTCCGAAAGTGGCGCATCGAAGTGAATCCTGAAAAGAGCGCAGCAGTGTTCTTCTCAAAGGATTCACGCGGTGCAACACGCCCTCCTCTAAAGTACCTTCTCGCTCCTAAAGACGGTAACGATGTTTGGCAAGCCCATTCCATGGGTAAACCAAGCAAAGTACCTGGGCGTAATTTTTGACAGCAAGATGACGTTTGGACCTCACATCCAAAAAGTTCGCAATAGAGCAGCTTCTATCTCGGCAGACTCTCACCTATGATCAGCAACGTAAAGATGTCGCTTAGAAATAAGCTGACTCTCTACAAGCTAAGCATCAGACCTGTCATGACTTACGCCAGCGTGATTTTCGCACACGCGGCCCCATCCCTCCTAAATAAGCTACAATTAATACAGAATAGGTTCACACGCAGAGCCACGGGATCACCCCCGGGACTGCGCACTCGTGACCTACACAGAGACCTAGAACTCCCGTCTTCGAAGCGCTACATCAAAGAAACGTCACAACGTTACTTTGAGAGTTGCCCTTCCCATCCCAACCCGTTAGTTGTGCAGGCAGCAAACTACAGCCCGTTTAGAGATGTCCCCCTTAGGCACAGACGCCCGAGGAATGTTCTCTCTTACCCTGACGACCCCATCACGGTGGCCAACAAACCCTTCGAAAATCTCCAGACTCGCAGGAGGTACATACTCGTACAACCGTACTCCATAGGTACATACTCGTACAACCGTACTCGCCGACGAGTACGACGTAGTAGGAACAGTAGCTCGTTTTCCAGGTACCGAAATGTATAGGTTCTTAGTAGGCCCTTCAGGTACAATAGTGTCGGCCCTTATGGCATTGAGCGTTTGCTACCGCTCGCGAGTTTGCATTGCTCGCTTGATCAAAGGCAAAGCCCATGGCTGAGGTTCGTCCCAACTGGGAGCCCCTAGAGCATTTGCCGAAAAGGCTGAGTGGTTAATAGCCCTCGCCTCAAACTGTCCCGCTGTAAATTTTAAAGCTCACAGGAGCTAAAATTGTAGGTCATTTAAAAAAAAATTTGATTCGTCAGTACTGGAATCAATTCGGCTCTCGGAACACTCGGAATGGAAGACAAACTAAGGAAGACAAAATAAAGGAAGTGAATACAAGTGAATCTTCAATTTCGGACCCGGATCCCTGCTCCAGTGCTCAAGTGAAGTGTTAGTGAATATCATCGGTCGGATCGGAAGCTAGGACCTTTGTGCCCGGAATCGGACCCCTGGATCTCAAGAATAGGACCCCTGCTGCTCGGAATCGTCGAAATCGGACCCCTGCTCGGATTGTCGACGGATTGGAAGATAGGCCCCTCGCTCATCCTGCTGGCCCGCCCCCCACCTCAGACAGTCCACTCATCGATGTCGTCCTCGGCAGCCCGGAGCGAAGCTAAGCAGCCCGAAGCCACGCAGCCCCAAGCCACGCCGCACTAAGCTACGCCGCCCGCAGCCACGCCGCCCCAAGCTACGCCGCCTTGAGCCAAGCCGCCTGAAGCTAAGCCACCTGGAGCTGTGTCGCCTGAAGCTAAGCTGCCTACGCTGACGCTCATCCGCACCTGCCTTCGCCCTCTACTACTGCAACGTGTTGAGGACAAATTGGGACGACTGTACGCCACCAACAGCGCGCCTAACAAACTGTGTATAATTTGTACTTAGTGTCTGTGTTGCCTTAATAAATAAATAAAAAAAAAAATAGCTATCGGAAATGTAAGACAAGGCTGAAATGATAATGATGATGATTTTGAAAGAAGCGACTAAGTTTCAAAAGACGACTTTATGACAGAAAGTAGGATAGGTTATTATTTTACATTTACCATAACAATTAGCGAGCGAGCGACAAATCTTGTTATAGAAACGCTCGAGTTTTAAAAGATGACTTCTGATAGAAAGTAGGTTAGGATATGGTTTTACAGTGACCATAAGAGAGTTAGTTAGCGAGCGAGCGAAGCAAACAAGCGACAAACCTTGTGACGGAAACGCTCGAGTTTCAAAAGACGACTTGTAACAGAAAGTAGGTTAGGTTATGGTTTTACAGTGACCATAAGAGAGTTAGCGAGCGAGCGAAGCAAACAAGCGACAAACCTTGTGACGGAAACGCTCGAGTTTCAAAAGACGACTTGTAACAGAAAGTAGGTTAGGTTATGGTTTTACAGTGACCATAAGAGAGTTAGCGAGCGAGCGAAGCAAACAAGCGACAAACCTTGTGACGGAAACGCTCGAGTTTCAAAAGACGACTTGTAACAGAAAGTAGGTTAGGTTATGGTTTTACAGTGACCATAAGAGAGTAGCGAGCGAGCGAAGCAAACAAGCGACAAAACTTGTGACGGAAACGCTCGAGTTTCAAAAGACGACTTGTAACAGAAAGTAGGTTAGGTTATGGCTTTACAGTGACCATAACAGTTAGCGAGCGAGCGACAAGGACGTAAAGAAAGCAATTTTTTTATAAATACATTTCCTAATACGATATTGGAATTCTATTCAATTCCTATGAAATGTATAAAAAACCAGGATAAAGATGTATTAAATATTTTTTATATACATTACCTAAATAGCTTCAGAATTGTATTTCCTAGGAGTTGTATACAATTCCTAAATTTTATAAATTTCCGTTATCATATTTACCATGCATAATACTTACCTACTTAGTATAGATTATTCGATGACACGGTATCGATTGCAGTTCTATTAAATGAGTGCAATTGGGCCATCGCGTGATATGACGGATAAAAAATTTAGCGCAAGTGTCGTGTCAAATGAGACGCTTTTTTTAGCCGATATGAAAAAGAGTAGTTATTTTAACGCCCATTTAAAAAGAAATGTTTTATTTCCCTTGTGCGTAAGTAGGGACTTATTAGGTAGGTATCGTTCGTTTCAGCCGCAGTCAGTCCACTGCTGGACTTAGACCTCCCCCAAATTGAGGGTTGTTGCCATACTCGCCACGCTTGGCAGGCGGGTTGGTGAGCGCAGTTTCAACGGCTTATTGCACTTCCGACGCTGCTGCCCATCGGAAGTATTCTTAAGCTAGGGAAAGGTAGAATGTGGTTGGGTTTAGGGAAAGGATGAGGAACTAGGATGCTACTGACTCGGATGGACGACATGGGTTGGTTCAGTAGCAGCTCGGGTAAATCGGGGTCGCATACCCGTGTGTTATGTATGCCATCGGACAGATGCTTGGAAATAACAACCCTGACTGTATTATATTGTAGGTATTGTATTGTATTGTAGGTGTATAATTATATATATCTACTCTTCTATGGGTAACGAACGAATACGACATAGGCATGGGACGAAGTGCACCACTGCACAGGGGGTCAATTCTGCTAATAAACTTTAAAAAAACATGCAACTGATATTCAATTACAGTGGAAAAAATATAAATAAAATAAATAACAGAGTATGCACCGAAAAGTTGAAAGAATTGACGGTTTTGATGATTTTTTGATTAAAAATTTTTCCAGTTGCAGTTCATTGGCATGCCAATGAAATACGATTGGTCTTAAAATTAGTAACAGAATACCGGAAACGTCAAAAGTGAGTTCGTTATCCCATCGAAATTTATTCGAATATTTTTATCGAAATGTTACCATACGTAATGTGCAGTGTAAAGCATCCGTATCGTTGAATTAAATTTGTGTATGCAGTATCGTAAGAGAGAAATGTGTACGCATAAATCGACTTTGTATGGTATGTCATAGCCCTCCTAAGTTATTCAATAAGCCGCTGGGGAAATGTTTGCACTTTTACTGGATCTTTTAAACGGCTTGAACTACAATCTTGATATTTTTTATAAACATTGCAATTCATTTGTGTATAACATCTGTAAAAACAGAATTCAAAATAATACAACCATTTGTGATTAAAAAATAAAACCACAAAAAGTAAGGTATTTTGGTCTAGTAGCTTAATGAAGTGACCTAGGGAAAAAAATTTAACGTCGATTTATACACCGTGAAATTTGAGTCGTTTTGGACGCATCGTCCAGTGACTCCATTCAAGCAACTGAACAACTTTTCCCAAGATAAATGGGTCGAAATATGGAGTGAATTTTTTACTTCCCATAGTAAGTTAGGTCACGTGATGAGACATTTTGTATGGGAGGTCCAAAAATTTACTCCATATTTCGACCCATGTATCTTGGGGAAAGTTGTTCAGTTGCATGAATGGAGTCACTGGACGATGGGTCCAAAACGACTCAAATTTCACGGTGTATGTTAGAAATATCTCCAAAATTAGGGTAAGTATCTTTTTAATATATTCATAATTGAAAAAGATACAACTAAAATAATGTCCAACGAACCAGATGATTTTTAATCGTTTCTTTCGACTAGTTTTCATTAACATAACAAGTTGAAAGTAATTTTATTCAGCAGTGCATCCAACTATCCACATGCCAATAATTACTTAGTTGCGATGAGTTATAAAATAAATATAATAAAAAACCTTGCGTCGCATAAAACATAGCTATAAACCGACCTATTTCGGACAGTGCAAACTGGTTACTTTCGGAATTAGCAGTTTTACCATCGTTATTTGGTACAGACGCGTACACAATATGATGTTGAAATAAATTTATTTTATTTATTCGTCGTCGTTTTCAATGTTTTATTTTTACAACTGTTTCTGTGACGTCATATCACAAGCATTCGTCCATCTCTATATTATTTTGAAAAGGGTTCATAGTTACATACGTATGATGAGATGAGATGATTTGGGCAGTACTGCCTGAAGGCTATCGACCTTCGCTTGCACAATCATATTTGAAGCTCTACATCAACGCGGGAGTCTAACATTAATCTGACAACATTATTGTATTGTACCCGGAAAGCATTGTATTGTAAGCCTTCTGCGTATAATTGGGAACACGACAAGGTTCAAAAATTTAAAAAGTTATGTTATTGCATACATGTCTTAGTAGATTAATAATTGGTCTCGCGCGCTCGACTAGATACCGCGCTGTGAAGAAAATTCAGTTCCCAGAATGCGGCAACTTATTAGGAAAGTGTGTGTAAAACAATGTTCAAAGATGCTAGTGTGCGTGCATTATGGTGTTGCCAGCTACTTGACTGGTGCTCGACCAATGGGAAAATTATTTATCGTTGTGGTCTTGTTACGGATTATAAAATGTAGCTCAGAAAATCCTTTAAAATGAAATTAAAATAAAAAGCCTAATGTGATTTTTTATTTTTCTCCATTTCGTCCTCCTAAACAAATTTAAAATTATCTCTCAGGTTTTCCTAGATTTTTTGTATCGAAATTCTGAAATCAATAGTTTCGGAGCTAAGGTAGGGGTAAATGGTTAATTTCTTCTACTTTTTTTAGTAATTCTATTATAGAATCCTAAAATTGCAACAAGAACTTTAATTTGATGCACAGTACGGTATGTTAAAAACGTTTAGCTTGGAGCTAATTGATTACTGACCCCTTTTTAGTTGTGACCCGGGTATAAATACAAATAAATAAATAGACATAAACATACATATATATTATCACAGCCTTTTTCCATACGGTAGTATTGCTGGAAAATCGATTACGCATCGAGTAATAATCGATTATTTGATAGTTGAAAAAAGAAATCTAAGGTATCGATATTTATACTATCGATAATATATTTCAGTAAGTTCAATATTTTATTGTCTACTCCCGCTGCCGTCGCCGGTATATCTGCATAGTACCGATACCTTTAATGCTTGGTATTTCAATAGGCTAGTTTTCTAAAAAAAATATAATCAGTCCGTCAGATATATAATCAAAAAATATTGGAGATGTATTTTTTCTTTTGAAAATTAAACTAAGATATGGCGCGTTAAAGTTCCCTGTGACGTCACAGTATGTGACGTCACGAGTCCCCAAAGTTTGATGCGAATCTTTATAATTTATCGCTCAATTGACAAAAGAAAAAATACGTCACTACTTTAAATCATTAAATCGATATAATCGATTATATCGACCCATTTCAACCATAGTGTTGAGATGCTATAAGGTTCACTTTCGAATGGAGATGTTTCTGAATAAAACACTGTGTGCTTTGTACGAATGTATTGATGCGACTGAGATCACATAAAAAATGTACATGCTTATAACTGGCTGGACGATATGGCGAATTTTAGGTACATATCTTTACTACTGAGACAACATACCGCCCACCAAAAGAACTGTAAGTTCTTTTAATAACAACTTTAACATTGAAAATCATGCATAACTTTAACACACTACTAATTTGACAAATGGACTGTATCTAGTTCATTTAAATTAATCAATATCTACAGGCAATGCACACAACTTAGTTACACATCTTCTCACTACATTATCACCGCCTAGCTGCCATTTCGCAGGAGGCATATTATCTGCTTTAATCAGTACTATATTTCCCTTCTCAAATTCCTTCTCTGTTTTTAACCATTTAGGTCTCTGCTGCAATCTCGTTAAGTATTCTTCTTGCCATTTTGTCCAAAAATTTGTCATTATTTTTTGTATGTGCTGCCACCTTGAAAGACTACTCACTCTGGCGTCTTGTATGTCATAGCTTGGCATGATCATTGGCGCTTCCCCAATCAAGAAATGACCCGGTGTGAGCGGATCTAAGTTGTCTACGTCTGTATCATCAATAGGACTTCAAGCACGCCTCAATTTGGCATAGCACAGTTGCTGTCTCTTCAAAGGTTAAATTGCTGGTAAGTACTCGACGTAAGTGGTGCTTTATACTCTTCATGCCAGCCTCCCATAAGCCTCCGAAATTCGGGCTATAGGCTGATATGAAGTGCCACCTTGTCCCTTCGTACACAAGCTTGTTTAAAATCTGTCCAGAAAAATCCAGATTGGCCTCTTTCCATGCTGTTTCTAGATCTTTATTTGCCCCAACAAAAAATTACGACCTTGATCGCTCCACAGGTTTAAGCATTTGCCTCGTCTAGCGGTAAATCTTCTGAAGGCGCCAATGAAAGCTTCTGAAGTTAAGTCTCCAACAAATTCCAAGTGAATAGCTTTGGTAGAAAGACATATGAATATTGCAATGTATGCCTTGCTTGTTTTGGCTCCTCTTCCTCTAGACCACAGTACCTGTAAAGGACCGGCAAAATCTACACCACTGTTTATAAAAGGTCTCGCTGGTGTTACCCTTGGCTTGGGTAAATCTCCCATGAGCTGTTTTTGAGCTACAGCATTATATCGAGCACACACCATACATCTGTGATTGTTCAATTCTATTAATGATTTTGCTCTAATTATCCAGAATTTTGTTCTCAAATAGCTCATCATCAGCTGTACTCCACCGTGTAGCTTTTGTTTGTGTGCGTCGTCAATGATAAGGGAAGTAAGTTTATTTTTATGTCCCAGAATAATTGGGTGTTTACCATCATGATTCATGTTTGCGTGTCTTAATCTTCCGCCCACCCTGAGAATGTTGCTTTCGTCTAAAAATGGAGTAAGGGACTTTAAACTACTTCTTTTCTTTAATTGTCCTTTATTTTTCAGAGTCTCAATTTCATCTTCAAATTCTTCCTTTTGTACTAGTTGTATACATTTCTGCAGTGCTTCGTCTATCTCCTTAGTTGTAAGTGCCCCTTCTGGGCTTTGATTCTTCTTAAACATCAAAAACCTAATGCAGTATGCAATAGTTGTAGTTAATTCTTTCAGGTTATCAAAATCTTCAAATTGTGTTGTTAAGTGTTTATCTTCTTCGTTGTCTATTTTTAGGTTTGTCTCTATTCTCTCTTTCTTTGCTTCTAATTCTGTATCTAAATTGTTTGGTCTAGTGAAATTAATGTTTTTCCCTGTCAACCAACCAGGACCTTTCCACCACAACTGACATTGTTTTAATTCAGATAGTAACATGCCTCTCGAGGCTATATCTGCTGGGTTGTCTTGCGATTTTACATGATGCCATCTATTCTTGTCTGTGTTATCAGTGATTTCTATAACTCTATTAGCTATAAACGTCTTCTTCCACTTGTTAGAATCACCCAGCAGCCACGCAAGTACTATAGATGAGTCGGTCCAAGCATATATTTGGTCAGAAGGTATTCTCATAACGTTCGAAACGTGCTTAAGTAATTTAGATAAAAGCACCGCTCCACACAACTCAAGTCTTGGCAGAGATATAGTTCTTAGTGGTGCAACTTTCGTTCGGACAGCTATGAGATCTGTTGTGATACCTCCTGGTGTAATGACTCTGACATATACTACAGCAGCATAAGCACGCTGAGATGCATCGCTGAAACCATGCAGTTGAATCTTGTGCCTCTCAGTGTCTTTTGTCTGTACCCATCGGTTGAATTTTATCAAATTTACGCTGTCAAGATCTGATTTTATTTCTCTCCATTTTTCAGCTAGTGAAGTACCAACTTCTTCGTCCCAACCAAGTTTTTCGTGCCACAGCTCTTGGATTATCATCATGGCAAGGACAATACTCGGAGCTATCCACCCAAGAGGATCAAAAAGTTTTTGCACATCAGAGAGTATATTCCTCTTTGTAACAGTTGATGTATTTGTGGTCAAGTTGAGTTTATACTCCAGCTCATCGTTTCTTAGATTCCAGGAAATTTCAAGAGCCTTGACAGTACCGTCAACGTTCAGATCTATAATTGCATTGGATGATCGATCTTCAGGCTCAACAGATGTAATAAATTCAACACTGTTTGATGACCATTTCTTAAGTTCAAAGCCACCTCGCTGCATCATCTCTCTCAGCTGTTCCTTCACTTCTATAGCTTCTTCTACATTATCTTTTCCAGATAAAACATCATCAACATAGAAATCGGTAAGTGTTACATTTGCAGCTAGTGGATAATTTTCAGCTTCATCGTGTGCCAACTGTCTCAAAGTTCTCACTGCCAGGTAAGGTGCAGCAGCAGTTCCAAAGGTAACGGTAAGTAATCTATAATCTTTTTTTTCAGCTTCTTCATCTTTTCTCCACAGAAACCTCTGGAAATCCACATCCTTTCTGGTAAGTAATATCATTCGATACATCATTTTCACATCAGCTGTAAAAGCAACTCCGTGCATTCTCCATCGCATGATAATACTACGCAGATCTTCTTGCAGCACAGGTCCAGTGAGTAACTCATCATTTAACGATACTCCATTATCGCCTTTACAGGATGCATCGAAGACGACACGAGTTTTTGATGTTTCTTTGTCATCTCTTAAAACAGCGTGATGTGGCAAGTAAACACTCTTTGTATTTATCTCTTCTTTAGGTACTTCTTCTGCATGATTTAAATTTATATATTCTTCTATTACTTTTACATACTCTTCTTTCAATTTCGGCTGTCTTTTAAATCTTTTTTCTAAATATTGTAATCTTTTCATTGCTATGTTTCTTGTGTTTCCATTTTTCGATTGTGTATTTTCTGTCTTGAACGGTAAGTTTACAACATATCTTCCTGTATCATCTCTTGAGTATGTTTTCTTATAAATTTCTTCACATAATCTTTCATCTTTTGTTTGTTTTTTTTTTCAGAATCGGTGTCAATTTCCCAGATGGTCTTCAGCATTTCTTCCATATTGATTTGTGTATGCATCACTACTACAGAATCTTCTTGTTTTGTATTATTTATTTCACCAAACAGGATCCAACCAAGTAGAGTCTTCTGGGCGCATGGTGTGCCAGGAGGGCCTCTTATAAGTTGTTCTTCTATAATATGTGAGTATTCTTTTACACCAAGCAGTAAATCGACGGATCTGGGTTGGAAATAATTTAGATCTGCTAGTGATAGCCCTTTTAGATGTCGCCAATTACCAACGTCAATTGTGTGTTGTGGGATGTTAGTGGTGAGTTGCTTTGACATTACGTAGGCTCGTATGCTTAAATTCGTATCCGAATTCCATCTTGGTGCAATTTGAACTTCAACCACTTGTGATATGTTAATTTTCGTAGAAGCCACTCCCACAACAGTTCCTCGTGCTGGTTTTCTTTCCAGTTGCAGTAATTGAGTCGCCTTCTCGCTGAGAAAGTTCGCTTGCGAGCCTGGATCCACCAGAGCCCTGAGTACAATGGCGTGCCCTGTTTTGCTCTTCACTGTTACCATTGCAGTTGCCAAAAGTGCTGTATGCTGTTTCTTCTTACTCACATAATTGGACGCGATCACTGTGTTTTCCTTCTCTTTCTCTTCTACGCTGGAATGCGTCGGTGCGTTAGGTTGCGATGAGTTCTGAGATTGGCCTAACGATCGACCGTCGTCATACTTCTGTTCGTGTAGTAGAGAGTGATGACTCCTGTGGCACACACGGCATGCAGTAGGTATGCGACATTTAAATACCTTGTGGCCAGAGAGCAAACAGTTGTAACATAAGTTGTTGCTAGTCACGTAGTGACTTCTTTGTGTGGGATCCATTTTCGTAAATTCTTTGAAGTGACACAAAGTGTGTTTCTCCTTGCACATGAAACATGACTTATCAGTTGTTGTTGTTGTCGTAGCATGGTATGAATGTTCTCTTATTGTTTGTTGTCTTTCTTTTGATGTGAAAGAATATGGAGTAACGAGTTCTAGTGTTCGAAATTTAGATTCCAGAAATTTATTCAATTCGCTCCAAGAAGGTAAAGTTTCTGAATTTTCTTTAAACGCGTACTCCTCCCATTCTTTATGGGACTCCGAGTCCAATTTCTGTATCACCAGAAATATAATTAATGGGTCCCAGGAGTCTGTAGACACGTGCAAGTTATTTAAACTATTCAGGCATTCGGTATCGAGAATATTTTTAATATGACTTGCGGATTGAATGGTTAACTTATTTTGGTTGCATAAGCGCTTTAACAGAGATGTTACTATGAGATGTTTATTTCCATAGCGGCTTTTGAGAATATCCCATGCTTGAGTGTAATTATTTTCTGTTATTTGTATATGTCTCAATAAAGATTCCGCCTCACCGGTGACACTAGTTTTTAAGTAATGCAATTTTTGTACCTGGCTTATGGATGGATTGTTATGTACCATTGACTTGAATAAATCTTGAAATGTTGGCCACTCTTCGTATTTACCGGAAAAATTTGGAAGTTGTATTTTGGGTAATTTTACGTGCGAAATCCTTTCTTCGTCTGTGACGTCACTATTAGTTTGTTCCAAATTACCTTTATTTATTTTTATCAACATATCCTTTAAGTCCGCCTATAAGCACAGGTAAAGTTCTTCTATAGTAAAATATTCTTCTTTAATAAAATAATTTAATTGCAATCTTTCTTCTTTCCGGGTGCATTTATTTAAGTCATGATGTGCTTGCTTGAAAGTGTTCCAATAATCATCTATGCATTTAATTCGCGCTTCAATATAACCTGACGTCAACCGTTGTTTTGGGCATTTCCGAAGATTTGTTTGTGTCTTTTGTAATAACAAAGCCGTATCTTCCAATATATTTAGTAATTGTTCTCTTGTAGACATTTTCTTATAAATATATATGCTTTTAAACAATAAATTCTAATCCAAAATCTTCCAAAGTAAAGACAACGGTAGGCGCGATGAATATTGGTCGTAGATGAATGCAATTTATCTATCAAAAGTTATAACTCGATAGGTTGTTTACGTGCAAACATGTACTTGAGACCGCTTCTTTTGTTCTCGGACCACTGCAACTGACCACTTTAACGAGTTGTTTATCCGGTTCGATTTCGACCAAATGTTGAGATGCTATAAGGTTCACTTTCGAATGGAGATGTTTCTGAATAAAACACTGTGTGCTTTGTACGAATGTATTGATGCGACTGAGATCACATAAAAAATGTACATGCTTATAACTGGCTGGACGATATGGCGAATTTTAGGTACATATCTTTACTACTGAGACAACACATAGATTAATTGTTTGGTATTGCAATTAATAAAAGATTATTTTCGATTAATTGTCAAAAATCGATTAAATTTTTTATATTAATACTATCGATACCCTAGATTATTTAAAAAAAAACAAAAGTCAAGCGATAATTGATAATCCGTCAACTCTACCCTACGGGGTACCAACTACCCAAAGATCACATTTAAATGGATCGACTACTGATAGGTACGGTACGGTTTCTTCGATTTTCGCCCACTCCCTAGGCCGGCTTGTATGGTCTGCGCGGGAAGAGAAGCAGCTAGTAGTACTAGTACATTCCACGTTTTTACTTTTCTCCCAGGCCAGCATTAAAGAAATAAGATGCCACAGACAGACAAAATTGAAGTCAAACTTATAACATCCCTCTTTTGGGGTCGGGAGTTAAAAAAACAAAATATCCAAATAATTCAAATCTAAACTTTTGGAATTTGGGATTTTTGTAACACACGGCAACATTGAGCACTGAGCGGTACTTCGCGCCATATTTTAGGGTTTTATTATTTTCATGAGTAATTTATGTCCATATTTAGAAATTATACAATACTACGTATTTAATACCAATATCTTTCTTATTTCTTTTAGTATTATTCTTACACAGTTTCACTACGCAAACTGCGAGTTTGCTTCTGCTTTTACATTAAATCTTAAATTCATCTAAATGTCCAACTCACTCATCGGTTGCGACGTGATTTTTCTAGTACGCCGACGGTATCAATTATTAATCTAAGATATGTACATGTATTTAAACCCATTGTTGAAATTTTCACTTTGAAATTTATCACCGATGATTTTTTATAACAAATTAAAATTCGACAGGAAAGTCCATTTTTAAACTATAAAATTACTAAAAAAATATATAATAATCGATCAACACATAAAAAATAAAGAAACTTTCATTTAGGAACTATTTACATAAACGCAATATATAATGTAGTTGTCGAAAAATGTAAGCCTCCCCCTAGAAATTACCTGGGCGTGACGTCACCGCTAGGTATCCATTAGCACACCATTAGTAGGGAGCGTTTGGTATCGTTCAAAATGCACGTGAGTTTAACTCCGTCATATCTCAGTTAGTTCAAGTTTTATCGACGTGTTTTTTTTACCAGAGTGCCTTTTATATTGAGGTCTTTCATATAAACATGAAATCGAAAATTATTCGTCATGTCTATTAACCCACAGATTACATTTTTTTAAACTTTTATAAAAGACTAGCTGTTTCCCGCAGCTCCGCCTGCGTCAAAAAGTAGCCTATGTTTGACCCCGGGTCTTCCACTATATTCATACCAAATTTCATCAAAATCCGTTCAGCGGTTTATCAGTGAATGCGTAACAGACAGACTGACAGACAGAAAGACAGACAGACTTTCGCATTTATAATATTAGTATGGATTATAAAGTTTTAAACATGTTATGGGTTTTATGTTTAGCAATAATTTTTTTGTTTTCTTAACCTATACTGCAACACTGCTGGGCAAAGGTCTCCCCCCATTTTCCTCCACTCATCTCCAAATAGTATAAAAAAATCAGTAGGTACTTTTACCAAAATTTTAGTCATAGTGAAAATGTGCAATCGTTCCATAAATTTTAAAAGCATTCATTCAAATAAACATCCAACTGGAAACAATTTAAGTAGGCCAATGAACCGTGCACGATTCCTGAATTAGTAATAAGGAAAGCGGCAGCTAATTCCCTAGGGAATTGTTGCCTGCACGCTATGTAGACAGCGCAACCAAGTAAAAATCACAGAGTTGAAAAAATACAGACAGAGTATCAGTGAGTCGAACGATTTTCATTTGACTTATCGGTTTTCGGAAAGTCACTTACAAATAGAATGAAGTTAAATATGATAGAATGAAGAAAAAATGAAGTTAAAAAATAGTATCTTGGTGTATTTGAGTGCGTGAAACCCGTAGGTACGTGACAGACGAAACGTTCGGAGTTTGGATGTTTATTTTATATTGTATGTGAGATTACGTCTGTAGTTCTTTTAAGTCTCTGGTAAAAATATAATATATACAACCGCCGATAGAATACCATTATTGCCACATCTGAAACTATTATTAGGTTAACTTATTATTTATTGAAATTGCAAAGTATTTCGAAAAGTTTAAGTTTTAGTTTTTAATTAGTACTAAAACTATCTAAACAAATAAAAAAACGAATATTAACAAGTTAAGTAGTCCTTGCAAATAGTTACATCGTAGCAATGTGTCCAAAAGGCTGGCAGCATGCCCATAGAATTATAAACCGCCGTCCTTCTTTAATCTATGCAACATTTACTACTACCTTTTCTGTGGTCTTACTATAAAACAATAAGTAATAGACTTTTGGCGGGAAGTTGTAAAGAGAAGTATGTAGGTATAGGCGCTTAGGCGCTGCATTTTATTTTCCAAAATTTGTGTTTTTTTAGTGTTTGTGTATAATAACGAAGGATTCGCAAAGTGTTCAAGAAATAAACGTGTGTATTGGGAAGTGATACTGATACAATGTTCGATTATGCGATTTTCTTGCTTGTTGCCAAAAGCTCCTGGAAATCGCTAAGTGCATATTTTTTTTACCACGTCACTTAGCATAATACTTCTGACTTAACTTTAGACTTTCTTGACTAAACGACTTTCTTGTAAAAATATTTACTTGTTACTGACTAAATAAGAAAGTAAAAGCCATATACACATTCAAACAAAAAAAAAAAAACTAGTAGGTACTGACGGCCTAGGATAAAGTAGCTCCTCTTTTTTCCAAAAAAGTAGAGTTATATGATTGACCTTTATGTAAATGGCGGAACTAAACAAAATAAATATATCTTCAATTGAATTTACGCATTTTTTTTGCTGAAAAGAGCTTGTTGTTATTTATTTATTTATTATAAGGAAGACCAACAGCTTATATCTATACAATAGGTAAAAAACTTAAGCAATTTAGAATAATTTATAGGTGTTATAATTTATAGGTAGAAACAAAATTCATCATATTCCTACCTAGTATTGGCGATATTGTGTATGTGTGCCAGGGAAGCTTATGTTTGAAAAGTATGATTCACGCGAAACCGGTGAACTGAATGAAAATCGTTCGACTTGTTCTAAATCGAGTTGGGGCAAAAACACATTGTTTGTATGTATGTATGTTTATACTGCGATAACTCTCAAGCCGTTAGTTCGATTTCGATTAAATTCAAAGTGTGTATAGTAGGCATGTATAGAATTTTTAAGTTCGTTTAACATCAAAATCGGTTTAGTACTTATTGAGATATTGGCATAAGTCCGTTTTCGTTGATAATCAGAATGTTTGTTTGTTTGTTTGTAATATCTTTATTGTACAGAATAAAACAAATAATTACATACACAAGCATGAAATAACAATAAGTACAATGGCGGACTTATCCCAATGTATGTAGGAAACGTTATGATACGTATGATATCAAAATAGATTTAATGATATTCAACCGACTTTCAAAAAAAGTGGATCTAATGTTTTTTTCCTTACTTTAATAACTCCATTATTACTGAAACGATTGAAAAAACTATTTTTAAGCCCGATAAGGCATAGGTACTTTCAGTTTTGTCCAGTAAAATTTTTAAAGCAATTGGTTCAGTGGTTTAGTAATAAAATAATAACAATTGTAAAACACTAGAATTATAGTGATGATGTCGTCGAAGTACACTAATCATATTTTTTTCAAAATTCCAAAAATATAGTTTTTCTCTCAAATTAGTGGGGCCATCGCGAAGATATTTTGAAGTCGGGATATAAATCTACAAGAGTAGGAGTAAAAGGATCAATAAACCTTACAGTCTAACGGACTATTTTTAAAGTAGATAAATCTCTCAAATATACAGGTCATGAAGAATTGATTGACCTACAAGATTCTATCAAAATCCGAAACGCAGGAGTTTCTCAGTTCAAGTAAATGTTGACAGCATAATTCTTCAACACAACCTCTCGTCCGGGCATCAACATCTGGCCCACGTACCTAGAGGGCGGGCAACGAGTACAATTAAGACTTACCCGGCTAACGAGACTCTGAAAACAACAGCATTCCCAAGGAGATTGAGGCAGGCGGCCGATCGTAAAATATTAGCCAAATTATAGGAATGGTTACAACAAGAAGAAATGCGTCTATAGATAGGGCGCCGCCGCAAAATGTCTCTAGATATGGAGAAGACAGACAGTATAACTCCATAATCCATCAAGTCTGAACCACAGTTGTTTTTGAGTTTAATCATTACAAACATACACACAAAAATACAAATCTTTCCTCTTTATAATATTAGTGTAGATGTAGATGTAAGTAGATAGTGTAGATGTAGATAGTAAAGATTTAATAATATATAAATAATCAATAACCCATCTAACAACAGCAGCTAAAATAATTTAAAATAGTTTAATTTAATGTGTAACAATCGCGATGACTGGCATATGAAAGAACGACAATACAATCATCCAAATAAACTCAATTCAACTTTTGATCTTTCATATTTTTAAATTCACTTTCTTGATCTTAAAATATTTTTGTTTATGTTTTCTAAGACTAATCGACCCCACATTACTACAAATCAATTCACGGCCATGAAAATGCTATTTTTGGAGTCAGTCTTACTTGGGTAAGATCCATGTAGCTTGAACTCCAATGGTCAATCAATAGTTTACACCCTGGTGTTAGAGAGGTTAATTGACTCTGTTTGCCTTGGTCTACTTATATTTATCTTCTTCGTCCAAGCGTATTTCCCAATCGCGTCCTAAGCTTACGCTTCGGAACGTAAGGTATGCTGTAAATCGTGTTCCTAGATTTAGCAGTACTGGTTATTCTCATGGAGCGACTGCCTTCTGACCTTCGGGACGAACAGAAACATGGTCAGATGTGTTTTAGTGGCACAGGATTACGATAAATCTCTCCCAGGTGTATGAGACTTTTGGGTTCAAAATATGTCCCCAGTAAATCTTGATGGCAAGATATTTTTATTTTTGTGGCTAAACTTTATATATTTCAAAAACAAAGCTCCAGGTCGGCCAGCCTTCGCTGGTTTGGACATATTAGGGGAATGGGGGTTGATCGGGCCGTAAGGAGAGCATACTTGGGCAGGCCGAGTTGATGTAGACTTGATTGTCGTCCTGGGTATCGCTAGAGGACCACGGAGCCTGGAAGTGGGCGACTGACGGCAACTGGTGTAAGACCACAAGAAATGGAGCCTTCGCGTGTCATGTCACGCAAAATTGGTGAGTCGAATAATTTTTGTGCGATATCGAACGATTTTCATTCGACATATACACCGTGAAATTTTAGTCGTTTTGAACCCATCGTCCAGTGACTCCATTCATGCAACCGAACAAATTTCCCCAAGGAACATAGCTCGAAACATGAAAAACAAATTTGGACTTCCCGTAGTGAGTTAGGTCACGTGATGAGACATTTTGTATGGGAGGTCCAAAAATTTACTCCATATTTCGACCCTACATGGGTCTTGGGGAAAGTTATTCAGTTGCATGAATGGAGTCACTGGACGATGGGTCCGAAACGACAAAAATTTCACGGTGTATTTCAAAAACAGGGCTCGGGTGTGCTATTTTCAAACGTACGATTCATATGTCGAATAAAAATCGTTTGACTCGCCAATTATATCGAATGAAAATCATTCGAAATCAAACGATAATCATTCGACTCACCGATTATGAGTGGGTCATATTTTTCAGAAATGGGTCTCTAGAGGGCAAAATATTTTATGTTTGTAACAAAGACTAACACCCGTATTCTTAAACATAGCCATAAGGACGTCCTTCATTCAAACTCATTCGAGGGCGCCTTAAGAAAGTCCTCGAACTTTCCTTGAAAACGACAATCTTAGTTGGTTGCTTGAGCAAACTCCAATGAGGTTAATAACAATTTTAAACACAAAAATTGAAAATTACAAAAGAATAAAGTAAAAAATAAAATAAAGTAAGTAAATAAAAACCTAGGCCAAAATTGGCAAAAACCCGTATAATTTATCTACTTTATTACATTTCAAGGACGCCTCAAGGTACCTCTCGACATGCTCTCGACCAACCTTATATTTGACAGTTCGATACTCACCTCCAATGAGAAAACAACTTAAGTTAAGGAAGCTTGTGACAACTAAATCATACCAATGAGGTAAAGTAAGGTTGAGTCGAGTTTGAGTGAAGGTTTAAGAATATGGGTGGAAACTACTGTGGCTCAACAAATTGACATGGCGCCGATTGAAAAAGATACAAATTTATGTCGGAAAAAAATGGTTACGCCTTGTTTTTTTCGATATTAATTTGTACCTATACGGTTTTTTCGCCAAATCTCGTTTCGCATTGCGCTATTTACTTACGCCCTCAAGGCACTCTCTATCGCGTAAATAACATAAATAACGCTCTTATTCGCGGGCAGTCGGTTTAAAAATACTAGCTGTTACCCACAGCTCCGCCTGCGTCAAAAAGTACCCTATGTTTGACCCCGAGTCTTCAACTATATTCATACCAAATATTACCAAAACCCATTCAACGATTTGGGCTTGAAAGCGTAACAGACTTTCGCACTTATAATTTAAGTATGATTTATTCTAGAAATTATCAACAATAAATAAAACAATGAGAATGCAAAATATAATTTTTATTATGTATTGTAATTAAAACAATATAGTAAATTATATTACGAATATAAAAAAAAAAACAATATAACATGTGTATAAAAATTAATTTACCTACCCACAATATATCTATTCATCTTCAACCAAGCGATTTTACCAGTTTCGCCAAAAGCCCTATTTTTGAAATGTGTGATATGTCGATAATCATTTGATATCAAACAAAAAATAATCGGCTCACCGATTTTGTCGGCTCACACTTTTCCAAAATAGCACTCTAGGAGTGCTTTTTTAAGATCTTTTGCTCACTCAAATTGGTGAGTCAAAGAGGTTCTGAAACCCCTGACACCAGTGTTGTAAGATTGATTGACCATGTAACCCACCAGTTTTGAATGAGTCAAAGATCTAAATAATAGCACTCAAGGATCAGGGTAGGCAAGTTTCAGAGACAATCATAGTCCATTTAAACTTCTTATTAGTACTAGCTATTACTATCTATTTCACAGCAGTTAAGATATAGTTATCACAATATTGTTTTCATAGCATAGCCTCCCACGTGATTTGTTGTTTAAACCAGCCATTATCAATGTGTGCTTCATGCAAAACCTGTGAAAGGGACCAGGAGTAATATTTTTGAAGTGTAAGGCCATTTCAAAAATAGGATTCTAGGTCTCTATTTTTCATAGCAAAGATGTAAACTGTTATCAAAGCATTGTGCAAAGATTATTTGTGAAGAACACACATAAAAATTGATTTGGATCTCTGTCAAATATTTAGCTTTTTTTATTAGGTCCATCACCAAGATGTCTAAGAACCGCTTCTTTTAAATATTTATTTATAAATCTTGATCATGCCACAACAACGGCAGATTTAATGCTAAATGCATTCTCTCTCAACCAACCAATATTCTTAATCCCAAATTACATTAATCTAAATTAATAAAATATTATAAATCAGATGTGATATTCCCAGATATAAAAATAAATATATTAGAGACAAATCATACAGATTGAGTTATACCCAAAGTAAGTTCGAAACTTGTATGTATACTAAATCAACAATACTATATTTTATAAAAAATACATATAAACATCCCAAGACCCAGTTATAAAACCCAGTATTATCTAAATTTTGACATTATTCCTCTTTCCATATAAATCCACTTAATCTAAATGCGCCTCTCATGTCCCAATTGAAGATTCTCTCACCAGGTTTGGTTCCTCCGGCTCCGGCAATCACTATCAACGGCATGAAATGCTCAGCGCCTTGCATCGGATGAGCATCAGTAGATCCCGGCTGCTGTCTCCAAGAGACCAGACCATTTTTCCTCTCAGCATCTTCAGCTGTACAAACTTTATTGAGAAATTCATCAAATTTTTCATTAACAACCTCTCTTCTAGTGCGTGATCGCAATTCTCTCATATTATGATATGACATGCCTGATCCTATTATTGCTATACCATCCTTCCTGAACTGCTGCAGAGCCTTACCCAACTTATAGTGCTCTTCGGGATCCTGATTCGACAAAACTGAAACCTGCACAATTGGAATATCAGCTGTAGGGTTTATCAACATCATAGGTACAAAAACTCCATGATCCCAACCTCTTTCAGGGTCTAATTTTGAATCTATGCCAGCTGACTTTAAAACTTGTTGTATTCTCTTAGCCAATTCTGGGTCTCCAGGGGCATCGTAATTATATTTATAAGATTCTGGTGGGAAACCGTAATAATCAAAATACAGACTGTGTTGCTTGCCTGAAGAAATGGTTACGACGCTCTCCTCCCAGTGCGCAGTCACTAAAATAATCGCTTTGATTTGTTTTAGATTGATGTAATTTTGAACACCTTCGCTTAAGAATTTAGTTAATCCAGCGTGGTCTTTGTCTTGAAGTAGGGGTAAGGGGCCTCCTCCATGGTTAACGAACAGGGCAGGAGCTACCGCAGCCATTTGACGAGCACTGCCACTAAAATATTTTATGATATTCACGGAAATTAATGACATAAACACTATAAAGCAAATTTGAACAAGAATTGAGAGCGTGTTTAAAACCAGCATGTAAATGGTTTTTTTATTTGTATCACATATATTCTGATGATATATTATCTTGTATAACTATTTCTAGACATTAAACACTTTAGCTTAATGATTTCTAAATAATCTTTACAAAACAAAAAGAAAGAAAATTTTAATTTACGAAAAATGACAAGACAAAAAATCATATGACTACTAGTGTTGAGTTGAGCGAAAGCGATAATCTATCGATTGATAATGCAGCTTACTCAAAATACTCAGTCGACAGGCATTCGCATTTGTACCTATCCAGTAACTGACGGGTAAGCAGTACCATTTATCCAGCTACTGTATCGAGGTAATGGCTGGTTTACACACGATCCAGTGCTTTCACCACATACAAACAATTATTTAAATGTATGAGTAAATTGTTTACGTGTTGGGGTCACAGACATATGAGACGTAAACAGACGGAAGGTATGCTATTACTTAGCGTAGCAAAAACACACACATGCAAAACTATGCAGCCTGGGCTGTATCTAGTCTAGGGTAAGATGTTTACTATAATGCTCCCCATGATTTCAAGAAATGTATAAATGTTGTGTGGAGTGCATGATCTGAGATCATTTATACGGTATTCTACTCTATTATTTTTAGTGTTCACCGATCCAACATCGTAGATTACAAAATGGCGTCACGGCCAAAAATTGCCACGCGTAACTTAATATCTATGTGTGAGTGAATGTTGCTACAGGTGTAAAAAAGAGATATCGCCATATAGATCCGAATACGTGAGAAAAGGATAACAACAATTACTTGTTACATAAGTATAACTATTAACTTATGTTCCGTCTGTGTACGTCTTATATGTCTGTGGTTGGGGTAGATTTCGTTCAGTGAAAGCACTGGATCGCCACACTGGATCGTGTGTAAATAAATCGGCCATAAAGGCCTTGAATCCAGGACAAATGAGGACCATAAACAAAATAAAATTTGAAAAAAAAACTGATACGATATGAAGATGGCGTCGTCCTTCTGTTTCTGTTGCTGATTTTACTGTCTTCTTTTGTCGTAAAATATCATTTGATTATTCTCTTTGAATCGATCTTTAGGTAGAATACTATTAGACTAGCTCAAAATACTGATAATTAAAAATAAGAAATCAATTTAGAATATATAATCTACATAATAAACATATGTAGGACAATGTCGTTGCCTGGGCGAGGCGCTTTACTTGGATTTCTACCGCAAAATACTATACACGGAGCGTCCCAAAGTGTAATTCCCTCGTTTTCGTAATAAACAGAAAAAAGTGAAGTGCAAAAATGGACAAGAAAAACAAGAAGAAAGTTGTAATTAAGCGGAAAAGTGATGATCCTGTTGAGAGTGAGAAAAAAACTAAAATTATGGTGAATAGGAAGACAGACAGTGATAAAGATAAGATTGAAGTCGTGAATCAGGTCGTGGAAGTACCTGTGGAACAAGGACAGCAGATAGTGCACACAGGACAGCTCGTAGAAGGAAACTTCGAACAGCCTATGTTTGTCAACATGAAGGGCGAACCTGTGCAATTAGGTAAGTTTAGTGATTTGGAATCTGTTGCGTTATTTAATGGAGTAACTGCCATCTGAGCTCTATAATCTTTTTTAAGAGAAACCAAAACAGTATAAACATGATAAGGGTAGGTCCAATACAGCTGTCTGTCTTGTACACTGCCTGCTCAGCACTCCCACACTGTCTGGATTTGTTGTGTGTTATTTTAGTTGGCTATGGCCAGACATCAAGCAGATTATTGTTACAGTGTTCGAAGTAGTGTTATAGTGAAACTATTGATAGTTCACTATAACTATACTATTCGGAATATTGAAAGGACTATCAATAGTATCACTACTGGCAATGGTATTAGAGCTTTATTCGCTTCAATCATAGCATTCATTAGTAGCATAGATGTTTTTAGAAAACAGTTTATTGTGTACAATAATTGACACATTCTTCATTCCGAGGTCAAAGTTATCAAAACAGGTCTTGTTTTATAGCAAAATTTCTTCCCTATCCTGTACGCATTACTATTCTCCCGCTACGACTTGGATAGTGCAGGGACCCGAAGTGAGCCTTGGCCTCTATTAATAGACTCTTAGATATGTTAAAATAGACTCCATTAAGCTTATTGTCATCTTCTTACTGTAGTCCATGAATGATTATCGATAATATTATCACAACTCATAGCTTTTTCCCATTAAGTAACTCTGCTCTTCAATTGATCAACTTCTCTTTTGAGTTTTGGATTTTCCTTTTAAATGTTTTATTTTAACATCTATTATTTCATTCATGTTTTTATTTATCCTCAGTTTGCTTCTTGAGTTCTTCCTTCATTTTTTAAAATATTATCCCATTTTTTCCCCGTTTTAAGTTGATTCCAAATTATATTGTATTTCCCTGTATTGTGGGTAATTTTTATGTTATGGCAATACTGAACTGGAGGTCAGTGACAACTGTTTGACAGTGACACTTAGATCAGTTGAAAATTATAAAAATTACATCCATTCTTGGTGGGTAGTTTGATATAACCTCTAAAGTGAAAGCACTTAACTTTGAGATTTTTTTAACTTCACTTTTTTTATGGAACTAATTAACAGGAGCCAGGACCTTTCCATTAGTTAATCTTTACAAAAATTTCAGAGAAAGTAATAATAAAAATTTTAGCTTATTGCCTGAAGGTTGGTTAACTTGTAGGTTATCAACACATTTGTCTTCAAAACAAAGTGACATTGGTTCAGATTATCTATCTCTAATAATCGGTCTGTGAAATAACTACACTTCCTAGCGCAAAGAATTGCAAATGCAATTCAACGCGGGAATGCAGCCAGTGTTCTTGGCACCATGCCACACGGATAATGCTTAGATTTTAATTTTTAGTATTTATTTTTTTAATTTTAAGTTTTTACTTTCAGTTAGTTTTTTTAAGTTTTTAGGTAAATTTGTATTGTATAAGATATTTTTAATTGAATTATAAATAAAAATAAAGTAAGTAGAAAAAAGAAAACTACACTCTGCTTGATATAGACACATCAGCTATAAGGCTGCTTGCCTATAATTAAATAAACTGTATGTATAAGCAAAAAGTCTTTTATAGTTAGTATTTAAATATTTAAATTGCCTTGTTCAACGTTTTTCCTTCCACCCTAAGGTTAAGGAAGAGATCGCTCTAGCGATAAGTCCGACTTTGTACCTCATTTTCATGTAGATATATTTGTTTTTGTAAAAAAAAATATTTGGTGCCATAAAGAGTATTTGCATTGTATCGCAATTTATCATGGACTTAATAAATTAAACAGGACTACCAAGAAAGATAGAAATAGTGGTGGATCCTGCCTCTTTCTAGCAAATACAAGCTTTATCACATTAGTACTTGTGCAAAATAGGGTGACCAGTCTGGAAAAAAGGGAAAGGTAGTACATACTTTACACAATTTTTTTTCAGATGCAATCAAATGTTCCGAGTGAGGTTAGCACATCCTCCTAAGTAGTTGTGTGACTTTAAGGAAGTTGGAGTCTAGTCGAAAATAACGTTTCATAGACATATCTCCCCTATTGGCTCCCTCGAGGGAGAAAAGGAAACTTTATTAGTGGCCTTGGCTCCTCTAGATAAGCAGGACTAACAGCTAAAGTAATAGCCAAATTATAATAACACCAGCTGTTGCTTAACTCGCGTATTCGTCACCAACAATCCATCCCGTTAAGCTATCTAGCTACTTATGTGCAGTATTTACGAAGTTTAAAATAGTTTGCCCCAGTTGAAAACGTTATCATGGTTACTCTATTGAGTATATAAAGAAATAGATACCTCCAATATAGCTATCTTTTTCTACTCGTCTCTGACAATGAGCTCAGTCCTGTTTAATAACTATTACAAAGAATGTAAATGGCAGACTTAAAGATGTGGGCTTTTTCTACCAGTGTGATTCTCTTTTCTTAATCTTTTTTTTTATTGAGGTATCAGTCACACATTACTATGCCAGCCTCGTGGGGAAAATGAATGTGTGATTCTGATTGTTCCAACTAACACCTATCGTTTTCAGGACCAAATACTGTAATACTGTACGAACAAGGAGGAAACCCGTCAAACTTTGCGTTTGGCAGCATGTGGACGATGGACGGCTCCGGCCGTATTGTGATGGCTGAGACAATATATGATGTCAAAGGAGAGCCAGAGGAGGAAGGCGGTACATTTGTACAGAACACTAACGAGGTTAGCAATGTAAGTATTGTTTACAATAATTTTACTTAAAAGTCTATTTTTAAAAAAATGTTTTAATTATAAAATTAATTTATAAGAGAGAAAAGACTAAACATATACTTACCATATAAAATGTGTGAAATAACATACACATGTCAAAAAAGTTTGCACGGCAAAACCAGTGAATGGATTTTAATGTAATTTGGAATGGGGTGAAACATAGGCATACTTTAGGATGCAGGTGTAGCTGCGGAAAACAGCTAGTATTTAATATAAATTTGACTTGTAATTTTGGAAATCATTAGTAAAGGCCTATGTCCAGCAGTGGAATGACTGCGGCTGAAATGATGACTATGCCTCATATAAAATTTTTTTTTTTTGGAGCAGCTCCAGACTAGCCAAGAGGCACGCACCATCTCCGTATAGTATAGTCCAATTGATTTAATGGAAATAATAACAAAAAAAATGTTTTTATACGTTTCTTACAGCAGCAAGTTGAGGAACAAAGTAATACATTCCAGCAGTTCGAACTGAGTAGCAACAACCAGGTGGACCAGCAGGAGTTTGAGGTGGCCATCATCGATGGCACCGAAGAAAGGTACTTCAAAAGTTTTGTTCTTCGTCCGAGCGTGTTTTCCTAATTGCGTCGTAAAGTAAAAGCCGCTGTCAATCATGGTCCTAGATTTGGCGGCGCTGGCTATTGCTATGGACCAACTACCTTCTGACCTCCGTAAACCATTTTACAGGGAAACCAGACCATTAGGGACATGACCTCAGGGTTTTTACACTTTAGTGGGCAACACATGTTAGATTTTTTCAGGCTTCCTAAAGACATCTGAAACAGGCTAATAACTGCCATCTATCGATAATAACCCGGACCAACGGCTTAACGTGCCTTCCGAAGCACGGAGGAGCTAGAGTTAGAAAATGCCACCGAATGCTTCAAAAGTTTTATTTGTTAGCTGGTAATAAAATTCTCGAATATGAGGGTCATGTGTTTGACCTGTTAAGATGTCTATCCCTTTGTTGACATGTTGCTAAATTTGACTTTTATCGTCTTTTAGGTTAAAATTACAAAAAATTAAAAAGTTTCATCTGTCTTTTTTAAACTGTATTCCTGTAACGTCCCAATTGACTGGAAGAGATCTCTATATGGAAAATTCCGCCGTTGCATTTATTTTTAGTTTTGTATTTACTGTAATGGAAAATTTCTGTTCATTAAAATTATTACAAACAAACAAAAGTTTCTTTTTTTAGTTTTTTGAATTAACCGATATCTTGTTATTCGCAGAGATCCGGAATCACAAGTGATAACTACCGAAGAGCAACTGGTCGCGACCGGTACCGGCGCCGTGCGTTGGCTCAACCAGAAGTACGACTTTGTTGTGAGAAAACTACAACTCAACTACGGTAAGTGCTCTTTTTTTGCTCGGAAATTGTAACAAGATTAGATAAAGTTTGTAATTCAATACTTCTTTCCAAAACAGTTAGGCCGAAATATCTCGAGATTCAAGTGGTATTGGGCGGGTCATGTTGGTCGCGTTCGCCCAGAACGATGGGCCAATTCAACTACCGGTTGGATACCTGAAGGTGGACGGGTGAAAACGGGGCAGATCTAGAAATCATTGGAGCGATGACATGGAGGATTTCCAAAGTCGGTGGTTGGAGTTGGCTTTGGATAGTGGAGGGAGATGGGGGAGAACTTTGCATTAAATATTTTTTTTTAAATATGTAATTCGACTCATTGTCAACAAATGAAACAAATGCCTCTGTGGGCTAGTGGTTAAAGCGTTCGCCTTCAACCTGGAGGTATTCAATTCCCACAGAAAGCATACTTTGTTGATGTTTCCAGTTTTATTAGGATATTTCAGTCTCAGAATCACCAGATTGTCTGATAATTGGTTGAAAAAAAAAGCCGTTGTTTCCGGCTGCCGTTTGGTGGGCATTAAAGAAACTACGTCAGAGGCCGAAACGCGGTTCTGAAAAGCTCTTGACGCCAGGGTACACACTCCTTTGACTTTACTCGATATGAATTTATACTAATATTATAAAGCTGAAGAGTTTGTTTGAACGCGCTAAATTCAGAAACCACTGGTCCAATTAAAAAAATCTTAAAAAATGGTTAGACTATTTATCGAGAAAGGCTAGGACAAAGTTGAGACTGGCCGCTAGTGAATCATAAATCAGCTCCCCTTGGCGGAAGGCAGACGTGCGACATGCTCGGTTTCGGCCGTGGCTCCAACCATGGAGCACGAGCAATGACAAGCTCCGCCCACTGCAGTGTCATCACATCACGGAGCCATTTCAAACGGCATCTCCTCTTTGTAATTGCTCCATGGATTTAGTCCAATATTTATATAATTATTTATTTATTTACAGATGCCGGTGTAAAGCTGCTGCATTCTGCGTCCGGTTGCATTCAATGCGTTTACTTCACAACGCCGAGTATGCAACTTGCTTTCAACGCAGTGCCACAGTTTCTGTGCATCGAGACTGGTGAGTATAACCCGACCAGGAAAATAGCAGCCTTGGCCATATTGCGGAAAAATATTAGAATTAATTTCTTTTATTGGCAACAAGGTATTCAAGTCATCTCGATGTCATCTGCCAAAAAGAGACAGGAGTGGATGTTGTGTTATTATGTTATTATCAAATAAAAATATTTATGAAAATGGTAAAAATAATAAATAGTAATGAGAGAAAAGTGATTTAATTACATAATTTATATATATTACATAATTACTATTTCATTAAATGACATTGTCAATTTTGTTGTTGACATAACACATACAACATGTTGCCACCTAAAGGCAATCGATCAGTAGCGACGCCACTGCAGGGTTTTTATTTTCCTGGTCAACACAATGCAATGAATAATCTTTATAGCACGACATCAACAAAGGACTTACTTCTTCAACTTTAATTCTTATTAATTTTCCTTTTATTTATTGAAAAATGTTATTAAACTCCAAATTAAAGATGCGATTTTACCCGTACCGCATAAATTCCTAAATCGGGCGTAGGCCCGAAGCTCATTATTAGTGATTGGCGACTTTCTTCCCTCGGTGAACAATGTAATAGCCCGACCAGAAAAAAAAAACCCTGCATTGGCGTCTCTACTGATCGCCTTCAGATGGCAACATGGTGTATGTGTCGTGTCAACAACTAAAATGACAATGCCATTTAATAAAATAGAAATCAAATCCTTCGTTTTTATTCGCTTCAAATATGTATAACATATTTTATATCAGTTTTCTCTCATTACTATGAATTATCTTTGCAATTTTGATAAATATATCGTAGGAAATAATCACAAAATACACAACGTCCACTCCTGTCTCTTTTTGGCAGATGCCGTATGAAATTTGTTCCAATTTTTTTGGTCAGGCTATACAAATTACAAATGCTTAAGTCTGTCTGTCTGTTACGCTCTCACTAATAATCCTCTGGACCGAGTTTGATAAAACTTGGTATGGATATAGTCGAAGACCCGGGGTCGTACATAGAATATTATCTAGCCTATAAGCCTGGTGTCTTTCTGGACAAGATACTATTTATTAAATAATGAAGCTATTTCCGAGTAAGATAAAGATAAAAGACCTTTATTCTTGAATTTTGGTACAAGTAAGATGTCAATAAAAATAACAATAATCTCCAAATTCTGCCATTCCAGGCGTACAATATATTATGAGTCCAATGAATGGGAGAGAATCCCCGTGCGAAAGCTGTATTTATTTATATTCCAAAAACTTGTATACTAGAAAAACATTTATCAATTAATAATTTCAACAAAGCACTGTGAAACTTCTTAAATGGCAGTACCCTTATATCGTCAGGCAGTTTATTATATATCTTTATGGACATAATATAGCTATTATTACTAGTTATAGTAATAATAGCTATATTATGCTTTCAAGGTAGCTAACTTTGACCCTAAAAACTTCAAAAGGATCTGACTGTATTTTTATGGCACTTGTTTTGGTATGTGAAACATTTTTTGGATCTAAGTTTCTTGTTTTCTTTTTTGTTACCTACTCAATTCTTCTGTTATCTGTACAGTGATTATTAAAACATTTATAAACGATAAATGCACGCAACCAGGTGAACGCTTATTGAGTTAAGAGTGGCTTCGTGTAGCCTTGCACCTCTTGCTACTTTTATTTATTCTTTTGTTAACCGGGTCGCTGTGCCGATCTCATCCTAGGTTCTGGCAGAATAAACAGCGTCACGGCTCGACCTGTCGAACTGTGACATTATGCTGAGTCAGAGCCTTTTCACTGTCTCATTACAGTTTGTAGCTGTTAAATTGTATTTTCTTTCTCTAGATATAATCTTTGGCTATTAATATTGTAATATTTTATATATATTTTCAACGTGAGATTTATGTTGTTACCTACCTACTGTAAAAGTGAAAGTGAATAAAGTTTTTATCTATCTATCTATCTATAGCCAAATGCGTCAATAGTCTATAAAGTTTATTTCTATTCAATCGAGAGCGAGTATTAACAGTATGAGATTCATTATTATTCTTAAATAGATGTCGATTTTTATACACAAATATACTAACGTCAAAAACATATATACATGGTAGGGTCAAGATTTTATATTGTTTGAAAAATGTTCTACAGGATTCAATCTATTTGAGGTTAAAAATTGCTCGTATACATTTCTTTTGCATTATAAACAACTTATGAATCTCACAAGATTGTCCCCAAATAATGATGCCATACCGAAGTATGAAATAAATAATATATTGTACGCCTGGAATGGCAGAATTGGGAAAAAAAAATATATCCACAATAATTCTTTATAGCTGAATTTATAGAAACTAACATTCTCAACCGACGCAGTACAAATATAAAAGACCTTATTTTATTGCAAAGTGCAGCAATATGTTCCTTCCATTTACATTATCGGAAAATAAATGTTTTAGAATAGAATATATCTTTATGATATCGTTAGTCGAGCGCGACCCGCGTATCCGTAGCGAATGCGCGTGTCAAACGATGGCGTGACGCGACCACTATTGGATTGGTCGCCATTTACTCGCACCTTGGGTCATGTTCCTGTTGGCCTGGTTTCCCTGTAAAAAGGGTTACGGAGGTCAGACGGCAGTCGCTCCATTGTAATAACCAGTTCCGCCAAATTTAGGACCATGACTCACAGCGTACCCTAGGCTCCGAAGCGTAAGCTGACGACGCAACTAGGAATACACGCTAGGATGATGATGAGAATATATCTTTATAGAAAAAGCTATCACTTAGCAAAGGTCTTATAAACTTATGCTACAGCTGCACGGAAACCATATTTGGTTCTTAACAATTGTATTTTTATTGTTATCTAATTTACAGCAAGCGAAGGGATAAAAATGTACTTATGGCTATTTCCGACCAAGCTGAAAAAAATTAATTAATTTATTAAAACTTATACAATTGGCGGACTTAATGCTAAAAGCATTCTCTCCCAGTAAACCATTAGGAAAAACAGAGAAAATACAAAGCGGCGCAAAAAAGCTTCTTGTGATATTACAGAAAAAAAAACCCCTACAGCTAAATAAATATACATAGATTTACACATATAGGGAGTATAATATACATACATATTTATTTAAAGATTTCAATGCAGAATTTTTTTTTTTTTTGACTGGACCTACAATTTTAGCACCTGTGAGCTTTTAAATTTACAGCGGGACAGTTTAAGGTGAGGGCTATTAATCCTCAGCCTTTTCGGCAAATGCGCAAGGGGCTCCCAGTTGGGACGAACCATATTGTGATTCTGGTTTATAAGTTAGAGAGAATTCATTAGACATTCATTATTTTTGCCAATTCGATAAATAAATCGTAGAAATACCCAAAGTTGTACTGTTTTCACAAATATACACTCTATTTGTACAGGAATAGAGTTCAACTCGATCATTCCGACTGTGGGCGGCGCTAGCAGTCCCAGTATCAAGCAGAACGTCACACTGTTTTTGGCAGAAGACGGAAACGGGAAGTCCGTCGTTGTCAGCGCTGGTGAGTATATTGGAATAAAATAATAGTCCAAATCGAACTATTATTTTATTCCAATAGCACTGTTATGAAAAGAATTAGTTCCCCTGTTTATACAAAAGGCGGCCTTATCGCTCAAGCAATCTCTTCCAGGCAACCTTAGGGTAGTTTGAAATATAAAAGAAAGGAGAGATACGGATATGGGGCATAAAGAACAGAACAACGCTAGGCAGAATAACAGAAGTACACGATACATAAACTACTTAAAATAAATACTAATATACATAAATAAATAACTATATATACATATACATATATATATATATATAATATAATAAATAAACTATAAAAATACATTTACCCCTATTTGATGTCAGGGGGCGCTTCAGAAAGAAAAATATTTGAATTAAGTTTGTTTATTTTTTTGGCGAAATAAAAAACTGAAATTTCGAAACAATTTTATTACCTACCCAAGTTCCATCATAATTTGATTATTTGCCGTATTTCAAAAGTTATAAATCTTAATTTATAACTTCTCGATGTTTTTGATAGATGGCGTAACAATGACTTTGTATGAGAGTAACCAGGAAAGTTAGCGCGTTTCAATATATGAGGGTAGAAGTGCCGTAGCGTGTGCCAAAGTTAACGGGCCTGCTAATGGCACTACTATATATTCTTATTTCTGTGGGCGTCCCGCAAGTCGCGCGGGATTCGCGTCAGTTTGAATGAACCTTAAATTCACCACCAAAAATCAAATTAAATGTTAATTAATACTTTTGTTTCTACAGGCATATCAACGTTAATAGACAATGATCTGACATGGCTACTGGACACGTTCAAGTCTTGCAATCCCGCGTGGAGACAAGTGCGGTGTGTCGTCTGCGATCCCACGAAATGTCAAATGGTTGGTAATTTGTTTTGTTTTTTATATGGCTTTTACTAGACTTATTTAGCCATTTTCAGGTAAATTCAATCCGGCGAGGAAAATAAAAACCATGCATTGGCGTCGCTACCGATCACCTTTAGACATGGCAACATGTTGTATGAGACATGTCAACAACTAAATTGGCAATGTCATTCAATAACATAGAAATCAATCCTTCGTTTTCATTCACATCAAATGTGATGACATCTTTTCTCTCATTACTATATGTTATTTTTACCATTTTGATAAATATTTTTATTTGATAATCACAAAATACACAACGCCCACTCCTGTCTCTTTTTGGCAGATGACATTGAGATGACGGAATGTAACATAAATACCTAGTTGCCAGTAAAAGAAATTCGTTCTAATATTTTTCCGCAATATGGCCAAGGCTGCTATTTTCCTGGTCGGGCTTTATATGGCACATGCGAAGGAGCATGAGTATCCACACATGTGGCATCCCATATCAGGCACCTTCCCAGCCTCCACGTCACCAACGAAACTCCATCCGACCGGTCTCATCAAACTGCTTGGTTCTAAAATTGATGGAACGGTGACCGATACTGGAGCCCTTCGGATAATGTTTAAATAGTCGTGGCGTGACAGGTAACGGGTTATATGTATACACCGTGAATTTTTAGTAGTTTTGGACCCATCGTCCAGTGACTCCATTCATGCAACCGAACAAATTTCCCCAAGGAACATAGCTCGAAACATGAAAAACAAATTTGGACTTCCCGTAGTGAGTTAGGTCACGTGATGAGACATTTTGTATGGGAGGTCCAAAAATTTATTCCATATTTCAACCCATGTATCTTGGGGAAAGTTGTTCGGTTGCACGAATGGAGTCGCTGGACGATCGGTCCGAAACGACTTAAATTTCACGGTGTATAATCAATTGTATATTGATAGTTTTAACTTTGGCAGGACCAGAATTTTTTTTTAATACTCGAAAATCCACCGAATCTGGTGTGGACCCGTAGAGACAATTCATCTTTCAACGGGCTTTTCTCACAACAGGTGGTGAGATCTGCATTTCCTTCAGCCCACGTGACCTGTTCCGTTTGGCAGGCAGCGTTGACGTGCGCCAAATTGGCGCACGAGTCTGCCAGAAGGGAGGAAGTTACTCTGGCAATGGCAGACGTGGCCGCCAGATGCAAGACGTTCGCGTTGGCTTTGCTACGCGGTGAACACACGCAGGCACAGTTGCAGGTCAGTTTTTTTTTTAATTTTTACATACATACATAAATACATATTTTTCTGTTGATGTTGCATTCGCTGTTTTCTTTTATGTACAATAAAGAATTTTACATACATTGGTACATACCATCACGCTTTTTTCCCGTAGGATTAGGCAAAGGCTACGAACTAAGGGATCCTTTGATGGATTAACCTCCTGAGGCCCAGAGCCTAAAATCATTTTGTCAGATAAAGACCCACGATCCTATACGTAGGACTTAATGGTAAAGGCCCAGCACTTTAAACAAATGAAAAACCACTTTATAGTGATCAAATATACTCCATATTTTTTTGGTGACTATTAAGGGTTTGTGAGTACTCTTTAAGATAAAAAAAAAAACAGAAAAATACAAATACCTCTTAAAAGGCCTTTGGGCTGCAGTATGTATTAATTAAAGTGTTATTAAAATTATATATTTTTAGATTTAGTTCATAAAATGATAAAAATATTGCGTTTTTAGTAAAAAACAAAACCAAAGAATCACAAATAACCTTTTATTTATTTCAAAATTATTAAAAAATGTACCAAACGACATATGTTTTAGTAAGTAATTCTTAATTTGAACAACAAATACAAGTACTTAATTCTACAAACATGACTGCCAATAACATATGATATGTCAAAAAATAAACAAATAACAAAAAAGTATGTCACTTATCAAATTACAATTAAAATTCAAGTCGCTGGAATAAGACAAACATTGGCCCCGTTTTATAAAGCTAACCTACGGGCAATAAAATAACATTACATAATAATGTTAGTAATAAAATCTACAAAAAATTTAACTTTTAGCACACTTGTAGTTTTATAAAATACGGCCCAGATTCCCATCGCTATAGAAATAAAGAAACAATGTTTTTAATAAAAAAAACTACACCATACATTGGAACCCAAAGGTCTTTTAAAGAAAAAATTTAAATTTTAAAGAAAGATTGCGATCGGAAGGCCTTTTAAAAGGTTATCAAATTTCGACATTTCAGATTTTATCAAAAACAATCGATCGGCGGAAAATTTATTGATAATTACTGAAAATGGTATTTAATCATTAATTTACATTAAAAACAATATACGGAAAGCTACAGATTATTCAGAAATTCATTGATTTACTGACATTGTCGACGAGCAGTTCCCATCTTGGACACAAAAACGTCAAAATGACAGATATTTTTCTTTTTTGTTGGCACCTCTGCTTTGGGGAATCAAATTAAAAAAAAAACAACGGATGCGTTCCATAACTTAATTTTGTGTTCTAGCGGGAATTTCAAACTCTAATATTGGATTTAAAAAGAGGTACTTTATAGAGGACCGTGGGTCTTTAGAAGATGAAATTGGTTACTTTGCTGGGTCTTTACCCCTAGTCGGCGGATGGCCTTCTTGAAAGACCGTGGGTCTCAGGAGGTTAAGGGCATAAATTAAAGGCGATTGATTAATTAGCAGTGGATTTAATTAACACATCCGAGATACACATCAGCCGTGCAAGCGCACCGAGAGAGAGCGAGATGGCGATACTTCTATTTTGTTTGACACTGAAAAGTATGTTTATGGAGAAGGCTTAGTGTATTGTGTTAATGTGTTAATTGTTTAAATAAAATATATAAACAATCAATGCAAACAATTAACACTATTTAATGGTTTGTCAAACACCGCTGCACATTTGCCAATTCCATCAACATATGGTACCAATTGACTGATTTAAATCAAATCAAATAATTTATTTGTGCAGACATAGGTGTACACGAACATGCAGTTGTCACAGATAATAGGGAATGCTATGTTTTGCCATTAAAGTATGGCGTACAAATATTCAGTTATTTAAAGGATTAAATAACATAATTTTTAGTTATGTCAAATTGAAAAAAAAATGTATATTATAATAGGATGTCAAAGTGTTGCATGTTAGGCTAGGGTGCGCTGTAAGTTGTGGTCCTAGATTTGGCGGAACTGGTTATTACAATGGAGCGACTGCCGTAACTTTTTTTACAGGGAAACTAGATCAACTGGAACATGACCCAAGGTGCGTTAGTGGCCAACACTGACAGATTTTTTCAGGCTGCCCCAAGGCATCTGACACAGCCTCACGACTGCTATCTATCGATAACAACCGCGACTAACCGCTTAACGTGCCTTCCGGAGCACGAAGTAGCTCAAGATAGAAAAAGCTACTAAAATGGCAATCAATCCAATAGTGGTCGCGGCACGCCGTCGCTTGACTCGCGCGTTCGCTACGGATACGCGTGTCGCGCTCGACTAACGAGTTCCTCAAAAGAATAGTCGTTTAGTCTACATTGGACAGATTTTGCTTTTGACAAAACAGTTTTTTTTCGACAGATTCTACATTTGGCAGATTCTGCATAAGACGGATTCTTTTTTGGACAGATTTTGAAAAAAAATGAGATTTTTGTAAGGGACAATTGTAATAATGTAGAGGGTTAATCGTAATGTCTTTTATATTTTTAGTTTTGATAACTCCTTTAAGGATTCACCCCCGTATTCTTAAACATAACCCTTTGAACGTCCTTCACTCAAACTCATTCGAGGGCGCCTTAAGGAAGTCCTCGAACTTTCCTTGAAAATGACATTCATAATTGATTGCTTGAGCAAACTCCAATGAGGAAAGATACAGGTTATAATAACAATCCGAAGCACAAAAATTGTAAAATACAAAAGAATAGAGTAAAAAATAAACAAATTAAGTAGTTAACGAGGCAGAATGTGGCAAATAACTGATTTATGACCACTTTCGAGGCCGCCTCAAGGTACCTCACGACCAACCTTATATTTGACAGTTCGATACTCACCTCCAATGAGAAATCATCTCAAGTCAAGGGAGCTTGTGACGACTAATCATACCAATGAGGTGGAGTAAGGTTGAGTCGAGTTCGAGTGAAGGTTTAAGAATACTGGTGTCAGACTATAGGAATTCAACTTAAGCGAATAAAATGTCCGATATAGAATCTGTCCTAAGTAGAATGAAATAGAATCTGTCAAATCTAGACTATGATGTCAAAAGCAGAATCTGTCCAATGTAGACTAAACGAAAATGTTATATATTATATTATCGGCAGGTGCTAAAGCGAGGCATAATCGGCACGGGCGCGGGCACGCTTCGCCTCTGGGAATTGTTAACTCGCAGCAACGGAGCGATCGCCAAGCTGGACACGTGGCTCGAAGCCGACAACTACACGAACATATTGCACAAGGTTAGCGCTAACTAGAGATTGGCCGAGTACTCGGTCGTTGCTCGGTACTCGGGCATACTCGGCACATTTTTTGGTACTCGCACTCGGTCGAATAACTCTGTTCGACTGCCGAGTGTTGGTGCCGAGTATTTTAACCTTTTCAATGGCATATCTGATTTAAACGACATCATATTACACGTATTAATGACGTCTCATATTTGCGTTGAAAGGGTTCATAAGTAATGAAAACAAATTTAATAGTAGAAGCCAGTTCTTCGAAGCCTTCGAAGCATGTTGCCTTTTGGAGCTCAAAAGGCAACATGGTCGTCTTGTCTGGAAATGTTCACATTCGCATTCGGTTTATTTTCATTTTCGGCTGCCATTTGGTAGTCGTTAAAGGAACCACGTCAGAGGCCGAGAGGCGGTTCCGAACAACTATAGATAATGTAACCTACACGAAATGATGATGATGGTTCGTTTTCGTCTTTTCGGTACATTTTACAATAACGATTTACTTTGCCGAGAAGTTTTTTATGAAGGCAAAACCGAATAATACTTGGTATTCGGTTACTCGGTAAATGTAGTACTCGGCCCATCTCTAATAATAACTAACTTTATGAGAGGTAGGACATTTTGTAAGGAGTAGTCCGTCTGGGGAAGTACCTCCGCCCTACAGAAGACCGCAGCCAAATAACACTGTGATGCAGTGTTGTTTTCCTGCTGGGGAGTAGGGTCGCCAGGCTCCAGAGGGGTCGCTGTCTTGCCCGCAGCTCCGCCTGTGTCAAATAGTAGCCTATTTTTGACCCCGAGTCTTCAACTATATTCATACCAAAGTACATCAAAATCCGTTCAGCGGTTTGGCCGTGAAAACGTAACAGACAGACAGACCCAAATTATTATATTGCCGCATATGGCAAACACTTAAAATTTTGCAAAATTGGCCAAACTCGCAATGGAGAATCTCGATCATTTCGCTCACTCTGTAAATAAATATATTTATTTGAAACTTGTCGTTTCCAGTGCCTGTTACCTTTTTGTTGTTGTTGTTTTACGTGTATTTCTTACGGACTTTCAACTTTGGTTTTGTGCTAAAATAAAAAATACCTATTTAAAATGTGTAAGATAATGTGAACATATTACTTGTTGGTGTACCTTAATCATGGATCAATACAAAGAGAAGATGGCGCATCGACTGGTGCACCGTTACGGTCATTGGCGCAGTGACATCAAAAGTGGGCGGAGCTTACGTCATTTTTCGTTTAACTGGGAACGATGCTTGACGTGCAGCGGGCTCTTATTTTTGCTACTCACGTCTTGTTTCAACTTAGAATATTTTGTAAGATATTTTAAACCATTTAGTTTTAATGTTACAATGCTGTACTGTTACGGGATCACAATAAACGTAAGTAAATAACGTATTTTCGAATTTATTTGATTGATTTAGTGTTACACAAAATAAATGTCTGTTTTTAATGTTCCAAATAACTGTAATATAAAGAAATACAAATTTATTTCTTATCTTGAAATCTTCGATTTGCTAGCGACATCTATTGGTAAGTAGAGGGGATCGTCAATAGGGCCGGAACCAAACCTAGCTCCCCTCACGTCTGCCTTCCGCCCCGCGTAAGCTCACACAAATGGGTATTATACTCAATTTATTTTTATCATTCATATGAAACAATTCACTACCAGAAACAGAATACAGAAAGATTTTTTTAAATCCGTTCTTAAATAAGCAAGTTATCTATAAGTTAAATATACAAGCCTTTCGAATTCGGTGGATGGGGAAACTGTCAAAGAACAAGAAAAGGATGCACTGTGTGTGCAATGACGTCACTGCCACTTGGTTTTGTGCGTACAAAAGAGAAAGCAAGACGTCCCCACCACGCTCCCACTTTTCTTCTTGAAATATCTTTAAAATCCAATTACTGCCTTAATTAACAACCAATTTTGTTGTTGTTTTCAGAATCGGTTACATACTGTTTGGTATGCAAATATTGCCCAAGTATGAATATAGTCAAGTGGCCTATTTTTGTAAGGAAGCTCTCGATACGCCATCTCCTCTTTGTTATTACTGCGCGACCTTATTTGAATAAATAAAAAAACTCCGCCGGCAAGAGCCTTCTTCAAAGATCCACGATGTATAGATTAGTATCGACGATTGCAGGGTTTGGAACGGCTCGTGGGTAAATTCACCGACATGGTGCGGTCTCCGATGCAGCCCGACGAGTTCGTGTCGCTGTTCTTCAACGTGGCCAATCAGCTCGAGGACGAGAGGCGGTCGTTTGCTGTCAACAGATTACGGGTGAGAGTACAATACGAATTTTAATAATATTTATTGGACCGAAATATCAAAACGTCCGTTTCCGACAGAATAGACGTGACGAATTTTCGATTTCATGTTTAAATAAAAAACCTCACATTTAGTTGTATTTGATTTAACTATGTGTTTCTTTTGTTTGTAAATGGTGCAGTAAAGTGTTCATTTATTCATTCATTCACCTCACTCTAATAGGCACATCGGTAAAATAGACGCGTCTGAACTAACTGAGATACGACCAAGTTAAACTCACGTGCATTTTGGACGATACCAAACGCTCCATACTGATGAATACGTAGCGGTGACGTCACGACGATGGTTAAAGAGGCCAAAATACTGGCCTCTATTTTGGACAAAATATTTGCATTGATAATAGCCGGCATTTTGAGCACTTTGCTTTGATTTATAGAATTTTTTTTACTTAGGGCCGATTTCACCAACATCGTTCCGATTTAAGAGTAACTCTAGTAAGAGAAAATCTAAGCTTAATAGATGGATGGCGGACATTTTCATTCTCGAAACAGAGTCCTTGTACTGGAATAGGCTTAGTTTCCTAAAAAAATATAATTAGTCCGTCAGTTAGATAATCAAAGAATATTGAAGATGTATTTTTTAAACAACGAATGGTAAAGATGTGGCGCGTTAAAGTTCCGTGTGACGTCACAGTGTGCTACACTTTTTCGCAATATGTGACGTCACGAGCCCCCACTCCTAAACTTTGATGCGTTATATCTTTATTATTTATCGCTCAACTGACAAAAGAAAAAATACGTCACTAATATATTTTGATTCCCTAAATGACGGACTAATTTTAATTTTACTCTTTTGACCCTGGAAACTAGCCGAAACGGTGTAGTGAAATGAAAACTTCATTATACGAGAGTAAATTTCGGAATTATCCTTGGCGAATTCGGCCGATAATAGTTATACTCGGTTTTCTTTCTATTATTGCCATAGCGTGTGCCAATGTGCTTAAGACACTTCTACTTAATCTTATTTCTGTGGGCGACCCGCAAGTCGCGCGGTATCCGCGTCAGTTTGAATGGAGCTTTATGGTTCAATGGTATGTGTGTGTAAAGAATAAAGTTTACTAATGTGTGTGTGTGTGTTTTAGTAATCAAACAATGAATTCATTCATTTAAAAAAAAGTAATTGTATCATGTATGTATGTACTAGCTGTTTCCCGCTGCTCCGCCTGCGTCAAAAAGTAGCCTATGTTTGACCCCGGGTCTTCAACTATATTCATACCAAATTTCATCAAAATCCGTTCAGCGGTTTGGCCGTAAAAGCGTAACAGACAGACAGACTTTCGCATTTATAATATTAGTATTATTAGTATTGTTCATAAAAGAAAACGTATATTTATTAAATTAAACTATTTTAATACGGTTTTATCGCGTTTATTACTTATTTATTTACACCTGACGTTTCAAACACTTTACAGCGTTCATGGTTGCAGGCAGACTTTTTGTTTGAAACGTCAGGTGTAGTAAATAAATAAGTAATAAACGCGATAAAACCGTATTAAAATAGTTTAATTTAATGAATAACAATCGCGAAAACATAAGAAATCAAAACGTATATTTATTTACGTTGTGTAATGCATGCGTATATGTGCACCACATATATTTACATTGGTATATTTTTTTGTATGTGCTGCATAGGCACGTTATGCTTTTATGTTTCACTTTTTCCAATCGTTAATTTGCGCCTACCTTCCTGTTTCATATCATGAAGTTCTCCCTGTTGGTTGCCTGGAAGAAATTGCTCTAGCGATAAGGCCGCCTTTGTACCATAGATAATAATCAATAATAATTCATGTACTTTCTACAATTTGGTGCAATAAAGAGTTATTTATTTATTTACAATGGCGGACTTATCCCTATGAGGGATATCTTCCAGTCAACCAATGTAACAGAGGAAAGTCTATAGACCGTAGGAGGAGTACTTAGAAATTATCGGTTTTTACTTACATGTACAAAAAAACAAATAAAAGCTATATTTAACTGTCTATTACTACCCATTCGTAATGATGATGCAGTGCAAATAAACATCTAATCTATGGTTATCCTTAATCTTCTCTTTGAATGAGTTGAGCGATCGCTTGACTTGCCATGTATCACTTGCAGGACACGGAAACTCTGAAGCAATCGCCGACGGACACGATCACGCAGTACGCCTACAATCTGATGAGCCATCAGACGAAACTCGCTCAGAAATGCTTGGACGACCGCGCTGGAAGGCAAGTTAATAGAATAGAAAAAAAAAACTTCATTGATAGATCCGTCACTTACAGGAAAGGTTTTACAAGCAAACTAGAAGATAGATAAAATGCGTGACAGACGTCTCAATAGGTGGCGGCTCAGTGTTACGCTGGACATGCAAGCATGACTCTAGCACTGATCATCAGCCACCAGCTTCTGAGGAGTCACGTGTACACGTGATGTTATAACACTATAGTTACACAATTATTTGTCTTAAAAACAACAACTTGCTTACACAATACAACATATTTGTTTAATCCTTCTTCCCCTTAATATCTCAGATCAAATTTCTCCTTCCGGGATCTTGATCCCCGTCTGCGAGCATCTCATTACCTAAAGTTGAACATACCTGCATACTCCTCACAGTGTTACGCCAACTCCTTCTCAATTCTCGCTGCAAATCTCTGGAACAAGCTTCCTTTGGAGATAAAAGAGCTGTCTTCTCACTCTTTCAAATCTCTGGTTTGGGAATACTACGAACGATCGGACTTGAGCTGAGCTTACTGTTTTTATGTGTAATTGAATTTGTATGTTAGATGTAAGTCTATGCACCTAAGATTTCTTTGCGTGTTGTGCCCTCTTCTGTGCCCATATGTTTATGTCCTATGTTAGTTTGGTTGACTGGAAGAGATCCCTATTTGGGATAAGTCAGCCTTTTGTTGTAACCTGTAGCTGAGCTGTATTCTGATACTATGTTCTTTGTGTACAATAAAGATTTTTACATACATACATACAACATTTAAGTAGTATTTTAAAAAACTGATGTGTACTGATATGTAACTTTAAGTTAGTTTATTTTGTGTAAGTTTATACTATAATGTTAAGCTTATGTTTCTGCGCCATGCCTATCTCTTTTCCTGAAATGTTTCCTACAAAAAGGGTTGCCTGTAAGAGATTGCTATTGCGCCTTTGCACATCATTATGTCTACATGTTGAGCATAAAGTGTTTATTATTATTGTATCTCCTTTTGGAATTTACGGGTTACCCCGGTCCTTTGAGAGGCTTGCGCGGGGATTTTCCATTTAATCCAACGCGTAGAGGCCCTTTGGAGAAGTTGATGTCATGTGGTGCTCCTGCCGAAACCCGTTCTCGGCTATATCAATAGTTGACGTTTCCATGAACAGATCGCGGCAGGAACAGGAACTATTTATAATTAGTGAAAAGAATAAATGGGCTATGGTGATGAAGTTTGGGTGGTTTAAATCCGGGTTACTATATAGGAGTTCGGGCACCTGCCATAATCATGATTACTGACTATTAGTGGCAGGCGGTGACTCGCTACTCAGTGAATGGCCCTAAATAGTCGCCGCGTTTGGCAACAGAGGGGCAACATTGGAATGAGCGGCTAAGGGTGCCGAGAGGTGCGGCTCCGGTTTCGCCATCGCGAGTTGCCTCGTGAGCGGGTTTCGCCGTTATTGCGCCATTACGTGCAATACACTTCCACCCTCGAGCATATAGCTTATATTATAATTAATCAGTTTATTATTGACAGGCGTCACAGCAGCGCGGCGATATGCAAGTACGGCACTTCGACACAGGAATGCTCCTGTCTGTTCAGCAAGGTGTTCAGGCTCCCTTGCAGGCATATACTGATGCTGACCACGGAACTTAAGGTACGATAACTACAGTCGCCGTCACGAGAAGGTATACATTTTGTTAATAAACTAAACTCTACTATGGTGAGTTCTAGTGGTTACCCAGCGACAATATTATTTATTTATTTACTAGCTTTTTCCCGCAGCTCCGCCTGCGTCAAAAAGTAGCCTATGTTTGACCCCGGGTCTTCAACTACATTCATACCAAATTTCATCAAAATCCGTTCGGCGGTTTGGCCGTGAAAGCGTAACAGACAGACAGACTTTCGCATTTATAATATTAGTATGGATTAAGGCAAACCTGTGTTATTTGTCCTGTCCTAACTCACAGCACGCATTGGGAAACTGTAAGTCCTCTCAGTGTTTGTATAAAATAAATAAATAAACACAACAATGAAACAGTGTTTGTGTATGTTTTATGTATGTTTACGTAGTGTATGAACTTAAGCTTTTGATAAAATTTGCTGTTTAAGTAATACATTTTTTCCCCTTAACTTTTTTTGCGCCGAACTATCTTTCCGTTTCTCCCAATAGTTGACTGGTAGAGAATGCTCTTAGCATCAAGTCCGCCAATTGTTATTAGTATATGTGTACTTTGTGGAACAGTAAAGTTTTAATAAAAAAATAAATAAACAGGCACAAAGTACAAATTATACACAGTTTTTAAATATTTTACAACCGAACCAACTCAGCATCCCATACGTGTATTCACAAGTACTTAAGGTAAGACAATACAAACCAAGAGAACTATCTATATAATTAAATAATCCATTTATACATTTTACCAAATTGACAAATCACTTGAACAAAAAGTGAAGTACCTACCCGAACTGTACACCGTGAAATTTGAGTCGTTTTGGACCTATCGTCCAGTGACTCCATTCATGCAACCGAACAAATGTCCCCAAGGAACATAGCTCGAAACATGAAAAACAAATTTGGACTTCCCGTAGTAAGTTAGGTCACGTGACGAGACATTTTTTATGGGAGGTCCAAAAATTTACTCCATATTTCGACCCATGCATCTTGGGGAAAGTTGTTCAGTTGCATGAATGGAGTCACTGGACGATGGGTCCAAAACGACTAAAATTTCACGGTGTAGAATAGTTTATTTTGCCAGATAGAATACACATTTAAAAAAATGTTTGGCCAATGTATTCAAAATAGTTTATCTTACATTTTAGTATGAGTTTAGATTTTTTTTTTTTTTTTTTAGGTAAAAACGCACATTCCATTCGAGCCCCGCTGGACGGTGCAGCACTGCCTGTTTGGATGCGAGACCTCCAGCACTGCGCCTGCGCACGCGCAACAAACTGGTAAATCATACTTCATACTAATCATAACTAAGCGATAAGTCCTTTGTGATTGGTACAATAAAGTGTATATCTATCTATCTATAACTAATATTATAAATGTGAAAGTGTGTTTGTTTGTTTGTCCTTCCTTCACGCCCTAACTAAGCAACCAATCGACTTGATTTTCGGCATAGAGTTAGTTGAAAGGATGGAGAGTAACATAGGCTACTTTTGGTCCTGGATAAACATCATGTTCCCAAAGGAGGCATACACGCGGACGAAGCCGCGATCACAGCTAGTATAGTATATACTAGCTGTTTCCCGCAGCTCCGCCTGCAGTATATAGCCTATGTTACTCAGGGTGAATGTAGCTTTGCAATGGTGAAAGAATTTTTGAAATCGGCACAGTTCTTTTTGAGTTTATTCATTACAAACATACACACGAAAATACAAATCTTTCCTCTTTATAATATTAGTGTAGATGTAGACTAGCTTTTACCCGCGGCTTCTTCCTACAGGATCATTGATTGCATGATGATTACCAACGAAAACTATCCGCTTGCCGTTCTACTTTTATCAAAATTGCGACACCCGACAGGGTTCATAATGTACCAACTTAATTTAATAAGTGACAGTATTTAGTTAGAACTGTATTGTACTTATGAAATTCAGTAAATAGTTTGAATTGAGTTGGAGATCGATAGCGAATGCGCGTGTCGAGTGATGGCGAGACGCGACCACTATTGGATTGGTCGCCATTTAGTCGCATTTTCTATCTCGAGCTCCTCCGTGCTTCGGCAGGCACGTTAAGCCGTTGGTCCCGGTTGTTGTTGATAGATAGCAGTCGTGAGGCTGTGTCAGATGCCTTTAGGCCTGACAAATTGTGACAGTGTTGGCCACTAACAAACCTCGGGTCATGTTCCTGTTGGTCTGTTTTCCCTGTAAAAAAGGGGCACGGAGGAAATTAAGAGTGGGTGGTCCTCAGAGCAAAATGTCCACGTTGATAAAACGTCCGTAACGTAGGGAGTCATGGGAACAAAACATCAGCAATTTAAAAGAGTCAAGCAACAAATTGTCCTCAAATATTAAAGCATTTAAAGTAAAAAAGCTAGTTTCCAGGGTCAAAAGACTATCATTAAAATTAGTCCGTCATTTAGGGAATCAAAATATATTAGTGACATATTTTTTCTTTTGTCAATTGAGCCATAAATTATAAAGATATAACGCATCAAAGTTTAGGAGTGGGGGCTCGTGACGTCACATATTGCGAAAAAGTGCAGCACACTGTGACGTCACACGGAACTTTAACGCGCCATATCTTTACCATTCTTTGTTTAATTTTCAAAAGAAAAAATACGTCTCCAATATTTTTTGATTATCTAACTGACGGACTAATTATATTTTTTTAGGAAACTAGCCAATTGTGGACGTTTTGCTCCCACGACTTACTAAGTTACGGTCATTTTATAAACGTGGACATTTTGCTCTGACCCGCTCTTATTTTAATTCTACGGAGGTCAGACGGCAGTCGCTCCATTGTAATAACCAGTTCCGCCAAATCTAGGAGCATGACTTACAGCGTACCCTAGGCTCCGAAGCGTAAGCTGACGACGCAACTAGGAATACACGCTAGGATGATGATTAGGTTTTACCCGCGACTTTGCCCGCGGCCCGTTATATTTACCATATAACGATATCCGTGTCGATTATAAGGCGTAGTCACTTTAGTTAGGGATTGATTTTTGGGAAATCTTAAAACAGGTATTTAGTTTACTCATTTATTAACTAACTAGCTTTTTCCCGCAGCTCGGCCTGCGTCAAAAAGTAGCCTATATTTGATCCCGGGCCTTCAACTAAATTCATACCATATTTCATCAAAATCCTTTCAGCGGTTTGGCCGTGAAAGCGTAAAAGACAGACAGACTTTCGCATTTATAATATTATTATGGATCTCGTTTTTCCATACAACGTTTAAACCAAATTTAAACCCCTTAGGGGATGAATTTTGAAAAATCCCTTAGTGCACGTCTAGTCCACAAAAGGAACACACGTGCCAATTTTGACCAAACGTCCCAGCGGTTTGGGCTGCATCGTGATATTTCAGTCACTCAGTATTCTTTTATATATATAGACTAGCTGTTTCTCAAAAGTAGCCTATATTTGACCCCGGGCCTTCAACTAAATTCATACCATATTTCATCAAAATCCTTTCAGCGGTTTGGCCGTGAAAGCGTATTAAACAGACATACTTTCTCACTTAAGGCGTTGTGTCATGTGAACAACAAAATTGACAATGTCATTTAATTAAATAGTAAATAATTCTTCGTTTTTATTCGCGTCAAATATGATAACATCTTTTATATCACTTTATTTTTGCCATTTTTTTAAATAAATCGTTGGAAATAATCACAAAATACACAACGTCGTTGAGATGACGGAATGTTACATGAATGCCTAGTTGCCAGTAAAATAAATTAGTTCCGATAATTTTAAGCAATATGGTGATGGTCGCTATTTTAAGCTCTATTCAAACTGACGCGAATCTCGCGCGACTTGCGGGACGCTCACAGAAATAAGTATACACCGTGAAATTTTAATCGTTTTGGACCCATCGTCCAGTGACTCCATTCATGCAACCGAACAAATTTCCCCAAGGAACATAGCTCGAAACATGAAATACAAATTTGGACTTCCCATATTAAGTTAGGTCACGTGATGAGTCATTTTGTATGGGAGGTCCAAAAATTTACTCCATATTTCGACCCATGTATCTTGGGGAAAGTAGTTCAGTTGCATGAATGGAGTCACTGGCTGGACGATGGGTCCGAAACGACTAAAATTTCACGGTGTATATAGAAGTACCATTAGCGGGCCAGTTAACTTTGGCACACGCTACGGCACTTCCACCGATTCGTATTTCTGTGGGCGTCCCGCCAGTCGCGCGGGATGCTATGGTTAAATACATCTGTTAAAAGCCATATTAAGAAAATTAATATGTGACAGGTCCAAGCGGCACTTTCATGGAACAAGTTGTGGTCGAAGCGGACGGACATCGACAGAACATACAGCAACCTCAGCAGATACATCAGGTATATTCCGGAGATCATCGTCATTTCGTGTAGGTTACATTGTCAATCGACCATGTACACCCTGGTGTCAGATTTGCTCGGATTGCCCCTCGGCTCGGCCTCTGACGTGGTTCCTTTAACGACCACCCGATGGCAGCCGGGACCGACGGCTTAACGTGCCTTCCGAAGCACGGAATCATCTTCATTATCAGACAATCAGGTGATTCAAACCTGAAATTAAATTAAATAATTAAATTGGTTAGGACATTGCAGGTAAAAAATAAATAAAGTGAAAATCGAGATAAAAAAATCGACCGTCCATAAAACATTCGGCCAGCTTTCCCAAGAGACGGCAAAAAATGAAGATTTAATATTTGAAAAAAATCTCGAATTCGGAATGATATTGATAATGATGAAATACTTAAACTTAAACATATGTAAAATTAATATTCATATGCGAGTTGTTTCTTGTAGTTACTATTATAGATTATTTTTGACAGTTTTCTCCAAACATAATATTATTTTCAACGAAGAGTGTGATGAAATTGGTCTGACACAGGGGGCAAAATCGAGATCAGAAAGTGTCAAATTATTTAAAAAAAAAACTCGTGCCGAATTTCTACATGAAATGCAATTCTACATTGAATTTTTTTTAGACTTTTCCCTTAGATTAATAATTATAGATAGATACCGCGCTATGAAGAAAAATCAGTTTCCAGAATGCGGCAACTTTATATTGTAGTGTGTGTAAGACAATGTGCAAAGACGAAACGAGAAACAGTTATTTCTTGTACTAATATTCTTACATAGTTTGAATACGCAAACTGGCATTTTGCTTCTGTTTCTAAACTAAATTTTTAAATTTATCTCGACGTTGCAGCGTGACTGACGCGGGTATGCCGCAAGTACGCCGAATTCGCCTAGTTTTAGTTGCCGCATTTGTCTAGTACGCCAACGGTATCTAGTCGAGACCGATTATTAATCTATGGACTTTACCATTTAGACTACTTACGATGCGCTTCGCCCGGTTTCGGAAAACGGGACAATTTGGCGTCCCGAAACTTCTTTACGGGACGGTTAATCGCAAAAAGGGACGGTCCCGTTATAAACGGGACGTATGGTCACGTTAGTCATGTTCCTGTTGCTCTGGTTTCCCTGTAAAAAGGGTTGCGGAGGTCAGACGGCAGTCGCTCCATTGTAATAACCAGTGCTGTCAAATAAAGTACCGTGACTTACAGCGTATTTAGCGGCTTCGAAACGTAAGCTGAGGACGCAACTAGGAAAGCACGTTAGGACGAAAGAGAATCATGTAATTTTATTAATTTATTTATTTAATAAATTCATGTACACAGTAAGTCGAACAGGATACAACATAGAACAGAACATTAGTAAAAGGGTGCTGCATATTTCTAAACAAAAACAAAAGCTCAAGGTCGCCCAGAGAGCTATGGAGACGGCGATGCTTGGTGTTTCCCAACGAGATCGAATCAGAAATAAAGAGATCCGTAGGAGAACGAAAGTCACCGACATAGCCCAGCTGATTAGTTCTTTGAAGTGGCAGTGGGCGGGGCACATAGCGCGGAGAACCGATGGCCGATGGGGCAGAAAGGTTCTCGAATGGCGACCGCGTACCGGTAAACGCAGCGTTGGACATCCACCGACCACAGATAGTCAGATGACCTGAAAAAGGTCGCAGGCAAACGCTGGATGCAGACTGCAGCCAACCGATCATTTTGGAAATCATTGGGAGAGGCCTATGTCCAGCAGTGGACTGACTGCGGCTGAAATGATGATGATGATGTTTCTAAAGAAATATCTTCCAAACGGCAAGAATTGTACGTGAATATCATGTAATTTTATGTTTTAGACAAATGATGTTACTAATTAGAAGCAATCTTAGCAAACTGAAGAGGCGAAATTTATTGTATTGTACATTATATTATTGTATTGTAGGTGAGCGGGGTTCGACAACAACAATACGTGTTGGCCGGGCAGCCCGCCACGCCCGTGTCGCAGGTAACCGCTTTACTTACGTAATCTAGTTTACGTAACTAGCGCGAAAAAAAAATATCAATCGTTTTTGTAATTTTCATCTATAGGCAGAAGCCAGCTCGTTGCAAATTGCTTATTTATTTAAACTTAATTCTAATAAGGTCCGATTTCACCAACATCGTTCCTATCCAAGAATAACTAATCTAAGCATAAAAATGAATGACAGACATTTTTATTCTACAGATAGATACCTTATACCGGAATTATACGATATGGGGTCCATCAGCACATGAGCTTTTTAAGTTCATCTCAAAAAGTATAGTAAAGTAGAGGATAAACATTGCCATCCAACGTGGCAATGCTGCCAGCCTTTTGGGGACATTGCCGCGATTTGGGACTACGTAACTTGTAAATAATAGTTTTTTTTAATTTGTTTAAAAAAAACAAAAACTTTTAACTTTAAAAAAATATATACGTGGATTAATAATATATTCTCGGGTTAACTGTGCGTTGAAATGTAAACTTCATTTGTACGAGAGTAAATTGCGTCATTATCCTTGGAATAAAACTTATCCGAATTTGGTGAAGTCGGCTCTAAATAGATGAACTTAATCCGAACACCATTCAAGTTTCTTTATTTGCATAAATGTAGGTAGATACAAAGTTGACAAATAAGTTGTAAGTAACTTAGGAGTTCCAATACATTTTACCTTAATAAGTTGTGCAAATATATACAAAACATTACAAATTATTCAATTTGAATTAATTATATAACAATATTTATTGAATCTATTTAAATGTCAAAGTAAAATTTTAATTTCTATATTTAATTTAAAGCCTACCAAGTATTTGTCAAAAATAAAAATGTCATTTACATTATTGTTCTATCTACTAGCTAAAATATGTTTATGTATTTTATTGGCATGTCCTCTAAATATTGATTTATACTATAATAACAATTTTTCTTTAATATTTCTTGAAGTTTCACTTTAAAAAGTCTATTATTCAATTCTTTTAAATGATCTGGAAGCTTATTAAATAGTTTTGGTCCCGTAACATAAACAGATTTCTTATAAATATCAAGGTTGGGTGCATGTTGAGGAACTATTGGTATTTTATTTCGTGTTGCACTAGGTCTGTTATTCACAATTTGCTTAAATTTATTCAAATTTCTGGACTTTTGGCGGGAAGCTATGAAGAGCAGTATAGGCGCTGTATTTTATTTTCCAAAATTTGTGTTTTTTTTTTTGTGTTTGTGCATAATAATGGTGGATTATTATTCGCAAAGTATTCGATAACAAGCGTGAGTGTTGGGTAATGTTTGATTTATGTGATTTTCATGCTTGTTGCCAAAAGCTTCTAGTAATCGCTAAGTGCAGTTTTTCTACCACTTCACTTAGCCTGATTTTGATTGACTAGACTTTTAGCCTTGTCTAGGACTTGACGAAACCACACTGTAGGACTGAAATGGATGGAAAAATTAAGAAGGGCTATAAAGGACTTGTATCCATGGCCGTACAACAACCCATTACTAAAAAAAATCAATTTTTTCTTTACATATGAACATTATATCTAACAGTCATTAGGTTACTAATATTATTAAATTTTTTTTAGGTGATATTCTGCAATAGTGGTGTCGGTGGAACGGCACCTGTCATAACTTCAGTACTGCCACCTGGCGGTGCAGTTCTCACTCCGCACCACACAATACACCAGTGAAATCCCACGTAGAGACATATTTATATCAACATCAGCTGTTTACCGCAGCTCCGCCTACGTCAAAAAGTAGCCTATGTTTGACCCCGGGTCTTCAACTATATTCATACCAAATTTCATTACAATCCGTTTAGCGGTTTGGCCGTGAAAGCGTAACCGATAGACTTTGGCACTTATAATATTAGTATGGATTATTACAGCCTCAGTGAGTCCACTGCTGGACTTCCTCTCCTAATGATTTCCAAAATGGCCGGTTGGAAGCGTCCACCGTTTCTCTGTGAACTTTATGTTTATAATACAGTTTGACATACACCAGCAAAATTTTTATAGTGTGAAACTAAACTTTTTCAATAACAAAAAAGTCAAAATCGAATAGAATTAATCGAATTATTCGATTTTTTATTCTTTTGGACTTTCCATACAAAATACTGTCAGATGATGACCTACATTTGTTTGTAATATCTCCAAACTTTAAAAAAATCTTTATTGCTCAAAACACACATACAAAAGCATGACAAAACAAAAGTACAAAGGCGGACTTATCCCAATTAGGGATTTTAATGGGGGACGATGATTTTTTCTCGGTTTTCACTTGAAATATTAACTTTTTTTATTGGAAACAGTTACAAAAGGAGAACGTTTCCTTTATATGCAGATTATAGACAACTGCCTTTGTAGTCTAGTGGTGAAGATGTTTGCCTGCAGACCCAGAGGTCGTCGGTTCGATTCCCATGGGAAGCATAATTTGTTTAAAATTTCTATACTGTGGACGGCAATTTGACTCGACGGCAAACTTGAAAGAAATGAAGTGAACATAAAAAGAAATTCCGATCCATACAAAGTCATGTCTTCTGATCTCTAAATTTGTATGGGATGCTGTAATTGTTTATGGTGTTTCACTTTTTATGCAATGTCATCGAGTTTTACATACAAAATGGTGTTAAAAAAAAACAACCGTGAATCTCTTCGTTTATTGAAGTCGGTTAAAATTTTATTTGGTGTTCAAAAAGTTATTCTTGTAATTATAAACTCAGGACGACGTAACTTAGCAGTTTCGATGTAAAACCATATCCAATTTTTATAAGAATTTGTAGGCTATTAGATTTAGTTGTAAATATTATTGTAAGTAGTTAAAACGCTTGTTGACAGATCGTATTGGTTAATGAATAAAATAACAGGAGATTAAAATGTCCTTATAAAGAGATAACTAGTCCGCCATTTGCTTTTCTCGCTGGAAGGCGGTTAGGGCACTTTCATGTATAGCCCGACCGGGAAAATAAAAACCCTGCTTTGGCGTCGCTACTGATCGCCTTTAGGTGGCAACATGTTGTATGTGACATGTCAACAACTAAATTGACAATTTACTATAATAATAATAATTATTATTGTCCTTATATTCGCGTCAAATGTGTTAATAATATTTTATGTCAATTATTTTTGCCATTTTGATAAATATAACGAAGGAAAGCATCACAAATTCCACTCGTGTCTCTTTTTGGCAGATGACGTTGAGAAGTGAAAGAAATTAGTTCCAATATTGTTCCGCAATGTGCTGTTTTAATTGGTCGGGCTTTACTTAACAAGGGTTTTTAAAGATAAAACAATGTTAAAGACGACATTACAGTTCGGTGTGTCAACAGTACGCGAAAGGTATGAGAGTTCCGAGATGTTATTTAATGGACTTTTGTATAAAAGTAACTAGGTTTTTTATATATTTCGTGGGACGTACGATTGTAGCGGTGAATTCGATTTTTTTTTTAAATTTTGCACTGTGATAGTGTGCGCGTTTTGTTTTGGCTATTTCTACCAAATCACATCGCTGGACGATATTTAATTTTCAATTATATTTTGAAAGGAATGAACCTTTTTTATGTATTTGGTAGATGCCAAAGAGTAAAATTGAAAGGGCTAACAGTGACTCGAAAACGTTCTTAAGCAAATGCTTCAAACTAAAAACTCCCCGAGATTGTTCAAAAATCTATCGTAATATTTAAATACAAAATTCTTTTTCAGTTTGAAATATTAGCTTAAGTTCAATCATTAACGTCTATGAGTGCGGCTGCAAATGTCCTATCGCTAAAACAAAATGCACAGACTATGATGAAAATAAATCATTAACACAAGTCCTGTTTTGCAAAAGGTTTTAGTTATCTGATATAACTTATTACTGTATAACTTATTTTATAAAAAAATATGTATTAAACAGAACGGTGGTATTATGAAGTGGTTTCATTTTATATCCTTTTTCCTCTCTTATTTATTAAAAATTGTCTGGAAAAGATTTCTTAGCAATAAGTCCGCCTTTGCTCCATATTGTTAACAATGCTATAATTTCAGTTTTGTGATTTCCCAGATGTGGGCAATAAATTGTATTGTTTTGTATTTATGGACCCAAAGGTTCAGGTCAGATGTAGAGCAGACAGATATGACATTCACGACAGACTTCTGCTTTATATTCAATCCTATGAATTAATAAAATAATTAACCAGCTCATACATACATTTATATCGATTTCAATCTATATTTAACCCTTGTCGGTCTTTTAGTACCCTAAAATCATCGACTACTCTCTCATTCTGGTACAGACAGAAGCCAATACGTACTGGGTTGTCGGAAATATACAGTGTTGCAGACGATTGTACTTAGTTGTGTACTAATTTGAGAAATATATCCCTAATGACACAACTAGTTGTGCATACCAGTTGGTCCATGAGGAAAACGTGTGTTGGGCTTTTCTGGTGTGACTCGGATTTACAACTAGACTGAGTCCACCTACAAATAAAAGTACCTTTCTCAATGGGAGAAACATATGATCGTAATTTTTTGGGTCTTAAAAATTACCAGTTTTTAACCCAGATTAAACTTGTGACTACAAGCTAATTAGTGGCAAGAAATTAAACAACAAAATCTCTTAATATATTTACTAAAAGTAAAATATTGACATTTGCATCTTAATCCATTTTGTGATGTTTTGTAAGCTCATTCACCTCTGTGATTAAATACACTGAATGTGTGTGAATGAAAATCCCGCGCGAATGGAGGGACCATGGAGCAATTACAAAGAGATGCCGTAATAAGGCGTTTTGTAAGAAAGTATTTGTTCAGCTACACGGGGCGGAAGGCAGACGTGCGACATGCTTGGTTTCGGCCGTGGCTCCAACCATGGAGCACGAGCAATGACAAGCTCCGCCCACTGCAGTGTCGGCGAAAAACGATGAACAGATTACGTAGAAAATTTAATACATCCAGGTGAATAAAGTTTTTTGAAAGTAAAGTTCAATGAATCCAGTAGAGCAATCGCGCTAATTTTAACAAAACTAAATCACGACCTTTTGATATGTGTAACTCTCTTGCAAATGATACTTTGTTATTGTGATAAGCACTAGTTGTGGTTTAGTTTCGGAAATAACGTTAAAATAGCGCGATTGGCCTCCTGGAATACTATTAATGAGAAGTGTAACACACGCAAAATCGGCGAGTCGAACAATTATCGTTCAATATCGAATGATTTTCGTTCGATATCGTACTTTTTTCATTCGACATAAATCGTACATTTTAAAGATATCCTAGTATTTAAAGTTATAGTTTTGGGAGATCACCTGCCACATACAACTACACAATTCAAGCCTTAAGAATAAACTTAGTGATAACACGACTACTGGCTGTTTGAACACAGCCGAAACGTCGGCATAAATAGGACCTTACATACTAAACTGGATTTTATATTACTGTTGCATTCTCTATCCTACATATATATACATAATTAATTTTCAATACGATACACTTATACATAAATAAAATCTCAGGTCAAATACTGATTTTTTTTATTTGAGAATTCATAAAAAATATTTTCTACAAGTACAAAAAATAACCTCTACAGGGCCTATTTTTGAAAACTTCTATGTCGAATAAAAAACGTTCGATATCAAACAGAAATCATACGATATCAAATCGGCGTTTTCGCACTTTTCAAAAATAGCACTCCAGATCTTTTCTCGAATGGATTTAACCACGGAGCAATTACAAAGAGATGCCGTAAGTATTTGTTCAGCTCCCCTTGGCGGAAGGCAGACGTGCGACATGCTTGGTTTCGGCCGTGGCTCCAACCATGGAGCACGAGCAATGACAAGCTCCGCCCACTGCAGTGTCATCACATCACGGAGCCATTTCAAACGGCATCTCCTCTTTGTAATTGCTCCATGGATTTAACCACGACATCGCTGTCGAAATTTCTATAAATAAAATAAATACAAGGGAGTTCAAAATGCATTATTTTTCCATTATTTAAGTAAACTTGTCAGCCGTAACACATATACTAAATATACATACATACGTACCACAGAGCAATTACAAAGAGGAGATGCCGTAATAAGCGTTTTGTAAGAAAGTATTTATGAGGCTACACGGGGCGGAAGGCAGACGTGCGGGGTTTCGGCCGTGGCTCCAATCAATTATATCCATCTTACGGAAAGTAGCAGTACTACGTTATTTACAAATTATCAAGTACTTCAATCAATCAATAAATGTCACTAGTACGTCGAAGTTCCAATCTTAAAAACATGGCGATATTTCATAAATTATGAACGGTTTAAATATTAGGTATAACTTCTAGAGCCGTATCTTATTTAACAGAAACCAATTATTCAATGCTAAATTTGTAAAAAAGCCGTGGAAAGTCGTGATGCACTTAGGAGCTCGCGATCCGTTTCTCGGTACGCTTTTGAACGAGTAGCAACAAGCTCCGCACACTTTTGTGAGCGGCGAGTTGCCAATGATCACATCACTGCGCCATTTCACACGCCATCTCCTCTTAGTAAATGCTCCGTGATACATAAATTTCATCACGCCTCATAAAATGATTTTATAGATTACACTTTATCTAAGAACTCCATTTTGAGCTAAACTTTTAAATTTTTTTTACCATTGCACCTCTCGCCATCGTCTGGGATTTCATCCCCATACCTTGGATCCCATGTTATCGCGTACAGTGCGCTTCAAACGAAATTTCCTCCCTCGTACACTGCGATTATGGAATGAACTCCCTGCCATGGTTTTCCCTAGTGACTATAACATGGGAGCCTTCGAAAAGGGCGTGAAAAAATTCCTTCAGGGTCGGCAACGCGCCGTTGTTGCTGGCGTTCATAGGCTACGGTAACCACTTACCATCAGGTGGACCGAACGACTATTTGCCTACTTAATTGTATATTAAAAAAAATTATCACTAATGCAGAATTCACTAAAAATAACAGCCATCTATATCACACTCAGGATGATGACTTTTAATATGTGATTTCAAACTGGCATTTTGTATGAAAGCTTGCCCACATATATGACAGCGGTATCTCCTATCATTCGTATGAGTTCGTATATGATACTGCAGCGATTTGAGCCGCGGATAACTCTTGTCACAGTGTTCACATCTGAAATTTCTCTCTCCGGTATGAGTGGCCATATGTTCCTTCAAGCGAGATGGCAAGTAAAACCTTTGATCGCAGTATTCGCACTGATGCTTCAACACTTTCTGGTGATTTCTTCTCTGATGTTCAGTTAAAGTTTTCTGCCTATTATAAATCTTATCGCACAAGTTACACGGATATGTTCGCTTCTGTCCATGTGCTTCGGTCAAATGTTTATTTTTCAATGCGTAAGACATAAAACACTCATCACACCGAGGACATCTGATGATCGCTTTCTTCTTATGAACAACATCGACGTGCATATCCTTATAATGATTAGATTTGAACACTTTCCCACATATTTCACATGTATGCCGTTCATCATCATTATGCCTTTTCAAGTGAGCGTCTAACCTAGGCTTCTCTAAGAAACACACTCCGCATATATCACATGTAAAGTTACTAAAATGTTCTACCATATGCGTGTTCAATGTATTGAAATCTTCAAATACATCATTGCACATTACACAGACCAAGTCGTTCCACGTTAACCGGTACAATAACATCTTATCTGGAGCTTCGAAGTATATCTTCTTGCCGTGAACTTGGTCTATATGTTGTTTGAATACTCCTAAATCACTTATTTTCATTGGGCACAATCTGCAATCGATTCTGGTTATATCGAGTTTAGGCATTTTCTTGTAGCCCATGAGAAGCTGGAATGGTTTGGTGTCGTGTGTGACTGTGTGTTCGCGAAGGTCCTCAGGCTTTGGGTAGTAGTCTTTGCAGTAGAAACAGTAATAGTTGTTTCTTCGGTTTTTGAATGGACAGACGTATGAATATTGGATGATTGTTAAAAGGTTTTCCTCGGACATGCAGTCGAGATCTCTGTCGTAATTGTTCTTCTTCTCGACCGGTGGCTTTTTGGGAAGTTTTAATGCTTTCTCTTTCTTTGATGTACCTGAAACAATTACCTCTGAATGTAGTTTCAATGTCCTCCTTTGACTGAAGACGGTCAAACAAGTCGGTCGGTCAGTTTCTCATGGGAAGCATGCTTTGCTTCATTGTTTTCAGTTTGGTTGTGACAATGAAGATATCTCCAAGATTTAATGACCACCACCAGATGGGCAGTTATCAAGTACATCATGGGCCAACTAGTCTGTTTCTAAACGGGGTTACGGACAAGAATGTCAAACGGCAATCGCCCTATTGTACCAGTACCGCCAAATCAAGGACCATGATAAAAAGTATACTTCGGGCTCTGATGTGCTTGCATCATTCTGCAACTGCAGGTGGAGACCAAACTTACCTGGTTTTTGCTTTTTAGATCCCTTTTTCTTCTTTTCCCCGTTAGCCTTTTTCTTTTTCTTCCTTTTGATCGGCTTGTCCGAGTCCGAGCTGGAGTAGTCGCTCTCCTCCTCATACTTGGGGAGGTCCGGGAGAGCAGGCGGTGCAGCAAGTTCCGTTTTCGATTCCTCCTTTTTCGGCAGCTTCATGTCTGTGGATAATGTCCAAATATCAGATACCAAAGCCGCCCGCTGACACAACCGAATAAAAATAATCATGTCGGCAACCTCGCCCACCGAAATGTTGTCGGCGGTTTGCCGACATTTTTGTTCATTCATGTCGAGCCGCCGATATGCCGCCGCGCGCCAGTACAAAATTATTAATGTAATCGTACTAACGTACAGAACGGACACTCACACCCTCCCACCCGAAACGGATACCGCACCGAGCCGAGCAGATTTAGGAGAAACATTGTCCACAAAACAATGAAGGGATGTCGCGTCGGGCGCGTGGCTTTGGTTGGTCAATTCAAACTGAGGCGAATCCCGCGCGACAGGCGGGACGGCCACATAAATAAGAATATATGTATAGAAGTATCTGTGAATTAGCAGGCCCGTTAACTTTGGCACACTTTTATTTATGCACTTCTACTGATTCTTATTTGTATAGGCATCCCGCCAGTCGCGCGGGATTTGCCTCAGTTTGATGACTATGATCACAGATTAAAAAGAATATGTATACTATGACGCAGATACGGTAAATAACCAACCCTACGGGTCACACACACATTGACGCGCGTGCTTTGCTTACTCGATCGAAAAAGTGTAGTAGTAATAGGTATTGGGGTCGCCGCTGTTGTATGGAGGGTCGGGGGGTGTGGCGCGGACAAAGTTTTCCGACTTGCAACAAGTGAAGCCGCCAACTAGCCTGCTGAAGTGCTGTATGTTGGCGAGTCGACAAAATTGGTATGTATTGCGCTTGTGGATAACTAGTTAATCTGGGTTATAAACTTGTGTTACAAATTTCAACCGTTTTAGCGTGGTTTGCGTAACAAATCCAGACTTTCGGATTCAATATTTCAGTATTTAGTTGTTACTTGCGGCTTCGACTAAATTACGTCACTTGCTATGATCCTTACAGACCTCCTTCGCTTCCTACACGCTCGACATCTTAAGAGAAATTTGACTCCAAAAATTCCCTTTTTCAAGATTTGTTTGGTCCAGTATGGTCTCTGTATAATGACTATGATTTTTATAATAAAATTTAATTTAAAAATATATGTGAATTAAATTTAATTTAATTGTTTAAATATGTTTTCTATTTTTTACCAGGATACTACCTTACATACATACCTTCGGCATCATCAGCAGAATAGTCCATAGACATGGAATCGTCCACATCCGGAGCACCGATTGAGTTGTGGTCGCTGACATCATCTTTTGGCTCTGTTTTTAGTTCCATTTCCACTGTCTTCTTATCTTCTGAAACTGTGTTACAAATACTATCAATTATAATAATGTTATTTAGGTTACAGCACACACATCAAGCAATAGATGGCGACTGGTTCGGCCATTTAAAATAATCTGATAATTCTATTGTACCACAGACAGAATTTTACAAACTTTCAAGGGATCGGATTTGGTATAAAATAAATTCGATGGTTGTACTGAACATAGAAAAAGGGTTAGAAGATCTTGGTTGTGAAAGAAGTGATCAAGGTTGAGGACGCCGCGCGCCGGTAAGAATACCAGAGATATAGAGCTGAGCCGGTCACATGATGACGACGTGAAAAAAAAGGTCCATATCGGTGATTAACTGGACATCACGATTCAAGGCCAAAAACGAAAAGGGTCGGCAACGATAAAGATGGTCAGACTGCCGGGTTTGCGAGATACTCAATTAATGATTAACTTACAGCAGATGTAGCGTATTTGAGATCTTTTTTTTTTATACAACTAAGTAGGCAAACAGGCGTACGGCCTACCTGATGGTGAGTGGTTACCGTAGCCTCTAAATCTTTCACTGTACAAGCAGCACGTCTCTGGAATGCTTTGCCTGAAGATATTCGCACTGCTCAAACTATAAACCAGTTTCAAGAGCTTGAAAGAATACTACCTCTCACTTTGACTTGCTACTGCTGTTATTTTCGCTTAGATATTCATAGAGTACGTATGAATGTTACATTATGTAAGTTATTTAAGTATAATGATTTCTTATGTTTTCGCGATTGTTATTCATTAAATTAAACTATTTTAATACGGTTTTTATCGCGTTTATTACATAATTATTTACACCTGACGTTTCAAACACTTTAACAGCGTTCATGGTCGCAGGCAGACTAAGTTAACATTTGTCTTTTGATGTCATAAGATTACAAACTACCGTCTGAAATTTTTATTGGGAACTATTCCGATTCAAGATAATTCTAAATTAAAATTAGAAAAATGTGTGATTTTCATTTGTTTTTCTTTCTGTCAAGATGAATGAATCTAATGAAGAATGTTTTCTTATGTTTTCGCGATTGTTATTCATTAAATTAAACTATTTTAATACGGTTTTATCGCGTTTATTACTTATTTATTTACACCTGACGTTTCAAACACTTTACAGCGTTCATGGTCGCAGGCAGACTAAGTTAACATTTGTCTTTGATGTCATAAGATTACAAAACTACCGCCTGAAATTTTTATTGGGAACTATTCCGATTCACGCAGTATTGGCTCCAGTCTGCTTCCGAGTTTGCGATTTTATTAAGTTAATGACTGGGTCCCAAGCTGGCGGTACCTGCCATCCATCCTCTCTATTGAAATTAGGATGTTTTTTAATTTCAATAGCTTCACGTAACATCCTTGGAATGAATCTGTTTTCCTTTGCAAGGACTTGAGGATTATCAAAACGCATATAGTGGTTGGGTTTGTCTAGAGCAGTAGTTCCCAAACTTATTTTTCTCGTGGACCACTTTCAAAATTTTACTGGTTTCGGTGGACCCCCTGCTGCTACATTTCTACCACATTCTTAAAGTCGCCAAAAAATAAAAATTGTGTCACTTCTGAGTTCTGTCCCTATATTTCGATATGTAAAATAAAAACGAAAAATGGTACATTTTATATCACTTTATTTATTAAAAGAATAGAATTACAAGAAAAAAATATTAAGGTAATATAGGTTCAGGTCATAATTTTAATTAATGGGAAGGATGTATCTGATGGAGTGTCAGCAAACGATCAATGTTTGGCTTTATTTTTGTGAGCAATAACCGCAAATCCCCCCGCTCTGTGATGTTTAATTTGCTCCTTTTTTTTGTTAAGAGGTTTGTAACGGCACTAAAACTCCTTTCGACAAGATATGACGAGGGAAAAGCTATTAAAATTTTTCTTGCGATTTCCCACAGTCCAGGATATTTTTCGGGTATTTCTGCTTGCAGCCAAAATGTTGGGTAGCCTTTTCTAAATTTCACCTTCAGCTCCTCATTAGTGCTTAGCTCGAGCAGCTCCTCTTGTAATACAACATTGGCCACTTCCGTTTCATCAAATGGATTTATTATCCATGGTGGTATATCCATCGTCAGTATATCTTCAAACCTGGTTTTGAAGTCATCATGCAGGGCACTTAAATGTTGACTGTAGGTATGGATATCCTCATCAATACATTCTACCTGCGACAAGTTTGGAAATTGAGAGAATTCGCGCCGACTAATGTTTTGCTTCATAAATTTCAATTTCCCAAGAAAAGCCGAAATTATCCCCTTTGTTTTTATTAAATTCAGGCTGTCCCCTTGTAACTGCAAGTTAATATCATTAAATTTTTTAAACAAATCTGTCAAATACGCAATGTCTGCTTTGAATTTGATCAAGTTTTCTTTTAAATCTGGATCTCTACTTTCTAAGAACTCTAATATGGAATCGAAAACAGAGTAAAATCTCGTTAAGCATGCACCTTTCGACAACCAGCGTACTTCAGTATGTAAGAGCAGTCGTTGGAAGTCTTCATCATTTTCGTCGCACAATTGAGCAAATAAACGTGTATTCAATGCATTGCTTCTGATTTTGTTGACAGCTTTTATTACAAAATGAAGAGATTGGTTCAACCTGTCACTTAAATGTTTTGCCACAAGATGTTGTCGGTGGATTACGCAATGAATAGCTGTAAGTCCTGGTATAATTCTTTTGAGATGACTTATAAACCCACGATATCGCCCGACCATTGCAGGAGCTCCGTCTGTTGCCACTGAAATAATGTTTGTAAATGGGATCGATTTTTCCGTAAAAAAATTACTCAGGACATTAAATATTGATTCGCCTTTAGTGTCAGTCTCCAAAGTTCTGGAAAATAGCAATTCTTCGTGAATTTCTTCCTCAACAATAAATCGGACATATGCCAATAGTAATGCTTCATTACTGGGTAACGTTGACTCGTCCAGTTGTATAGAAAAATGAGTTTTTTGCAGATGATTGCACAAAAAGCTTTCGATATCAGAGCTCATTTCATCAATGCGTCTTTGTACAGTATTGTTACTTAATGGAATTCTTTTTAGTACGTCAAATGGAGATTTGTGCAAAACAGTTTTTAAAACCTCTTCAACAGCGGGTAAAATTAATTGTTCTCCGATAGTGTGCGGTTTTCCAGATTTTGCTATAAGTAATGAGATATTGTAAGATGCCCGCAAGCCATCATCGTTACTTTGAGATGTTGAAGCGAACATACTGTGCATGGTGGGTCTCTTTCCATATTTTTCTTTCAATGTTTGAAAATATTTTAAATCTTTACCTATTTTATCAGTATGACACCTTTTTAGATGATCTTCGAGCTTTGATGGTTTCATAGAGTCATTGCTCAAAACTTTGTTGCATAATAGGCACATGGGCAATTGTTTGTCTGCCTCTGATGGAACAAAACCATATTTCAAATAATCGACACTATATTGTCGACATTTTTTCTTTGCTGTAGCCATGTTTCGTGTCAGTTACCTTACCTGTAAAAAAAATGTTTTAGTAACCAAGTTTTTTTTCTGAATATAGGTATCACACCGCAGCCTTTGTCAGCACGCGGAAATAGAATTACGGCTTGTAAAGGGACCAACTAATAAACCGCTGAGAAAAACGTTTTCACAAAACGGTATCAATTTTAAACATAATTTACCACTAATTTTTAATAGTATAAATAAAAATTAGTGTACTCAGTATCGAATACTGATCATATTTGTGTAGGAAAAAATAAACGTCGAAATCCCAAAATTGTCCATAAAAACGATAACTAACATTTTATTAAATCAATGAGTTCACGCGCTCCGTGTATTTGCGTATTTTTTGTCTGCGGCTTCATTGTTAAAACGTGACAAACAGGCATCGAAGTTCAAGCCCCGCCCTTTTCCCGTCGCCCGCGCACCGCTCGCTCTTTCCGAAAAGGAATAGTTTTGATAAAATAGTTACTTCAAAATCAATTTAACATGATTATGAAATTACTGTTTTATAAAATTAGTAGTTATTTGCAAGAAAAATTACAAAATTAATTGCTCTGCAATATTGCTTATTCGGCCTTTTTAGAGAGGCAGTGCTTCTCTCGTGAAAAAACAATTGAATAAAACGTGCTGTGTTTGTCTTCAAATCGAAAGAGGACAATTAAAATATCTGTAAGTTACTAAGTTACCTATCTATACAGGCCGTTGTGATCAACCGACTAGTACACGTAAACAAAATACTTAAGTACTATAACAAAAAAAGGTAGGTTACTTACTTTTCTCCGGCACTAGCAAACACAGATATAAATTTTCTCACAACTTTTTTCCAAATTCCGCCTTGTTTTCGAAATTCCGGAAACAAATGAATGCGTTTGGTTGCCTTTGGCATCAAGTATTTATAGTGTTGATCAAGTTCATGTCTGAACAAGCATTAAGCATTGTCGGGCAGATAGCGCTTTGCAAGTCTGTACACGAAATTGTACGTAATATCGAATACACAAGTTTGGACAAGTAACAGTCGCTTGCCTTATTAAAATATTATCTGCTTAGATAGGTACTTAAAACAATGTAGGTAGGCCCTTATAAAAACTATGCTTACATTTTTGCTCTTTACTATCAAAAGCAGATAAATTTTCGTGGACCCCCATTAACATCTTATGGACCCCCATTTTTTGTTCACGCCTACGTAGACCCCCAGCAAGTCTCCCGTGGACCCCTGGGGGTCCACCTGGACCACTTTGGGAATCACTGGTCTAGAGCATGTTCACAGTCTGCAGTCTGTGAACATGCTCTAGAATAAAAATTTCCAATAAAAATTTCAGGCGGTAGTTTTGTAATCTTATGACATCAAAGACAAATGTTAACTTAGTCTGCCTGCGACCATGAACGCTGTAAAGTGTTTGAAACGTCAGGTGTAAATAAATAAGTAATAAACGCGATAAAACCGTATTAAAATAGTTTAATCTAATGAAAAAATTAGACACATTTTATGATTTTACTACTTAAAAGGCAAAAATGCAACGCAAGCCGCGAAAGAAATTTGCGATGTTTATGGACCTAGTGCAGTGTCTGTGAGAGTATCAAAAATTTGTTTTGAGCATTTTGAATCCAGAAATTTTGATATAAAAACTGCACGTCATTCTAGTCGCCCTATTACGGATAAAATGGATGCCATTTTTGAAAAAGTGAAGCAAGATATCAGTAGTTACGATGTAGCTGAAGAACTGAGAATTGACCACAAAACAGGTTAGGCGCATTTGAACAAAACTGGGTACACAAAAAAAACAACATTATAAAAAATTATGCATTTTTAGGCTGTGGTGTGTAGCAAGCATTTTTCAGAAAATACTGTGGCGTGGAAAGAGTTAAGGGCCAAGTTCTGTTTTGTTCTGTATTAGTGTTGAGTCGATAAAGCCACTTGCTATAATTCTTTCTATTCAGTGTCTATTGAGGGTTTTAAAAAATGGTCTATTTACACTTGTTTTATATCAACATGTTCTTGGTAACTCTTTTGGTGTATTACAGAGCACTTTTATTTATTTTTTACTAGCTTTTACCCGCGGCTTCGCTCGCGTGTTAACCTTTGGGAACATGATGTTTTTCCAGGACCAAAAGTAGCCTATGTTACTCTCCATCTTTTTAACTAACTCTATGCCGAAAATCAAGACGATTGGTTGCTTAGTTAAAGCGTGAAGGAAGAACAAACAAACAAGCACACTTTCGCATTTATAATATTATTAAATATAGTTAGGATAGGATAGTTAGGATCGTTTCTCTTTTTACTTTTCATAGCCCAAGCATAATATTAAGTTTAAAACATTACCCTCAGGCTCCTTGTCTTCTAGCTTGGCATGCAGGAAGAGTTCTTCGCACTGAAGCACCTGATGTCGGAAAGCACAAGCATCTCTCAACCTCACAACGCATGTAGCGCAAACACCGGAGTCTTTCTCGTTGTCATCCACATGGGAGAGCTAAAAAAAATAATTTTTTTTTTTTTTTACTATTGATTGTTACTTTGTGGAACTTAAACATACCAACAAGGTCATAACAGCTTGGTATAGTGCCTGAGGATGCCTCATAAAACACATGTTGTATTTGCAAATAAATAACATGATTAGTATCTGAAACAAGAAACCTAAGCCAGATGAGTAAATATATAATTGAATAATTATAAATTATAAAAGAGCTCCATGGACTAACTTTTGAGCATTTATTTATTTATATTAGCCGATGCGTGTGCATCTTGAAGTTTGGAGAGTTTTTTAGCATTACATGGTATTTTCATTCAAACTAACAAACAAAAACTGTAAAAGGAAAAAATACCAAGACTTCCCTTAGTGAGCTCATTTTCTATGCCCTTCTTCAGTCTTAAACTTATTATGGGGGCTAACTCGACAATTGAATTGTACCTGTATACAACATCTATACCTGCTATCTACAACAGCATCCACCTTTCCACCATTTCTATGACCAAATAGGATAGTACTTACTAAAATACCGAAGCAATCCATGATCATATCAGCGTAAACTTCTTTTTTTTCCATCCAAGTATACTCGGCAGTAAGCACTCTACATTTCTTTATTGCTCTGCAACATCTACACAATGCTGGGTCGACGATAGGCCCGTTATTTTTTGGGGTACTCATTTTATGTGATTCTTTGCGGACGCAACAATAAGTAAACAGTTCTCATCACAGAATAATATAAACCTTAGCGGTTCTCATTACAGTTTTTCACAATTATTTACAAAGGGGAACGGACGGAACGCCGCTTCCGAACCCATTTCTCATCCCGATTTAGTGTTGTTGCTTATTGATAGTCGACTATTGGTAGACTATCGATAGTTGCAGTAAAACCATGAAACATAAGTAAAGATGGAAACCAAAACGCTATAGAATAAGCTGATGACAGAAAATTTGACCTGGAGTAACCCCTGTTTTCCCAAAGTATTACCATCACTTCAAAAATTTCGCTAGTCAGAAATACAGTAAAATAAAAATGTCAGTTTGTATATTTTAATTGGGTATTCTCACAGACATATAAGACGTACACAGACGGAACATAAGTTAATAGTTATACTTATGTAGCAAGTAATTGTTGTTATCCTTTTCTCACGTATTCGGATCTATATGGCGATATCTCTTTTTTACACCTGTAGCAACATTCACTCACACATAAATATTAAGCTACGCGTGGCAATTTTTGGCCGTGACGCCATTTTGTAATCTGCGTTGTTGGATCGGTGAACACTAAAAATAATAAAGTAGAATACCGTATAAATGATCTCAGATCATGCACTCCACACAACATTCATACATTCTTTGAAATCATGGGAAGCATTATCGTAAACAACTTACCCTAGACTAGATACAGCCCAGGCTGCATAGTTTTGCATGTGTGTGTTTGTGCTACGCTAAGTAATAGCATACCTTCCGTCTGTTTACGTCTTATATGTCTGTGGGTATTCTACTAATTTTTATTTTGTCTTTCATAACAATATTTTTATTTCCAGAAACAGAATTAAGAAAGATTATTTGTTATCCGTTCAAAAATAAATAAGTTAGTAGCCTTTGAAATTCGGTGGAAGGGGAAACTGTCAAAAAACAAGAAAAGGATGCACTGTGTGAGATGTGACGTCACTGCCACTCGGTTTCGTGCGTACAAAAGGGATAGCCACGCTCCCACTTTCCTTCTACTTCTAGAGAAAACTTTAAAATCGAATTACTGCCTTAATTAACAACCAATTTTGTTATTGTTTTCAGAATCGGTTACTTTTAAGTGTATATTTTGTTTAGTATAACAATATTAACCAAGTATGAATACAGTCAAGTAGCCTATTGGGCTATATATTTTTATATCAAAAACAAGTATAATTATTTTTAATTTTTTAATAAAAATCTACCTCAAAATAAAGATTATATTGCTACGTAACTGTTTATCTTTTTTTCCAACTTTTACTCCAAGTCAAATTTTGAGCTCAGCATGTTGTGTGCCTGCTTGGCTTCCATCTTTACCTTTAGTTTCATGGCAAAAGTATTGAGTTGCCAGTAGTGTTGCCGAACTCTCGATAGTTGACTTTGAAAATCAGTTGTACTGACCACAGAAATAAGATTAGAAGTGAGAGAAGTGCCACGTGTCAACCAGTCAAGCCTGTCGCTCGAGTCATAATAACAGAGCGAGCGAATAGTCTCCATTTTGACAATTTTGGCGTGGCTTAACTTTGCAGACAGGAAACGCCCTCATGCAACTTCCACCTTATTTTATTTCTCCGATTCTGACTATTACATATACTACACCTATAGATACTATGTTGAATGATGATCAATGACCCATCTCCACAATGTAATAAGTACCTACCTACATTTAACTAGAAACTATTTAATTTTATGTTTATGGATGTTTTATGGATTCAAATAATAAGAAAATGTATAAGAAAACAAGAGAGTACAAGTTTTATTTATGTTTTAAAATGTTGAAGTGTAAAATTGGTTTACTAAATATAATTTGTACCTACATGAAGAATGTTTTTGCACGATTATCGGTAGCCATAATAATCTTTCGATAGTTGACTATCGACCAGCAACACTAATTTGAGCAGCGTTGCCAGAATGTTACAAAATTAACATTTTACGTTACTTTTGACCCTCTCATATTACCTCCATGTTAAACGACTAAACTTGTTACATTTCAGATTTTCCAGCAAAAAAAATATTTTTATGTAGCCTGTAGGCTTTTATTTGTATGTAGCCTGCGAGGTCTATTTTTAGTGCGTGAAAGCGGTGAGACGATTGAAAATCTTTCGATTTGATCAATCGACTCACTGTTTTTCATCAAAAATAGTCCTGCTAAATATGTCTAGTAAAACCATATTAAAACACCGGTCAAGTGCTAGTTGGACCGCAAAAAATCACGTTCGTTGGGAGCTTCCTGAAATACTTATTTTATTCGGTTTTTTCTAAATTGTTGTTACGCGGTTTAAGAAATACATCACCTATAAAAATTTCAACCCTCTAACTGTAAGAGTTCATGAGATACAGCCTGGTGACAGACGCACAGCGAGTACGAATTGGGTACGGAACCCTAAAAAAAGAAAAAGTTACTTTTTGAGCGTTCTCATGTTATAATTGACTATCTGCCACTGGCAATACTAGAGTGATTTTTGCCCCGTGCCATTGGCTTGGTGCGTGCGTTGCGTTTTTTTTAATTGTAGGTACCTACCTAGTTGTAGCAACTAGCAAATTGTTTGCAGTAAATAAGCGATTAATAAATTACCTATTTAAAACCTAAAATTCTACTTTGTTTTGTGAAGAAATCCCTGAATTTTATGGTTTTAATTGTGGAGAATTTGTAAATCAATGGCGATGATGGAATTTAATTTGATTGGGGACGGGAGCCCTGGGCTTTGCCGATGTTGTCTCTCGGAAGGCTGCTTCAAAGATATGGGCACCGAATACACTTGGATGAATGCTAATGAAGTTTACGCAGATATGTTGTTGGAATGCTTCGATATATCAGTAAGTACCTAATTATTTACAATTCCATAAACCAAATGTTTGGTTAGATTCGATGTAGAAAATCATAAAGTTTCTCTTTCATCATGTGTATTCCTCTCATATCGGAGGTTGAACAACATCACAGTGCATACTAGCAGAAAAACGGACCCTGTGTTCTGAAACAGCTTAGATGTGCGGCGGTTATTGTTCACGAAAGTAGGTCCCGGACTTAAAGAAAAAACCTAAAGGCCCCATTTCTTATTAAAAATACGTACAGAGATCATCTAACAAGATGAGAATAAAAAATTACTTATTAATTATTACTATTTTGACAGAAAGTAGGTTAGGTTATGGTTAAACAGTGTCTATAACAGTAAGCGAGCGAGTCTTGTGACCTTGTGACAGAAGAGACAATTTATGAGGATAAAAAAAAACTATTTTTTTTCTAAGTTCGGGACCCCCTCTTTCGTACACCCAGACCAGACAATGCCTTGGATCAGTCCTTGTCTAGTCGGTGTGGAGCCACTGCAAAAGCAAAATTATGTATCATTTGTGATCCATCCTGCCAGAGTTGGTACCTACAGCAATGGCTTTATTTTTAATATAATATTTTAAAATCCAGATTTCTCAACACAATGAGGGGCCTAACGGACCAGACCGGCCGATCTGTGAAGTCTGCATAACAAGACTGCGGGATGCTTGTAACTTTAAGAAACAGGTTCTGGACTCGGAAATAAAGTTCATTGATATGCTTAGTAAAAGCCCGATAAAGTCAAAAGGTATATGTTTTCCTTTTTTTATTACTGTCTTTTCAGCCTCCTGTTTTCTTCTTCATCCAAGACTGTATCCTAGTTGCGATGAAGAATTTTTTTTTTTAATCTCTTTTTTAATGAGGCTTTAGTTACATATCGTGACTATGCCAGCTTCATGGGGAAAGTCAAAGGTGGAGCTCATCTTTTAGCTATGGCAGCTTTCCAGAAAGCTTAAATGGACTTGGCTCCACCCAACAAAGGGGACCTCAATGTAACATTGAAGCTGCCAATGTCAAGAGGAACACTATCCAGAATACAACCTCGGCATACTGACCACATTCCAGCACAATATGAATTAAATATTCCATTCTGTCGCAAAAATTGCAAGCATCTGTACGTGTCCTTTTCATTAAAGGATAAAACTTGTTTACTGAAACATGGCCAGACCTTTCTCTAAAAGCTTACAAGTTGCAGCGCCAACAGTTCCCTCGTGAGGCTAGCACAATCAGACCAGGGTACCAGAGTGGGGTAACTGAATGGTCCTGTACCAGATGCCCTTCTAACTAGCACATTCAATATAAAACTTCTTCCATATAATAATGTGTAAGAATCACAAAACATTAAATTAAACTATGTTAATACGGACAGACAGTCTGCCTGTGACCATGAACGCTGTAAAGTGTTTGAAACGTCAGGTGTAAATAAATAAGTAATAAACGCGATAAAACCGTATTAAAATAGTTTAATTTAATGAATAACAATCGCGAAAACATAAGAAAACATTAAATCACAAAACAGTAAGGAAGTTCGCACAGGGGCTATGCGATTTGTGAGACGGGACTGCGATGCAACTTGAGTCGCTTACAACCTATAACAGGGTAGCGCCACACGATTCTCTTGTGCGACTGGTAGTATACCAGTGGCGAAGCCTCCATAGAACACGATTCCCACCGGCTTACCTTGGCTAATCTCTAATATATACATATTTTTAATTATTGATAATAATAGCTTATCCCAGCTTATTACTCTTCCACGAAAATGTATACACTATACCGCTATTGTTCTTAGCTATACCCATATACCTACTTATATGACACTGTCATAAAATGTAAGCCGACGACTGACGGCCTTACCGGTAATACGGAAACTAAGGAGTCTCATTATCGCAAGCGACACAATTACATTGAGCGCTTTGTAAAAAGTATTCTTCAATACGCTGGAAACAAATACGCAATGTATTTGAAATCGCGCATACGCACACACACACGATTTAGCAATGGTAAGACGCAGTCCGCGCCGAGTACACGCCAAGTGAACTCGCTCAAGATATCGGGAATCCAAATATTTCCAATGTATGAAATTGACACCCACATACATGTCACTACTACATGAAAAGTACTCGTTGATATTGTTAAATGATAACCCGATTTAAGATAGCCTACCAAACTCTTTATAGGTCCTTTCGTATCACTAGAAAAGTTTTCGTCCAATTAGCGCTGCCGCAGCAGGCCGGCCATTGGCCGCCCATAGTGACGGATTGTCACTATGTCACTTCACTTATTATGCGCGCATTTGTACGGATTAATTTTATGCTAATTGATTTAATGTGATGAGTGATTAGATTGTGGTATATAGTTTAAAAGAATCGAAATTAGTGAAGTTTAACACAGGCTGTTGTGTATTCTGATATAGTGTTTGTTTCGTTTCATCGTAAAGGTTGGTTTGTTTCATTTTGTTTTATGTCGTTGTTGTTGTTAGGCGAGAAATGGCGGCATTAGTACAAATAGATTGTTGTCTTACAGATTACTTATTGAATGAATCAACTTCGTTCTCAAAACAATCGTTCGATAATAAAAAATATATCATTAACCTTGGATGGGCTCGTCCCGATATAAAAATTGATTATAAGCGTAAGGATGGGTTTTTCAAACATTTTCACAGTTCGATGTATGATAAATACAATTGGATAACAGGCAGTTGCAAATTAAATAAGTTATTTTGCTTTCCATGTCTGCTGTTTTCCGATACAAATAGTGCTTGGAATAAAATGGGTTTCTCAGACATAAATAATTTGACCAATTTGGCTAGAAAACATAGTCAAACTGAAAAACATTTACGCAGTTGTTTATTGTTACACGATTTTGGTAATAGTAGAATAGAATCATTTCTCGGCAATAATTTTGAAGCCCACAATCGTAAAGTAGAGCGTAATCGAAACTTAATGAAACGTTTAATAGACACTGTTGTTCTTCTTGGAAAACAAGAGTTATCTTTCCGCAGGCATAAAGAAAACCTAAATTCAGATAATCGTGGCGGCTTTACCTCTCTTTTTTTTCACCCCACGCCACTGTAGTATACTCAAGTTTCATTGGAATAGTGCCATGTGCGAACTGCCTAAGTTGTGAAATACTCACAATATATTTGTTTGCAGCTGCTCTAATCAAAGAGTCTCAAATGAAGGTGGAGAGAGACGAGACTTCAGGTGAAGAATTGGAATACTTAGATGACGACATGGATTTTCGTGAAGGTGCTGTATTTTTTTATTAATCAACTGCCTCTAGTCCGTTTGCCAGACTCTGAGGTCATGGATGTAGTTCCCATGGGAAGCATACTTTGTTTAGTTGTACGACATTGCAGGGTTGAATCATCCGATTTTCTGATAATAAAGATTCTGTGCTTCAGAAGGCATTTTCAGCCGTTGTGTGTGCTCATCTTAAAGAAACCGAAAGACGCTTCCTCAAAATTCTGGCAATAGGTTACAAGGTCGATTGACGAAGGATATGAATGAATGAATTCGAGCTCTTTCCATCATTCCCCTAACCAGATTTACACTTAGCCCTGTAGGACAGGTAAATTGGCTGCTCGACATTCGTCGAGCAAACACGTCATCTTAAGCCCTGAAGAAAAAAACGTTAAGACGTGAATTTGTCTTTGTCTGTGTTTTCGTGGCATCAGAAGGGATGAACCGGTGTCTTTTAATTTAAAACTTTTTTTTCAACTATATTCATACCAAATTTCATCAAAATCCGTTCAGCAGTTTGGCCGTGAAAGCGTAACAGACGAACAGACTTTCGCATTTATAATATTAGTATGGATGAATTTGATGGTGTCGGCATGAAATTAAAAAAAAATTACAGATGTACCGTCGAAAACCACCAGAAAGCTTAGAGGCTCTAGCACGAAAGTTTTGACCAAACCGGTGAAGATCAAGAGAAGTCAGCCCAAAAAGTCTGTGGTCAGGGCGAAAAAGACTAAGGACACTATGGAAGAGACGGCTAACTCATCCAAAACCCGACTCAAAAGTAAGTCTTAAGGAGCAAGCTAGTCTGTCTCAATGGAAAAAGACAATAATGTAGACAAATATGGCCGTCTGACATTGAGACAGGTTTGTCGAAACTTTCAATAGTGATGTGGTCAGATGATTTCTGTGTTGTTCAAGTCTGTGTTTGTAGGGCTTGCAGGACCTCTCTATTTTTTTTTTCTTTGACTGTCCGAGTCTCCAAGTACTCATGTACCTCTGTGTTTATTACACGGAATTATTAAAAGTATTTAACGTACAGAACGGACATCCACACCCTCCCACCCGAAACAGATACCTCACCTCACCGCGCAGATTTAGGTAAAAATCGAGAACAAGCAAGGATGACGCTTCGACCGCCCGGCCGCTGCGACGACTATGACGCAGATACGGTACCAATCCTACGAAAAGCACACACATTGACGCGTGTACGTTGACGCTCTTAAGAGTGTAGTGTGTGGTACTGTATTTCTATCTGTTCAATATAATTTATAATTTCAGAGAATGAAGTCTTCAATTCTACGGAAGACTTGCTACAAGAGAAATATTTCATGGAAATATCGCCTAAAGACGAAGCAGAAGATTCTAATGTGGACTTCGGGGAAATTGAATTTCTGGACGAGGACGCGGACATTGTTGAAAGTAAGTCTTTTATTTGTATCTTTTTTTACCCAACTGCGACAGAAGGAGGGTTATGTGTCGGCACTCGAGAGTATGTATGTATAATTGTTTGGCACGCTCTGCAGCCTGAACGGCTCGATGGATTTAGCTTTAGAGATGTCGTTAGATTCGTAATTACTGTGAGAGTGACAGTGGCTATATAAAAATAATTCTTTGAGCTTTTAGTTTCCAATTTATAGGAAACTAGCTGTTTCCCGCAGCTCCGCCTGCGTCAAAAAGTAGCCTATGTTTGACCCCGGGTCTTAAACTATATTCATACCAAATTTCATCAAAATCCGTTCAGCCGTTTGGCCGTGAAAGCGTAACAGACAGACAGACCGACGGACAGACAGACTTTCGCATTTATAATATTAGTATGGAAGTATAGATGCAGTCGGATTATCGGATTATTTATTATAAAATTACTTATATTGTATTACTTTTAATTTTAATTTTTGTGATTGGTACAATAAAGTGTATATCTATCTATCTATCTATATTGTTTATCTTTTTTTTATTATTGTTTTTTGAGGCGGTGCTAACATATATTCTTCGTCCGAGTGTGCTTATGTCTGCCATCTAAAAAGGCCATTTTGAACAATTCATCTAAACAAATCTTTTCGTGAATTGTGCAGCTTAGCAATTCTGCTAATTTTGTCATTGACGTTTCACCCCTAATTCAATTAATTTCATCACTCACGTTTCGTGATATGAATGAATAATGAGTGTTTAAGGTAAAGCCATTCACGAAAATCAAGCCATCTTGCGACTTCCTGTCTAACAGCAGAATTGCCATGCAATAATTCATTCCATGAACTGTCTAAATGTGGCCATTTTAAGATTTGCAATTATTCATAATTGATCATATTGTAATTCGTGCGAAGTGGCCTTTTTATATCCATAGCTCCTAATACATCCCATACTAATGTTATAAATGCGAAAGTCTTTCTGTCTATTACGCTTTCACGGCCAAATCACTGAACGGATTTTGATGAAATTTGGCATGAATATAGTTGAAGACCTGAGGTCAAACAGGCTAGTTTTTGACGCAGGCGGAGCTGCAGAAAACAGTACTTACATATGTTCTTTGGTATTTAAATTAATAATTAATTTCAGAATCTGTTTCGGCTAAATTTGACAACGACGAAGAATCGGACGGCGCACAAAGAAAAAAGCGTAAGAGGAATCCCAGACATCCCTACCGTAACTACAGTCAAAATGACCTCAAGAAATGCATGGAGGCTGTAAAAGAATATGGAATGTCCAAGTTGGAAGCGTCCAGGACGTACAACGTGCCCAGAAAAACCATTGATTCTATACTACTTAGTGAGAAGAAGAAATATGGTAAGTCGGAGACCCGGAGTAATAACAAAGAGGAGATGGCGCATCGAGAGATTGCTTACAAAAATTGTGTGAGGCTACGCGGGGCGGGAGGCAGACGAGAGGGGAGCTAGGTTTGGCCGTGCGGAGCCTCTATTTACGATTCCCTTTACTTACCAATAGATGTCGCTAGCAAATCGAAGCTTTCAACAAAAAAAAAATATTTATATTTCATTATATTACAGATATTTTGAACATTAAAAACAGACACATATTTTGTGTAACACTAAATCAATCAAATAAATTCGAAAATATGTTATTTACTTACGTTTATTGTGATCCCGTAACAGTACAGCATTGAAACACTTAAAATTAAATGATTTAAAATATTTTTAAAAATATTCTAAGCTGAAACGAAACGTAAATAAGCAAAATGAGAAAAACATTAGGCTCGCTCCGCGTCACGCATCGTTCAACTGAACGAAAAATGACGTAAGTCACACCCACTTCCGACGTCACTGCGCCAATGACCGCAACGGTGCACCAGTCGATACGCCGTCTCTTTGTATTTGCTCCATGGTCGGAGACGTTGATTCAGATTAAATTAAACAATTTAATTTGTATCGCGTTTATTACTTGTTCATATACAGCTGACGTTTCAAACACTTTACAGCGTTCATGGTCGCAGGCAGATAATGTTCACATTTGTCTGTGTTGCCATAAGAATATAAAACTTACCGCCTAAAATTTTATTGAAAACTATCCCGATTCACGCAGTATTATAGTTCACAGTGTCCAAGGTTCTTGAGCTTTAGAGAGGAGCTCGTTAGTCGAGCGCGACTCGCGTATCCGTAGCGAATACGCGTGTCAAGCGACGACGTGACGCGACCACTAATTAGATTGATCGCCGTTTCAGTGGCATTTTCTATCTTGAGCTCCTCCGTGCTTCGGAAGGCACGTTAAGCCGGTTGTTATCGATGTCGATTATCGAGTTGTGAGGATGTGTCAGATGCCTTAGGGCAGCCTGAAAAATTCTGACAGTGTTGGCCACTAACATACCTCAGGTCATGTTCCTGTTGGTCTGGTTTCCCTGTAAAAAGGGTTACGGAGGTCAGACGGCAGTCGCTCCATTGTAATTACCAGTGCCGCCAAATCTAGGACCATGACCCACAGCGTACGCTAGGCTCCGAAGCGTATGCTGACGACGCAACTAGGAATACACGCTAGGATGATGACGATGAAGGGTCTTGCAGTCTTCGGTCAAATTTAAGATTTCATTAAATTGATGATCGGGTCCCAAGCTGGTGGTACCTGCCATCCATTTTCTCTATTGAAATTAGAATCTTACCCACGGTATAAATATGTAACATCTTTAAAACATTTATATCAAGAAATAAATGAATTTTGAAAAAAGTAACACAGCGTAGATGCTAGGTGACCTTATAAAGTTCAAATCGCTCGAGATCAGGGTGGCCGATTCTTGAGAAACACGACTAAATTGTCGTATTTCGACAATCCTATATCTCTATTGATTTGTTTTTCAAAAAAGCATATTGTCTATGTCACCGTAAAATAACAAGAATCGTAAGTTGATCAACTTACGAGTTAGTTGATTTGAGATTGAAATGTATTATTTAACGCGTGTATTTCAATTAATTGATAAATTTACGACGTCATGCCGTTAAATGATCCGACGAAGGCGAGGTTTACGCTGATTGGTTGAACGACTCGCGTGCTTTTTATAAATTAAATTTTAAATTTACGGCTTTGATCCAATGGTTTAACCCTAAAATTATAAATGCGAAAGTCTGTCTGTCTGTCACGCTTTCACGGCCAAATCGCTGAACGGATTTTGATGAAATTTTGTATGAATATAGTCGAAGACCCGGGGTCAAACATAGGCTACTTTTTGACGCAGGCGGAGCTGCGGAAAACCGCTATTATAGTATAAGTAAAGTAACTGTTACCCGTACGTTAACCATGAGAATTTATCAGTCGCCAGCGTCTGCGTCAACAATTTAGTATTTCAAACCCGTACAGCGCCTCTGGCGAATGGTAAGGTATCTAAAAAAATCCATATTAAATCGTGGTAGAGGCATTTTTAACAAATAGTAAGAGACATGTTAGCATTACGACCGATAGACCAAGCGATACATCTCACACGCTGGGAGTAGAGAAATGCCACTTGAGAGATGACTGAGAATACGAACAAGGGTTTTCAGTAGACATCCGCCATGTTTTTTGAGATATCTCTAATTCGAATTAAGTCTATAGGCATGAGAATCGACCTCAATTTTGTGCGGATTCAACTGGTCTATTCTTTATACCCCTGACTTTTGAGAGGCTTGCTCGGGGGTATTTATCTAACAAGTAGAGGTCTTTGGAGAAGTTGATGCCAAAACTTGTTCTCTGTTATATGAAAAGATATATTTTTTTTAATTTATTTATTTTTAGAAAAATTTACAGCATTAATATATTTATTTTATTTATACATTTTACACAAATATGAACATAATAAATAAATGTAGGCTAGCTCGGTGGATATGAATAGAGGCATAGCTGTGACGACAGATATTGTTTGGGATGGTGCACGCATCTCAGCCGTGATAAAATTTATGTCTACAGCTATTTTTCAATAAATAAATTGTAGTAAATTGCTCTATTTTAGGCATCGACAGTAAAAATAAAATAAAAATCAACTTAATTTTATTTAAAAATTAAAATAAAGATGAAAAACACACAAATGTAGTTGTTACACAAAAAAATAATAAACTAAAGCAACAAATCACTACAATTACACGATGATTGCCGGCGACACGTGTTGCCCAATATGGAGCAATTTATTGGGAAATATGGAGCTCAACTAATTAAAAGAAAATTCATCAAACATTTCCGTTTGTTGTTGTAATTTTTAACGGAAATTGCATCTTATGGCCCGTTTAAGCTGTCCTGAGAAGGGATACTTGAATAAAATCCTCATCTCAATACTAAAATACATATCTTCAATCCGAAATATACTGCCGACGCTGATCTAGATCACTCAAGCGGACTTTTCTCTTTCTAGATGAGGAGAATGATAGCCAAGATGAGATCGAGGATATTAAGAAACACAGGAACAATATCCAAACAATACTAAAGTATACGAACGCAACGCCCATCAAAGACCAACGTACATTTGGCTACATGTGCTACTATTGCCCCAAAAAATACCCCAAGCCGGCCGATTTGAAGAAACACACATTGACACATGAAGGCCTTTCTGAAAATTACCATGTAAAACTTTTATCCCCTTACACCGCCAAACTGGACACAACGGGCTTAGAATGCAAGATTTGTATGAAAAATATTGATAACTTCACCCTGGAAGAAGTTATGGAACATCTAATAAAGCACAGGAAAGTTATTCATACGGATATCAACAACCATATATTACCGTTTAAATTTGACACGGATGTTTTGAAGTGTTACTTGTGCGACGAATCGTTCTTGTGTTTCAAGTTGTTGGCGATGCATATGAGCGAACACTATCCGAATTACAAGTGCAAAATGTGTGACAAAAAATTCGTGAACAAGAGTGCGCGGAGAACACACTCGTACAAACACAAATTGGGCGTATTTCCTTGTAGCACATGCGGAAAAACTTTTTCGACGAGTTTAAGATTGAGAGAGCACAAACGCGTGGTGCATTTATTAGAAAATAAAACGCGAAAATGCTGTTACTGTAGTGAAAAGTTTGTGGATGTTGTTCAAAAATGTAAACACGAAGTGTACGAACATGGGGCCGAGCCTCCGCAGTTCTTTTGCACGTTTTGTGATAAAGTGTTCGAAAGCCAAAGATCTATGAGTGCGCACACGAAAAGTAGCCATTTGATGATTCGTAGGTACCGTTGCGAATTGTGTGGGAAAGGTTTCGCCAAGAAATCGGCTTTGCAAAGGCATTTGAATACTCACGCGGAAAGGATATATGAATGCGAAGTGTGTACAGAAAGGTTTAACACAAGGAAAGCGTTGAAAACTCATTTTACGACTCACTACAGCTTTAACTAACAAAAGTAGGTTCAACCAAGAATTTTTAATCCTTCGATAATTTTAGATTAAACTTTGTACATAGTTTAAACAATAGTAAAATCGCAGAATAGTAATAATATAAAAGTGCAGTGGGTCTAAAAAGGCCACTTTGCACGAATTACAATATGATCGCATTATGAATCATTGCATCTAAAATGGCCACATTTTGACAGTTCGTGAAACGAATAATTTCGTGGTATTTTAAACGGCAATCCAAATGTTTCTATTACTACCTATGGCAATACTACTCGAGTGGTGAATCAAGAAATGAATTAGAGTTGAAACGTCAATCTCAAAATTAGCAGAATTGCTATAGCTCGACCACAACCGCTGTACCGCGCCTGAGGTATGCGAGCGGCGAGACGGGGGGTGAAGTGTCAGACGCACATTAGATAAAATATCTAAAGATGGGTCGTAAAGTTTCCATTCAATATTTTTTTCTTTAATTGTACTTAACTTAAAAATCATATTGAACAACAAGATAACAGTAATTTAAAAACACCTAAATCCTGACTGCGTCTCTGTGTAATTTGAAAATAAAACCAACCACCCAAAAAAATGTTTTTTATTTTGATATACCTAGTGTGAATCACGCAGTAAATACGAATCTAACGACACTTCCCAAACTAAAATCTATCGAGCCGTTCAGGTTGCAGAACGTGCCAAACAATTAAACGTACATACATACATACTCTCGAAAAACATAACCCTCCTGGCGCATTCTGGTAAAACTGTCTTGGATATAATTATACTCGTAAATTTATAATTTCAAAAAATTGTGATTCGATATCGTAAGATCTGTCTGGCACTACGAATCATGCACACTCCCCACCTCCCCGCGCATACCCAAGGCTCGGTACTCAAACTATAAGCTCCGCAATTCATGAAATTATTAGTTTTGATGAATTCCTCAAAGTGGCTTTTTTAACCGGGCAGAATGTGCAATACACAACATCATTCAAACAAACTTCGACTCTCTTACTTATTAAGATGGCGCAGCGACCCGAAGTGAGTCTTGGCTTCTGATAATAGGAATCTCCACTTCGATCTATCCTGCGCCATCTCCGGCCAGTCATCGGCGTGCAGCTCAACTCTCGGCGCGAAGTTATAAAGTCTTATTCAGTGCAGAGCAGATACCTCTCCCCGATAAAATATTATGTGCATCTCTTTCTGTCTTGTCCTCTGTCCCTTTCACACAGCGATACCGTTATACGATTTTCGTACCGCGTGCTAAATAAAACACAAGACTTTTCGTTACAGTTAAATGTATACTTAAGATGCGTTTCATCTGATTTTGGCATTTTTTTACCCGACGGCGTCGAGGTAAAAAAAGGAGCATACGTATTTGATATGTATGTCCCATAAAAAAGTAAAAAAGTAAGTAAAATTCATACCCTCTGGGAGTAATTTTTTTTAAGGCTCGGTTTACTTACTAATGAAAACGCGAAATCTCAAAAGCTACTGGACCTATATAAATGGAAAAAGGGAAAACTGAAACATCACAAAATTAGCGTACATTTTACGGATAGGATATTTGAACCATCCCCTCACGTGTCTGTCGTCACAGCCTTGCATTAATTGATGTCCTTGCTAACTATCCATGAGATGAGACTGACAGGTATTAGTGGACTAAAAACAACTCCGCGCTTGTCGGACGAAGTTTAGCCTAAAATTGTTTATTTTTTGGAGTACGGCGGGAGCGATGAGATAATATCATCCGACCGCCGCAAAGAGAAGATCTTCCAGCCAGGCGAGGTGGTATGCCTGGGGAACCGCGGCTCCAACAATGTTCTGTCCGAGTTTGTATATATGCTCCAATCCGTAGAAACTTCAATTGCGCGATTTAGTCCGCCATACTGATTTTTGTGTCTTGTATGGGAATTTCTGTTTTTCTGTTGAGCGCCATCTGTTGCGTCGGAGTTGTAGTTATTTACTGTGCGATTATGTCACCACAATTTCTAAACACTCCGCGCGTGTTTGGTTAGGACATTGCAGGCTTAAATTACCCGATTGTCTGATAATAAAGATCACTCCGTGCTTTTTGTTATACTTTAACTAATGAACCAATCTAAACTGAAATTTCGCTTACTTTTAGGAGAAGGACTTACACCCGTATTCTTTAACATAACTTTAAGGACGACCTTCACTCAAACTCATTAGAGGAAGCCTTAAGAAAGTCTTCGAACTTTCTTTGAAAACGATATTCTTAGTTGGTTGCTTGAGAAAACTCCAGTAAGGAACGACACAGGTTATAATAAAAATCTAAAGCACAAAATTTGAAAAATTCTAAAGACTAGAGTAAAAAATAAAAAAATAAGTAGAAACACGCAAAAAGTTGCAAAAAACTGATGTAAAACTACATTTATTTCATTTTGAGGAGGCCTCAAGGTACCTCTCGACCAACCTTATATTTGATAGTTCGATACTCACCTCCAATGAGGAATGTCCTTAAGTCAAGGAAGCTAGTGTCGACTAATCATACCAATGAGTTGTAGTAAGGTTGACTCGAGTTTGAGGAAACGTTTGAGAATATGGGTGTTAGAGTAACTAGAAATAAAAGTACTGTTTCCGTTGAATTTAAGTACGCATGCAAAAGCTTGTGTAATTTCTAAAAACACAAAATAAGGAACAACATTTTTAACTTAAAAATGGCTATATATAATCGGCAAAAATTTTGTAAATGGGAATAAAATAGCCTATTTTTTTACAAAACTTAAACAGCTTGTAATTAATAATACTTCGTTTTTATTCGCGTTGGGTTACGGTTATTATCTGTTTTATTCGATACTAGCTGTTTCCCGCAGCTCCGCCTGCGTTAAAATGTAGCCTATGTTTGACCACGGGTCTTGAATTGGGTATTCTACTTAATTTATTTTTATTATTCATATCAAACATTTCACTACCAGAAACTGAAAACAGAAAGATTTTTAAAAATCCGTTCATAAATAAATAAGTTACAAGCCTTTGAAATTGGGTGGAAGGGGAAACTGTCAAAAAAAAAAGAAAAGGGTGCACTGTGTGTGCAGTGACGTCACTGCCACCTGGTTTCGTGCGTACAAGAGATAGCAAGACGTCCCCACCACGCTTCCACTTTTCTTCTTGAGAAAACTTTAAAATCCAATTACTGCCATAATTAACAACCAATTTTGTTGTTGTTTTCGGAATCGGTTACTTTTTAGTGTCCATATTGTTTCGTATGCAAATATTGCCCAAGCATGAATACAGTCAAGTAGCCTATTATATTCTTACCAAATTTCATCAAAATCCGTACAAGCGGTTTGGCCGCGAAAGCGTAACAGACAGACTTAGGCACTTATAATATTACTATGGATAGATATTTTTTCCAAATTGAGGCCTTTTATAACTTACAGATTTTCCATCGTCCGAGACGAAGCAGGAAAAGATCGAAATGGCGGAGAAACAACTGAAACTCGCTCAAGAACTCCAGACTATTCTAGAAATGACCAACAGTGTTCCTTTCAAGGTGAAGACTGGGAAACTTTACTGCGCCTTCTGCTACCTCAACGGTGACCCTTTCGACAACATCAACGCATTAAGAATACATACTTTCGAAGAACATGATAGAGACAAGGCAGCCGCCGTCGAGGGCATGCTTAGACCGCCATGGCAAAATGAAATCCTAAGAATCGACGTGAAGAATCTAATATGCAATGTGTGCGATATAAAAATGAAAGGATGGAACGAAATGTTCCAACACATGTACGATAAACACGACAAGGAGTTCGATGAAGCCTACACGAGGCTAATACCGTTCAAATTGAGTATCGACTTCGTACATTGCGCGCTCTGCGACGAACGACACGAGAACCTTCCCACTTTGGACGCGCACATGAACGCGCACTACAATAATCACGTTTGTCCAGAATGCGGGGACACGTTCGTCGCTCTAGTTCGATTGAAAAAACACTCCACCATCCACAACGTGGGCAAGTTTCCTTGTAAATATTGCGGGAAAATATTTTCGTTAGAAGTCTACAGAACAAAACATACTGCGATGATGCACGAAAATGCCAAGCCGTATAAATGTGTGTATTGTCCGGAGCGCTTCAGCACTGATTACGTGAAGCATTTACATACTAAAGAGTATCATAAAGAGAAGATTGTTATATTCAATTGTGAACAGTGCGGAAAGACGTTCGACTGGCGCCCTTACTATATGGCCCATTTGAGGAAGATACATCGCAAGTTGAAGAGATACCAGTGTACTTATTGTTTGAAGTGGTTCGGGGAACATCACGATTATAAATTGCACGTGCAAAGACATACGGGCACCGGGGAGCATGTCTGCACGATTTGCAGTAAGAATTTTGTGAGGCCTCACGAGTTGAGGGTCCATATGAAAGCGCAGCACAAGGAGAATTAAATTGGCGAAGATTATAATCTTAGAAACAATTGTTTCTTATTTGATACATTCTTTTAGGATAGTGCGAGTGGCGAGTCTATCTTGCAGGCTAAATATCTTAATTACGAATTAGATAATTTCTTTGTTTAAATGCTTATTATAATTTTAGAATTAAGGGAGGATATGCGTGCTAATGGACTTACAACCAAGGATATTCAAGACCGGGGGAAATGGAGGAGAAAAAATATTTTTGCACATATGCTACAGTTAGGGTTGCCAACTTTTTTTTGGCGAAATGTAGTATTTTTGAATATAAGCTATCAAGAATATAGTACATTTCTTAAAAATATAGTATTTTATTAAAAATGACAAAATAGACAAAGATATACCTATTTCTTTTTACCTATTTATTTTGTAGGTGAAACTAAACCTCTTGCAATTTTTAACAATGTTTTGTATAAAACTATCTGTGGGGATTTTACTTATTGACTGCCACATTTTTTTTAATAATCTTATCTTCTTCACGATGTCCTAGTTCTCTTAGCATATCTATTTCATTTCATTTAAGACCTTAAGCTTTCTTAAGAAACAACAACCTAATAAGTGGAATTATGATATTACTAAAATCCCATAGCAAAAATTAAACGAAATGTTTTTTTTTTTATTTAAAATAATATTTTGTTGTTGTCAATTTAATATTGAGAAGTTCGGAAGTAATCATAGTTTTAGCATTTTTTTTAATCTCTCCTAAAAGCTAGTATAAAGGCGCGTTGCAAAATTTTTAAAATAAGGGTTTGTTTGTAGATTTCGGTGCTGAAAATATAGTATTTTTGCGTACTATATTTTTGTTCAACAGTATATAGTACGCAGACCCGAAATATAGTATAATACTATATAATATAGTACGGTTGGCAACCCTAGCTACAGTACCTATTGTTTTAGGCTATAGTATGGATCAATTCCGAAGGAGCTAATAGGAATCTTATCTCTGAATAGAATGGATTAACAGCCTCCCTTTCTGTATTTGACTTTGCAACACCATTCACAAATAATAATATAGGGGGCTCACTATCATCACATGGAATTATGAGATGGTAGTAAACCACCATGCCGATCAAGCTGAGGTATCTTCAAAATAGTTTTCCTTGTAGCGGTCGTGACCACGACAATCTAACTTGGCAGTTTCTCCAAGCAGTTTTCTGGGTCTGGTGGCTCTTAGAAATTGCATTTCTACTTTGCAAAAAGAGGGTATAACACTAGTAAATATTATGAAGAAATGCATATGGCACCAATTATCTGTTTTATATACTCCTCTACTCTCCTGGCTCAGCGACCTGAATGAATGAATGAACATTTTATTGCACCATTTACATACAAAGAAAAAATACAGCACTGAATCCAATTTACATTAAAAGATATGATTTTAAAAGTGGTTTTGGTTGGCGAAATTTTGAATTTTTAAATAAATAAATACTAAATTTACTTTGCGTTTAGTACGCGAAACAAATTTTCAAAATTTCAATATATTTTTCTATTGAAAAATTTCAATAGAAAAATAAATGAGAACTGAAAAAAAAAAATGATTTTCACAATTTTTTTTAAATATTGTAAGTGGATTACATTCAGAATAAAAAGTTAATTGGTTTTAATGAGCTAGCTATTATAATTTTTATTGAAATTTTTTTTTTTACTATTTGTAATATTAGTTTTAGTATTTGTTAAACTTAGTTTTTGTATATTAGTCATATGTATTTGCCAAGTGCAAGATTTCTGTAATATATATAGCTAATAATACATTTTGGGTTAAACTTATATTTGTTTTCATTTCTACATTTAAACCCCCTATGAAAAAGTTCTATTTGACTTGGTCTATATCTATATATCGATTCCCACGGGAAGTTTCCAGTTGGGTAGGACATTGCAGGCTTGAGTCGGGTTAGTTTCGTCACCACCCGCGTTGTCCCCACTGTGTGGTGACGAAAGTGATTTCACTTAGAAAACATCCCAGTCGTCAAATCTAACAAAAAATAAAATTTTAAACCATATGTTTACACTTTGACTTTAAAAAAATATATTATAAATTGCCACCAGTGGGAACATATGGGATGTCATTTATTTATTATTATTTATGCATAAACAAAATACATTGCATTCGAATATTACAAAAATAAATCATAGTTCTATATTCTAGCTAAGTACATTTCCTGTTACATAAGTGAAATCTCATTTGTCGCCAGTGGGGACATACGGTAGGTCCCATTTGTCTAATTACTTGACTACCTACAACAATATTTTAAATTCGTTTATTATAATTTTCTTTATTATATTTTATTTTAATTTTCTTTAAGCAGTGTGTGTACCTAGTTGAGAACTGTTGGTGTAGGTACTATATGAAATGCAATAAATGATTTGAATTTATCCCCAGTGGGGACAACGCGGATGGTGACTAGTGGGCCTAACCCCTTGAGTCTCCTGATTTTCTGTAACTACATACATACATACATACCATCACGCCTTTTTCCCGCAGGGGTAGGCAGAGACTACGGATTTCCATTTGCTACGATCCTTACAGACTTCCCTCGCTTCTTCTACGCTCATTACTCTCGTCATACACGCTCGTCGATTACGGGTACTCCTGACAACTTCCTTTTTTAATATGTCTGCGATTTGGTCACAGTATGTTCTCCGAGGCCGGCCCTTACCGACTTTTCCTGTCACCTTTAATTTATAAATACCTTTCGTAAGTCTCCTTTCATCCATCCTTTCTACATGCCCAAACCATCTTAACATGCCTTTTTCTATTTTTGTCACTACATCCTCATTCACACCACACCTTTTCCTTATCTCACTATTTCTAATTTTATCACTCAGACGTACTCCACACATACTCCGTAAAGCTCTCATTTCAACTGCATTCACTCTGCTTTCATTATTTTCCTGCCAGACCCAACTTTCACTACCATACATAAGAGTTGGCATTAAACTGCTCTATGAACAGCCAGACGTGCATTTTTAGATACAACTCTACTGCTCATAAAGGAATGCAATGCCCCATTTATCCGATTACCCGCAGCCACTCTTTTTTCAATATCACCTTCATGCTTTCCATTTCTCATAAACATACAACCCAAATACACAAATTCATTCACTTGTTCAACACTCTTTCCATTTATACTTACATTGCAAACTGTTCTACTTTCATCTCTTTCAAACACCATTACTTTCGTTTTACTTACATTTATCTTCATACCTTTACCTACAAGAGCATCATTCATAATCGTTATCATCTTTTGCAATTCTTGCTCCGACTGCGCAAGTATTAATTGATCGTCGGCATAAAGAAGGCAATTGACGTTTAACCCATTCATTTTTAAACCCCATTCCGAATCTTTCAGATCTTTCAGACAGCTGAACTTTTCTGTAACTGTCTGATAATAATGATGATTCCGTCCTTCGGAAGACTCAGCCGTTGGTCCTGGCCATGGAGCAATTACAAAGAGGAGATGCGGTTTGAAATGGCTCCGTGATGTGATGACACTGCAGTGGGCGGAGCTTGTCATTGCTCGTGCTCCATGGTTGGAGTCACGGCCTGTCATGTCGCACGTCTGCCTTCCGCCCTGTGTAGCTGAACAAACACTTATAAAACGCTTATTACGGCATCTCCTCCTTGTAATTGCGCCATGGTCCTGGCGTCTGGTGGACGTTAAAGGAACTCAAGACGTCAAAAGGCAGTTCCAAAAAATCTGTTAACTAGGAACTACACGCATGAACCAGCTCAATATAAATAAAGAGATTTATCAAATACATAAGTATATTTGAGCTTCAAATTACGGCAATATTTTTTGTTCCTATTGTTCAATGAAACCAGTAATACTAAATGCAATTTATCCATACTTCATTTATATAATATTTATGTACAATATTTTCCAATTATTTAACTAAAATCACTAAAATTTTACAACATTTACATTAACAGTATCACACTTCATCTCAGCCCCAAGACGTCCACTGCTGAACCTAGGCCTCCCTCTCTTATGGATCTCCAATATGACCGATCTAAAGCGGCCTGCATCCAGCGTCTTCCTGCTACCTTCACTAGGTCGTCGGACCATCTGGATTCTGGACGTCAGACCTTCGAAGCTGCGAACCTTTTGTAATCTTTTTTTTTTTACCATGTCTGTCGGCGGTTGTATATATGCTCCAATTCTCAGAAACTTCGATATCGCGATTTAGACCTCTAATAGTAATTCGGGTTCTCGTATGGGACTTGAGATTACTTGCTTTTAGCGCCATCTATTGCGTAGTGATGTAATTATTTTCTGTGCGATAGTGTCGCCACACTTTCGTTATTGTTTACACTAATTGCAAAGAATACTCGTGATGGTGAGTCTTCAAATGTCCTTTCAAACTGCACTTCTGTACGAAAGCTTGCCCGCACACCGCACACGCGAACCTCCTGTCATTATTATGTATCCGCATATGTTCCTTCAACGTCTTCTTCCTTGCGTAAGACTTCTTACACACGGAACATTCAAATATCCTTTCCCCGTTATGTTTCACCATATGCACTCTAAGCTCGTTACTCGTAAAACACTTATACGAACACATTTCACACTGATAGTCTCGCTCCTCCAAATGATCCCGTTTTAAATGCCTCGATAGCGTATACCTTCTTTCGAAAGACTTGTCACACACATTGCATTTATAGAACAATGGCGCCACTCCATGGACTTCCACCATATGTTTCTGTCTTCTGAAGTACTCGTTGAACCGTTCCGGGCATTTCGTACATTTGAACCGTTTCAACAACTTGTGAACGGCGTCAACATGATTCTTATGCTTTTGCTGACTCGAGAACACCTTTTTGCATATTTCACACGGGAAATTACCGGCCGCATGCATACTTTTACCGTGCACTTTTAATCTATATTTAGTTATAAAACCCGTGCCGCACTCATGACAGACATAGTTTCTGTAATGCGTATTCATATGTCTCTCAATAGCCCCAAATGTTTCAAAATTAAATCCGCACGCTTGGCACTCAAAAATATGATCGTTTGAAAGCTTGAATGGGATAACTCTATCCGTGTAATCTGTGAATATCTTCTTATTGTGGACTTTAATTAAATGTGATTTAAGTTCGTTTAGATTTGGGATGTCACTGTTGCAGATGGTGCATTTCAGATCCGTCACATCTGCGTAAACAACCATGCATTCCGCTCCGTATCTGTTTAGAATTTTGTTGGCATCTTCTTTCTTGTGGTCTATGGTATGTTCCCTAATTTTGTCTAATGTTTCGAAGACACTGCTGCAATAGAAGCAGGGGAAGCCTGTTCGGCTTTTGCTCCGGAATGGTGTGACGTTGGAGCACTGAATGAGGGTGGCGGCGTTAGCAATGTGAACCATTTTCTCTGTGAGGTACACAGCTGGTGCAGTTTTCTTGGGTTTTTCTTCTATAAGCGCAGTTAGCATGCTGGGAGTTATTAGAACATCTGAAAATAGATATTTTAAATTGTTTGTAGCAGGTAACAGTTGACTTTTAACCACGGAGTATTTACTAAGAGGAAATGCCGTTTGAAATGGCGCAGTGATGTGATCATTGGCGCCTCGCCGCTCACAAATGTGGGCGGAGCTTGTCACTACTCGTTCAAAAGCGTACCGAGAAACAGATCGCGAGCTCCCAAGTGCATCACGACTTTCCACGGCTTTTTTACAAATTTAGCATTGAATAATTGGTTTCTGTTAAATTAGATATATTTAAGGCTCTAAAAGTTATAAGTACCTAATATTTCTTTCATAATTTATGAAATATCGCCATGTTTTTAAGATTGGAACTTCGACGGGCTAGTGACATCTATTGACAAGTACTTGATAATTTGTAAATAACGTAGTAGTACTGCTACTTTCCGTAAGATGGATATCATTATGGTTGGAGCCACGGCCGAAACCAAGCACCCAGCACGTCTGCCTTCCGCCCCGTGTAGCCTCACAAATACTTTCTTACAAAACGCTTATTACGGCATATCCTCTTTGTAATTGCTCCGTGCTTTAACCTATAGTTGTTTATCACATTTATTTAAATTCTTCTGTGCATCCTTCAGAGACCAGAAGACCTATTTTTGAAAAGTAACTCACCACTAAAACCGGGGATTCGAATGATAACCATTTTCATTCGACTCGCCGATTTTGGGTCAGTCATGCATTCCAAAAATAGTGCTCCTGAGTACTCTTTTAATAACAGTCCTAGATTTAGCCTAAGGTGACCTAACGACTGCCGTCTGACCTCTGTAACCCTTTTCACAGGAAATACAGCAATAGAATCACGACTTGCTTTAACGACCACTAGATGGCAGTCAAAAACATAAGGATAGCTATCGAGTTTGAGGAGCTCGTTAACAGACAGCGACAAGCGTATCCGTAACGATTGCGCGTGTCAAGCGACCGTGATACGCGCCCCATATTGGATTGGTCGCATTTAATGACATAATTCTTTTATCGTGAACCTTCTCCTGTTATCCTGTCCCGCCTGTTATCGCTAGGTGGCAACAATTAGGCTGCTTGAAAAACTCTGTTGACCACTAACACACCTCGGGTCATGTTCCTGTTAGTCTGGTTTCCCTGTAAAAAGGATTACGGAGGTCAGACGGCAGTCGCTCCATTGTAATAACCAGTTCCGCCAAATCAGGACCATGACTTGCAGCTTACCCTAGGCTCCGAAGCGTAAGCTGACGACGCAACTAGGAATACACGCTAGGATGATGATAGGCAGCTTGAAAAATCTGACAATTTTGACTTACATGTTCTTGTTGGGTACAGAGCAAAAGAGTTACAGAGGTCAGGTGGTAGTCACTCCCTTGTTAAAAGCAATACCGCCAAATCTTTGACTATGATCAACAGCGTACCCAAGGCTCTGAAGAACAATATGAAGATGCAACTGGGAAACACGCTTGAACGAATGTAACGATGCGCATGCATTGTTCCTCATTTCATCCATACTTCTATTATGTAACTATTCTCCACCATATTTTCATTTTAAAATCATTTCATGTGTCCAATCGTCTTTTTTTAAGCAAATTGTTTTCATGTCATCTTATCTCTCTTCGCCGACTTTCCATACTCATCTCAAAAGAGCAAGAGCTCTCTGCGTTTTCTATTCTAACTTCAGTTATATTAGTATGTGGAAATTCATACTAATATTATAAATGCGAAAGTCTGTTACGCTTTCCCGGCAAACATAGGCTACTTTTTGACGCAGGCGGAGCAGTGGGAAACAGCTAGTATAGGATATAAATATCACTTATTGACGTCAATTTATTTATATTAAGTTTACTACCACTTATAAAGCGCAAGTGGAAAAGGAGCGGCGCCACTGCAGAATTTTCCTCAAAACGTCAATTTACAAATAAGAAAAAACTATCCTATGGAATGACGTGAAAACAATTGGGATAAAAAAAAAGATGATTCGAAATATGAGAGGTAGGACATTTTGTAAGGAGTAGTCCGTCTGGGGAAGTACCTCCACCCTACAGAAGACCGCAGCCAAATAACACTGTGATGCAGTGTTTTTCCTGCTGGTGAGTAGGGTCGCCAGGTTCCAGTGGGGTCGCTGTGCTCACAGCGGACAGGTCGGCAACGCGCTCGTGACATCTCCGGTGTTGCAGGCGTTCATAGGCTACGGTAACCACTTACCATCAGGTGGGCCGTACGCCTGTTTGCCTACTTAGATGTATAATAAAAAATGAAATGATTTTTAAATGAAAATGTGGTGAAGGATGGTTACGTATAGAAAAATAATGGAGAAATGAGGAACAATGCAAGACCATATACCCACCCTTAATGGAGTCCAACTGTCTGACATATTCCGGGCACAACTGGAACAATGACTTCCTGGTCGGCAAATCTTTGATATCGCGATGAGGAAACCTGGCGAGGAGTACGGCTTCACCTTCCACCAGGTCTTTTCCAGAATCCGATTCTGTAAGCGAAAAAATATAAATATCGTGTAAGGTAATTTGATAATCTTCTAAAAGTAAAATAAATTAAAATTTATTATATTTTTTTTTATGCAGCTAAGTAGGCAAACAGGCGTACGGCCCACCTGATTTGGTAAGTGGTTACCGTAGCCTATGACCGCCTGCAACACAGGAGCGCGTTGCCGACCCTGAAGGAATTTTTTCACGCCCTTTTTTTTACTTACAAACTTAAATACATAAAAATATTGTTCTATGTGGAACTTCAGCGGACTTCAAAATAGTAAAAAAAAATTCAACAACTACGATACAAGTATATGTAGAGCAGACAGTCATACGGAAATGTGCTAGTATTATCTGCTGAACACTACAAATTTAAAACATGTCGGCACAGGCGCCGATTCTAGCACCTTTAATTACTAATTCTGTGCACGTATGCCATCCAGCGCTCGAAATCTTTGTTCTCCGATTTGAAGCGCTCCAAAGCTATTACATGTGACGTCGTGTCTTTGTCAAAGGCTGCCCTTCCCCTCACCGCATCACCCCGAGGGCCATATATAAGCCTGCGCGCGTCCACCAGAGGACCTCTCTCGGATCATCTCGTCATCTCTAAGTGGCTGGCTATTTCATAGCGGCTACCTGACTGGATCTTGTGCCTACTTCGATCTCACGACCCCTATCTATATTTCTTAATTTGTAAAGAAAAAATAATAAATATTGTACTATTCCCCGAAACCTGGATTTATCTTCTCTACTCACACATACCTTGAGTAGTAAACTTTCACTCTGTTATATACACTTTGCGCTCCACTATAGGAATGCTGGGTGGAACAATAAAAATATATTCCACCTAGCACTCCAAATGCTGAATACCCGCTAGTGATGGGTAGTTTTGTTTAAAATTATCTTCAAAGGTTTTAGTTTTTCCACTCAGAGCTCCTGTAATATATTAAAAGGTGCGCAAAGTGCTTTGGAGCGCTTCAAATCCGAGCGCAACAATTTCGACGCTGGTTGGCATATGCCATTCTGTGGTACTAGCCTGAAGCAGGCAAAAGCTATTGATGAATTCTTAAAAATTTAACTCACGCGGCTGGTCCTCATCATGAAAGTCATCATGGTCATCATACTCGTGGTCACTTTCCTCTTTGGGTTCCACCTTTATGTTCAGCTCTTGTTGCGTCTCGGGGGCTGGTGGTACTAAAACACAATCAAATATGTATGAATATCTATCGTTAAAATGTTTACTCCGCAGTATTCATACTAATATTATTAATGGATAAGTCTGACTGTCCGTCTTTCTGTCTGTTGTGCCTTCACGACAACGCCGCTGAACGAATTTTGAAGAAATTTGGTATAATTATAGTACAAGATCCGAGGTCAAACATAGGCTACTATAAGAAGCAGGCGGAGCTGCGGGAACAAGTTACAAGTTAGTCGACACAAAAAAAATAGGAAATTTAAAAAAAAAACTTTATAAACTTTAAAGGCTGGCTGATCGAATTTTTGCAAGATTAACACGCAATTATTTACTTGTTTTGTATTGTTTTGCATTATTTTATTTAAATGGTGTGTGACACCACTGACTTCACTTTTGTGTGCCTGGTAGGCTAAACGTGTAAATGCTTATTATTTTCAATGTACCATCTTGAATTCAACATGTTTACAAAAGAATAAATGATTATTGATTGATTGATTATTCATAAGCTGGAAAGGAGAAAAGAATATCTTCAGGGACAAACTAATAATATTATTAATGCCAAACTGGGGATTTTATATGAGGGACAAAAGTCTGAAGGCTAAACATGGAACAAACCGATTTCAAATGAAATGAAACGCAAGCCCATGTTAACTAAAGTGAATTCTGTCCCTTTTTCTCCTACCAATATTTAAGGTGAACAGTAAAACTATTTAACTATTTCAAAATTTGGTCATCATCCTAGCGTGTATTCCTAGTTGCGTCGTCAGCTTACGCTTCGGAACCTAGGGTACACTGTAAGTCATGGTCCTAGATTTGGTGGAACTCATTATTACAATGGAGCGACAGCCGTCTGGCCTCCTAACCCTTTTTACAGCGAAATCAAACCAACAGGAACATGACCCGAGGTGTGTTAGTGGCCAACACTGTCGGAATATTTTAGGCTGCCCCAAGGCATCAGACACAGGCCTAACAACTGCTATTTATCGACAACAACCAGGACCAATGGCTTAACATGCCTTCCGAAGCAAGGAGGAGCTCAAGATAGAAAATGCCACTAAATGGTAACTAATCCAATAGTGGTCGCGTCATTGATAGTTTTTATCAATAGATAGTTACACACAATATATATTTATTCATCAATTCTTACCGTTAACAAACACAGTTTTGTTATCAGAACTGGTGTGGCTGAGCAGCTGTCTCTCCGTCGCGACCACCATCATGCGGAAACTGCTAGCTTCTCGCAAACGCTGTATGCATGATGAGCAGATGAGCTGGCTTATGCTTGGATCTGTTGATAACTGAAATATGTGAAGACTCCGTCATAGAATGGAAAGGATTAATTATTTATTTACTCATGAAGAAAAACTTGGTACAAAAATTTGTTACGGCATAGAATATTCTAATTATTGCAGAACGTTCCATGTGCAATGACTTCCTTACTAGGCAAGACTGTATTGAAGCTCGCTTGGTATCTGTTAATGTGGGAAGCATAATTTACGAGTATAAGTTTTTGGAAAGGGTGTTGAAGAAAAAACTCTACAGAAGAAGTAAAACCTCTGTAGAGTTTTTACTTATTCAACAAAAGGTCAGTCACCACGTCAGAGGCCGATCATCCGGCAGCCGGGACTAACAGGTTAACATGCCTTCTGAAGTTCGGAATCATCTAAATTGTCAGAAATTTGGTGATTCAAACCTACAATGACCTAATCAAGCTGGAAACAACTAAAACAAGTATGTTTTTCCCCTGTGAGGATCGAACCCATGACCATAGGGGGCAGTTACTAAGTATCTATTTACCTATGTGAAACTATGCTTCAGTGGGTGTGTCCCTCTATTTCCATACAAAATGGAAACAGTGGGACCAATGTTTTCTAAAAATTATATTCCATTATTTCTATTGAGACAAAAAAACGCAGTTGTGTTATTTGAGAATCTGTTTCCACTTCAACATTTATGACGGCCTGAATAAATTACTTGAAAATGAACAGTAGTAAAACCTTATTCCACCATATCAGTCAATGAACCAATATCGCAATATACTAGTGCAATAATAGAACTGCAATGATAATGGCAGCTGTCAGTCAATATGTTCAAGAGGTTTTATCTAAAGAGGAAATAAATAGTTTCTATGTGCACGTCGGATGATAGCGTTTTTTTGCCGCCGCCGCCCGCAACGGAAATAGTGGGAGATTCTGTCCCAGTATTTCTATCATTGGAAATACATAATGAAAATAGTGGGATCCACCGGCTAAAGTTTAAAACAAAGGAATACACTTACGAATAGATTAAAGCATTCCATGAAAATATCGTAATAAACTTCTCTAATTCCGTTCAAATAGTATTCTTTCAAGAGGTCCTTGTGGTTTCCTTTCGCTGAACAGCAGCGGCATACGCCAAAGGTGGTTCTTTTGCTGCTCATTATAAATACTTGATGAGTAATAATAATGTAACGAGGTGATCCTTCCGATCCGAGGTTAGGTGTTAATTTGTACATAAATCATATTCACACAAGTTTAATTTAATTTACTTCACTCACAAATTAATTACAATTACAAACAATAAACACACATATAGAGATGTGATAGTGTTGGAGTTGAAAGAATCAATTGAATATCGATAGTCGATAGATCAAACCGTATCCATGACGATCTCAAATTTTTTTGTGATAATTCGATAATAAATCATTAAATGCCATGATAATAATTAATTGATGAAAAAACGCTAAGTTTAGTTTTGAATATACGTTTCCATGCAAAGAAATCAATTTTCTTCTAATATCTCCCGAAATTTAAGTCATATAGCAAAATGTTGATGAATGTTTTCGACTTATTTTAGTACCTACTTATTTATATAAACGTTAGTTTACAAAATATACATTAGTTTAGGTTGCTTGGTTCCAGTTGTATAAGTAATACTGCAGTAGTTTAATAACTGTGATTTATTAGCAACACACAAAGCTTACAGAAGGAGTGAAAGTTATAGAAAGAGGAAGACACAGCACAAGCAGAAGAAAGTCCAGAAAAAGCACGGATAGTAATTGTAGGTACGAAAGCATACGAAAGCGCGTAAATAAACAATTGCGTACTGCGCGGCGGAGTATCGAACGACATGCACTTTGCGTTGCTCTGGCGCGGCTCGACTGACTGCGGCAACGAGCGGAGGCGCTCACGCATTGAGATGTACCTACCGGTGTGGAATGCGGTCCTCGCTGCATACTACGGATAACGCGGGGCTTTGCTTGTCAATTAAATAAATATTCAATTTATGTAGTGAAATAAAATAAATAAAATATATTTATGTAATGTATGATACTATATTATACTGTGTTTGTATGTATATGTAATTATTGTGTGTATGTATTTTTATCTAGTGTATTATTTATTTATTATGAATAAAATAATATGTTTTAAATACTATTGTTTGTATGGTGTGATTTAATATTTTATGTAAGTAATTTACGATATAATGTAGTACTTATTAGGATTACACCTAAGTTACCTACATTAGCTTCAATCGTTTTATAAGATTCGCAATGTTTTTTCAAAAGTCTATGTTACTCCGTTTTTACGTACGCATTTCATTCACTATGTGTCTTCTAGGAGTCTAAGAGTAACCGTTATTTACCGTAGATCGTTGTTGTGAGTTGTGATAACGTTTTGATTGAACTACAACACAAACTTTGCTAACGTTGACAACATTTTTTTTTATATTTATGTTATAAATTATGTAAAAAAACATTTCGTTATCGTTGACGAGTAATCATCAAAAATTTGGAGCCGTATTTTTGAAATGTATTATATAACTGTAAAACTTTTCAAAAATAGCACTCTTCATCTCTCATTCATACACCATTTTCACGATATGTCCAAAGATCAGTATCAAAACTAACGTCAAACCCGCATAATCATAAAAATAAACAAACCTTAAACAAAACCAAATTAACTAATTAATGTTTCGTCTCGTTCTTTCACTTCAAAAATAGATAAGCCAAAAAGGGACTAAACATATAATAGTTAATTTGATCTTATTGAACGTTTGTTTATTTTTATGATTATGAGGGAAATTCATTAACATTACCTGATATAAATTAAATGAGACGGAAACGACTAAAACAACTATCGTTGGGAATCAGACCTTTGTAAAAAAAGACAAAAGTGTTGTACGTTATGATGATGCCGCAACATTTTGTTGTGTTGTCTACAAAACGAGCAACGGCACTTACTCTGTGTGACATGCCAACGACATTATGGTCGACAAATTGCATAATTTTTCCGTTTACAACCTTCAACTATATTCATACCAAATTTCATCAAAATCCGTTCAGCGGTTTGGCCGTGAAAGCGTAACAGACAGAAAGATAGACTTTCACATTTATAATATTAGTATGGATTCTTACAAAATGAAAGAAAATGTGTCGATAGTAAAACTATCGATAATACGTTTCCCAACTCTCTATGGCAGTGGCATTTGAAACACGGTGACGTACGTGACAGTTAGTATATTTTTTAACTTTATTTTTTACGGCCCTCGAAACTACTTCTATAAGGCTCATTTTCATTTTTAGGGTACCGCACAGATATAAGGACAACTGGCTGGAATAGGATGGACGTATACCACTATCTCTAAAAGCAAAGCAAAAACGAGATAGAAAGCGAGGAGGCGCAATACAAGCTGTAGCAAGACATCTCGCTTGATGACTCGTTTTTGCTCTGCTTTTAGAAAAGCTGCCATATTATTTAGCTTCCTCCTATTATTTAAAAAATGGTGATAGTACGGAATGAGCCAGATTGGTTAACCCTTATTATATGTAATAAATAAATAACCTACAGTTGTCTTGTGTGTGTATTTGTTACAGGAATTTACAGATTAAATACGTTTAGCAAAAGCATTATAGGACACAAAAAAAAAGAAAAAAGTCCCTATCCAATCCAAATCAATTGGAAAATCAGACCCTCAAAATGGCTGATGGCTGAGTTCTCAAGCTTTGTTACCTTTGCGTTTCATTTGATTATATTGGCGTTTTTGTAGATTTTACCATAGTTTTTTAAACTTAGTCTGTGAATGGTGTAAATTAGTGACGATGGAGTTCGATGAGATTGTCGTGAAAGAAAGCCCTGGGCTTTGCCGGTGTTGTCTCTCGGAAGGCTGTTACAAAGATATGGGCACCGAATACACTTGGATGAATGAGAATGAAGTTTACGCAGATATGTTGTTGGAATGCTTCGATATTGGCGTAAGTAATTACATAATTATCCCAATGCTGGACTTGATGTGTTCTGTCCGTCCTTTGTTGCCAATATTATGTGCTCCATGTATAGGGCGTCCCCAGCAAAAACGAAGTTCCTATTGGCAATCTGCCGTGAATGCTGAATTCTTGCTTGATCATAGCTCTCTGTCCCTGTCTGTCTAAAGGTACAGTTATGGGAATAAATGACTTCACATTCGAGGTACCTACTGGGTATGACAATGGAGCAACTACCGTCTGACCTCCGTACCATTTGCTATACAAAATCCAGACCAATAGTAACTATCATGATATGTGTATAGAAGTGACGACTCGAAAAAAATTGTATAAATTGTATGGAATTTTTAATGTGTTTACAATTTAAATTCAGATTTCTCAACACAATGAGGGACCTAACGGACCCAACAGACTGATCTGTGAAGTCTGCATAACAAGACTGCGGGACGCCTGCAACTTCAAAAAGCAGGTTCTGGACTCGGAAAAGAAGTTTATAGATATGCTTGGAAGAGGCGACTTTAGGCCTAAAGGTATGTACCTATTCTGGAATTTCTGTATATTAGGATTTTATCCACAAAGGCCGTATTTTTTAATCATTATATTTTTTTTCATCTTACATAATGCAATAGTGTAGCTAAATAAATTTAAATAATGCAACCTAGAAGCCATGCCAAGAAGCACACACCACATTTGCTTATAGTCTGAAGTGACTGATTGCAAAAAAAAATACAAAAAAAAAGAAAAAAAAATGCAACCTGAAAACAAAATTCAACAATTTTAACTATTGCATTGTGTTTTTGAATCACAAAGTTTATCTTTGTATACTTTTTCTTTTTTGTGATATTTTTAAGGATCTTATGTCTGAATTTTCTTTAGTATCTTACTGACTGAAGCCAAGTCCATTTACGCTTTCTGGAGAGCGGCCATGGCTAAAAGATAAGCTTGCTTCACCTTTGACTTTCCCCATGAGGCTGGCATAGTCACAATGTGTGATTGAAGCCTCACAAAATAAAGAGATTAAAAAAAAAAAAAAAATCTTACTGACTGAAGTTATTGCCATGATCATAACTAAATCAATTACTAAAAGTATAGAATAGACATTCTTACCCTCCAAGAGGTAAAATCAAGTGAAGGAAGTATATAAATGACTCTTTGCTTGCTTTGACAATCAAGTTTATATTATTTATATAAATATGTGTTCTATAAATCTCGATTTTTTGTGACACAGTGCTAATCTACGAGTCACAGATGAAGTCAGAAACAGAAGACATCACCGCCAATGAGGTGGAGTACTTGGACAATGACATGGATTTTGATGATGATGGTATTGTATTGTGTTTTTATGTTATTTTTTTTATCATATTTCTCTCTGTCAAGGATATCGAAGTGATGCGGAGACGTAAAGTTGGAGAGTTTTCCCTGAGCTCTGAAGCATGAAGATGCAACCGGGAAAAGAAAAACAGGAGTAAATTTTTTATTTTATATTTTACTGAAATGTATTTTGTCATTGTATAAAGTTCTTTCCACACCCATATCCTACATCTTACCCGCTCATAGTACTAGCATGGGGTCCCATTGCCTAATAAAAATAATTAGTTTTGCTATTTGATGTAAGATGGCGCTTTAAAAAGAAAAATATTTAAATACTGGGCCCTTACCATCAACTCTAATAGCAGTACAGAAACGAGTGAGTGAACAAGATGGCGCAATACAAGCTGTAAAGCGACATCTCGTTTACTTACTCGTATCTGCCCTGCTATTAGAGGTGATGGTAAGGGCGCTGATCATGCTTGTGTTTGGTGTAAAAAATAACAAACGTTTTAAAACACTATTTTTTTTAAGTGCTATATTTCAAAAGTTATAAAGCTTAGTTTGTAACTTCTTAATTTTTTCGATAGATGACGTAACAATGACTATGTATTAAAAGTAACCAGGAAAGTTGGCGCGTTTCAATGTATGGCGATTGCATATCTGCATGATGGTAGGTACGTTTTTTCCATCCACCCTAAGGTTTGACTGGAATCGCTCTAGCGATAAGTCCGCCTTTGTACCTCAATTTTTTATGTACATAAATTGGTTTTGTAAAATTTGTATTTTGGTGCAATAAAGAGTATTTGTATTGTATTGTAAGTGGTTATTGCGGTCTATGAATCATAATACTTTTTTTAAATTTACAAATGTAAATTGATCACAATCCCACCTGGTGATAAGTGTAAAACAGAAAATGAATAAATAAAGCATAGTTAGTTATAATTTTATACACGTGTAGAGTAGGTATGACCATGAAAAACATACACGAGTCCCCAGCGAAAGCTAGTACTGGAGTTTTTTTTTCGTATCTCATTATCTGCAATCAGTACTAGTACAAGAGAAGGTGAGATGTGGGATATGGGCGTGGAAAGAAATTTGTCCAATGCAACACTGTTCATCGGTGGAGCCATACAGAGGTAAAAGCGTTTGTCGCTCAATGCCCACTTCTTATATTTCCTACTTAGTAATATGGACATCATCGGTAAAAGACATCGTAGCAAAATGCTTATTTCAAAAATACAGTTGTTGAAGAAAAAAAATATACATATTTTAAACATATATTGAACATAACTGTCAAAACACAACATATGTAGCATGAACTACATTCTAAAGGATAAATAAAAAATAAAAAAACTTATTAAGGATAAGTTCCTCCTCCTGCTGAGATCTGGAAGGCAATCGCGGTATTTTAAATGACACGAAAATAATACCATTTCTAAACGCGAGGGCTATTTTTGTGCGTGTGAAACTAATTATATCGAATTACAGTAATTCGATATCGAACTATTTTCAATCGACAAAATCATTTTAACGCATCATGTTTGGTCGAACTTTCGGTATTCCAACGGTATCTCGCTATCTTTTGACAAACGTTTTTGACCATTCTTTTTTGCTAACTATTTTCAAACATTTTTGGCGAATAACTCTCATTTGATGGGAATCTGAAACGTAGGTACTTTATAGAAATTATAATATTACAATTACAAGAGATTAATGAGAATAAAAACCATGAAGATTTCAGTAGATATCCGCCATGTTTTTGGCGTGGTGGAAAGGCCTTCCTGTAGTTAGCCGCCATGTTTTTTCAAGAAATCTAGAATTCAACTTATCTCTAGAGACGCGAGAATCATTATCCGCGTTCGTAGTGGGCTTTTTTCAAAAAAATTTGTGGATCGGATTGCTGAAATTTTAATATACAGGTACGTTTGATACCGGTAGGTAGGTACTTATTCCTTCCTAGCGTTTGGGTGCAATACTATCGATATGATGTTTGACAGCATCGATCTCAATCTCTAAAATTCAAGAATTAGGTTGCAAATTGTGAATTTTTCACGTATCTATTTATTTTTATCTAAAATTGAATTCCTGTGCATTCTAAACATTTATGTGATTAGTCTACATACATGATATTCCTTATATTTTGGTGCGGAAAATCTATCGAAATAATTATGAAATCATGGATTTATACAGTGATAAACTTTGGTGGTACTTATGTGTAAAATGTTATGTGGGTTTTATTTGTTACTTGAGTTACATTTAGGCAATGCACGTGAATTCAATATTGTAACACACAAGTGTGCGTACGCGGCAGAATCGTAGTAGTCGTAATAGGTATCGCGCTCGCCTCCTTTGTAAGGAGTGTCTGTGGTGTAGTACTGGACCCCAGCAACCCATTTTACAGGGTAACCAACATCGTTGGCTGAGCGATATGGAACAAATCCTACAGCTTACTTTTCGACATAATATTCCAAACATTAAAATCCCCTCTGCCGGTAATCCGTAGAATAAAAACAAAAATCCAAACTACCAGATTTATAATATCTTAATTTTTCAAATCGGACCAGTAGTTCTTGAGATTACCGTGTTCAAAAAAACTTCAGCTTTATAATATAAGCATAGTATATTAAGATATCCAAAAAATTTCAGATGTACCATTAAAACCGCCCCAAGAGCCGAGTGTCTCTGACATCACAGTTTCAACATTGCCGGTGAAGAACAAGCGAGGCCGGCCGAAGAAGGCAGTCGTCAAAACGGAGAAGAAGGCGAAGGTTGCCAAGTTGGAGGAGAAACCGAAGACGTCCAAATCACTGGTCAAAGGTAGGTCACCATTTTTTGTTTACCATCCGTTGCATATATAGTTTAACAGATTCTTTCGTTTTCTAATCATATTTTATTTTCAAAATAGTAATTGTAATCCGCAACATGGAAACATGTTTCGTTAAAATAAGTAAATAAAGAATTTGATACATGTAAGGAAATAGAAATAAAAAAGATTTGATTAGAAGTATAAACCGCCCTGATTTTACTGCTTGAATTACAGATTGGTTCAGTAGTTAAAGTGTGAAGAGTTTACAGACAAGTATACAAACATGTACTCTGATATTAGCTTTTCTGTGAAAATATATTTATTATCCGCCATGTTTTTCGAGATATCTCAAATTCGACTTTTATCTTTAAAGGCCACCATTAAGGACCGTTCAAACTGACGCGAATACCGCGCGACTGACAGGACGCACATAGAAATAAGAATCGGTAGAAATACCGTAGCGTGTGCTAAAGCTAACTGGCCTGCTAATGACACTTCTATATATTCTTATTTCTGTGGGCGTCCCGCCACGCGAGCGGGATCTGCGTCAGTGTGAACGGTCTTTTATAGCTCCAGGGATTAGCATTTTAAAACAAGCAAATTATTCAGCTTAAGTTCCAGAGAATAGCATGATAAAGGAAAAAAAATATTTAGATTACTTTATTTTTTACTAGCTGTTTCCCGCAGCTCCGCCTGCGTCAAAAAGTAGCCTATGTTTGAACCCGGGTCTTCAACTATATTCATAACAAATTTCATCAAAATCCGTTCAGCGGTTTGGCCGTGAAAGCGTAACAGACAGACAGACTTTCGCATTTATAATATTAGTATGGATTGATCGATATTAACTTCAAATCTAAATGGAAAATGCTGTATGGAATCTGTTAAATTATATATGGATTGGTTCATTTGATTGTTTATGGAGCGAAATTTATCATATTTTACAATGGAATATATCTTTATTGTCCACATAATTTGAAATATTTTTATTAGCTACACTTATTTTAATATTTATATTTCCTCATATTATTAAACTTATTTTATTTATACATGTTTCACATTAAAAAACAAACAATCAGTCATAAATTACAGAAGAAACAACTTTTTAATTCATGAAAAATTTCGCTACATTATTCTTCATATTTCGAAATATATTTTCTGTCTGTATTTCACCGTTTACTTATAGAATTGATTGCGCCTATAAGAAATAACTATCAAACCATGTTCTTGAGTTATTCAGCTGCACGGAATGACGTTAATGATTACTTAAGCAAATTCTTAAAACTAAAAACATCCCACCGCAGAGGAAGAGTTTTTTAATCTATTCATAATATAGTTTTTGAAATTCTCTGTTCGTTAGGGATATATTTATTTTGAGTTTGAAGAATAGGGTGATTCACAATTGCTTACAAATACAAAATTCAATACACTAATGACCAATATACTAATGGCATAGTCAAATCTATGTCGGTGGCGACCACACAGACATGGAGTGCTATTTTTGAAAAGTGTGACTCACGCAAAATCGGCGAGTCGAATAATTTTTGTTCCTGTTCGAATAATTTTTGTTCGCGTTCGAATAATTTTTGTTCGTGTTCGGATAATTTTTGTTCGATATCGAAGGATTTTTGTTCGATAACGATGGATTATTGTTCGACATATATATGTCATACATTTTAAAAATAGAGCTTATGGTCTGCAGCAATGGCATTTGACAATAGGCTACTTGATTGTGTTCACATTTTGACAAAAATTTTATACAGAACAATACATACACTAAAAAGTAACCGATATCGAAAACAACAACAAAATTGGTAATTAATTAAAGAAGTAATTAGCATTTAAAGTTTTCTAATGAAGAAAAGTGGGAGCGTGGTTGGGACGTCTTGCTATCTCTTTTGTACGTACGAAATCAAGTGGCAGTGACGTCACTCACCTTTAAGTGCGTCCTTTTCTTGTTTCTTGACAGTTTCCCCTTTCACAGGATTTCAAAGGCATAACTTATTTAATATTGAACGGATACAAAAAATTCTTTCTATTTTCGAATTCACGGACTCAAATTTGTGATATGAAATATAAAAAAAAAAATTGAGTCAAGTAGCCTATTGCGAATGATCGTTTTCGTGGTGCGGTTGACGTCAATCATTTCAATCCATAGATACACACGTTGCGCTGTCGCAGTGCTAATCTAGGGTGAAATAATCATGACGTCTGTAATTACCATATGTTTTAACCTGGTGTAGCCATCAGGTGGGCCGTATGCCTTATTGTCAATCAATCAATCATTTATTTATTTGTCTACTTAATTGTATAAAAAAAAAGGTTTGCGGGATTTCGGAAATTCAATTCCTATTCTATACAGTAACAAAGTCTCAGCCTATATATCAGGGATTGTTCTTCAATATTCTGGAACGGAATTAAGTACTTTTGTTACATATTAAATACTCGAGATATAACCATACTTTTTAACCATTTTTAGCCTATAGTACGTACAGTTAGATTGTCCGGTCAACTGCATTAATAAAAACAAATCCATGGTGCGCGACGGCAGACGGCAGTTTCTTTTTCTTCCATAATCCGGTTGACCGGACCATTGAAAATATATTTAAAACATTTTCTAAGTTTCACCTTTTTATCTGTTGTACATATTGACGGCCTAATAACTGACACGTAACTACGTTAGTACTGTTAATAATTCAGTGTCGTAACTGACATATTCGGTGCATATAGAATGTATTTTCAATTGTTTATAACGCACCATGTGTGTTGTCAGCAGCAGTCAAATATAGTTATATAGTATGCGATACGGCTTCACTGATTCAAGTGGATTACATGGTAATGGACCTTGTATTAATAGTACTAACGTACTTAACGGACACTCACACCCTCCCACCCGAAAAATATACTGCAACCGTGCAGATTAAGGGTAAAACTCGAAAGTAAACGGATAACTATGACGCAGATACGGTAAATAACCAACCCTACGAGTGACACACACACACACATCACTCTCATTGACGCGCGTGCGTACACGACCTAATCGTAGTAGTTATAATATCGGCGCTGTTGTATGGAGTGTTCGGGGTGTGCCCTGGTGTCAGTTTTCTCACTGCTTCTCGGCTTACGTGGGCTTTCTTCGGGTTATAAACCCACGGCCTCCGGGTCTTCAGGCAAACGTTACCACTGCAAAAAAAGAAAATGTGATACGGGTTGATATATTGCTGTGGCGTCATTGGGAAAATGTATAATATTCTCTGTCGATTTTTTTTTAAATTGTGGGAAATATGCAATATCTTATCTATCTCGTGTTTTTACTGATAGAAGACACTATGATCTCTTAATTCCATCCTAAGGCGAATGAAATGTTTGAAAGATGTCTGCCTTACTTTCTGCCGTGCGCCATCTTGCTTACTCACTCTCATTTGGATCGAACTGAGAGATAGTAGTAATGGTCCATTCTAACGACTGACGGGACGCCATTTAATTTCTGTGGGCGGCCCGCCAGTCGCGCTTAACACCGCTAGAGAGTGTTTGATACGTCTTTGACCGGTAAAGAAACCCGCTACTTTATCAATAAAAAGAAAAGTTATAACATCATTAATTCTTATAGCAAATCCGGCCAGGTTATAAAAGAGAATTTACTTACAAAAGTTTATGATTTTGTTTGAGTATCTTTCTTGACTACATGCTATTACTTACTGTGCCTTATGTTATGAACTAAGAGCCTACTGTCGTCGGCGTGAAGCGGTAAACGTGTTCATTCATTATCGACTGGGTTACATGGTCAATCGACCTTGAATACCTAGTAAACGTACAGAAGGCTGACTTAAACAATTTACCGTTTGATTTGATTTGTGCCGTTTAAGTACCTATAGAAGCCCAGAAGGCTTACCACCATCTTTTAAAGCAGGATAGAAATTAGTGTGTAAGCTAGATGGCGCAATACAAGCTGTAAGGCGACATCTCGCTTGCCTACTGGTTTTTGCCCTGCTTCAAGAGATGGTGGTCAGCCTAGACCAACGGCTTTATATGCTTTCTGCAGCATAGAATCTACAACATGCAATATTACTGAAATATATTGGTTATCAAACTATTATATGAGTCATTCATAGCTTGTGAAGGTGACATATTTATTTATGCAAACATTCGCTTTTCGAACGTGTTTTTATAGGAATATTTTTTTTTAATATTGTCAATTTAAGATTATTTATTTAGATTAAAAGAACTTTATAAGAATAGCAAAAACTCACTAGTGCCTTTAATTTGTTTCTAATTAAACTTTACAATACGCGGACAAGAGTGCTATGGGTATAAAAAGGGTCTATATTACTAGGACCATGAAAAAACAGGCACTGACCAGAACAGCAGCGAAATAATAAATTCAATAAAAAATATCAAAGAAATAATACAAACTTTCATTCAGGAAAAAATGTGACTGAACTGGATAAGTCTGAAATACTTAACTTAAGGGAGATTACTGCGTCAGATTCAAACCAACATTTCACGTTTTAGGTGACAAAGCGACAGAGGCAGCGAGTAAGTCCTCCATGTCGTCAACCAAACGCAACCGGCTCATGAAGAGAAACGCTATTATCGTTCTAGAAACTTCCACAGCCGTACCCTTCAAATGGCACAGGCAGAACTACTTGTGCTTCTTCTGCCATATGAATTTCAAAGACCCAGCGGTACTCAAGGAACATACGAAACGTGAACACGAAAAATCTAACATCAAAACTGCTGTCGCTTATTTGAGAAGAGACGAAAAGGTCAAAATTGATGTAACTATATTACATTGTAAACTGTGTGAGGCTAACGCTCAAAATCTTGACGATATTATTGATCACATGAAATTAGTTCACAAGAAGTCTTTTATAGACGAATTCGGTTACGGTCTAATACCTTACAAATTGAACAAGGATGAGTTTCAATGCGCGATATGTAAAGAGAGCTTCACATATTTCACCAAGCTGAACCAGCACATGAATGGGCACTACGGCGATTATATCTGCGAACTGTGTGGCAAGTCCTTTCTAAGTCAGGACCGATTGAGATGTCATTCGCTAAGTCACGGATCGGGATTCAAGTGTAATTCGTGCCCGGAAACTTTCGACTCGCTAACTCTGAAGAACAATCACGAATCACGAGTACATAACAAAGATAAAGCGCTGAAATGTTGTTATTGTGATGAGACTTTTTCTAGCTACATGCAGAGGAAGAAGCACCACGCTGCTTTACATAATGTTGATGTAGTGGAATTTAAATGTCCCGTGTGTGGAAAGAGTTTTCAGATTATGAGCAAAATGAGGGTACATTTGAAAGAGGTGCACATGAGGGAGAAGAATTTCTCATGCACGCTGTGCGAACAGAAATTTTTTTCTAAGACTCACGTTCAGAAACACATGGTGAAACATTTTGGCGAGAGAGTGCATCAATGTGAAATTTGTATGAAGTCATATGCCAGAAAACAAACGCTGAGGGACCATATGCGGATACATAATAATGATAAGAGGTTTATTTGCGCGGTTTGCAGTCAAGCGTTCGTGCAAAATAACAGTTTGAGGTTACACATGAGGGTGCATCTTCCTGATTCTGTCAGCGTTTAATATCATTAAAATATAAATAAAATATATATGGTTTCTTTTTTATCTTAACACAATACCACTTGTTTTAGTTATATCGGAAATTCGGATAGGGATTATTATTACAGTTGTATGCAACTTTCTAAATCCAGACCAATAGGAACATGATCCGGGCATTGCAGCAGCCAGCATGCTTATTTTTTACGCTACTTTGAGTCGTACATATGTTAGGCCGCGCAAGAATTGCTATAAACTTTAAATGTACCCCGTAATTGCTCAATAACTTTTTGGCCTAACGAATTAAAAATATAATAAAATTATTTATTGATGTATAGTTTAAAATTATGTGGGTACATTTACAGTAGACGTTTCCTTTTCAGATGTAAAGCCCCGGAAATACAAGGGCTGCGAATCGTCTTCGATGCGCAGACGGAGAAACCTCCAAATTCTATTCAACAACACTGCGATCATACCTTTTAAATGGAGGGGGAAGTATCTATGCTTCTATTGCAGCAAAGACATAGCCGAATATACAGAACTCAGAAAACATACTAAATCTCATGGCGACTGCTCGACTAAAGATCATTCTCTCAAAGTTTTGAAAGGAGGACAAAATATGGAAATCAAAATTGACGTGTCCGACGTTTCTTGTGAAATTTGTAATGAACCATTCACTTCTTTTGATGAAATACTAACACATTTACACGTAACACATAAACTGGAATACGATAGGGAAGTAGAAATGGCTATAGAAGAATACAGACTCGTAGATCTTACCTGTCTGGCTTGTGGCGAGAAATTCGCATATTTTGGATATTTAGTCTCCCACGTTAATAACAGTCACCCCAAAAATTGTCTACTTTGCGATAAATGTAATCAGAAGTTCAACAAAAAGAGAGATTTGTTTTCTCACATGAAAAATTATCACAGGGAAGGAGGGTATAAATGTGAGATGTGTCCTCAGAGTTTTGGTTCCTTGAATATCCTACGTAAACATAGAAACAATAGGCATCTTACTAGATGTAATATATGCCAGTTGAAATTGCCGTCGGCCGCTCTGAAACAGAAACATATTGAACTGGAGCATCCTGACGACGGCTCGCTGCAGTGTGACAATTGTTTCAAAGAGTTCCACACTAAACAAGGTCTTAAAATGCACGCTAAGAAATGTAAAGGCGAAGACGAATTCTTTGAAATTATAAAGAAAGAAAGCTACGATCTTGATTTAGATGAAAATTACGAAGATGTCAAAAGACCCAGTGTAAAGCAAATCAGAGAGAACATAGTTATTGTAATAAACATGTCCACTGCTATACCTTTCAATTTCTACAAGAACAAATTCAATTGTTTTTATTGTTCGCAAGATTTCGCAGATTCCGACTCCATGAGAGAGCACACAGTTTTGGAACATCCAATTTGCGATATAAAAGAAAAATGCATAAAGAAATGTCGAGAATCCGTCGCGTGCGTTAAAATTGACGTGTCAACATTAGCTTGTAAAATTTGCTTTGAATCTATGACCGATTTGGATAATCTGTTAGACCATTTGATTTCGAAACACGATGCCAAATACGATAAAAGTATTACTACATGTTTGCAGCCGTACAGGCTTATAAAAGATCACATGGCTTGCCCGAATTGTCCAGGTGAAGTGTTCAGATTCTTCGGAACGCTTCTGAAGCATATGAACAACAAGCATACGAATAATAATATAATTTGTGTTTACTGCGGTCAGACTTTCAGACGAGATCAAAATTTGAGAGTGCACATTTGGCGGCACCATCGCGATGGGAGATTTAAATGTAATATTTGCGGTGCGGAGTGCAACATACCTTCAAGGTTATACATGCACATGGCGAAAGCCCACGGTGTCAGAGCCGCGAAATGTCCTAAATGCCCGGAATCCTTTACAACTCAATATTTAAGACAAAAACATTTGATTGAAGCGCACGACTCCGGTCACAAATGTAATTATTGTGGTAAACTTTTCACTAGAAATTCTTTTATGCGTGATCATATTAGGCGTACTCATCTCAAAGAGAAGAACGTTGAATGTAACATTTGTAATATGAAGTTTTTCAATAATATTCTTCTTAGACGGCACATGGTGAAGCATAGCGGTGAAAAGAATTTTCATTGTGATGTTTGCGGCGAGAGATTTTTCTGGAGGAAAAGTCTGCGAACACATATGGCTAGGCACAATAAGCATTTGCAACCGTTACAGATCGAGTAGAAATGTATTATATTTTCCATACTGTATCATTTATTTTATATGTAATCTTAACATAAACATTAATGTATTCTACATTTTTATGTTGACTTTAGTCAAGCAGTCATAACTTTATATTTTGCCTTTTAAGTACTTATTTATGTACTTAGTTCCTTTTAGGTCTAGTATAATGCAAAAATGACCAAAATGGGTTAGTAAGTTCTGGGACGGCTTAAGCCCGAAGATGTTTTTTTCTCACTACATGAGAAGATTTGAGACCCCAATGGCTATTCTTTGAATATTCTAAACTTCATTCTATTATTTTCTTGCTCAATTCGGCATGATAACATTTAGTATCGGAAGCCGTTGCCCCCAAATTCTCATCAAACACTTTCATCTTTTCAGATGAAAATGGGCCGGCAAAGGTACTGAATGCTAACAAGCTGAGAAGACGTAACCTACTAACGTTGTTGAACAACACATCTCTGGTTCCTTTCAAATGGCGTGGGAAATATATGTGTTTTTACTGCGGAAATGACGTCGCCGATTACACAGATCTCAAAAAACATACGAAATCTCATGGACGGTGCACAGACAAAGACCGATCCATTAAGCTTGTTAGATCTGGCGACGAAGAGGTGAAAATTGATGTTTCCGACGTTATTTGTGAAATATGTGATAAAAAACTTAATAATATTGAAGATGTGATAGATCATTTGACAGATCAACATAATTTGCCGTTTGATAGGGAGGTGGAATTAGCAATCTCAAGTTATAGTTTAGTAGACCTAAAATGTTTGTATTGTGAAGAGTCGTTCGACTTTTTTAGCAAACTTATAACTCATGTCAATTCGACTCATCCCAATAATTGTTTCCTGTGTCACAAATGCAACCAGAGGTTTAACAAAAAAAGAGATTTGCACGCTCATTTGAGAATTCAACATAAAACCGAGTTCAGTTGTAATAAATGCAATAAATGTTTTGAAAACCTTACCGATTTTCAGAAACATAAGAGAAGTGCACACACTTCAGGTTGTAACTTATGTTTTGAAACGTTTTCCTCTGATAGCAAAAGACTACATCATATGAAAACCGATCATGTTTTGAACACTATGATACAATGCCTTTTCTGTAATAAGACGCTTACTACAAAAATAGCTTTTCTGGTACACGCTTCTAAATGTAACATGAAACGAGACGTAGGCCATGTAGAAGATAACGTTAATGACAAGAAAACAACAGTGATTGATATAAGAAAGAATGTAGCCTGTGTTCTGAACATGTCCACTGCAGTGCCTTTTAAATTTTTCTTACACGCATTTCGTTGTTTCTATTGCTCGAAAGATTTTCAAGACAGCGACATACTAAAACAACACACTATTTTAGAGCATCCTCACTGTGACACCAATATTCGGGGGCTGAGGCTGCGAAATAGAAAAGACGGTGTTAGAATAAAAATCGATATATCCAATTTATCTTGCAAATTATGTTTCGAACCAATCAATGATTTAAAAACTCTTATAGATCATATAATAACTGACCATAAAGCACAGTACGATAAGTCTGTTGACAATCACTTGGAGTCATACAAATTGATCAAAGACAATTACCCTTGTCCGTATTGCCCTGAAACTTGCAGGTATTTCGGGAATTTGCTAAGACACGTGAGTAGTTGCCACGCGGAGAATAAGGTTATCTGCGTATACTGTGGCATGTCCTTTCGGACCGATCCTAACTTGAGGGCTCACATAAACCGCCATCACAAACCTTACAGTCACAAGTGTGCAACTTGCGGTATTGGGTTTCCTACGAACGATATGCTCCTGATCCACCGCGGCCGCGTGCACGGCGCTAAGATCTCCACGTGCACAGTGTGTTCAGATAAATTTTCAACTAGAAGCTTAATGGGAAAGCATTTAATGAACGTTCACAATGTTGGACACAAGTGCAATTATTGCGGTAAACTATTTGCAAAGAAGTCTGTGATGGACGGTCACGTTAGGAGGCTTCACTTGAAAGAGAAGAATGTGTATTGTTCCGTGTGCTCAGAGAGGTTTTTCGACTTAACCCGTCTGAGGATGCATATGGTGAAACACGTTGGCGAGAGGAATTTCCAATGTGACATTTGTAACAAGAAATTTTTGTGGAAGAAAAATTTGAGAGTCCATATGACTATGCATGTTAAGAATGCTAATGCACTCATGATGACCTAGCATTGAGGTCGACTCGAAGAGGTGGGGAAGAGTCGTCTTTGTTTATCAAAGCCAACCATTCATATGATATGAATGAAAAATAACCAAGCCAATAGAGTTTGGAAATAAATCATCTGTGAGTGTTATTAATACAAAAAACTGAAGTTATACTTAATATGAAAACTTTTCAATCAAACATCTGGACCACATTGAAATACTTTAAAAAAACCTTTTGTTGTTTGAAGCAGAACTACAGCGGATGAAATTTGTTTTCAGATAAAAACGCGCCGGCGCGTAATGACGGCCCCGCATCCGAACGTCGGAGGAATAATTTACAAATATTGTTCAACAACACTACAATATTTCCGTTCAAATGGCGAAGCAATTTTCAATGTTTCTACTGCGCAAAACCTTACAAAGAATACTCGGAGTTCAAAAAACACACTAAATCACACGGGCAATGCACTACGAAAGATCATTCGTTGAGAAATATTACCGGAAATCATATTGAAATCAAAATAGACGTATCAGAAATTAATTGTAATATTTGCGACGATCCTTACAATGATGTAGAGAGCGTCATAGAACATCTTATTGATAATCATGACATGAAATACAATAAAGACGTGGATGTACCCTACCAGGCATACAGGCTTCAAGACTTGAAATGTTTGCATTGTGATCAACGCTTCTCCTATTTCGGTTACTTGATACATCATGTCAATACATCGCATCCACAGGACAATTACGTTTGCGTCGAGTGTGGGGCTAATTTTAATAAAAAGAGATATCTATCGTTGCATATGAGGAGTGACCATCGTAAGGAAGGCTATAATTGTGATCAATGCCAATTAAAATTTATTACTTACCACTTATTGCGGAGCCATCAACAGAGTGCGCATTTTAGGAAATGTAAAAATTGCGATCTATGTTTCGATTCTCAGGTACTACTAAGAAAGCATATACAAGCTGATCATCCAGAAGATGGAAATGTGAAATGTTTGTATTGCGGTAGGAAATGTCGCAACACAGACGGTCTGGCTGTACATATAAGAAAGTGTCGATTTAAACTTGAAAAACAGAAGCCGGACGATGTCTTGTTACCTCAGAATAATGTTCCAATGGTTGCCAAATCTAAGAAAAATACTAATCTAATGCAAATTAGGCGAAACATACAAAGCGTTCTTAACATGTCCACGGCAGTGCCTTTTAGTTTCTTTAATAGATTTTCTTGTTTCTATTGTTCGAGGAAGTTCGGTGAATTCGATAGTTTGAAAGAACATACTATTCTGGAACATCCAATATGTGATATTAAATCGAAATCAATGATGACATTCAAAGGAAATAATCTAAGCGTCAAGGTGGATATAAGTTCTCTGTCTTGTAAAGTATGTTCACAATCTATGTCCGACTTGGATACTTTGATCGAGCACCTGGTATCAGAGCATAAAGTCAATTACGACAAGTCTCTGCGTAATTGCTTAGAGCCTTACAAGATAGGCAAGGACGGCGTGGCTTGTCCGCTGTGCCCTCAACAGATATTCAGTTTCTTCGGCAGTCTACTCAGACACATAAACAGTTCACATAATGACAACAATATTATTTGCGTCTTTTGTGGGATGTCTTTTAGAACTGAAACGAATATGCGTTCTCATGTGTCTCGGCTCCATAATCGCGATGGATACAAATGTGTAGTCTGCAATCTTGTGTTCCATTCGAGGGACTCTATGCAGTCGCACTCCGGTAACGTGCACGGTACCAAGATATCCAAATGTCCGCAGTGTTTAGAAGCATTCTCCTCCAAAAATATAATGAGGAGGCATTTGATAGACGCCCATGGTACAGGACAGAAGTGTCCCCATTGCGGGAAACTGTTTCCAAAAAAATGCTTGATGCTCGACCACGTGCGCAGCACTCACTTGAAAGAGAGGAACGTGCAGTGCAACATGTGCCAACAGAAGTTTTTCAATGAACGCCTTCTGAAAAAACACTTGGTAAAACATTTCGGAGAACGGAACTTTCACTGCGATGTTTGTGGCAAGCAGTTTCTTTGGAAGAGGAATCTTATTGTCCACATGTCATCTCACATTGAAAATTGCAATCCCAAAATGCAAACTTAACAGTAAATTATGATAATGCGAAAATATTTGGCGTTACTACAGCGAGAAACATTTATTTTCAGATGAATACGCACCTGGCCCTTACGATGGCTGCGCGTCTGAACGCAGAAGGAAAAACTTAAGAATCCTCTTCAACAACACGACTATAATCCCGTTCAAATGGCGGGGCAAGTTCCTCTGTTTCTACTGCGCCAAAAGCTACTCAGAGTACCCCGAATTCAGAAAGCACACCAAATCACACGGGCCGTGCACTACCAAGGATTACGCTCTGAAAGTAATCAAAGGCAATCACATTGAAATCAAGGTGGACGTTTCGGAAATTATTTGCGATATCTGTAACGAACCTTTCGGTAATATGTCTGAAATTGTCGACCATCTTGTCGGTAAGCATAACATGGAGTACGATAAGAGCGTAGACATTCCGTTCCAAGCCTACAGGTTGACAGATTTCAAATGCCTGTGTTGTGACCAGCAGTTCTCGTATTTCGGCAGCCTTGTTAGTCATGTTAATATCATGCACCCTCAGAACAGTTTTATCTGCGACGACTGTGGCGCCACTTTTAACAAAAAGAGAGACTTGGCCGTGCACATGAGGAATCTTCATCGCCAGGGCGGGTACCCTTGCGATCAGTGTACGGAGAACTTCGACACTTATTATTCACTTCGTACACATCAGAACACGGCGCATTTCAGGAAATGTAAAAATTGTAGCTTGCATTTCATTTCGCCGGCACTGTTGCAAAAGCATATGAAGTCTGAACATCCAGAGGACGGAAATGTCAAGTGTTCGTTTTGCGGCAAGGAGTGCCACTCGACCAACGGTCTGGCCCAGCATATGGCCCGGTGTAAAGTCAAACTCATCGCGCAACCCGACGACCCGCCCGTTTTCGACTCCTTCCCCACAGACGTCGGAATAAAACCGAAGAAAAAGCAGAATATATTACAGATCAGACAGAACATACAGTGCGTACTCAACATGTCCACCGCCATACCATTTAAATTCTTTTCGAAATTTTCTTGCTTTTACTGCTCAAAAAAGTTTACAGAATTCGAAGAGTTGAAAGAGCACACTATATTGGAACATCCGGTGTGCGAACTCAAATCTAAATGCATGAAGAAATGTAAAGGTGAAAGAATTACTGTCAAAATAGATATCGCGTGCTTATCTTGTAAACTATGTTCGCAGCCTATGTCGGAGTTGGACGCTCTGATAGACCATTTGATATTAGAACATAAAGCTAATTACGATAAGTCATTCACTCGTTGTTTCGAGCCGTTCAAGATTATTAAAGACAATCTTCCCTGCCCCGTGTGTCCCGAGCGAGTGTTCAGATATTTCGCGACGCTGTTGAAACATCTGAACGCCGAGCACAGCAACAACAACAGGATATGCGATTTTTGCGGCCGTTGCTTCCGAAACGTGGCCAATTTAAAAGTCCACATATCATACGCGCACACGGGTTGTTGCGAATGCACTATTTGCGGAGCGAAATATAAAAACCAGTGGTGTCTAGCCCGTCACAGAGCTAAAGTTCACAACGCGAAGGACTACGGGTGTACGAAATGCCCTGAAAAATTCCCTTCCGCGTACCATAGACAGAAGCATTTGATAAAGGCTCACGACATAGGTCACAAGTGCACGTATTGCGGTAGGATGTTTACTAGGAACTCCTTCATGAAAGACCATATTAGGAGGACTCATTTGCGAGAGAAAAACGTCCCGTGTTCGGTTTGTAACGAGAGGTTTTTCGACAATTATCTATTGCGTATGCATATGGTGAAGCACGACGGAGAAAGGAAGTTCACCTGCGACGTCTGTGGCAAAGCCTTTTTGAGAAGGAGCAACTTGCAGTCTCACATGGATATGCATAAGAAATATGGGCACGTATCGGTGCCAATCTAATTATGAAATCTAGGATTATTTTGGCGTGTACATTTGTTTCTTTGCGTGTATGTAGACGACGTTGCGATCGTATAGGATTGGGTTGTAACGTTCGATTCCGCCTTATGTGTTTGGATTATATTCACTTTTACTGTTCTGATATGAGTGTGTTGATTTTTTTTATAAAATATTTTTATATTATACAGGATTTAGACACCAAATTTTTATTGAAAGTGGTTTAGTCATCCTGAAAAAATTGGGCTGGTGTTCAAAAAGTCATTCAACATAGAATATAATATTTTAGATGTTTTTACTTATTCATCGCTCATCAAACTCGTTGATTTATTGATCTCAGGTGGAAACTTATTTTTGTTTCTTGTCCTTTTTTTGTGAAAAAACTTAAATGTTTTAAGGAGTGAACTGTATCAATAAGTATTAGTATATGTGATTAGGTTTTGTTAAGGAAGTCATAAGTACTAAGTGTAAATTATGTCAAATTCCACTTTTGTAAATAGATTTAGGATATAATCATTGATTTGAAACAGTCTGTCTCAATGAAAAAAGACAGTAATGTAAACAAATATGGCCGTCTGACATTGAGACAGGTTGACGATGGTTTATTCGTGAAAATGATTTGTGGGTTCATTGAGATGTGAATGATAAGCATTGATAATCGAATAAAAGTGTTTGATCTGACATACGGCCCAGGTAGGCCTTTATTTGTAACATTTATCCTTCCCTTATCTTCCAGTATTAATTTTTTCAACTGCTGGGCCTCTCCTTCAGCTACGTTCCACGGCTGTTTGGCAAACCTTCAGTTTAGACCGTTTCACTTTAGCAAGTGACCAAGTTTAGGCTCTGTAAGGATTAGTAAGATGCACTTATCGCTAAATTCTCTTCTGGTCTCACCAATCACTCTGAATCTTCACTCAAATTTGAGAGATCAGTATGTGTTTATGTGAGTATCTTAGGCGATTTGACCCTATGGTCGGATTCGTCTGAAGACCAAATTTAAAGGCTTGCCGTGCTTAGATCTTTTAGCAATTACGCAATAAAACATACCTATTTATAGTTAAAAATCAATATTACACAATGTTCGAAAATCGCTAGTATGGGCTCGGAACCCTAGTTACAATAATTAACTACAAGAATTTCTAATTATATGATACCAAACTATCTTAATAAGCTACCTTCAGAACTTCAGGAGTTGTATAACAATAACTTAGAAAAATTTCAATTAAGTTTGAGAAAATACTTTCTTTCTAAATGTAATAGCGACTCACCGAACACAGATAACCATCGAGGTTTCCGCGGTTCGGTAACTGTTGTATGTGTACATTTTGATATTTACTGAATAAACGATTAAAAAAAAAACCAGCTTATTTTTCTGGCCATACTATACGTTTACCTCGATTTTGGTATTTAAACCGTGCTATTTAGTACCCTGAAATGGAATTTCTTGTTATTTTTTCCGATGCAATAAAGGGATTTTTATTGTATTGTACTTTACTATCTGCTAGGGGGCGCTTTACTGATGTTCCATACAAAATTGTCAAGAAAATCTCATGGTAGGGACCCAGATGGCCATCCCTTACATAACTTTTTAAATGATAGCTGTAAAATTAAATATTTATTATTGTAATTTATATCTTAAGTTTTTAATAATATGTTATTTGTAAATATAATCAATTAATAACATTTTCGTCGTTTCCGTTATATCATCCACATATTCCATTGCGTGTAACCACAGATAACAGGATATATGCTATACAGATAAAACCGACATCGAAACGCGTCAACTTGTTGGTTAATCTCGTAAAAAATCATTGTTACGCTATCTATCGAAAACATGAGAGTGATAGAATGTCGATACCTAAAAAAACGTGTTTAAAAATTTAGTTTCTTATTTCGCGCCTAAAATAAGCGAGATCAAAAGACTTACCACCATCTCTAAAACAGGGCAAAAACAAGTGACTGAGCGAGATGTCGCCTTACAGCTTGTATTGCCCAATCTCGCTTACTCACTCGTTTCTGTCTGTGTTTGGTGGCAGTACCTAATTTAAATATTTTCTGAATTCTTTTTGAAGTGCCGTCTATAGTCGATAGGGGAACTAATTATTTTTTCAAAGGCAATGAAAGGGGACTTGAATAAGAAGACATGCTTTTTGCTGCTATCGAATTTTATCTTAATCGTTAGAGTGAAACAATATAATATACATAATATATTTCATCTAGGAGTAAATTCTAATACTGTACTTACGACGCCATAGGCAGACACATGCACTTTGTACTAGTTTTAATTCAATTTTTTTTTAATCTTCATTTATAATTGTTTTAACCTGTACCGTTTACGGATTTTTGAGAAACTGTCCTTTTGAGAATAATTTAATATATAATTGACCTAACTAAACTATATCAATGACGAATTTAGGGTGAAGTAAACAAACTGAAAGATGGCATGATTGACCTTAGAGAGGCGGGCAATAACACAGAATCATTAGTATTAACATTCGATCAGAAGGGCACAAAAGAGAAAAATACATTGACAAATAAAAGCTGCTCGTTTCTTTGCAGGTGCAAAAGTCAAAGTGGACGACAGTCATAAGAAAATAGAGAGTGCACGAAAACTGTTGATAAAACGGAGAAATATTGAGTATGTACTGCAATACAGCAATGCCACACCCTTCTTGTGGTACAAGAGCAAATATAGATGCTTCTTCTGTTCCGAGCCCATGAAAGACCCATCGGTGCTCAGAGAACACACGGCTAACGAACACCAGTTTGCTAATCTAGAGCTAGCTGTACATGATAGAACAAAAAACAATAGGAATAAAGATGCGGCAGTCAAAATTGATGTAACAGACCTAGCCTGCAAGCTATGTACAAATGCAGTCGACAATCTAGAAGAGCTTATACATCATTTGATTATAGCTCATGACGCTGAATACGATGTTGGCATACCCAACTGTCTATTACCATTCAAACTAGATAAAGATCAACCTACATGTCCTACTTGCAATATGAAGTTCGTATTTTTCGAATATTTACTCCGTCATGCGAATAAACATCACCTATCTCACGATTATATTTGCGATGTGTGTGGAACTAGTTTCCAAGGGGAGAATCACTTGAAGATGCATCATAGATACTATCATAGGCAAGGTGGTTACACATGTGAATACTGCGGTATAACCTTGGAGACACTATCCAAAAAGATTCTTCACGAACAGAACGTTCATCACGTGAACTTACCGACATGTCCTCACTGCTCTGAGACGTTTTTGAGTCCATATTTCAAAAAGTTACATTTAGCCAATGTTCATAATGTGGAAGAGCTGAAGATAAAGTGTCCTTATTGTCCTAAAGTGTATCCTCAAGAAAGTATCATGTCTCGACACATGAGACGAGTTCATTTGAGAGAGAAAAACGTTGAATGTGAAGTTTGCGGCGATAAATTCTTTGGACTGTACGATGTGAAAATGCATATGGTGAAACATAATGGAGAAAAAAAGTTTATATGTTCAGTTTGTGGCAAGAAGTTCTCAAAGAAAAGCAATTTAAATTCCCATTCAATTTTGCATACGGGGGAGAAAAAATTTGTTTGTATGGTTTGCAATAAAGCGTTTGCCCATCAAACGAATTATCGAATGCATATGAAGAATCGACATGCGCAGTATGTAGAGGTAGCAAAAGAAGCTGTCGAATTGGAGGTTGATGCGGAGTTGGTTCAGTTGGAGTTCATAAAAGATGATCTCGAAGGAGCAGAAGTGACGGGGCAATATGTCCATTAGAAAAAACATGCAACTTTAAATATGATATTAATATTGTCAAATGTTTTAAGTATCCGTTCAATTACTGTATTATGTATTATCTAAAATTGTAAAACTTGTGTAAATAAGATTTTTTACGAAACTTAATTGACTTTGTTTATGGGCTGTCACGTTCATTGTTCGTTATTTAGCCTTCTAAAAATCCTAAACCGTACAGGAGATTGGGAAACTAGGGCCTATCATAAAGAGGGTTATAGACGGAACAACATTGATACACGGAGATTATAATATTAATAATCTTTATTTTTCTTTTATCCAATAAAAGTCACGTAAATCATATATTTTATCCATCACAGTTCTATAAGACGTTGCACACATTAGGTGATAGGACAGACAAGTAGCAATCGTAACCCCACAGGAATACTCTCTTTGCAGGGATAAGAATAAACGAAGAATCGGACAACTGTATGAAACGGCTGTGTAGCATTCGGACCAATATTCTCGCCGTGCTACGATACGGGAACGTTATACCTTTCAACTGGAACACCAAAGGCTTCCGTTGCTTCTACTGCTCAAAAGTCATCGCCGACTGCACTGAGATAAAGAAACACACCACAAAGAAACATAAAAACGTTGACTTAGCCACTTTTATCCCAAAAAGAATCATAACTAAAGATGTACCTGTAAAAATTGACGTAACTGACATAAGTTGTCAGATATGTGATAACATGCCCGTGAATAATCTAGATGACTTGATATCGCATATTATGATCGTACACGAAGAAAACTACAATCTGTCTGCTGGGGTTTGCATGTTCCCTTTCATACTCAAGAAAGAAATGATGTCCTGTGTCATCTGTGACGTTCTGTTCGATAATTTTCCCAATCTCGTCAGTCACATGAATAGGGAACACATAGAACACAGTTACATATGTCAAGTGTGTGGTGTGAGCTTCATAGATTATATACGTCTCAAAAGACACATAACCTGTAGCCACGTAGGTCATCGTTGTGCGATTTGCAAGAAAATGTTTCCAACCGTTCGTAAATTGGAAAGGCATAAAGTGAGAATTCACGGACAAATCAAAAGGCACGATTGTAGTTTGTGCAGCGCGTCTTTTGAAAGTGATTATAAAGTTAAAGTGCATATGGGGAAGGTTCACAATGTCGAGAAGTATTTAATAAGGTGCGAGCATTGCCCTAAAGTGTGTAACACCAAAGGTGCGATGATGCTGCACGTGCAGTTGTTACATTCAGACGTTAGGTACGAATGCGATCTTTGCGATTATAAAACGGGTATAAAATGGATGATAACGTTGCACAAACGGAAGCACAACGGCGAGAGGAACTATGCGTGTAGCATCTGTGAGAGAAAGTTTGGAAGGTCCAGTAATCTACGAACGCATATGAAAGTACATACAGGACAATTTGGTCGTGTTTGTCGCCATTGCAGGCTGGGATTCGTCGATGTTGGCGCGCTGAATGACCACGATCGTGATGTGCACTATACTGATCAAATTTAAAGATGAAATTTTGAAAGCTTTAGTAGAAAGATTACCCATTACCTAAATATAAGAATTAGTTCTCCTATCTGATAATAGATGTCGCTGTAAGAATTAAATATTGAAATGAAATAATGATCTCGATATTTTTTGGCGAATATATGTGGATTTATAATGTACAATTATTTTTTTTTGGGTACTGACATTCTATCACAAGTTGATTGAGTGCTTTATTTAATGAGTTATTTAATTTAAGACGACAATGTCTCGAGTTCTCGATAGATGGCGTAACAATAATTTTGTATGTGTATTATAGTTTTTATTCTGTAAATATTTTTACTAGAAATATGACGAGTGCTTTATCAAGTTAAAATGTGCGTTCTATAACTAGATGAGCTATGGAAATATTTGCGATTCAAAATCTTTCTTTATGTGTATTGCTTGGCAACTTTAGGTACACCTGCCTGGCTTTTTTGCCTGGATTGCCTGGTGGTATCTAAAAATCGTAAAATATTGCTTAATGTATAAAAAAAAAATATTGTTATATTTGCACTATCATGTTCCGATTTTGTCGAACACTTGCTCGAATTTATTTTATTTTCAGAATAGATAATAGTATTAACGCTTTATATCCTAAAATAAATAGTTCAAACATATTTTTTTATTAATTATTGATTTTGTTATAATACTTGACTCTCCTAAGGTCCTAAAATTGTTTGTCCTTTAACAGCCGTTAATTATTACTAAAAATTCTCCCCCTAAAAGGTTTATTAACTCTCATATTATTATTACTATAATATGCGCTACAACGATTACAACGGCCAAAATGGGTTTACAATTGGATGTGGTGTGATGATGAAAACAATTTGTCCAAATAGTAAGAGCAAGCTTTACATAAATCGTACATGTATCGTCTTCTTATGCCGATTTATAAGGCTATAAAATGTCATATTTAGGTAAAGAGCTTTGCCACTTATGCCACTTAGTCGTTTGCATCTTTTAGGTAGTCTTCTTCACCAGATCGAACATTAGCGACAATGTATTTCTGATACATTTAGACAATTTTACAAGCATTTTAAGTGAATTACTCCTTTGAGTTTGAACTTTCGTAAACAAAATAATCCCGCAGCTCCACCTGCGGCATATAGCCTATGTTACTCAGGGTGAATGTAGCTTTCCAATGGTGAAAGAATTTTTGAAATCGGCACAGTAGTTTTTGATTTTATTCATTACAAACATACACACAAAAATACAAATCTTTCCTCTTTATTATATTAGTGTAGACAAGAAGATAAGGCGTAAGTTTAAAATATAAGATAATTTATTTAAATGTGCTGCAGCAAGACGAAGTGGCCATCATTTAGTTCAACATTCTACACCCCTGAATGCACAGAAACACAGATTTTTCAGTTTTGCCAAAGTAGGTGGTTCTCCGGCCGCCAATAAATTTAAGAATGACATCACGCCACAATAAAGACCCTGTTTTTCAGATTCTGGAAGTGATCACAAAGCGGAGAATTTAAACGACACTCCAGACAAAGACACAAGCGTCGAACAAAAAGATGATGACGGTGATATACAATCAATTGAAATATCAATGGTACCTGAACAGTCGATGGATGTCACACAATTCACTGTTGCACAAGCGCCGAAAACAGGTCTGACCGCGAAGGAAAAGAGAAAAATAATGAGAAATAATGTCATACAAGTATTGATAAAATCAACAATTATGCCCTTTCGATGGTTGAAGAGTTCCTATCGATGTTTCTATTGCTACAATATATTCCAAGAACCATCTGATCTCAAAAAACATCAACTCGTCCACACAGGCAATGAAATAATCGAGCAAGCTATGAACAATTACTGGGAGTCTGTGGTCTATGTGGACGTATCTAATTTATCTTGCAAACTTTGTCCCGAGAAATTTATTGATCTGTACAGTCTGATTGATCATCTCGTTGCGAAACATGACGTTCATTATAATAAGGATATAGGAATGTGCATGGTCGCGTTCAAGTTGCATAATGTTGCAGTGAATTGTCTAACTTGCGGAGCTGTTTTTTATTCATTTGGTCCTCTTCTGTGTCACACGAACAAGGAACATAAAGGAACGTCAGTCATTCTCTGTGATGTCTGCGGCCAACATTTCAAAGGAGAAAATCTATTAAGGCTTCACATCAAAACTGTGCACGAGAACACGGGCGTGCTATGTCCCGAATGTGGCGAAAAGTTCGATACGAGATCGAAATTGAAAACTCATCAGAAGAATCATCACGAAACGGAGAAAAGATTCAAATGCATGGTCTGCACTGAGATGTTTGAGAGTCATTATAAGAGATCGAGACACATGGCGACGGAGCACAAAAATAGGAAGGAGATCAAATGCCTGCACTGTCCGAAAACGTTTGTTTTTAGGAGTATGATGATGACGCACTTGAGGGACGCTCACTTGAAGGTTCGGAATCACGTGTGCAGTGTCTGCGGTTGGAAGGCTTTCAACAGCAATCGGCTGAAGGACCACATGTACAAGCACAGCGGGGAGAAGAACTTCAAATGCGATGTGTGTGGCAAAGCGTTCACTACCAAGAAGATTATGAGGGCGCATTTTATGAGATTGCATTTGGATAAGCCGACGACATCGCAGGCGGCCGGGTTCACCTCGGCGAATGTTTATGATGACTAGGATTTTCGTTCACTTTCTCGAAATTGGTCTCTGACCCCCGTATTCTTAAACATAACCTTAAGGTCGTCCTTCACTCAAACTCATTGGCCTTAAGGAAGTCCTCGAACTTTCCTTGAAAATGACATTCTTAATTGGTTGCTTGAGCAAACCCCAATGAGGAAAGATACAGGTTACAATAACAATCCGAAGAACAAAAATTTAAAAATAGAAAAGACTAGAGTTAAAAATAAACAAATTAAGTAGTTAACTAGGCAATTAACTGATATTTAACCACTTTCGAGGCCGCCTCAAGGTACCTCTCGACCAACCTTATATTTGACAGTTTGATACTCACCTCCAATGAGGAATCTCCTTAAGTTAAGGAAGCTAGTGACAACTAATGCACACTGCGATTATGGAATGAACTCCCTGCCATGGTTTTCCCTAGTGACTATAACATGGGAGCGTGAAAAAATTCCTTAAGGGTCGGCAACGCGCTCGTGACATCTCCGGTGTTGCAGGCGTTCATAGGCTACGGTAACTACTAACCATCAGGTGGGCCGTACGCCTTTTTGCCGCCTACTTGTATAATTAAAAAAACATACCAATGAGGTGGAGTAAGGTTGAGTCGAGTTTGAGTGAAGGTTTATGAGTGTGAATAGAGTACCTATTTTAAAAAGTAGTGTTTATAATCAATTACTTAAAAAGGAATATTCGACTTTGTAAGGGATATAAGCTGATTAAAAATATATGTCTAATTATTTTCTGTTATATATCTAACAAAAACATCAGTCTTTTTCACTTAACACACGCATCATAAGGTTGCATTTCCGTCAGGTATATATCGACCCTTACTTAAAATTAGTATTTTTTTTTTAAATTTAGTAGGCTTGCGTTCAGGAGTGTCATGTGCGTTTTGTCGACCCTTAAGTTATCTTTTCACGTCCTAACGGCATTTTAACTCAATTGATTCCTGGAGCCCGATTTTTTGAATGTATAAACACTAAACACATACAGAATCGGTGAATCGACTGATTATTGTATGATATCGAATAATTTTCATTCGTCATAATCGCTATGTCGGACGAATGTCACAGTCATACATTTTATTCCAATCCTGGTGATTTCAAATTATCGACTCACCTGACTAGAGGTATTCCCCTGGCGCGCATTCCTTCAATTCAGTACTTACAAAACTATAAGCTTTTCAGACCACGTGTTGGTGGCCGCTTGACGTATCCGACAAAATGGCAAATACACAATAAATGTAAAATCAATCGTGTAAAAAGAAGCTAAGAATTCATTAATAACATAACAGTAAACCAGATGAATCATAATCTGATTTATAAGCACGTAATATAGTGGTAGATATTCAATCAATCAATCAATCAATATTTTATTTGTAAAACATAGGTAAATAGATACAGGTGTTAACTTTTTACATAGAGATCGCTATGTTTTGCCGTGAAATCATAAATAGGTATTTCAAAATGTAACCACGAAGCAGTGAATCTACATTTAAGAAGAACATTTTACTTACAGGGATTAAGAAAAGCAGACTGAAAATAGAGCTCGGTGATGATGCCACATCAGTCGCAAAAAAAGATGTATCAGCCAAAGAAAAACTAGCTATTATGCGGAGTAACGTAATAGAAATTATAACTAAGACCACCCTAATGCCTTTCAGATGGCTGAAAAGCTCCTACAGATGTTTCTACTGCTATGAGGTATTCCAAGAACCGAGGGAATTGAAATCCCACAACGAAATTCATAAGGAAGACGAGGAAATTAAAAAAGTTATGAACAACTACTGGGAGTCCGCCGTTTACGTTGACATTTCAGATATGAGATGTAAACTGTGTCCCGAAAACGTAACGGATTTCTATACTATGATAGATCATTTGATAGCTGATCATAAATCAAATTTCAATAAAAATATTGGGATGTGTATGAGCCCATTCAAATTACACAATATATCGGTGGAATGCGTGACGTGCGCGAAATTATATAGTACTTTTGGACATTTAATAGTGCATTCTAACAAAGAGCACAAAGGTAATTCGCAATTGCTTTGCGAAATCTGCGGCCAGCATTTTAGCAATGTTAACAATCTTAGAAATCACGTTAAAAGGGAGCATGTTAAGCCGACGTTTGTCTGCAATCTGTGCGGAGAAACATTGACAAACGTGAACAGAAGGAGAACGCACATGCAGCACTTTCATAACAAAAAGTATAAGTGTTTCAAATGTCCCGAACTGTTCGAGACTCATTACAAAAGATCTTTGCATATGATGACTGTACATAAAACCAGAGAGGAAGTCAAATGTCCGCATTGTGGTAGAACATTCGTGTTTAGAAGTACAATGATGAGGCATGTTAGAGAAACTCACTTGCAAGAGAAAAACGCCGTCTGCGGAATTTGTGGTTGGAAAGCGTTCGGTGTGAACAGGTTACAGCGACATTTGATGAAACACAGCAACGAGAGGAATTTTAAATGTCCCGCGTGTGAGAAGGCGTTTAAAACTCAGAAAACCATGCGTCAGCATTACAATAATATTCATCAGAAAGTTCTGAGACCGCCCGATGAGCTGCCCAACGCCTTGAATATTGTTGGCTAACAATATTGAGTACGTACATTTCAGGGTCGGCAACGCGCCCGTCATACTTCTGGTATTGCAGGCGTCCATAGGCTGCGTCTAACATCAGGTGGCCCGCATGCCTATTTGCTTACTTAATAGTATAAAAAATTGTTTACATAACACACACTTGTGTACAACTTTTATGGTGTTTAAAAGAAGATTGTTCGGAAAGGAGAGCATTTTGAATTTTATTTTGTTGAAATCGGGTTCATTTTACTTGTATCTTCAACGAAGAAGTGATCATTTGAGTTTTATTGACAACCCATATTAAATCAGGGTAAACATCTGGGACTGCTAGAAACTATCGTTTTCTAGTAATACGGAATTGCTTCTTTATATTGTCTCAGGTTTAATCTGTTAATTATAAGAAGAAAATATACGGAGAAAGTAATAAATACCTTGTACGAAATTAAATAAATAGTTTGTCAAATTCTAGGGAGAGACTATTTCCTATTCGCTATACCATGATCTCTAAATTCCATCCAAATGCGAGTGAGCAAGCGACAGTGCGCAATACTGTAAGGCGACATCTTGCTTACTCGCGTTGCGATGAATTAAGAGGCCATGGTAACCCACCTGTTTACAAATGGCGTCTTCAGTATTGTCGAACGTACTAGAATGATATTTTAGGATGACAAAAAATACATTTAAATACTTATACATTTTTTCATAATGATGATAATCCGCAGAAATAACTAGTTCTAGAATAGGAAAAATTGACAAGAAATATAAGACATTCTTTTTTGGGTGTCCGAATCGTAATTTGCCCTTTTTGATTTTATTTTGTCATCTCAGTCCTAGTATCTACATAGTACCTAGTATGATGTGACTTTCTAATACAGAAATAAGATTCTAACAAAGTTTCGCCTCGCCATAATAAGACTCTAAAGGCTTAACTGGCCTGCACATGGCCCTAATCTTAATCTTATTTCTGTGCGTTTTAAACACCAGCCTAAGTTTTGTGTGTTGTTGCTCTTTGGCAACGGAATATTGAACTATGTATATTTTTGGAGTAGTAAAAACTTTGAGTTGTAAGTATTATGTACTAGAACCCAACACGGGGTACTGGGGCACCCCACTAGTTTTTTTTTTTAATAATTACCTTGATTGGCAATGCACGGGTTTGACCTCCGGCGACTCGGCGACAGCCGGCTGGCGTAGTTGTCTGGACGGGTGTCTTAGGCTGCTGTAGGAATAATGTAAGTTCGTGAAAATATTAAAATATTTAGTTTTGTGCTTATTGCAAGTTATCTAGTTAAAGTATTATCAGAAATAATAAATTCATGGTCCAAACATTTGATTGAAGAGGTTATGTTCTTGTAAAATGAAAAAAAACTAGCTATAAATTAATTGTTTTGTTGGAGTGTGCGTTTTCGACGCTATGGAAACTAAATATTGACTTTTATGCATTTCTATGATTTTTTGAGTGCAGCTTTTGTTAACTTATGGGCGCTGTATAAATTATCGAGAGCTAAATAACAACAACAATAAAGTTTAGTCACACTTTCTTTAAAAAATGGGAATAAACCTATACAGAGAAGCATTTGATAGAGCGCGCATACAAACCCCAACTTTGAGCCGGGATATAAAGAAAACTATTTCGGCGATCCTAATACTACAGATGCCTATCGGTCCTCCTGGGTGTGAACATCACTCACAGAGACGTTGTAGTTTCTGCTCTAGCACCAAGAAACGTAAAAATGACACAAGGAGTACAAATCTACAATTTTTTTGGAACACTGACTAAATTTAAGAAGAAAGTGTTGAAATTGATTTTTAATTTTTCATTAAATGGCTGAATAAGGTTCTGAAAATGACATTTAATAGTAATAAAACCTGTTATTCCAAAATTGATTCTTTTTATATACTTTATTGAAGTTTTTATTTTGTGCAGTGATAACGTGTGCGCCAGGAAGTGTAGGGTTCTAGGCTTAAGTAGGTATATGATTGTAAGTAGATTCTAAAATATTCGTACGTCAATAAAAGTTATAGTGCATAATTGTAGTGTTTTCTTTCAATCCAAAGATTATGTTGTGGTCAAATTCATCTAAGATGATTTATTTCTTGACATATTTTTTTGTGTTTTTCTATGTTAACACTTATTATTAGTTCGTTAGTTCGACGTTTTTTTTTTTTATATAAAACCATATTTGAAGACGGTGATCTAAAATAAATTAAAATTTATCTGGTTGTCCCAATGGGAATAATTTGAAAAAAGATGACACGTTACAACTAGTTGCGTGCATACCAGTTGGTCCATGAGGAAAACGTGAACATGATAACACACATAATACATATCTTCTTACACATCAGGCGAGTGAAACCGCGCGCCACAGCTATTTGAAAACTTGTGGAGTGGGACTACCGATGCGCGAATCTCAATAGGTGCGCGCATCGGTAACGCCAGCGACCGCGCAACGCGGCCCGTATTGGATTGGTCATCAGACCATTAGTCGCATTTTCCGTCTAGATGCACAAACATATAAATTGAATCTCATGAATGTTATTTATGGTACAAAGACAAACATCTGATGCCCCAATTGTCCAACACATGCAATGACAAGAAGAGAATAAAATAATACAATTCAAACAGAATGGTATTCTTTTCAGAAGAAGAAAAGCCGATGATGTCTTTGAAACAGCGCCTAAATGACGCTAAGCTGCTTCGAGACTTGGCTGATTTACGAAGACTTCTCACTGCCGTCATAGAATATTCCACCATCATGCCTTTCCGATGGTGCAGTAACAAGTACATGTGTTTCTATTGCTGCTGCCCCTTCTCCTCCAGCAGAGAACTCCGTCAGCACACAAAGAATGAACACGAGAATCCAAAACTTAAATACATATTGCAGAACGTCAAGACAACATCAAAAATAAAATTAGACGTCGCAGAAATCATTTGCAAAAAATGTAGTAAAACTTTGTCGAATTTGATAGAATTTTTCGATCATTTGAACTCAAATCACCACATGAAGTTGAATAAAGATACTAGTATTCATATGTTTACCTTCAAACTGTCAGACGATGGAATGGCTTGTCTCGAATGCGGTCAGAAATTCATTTTCTTTGGCACAATGATTAGTCACACGCACAGGCTCCACGCCAGATCCGGAATGTTTATTTGCGAAATCTGCGGCCAGTCTTTCTCCGGAAAAGCTAACGTTATGAATCATGTTAGAGCCGTTCATAATACGGGCAGTAATAGATGCACTAAATGCTATAAAACATATTCCTCTGAGGCGGCCCTGGCTGATCACGTAAGGCGGATGCATCGTCAAGATCGGCTTAAATGTCCCAGATGTCCCGAAATTCTTCGTACTCCGTATATAAGGAAGCGACATATGGCGTTGGTGCACGATGTGAAACAATATCAATACAGCTGCGACCTTTGTTCCAAAACCTTCACGTGCATGAGCGTGCTAAATCAGCACAAAGCGAGAATGCACGCGAAGGAAAAAAATTTCGCGTGTGAAATATGTGGTTTTAAAGTATTTAATAAGGACTTACTGAAGAAGCATATGGTGAAACATGACGACGCGAGGCCTTTTCAATGTGAGATCTGTAAGAAATCGTTTCAAAGAAAGAAGACGTTGGATCTGCACATAAGAATACACACGAATGACAAACGATATGTTTGTAAAGTATGCGGCAAGGCGTTCATACAGGTCACCAGCTTGAAGTTGCACTTAAAAGTTCACCACTCTGCGTTGTCGGACGTGTCTTGGAACTGATATTATATTCATGTAATTTAATTTAAATTATTAAACACATACATACCTACATCGTTATTAAGAATTTGTTTTATTTTGTGGTGTAGTCCAATTTTTTCCATGCTAATATGAATGTTACGCGTGTCAAATAAATATAAACCATTAATTAATAACTGAATAATATTTACATAGTTGAATGTGAATGGATCGCACAATTATAAGAGCCCAACATTGGGGGCGGGGCTTAAACCAAGGGACAGCTAATAATTGTTAATGTTGAGACGTGCGGGGGCTATTCCTGACTTGACGCTGAAAGTGTAAACATAATAAACTGTTTGTCAACTACTTCGTGATTAAATTCTACGCCCAAGACCTGAATGCCGTAACATCTCAGAAGTATATATACTCGTAAAATTCGTATATGACTAACAGTACTAATACGTAATCCAAACCTTGGGACCAAACTATCGAGATATTTTTTTATGTACCACACCCCCAACAGAAATATTCCTAAGAGTCCAAGAGTTACTGACATCAGGCAGGCGGCCGGTTGCAAAAATACTCCGAAAGTTGGGATGTAACCCGATAAATTCTGCGTATTTCTTGTAGCTATAGTGTAAATTGTATCTATTTATTATGATGACAATACAGGTAGCTACTTAAAATCTTCTTTTTGTCCAATCGATGGTGATTAGGTTGTGAGGGGTTGATAACGCCAATTTGAGAGTAACTGGTATGTTTCAAATCATTACTCTCATTTCATTTTACTGAATCGGTGAATGAATCCGGCTCGAAGGACCATTTGCATTCTAAATTTCAAATTTCGCGCATTTGCACACACATAATTTCGGTCCTACAAGCCGAATTCATCATGTTGCTACGTACTTGGGTTACTTACTATCACCTCTAATTATTAATGCAGGGTAGAAACTAGGGAGTAAATGACTCAGTTCTGCCCTGCTATTAGAGGTAAGTAACATAAGTACGTGGCAACGTTGACTGCACAATTGTTTGTCGTCGGCAACAGACCCTCGACTATCGTATCTGGGATTTTGGAGAATTGCATGTATGTCCATCATTCCCACTTCCTCCGTAAATCTGTCTGTCGAGCTTGATCTCAATTCTGATTAGCGATCTGATCACACATACTAAGTATATTATCCAAACCAAATTGTATCCTGGTAAAAGTTCACCGGCAATATTTTTGTGCCTTGAGTTCTTCGTCAATACCTTTTGTTTTTCTTTCACACTCGTATATCGTTAGAACTGTACAACTCAATCGCTATGTTTTATTTTCAGAAGAAGATAAGCCGTTGATATCGTTGAAACAAACTCTGGATGACGCTAAACTGCTCCGAGATTTGGCTGACTTACGGAAACTCCTCACTGCCGTCATAGAATATTCTACTATAATGCCTTTCCGATGGTGCGGCAACAAGTACATGTGTTTCTACTGTCGCTGCCCATTCTCTTCCAGCGCTTCCCTCAAACAGCACACTGGAAACGAACACGAAAACCCCAAACTCAAATACATACTACAAACTGTTAGAACGACATCAAAATTAAAATTAGACGTCACAGAAATCATTTGCAAAAAATGTAGTAAACCTTTAGAGAATTTGATGGAATTTTTCGATCATTTGAACGCTGTGCATGACATGAAATTAAATAAAGACGTAAGCGTTTACATGTTCGCTTACAAATTGTCAGATAACGGTATGGCTTGTCTCGATTGTGGTCAGAAGTTCACTTTCTTTGGCACACTCATTGGTCACGTACATAAGCTTCACACAAAAACTGATGTGTTTCTGTGCGAAATTTGCGGACAAGCGTTCTCTGGAAGAGCTAATGTTATGAATCATGTAAGAACCGTACACAATTATAACAACAGATGTAATAAATGCTATAGGTCATATTCTTCAGAATCTGCATTAGCCGATCACGTGAGAAGGGTGCATCGTCAAGAAAGACTAAAATGTCCCAAATGTCCTGAGATATTGCACACAAGATACATAAGGAAGCGACACATGGCGTTAGTTCACGATGTAAAGCAATATCAATTTAGCTGTGACGTGTGCTCGAAAACATTCATGTGCTTGAGTGTACTGACCCAACATAAAGCTAGGATGCACGTAAAAGAAAAGAATTTCGCTTGTGAAATCTGTGGTTTTAAAGTTTTCAGTAAGGACTTACTAAAGAAGCATATGGTGAAACATGACGACTCGAGACCTTTTCAATGTGAGATCTGTAAGAAAGCGTTTCAAAGAAAGAAGACGTTGGACCTGCACATAAGAATACACACGAATGACAAACGATATGTTTGTAAAGTATGCGGCAAGGCGTTCATACAGGTCACCAGCTTGAAGTTACACAGTAAAGTCCATCACTCGTTGCCGGATGTGTCGTGGAGTTAGATAAATTCTAAATTAATTCTTAATTAAAGTGTGTATTAGTATTTTGGCCTTTTTTTTTCAATCATATTAATGGGTCTGATGCACAATATGCACATGCCTAAAAATGTCGATTTCGTAGAATTTCCTGACAAGGGGCACTCGCAAAATGTGCACAAAGTGCTCTGTAACAAAGATTATTTTCTACCACTTAGCCTAAAGGTTCTGAAGCCCTATTTTTGATGTGTATGATATATATCAAACAACAATCCTTCGTTATCGGACAAAAATATGTCTTTATCGAACAAAAATCCTTCGTTAGCGAATAAAAATCATTCGATATCGAGCAAAAATTATTCGACTCGCCGATATTGCGTAAGTCACACTTTTCAAAAATAGCGTTTTTGGTTTTTAAAAGTGTGTCTCACACAAAATCGGTTAGTCGAAGGTTTCCATAGTCGGAGATTCGCCATAGTTATTCAGAAATAGGCCTCTTGACTCAATAAATAAAACTCTCCTTTCTCATTGTTCTGACTAGACTTTAACAACTATACCTACTGACTTTTTAGACTTGACTAATTTACCACTATTTGAGCAACTGGATAAATATGTTTAGAAAAAGCCATGGCCCAAGCCAAGGGATCATAAAAAAGCAAGAATGTACCTATCAGTGTCAAGTGTCAATTATAAGGTATTGTCATATTGCATGGGTGACACATGTTTCTTCATATGTAGGGTGTAGAGATGTGCATAAATAACCTATTATCGATAAATCGATATAATCCAAAAAAGAGTAAAAAAAAACTGCTACAAATATATGAATCTGGTGCCTTACTATAATATCTAATAGCAGGGCAGAAACGAATGAGCAAGCGAGGTGATAAGGTATGATGAGGGTAAGGCCCCTGAAATAAATATGCAATGCGACCTACATAACTTGTGACTTGATCACTAACTAGAAGCGGAAATGTATGTCGACACCACTTAATGCTAAATAGATACCACATAACTGAAGAAGTAAAATCAATTCTGTATCAGTTGCTTCTGTAATGTAAGCTTCGATCACAAAATATCAATGACGCGGTCGGGTGCAAGGTGCAACAAATAAACGTGACCACCTCGGTACTTACCGCGATTGTCTGCGATGATAACTAGTGTGATAGGTTTATTTATATGCTTTCGACTGAACATGCACGAAAGCTGCCGCAATAAAAAAAAGTGATGAAAGTGACATTAATAACATAAAAACTTATCTTGTCTAAAAATAATAATAACTCAATACAACAATGGTCCCTGCGGCATCATGCCGAATATTTTAGAAAATAATGTTCATTTCGATTGCATCGAAAGACAATACCTAACATAAACAGTCTTATTCTTACAAAACACAATAACGACTAAAACTTAGAAATAAAACAAATTAAAAATAAAACTAACTTTATCGATAGCATATTACCTACATACATCTCTATTAGTGTGTTGGTTTGGTTGGTCGGTTCCACTGGTTCACAAAAAATAGAAAGACTGTTTGGTCTTTTTGTATTTTTGTAGTTATTTACCTATGTTATAAACGAATGTTCATGGCAAAGCAGGAATATTCACTATTCTTTGACTCTAAGAAGTCATAAACATGAGATAACTGTGTAGGCAACAAGAGCGAAGCAAGGATGGAACCTTTAAAAACATGTCGATGTTGCCTTTCCCCGGGCGTCCTCAAAGATCTGAATACAAGCTACGTGTGGCTAAATAAGAAAGAAATTTATTCTGAAATGTTGCGGGAATGTTTCAACATTGTGGTAAGAAACAATCAATAGGTAGCTATGTTATCATTTGCAGTAGTAACTTTGCTGGATTTATAACTAAAACTAACGTTCCTTATCTCCTACTTCTAATTAGATTTAGATGCAAGAAATATTGATTTATTACAATACAAATACATTTTAATTCTACGGGCCCACCCTTACATCATGTTCTGTTATTGTACAAAGGTTTGCTGGAAGAGATTGCTTAGCAATAAGCCCGCCTTTGCTCCATATTGTTAACAATGTTATAATTTCAATTTTGTGATTTCCCATATGTGGGCAATAAAGTTATATTGTATTGTACAAATCTCTTACGATGACACCCACATCCAAACTCTTAACCAAAAATTAATTAATGATTTTAATATCAAGTCTTGCTTTGCAATATATATTTTGTCCATTAGACTTATTATTTATTGTGCTTCACAAAACTTAGCATAAATTCTAATTCTAAGTATAATCCCTCAACTGCGAAGCAGACTTAACTAGAGATGGGCGCCTTCCCGGAAAATTTCCAACCTCTGGAAATATTTCTATTGATTCCCTCCCAATAGTGATTTATTCCTGGAAGAAAAGAAAACTTCAATTTACACCGAAATACCTATATATTTACATTTAAAAATGAGAATTTTATTAAGTTTTAGAATAACAAATTATCAACACAGTACCCTAATACCATGTTTGTAATCTCTTCTCAGAAATATGACGTAATTTCAGGAAAGTTCCGTATCGTTACTATCCCTAGTCACTGGAAATGAACTGACAATCATACCGTCGGTCTCGCCACTCCACATATGTATATAGTCGACTTTTTGCGCAAACCCTTTTCATTAAAAATACTGAAATACCTAAACTTTACTTCCATCTCAGAGAATAAACTATCTAAGGTATATGGCAAATTTGATATAAATAGATATTAAATGAAATTTAACAAAATCAATTTCTTCCCGGAAATTTTCAAAACACCCAGGAATGGGAATTAACTATTTTTCCCTTTCTTTCCTTTTCTTTCCATTTCTTCCCTTTTTAATTTCTTCCCACTGCCCATCTCTAGACTTAACCCTTCATTGGGCAGAAACCATATTTGGTTCTTAACAATAGAATTTTGTGCCCCCTATAACCAATCTATCTATTGTCTATTAATTGTTGTGAGGAACACGGGATAATACTTTTTGCAACAATAATGATTTAAATATGTCTGTAATTTTAATATATTTTTCAGTTGAAAATGTCAGAACATACCAGTAGCTCCATCTGTGAAGAGTGTGTCAAGCTGCTCCGTAGTTCATGCAGCTTTAAGCAGCTGGTTCTCCGGAATGAGCAAGAGCTGCTGAAGACTATGCCGGATGTCCAAGAAAATTGTGGTGATGGTATTTATTCATTAATTCATACCTAGTGGGTTGGTTGGTGGTGTAGGAGCTCAATAGTCGAGTGTGATGCACATATCGTAGCAAATGCGAGTGGCAAACGACTACGAGATGCTTTCACTATTGGATTGGTCGCTATTTAGTGGCATTTTCTATCTCAAGCTCCTCCATACTTCGTAAGGCATGTTAAGCCGTTGGTCCCGGTTGTTATCAATAGATAGCAGTCTAGAGACTGTGTCAGATGCCTTACTAGGCAGTCTGAAAAATACTGTCAGTGTTAGCCACTAACACACCTTGGGTCATGTTCCTGGTGGTCTAGTTTCCCTGTGAAACAGGTTGCGCAGGTCAGACGGCAGTCGCTTATTTGTAATAACCAGTGCCGCCAATTCTAGCACCATGACTTACAGTGATCCTAGGTTTTGAAGCGTAAACTTATGTTGCAACTAGGAATACATGCAAGGATGAAGAAGGGCTGGTGGACCCAGAGGTTGTGAGGTTCGATTCCCATGACACACTTTAATTAGTTATTTGAAAGTTGGGGAGAGTTGAATCACCTTACTCGTATTGTCTAAAGAAAGATGATCCCATATTCCATGCTTTGAAAGGCATGTTAAGCAGTTGGTCCGGACTGTCATTTGGTGCTAATTGGGGAATCATCCTATTGGTATGATTCCCCTTTGATGGTTACAAAGATCAAATAACAGGCGCATAAACCCCTGTCTTTTTTATTTCACCAGTAATAAGCGAAATCAATACTTTAGTAGACCTGGACAGAGCCTACGGAGCATTTACAAAGAGAAGATGGCGTTTCAAATGGCGCAGTAATGCGATCATTGGCGCAGCGCCGCTCACAAAAGTGGACGGAGCTTGTCATTTCTCGTTCAACATTGTACCTGAACTTTGGACATCTATTGACAAGTAGCGGAACTTTGTCAATAATGGCCAGGCCAGGGCTGGCAAAAGTTCAGGAACATTAAACCAATTATTCATATGCACGGTTCACATCACATTGATTTCATTTTTACACCAAAAAGGAAGGGTTATTTTTTCTACAGTCATGTATGTTTCTTTGGCGCAAGGTTTTTTTTATGTAATTGCTTGTATTTCACAATGTATCCTTGTTGTGCAATAAAGAGTTTTGTATTGTATGTTTCTTTATATATTTGTATGTAAGTGAGATTCTGTATCAAGTTAAAATTGAAAACATCCTATCAACCGATCATTGGATTTGTGATCCCATGTACTCTTTTAGAACTCACTGTAAACATTTAATCATTTGTTTCAGTCACCCTGTATATCTATGGAAATATTTTTTATTTTTTTTTCAAAAATTTGAAAAAAAATATAAATAACTACGACCCAAAAAATTATTGACAACCCTAATGTGTGTGATATGTGGATAATCGGCAGGGTCGTGAACAGTAGTGTCATCTAGTGTCGGGTGTCTGAATTAATTGATAATTTGTATAGCTACTTTTCGTAAGATGGATATCATTATGGGTGGAGCCACAGCCGAAACCAAGCACCCCTGCCTTCTGCCCCGCGTATCCTCACAAATACTTTCTTACAAAACGCTTATTGTGACATCTCCTCTTTGTAATTGCTCCGTGAGAGAGACCACGTAAAAGATGGCGGGATCTACACAAATCCGTCAGAGGATGGCACCAAACTGCACTTGGCGGAGATGCGTGTAAAAACTAAAGGGGAGGCCTTTGCCCAGCAGTGGGACACCAAAGCTAATCCCGGACACTCCATATAATAGCGACGAGCCCAATACCTCTTACTACTACTACGATTTAGTCGCGTGCGCACGCGCGTCAATGTGTGTGTTACTTGTAGGATTGGTTATTTACATGGAGCAATTACAAAGAGGAGAAGTCGTTTGAAATGGCGCCTCGCCGACACTGCAGTGGGCGGAGCTTGTCGTTGCTCGTGCTCCATGGTTGGAGCCACGGCCGAAACCAAGCATGTCGCACGTCTGCCTTCCGCCCCGTGTAGCTGAACAAATACTTTCTTACAAAACGCTTATTGTGACATCTCCTCTTTGTAATTGCTCCATGGTTATTTACCGTATCTGCGTTATAGTCGTCGCAGTGGCCTCGTGGCAAAAGCGACATCTTTACATTGTTTTGTTTTTGATTTTAACCCTAAAACTGTGGGTGAGGTGCGGTATCTGTTTTGGGTGGTAGGGTGAGAGTAAAACTATTAAAAAGAAATGTGTTAATAAATTGATATAATAGAATAATAACATTAGATATATTGAGATTTGTAGATTATTATTATATTATTATAGATTGATGATTCAATCTATAATGGTTAATTTATTAACCTTTGGGACAAAGTGTACCTGCTCTTATATTAAGTGAGAAAACATTATCTCAATTCAATTAAAGCTGATCTTGAATGAATGAATGAACACTTTATTGCACCATTTACAAACAAAAGAAACAGTTAAATCCAATACAACTAAATGGGTACAAAGGCAGACTTATCGCTAATGTAATTTCTTCCAGCCAACCTTAGGGTATAAACAGTGAGGGATTAACCCTTAATCAAATTAAGCAATTGCCTAGGGCATCACGTCATGGGCACCAGAAGAACAAAAAAATCCGTCCATAGGGCATCACGTCACAAAAAATCACACCAAAAAAAGTTTTGTGACCCAGTGATTCGGCTCGCACAAGTTTACATCAAACTCATGATGATAAAATTGAATCAGCTTTCCCTAATGTGGAAACAGCCCTGCGTATATTTTTATCGCTTATGATTACAAATTGCTCAGCGGAACGTTCTTTTTCAAAATTAAAAAAAGGACAAAGATGATACAAGAATGGCACGATGTTATACATAGAGTCCGATATGTTAAAAAATTTAGACGTTAATACTATCTTGCGTGAATTCAATGTCCGAAAAAACCGCAAGGCGCTTTTCAATCCATACTAATATTATAAATGCGAAAATCTGTCTGTCTGTTACGCTTTCACAGCCAAACCGCTGGACGGATTTTGATGAAATTTAGTATGAATATAAACATAGGCTACTTTTTGACGCCGGCTTGAGGAGCTGCGGGAAAAAGCTAGTAAATAAATAAATTATGCTTTGTGGTTTTTATTGTTGTCGCACCTACTCTACTTCTAAAGTACGTTACATTTCATCATCTTATTTTACAAAAAACTAATGTTTTTAGGCGGCAACGGTTTAAAGACCGATTCTAGTTGACATACGGATGGGGGGCGTGGACAGGTGTGGATTGCTTAGGGCATCAAGTAGTCTTAATCCGTCACTGGGTAGAAATGAGCTGCGGTAAAAAAACACTTGCGTGAGCGGTGCAAAAAGCTTAAGCTTAAATGTTGCCTAGGCAATTGCTTATTCTACCCCTCATTGATTATGGTGATGTGTGTTATCTGAACTTAACCGAAGAACAGCTGAAGAAACTAGAGCGTCTCGTAAATAATTGTATTAGATTTATCTTCTGTCTCCGAAAGTATGACCATATTTCGGAATACCGTTCTGAGCTTAAATGGCTACCTATACGGCAACGCAGGAATTTGCATATATTATGCCAACTTCATAATATTCTTTACAATCCACTGTCCCCTGATTACCTCAAAACTGATTTTAAACTATTGAGCTCCACTCATGAAAGAATCCTGCGTTCCTCCAATAACATGACCCTCGCTACTCCTTCTCACCATACCGGGTTTTTCTCGAATTCCTTCGCTGTGACGGCTGTTAGACTCTGGAATAATCTTCCTGAGTCCATTAGAACAGTCTCCAGCCGTGCCAACTTTAAAAGGCTTGTCTACGATCTCCTACCGTCGCGGTTACGGGAGCAAATTTAGGCAGTTAAACATGAGTAAATTTTGAGTTGCTGCTATTATTTCGTTGATATAACTCTTAAAAATAACTGTATTTTGATTATTATTTCATCGTATATATGTAAGTATATTATGTAAGTACCATAAGTAAGTTTATTATCATTCCAACTTTTTGTATTTATAGCTATATATTTTTAATACCCACATGACGATATCTGTTTAACCCAAAGGTTGACTGTTAGATAATGCTTTTAGCATTAAGTTCGCCTATTGTGCTATACAATTGTATTATGTACAATAAAGTTTAAATAAATAAATAATGTATGTACATTTAGGCATAATTTAATCTTGCTCATCGTTAGTCATTTTTTTCACTTCTTTTATTTATTATTGTATGTGTATATATTCATTAAAGGTATAGTTTATCCTATCTACCCTAAGGTTGGCTCGAAGAAATTGCAATAGCAATAAGTCTGCCTTTGTACCCGATTTTCCAAATGTATTTATTTTTATTTTGTGATTGGTACAATAAAGTGTATATCTAAACTAGCTGTCTAAAGCGTCAATGTCATACGGAATTTTAATTAAATGTTTAATACAATAACCTGTTTTGATTCCTTTCAGATCAGAAACCAATAGAAATAAAGTTGGAACCGCCTCAGGAATCTGAAGACGACTCGGATGACTATTTTCTAGCGGATGCAGGTTGGTCACCAACATTTGCTAAAATTTTATATCTGTTTACAACTAAAATGGCAGTAAAAAAGTTTCACTCGCTTATTATGTTAATGTAGCTTTAATAGATATTTTTGGAAAAACTTTTTTTTGCATTTTAACATGCTTAGATCTTCATCTGCATCATATATTTATTCAAGAATCAATTCTGCAGTAGTTTAAATATTATGTTTTTATTTATTTGTAACTAGCTTTTTCCCGCAGCTCTGCCTGCGCCAGAAAGTAGCCTATGTTTGACCCCGAGTCTTCAACTATATTCATACCAAATTTCATCAAAATCCGTTCAGCAGTTTGGCCGTGAAAGCGTAACAGACAGACAGACAGACTTTCGCATTTATATTATTATGTAATAGTTAATTTACTTGTCTAGTTTCAGTAAAGGATATCATCGTGGAAAACGTTAAACTTGAATATGACGAGCCTAAAAAGAAGAAAAAGGTTGCTTCGAAGAAATCCACGAAAAAGGACACGTGGCAGTGGAAAGCTAAGGAGCTGACCAACGGGCTCACTACATCCATAAGTCAGTAATTTTTTTGTACTTTGGTCGATATCTATTACGACTACTACGATTTGGTCCATGGAGCAATTACAAAGAGGAGATGTCGTTTGAAATGGCTCCGTGATGTGATGACACTGCAGTGGGCGGAGCTTGTCATTGCTCGTGCTCCATGGTTGGAGCCACGGCCGAAACCAAGCATGTCGCACGTCTGCCTTCCGCCAAGGGGAGCTGAACAAATACTTTCTTACAGAAAGCTTATTACGGCATCTCCTCTTTGTGATTGCTCCACGATTCGGTCGCGTACGCACGCGTATGTGTGTACAGGCTGGAGCACACCAGATCAATCAATCAACTTTATTGCGTATTATGGGTGTACAATGATGTTATATATAGTAATTACAAGATCTTAGAACACAAACAAACGTTGACGTGTACGCATCGTCGCAGCGGCCGGGCGGCCGAAGCGTCGTCGTATCGATGTTTCCCCTAAATCAGCGCGGCACGGTGCAATATCTGTTTCGGGTGGGAGGTTGTGAGTGTCCGTTCTGTACGTTAGTACTATTAATAATTAATTATGTGCTAATTCTTCTTCATCCTAGCGTGTATTCCTAGTATTCTGTGGCAATGCCAATCGCTCTAATATTAACTTTATTACTTACTAACTGTTTCCCACAGCTCCGCCTGCGTCAAAAAGTAGCCTATGTTTGACCCCGGGTCTTCAACTATATTCATACCAAAATTCATCAAAATCCGTTCAGCGGTTTGGCCGTGAAAGCGTAACAGACACACAGGCAGACTTTCGCATTTATAATATTAGTAGAAGTATGGATTATCAAAACTAAACCATTAGGGGTCGTTCAAGTATTACGTAAGCACTATTTCTTTGTTTTGCTTATTTTGGATGACATGGGGGGTAGGGGGAGACTAGATGATGATTACGTCATCGGTAGTTATTTACTTTTTTACACGAATGGCAACCCTCACATTGTCTATGCTTGAAAACAAAACGCATTTTCGGGGATTCCCGCAAATAATGCATACGTTTAGGCCATGGAGTAATTATAAAGAGGAGATGCCTTAATAAGCGTTTTGTAAGAAAGCGTTTGTGAGGCTACACGGGGCGGAAGGCAGACGTGCGGGGTGCTTGGTTTCGGCCGTGGCTCCAATCATAGAGCACGAGCAACGACAAGCTCCGCCCACTGCAGTGTCGGCGAGGCGCCAATGAGTACGTCACTGCGCCATTTCAAACGGCATCTCCCCTTTATAATTACTCCATGGTTTAGGCACTCGCTTTAGAACCTTTGTTATGTTCGTAAGATTATAATATTTTTGTCCCTTACTCTATGTTGAATACTGTATCAGTAAAATCTAATCTGTATCCTAAATCTATTTTCTTATTTTTAAAATTATAATTAGAATATAAAAAAAATACATTTATAATTGAAAAATGTTACGTAAGCATAGGGGGAGGGGGTAAGAGCTTTGCTTACTTTTGCTGACAAGATGGGGGGGGGGGGGGGGGGGGGGTAAATAATTGTAATAAATCTGCTTACGTAATATTTGAACGGCCTCTTATCAAGAAAAATTAGCACTTCATTTGAGAATGCAAAACTGGTAAGTTAATTGAAAGTCATTCGAAATCGAACGAATATCGTTTGACTCACCAGTTTTAAGTGAGTCGCAGATCTCAAATGTACCTAGCCCTCTTTGTCATGGTTGACCTCTTTGTGTTGCAGGTATGGTAACAACTTTTCATCAGGGACGACAGTATGCGAGTTTGCCTACTAAAATGTAGTAAAAATTTATACTTAAATGTGATTTAATGATTTCAGATTCATCAGATGGAACTGAAATCAAGATAGGCAGTGTCAAGAGTAGAACAAACCGGGGCAAAATTAAAGTTTCTCGAACCAACGACACCAAAATATTAAACATTTGGAGCACTAAAAACGGTGAACACAAACTGAAACACAGGGAGAACTTGATGACTATACTTAAATATTCAAACGCTTTACCGTTCAAAAATAAAAATTTATTGGGCTACCAGTGCGGGTACTGCGATGGGACATACCCCGATCCTTTAGATTTAAGAACCCATACAGATTCCAATCACAAGAAGGAACGATTAGAATTCAAATCTAATTTTGACTTCGAATACAACGTCAAGTTGGACATAACAGAGTTGACATGTACGTTGTGCGATGAAAAAACTGAAAACTTAGCGAAATTAAAAGAACATTTAGTGAAAACACACGAAAAAGTTATACATGAAGATGTTAAAGATCATCTCCAACAATTCAAGTTGAAAAAGGGTGAAGTGTATGATTGTACTATGTGCTCGGCTACTTATGAGACTTTTAAAATGTTGAAACAGCACATGAACAAGCATTACAGGAATTATATTTGCGGTAGTTGTGACACATCGTTCGCTACAAGAAGATCTCTGAACGCGCATCGGATGACCCACCAAGAAGGCAATTTTAAATGTGACCATTGTGAAAAAGTGTTTTCCAATAAAACCAAGAAACATTATCATGAGAAAACAAAGCATTTAGGTAACCGGAGTATTGCAAATTGTCCGTATTGCAACGAATCGTTTCGGAGTTACTATCAGCGTAATCAGCATTTAATAAAAGTGCATAATTCGGAAACACCTTACAAATGTAACGTTTGTGACAAAGCTTATGCTTTAAAATCTTTATTAATGTATCATATAAAGAAAAGTCATTTGATGGAAAGGAATTGTCAGTGTACGGAGTGCGGTTACAGGTTTTTCAGTAAGAAAGCGCTAAAAGCACATATGGTCAAGCATACCGGGGAACGGACATTTGCTTGCGAGGTGTGTCACAAGTCGTACGCAAGGAAATACACATTGAGGGAACATATGCGGATTCATAATAATGATAGACGGTTCAAGTGTGATGTGTGCGGGATGTCGTTTGTACAGAAATGTAGTTTAAAAAGCCATTTGCTGTCCAATCATGGAATTACAATGGCCGCATGTGATATAACTTCAGTTTCGTAAAGAATATTTTGCTTAGGCTGTATAATCAGATTAATCAGGAGCATACTGCGACCAAATCGCAGACATATTAAAAAAGGGAGATGTCAGGAATACCCGTAATCGACGAGCGTGTATGACGAGAGTGATGAGCGTAGAAGAAACGAGAGAAGTCTGTAAGGATCGGGGCAAATGGAAATCCGTGGTCTCGTCCTACTTCTACGGGAAAAAGGCGTGATGGTATGTATGTATGTAATCAGGGGCCCTATTTTTGAAATGTATGGACATATATGTCGAATGAAAATAATTCGACTCACAGACCTTGAGTGAGTTACACTTTTCAAAAATAGGACTCCAGTGCTGGTTTGAAGAATCGGCAAATGATGTGAAAAACTTCCTAGTTTTTCTGTAAGGAAGTGTCAGCGCTAATCTCACGTTCTAGTGATCTATGATGTAATTAATTCATGAAAAATATGTATTATTTTAAGTGTAGCCATGAAGGATAAATTGTAATTTTTTATATTAGACCAGCTGTTTCCCGCAGCTCCGCATGCGTTGAAAAGTAGCCTATATTTGACCCCGGGTCTTCAACTATATTCATACCAAATTTCATCAAAATCAAAAAAGTTCAGCGGTTTGGCCGTGAAAGCGTAACAGACAGACAGACTTTCGCATTTATAATATTAGTATGGATTATATCAGTTACACAGGAAACTATAAGTTTTTTGAGGTCTGGTAAGCACAGCTAGATGTTCTTAATTGTTTTTTTTGTATACGATTACTCGTACCTCGGAAGGCATGTAAGATATATCCTGATTTTTTTTGATAGATGGCAGTCGTTAGGCTGTGTCAGACAGATGCCATTAGGCAGCTTAATAAGTGGGAAACACGCTCGGACGAAGAAGAAACAATATTGAGCAGCATGGCATTAAGAGTCTCCTCTTACCATACTACACGGACACTCCGTATAACAGCGGCGAACCTGATACCTATTACTACTACTACGATTCGGCCGCAAACCCACGCGCGTCAATGTGTGTGTAAGGGTAGGGTTGGTTATTTACCGTATCTGCGTCATATTCGTCGCAGCGGCCACGCGACAAAAGCGATATCATTGTATTGTTTTGCTCTCGATTTTTACCCTAAATCTGCGCAAATCTGATTCCGGTGGGAGGGTGTGAGTGTACGTTAGTACTATTAATTCGGTAGAAGTGCCAAAGTTGCTAATGACACTTTTATATATGCTTATTTCTGTGAGCGTCCCGCCAGACGCGCGAGATTCGCTTCAGTCTAAATGGAATTAGTTGATAACAAGTGCAATAATTGAAATTGGTTTTTAACCGTCCCATCTGTCCAGGAGCGCTGTTTTTAAAAGTATGACTCGCCCAATATCGGTGTGTCGAACGATTTTCATTCGACATAATGAACTAGGCTTTTGATAAAATTTGCTCTTTATGTACTTAATACAATTTTTCCCCCTTAACTTTTTTGCGCCGAACTATCTTTCCGTTTCTCCCAATGGTTGACTGGTAGAGAATGCTCTTAGCATTAAGTCCGCCAATTGTTATAAGTATATGTGTACTTTGTGGAACAATAAAGTTTTAATGAATAAATAAAAAAAATAATGAGACATACATTTCGAATATAGGGGGACTCCTGGGACCCTGGGCATAGATAATAGACGCAAATGCCGATTATGTAGTTAAATTTATTTTCTGTGTTTAATTTTAATCTGTGCAATAAAATTTAAATAAATTAATGACCTACAAACATTTAATGACTACTAAAGATAACATTCTCTCTGAGAGATTTTGAAAATCTAAGGACGTAAATTGATAATAAGAGAACAAATTAAAAAAAAATCTCACCAACCAAATTACTTGTCATTAATTAACGAATGCGTAACTGTTAGAGTATATTGTTGTAAATATGTGTTAGCGTGCAATCAACTGTGCTGTACTGTAGTGAATAAGTATTTCTTTACACAAAAAGATATCAAATAAAATTATTTAATCTGAATCTTATACTAAGTTTTATTAGCAAACCTAACCTCATTTACATATGTTTCCCGCGGCGGAGGCAGAGACCACAGAAATAAGATTAGAAGGACCATGTGGGAATCTGCGTGCCACAGTTAAGCTTCGCTATATTAAGTCTCGAGAAGCTTAACTGGCCCACACACATGGCCCTTCTACCTGAATATCTTTATTTTCGTGACAGACTAAAAAAATATATTTGCTTCAATAAAAAAAGGCTCTTGAACATGTTTAATAAAAGTCCCGCGGCAATTAGTGGAACGAATACTTACTTTTACATGGAAAAAATCCTCGGAACGAAGACACTAGCGCCACGAAAACTGAGAAATAATGTAAAGTGTCGTCGGAATCGAACCCACGATCTCTGGGTCTTCAAGGCACAAACGCCTACCATTTGATAGCAGACCAAGATGATTTCAGCGGAGAGGATTTCCAACTTACTATTACCGTTAATACTACGAATAATTCTGTGTTATTACTATGGGGCTACCCGCGTATATTCAAGGGTATTTTTTTGTCATGTTCAAGCATATGAACTTTATAGTAATAGTGCCACTAATTATAGTGCCACATAAGGCCTATACCTATGTAGCAGTGTTATAGTAAGCCGACTTGTTTGGTAGATCAAGGTCAAAAATTAAAGTTTACAGTCGGTTGTCTGCAGGGCGACTCTCTCGGACTGGCCATATTTAGTTTGGCTATCAACCCATTAAACAAAAATTTGGCTAAAAAATTGAACATGAGGTATTTACATGACGGAACTTTAGGAGGTGACGCAGAATCTGTTTTATCTGATTTAGAGAAAATGATTTAATAATTTAGCGAAATAGGTTTGGATGTAAATTTTTCTAAATGCGAGATTTGCATTCTAGAGACAAAATTTTTCGAAAATATAATATTCTAGCTCCCAATATAAAAATTGTAAATAATGATTCGCTTTGCCTCCTTTGGCACCTGTGCTGGAGGATGCATTCTCAAATTATGTAGATGAACAAATCTCGACTTTTGAAGCGTCCTCCAGCCGTCTCGTAGATCTCAACCCCCATTTGGTTTATACAATATTTAAAGTTTTGTCTTTACATACCCAATACCACCTAAGTATTGCGATGGACTCCACTTTGGTCTCACGTCCAACTTCTGTCCGGTTTAGACCAATGTGTGCGCGAAACGCTGATCATCATTTGAAATTGTCCCTTGAAGATGCTGTTATCAGGCAACCAAGACCACCATAACGTACTGGGTTATGGTAGTCTTGGTATAAGGGTCCTCCTGACATCTCCCTTTTTTAATATGTCTGCGATTTGGTCGCAGTATGTTCTCCGAGGCCGGCCCTTACCGACTTTTCCTTTGATTTGTAAATACCTTTCGTAAGTCTCCTTTCATCCATCCTTTCTACATGCCCAAAGGAGTCTGTAAGGATCGTAGCAAATGGAAATCCGTGGTCTCTGCCTACCCCTACGGGAAAAAGGCGTGATGCTATGTATGTATGTATGGTATAAGGAAAATTTCTAGTGTGGCACTACCAGCCTTTTTGTCTTCCGTCTACAACACGCTTAGCGTTCTCGGAAAGATCTTAGACCCGTCACTTTGCGATGTCGAGGCAGCGTGTTTGGCAGAGGCCAGAAATACTTAATTTAGTGCAGCCGGTCCGCATATCAGTCTACCCCTGAACCTGGTTTTGCAGCGGCAGTGGGATGAGCCGCTCTGCCTACGTGTCCAAAAATATCTATTAGAGACATCTGATAGTTAAGTAGAGCGGTCTCGTCTCCTGACTACTTGTGAGCCTGAGTCAGGGTTCTGGTTGAATGAAATTCCGTCTTCAAATGTTGGTTCACTGATGGACAGAACGGGTTTCAGCTTGGCAATATGTCTGCGGTTAGGGGCCAGGACAAATGAGCCTCATCGCTGCCGCTGCGGGAGAAGCGTCGACTCCCTAGGTCACCACGGCTTGGCCTGTCGCCTCAGTGCAGGTCGCATTTCGCGCCATGCTGCTCTAAATGACGTCATCCGGACGGCGCTTGCCAGTGGCGGTGTACCTGTCGTGCTGGAGTCTGCAGGCATTGCTCGGGATGATGGTAAGCGACCCGAAATGGCAAGTCGCTAGTGTGGGATGCGTTGTGTAGATACAGTAACACCTTCCCACATACAAGCGACTGCCTGCAGGGCGGGTGCGGCTGCTGCGACGGCAGAGACCAATAAGAGGCGCAAATATGCAGCCGTACATATTTGTGCCCTTTGCTGTGGAGACTATGGGGCCATGGGGTGCGGATACAAAACTCTTGTTCAAAGAGATATCCGCACGCCTAGTCGATGTTTCAGGGGACCCAAGGGCTGACACGTTTTTCGGTCAAAGGATCAGCATGGTAGAGAGAGGGAGAGAGAGAGAAATACGGCCACCCTTTTGGGTACTTGTAATGGCAGCGATTTGCTCCATTTCTAGTTAATTTAAGAAAAATGTATTTTTTTATTATTATTTATCAGTGTCTCTATTCTTAAATTTAATTACTTCCCTAGTTAATTTATTACATTATACTGTTTATTTTATTATAAACGATAAAAATATATATATTAAAATAGTAGCTAATAGTTTAAAGTTGATTTTCGAATGCCTTAAATTTCTCTTGAAATGCGATGACCCTTAAGGACCGTTCAAACTGACGCGAATTACGCGCGACTGGCGAGACGCGCATAGAAATAAGAATCGGTAGAAGTGCCGTAGCGCATGAAAAAGTTAACTGGCCCGCTGTTTTTAATGACACTTTAAAAACAGAAGTTCTTATTTCTGTGGGCGACCCGCCAAGCTAGCGGGATTCGCGTCGGTGTGAACGGTCCTATTTTTTTTTTTTCGCAGTCGCAGTTATAGTATAAAAAAAAAAACAATTAAATAATATATTTTATTGCAACAACAAATAATAAATAGAACTTACATGTAAATAACACTGGAAGAACTTTTTAACTCATCAACATACTCTCAACATCATACAGGACAGGATGATTTCATACACCAGCCAAATTACAGGATTTTAGTACGTGATACTACTACATAGATAAAAAAATTAAGTGTAAACCGTGAAAAAATATTTCGAGGTCCCATACAAATGTGATGATCTGCTGATAAGACTTTGTATGGGAGATCTTTAAAATAAATGTTTATAAATATCACCGGTACATATCACTTTACAAATAAGTCAAAAGATTCACTTCGGGTGGCTTACAAGGCCCATTGACCCTGCCTACCTTGGTGACTGTGGTGCTTCTGAATTTGTTTAGCCGTTGGACCCGGCTGCCATCTGGTGACCATATTAGAAACTACATCTGAGTGCGAGTATAAAGGTCCATTCAAACTGACGAGAAACCGTAGCGTGTGCCAAAGTTAACTAGCCTGCGAATGGCACTTCTATAAATCCTTATTTCTGTGGGCGTCTCGCCAGTCGCGCGTATTCGCGTCAGTTTGAATGGAGCTTAAGAGAGTGAGGGGTGTGTGTGTGTTAGAAAAAGAGAGAAAGAAGATGATTGTACTATAGTACAATCGACACGCAAAGAAGAATTGCTAGTGGCGATTTAGACACCTGGTATGCAGGGTCAATTGACCTTGTAACCTACATAAGATGAAATTTAGTGCGATGATATTTAACCATGACATATTATAGTGAAATCGTTTAAGTACCTATCTCTGTAAATACTTCTTTTTTTAATTTCCATTGAGAAAATGTAATAATATGACAAATTATTTTTATTAGAATGATATTTTAAACATCACCCAAATTTTAATAGTGTACTATTTCAATACGTGAAACTACTACTTTTTATTAAAAAAAAAAAAAACAAAAAAAAATACAATTTTGACCTCCAGATCTAGATATCAACTGCCATAATTTTTTATGGGAGGTAGAAATTTTTTTCTAGGTTTTACTATTCTTTTGTTCAAAATTTGGTGATGTTTGTATTATCACTGTTTTGGAACTAAATACCGACGGAGTAATTACAAAGAGGAGATGGCGTATAGAGCTACCTTAGGAAAATTGTGTGCTACGCGGGGCGGAAGGCAGACGTGAGGGGAGCTCGGTTTGGCCATGGCTCCGCCCTATTTGACGGATCCCCTCTACTTACTAATAGATGTCGCTAGCAAATCGAAGATTTTAACATAATAAATATATTAATGTTTGTATATATAACATATATTTTGAACATTAAAATAGACATATATTTTGTGTAACACTAAATCAATCAAATGAATTCGAAAATATATTTATTTACTTACCTTTATTGTGGTCTCATAACAGAACAACATTGAGACACTTAAAACTAAACGGTTTAAATATATTTACAAAATATTCTAAGCTGAAACGAGACGTAAATTAGAAAAATAAGAAAAACAAGAGCTCGTTCACGTCACGCATCGGTCACAGTAGAACGAAAAATGACGTAACGCCCACTTTTCCGACGTCACTGCGCCAATGATCGTAACGGTGCACCAGTCGATACGCCATCTCTTTGTATTTGCTTCGTGTAAATACTTATTGAGTATTTTCAAAAATATATTGTAGATTCAAAAGAAAAAAAAAACAATCATTCATAAGAGTCACTTGCCAGTTTTTTAATTTTTTGATAAGAAAAAATACCTATCTATTGTAAATTTATAAATAACAAAAAAAATGCGCATAAGTGTTTATATACCTACCTAATAAATATATGCGTATTTAGGCAACCGCTTTCTACCAAATGGGCTGTAAGACTGCTTACAACATGATTTCAATCGAACCTGTACTCCCTGGTGTCAGAGTTTAAAACCAACATGATATTGGAATAATCAAATATACCTTATAATCTTTTTCAAAACCAATACAGGTGTAGAATTGAAATAGTTGAACAATATAATAAAATTTTAAATTATTAAACACAACCTTGAAACACAAATTTGAATAAAAAAAGGGAATGCCAAGAAATAATTTTGACAAATGAAAAGACATCTGTATTCTACACCGCACGCACGTCTCACTTCTATTAAAAATAGGCTAGTTTCCTAAAAAAATATAATTAGTCCGTCAGTTAGATAATCAAAAAATATTGGAGACGTATTTTTTCTTTTAAAAATTAAACAAAGAATGGTAAAGATATGGCACGTTAAAGTTCCGTGTGACGTCACAGTGTGCTACACTTTTTCGCAATATGTGACGTCACGAGCCCTCCACTCCACTCCTCAACTTTGACGCGTTATATCTTTATAATTTATCGCTTAATTGACAAAAGAAAAAATACGTCTCCAATATATTTTGATTCCCTAAATGACGGACTAATTTTAATGTTAGTCTTTTGACCCCGAAAACTAGCCTATTAACACGACGGATGTGTTTTATAAGATTTACACGCTTGGCGTATTTTCTCAAATAAATTTGATATAGGCAAAAAATATCCAATAAATATGATTTTGAACGCTTAAACTGTTTAAAGTTTTCCGTAATAAACACAAGGAACCCTTTAATATTATGAGATGTCGGACGCTAAAGCCTTGCTACTTATTAGTCTTAAATTCAATTACTTATTAAGTTATTTTGCCTGCTTCCGCCACCAGTTAGTTCATGCAAACTATTGCCGGTCGGCACCCACCCACTACCGTTCGTCCGTCAACTTTTTTTATACATTTGTGTAAGAAAAGTATTTGGTTTTTTAATTAATTGATAAATTTGAACATAATTTCCACAAGGGATAAAGAGGTGGGATTTTTACGTCACAATAGACTTAAGAGAGTTTGATAAAAATTGGAAAGAAACAGCCCTGGCCAAAGATGTGTGGAAGAAAAGAGGCTTTTGCCCAACAGTGGGACACAAAGGACACATATACAAACAAAAAAATAGCAAATGAGCTCTTTAGTCGACTATTTAGATTTGTTATATAGCATAGATTATATTTATAGCATAGTTAGGTTAGATTTGTTATATAGCATAACACCAAACATACTGTATTTTTCTGCGCTAATGGCGTTTGGGACTAACAGTAGGTGGTTGCAACAGTGTGATCCATGGAGCAAAGAGGAGATGCCGTTGTTGCCGAAATGGCGCAGTGATGCGATCATTGGCGCCTCGCCGACACTGCAGTGATCTGAGCTAATCATTGCTCGTGCTCCATGGTTGGAGCCACGGCCGAAACCAAGCATGTCGCACGTCTGCCTTCCGCCAAGTGTAGCTGAACAAATACTCTCTTACAAAATGCTTATTACGGTATTTGTAATTGCTCTATGGTGTGATCGGACTGGCAGCGGAAGTACGCCAAATAATTGGGTCTTGAAACTTTAACTTTCACAAAGTAACGCCTGTTAAATCTCAAATTCATTACGGGCTAACAATATCCGCTCTTGCAGATTCATACTCCGCCAAAGTAATACCATGGTTTGACAACATGTGACTTTTCAAACTGCACTTCTGCACAAACGCCAAACCACACACGCCACATTTGAACCGCCTATCATTGTTATGTATCCTCATATGTTCCCTTAAAGTTTTCTTCCTAGCGTAGGCTTTATTACACACAGTACATTTGTACACCCTTTCACCATTATGCTTTATCATATGCTCATCTAATGATTGCTTTATAAAAAACCCTTGACCACACTCCGCGCAAATGTGATTCCGTTCCATCAAATGCACTTTCTTTATATGAGAAGTCAATTTTGACTTTAAAATAAACGTTTTATCACAAATATTGCACTTATAAGACGCTGCGGCCGTATTATGCTCTTGAAACATGTGTCTGTTTCTTTGGTAATAACTCGTAAACGACTGGTCGCAGTGTGGACAATTCGTTGTATACCTAGCGCTGGTATTATGAGTATATTTCTCGTGACATACTTTCCTTACGCGCGTACTAAACACTTTATCGCAAAACGAACACTTGAAAGTACCTATTTCATGAGTCCGCTGATGATTTTTAAGCCTATGGTTATTTATGAAACCTAAATCACACACATCACATATATAATTCCTATAATGACCATTCATATGTTGTAACAACATTTTGAACGTTTCAAATGTGGAGTGACATAGGGCACAATTTAAAATATCACCCGCTGTCAATTTGAACTCTAAAATATAATCGAACACATCGGGATAAAATTTAATATCGTGTTCCTTTATCAAATGCGTTTTCAGATTCGTAATAACATCGGCTTTGAAGTTGCAAATGTTACATTTGAGATCTGTTATGTCCATTTTTATTGATAAATTATTCTTATCCATACGTTTGTTGTCGTTGAGTTCTGAATTTTTGTGTGTTTCTTGTGTGTGCGTTCGCAGCTCTTCGGGATTCGTGTACGTGTTCTTACAGTAAGCGCACACGATGCCTGACAGAGTTTTATTTGAAAATGGGGTGGCGTTAGAATATTTGAGGACGTTATCAATATTCACTTTGTGCTTCTTGTTTTCGCTAAGGAATCTCATGTCGGACAAGACTGGGCTCTTCAGTTTTTCGGACAGCGCCCTGAGCGAGATCTTGAGAGGTCCTGTTAGCATTTTCTTTGATTTACGATCTGAAAATTTAAAAATACGTTTATTTTTTTCTTAAATAGGCTGTTTCCAGGGTCAAAAGACTAACATTAAAATTAATCCGTCATTTAGGGAATCAAAATATATTAATGACGTGTTTTTCTTTTGTCAATTGAACGATAAATTATAAAGAAATAATGCATCAAAGTTTAAGAGTGGGGGCCATGACGTCACATATTGCGAAAAAGTGTAGCACACTGTGACGTCACACAGAACTTTAATGCGCCATATCTTTAGCCTATTGTTTTGTATGAAAATTTATAAGAATTACTTTGATAATATTTTTATACCGAACAATAAACACACTAAAAAGAAACCGATTCTGAAAATAAGTACAAAATTGGTAATTAATTTAAGCAGTAATTGGCATTTAAATTTTTCCAATGAAGAAAAGTGGGAGCGTGGTGGGAACGCTGGCAGTGGACATGGGTAACTCCGGACTAGAAGATTTAAATGAGCCGATACACCGACAGGAGCCGATTCCCTTAATTAGTCCGAGCAATTCTTATCGACTCCGGGAGTTATTGAATCGCATCGTGTTCTTGATACCGCCGGGATTCGGCACCTTTCGTGTCGCGACTCGTATTAGTACTCGTGACTTCGGTGCCATGCGAACGGGTTTTCTCCAAAGCTGGACAAATTTTAATAGAAAAACGTTCGAGACTCATTTCGACGAAACTAAGTCAATTATTATTTTTGAATTATAATATGTAAAAATGGCGATTACACATTTTTTATAAAAAAGTATAATTACCTACTGTAAATATAATAAAAACATAGAAACCAAAATAAAAATCATAAAAAACAGGAAAAAAACAAAAAATAACAGACAGACATTGTATAAAGCATTATTGTATATGAAAGCTAATTGTTTTTTATGTACGCCAATTTAATCATATTTTATCTTTATTTTAATGAAAATTTCAAACGAATGCTAATGTACGACTGACGAGATGATGCAATAAAAATACTTGAGTGTTATTAGATCAATAGAATCAATCAGTTTACTTAGCTTAAGATTGACTCTATTGAATCACCAGACTGTGATTCCACTTTTCAGTACCGGTTTCAATAAATTCTGTATTGAATCTGGTACCAGAACGGACGTCCGTGAGCGGGAGCCGATAAGGGACTCGGAATCATACCGGAGGAGCCGATACCGGTTGCGGATTAAGATTTAGTGAGCCGAAACACGAGTCGGAGTCGAAATTACCCATGACTAGCTGGCAGTGACGTCACTCCACCACTATGCTCTCTCTTTCTCTTTTCCTGTTTCTTAACAGTTTTCCCTTCCACAGGATTTCAAAGGCTTATATTACTTATTTAGGTAATATTGAATGGATTCAATAAAATATTTTTCTGTTTTTGAATTCGGGTACTCGACTCGAATGTTGGATATGAATAATAAAAAAATATTGAAAAGACAAAAGAGTAGCCTGTTGAGGAGCTCGTTAGACGAGCGCGACCGGCGTATCCGCAGCGAATGCGCGTGTCAAGCGACGATGAGACGCGACCACTATTGGATCGGTTGTTGTCGATAGATAGCAGTCGTGAGGCTGTGTCAGATGCCTTGGGGCAGCCATTCTGACAGTGTTGGCCACTAACACACCTCGGGTCATGTTCCTGTTGGTCTGGTTTCCCTGTAAAAAGGGTTACGGAGGTCGAACGGCAGTCGCTCCATTGTAATAACCAGTGCCGCCAAATCTAGGACCATGATTTACAGCGTACCCTAGGCTCCGAAGCGTAAGCTGACGACGCAACTAGGAATACACGCTAGGATACACGAGTAGAATAGCCTAATCCAATTTTATTGTTGTTTCTGGAATCGGTTACTTTTTAGTGTACACATTGTTTCGTATGCAAATATTAACCAAGTATGAATACAGTCAAGTAGCCTATTGCCGCAGCTCTTTTAACGTGAAACAGTCTATACTTTATTAACCCTCGTATTCTTAAACATAACCTTATGGACGTCCTTCACTCAAACTCATTCGAGGGCGCCTTGAGGAAGTCCTCGAACTTTCCTTGAAAACGACATTCTTAGTTGGTTGCTTGAGCAAACTCCAATGAGGAACGACAAAGGTTATAATAACATTTCAAAGCACAAAAATTGAAAAATACAAAAGAATAGAGTAAAAAATAAACGAAGTAGATAACTAGGCAAAAAGTGACAAAAAAATTGATTTCCAATTATTTTCGAGGCCGCCTCAAGGTACCTCTCGAGCAACCTTATATTTGACAGTTCGATACTCACCTCCAATAAGGAACCATCTCAAGTCATGAAAGCTTGTGACGACTAATCATATCAATGAGTTGGAGTAAGGTTGAGTCGAGTTTGAGTGAAGGTTTAGGAATATGGGCGTAAGTACTGTTTTAATATCATTGAAAATAATATCGCTGACGCATCTTCATTGCGCCAGCGACCTAGATTATTCACTTACACGTTTTAAAAAAATAACTTTTAGCAATTAAATTCCCTCTCGACATTCTTCCAACCCTGTTCTCATATTTTTATATTTCTTTATGAATTTTAATAAAAAGATTTTCTATAAAGTTTCTTTTTTTAAAAAGATACTTTTGAACAGTACCCTCGAATGCTGAAAAAAGTAAATAATTTTAATAAAGTTACCCCGCTTCAGGTCCAGTTTCCTGCCGTTCTTCTTCTTCTTTTTCTTTACCGTGACCTCTGAGAAGTCGAGCAATTCCGCGAGGTTCTTGTCGTCCTCATCTTTAATGTCGTAGTCAGAATATTCCTCTTTTAAGTCTGTAAAAAAAAGTACTAATTCATTAATTATGGCGGACTTTTGGCGGGAAGCAGAAAAGAGCAGTTTCGGCGCTGTATTTTCGAAAAATTGTTTTTTTTTTTTTGTATTTGCGCATAATAATGATGGATAGTTATTTGCGAAGTGTTCGAGAACAAGCGTGAGTGTTGGGAAGTGATACAGTGTTTGATTTATGTGATTTTCATGCTTATTGCCAAAATCTCCTAGTCATTGCTAAGCGCAGTTTTTCTACCACTTCACTTTGTTGATTCTTCTGACAAGACTTAACTAGGTACCGACTTTCAGACTTGACTAGGACTTGACAAAACCACACTGTAGGACTGAAGAAGATAGAAATATTAAGAAGGGCTACAAAGGACTTGTATCCATGGCCGTTAAATGTCATTACTAAAAAAAAAAAATTATGGCCTAATTAATGACATCTGTGATAACAAGCCTGTCTGTGTAGCAGACACATGTCCTACATAAAACTAAATTATGATAAGTGTAACAATCGCGAATCATCATCTCAGTCGCAGGAGTTCTATTTTTGGAAAGCGTAACTCACGCAAAGACGGCGAGTCGAATAATTTTCGTTCGATATCAAACGAAAATAGTTTTTCTTTACTATTTTACTTTCACTATTCAAAAATAGCACTCGTGGCAACTCGTGGTGGAGTTACGCTTATTCTGATCTGTCATTTCTTTATTGTACTAATTTATTACAAAACTAGCGGTTTCCCGCAGCTCCGCCTACGTCAAAAATTAGCCTATATTCGGCCCCGGAACTTCAACTATATTCATACTAAATTTCGTCAAAATCCGTTCAGCGGTTTGTCCTTGAAAGCGTAATAGACAGACAACCATATACAACAGTATGCAAATAGTATCGTTGAGTGAGTATCCCATAACAAAAGTCTTTATTTAGGGCTAACTCAATCTGCGTGATATGCCCCTATTTATTTACTTACCCATGAAAAATATGTCATTGTCATCGTCAGGCTCCGTTATCTCTTGTTTGACCACGGGCGCCTTCTCTTCTGAAATAAATAAATTGCATTGTTTGACAACGACGCGCATAGGTCCGTACGCGAATCCAAACCCTGTTTTTGAAAAGTATGACTTGGTGAGTCGATAGAAAATAATAATTATTAAATAATTCTTTTATGTATCGTCATGTTTACCTAATAAAGTCAAATTAGGAAATTCAATATCTCATGTGTTCAATAGATGGCGTTAAATGATTTGCCCGAAGCGCCCTAAGAACTTGGCGCGTCTCTTTACAAGCAAATTGAATATCACAGAATCAAGTGTGTATAATACCTTCAAACTTCCGACGTTTCAGTCGTGTTACAACGGCCGTGGTCACGGTACAACTGGCTCGGCATTTATACAGCTCTATACTTCCAGCAGATATTATGATTTCTCCAAGTACCGTCACAAAAACACTAACAGGTGTCACACTTAATACTCGTAATGTAATTTTATGTTTGAAACTAAACTAGCAGCCTGTCCAGACTTCGCCTTGGCCTATAGCCTTCCTTGATACATAGGCTATTAAGCACTGAAATTTTTTTTTAAATCGGACCAATAGTTCCTGAGATTTGTGCGTTCAAACAAACAAACAAACTCTTCAGCTTTATAGTATAGAAGATATGCAGTTATAAATATGCGTTAGTTTAAAAGTTAGATTGAATATCTGTGCAGTATTCTGTAACTTGTGAGCTGGTAACTACATACCTTTAACATCAAACCCAACAGCCAGTCTCATCTGGAAGTCCCTCTGACACTGCTGCACCTGGTGCTTGAAGTCGTAGGAGTCCCGTAACCTCGTGATGCATATTTCACATATGCCGCTGTCTTCATCGTCATCGCCCAGTTTCAACTGGAAATATAATAATAACTAGTCGTTCTGTGAACAGTAGACTTCGCGGACACTCTCGAAATATCGAAATACGATATTTTTTTATATGAAACGCTATTACGAAACTACCCCCTTTTCTGAGACTTGCAGAGAAACCAACATACGATGTTGTTATGAAATATATTTGAAATCAGTTAAATAATGTACATACCATGGAGCAATTACAAAGGAGATGCCGTAACAAGCGTTTTGTAAGAAAGTATTTGTGAGGTGTACTACACGGGGCGGAAGGCAGATGTGCGACATGCTTGGTTTTGGCCGTGGCTCCAACCATGGAGCACGAGCAATGACAAGCTCCGCCCACTGCAGTGTCGGCGAGGAGCCAATGATCACATCACTATACCATTTCAAACGGCATGTCCTCTTTGTAATTGCTCCATGGTACATTTGGTAGTGTCAGAAAGAGTACAATTATTAAGCATTGGTCGTCCATACATGTCCAAGATAATCCACATTTTAAGTTTTACTAACATAGGATAAGTTTCTTACTAACACACTATGGACTTGTATTGTTATTTGTACAGTCTGAAATAAATAATTTTATTTCATTTGCCCTCAACCAAAAAAAGCTAGCAAGCTTTTATGTCTGGTCTTGATTTTGATGAGATCGACATGGGCCATTGCTTGCCAGTACATGGTGTATTTGATATTTAATCAAGATGGGTATAGTAACTTCCCTGGTACTGTTAACTAGGCCATGGAAATAAACATCTATATATATATATAATAAGATTCTAACTGGAATTTACCAAATAAATGTAGTAACTATATTGTAATCGTATGAGTGTTATACATGTGGCATAGTATAATTTAATGATAGTCATTGACTAAAAATTCTCCTACCCAGCATACATATAAAAATGTAAACAAAAACAATAATTTGCTTAAACTATAGTTTTGGTGAAAATACAAAATATTTTTGCCATGACTGCAAAATCTAGTCTGTATATTGCAAATTTAATTTGATTATTACAGATAATAAATAGTATAGTAAAAGCTACGATAAAATAATTCTTAGTAAGGGAGTATTAAGTCATGTAAATATTTAAAATAAAAGCAAACTTATAGGTCTAATGCATGTAAAACAACAATATTTAGGTATTTCTTACGTTGATTTCAAAGCATTCCTTGAGCATATCTGCGTAAACTTCAGTTCTATCGAGATTTTTATAAGTTTGTTTGAGGTCTTTGTCTGGAGGGCGAACGAGGCAACAACGGCAAGGTGTCACAGAACTCATTACTGTAATTTGTAATTTAACAATCACAGTCTAGAGTTACTATTTATTTTATGATAAATAGGGCTTTATCTGCTTATGAACTAACAATAATTTTATGTACATTATTTATTGGCATGTGGTGAAGTCAACACTTTTTATTTATTTTTTTGACATTTTATGACGTTTTAGACTTCAGATTCAGACTTGCTTCAGACGTTTGAGTGAGGTGTGACCACAGATTAGAAAGAATGTGGTTCTCAGCACACGGCGCTATTTTTCACAACTTGAGATACGCTACCGATATTATAACTATCGATAGTTTACATCGAAAATCATGTACCCTATCTATAGGCCTATCGATAGTATTGATACTATCGATAGCACAGAACAAGACAATAATATCGAATGAGTGCAATACTATCGATACTGTCGATAGTATTGTAGTGCGTTATTATCAAACTACATTACTAACGATACTGTTGATTTTACCAGTAACGATACTATCGATAGTATCAATACTATTATTATTGTTTTAGACTATCGATAGTCTGCCAATTGGCTAGTAAACTTTTTCATGAAAATGTCTAATTCGTAAACCATTTCGAGGAATAGGCTTAGGGAACAGATTACATTAATCAGATCTTTAGTTAAGCAAATATTTTTTAAGAAAATCGCAGAAAACTCAATGACTTTCATTTTTTAGCAAGGTTGACGTATGACGTAGCCGGATAACTTCCAGTTATTCACATTTAATTTTTTAGGTTGGCAGCACAGCGTAGTGAATAAATATTTTTTGTTTGGTAGCGCTAATTAAGCGCTTCACGTTGTCACCCATGTCAAATGTCATCTCTGTTTAAGTAAACATAACCCTTAAATAACCTAATTACATCTTCATTACATTCATTCATACATTATAATGAAGAATCGGTGTCTAATTATTGAAAAATCAGATGTCAACGGATGAAGATACGGCAGTAAAGTCCAATAAACAGGCCAATATGCAATAAATACGAGAAATGGGGTAGGTACCTAAAATTTTGGCGATTGTAAACAAACAAGAAACAAACTCGCGGCTCAGGTCCATCCTGACTTTGACATTTGACACTGACATATATATTTTTTAATACCTTAGTAATTTTTGCTTTATTGCAGTTCGATTGATCTGCCTGACTTTGTTGAGAAACGCGCGTGTTCTGTAGTTTTATCGCGTATTTTCTCATAATTTCCTTGTGTTTCCTAAATTTTATGTTTGTTTTGTTTTGGTGGTGGTCTACAGGTAGGTAATTTCTTAATTTTAAGCCCTTCCTTGCCTATTTTACGATGGGCAAGGAACCGCCGGATCGGGAAGGTACCCTCCCTCCCGATATATCTATGGACGAAAACGAACCTAGTCAATCAAAGACTAGTTTAAAACGCCCCTCAGACTCTCGAATAGTTCTAGAAGCCAAAAGAAGTGTCCGTCCTTCAGAATCTATCCAATCCACCTTCACTAAACCCGGCTATGAGGAGAATTCGAGTTTCCAATATGGAGAATCAGACCCAGGTCCATTCGTGGTTCATGTAAGCCGTACAGCTCCAGACAGCACAGGTGAACTAACTATTCGTGTGTTGAAACTAGCTCAACTAATCCATAAAAATAAGGTTGTTGGCATAGCAGATGATGGCATCAAACCCATTAGCCGCAGCAAAATAGGCATTACATTTAAAACACCCGGGGCAGCCAACAATTTTGTGAATCACTCCCTACTTACAGAGAATAAGTTAAATGCTATTATTCCAAAATTCTTGGTTTCTCGCATGGGTGTAGTCCGTAATATTCCTACTGATTGGTCATTAGAAGAATTAATAAGCAGCATTCGCGTTCCTAGAGGGTGTGGAGATGTAATTAAAGCGAGACGCCTGAATGTAAAAAAGACCTTGGATACTGGGTCTACTTGGACTCCTTCCACAACAGTGGTTGTGACATTCTTAGGCCAATCTCTCCCAGAAAAGATCTTCTGTTTTAACACTGCTCTACATGTGGACATTTATCAACTACCAACCATTCAGTGCCGCAACTGCTGTAAATTTGGCCATATTAAAACTCAATGCAGATCTAAACCTCGTTGCTTTAAATGTGGTCTAAATCATGCAGGAGAGGATTGTAGCCGTGATGACTTTATCTGCTGTTTATGTGGTGGGAAACATCTTGCCACTGACAATAACTGCCCTGAACATCACAGGCAAAAATCAATTAAAATGGTTATGTCCCAGGATAATGTCAGCTATTCAGATGCTGCTCGTCGTTTCCCCAGATCCAGAACCTCTTATGCTGAGACGGCAGCATCTCCTTCCCAATCGTCTTCGTCTCCTCCTCATTCCCAGCTCCCTCCATATGCAGCTTATTACACTCCAGAGAAAAAATCCTATAAAAAACTGTATACCTGTCTCCTCGTCCTACTCCTTTTCTTAGTAAGTCTTATGATCAACAAGCCCATAATTTTTTGACAAGCACTCCCAAATCTTCACAACCCAATGGATGTGCTCTCCCTAACCACTCTCCGCCATCTTCCCCAACACCTAAGCTTACCCCTAATGATAATATTATTGAATTGTTAATTTGTACTCTTATGAACCTAATTTCAAAATTCAGTGATGCAATACCGAACAACGTCAACATCTTACTCCAACAATTTTTATCAACCCTTATAAATGGATCACAAATTAATAAACCTCCTACAATGGAATTGTAAAAGTATTCGTCATAAAAACCAAGATTTTATTTCTCTTTTAAACCAATATAAACCTATTGCTGCTGCTATCTCGGAGACGTGGTTGAAGCCAGTTTCTCGTTTTCGAGTTTCTGGTTTTTCGTGCCTCCGGGATGACAGGATCGATGGGTATGCTGGCTGCGCGCTCTTCATTTCACAATCCTATCCTTTCTCCCAAATTGTCATTCCTGACCACAGTCCTGAATTTCATATAGTTGCAGCTAGAATCATAGATTTATCAATTGTGTCTGTATATATCCCCCATCCTAATGCCCAAGTTATTTCTGAATTAGATTCCATTCTCTCCAATATCCCCAGACCCCTGATAGTTTTAGGTGATTTTAACTGTAAAAATACTCTCTGGGGATCTCATTGTGACGATCCTGCCTCTTTTCTCCTTTTGGACTTACTTGACTCACAAGATCTATGCATCCTTAATGATGGATCAGCTACCCGTAGGACTTCACCTTTACAAAATATCAGTGTCCCAGATCTTACCCTTTCTTCTCCTTCAATTACTCCATCTCTTTCCTGGTCTGTTCTACCGAATGCTTGTGGTAGTGATCACATGCCCATAATAACATCTCTTTGTACATCTTTTAAACCCTCTCCCCCTTCTCAACCTCTCTTAAAATATCGAACTCAGCAAGCTGATTGGTCAAAATACTCAGAAACTCTGGACAATGAATTAAAATCTTTATCAGATTCAAAAAGTGACCCCCTTCTTATCTACGAACAGTTTGTTTCCTGCATCCAATCAGCAGCTGATAAATCCATTCCAAAAAAAAGTCTTTCCAAAAAAATTTCTTCACCACCTTGGTGGGATGCCGAGTGCTCTGCCAGTATAGAAGACCGCAAAAATGCGGAAAAACAATATTTATCTAACTGTAATATGGAAAACTACATTTACTACAAACATATTTGTGCTCGCACTAGTAGGCTTTTGTCCAAAAAAAAGAAATTGGGTTGGAACAAGTTTTGCGAATCCCTTTCTCCTAGAACTTCCCCATCCGTTGTGTGGAAAAATATCAAAGCCTTCCGTAGAAGTCTAGTCACAAATAACCCCACTTCAAATGTTATATCTCCCTGGATTGAAGAATTTTGTGATAAACTTGCCCCTCCCTATGTTCCTAATTTTGATTGCTCTTCGCCTTATCAGTGTATCTCTCCTTCTTCAGATAAGATGAATGAAGAATTTTCGTATGCAGAACTATGCGCTGCCCTTGATAAATTAAAAGATTCTGCCCCGGGAATAGATGGAATTCCATACTCTTTTATTTGCAAATCATCCTCTTCTTGTAAACTCCTTCTTCTTAAGCTTATTAATCATTTTTTTATTTCTGGCAATATTCCCGATTCGTGGAAAACCCAAATTATTATTCCAATATTAAAACCAGGTAAGGATCCTTCTAACCCATCATCCTACAGACCAATTGCTCTAAGCTCAGTCCTATTAAAAATCCTAGAACATCTTATTAAAAATCGACTGGAATGGATTGTAGAAAATAGAAAACTCCTTTCTAAAACCCAATTTGGTTTCCGTCGTTCCAAAGGCACAATGGATAGCCTAAGCATCCTCAGCTCTTCAATTCGTACGGTATTTTCTATTAATGAAAATGTCATTGGTATGTTTTTGGATGTATCCTCAGCTTACGATAATGTCCAGCTTCCGCTGCTCAGGCAAAAAATGCTTCAGCTGAGCATTCCTGAGAGGCTGGTCAATATTATCTGCAATATTCTTATGGCTCGCTCCATTTGTGTTAGGATCAATGGTTGCATCCTTTCACCCCGATTGGTCTTTAAGGGTCTTCCCCAAGGTTCAGTTCTTAGCCCTCTGCTCTACAACATCTATACGTATGACCTTGATCTCACGGTTACTAGCTTTTGTGAAATTCTCCAATACGCCGATGATATAGCTATTTATGCTCGTTCGGAAGAATTTAAAGATGCAGCTGACCGTTTGAACTCTGCACTGTACTATCTTAATGACTGGTTAGAAAGACATGGCTTGTCGCTTTCAGTGGACAAGTGTAGCGCGGTGGTATTCTCTCGTAAGAGAAATATACCTCCCATAAGTATATTTATCAACTCCACCCCTATTACTATTCATACGGAAATTAAATTTTTAGGAGTTATTTTGGATTCCAAAATGACAGGTTTACCCCACCTTAATTATATATGTCACAAGGCTGAACAGGGAATTAATGTACTAAGAGCAGTTTCGGGCTTCCGTTGGGGATCTCACCCTTACAGTCAACTTCTTTTATATAAAGCGATTATACGCAGCCACTTTGATTATGGCTGTTTTATTCTTGAGCCCTGTAATAAGATAGCCCTTGGCAAACTGGACAAAATTCAGGCTAGGTGCCTCCGTATCGTCTCTGGCGCTATGAAGTCATCGCCTATTGCAGGACTTCAGGTGGAATGCTCAGAACCTCCTCTCAACATGCGCAGACAATACTTAGGAGATCGATTTTTCTATAAAATCCTACAGAACTCGTCTCACCCCTTGTTCACAATCTTACATTCATTGTCTCAGTCTCTGCCTACATCAACATATTGGAACCGCAAAGAATTTCCTCCCCTTCTGAAAACCTTTCAAGAGTACAAGAAATTACCCTATCCAACCACACAATTTGAAGGTAATGCTCTTTTCTCTGTTGACTTTCAAAGTCTTGTCTTTCAACCTCATATTCTTCTGGATTTTGGTATAGCCAAACATTCTCAATATGCAAACCAGCTTTTTAATATGTTGATAGACAATCATTGGCTTGATTGGATTCTCATATTTACTGATGCCTCCAAGATGTCTGTTGAGGGCAATGTTGGTATAGCAGTATGGATCCCTAAATATGGTATTCTTTTGAGTTTTAAATGTCCTCCACAATCATCTGTTTTTAATGGTGAAGCGATCGCCATTTTGGAAGCTGTCTCTTACATAGAGTCCCACCAAATTAAAAAAGCCCTAGTTCTGTCAGACTCTAGAAGCTGTCTCCAGGATATCATAAAAATTCCATTCCATTCTAGGGATAATTTTTCGATCACACTTAAGACCCGTCAAATTTTGTTCCAATGTCACCAAGCTGGTCTGGAGGTGGTCCTAGCTTGGATCCCAGGTCATTCCGGTATAACTGGAAATGAAACGGTGGATATGTTTGCTAAAAGCGCTATTCAATCAGGTACTGACAAACATTTCTACTGTCACCCCCGCGATCTCAGACTGTCTGCTAGATCTGATCTTTATAGAAACTGGAACAAGTTGTGGTGTAATGTAGGTCAGTCACGGGCTAAATACTATTCTAAAATTCAACCTGATATCCCTCCTCGTCCTTGGTTCTCTAAATACCGTAAATTTGACAAACATCCCACCTCTGTTATAATCAGACTACGTTTAGGTCACGTGTGCTCTCCGGTTTTCCTGACTAAGATTAGAATTAAAGATAGCTCTTTGTGTGAATGCGGCTTAGATGAAGGAACTTTAGATCATATCTTTTTCAATTGTCCTCTGCGGTCTGTATCTCTATATGATCTACTTCCCCGCAACATCCCTCGTCCTGTCAATTTTTCATTTTTACTAACCCTAGTGTTTTCCCCGTTTGTCTCTATTTTGGCTAAATATATTAAGAATAACAACATTTACATTTGAATTCCTCGAATTGTTAAATGTATTTTCTATTTCTTTTCCCTTCCCTTGGATTTGCTTTTGACTCATCCATTGTTTATAAGATGTCTAAATACTAATATTGGCTAGAAACTTACTAACCCTGTTTGTTGTGTTGTTTTAGGTTACACACTGCCCGCTCCATTCGGACATTTTATCAAAGTGAAACACGTTGCTTTTCCCAACCCAGACATTGGCAAAATCATCGTTTGATTAAACGATGGAGCCATAAAATAAAAATTGAATTGAATTGAATTTATTGCAGTTCGAAATGGCCATTATAGCTGCGTGACGTCATCACTATAAAATCTTTAAAATTAAATAACAAAATAAATATAATTTTAAGAATTTTTTCGTTTAAATTGTATCTCCAAAATAGTCTATTCTATCAATAAAATATATAAAATACACAATTTATTTTTTAGTTGACTAGCCAATTTGCAATAGTATTAGGTATGTTATGAAATTAATATTAACTAAATATTATAAATATAATGCAACGTTAATATTATGCAAAGAAAACTATTTGATATTATTTATTCCTACATCCTCATAGTTGATTGTGATTGACTAATAAACCTGAAAATCGTAAACAATACTATTGCAAATTGTTACACTATCGATAGTCCAAAACAATCGATAGTATCGATACTTTTAATACTGTCGATACTATCGTTACAAATATAATAGGTAGAATTGATTCTAGCGATACTATCGATAGTATTTCACTTATCCGATAGTATTGCCTTGTTATGTGCTATTGATAGTATCGATACTATCGATAGGCCGATCCATAGTCTTACGATTGTTTGGCTATCGATAAACTATCGTTTAATCATCGATAGTCGACTATCGATCGGCAGCACTAGTGTTGGTTGAATTGAAGTACTCATTCAACAAAATGGCGGAGTAACGCCTAGTTCGAAAATATGTGTTGTGTTGTTTGAAATTGCAAAAAGGACTCGAATTTTATCGTTAAAAATTGTGGGAATCGACAAAAATGGAGACGAGGTTAATAAACAATGGGATGTGCCGTTGTTGTGCTTCGGAAGGGACTTTCAAGGATTTGACAAGTACATACCAATGGATGGGCGAAGAAGAAATTTATTCAGACATGATTAAAGAATGTTTCGATATCCATGTAAGTTACGGTGATCTGTAAATTATTCTGTATGTTAATATTCTCTTAAATTAATTCAAGTTGTGCCATTAGTTGCTGACTTCAGATCCGGCAGGATCTCATTAGCGAAACTTACATTCATACTAATATTATAAATGCGAAAATCTGTCTGTCTTTCTCTCTGTCTGTCTGTTACGATTTCAAGGCCAAACCGCTGAACGAATTTTGATGAAATTTGGTAAGAATATAGTTGGAAACCCGGGGGCCAAACATAGGCTACTTTTTGACGCAGGCGGGGCTGCGGGAAACAGCTAGTATTAAATGATTTCTGAAGAGCTCGATAGCCGAGCGAGACGCGCGTATCACTAGCGAGCGACTGTGCGTGACAAGCGATTGGTCGTCATTTAATGGCATTTTCTTTCTCGAGCTTTTCTGCTTTGGAAGACACGTTAAGTCGTTGGTCCTGGTTGTTATCGATAAATGGCAGTCGTTAGGCTATGTTAGACAGATGCCTTTAGGCATCTTTAAAAAAACTGACAGTATTGGCCACTAACATACCTGGGGTCATGTTTCTGTGGTTCTGGTTTCCTTGTAAAAAGGCTGACGGAGGTCAGACGGCTGTCGCTCCATTGTAATAGCCAGTGCCGCCAAATCTAGGACCATGACTTACAGCTAAGACTCCGAAGTTTAAACTGAAGATGCAACTAGGAATAAAATGTTTGGATGAGGACATTGACCACGATTTTTTGGAATTTGCATTAGATATATGGATTTTTTTAATTTTTTTATTTATAAAACATTCAATTTGTTTTAATAAGTGTTTTATTTGTATTTTAGGTTTTTTTTATTTTAATTTTTAGCTTAGCCCTTAAATTTATCATCAATTAGACCTATATTAATTCATTTCTAGACTAAGTACTTTCAAATGCGTTGAATATTAATCAATATTTACAAAAGTTTATAAATGGATAAAAATTTATTTTATGTTGTCCTGTATATATCTCTAACCAGTACATTCACTCTGTACATTTTAAATATTGTTAATGGGAACGCCCCTTTATATTTTATTAGGGAAATACTCACAGAAACCCCTTTGTATTCAGGGAAATACCCACAGTGGAATTTTATTTAATTTCTATTCATTCGCAATGAAAACTAATTATAAATTAGTTTTTTTTCTTAATGTTTAAAACTTGTGTTTTTAAACACCTAAAAAAACACAGTTTTATTTAAAACTGTTTTAAACAAGTATTTTAAAATCACTTTATGGTTGTGAAATTGCCGAAATAAATGATTTATTATGTATATTGATGTTTATAGTAGAACATGAGTTCTACTGTAAACACACAATTTCATTGACAACTTCTATATGCCTGTCCGCTACTCAGGAGGTCCCCTTTATGTTCCCCTGCCAGGTTATGATGGCCAATAATCATTTTATGATTGGCATAGTCTTGAATATTTTTTTGTTTTAAAATAAGTATCTTGTAACACAAGTCTCACACCCATATTCTTAAACCTTCACCCAAACTCGACTCAACCTTACTCCACCTCATTGGTATGATGAGTAGTCACTAGCTTCCTTGACTTAAGGAGATTCCTCATTGAAGGTGAGTATCGCGCTTTCAAATGTAAGGTTGGTCGAGAGGTACCTTGAGGGGCCTCGAATTTGGTTATAAATCAGTTTTTTGCCACTTTTTGCCTAGTTAAAACTACTTAATTTGTTTATTTTTTACTCTATTCTTTTGTATTTTTCAATTTTTGTGCTTCGGATTGTTATAACCTGTAACATTCCTCATTGGAGTTGGCTCAAGCAACCATCTAGGTATATTGTTTTAAAGAAAATTCGATAAGGCTTCGTCCAATGAGTTTGAGTGAAGGACGTCCTTAAGGTTATTGTTAGGAATACGGGGGTCAAACTTACATACTTTGAGGCTAACTCAATCTATTTGATTTGTCCCTATACTCCCGAAAAACTAACGCCAGAATGTACAGAGTCGTTTGTCTATTGTTATTAGTCCAGAAATGAGACAACTTAATAATTAATAACAAACAATTTATACTTCATTAAAACATTATCACTCCATCATATTGACAACTGTCATCTGTCACTCTTTGAGATTCTCGTCCGCAGCTGACCACAGACTGCATAGACTTTAACCTGATGTTGACCTCTTTATACTAACGCAAAACCACCGTATACCAACCACTGATCGACTTGGAATTAGTAAATCCATCAAAATATAAAAAAACATACTCAAAAGTTTGTTAAATTTAATATTATTCTGAAAGATTACATACTATAATTTCGTAAAAAGTGCAATTTAGAATTTTTCGAAGGCTGTTATATTTCTTTATTTCGATCGGCTTAAGACAGTTATTCCTGTATCTGACCACTGAGGCACCGGTTTCCAACCAGACATATCTCGCCTGCTAAAATTACCCTTATGGCTTTAAAATACAGTTGGAATTTGTAAGAAATAAAACAAACTTTAAATTATTCAGTCATTTATTAGTATATTGATGTTAATAATCAATTAGAAAATAAATGGCATTTAAAGTATATATTTATACAAATATAAAAAAAAAATACTTTAAAAAAATAACTACTATTTTTTTATTTACATAATTTTTTTAATTGTTTTTTTTTGATATAGATAATTTTCCTTGTCTATCCTCTGGAGCTCTTTCAAAAATTTTTTTAGCTGGTTCCTATGCAACAACTCTTGTAATAATCTTCTATCATAGCTTTCACCTCTTTTTTAACATTCATGATGGTGCACCTGAAATAAACCCATGAAAAGTCTGTCAAGCTCAACCAAAACCATAAGCACTTGGAGTTGGACGGATACAGAAACATGAAACAATTCATGTACCTATAAATTTGAATAGATGTGATTAAACTATGATGTGAATATGAATTTAAAAAGTAACAAAAAAATTATTTTTTGACAACAGTTGAGTTTGTTCGAAGACAAGGAAGAGGGTGGCATATGTGAAGTGTGCATCACGCAGCTCCGTAACGCTTCAAACTTCAAGAAACAGGTGCTGCACACAGAGAAACAGTTTAAGAACAGGCTCCAAAATAAACTCTTCAAAAGTAAGTGCCAATTAATTAGTTACAACTGGTACGTATTAGAATACGTAAAATTAAAACATCTACAGTTAAAACCCCAATAATAATAACTTGCCAGTCTATCTAAAATCAAAATAACTTGCTATCAATGAACTTAAATTGCTAAAAATAATAATTATTTGCAAAGCATTTTTGAAAAACATATGAATTGCAACAACTGCTAGATTTTTCTTTCTTTCTATTCAATTATGGCTTCCACCGATATTTCGGTGATTCTGCCAATGTCATGGTTTGAAGAGACACTGGTTTTTCGTGCAGTTGTCGGTAAAAATGTCACAAATAGGCTGAAAGGAAAAGGTATCATGTATAACATACAAAGACGGGCACAACATTTAGTATTAATATTGGAAACTGCTAGTTATTTGTTGTAACTCTATAGTTCTTTCTTTCTTATTTTATATTATGGCTTCCACCGATATTTCGGTGATTCTGCCAATGTCAAGGTTTGAAGAGACACGATGTGCTGTTGGTATTCAAGTTACGGGGTGGACGAGCTGAAAGGGAAGGGAAAAACAATGTCACAAACACATAGTCACAACACAATATATAATAATAGTAAAAAGGAAAAGTGTTAGTTAAAAATAAAAAATAGTAACGATAATGCAGGTGTTTTAAAAAAATATATTTTTGGTAAAACATAAACGAACTTGAGATCAGAACCTGAGTGAATTCTTTATCAAAAATTTTGCAAGGATGTAATAATATCGACTATGAACTAAGTTAAGGAGGAACGGAACATCAATTTGGTTTTGAAGTAGAGTAGAAGGAAGTATATCACGAAGATTAATGGAAAGCTTAGGGCAATTGAAAAAGATGTGATTTAAAGAGCCCTCGTCAAGGCCACATTCGCATATTGAACTATCTCGTATTCGGAGTTTGGCGAGAAAGACAGACGAATAATAACAGACGTTATCCATTTATCTAAATTACGATGGCGAGAAAACCAAGGACAGTTGGGAATGTTCGGTTGAAGGTTACCGTACCAAACGCCTTTATGTTGTCTGGTTGTTTGCCATAGATTTGACCATTTCTGAGACATTGCTGGTTTTGCGAGAAGGCGAAGATCCCTAGGATGGAGGTCATAATGAACCTCGGAACCCAAATTACACGCTTGCTTTGCCCACAAGTCCACAGTTTCATTTCCTCTGATACCCGAGTGACCAGGAATCCAGGCTAAAACAACATTAAGTCCTGCAATATGACATTTATATAAAAGGTCTCTTATCTTGAGGGTAATGGAGAAATTGTCTCTAGAGTGAAACGGACGTTTTAATATGTCTTGAAGACAGCTCAGGGAGTCAGACAAGATAAGAGAATTGTTAAGACCGTGAGATTGAACAAATAAGGTAGCTTCAAGAAGAGCAATAGCTTCGCCCGTGAAGACTGAAGCTTGAGGTGGGCATTTAAAACTTAGAAGTAAATTAAATTTGGGAATCCAGACCGCAGCTCCAACATTAGAGGTTTGGGATAATTTAGAGGCATCTGTATAAATGAGATTCCAGTCCGACCATTTCTCGTCAATAATCTCATTGAAGAGCTTATCAGATCCAGGGGTGTCTTTATATATACCAAAAGAGAGAAGAATTTGAGGATGAAAAATCAAGGAGTCGAAATCTATTTCGAAAATGGGGTTTTTGGAAGTTTGTTTAATGGGATAGGGAAGATTCTGCAAATTATTATAACTTTTGACTAGAAGAGGAAGGTCTTTGTTGGTCCAGTAAGGAGATAAAGAACAAGCGTTAGATAAAAGCCGTAAGGTGTCCAGAAGTGGATGTGAAAAAACTTGAGCAGTTTTATAAAGAAATCTATCAGCTAGAAATTGTCTTCTTAGAAACAGAGGCGGATCCAAACATTCCACTTGGAGAGCGTTGGATGGGGATGATTTCATGGCTCCTGTTATTATACGAAGACATTTGTACTGTATTTTGTCTAATTTGGTAAGAGCCAATTTGCTACAAGGTTCCAAAAGAAAGCTACCATAGTCTAAGTGGCTACGCACAATGGCATTGTAAAGTAACTTTTGGTTGTAAGGGTGAGAGCCCCAATGAACCCCAGAGAGAGCCCTCAATACATTTACTCCTTTTTCTGCTTTTTTAATTACATTATTTAAATGAGGAATTCCAGTTAATTTAGAATCTAAAGTGACGCCTAGGAATTTTGCGGAGTCCTTAATAGGAATAGGATCTCCATCTATGTTAATAGTTAAAAGAGGAACAGACCTTTTTCTGGTAAAAATTACAGCATTAGATTTAGGGGCAGACACCGTAAGACCATGATCAAGAAGCCAATCGTTAAGATAATAAAGAGCTGAATTGAGTCTATTATTAAGATCAGAAAAGGATTCAGAACGGGCAAATAGGGCAATATCATCAGCATATTGCAGGATGTTGCAGAAGCAGTATACTGATTGTTCCAGATCTGAAGTATATATGTTATATAAAAGGGGACTTAGGACCGACCCTTGAGGGAGGCCTTTCCAAACTGAGCGAGGGGGAAGAAAGGAATCTTGGGATCGGACGACTATAGATCTATCCATCAACATATTACAAATAATGTTTATTATCCTCACAGGAATACTCAGCTTTTGCATTTTCTGCCTGAGTATTGGAAGCAGTACATTATCATAAGCTGAGGTGATATCAAGAAAAATAGCAATTAAGTGTTCATTACCAGAAAAAGCTAGACGGATTTGAGAGGTTAAAATGCTCAGACTGTCAAGGGTACCCATACCTTTGCGAAAGCCAAATTGACTGTTAGGAATTAAGCCCTTGGACTCCAAGAACCATTCAAGACGATTCTTAATTAAGTGTTCCATAATTTTGCAAATAACAGAAGAAAGAGCAATGGGGCGGAAGCTAGAAGGATCAGAGGGATCCTTTCCAGGTTTAAGAATGGGGATAATAATTTGTTTCTTCCATGTTTCTGGAACAGAGCCAGATAAGAAAATCTGATTTAAGATTGAAAGAAGGAAAGTTTTAGAAGGAAGAGAGGATTTAATAATAAAAGAGAATGAAATACCATCAATTCCCGGAGATGAGTCTTTAAGACCATCCAGAGCGCACAGCAATTCTTGTAAGGTGAAAGGTTCATCTAATCTGTGAGAGGGAGGACATGGGGAAAAGTTAGGGAGTTCATCTTTGGAAGGAACAGAAGGAGGAGAGAGTTTATTGATGAAATCATTTAACCATGACGAATTATCATTAGAAGCGGTGAAATTGTCCAGAGCACTGGCTCTTCTAAAGGCTTTAATTTTCTTCCAGACAACCGAAGATGAGGACTTAGGTGAGAGAGATTCACAGAATGACTGCCAACCCAAATGTTTCTTCCGAGACAGTAGTCGTTTAGTCTGAGCGGATGTTTTACAGACCAATAAATAATTCGTCATAGAAGGATCTCGGTTGAAATTATCCTCTGCTTCTTTACGTGAACGAATACTCTCTGTACATTCTGAGTCCCACCAAGGAGGGGATGGAATTTTGTGGGATGGGGAATTTTTAAGAGGAATAGACCTGTCAGCTGCTGTTAGGACAGATGAAGTATAGTCATCATAGAGAACTAACAGGTTTGCATTAGAAGGTGTAGGAAGGGAAGACAGAAGAGAGTCAAGGGAGTTTGAAAATTCAGTCCAATTAGCTTTGTTTGTTTTGTATTTTAAAAGGGGAGGAGGATGAAGAGATTTTACGATAGAACGGGCAAGGGTAGTGCAGATAGGGAAGTGGTCACTTCCATACGTGTTGGGGAGGACCCTCCATACAAGGGAAGGGACCAAGGAAGGGGAAGAAAGGGAAAGGTCAGGCACACTACTGTTTTGAGAAGGAGGTGAGCGGCGAGTGACTGAGCCATCATTTAGAATGCACAAATTTAAGTCGTCCAAGAGATCTAAAAAGCGAAAAGAGAGGGGATCATCAGAAGGAGAGCCCCAAAGAGTATTGCGGATGTTAAAATCTCATAGGATTAGAAGTGGAGAAGGGATATTTGATAAAATTCTATGCAGATCAGATATAATATCAGCATTTGGATGGGGTAAGTATACTGAGACAAAGGATATATCCAGGGCCTTAACTGCAACAATGTGATAGGATGCGTCATGAGAAGGAATTGGGATTTGAGAGAATGAGATAGACTGAGAGATGAGTAGGGCACAACCAGCCCAACCATCGTCCCTGTCGTCTCGAAAGCAAGAGTAATGTGGGATATGAAAATGAGACGTGGGTTTGAAGCACGTCTCTGAAAGGGCAATAATTAAAGGTCTGAATTTGTTAATTAGAAATGTAAGATCAGGTTTTGTGTTGGAAAGACTTCTAGCATTCCATTGGAGGAACACTGGATCCATTATTTTTGGAAATGAGCGTTGATAATAATTGTTGAAGAAGTATGACGACATTGGACGGTAAGGCATCATTGAATTTGTTAATAATATTAATGAGGGAGCATACAAGTAATTCGATGAGGTTGTCATTTGGGGTCAATAGTGGAGTAGATTCTTCTGCTGGGCCAGAAGGGTATGCACAACCATTTGGTTGGGAAGAACTAGGGGAGGAGATAATATTTCCATGTTCATGAATATCATATGATTTTCCAAGTTCCTGCCTAGGTTTTGGAGACAGGAAGACTGTTTTCCTGTAAGAAGTGGAGGGTTTGGTGGGAGTAGAATAAGGATTGGGGGAAGATTGAGATTGATGGGAAGGAGAGGGTGGATAATATTGGATGTACGCGGGAGGTTGAGAAGCAGTGACTTGGGAGAAAGAACGTATTCGGGGGACTTTTTTCTCGGCTTCTGTATATGAAATGTTTTGGTTTGCCATAATGATTTTGATCTCTTTTTGTCGTAAATGTTCTGGACATAACGGGTCGGTGGCCAAGTGAGAATTGCCACAGAACAGGCAGGAAATAGGATTGAGGCATTTATCTCCAGTGTGTGCCTGACCACACCTGAAGCAGCGAGATTTAGAACGGCACTGATTAGCAACATGACCAAATTTGCAACAATTCCTACATTGGATTGTGGGCAGTAAATAAACAGAAACTGGAAGGGAAGAATGATATACGTAAACATGTTCTGGAAGTGATTGCCCGTGGAAAGTTAGCACAACAGTAGAATAGGGGATCCATGTTGTTGAGGAGTCAGGATTTTTATTTTTTAAATTAAGGCGTCTTGCCATCACCACCTGACCACAATTCACAGGGGTTGAGATATTGTGGACTAGTTCTTCAAGAGACCAATCAGTGGGAATGTCTCTTACCACACCCATACGAGTAATGTGGAACTTTGGGATAATTGCCATGCATTTATTATTAGCAAGGGCCGGGATGTTGAGAAAATCATTTGCAGAATCTCTATTGATAAACTCAATAGAGACCCTGTTTCGTCCCAACATCTGAATGGATCCCGACTTGATACCTGAAATAGTATTCTGATGTATAAATTGGGCAAATTTAAGAAGCTTAATTGATAGACCCATTGAGGGGTCTGGTTCGATTCTTGACACGTGAACGATAAAAGGGCCTTGATCGTTTTCAATGTATTTAAGCTTAACATCAGATTCGAAGCCGGGTCTGTAGTATATCGATTGGATCGAGTCCGAGGGTGGAGTAATTTTTTTAGTAGGTTCAGATGTGATGGAGTTCTCAGCATGTCTTTTAACTGGACGAGAAGGGCCAGGTTCTGAAATCAAAGCGGTCCGACCGCCACCCCCATCAGGGGGATCTCCTTCAACTACATCCATTAAATCAAATCAAGAAAACTCACCTCAATTATATTTAAGATACCACCACCAAATAAATACAAATAAAGGAAATAAGAAAGATTTCGCACGGATTTACAAAAAACGCGTGTGTCAACCAACACAATGACGGCAGAATCCCCCAACTCTATAGTTCGGTCGCTGAAAGAATGCGTCTCTGACACCTGTCAGTTAGTCGTCAATAGTGATGGACAAAGAAATCACAGAAGATATTACACGTTATGCTACTTTGGCATTAGTCGATTGCGTTAAGTGAGTAAATAAATAAAATAATAAACAATATTTTAAGATTTTAATAGGTTGGGGAAAAAGATTCTTCGCATTTTTTAAGAAAATTCAAAACATTTTTTTTTAATATAGTTTATTTACATTTAACTAAAGTATGTAGGTGACATTTTGTTCGATTACTTTTTGCCATCTTGTAAAGTCCCCGTCACGAGAAGCTATAAATTAAGTACATCAATCAACTTCTACTGAGTTGGAGAGTTACATAGCGACAATATTATAAGGTAACCAAATACAATAACATAAATTACTATACGGGTAATACGACACTAACGACCAATTCCAATAAGTCGGGTTATATTTTAACGATATAAAGCTCTGTCGCTCAACGATTTATGGTACAGGAACGAGTCCGACTCCGTGAATGTAAACATTTGGTCCGCCATTTTGAAGTAGACGCACGCCGCGCACGCGTTCATTCGTGTTTCGAATGCGCTTGAGGTTGTTTGTTGTTTGCTCTTTGTTTATGTCAGTTCGTTATTGTTTTTGTTAATTATTGTGTTATTAAGTATATTCGTTATTAACTTATTAGTATAATGGAACCAGGGCCGTCTAAGGAAATTAATTCGCCACGCAAAAAACGTCAAAAGGTATGTACTTACTTAGTTTTGTTATAAATATTCTGTTTTGTGTATTTCTTCAGTTCCTATGCAATTTAGTAGTTATTTGTATTGACCATTGGTCTAGTGGCTAGTGAACTTATCTACAACGCCGGGTATCGCGGGTTCGATTCTCGCACAAGACAAACATTTATATATATGATGAGCATTTGCGTTTGTCTTGAGTATAGGTAGGTATTTAGTATGTTTAATATGTATGTATTTACAAAAAAGTAGTTAATTGCTTAGTTTGGGAATAGATGGCGCTGTGTGAAATGTCAAAAAATATTTATTTGCTAAATATTACATGTTTTCAGGTGACAAGCTTTACGGCTAATGAGAAAAATATGGTTATCAACGTATATAAGTACGTGAAACAAAATTGGCCGTCTGATCAATATCCATATAAAACAGAAATAAATAAAAAAACAGCAGATATCCTTGGAATTGGAATAGCCTCTGTGTATAATATATTAAAACAATACAAATCCGACGAGGGAATAACGTCACCAGTCAAAACTAAAGAGAGACCTAAAATCCATCAAAAGGTAGATGACTTTGACAAAAGTGCAATCAGAAAAAAAATTCATAGTTTCTTTTTAAAATGTGAATTACCTACAATTAAAAAAGTTCTGCAGGCAGTCAATGATGATGATGAATTACCTAATTTTAGTGAATCGACTCTTAGGCGGATAATAAAGCATTTGCACTTTAAATATATAAAACGACAGAGAAATAATGCGCTCATAGATAGAGATGATATAGTAATATGGCGGCGAACATATTTGAAGAAAATCAAAGAATATAGACGGCAAAACCGCCAAATATTCTACATGGATGAGACATGGGTAAATGCAGGTTAGAATTTAACAATAATTGCCTACTTTTAAAAATGTTGATATGTTTGAGTTGATGATATTTTTTATTGTGTTCACAGGGCATACTTTTAGCAAAACATGGGTAGACAAAGAAGTCAAAAGCAAGAAGCAGGCTTTCCTAGAAGGACTTAGTACCGGTGCCTCTAACCCAACATCAAAAGGTAGACGATTAATTATCACGCACATAGGCAATGAAAATGGCTTTGTAGAGGGAGGAGAAAGTATATTTGAATGCAAGAAGACAGGAGATTACCACGAGTCAATGGACGCTACACATTTTGAACAATGGTTTGAAAATGTACTGCCTAAACTTGGAGAAAATTCGGTGGTGCTAATGGACAATGAACCATATCATTCGAGGCGTCTCGAGAAAACCCCCATTAATGCCTGGAGAAAAGCGGATATACAAAACTGGCTTCAATCCAAAAATATATCTTTCGATGAAAAAATAATTAAAACTGAATTGCTGCAAAAAGTAAAAAACATTAAAGATAATTTTAAAAGGTATGCAGTTGATGAGCTCGCAAAAACATATAAAGTAGAAGTCTTAAGGCTTCCACCTTATCATTGCGAGCTCAATCCAATTGAACTTGTTTGGGCCGATGTTAAAGGATATGTTGCTCGCAAAAATACAAATTTTAAATTTGAAGAAGTAAAGTCGTTACTCCAACAAGGACTGCAGCAAATTACAGTCGATAAATGGAAGCGTTGTGTGAAGCATGTAATCAAGGAAGAAGATAACTTTTATGGCAACATTGATGAAATGATAGACAGCACGGTAGACAGTTTTGTAATACACGTAAGTGATTCTGAAACGGAGTACTCTGAATCATCTGACGACTATGAATAGATGTGCATTTTGAGATTTATAATAAAGTTTCTAATCCCAATAGTTTTTGCTATTTTTTTTATTAGCTAATAAGTCTCACTGTAGGGCAAAAGCTTCTTCTCGTTACCAACTAATTCTGTCGCCTGCCAACTCCCTCCATTCGTTACGGAAACAGAATTCTAACCATCCCTTCTTTGGTTTACCTTTTCACTTTTGAAACTGATAAATGAGAGAAAATAATACTTATAGCTAATCAATCAACCATGAAAGAAATACACGCGGGTGAAGTGGCGGGCAACAGAATCATCTAAAAGTATTCTTGAATATAAAAAAATATATCACAAAAATAATATTTTTTTCTTTCATCCAAATGTTGCGTATCCCTGAACATTTGTTTACATATTTTATAGCTTCTTAGGACGGGGACTTTAGGTAGGGACATGATCCCATTGCTATAGAAATGTTGAGGCTTCTGATCGAAATACCGCGACAAGTGGTTTTGGCAGTTCTCTTGTGATGATTAAAGCCTGCAATGTCCTAACCAAACTGGAAACAACTTAACTAAGTATGCTTCCCGTGGGAATCGAACCCATGACCTCCATCTCTACGAAAACACATATAACTTTGTAACAGCGTAGCATAGATTAAAAACATATTGTTTTGTAATTTATTTTAAAGGAAATTTAGCACATGGCCATTACATTGATTTTCTGTTCACATAATAATTTGATTTTTTATAGTTAAATATTTGTGAGTAGAATTAAAAGACAACAAACATGCATATTAATCAGGCTGGTTGACGCCGTTACAAAGTCACATGGTGAGTTCGATTACGACCTGTCAGGAACGCATTCTTTCAGCGGCCGAAGTATGATTTGTGTGACATTTCTAATTGCACCCAATACTAGAGGTAGGTTGCGAAGAGCGAAGTGTCGAGCGTTAGGTTCTGCATGAAAAAACACGCGCGAACGAGCGTGCCGCGGGCAGCGGCCGCCAAAGCGCCATATTCTAACTTATCTTTTATGAGCCTTTTTTTATTGTGTTAACGTCTTCTTTCTTCATATATTCGTGTCGCCAGCTTCCGAGCCTAGAGTAATTCATGGCCTTTGGCGGCACTGGTGCGAGAAAAAAAATAATCTTATAACATAAGATAGGACCTGGCGCTTCGGCGGTCGCTATTTTTGTGTTTTTCCATGTCGAACCTAACGTTTGTCGTTTCTCTCCTCGCAACCTAACTCTAGTGTTAGGTGCAATAAAAAGAAAACATGATTTTTTGCGGCTTTTATAGATAATGGTATAGATCACTTCGTGCGCGAGTCCGACTCCCACTTGACCGGTTTTTTTGTTTTGTTTTCGTGTATATATCGTGTAATACATTTTTGAGTACAAAAAAAATTATTACAAATGTATCTTCAGCAGGTGTACTTCTGGGTTCTGAACGTATATTTATATGAGGATGTAATATGGAAACATGTTTAGTTTAGATGTTTATAAAAAAATTAAATAAAAAAAAAAGAAAACCAAAATTAAAGAGTTCTTTAGATGATTCTCAATCAAAATTTATTTTCTCAGCTGACAGCATAGTGAAGGTGGAACTTCCGGGGCCGGATGACGACATACTTGAATCCGATAATGACAACAACATATCTGAAGACTTCTCTGGTGCAGGTGTGTATTTACCTTTTTGATTTGGCGATGCGTTAGATGGTGAAGACTGCATCGTGATGGCGAGCAAGCATGCTGACTGATGACTGGGAAATCGCCAATTTAAGGGTTGAAAATAGTGATGGGCCGAACATGGGTCTCACCGAATACGAACATTCGGCCGAATGTTCGGTAAAAATTTACCGAACTGAATATTCGGCCGAATAATTCGGCGTAATTAAATCAGCCGACGAAACAAATACTGGTTGAATGGAAAATACCTTAAGAAAGTCCTCAATTTTCGGGTAGATAAAGTGAAGATATCTCACATCTTGATCTCTTACTTAATTCATCATATTGTTACGAGCCGGGGTTCACAATTTGAAACTGAAAAGGCTAATCATACACATCTTTTAACGTCAAAAATTGCCATAACACTTGCTGATCACAATCCTAAATATTAGCAGAGGTCTGGGTTATTGTTATTTGTAGCTAAATCTACTTACTATATAAGTTTTTACTATTTTTAATAAAATTTTCTAAACACATTGTAAAGAGTGAATATTTGAAGTGAATTTGTAATTAACATTGAAAGTTTAAATTAAATATTTGATGTTAAGCCAGCCGTGCATAACACAGTGGGACGCCGTGATGTCTGGTTGTAGCGTATAGTTATGCGCGGGTAGGAGCGCTTAATCTTGATGCAATAAAAAATATAAACAAACCTGTATTAATTTTAAGTTGATCATATTTAGAATTTGTATCAGATGATCAATTTTGGTTTCAGAATACGAAGTGCCAATCAAAGAGGAGTCGGCAGAAGAGACTAAGCCCAAAAAGCGAGCGGCCAGAGCGAGCACATCCACAAGATCTAAAAAGGCTAAAGTGGAAGAAGGCGAATCGTCTACTAAACGTAAGTCTATTGTTGTTTTACTGGTCGCGTTGGCCGTGTGCGCACATTGTTTGTTTACCTATCAATCAATCAATCAATCAAAACATTTATTTGTGAAAATATAGGTAGTACATAAAGGTGTTAGTGTTAGAGCAGCAATTTAGAATCACTATGATTTTGCTGATAGTCACAGCTTACAAATATACCTTTATTAAAATGTCAAATTATTAGAATTATCATGCAAGAAGTCATTTACAGAATAGTAACTTTTGTCAGCTAAAAATGAAAATAATAAAACCTAGGAAATTCTGGTGTCATTGGGACCAGATGGAAATTTCATAAACGCTCGATTAATTTTATGGTGGTAGGATTAAGGTTTCTGAAAAAAGAAAATTGATTTTTAGAATGTAAATGTCAGTGGCAAAGTCAAAACGGTTAAATGACAGTTGTTTTTTTTATATAATTTTGATTTGTCTTCCGATGCGGCACTGACATAGACCTGTAGAGCCGTCAAGATCGATTTTTCGAGGGAATTAAATGTGATCATTTTTTAAATTTAATTTAGTTGATTTTTATACAAACTCCTGCCCATTGCAGCTCCGTCAAAAGTCGATTTTTGAAATCCAATTAAGCTTATGTTTTTGACTTCGTAGATACTTCAACTATTTTCATAACAAATTTCATTAAAATCGGTTCCAGTTGTTTAGTTGTGAAAGCTTACCAGACATACTTTTGCATTTATTATATTCACACTTCAAACGCGGAGCTGGCGAGGAGAACTAAATAAAATAAGAACAAATGAAAAATAATTTATTTGTTTGAATATTAAAGTTTATAATTGAAACATCATTTTGCGCACACAGCCAATGTTGGACTTAGAAAGTTATTGGGAAAGCTTTTGTTATTTTAAACCAATTTAAAAAAAATTATACATACATACCATCACGCCTTTTTCCCGTAGGGGTAGGCAGAGACTACGGATTTCCATTTGCTACGATCCTTACAGACTTCCCTCGCTTCTACGCTCATCACTCTCGTCATAAACGCTCGTCGATTACGGGTACTCCTGACTCTCTCCCTTTTTTAATATGACTGCGATTTGATCGCAATATGTAGTGTATAAGTACTATGTCCGAATATATTCACATGTAGGTAGGTATGTCTACAACCGGTCCCATCTTTGGTTTTAAAATCATGCCATATTGGGCACCTGTTGAAATAACACCTGGAATGCTATTTTGGAAATGTGTTACTCAGGCGAAAACGGCGAGACGAACAATTTTCGTTCGATATCGAATGAAATTATTTTTGTTCGACATATTGGGCTTCTCACCTAACCACAAATGGCGCTTACGGATAAGTTGCTGCTAGTGTTGGGTCATTTTGGGCCGATTTCACCAAAGTCGGACAAACAAAATACACTCGGACATCAAAAATATTAACTCGGTTCGATGTATTTAAGAAACAATTAGCCGAGCACATGATTTCAATTTAGTCAGCTTTATTTTATTTATTAGTGCGACAACGGATATATATTATTATGTCTTGTATTTAATTTTCTCATGTAAGTGATGTAAAAATATGTCTTTATGAGAATAAAAATCTTTAAACCTAAACCTAAAGTCGGATAAGTTTTATTCCAAGAATAATGATGCAATTTACTCTCGTATAATGAAGTTTACATTTAACCACACATTTAACTCGAGAATATACTGTTAACCCACGTATAATTCCGGTATAAGGACTGTCTCTGTAGAATAAAAATGTCCGTCATCCATTTTTTTATGCTTAGATTAGTTACTCTTGTATAGGAACGATGTTGGTGAAATCGGCAATTAGGCGTCTGTATTAAAAGTATAGTCTTTCGCTTGGTCGCCTTCATTTAGGGTCACGATTAGAGCAGTTTTCTAAAAAATATATAATTAGTCCGTCAGTTAGATAATCAAAAACATATTGGAGACGTAGTTTTTCTTTTGAAAATTAAACAAAGAATGGTAAAGATATGGCGCGTTAAAGTTCCGTGTGACGTCACAGTGTGCTACACTTTTTCGCAATATGTGACGTCACCCCACTCCTAAACTTTAATGCGTTATGTCTTTTTATTTTATCGCTCAATTGACAACAGAAAAAATACGTCACTAATATATTTTGATTCCCCAAATTACGGACTAATGTTAATCTTTTGACCCTGGAAACTAGTCTATTAGCTGAAGTACTGGGATGACTTCAGGTTTAAAAATTGTATAATGTTAGCATGATGCTAGAATAGATCCTTTAATTTTTTAAGAAAAAATTAATAGGTGCTTTTTTTGTTTTTAATCCGTGACTTACAAAACCTTGAGTGGAATCATAAAAGTTTATTTGCATGAACATCATCAAATCATCCTAGCGTGTATTCCTAGGCGCGTCTTCAGCTTACGCTTTGGAGCCTAGGGTACGCTGTAAGTCATGCTCCTAGATTTTGCGGAACTGGTTATTACAATGGAGCGACTGCCGTCTGACCTCCGCAAACCTTTTTACAGGGAAACCAGACCAACAGGAGCATGACCTGACGTGTGTTAGTGGCCAACACTGTCGGAATTTTTCAGGCTGCCCTAAGGCATCTGACACAGCCTCACGACTGCTATCTATCGATAACAACCGGGACCAACGGCTTTACGTGCCTTCAGAAACACGGAGGAGCTCAAGATAGAAAATGCCACTAAAATGGCGACCAATCCAATAGTGGACTAACGAGCTCCTCGCTGAAGTTTATTTGCATGAACAAAAAGTTGTAATTGACAGTACATCAGTCAAATAAGTCCATGAGGTTTACTATAATCTCTTAATGCCATCAAAATGCGAGTAAGTACTCACTCGATGAATTTAATACGATTTCTATCGACATAACCGAAAAATCTGGTAAAAATATGCATCGTAGAATAGAACATCGTTTATATGCGCTCAAAACATGTATTTAGTACAGCGCGGGTGGAATTTTGACATTGATTATTAAATATGTACTATCAATAAAGATTTTATTTACATGCAAACAACAGCTTTCCCAATATCTGTCTTATTTAGTAGATATATTCGTTTTATTTTTAATATGACGGTATTGCGAAATTATGTGTTTAAAAGTCCAACCACAAGGCCCTTTTTTTAAGACGCAACAACGGTTCAACGTGCGAGTGACACTCATAGATGCTTATATATGTGTATGTGGACCTTACGCCACGGTGGTGGGAGTGCCCTCTGTCTTCGTCTAAGCGCGTTTCCCAGTTGCATCATCAGACTAACACATAAACTAAGATCTGATACAAGACCTCTTTGAAAGGTTACCTGGCTTCGTGTCGGATCGTAATACCTGGATGCGTCCGAAGTGATTCTGGTACAATCTAGGAAGAATTGACCACAGAGCGATTGCGGAGCACCCGACCGGACTCTATCCCACGTGATAAACGAATGCCCACTTTGCTGTTTTCGCAGTCTCGACGGAATTGAATAATCTCATGATTGCCACCGCAAGCTTGTTGCGAAACCATGCTTTCTATGTTTGATCAAAGCGTGGAGAGCTCCATACGCAATTGTGATGATGATCATCAAGAGGGTATGATTTACATGGTCCTAAGTTTTGGCGGTACTGGTTATTATTACAATGTAACGATTACCGTCTGACCTCTGTAACCTTTTTTTACAAGAAAACCAAACCGGTACAGGGAGGTGTATTAGGGGCCAATTGACATAAATTTCAGGCTGCCAGGCATCTGACACAGCCTAACAACTGCAATCTAGCGATTAGAGCCGGGACCAACGGCTTAACGAGGAACTCTAAATAAAAATGTCATGCCTTGAATTTCTTCTCACGTATGCTGGTGTGGTAGAATGAACCATAGTTTTCTCAAAGGGATTTAGTATCTACTTCTATACTATTATCCATATCCATACTAATATTATAAACGCGCAAGTCTGTCTGTCTGTTTGTCTGTTACGCTTTCACGGCCAAACCGCTGAACGGATTTTGATGAAATTCGGTATGAATATAGTTGAAGACCCGGGGTCAAACATAGGCTATTATAGTATAATATTATATTATAAAGCGTTTGTTTGTTATTAAAAGAGTTTGTTTGTTTGAACGCCCTAATCTCAGGAACTAGTGGTCCGATTGGATAGCCTATTTATCGAGGAAGGCTATAGGCGACCCGGAAGAATTCTAGACGGGCTGCTAGTTATAATAAAGAGATATTTCTTTATGGTCGGCACACCTCATCGACATCGACGTACACCTCAGTTTATTGTTACTATATACGTTCTTAGGCTAAGGTAACCGCTTCCCATCAGGTGGATCGTATCGGATACATGTTTGTCTACTAAATGCAATAAAAAAGTAAGCTTTGAGAGATTTTTTGGAAACTGCGATTGTGGAATGACTTATAATATGCCATGATTTTTCCAAGACTAAGATGGGGTTCTTGAAGAAGGGCGTAAAAAGATTTCTTCTAGGTTGGCAACGGCAGGGTTTGACCGCTTATAAAAAAAATAAACAAATCAAGGAACACGTGTGCCAAGTTTTGTAAGATTCTGTTCAAAAATGTGACCTTTAGCTCGAAACAAACATATATGGCCAGTCTAGAAATGGAGACTTTCGCTCGCTCAGTCTAAAAGCGAATGAAACCGGCATTCAATTAGGAATATCCTGAATTTCATTTAATTGTATTTATGAAATGTTGCTACTATAAAGGTAAGTCGTAAGTCTTGTGGTTTTGTAGAAAATCTTGGTGAATGTTAATGAACCCAAAGAAGTATACAGTAATTTCGCAATATTGTACGTGTTTTTTTTATGTGTGCTATTTCGGAACAGCGATGATTTGGTGACACTGATTATGTATTGAAGTATTTTTCACTAGCAATTAGCGGAACGTTTTCTGTCCAGCTGTTATTGTTTATGGACGCTCTTTTAGTTGTTGGAGTATTTTGTTAATGTGATTAGGAAAATTTAGCAAATGTGAAGGGAAAACGGAAAAGAAATCATACGTTTCCGAATAGTAACAGACGCTATTTCTTACGTGACCTGCTTAACTGCCTCCGTGGTTCAGAGGTTAGACCGTTTGCCTTAGAGCCGGAGGTAGCCAGAGCGATTTCCACGGGAATCATTCTTTGTTTAGTAATTTCCATTGACATTGCACGTTTGAATTACCTAATTTGTCTGATAATAATGATGCTTCCGTGCTTTTAAAGGCACGTTAAGGCACGTGGTCGTTAAAAGAACCACGTTAGAAGCCGAACGGCGGTTCCGAAAATCTCTGGCACAGTGTACAATTACAATGGACCATGATGGATTACATGGTCCATTGTAATTGTACACTGTTTTACTCGTTGGGGGTAAAACCAGTATTTTTAGGACCCTTAGATAATAGTCTTTGTTATTTTAACTAGATTTCCGATCCGATCTCTGCTAATAGTATGATATTCCGGGTCTGATCATGGTCAGATCTTAGTGGACTCATATTTTTCAGGCTACCCAATCCATCTGATACAGCCTACGACTGGCATCTTGCGATAACACCCAAGACCTACTGCTTCTCGTATATTGAAACCAATTAACATTAAGAGAAATGAGTACAAAGGCGGACTTATCGCTAATGCAATCTCTTCCTACCAACCTTATGGTAGAAAGGAGCAGAGAATAAAAAAAAACTTGAGCGCACGGTGCAGAATGCTAAGACGTTATCTACAACAAAACAGATAATAAACTTACATAGATATTTTTGTATATATAAACTTACATAAAATACTTAAATAAATAAAATACATAAAACGAGTAGGACAGTAGTGACATAAAAAAGAGACAAGCTTATTGAACCTTAGAAAGGTAGTGAGACTAAACTAAATCTTTGAATGAGGCGATGGTTTGTGCTTTACGAATATCTACCGGGAGTGCATTCCAGAGACGCTCAAGTTTATTCAGCTGCTCCTGAGTGAGATCACGATAGCAGGAGATGTTCGAAGTTAAGTGTTTGCAAACACAAAATACGGTCGCAGGAGACCCGGCTTTAGTCATTCATGGTGCACCTAGCACACGACATTCGGTGCGCCATCGTTTAGGGTGGTACTTATTTAAGGCAACTGGAAAGACATGGGCTACTGCTCTCTCTTCTCCAGAGTGCTCGCAGATGGCGCTACGAGAATCAGGTAATGATCTCGCTAATAGGCTAGTTTCCTAAAAAAAAGTATGATTAGTCCGTCAGTTAGATAATCAAAAAATATTGCAGACGTATTTTTTCTTTTGAAAATTAAACAAAGAATGGTAAAGATATGGCGCGTTAAAGTTCCGTGTGACGTCACAGTGTGCTACAGATGTTCGCGATATGTGACGTCACGAGCCCGCACTCCTAAACTTTGATGCGTTATATCTTTATAATTTATTGCTCAATTGACAAAAGAAAAAATACGTCACTAATGTATTTTGATTCCCTAAATGACGGACTAATTTTAATGATAATCTTTTGACCCTGGAAACTAGCCTATTATTTGGCCAAAATAAGTCTCAATCATATAAAAGAATCTTTGCTGTTCCGAATATGCTTAGATATAAGAAATTCCAGATAGTTTGAACTACCACGGTTTTTTTTTTAATACAGTCAACTATATATCGTTTAATCGACCGAGCTGAAGTTTCGTCCATTGTATGAGGACTCGACATTTTTATAATACAAAATGGGATCAAACCCCGAAAAAGACGTTTGAATACGCTATTTATAATAATCGTGCAGGCGTCGATTTTTGCGTTTTTAAGTTGTTGCCGAATGCGAGAATTTGTCGAAAAAGATGCGGACGTAAACGGTTTTCCGTAGTCAGTTCATGTTTTTCGAGAAATTTCAAATTCGACTTAAATCTAAAGGCGCGAGATTCTGTCCCATACACTTAACATCTAAGATCGTTAATTATAATGTTCTCATGGTGTGAATATAGCCGTATCGATTTATCAATTAGGCAATCCATTAATTTACTTCCATATCCAGCTTATACTCGATACATGAAAAAAATTAAAAATTAAATCCCGTAAGTCCTGTTTAAGGGATTATTAGTAGGTAATACAAGACGGGCACTTAACTTACCAGTATAAATGTAGTATTTAACCCTCTCATAAAAATTAACGAACGTTCATTAAGCCTACATTAACTAAAATATGTTTAGTCCCTTACTGTCTATCTATATGTGACGTGAAAGGAGACGACATAATTTAGTTAACTTGGACTTATCAAACGTTGGTAAATTTTTATGGAAAAGAGGGGTTATTTTTTATTCCATATACGACCATAGGGGTGCGATTCTCGTGCCAATAAAAATAAACGTCAAATAAAATGGCGGACGTATAGTCATTTCTGTCAGCTGGCTTTTTTTGACAAGTCGAATTCGACTTTATTTCTAAAGGTGCGGGAATAATATCCCAGCACTTACGAACCTACGTTACCGTTTAAATAAAGTTTGTCCTTATTTATTTATTTTATACAAACACTGATAGCACTTACAGTTTCCCAATGCGTGCTGTGAGTTAGGACAGGACAACACAGGTTTATGAGACACATACATGAATGAACAAAGGATTTCAACTTATCATAAAAAATATCTACATTTGGCAAATGAGCAATCAAGGCGCCAAAGACTACCATGGCCTGGTTTGTGGGCCATGGTACTCTTTGGCGCCTTATTTTATATCGGACTCTATTAAGGTTATGCCTGCCGCCGTGTCCGTAGTCCATATTACTGAATTCGCGTTTGATCTACTAAACACTTTTGGTGACAGTGACGTCTTTCGACTTAGATAACAATAAAACTCTTAAATTAATAATTGGTCTCGGGCGCGCTCGACTAGATACCGTCGGCGTATTACACAAATGCACACAACTAAAACTGCGCGAATTCGTCGTACTTGCGGCATACCCGCGTCAGTCACGCCGCAACCGATAAGTGAGTTGGACGTCAAGATAAATTTAAAATTTTAGTTTAAAAACAGAAGTAAAATGCCAGTTTGCGTATTCAAACTATGTAAGAATAAATAGTACAAGAAATAACTCTTTCTCGTTTCGTCTTTGCACATTGTCTTACACACACTACAATGTAAAGTTGCCGCATTCTGAAAACTGATATTTCTTCATAGCTCGGTATCTAGTTGAGCGCGCGCGATACCAATTATTAATCTAAGAATAAAACTGTTATTGTTGTCTCGTTTACAGCCAGCGAAAGTGTCAAGCACAATTGAACAAACACTGTGTTGTTCGCCTTTTCATTTCTAGAAAACTTCTGCAAGATTATTTTTTTAAGATTTAAAATTCGCCTGCAGAAATGTCTGGCAATCAGTCCGGAATCAACTTGCATAGCAAAACACATGGTTTACATTTGCAAGTTGTTGGTTTCATTATGTTAAGTACAGTGTAGGAGAATTGTTATGCACTTTTATTGCAAATTATTAATTTGAACCTCTATTACACTTTCAAATAATTTTTTGAAGAAATCAATAATAAAAAGCACCTAACTAAATAACAAACAAAGGGCACATTAAAAAAAAATGAATTCTTCGTCATCCAAGATGGAATATTTAAAAAAGCACAGGGTTCGGAATTGATTTTTGACCACTGTTTAATCCTCCGGCTACCTGTATGATTGTGCATTTTATACTCGTATTCAAACGGCCGCATAAACTACGTCGGTTTAATGTATCTTCTTATAAAGCTATATATCTAAGTTAAATGAAAAAGAAGAAAAAATTGCCCCAAAATATGCGTTTTCAAATATCTGTAAATAACTTCTTTTAAAAGGCGTATTTAAAAATATAAGCACATGCATTATAGTGAAGAGTATTCAGGATTTGACATCCAAAATTTAATTTTACGATTTAAATTTCCAGTGTTAACAGGTTTACCTCAGTTTTAAAATTGCTCGCGGCATCCATAATTTCTTGATCTCGTCTATAACAATCCCGAAACGAGAAATTTGAGTTTTGTTTCATCTATTTATCACAAATCTCAACTGACCATTGACGGTCAGCGATTTTCAAGTGAAATCAAAGATCAAAAGAAAACGTTATCAATACACCACACCGCCAATAAATAAAATGAAGACATCAAGACTTCAAGATAATGAACCATCGTTTCTTGTTATAGGAACGGACGGCGACGCGCCCAAGCGAAAGAAAAAGAAAAAAAAAGGGGAAGTAAGCGCGACTCCGGAGCGCGCGGAGCACAGGGTGAACCTAACAGCCATCCTACAGTGTTCCAACGCCAGTCCGTTCCGAGACAAGACTATACGCGGCTTCTCCTGCCTATATTGCGCCAAATCCTTCCAACATATTGACGATCTCAGAGCGCACACGGCCCTCCCGTCAGAAAAAGATAAACTCAACTCCATGATAGACTACAAACTCAGTTATAACCCCATCAAACTGGACATTACGAATCTCAAATGCACAGTCTGCGATATACCAATGAGAGATCTGAACAATCTGAAAGATCATTTGATCAACATGCACAATAAGACCATACATAGGCACATAAAAGATATTATACTGCCGTTCCGATTAGGCAACGGGCAGAATTTCACTTGCGACATTTGTTCCGCAATTCATGTGTCGTTCAAGAATTTGTATCACCACATGAGCAGCCATTACAGGAACTATTGCTGTAAGAAATGCGGTGCGGGGTACATTACTATCGCAGCGCTAAGGAAACACGGGAAGACGCACGCCCAGGGCATATTCCCGTGCGCTTATTGCGAGAAATCCTACACGTCGTTAACTAAAAAACGGAATCATGAAAAAGGTGTACACACAGGCGGTTGGTTAAGAAACAAATGTCCACATTGTCCAGAAATATTTGTGAGTTATTACGATAGAAGCGAGCACCTAGTTAGAGTTCATAACGAGACACCTATAATTTATCCCTGCAACGCGTGCAATAAGACATACAAGAAGAAATTCGAACTGAATAGACATATAAAGCACCACCACTTACAACAGCGTAGTTTTATGTGTGATAAGTGTAACGCTAAATTCTTTTCTAAGCGGGGTTTAGTCGACCACATCTCTAGGCATACGGGGGCGGAGGTTTGCACGTGCGACGTGTGCGGGAAAACATTCTCTAGACCGAGGACTTTGAAGGAGCACATGAAATTACACGAAGACGACAAGCGGTATCAGTGCGAGATTTGTAAGAAAACTTTCATGCAGAAGTGCAGCTTGAAAAGCCACGTGAGACTGCATCAGGACGATTTGGACATCTTCAAAGAGTTTGACGATGTCAAGCATTTGATAGACAACAGGGAGTTGACGCTGAAAGAGATTGCAGCTGAAAGTAGGAGAAAGGAGCAAGAAGAGAAAATGAGAAATGATTTTACGGACAGGATGGAAGGATGCTAAAAATGCAGTTAGTTTTTTAGTTGTTTAAAAGTTGCTGTTGCTCAGTCGATTGGTTATTTTTTAAATAAAAAAATAATTGGGGGGGGGGGCGGGGGGGATTCTAGTGCCTTTAGAGATAAGTCGCGTTTGTTGAATGCAATACGGTTTTGTTTAGGAATTTTTTTCTGAAGGCGCGAGAATCATACCCCTTGATCGCAGATTTTGGCGCATTTAAAGATAATTCGACATACCCGCTACGTCTGCAGAAATCTCGAATTCACAAAAATCCCGCCCTGATCTACCAACAACAGATCAGCTGCCACTATATCATTGAACTTTGATCGTTTCAATAATAAAAGGGTGTCCTAATAATTGGAATATTTCATTAAATCTACCACGACAACCTAACCTAGCGCTCTTACCGTTCATTCGATTTGTATTTTTTTAGCGATGAAAAAAGCGAACCCATTCATGCTTGCTCTATAAAAATACGTTGTGCCCAATAACAAGGCAGGACCGTAGTCTAAGCGTTGTTCGCCACACACATGCATTTTTACAATCCTTTTTTACATATAACCTTTTAAGTAAATATTGCTATAGTTTAAAATGTGCATTTTTATTTGCACCGTAACTTTATTTATACAAATATTTTGTACACGAAACATTAAGCTTGCTTCATATTTATTAATCATCGACAAAATAAAAAGAATACTTTGTCACAATTGTTGCAATATATTTTTATTTGAACTAAGTCGAGTCGGAATGAGTGATCTCATTTTATGTATATAAAATTACACCAAGAAGGAAAACTCGCGTCTATTCTAGATTTGTCGAAACATAATGTTTTGTCAGTAAATCGTATGTGTTCGCCATTTGTTTTTTTCGAATAATCTCGATGGCGTTTTAAAGTCAGCACCGTTTTATTCGTTAAACACGTGAGACGTGTTTTCTGCAGTCGAAGTGTTTAATAATTGTTTTTTTTTTGTATAGGTAATTATTTTCCACAAATTTTAGCATGTTGCAAATTTTTATTTTTATAAAATGTGTCCATTTGGAACCCTAATCGATATTGGATACGCTCTTGCCCAACTTTTTTAAAATTGTGTGTAATTGATAGAAATACAATTATTTTTATTGTTAATTTAATAGATACGCTGAAATATTATAATAAATATTATATTAATTATGTACATTAACTGTTTCATTTTGTACCTTTGATAAAAGACAGTAAAATAATAGATGGTCAGAATGGGTCAAATTTCAACCATGAATAAACCACGTAGTGAAATATTTCTCTCGATGAATCTTTTTAGTAAAATAAATATAATTTTATAAACTATCGATAAATATTATTATTTATACAAATGACTATGTGACACAAATACAATAAAGTCGTAAATATAGAAGAAAATCAAGAGACTAGAGATTCCCGGAATGTGGCATGTTTAGACTTTTATTAGCTAGAGCAGCCATCAAGCTTTAAAACATGATTATATATATTCCGGATGTTCTATGCCTTAAATTAAGAAGAGTAAACGTGGCGTGAACGATTGTTTTTCTTTTATAGGTAAAACGAGGTCGTCAAAAAAGACGAAAGCTATAAAGGAGGAAGGTGAGACAGACGTGATACTAGATGTAGTGTATCGCGAGAAACACGTGCCCGAAATGAAGAAACAATGGCACAATCTCAATCTCATTCTGAAGTACTCGAACGTCACTCCTTTCAAAGACAGAAACGACGCAGGATACATATGCGCGTATTGTTACAAGACCTTCCCAGACCCACAGATTCTAAGGCGCCATACGCACAACGATCACGACAGGGACAAGCCGTCTTACAAGGCTGGCACGGGAATCGCTAGTTTTGTGGCCATGCTCGATATAGTAGATCTAAAATGCACCTTATGCACCCAGCCCATGGGAAGCCTCAACGATTTAACTGATCATCTAGTCAAAGTTCACGATAAGCAGTTTTACGAAGGTATATCAGATTACTTCCAGCCTTTCAAACTGACGAGCGAACAGCAACTCAACTGCTGTCTTTGCACGGAAGTGTTTCACAACATGAAGCTTTTGATGCAGCATATGAACAAGCATTACAGGAACTTCATTTGCACTGTGTGCGGGGCTGGGTTCGTGAACAGTTTCCGCCTGAACAGACATGAAACTACCCACGAAAAGAAGAAATCTAGTTTCCCATGCAAACACTGCGGGCAAGTGTTCTCGGCTGAATCTAAACGGAAGGCGCACGTGTACACAGAACACAAAGGTATAGCTGGAGACAGCGTCTGTCAGATCTGCAAAGCTAGATTTAAGAATTACTATCAGAAAACAAGACACATGATACAAGTACACAACGCAGAAGGTATTAAATGTGATATGTGCGACAAGAAATTTCACTTAAAATCCAATCTGATGCTCCATATGCGGGGTGTGCACTTGAAGGAGCGACCGTACGAATGTTCTGTGTGTAGTATGGGTTTCTTTGTTAAAAGACACATGTTGGGGCATTACCTTGCGACGCATACTAATGAGAGGAAATTCAAATGTGAAGTCTGCGGGAAGGCGTACGCCACTCAGAATAGCAAAGGGAAGCATATGAAAAAGAACCATGGAATCTCTAGGAGTGCAATGGCCTCGAGCGTGCAGAAATGAATCTGTAAATACTTTATAACACCATTGTGCATAATATTTTAATCTTGCTTATCTAATCTCATACTAAAATGTAAAGATTAAAAAATTTAAAACAGATACATAGGGCGCACTGTAAGTTTCCGGAACTGGCCACTTACATAAACAATATTTAAAAAATTATTGCAACATTTGAAAATAGAACTCTTTGGCTGTAGAATGCAGTTTGTTTCATCTGACTGTCTTTTGTTTTTACCTTATGGCGCCATTTAAAAAATTGTGTGTCTGCATCAACATGGATTTAACTCGGGAAAATTTTCGTAGTATGATTTTCTACGATTTTAAGTGTAATTTGACAGCTCAACAGAGCATCGCTCGGCTTGAAACAGCTTTTGGCAATGAAGCACCATGCAAGACAACTGTTTATAGCTGGTTTGCAGAATTCAAGCGTGGTCGTATCAATCTCAGTGACGAATCTCGCGATGGTCGGCCGTCCACCGCTGTGACCAACAAAAACATCAATGCTGTGCGCCGTATGATTGAAACAGACAGGCATGTGACCTACCATGAAATTCGCGCATCCTTAGAAATAGGCATGAGTCAAATACAATTAATCCTACACAAACATTTGGGTGTGAGAAAGCTGTGCTCGCGGTGGATCCCACACAACTTGACCGAGGCTCAAAAAACGGACCGCGTCACTTGGTGCAGTGCCATGCTTACCAGATTCAACGAAGGTGCGTCAAATTTGGTGTGGGACATAGTAACAGGTGACGAAACATGGATTTATTGCTACGATCCCAAAACAAAGCAGCAATCGAGCGTATGGGTCTTTCAAGATGAGCCGAAACCAACCAAAGTGGCGCGCGTGAAAAGTGCATCTAAGCGGATGATTGCTTCTTTTTTTAATAAAACTGGACACGTGGCTACTGTTGCTTTAGAGAATCGTCGTACAGTGAATAGTGACTGGTACACGAACATTTGTTTGCCGGAAGTTATTGACGAACTCCGTAAAAATAACCGTAAACGCCGTATCATCCTGCACCACGACAATGCTAGTTCTCACACGGCCAGACAGACAAACGACTTTTTGAAGGCGAAAAATGTAGAACTCATGAGTCATCCTGCATACAGTCCCGACCTGGCACCTTGTGACTTTTTTCTGTTCCCAAAAATTAAGAACCAATTACGCGGTCAACGATTTTCATCACCAGAAGAGGCTGTCGAGGAGTATGAAAAACACGTTTCAGAGGTCACCACAGAGGAGTGGCACAAAAGTTTTCAAAACTGGTTTCATCGAATGAAAAAGTGCATAGACGCCAAGGGAGATTATTTTGAAAAACAATAAATTAATTTTGTACCTTTAATAGTATTTTTTCATATTCATTCCGGAAACTTATAGTGCGCCCCACGTATTGAATTCATGTCAGTGATTTTTAAACGGATGCCCTGCCTTCGAAATAAATATAAAAAATTAAATTATGATACAGCTCTCCGATAGACAACTGTATCAAAATATAACTTTTTTATTTATTTATTCATTTTTTTTCTTTATTTATTTAGGTTGCAATTTTTCTACATTGCAATCGGTGAGTCGTATGATTTTTATTCGACATACCTATGAGTCATACATGGATCAGTGTTTATTTTTCTGCCAATACAGCAATTACGGCTATTTCTTTTAATAATAACGGTATTATAAACTCAAAACTCGGCCTAAAAATGACGGGCTTGACCAGGTTCCAGGTTCCCTAGAATCTAGCACTATTTTCTTTAAAATACCCGCTTCCTTCCTTCACTGCAAGGGTCTTCTTTATTCAAACTTTCATATGTCTATTTGTGTCTTCTTTTCTTACACTAGCTGATATCAGTTGCTCCATTCGCTGGGTAGATTTAGGTATTCGAAGCAGGAAAAAATATTTACAAACTACACATATTGTTTGATATGTTATTGCGATTAAATAAATGAAACAACAATTTATAGTTCACGATTCCACCATGCCGGCAAGCGTGTGTGTATTCCACCTTTCTGACATTGACATTTTTAGACAATCAATCCTATATGACACATCCCCCCTTTAAGTTAACAATTCGGCTACACCCCTATTTTAATTTTAATTACTTAAATCATAATCTTCTAAATAAACTGGTTTTTTGATCACTCTTCCTGACCTAGTAACAACTTCAGATCTAGGCACATGATTACTTTCAGTTTGACCTTGGTGTACCATGGTATCCTTCCCACTTACCTCTACTGCTTGTGACTCTATAGGAATACCTAGTATATTCCCATTACACTCATCTTTTTTAATAAACCTATTTTTACTTTTTCTTATATACCTTTCATTTCTTCTCACTAAATTTCCCTTATCATTCATAATTATGAACGATCTAGGACCATCAGCTTTTTCCATTATTTTCCCTGAAGACCAACATTTATTGTATGGAACATTTTGTACAATTACTTCTTCCCCCTTTTTAAAGGACTTCTTTAATTTAGACGTTTTATCATAAATGGTCCTAGATTTTTCACTGTTATGTAACATTTGTTCTTTAACATTTTTACATAATTTAGGTTTTAGTACTTCTTTAGAACATGGTAACTTTGTTCTTAACAATCTGCTCATTAGTAACTCCGACGGACAATAATCTAATTTAGCTACTGGGTCAATATACAGAATGGCAATTTTGAAATTAAAAAAATAAAAGTCCTGGTTTATTGAGATTTAAGGATTAATTTATTGTGAAATATAATGAAATATAATACTCAAGTCATAAAACAAATTTTGAATCAAGATTAATACATAAATTTCCAAAATAAAAGTTTTTAGTGCTCACAGAATTGGTGCATGAGTTCACTGAAATGATCAAAGTGATCATTATTCAATAACTAAAATCGGGATATACGTTGAACATTATGAAACTTGAAAGTTCTACTGGTATAATTATACAAAGACAAATTAAAACAAAAAAAAAAATACATTATTATATATAAAAAAAAAATCGAACAGTCTTGTTCACGGAAATGACAATCAATCGCTAGAGTCAGTATCAGATGTAGAGTGATCATTAATTATTTACTAAGATAGAGAGATACTTTAAACATATGTTACTTGAAAGTTCTACCGGTAATAATCATACCAAGACAAAAAAAAAACAAAAAAAATATATTTTTTTAACAGAAAAGGAAGTTACATTCTTGTTCACGGAAATGATACTGAATCGCTGGAGTCAGTATCAGATGACCAAAATGTATGATCTTTCCTAACAACCCCTCTTTGTTGCTGAATGTTTACCCTATTTTGTCTGAGAGGCCTAATTTCGTCAGAACTATCAGAGTAAATATCATCAACACTTAATTTAGAGCATGATGGTATGGGTGGTTCATTCTCTGCATCACTTGAAATAAATGTATCGGTAATAGATATTCTTCCTAATCCAAAATGATGGCAACTGATGTTCGAAGGACATTCTAAGCAGCTGAGTCGCCTGGCTTGAAGAACATTCGGGTGTTCTTTAGCCCATGCAATTTGATGCACTTTCATTATGCCTTTGAAGGGTTTTATAGCGCTATTCTTTAAAACATCCTCGATTGACCCAATAAATTGATCACTTACTGGTATTACCGTAACCGAAAGACAGTTTTTTTGCAAACAAGTAACCAAACTTTAATAGTCTGGTACGTCGTCCCCCAAAGCTACTCGTCGATCGGCAGTTCTTTTTAAGTAGCCACCTACACCATCTGGGGCTCCTTTTCCATGGCCAGACTCTGAATAATGCCATAGAATAGCGTCTGTATTTAACTCTGAACTCAAATATTTGGCAATTAATTGAAACATAGTTTTATTTCTGTATTGAGTAGTTGGCCCATCACTTAAAAAATGCAATTTCTTTAAATAAGGAACAATTTTTTTAATATCATCTAGAACTGGCTTAAGATGGGCACAAATCATGACTGGGTCATGTTTTAAATTTTCAGATATTGTACAATATGATTTAGTAATTATTTTCTTACTATTTTGGTCTTGGTAATAAAACACTGACGTGTGCAGGGATATTTGTGGTTTAGACCCGCCAAAGTGAGCAGACTGTACTTCAGCTGCGTATTTACACATGTAATTTTCGGAGAAATCTAAATGTAAGATAGCCTCAGTTTCATTTACATCACTTTTTATTTCTCTTATTGTTTTTTGTTGTTGGTATATATTTCGAATGTGTCTCATAAAATTCAATAGATTAGATTGCAAATGTTTAGCTAAAGATATTTTATCTGTAATAACAGTCTCTTTTACAGTTTTTTGACAAAGCTTATCCTGACCTTTTACTATCACATTTACTTTTTTAGTCACCCACCTCTCATAAGTAATTTTATCGTTTCCATTGAAATTATTGAAATTCAGGTTATAATTTCAGCAATCCTTACAAACTCGTTCCAGGCAGTCTCCTAACAAATTACCCCCACAACATATTGATTTAGCTAGTAGCATAGCCGTGTTTTCTTTAATCATTTGACTTCTATAAGCCGCTTTTACTAAAAAGTCAATATTGGCATGTGTTGCACAGAGGCATGTATCACGGTTTTTAACTGTAGGAAAAAGTATCCAAAAGGGACGATGTCTACAAAAGAAACAGTAGCTTAACTTAATTTTTGTCTTTTTTATAAACTGTTTGTAGAGATTAAGCATTGTATCGTTCAATAAACGAATTTGTTTCTTTTGTTTTTTTCGCGTAATAGTTTCTTTTTTTCCTGAGGTAAGCCTACTATTTTCATCTCGTTCTAAAAAGTCTTTTATAGCTGCTTTTGCTTCAATAAATTGTTTATGATTAAATTCTTTCACTTTTCTACTCTTTTGTGGACTTTGTTTCTTAAGTCGTTTGAGTCTCATTCTGTATTTTGAAACAACATTTTCAAGCTCATGAATTTTATTCTTAAGAATCTTGTTTTCTACATATAAAACTCTCCTATTTCTGGTAGCTATGCTCCTTCTACTCTCTCTTTGTGAGGATGCAGGACTTGTTGGTGGTGTATCTTCTCTGAGAATTTCTTCAGCCCTTTTTAGGATAGCTTTTTTTGTCCTATACTTCTTCGAATTCTCCTTCCAGTATTTACGTATTTTTCTTTGTTGCCGAGGTGTATGATCCTTTATGGTTTTGACTAATCCCTTTTCTTTCTTCTTGTGATATCTTTCTCTGTCTTTTCTCCTCACTTCTTCCTGAGCTTCAGGATCTTGTTTGAGTTTTTCTCGCTTTCGACGCATACATAGCTTTATTTGCTCTCTTCTCCTAGCCCTTTTCTCTTCATCAGACATCTTTTTTCTTATTGTAGTCATTTTTGTATGTACCTGACACAAAAAAAAACATGCGCATAACCACACCAAAGCTAATGTTAAATAAATTGTAGGCAACACTTTACATTTTAATTTTTTTAGCGAAAAGGCACACACATGTACAAATAAAACGTCATTTTTGTGAAATTCGTCAATCTCGTGAACATGGTCGGTTTTCAGAATTTATTGAATATGAACATAGATTTTAGAAGAAAACGATCAATTTAGCTGGAGTATAAGCTGTGCACATGCCAAATATGTCCAAATTCTATTTGTTTCAAAAGTGCTATCATTTCCGTTACACTTGTCATTTCGGTGAACAACATGTTAACAGGAATGATGTTCACGGGATTGACGAATCGTTTTTAAAATTTTGCCACATCGTCGTTTTACAACTAACCTAGCAATTAACAACCTCAACCAATATTAGTCCATAGGCATAAATTATTAGATAAGGTGGAAAAGTAAACACGTTATTACTTACCAAAAATCTTCCTTAACCGAATTGACGGGAGAAACTTACCAAAATCGTATATTAATGATATTTTTTTATAAAAACTTCGCAGAAATCAACCTCTTTGTTCATGAATACACGCATACGAACTGACAGTAAAAAGCAGTGTTACCAGTTAATAAGAGTAATAATTTAGTAGTTTTTATTTTCTTTATGGCGAAAATCATAGTTCACCGAAATGACGTTAATTTTGATAACACTCGTATAACAGCTACAAATATGAGTTTATTAAAAATAAAAAATATATTTTTGTAGTTTTACATTCATTGAAATGTGTAAAAACAAGCACTATAATTTCATTTTAATAAAGTATATTACATTATACGTTTTTCTGAACTTTTCTGATGAGACATGCGTTCATAACAGTTCACGGAGTATGACAACAGCCTATGTTTCGTAGATTTTTTCAAGTTTCAAAATAATATGTAGCTATATTTGTAATGTTTTTGATAAAGAAGCACTTTAATGAATCAAATAGACTGATTCTGATTTTGACATAAAATATACATAATTAAATATGGCAAGATAACAGTTTTTTTTATACTTCGTATAATGACCCTACTGGGCTAGTCCTATAATGCAGCATAGCCATATCAAAACTAGCTCCACTATCTTTACATTTTTTCAGTAAGTTTTTAACAATTCCTACCGCCTTTTCTGCTAACCCATTAGATTGTGCATAATGTGGACTGGATTAAATTAACTCTATATCATTTTCTAAAGCAAATTGTCGGAACTTAAAACTATTAAATGGCATGTTGTCACTAACTATGTATCTAGGGAATCCATGTATACTGAACACTTTAATTAATTTTGCTATTATATCAGACGAAGACTTGTTATTCAACCATGCCATTTCAATCCACTTAGAAAAATAATCTACTACAACTATGAAGTCTTTACCTGCAAAATGACCAATATCCATACCAACTTTATTAAATGGCAAATCCGGAATATCATGTGACAAAAGAGGTTGTTTACAATTAGATACTCTATATTTTTCACAAGATTTACATGCTAATACAAACTCCTCAATGTCTCTTGACATTCCCTGCCAAAAGAGAACATTCCTAGCTCGCTTTTTACATTTCACCACACCTGCGTGACCCGCATGAACTATATTTAACATTTCCTTTCTTAATGATCTAGGTACTAATACTTTATCCCTAAAATACACTATGTTGTCCTTTACTACCAGCTCATTTTTTAACTTAAACAACTTTTTTAACTCTATACCATATATACTCCTATCATTATTTGGCCACCCTGAGCTATACCATGTTATAATTTGTTGTAAATTCCCATCTTTAATAGTCTCCTGCTGTAATTCTTTTAATTTTGACTTTGAAATTTGCAGATCTATGTCTAATCCATATACTGTTTCTGAATCTATACAGTGAACTATCTCCTTTAATGTAGTTTCAGCTTTCCCATTAGTTTTGTTAAAATGTCTCGACAAATAATCAGCAATATACATTTTAGATCCTGGAATATACTTAATTTCAAAATCATATTTTAAAAGTTTGAGAACCATCCTTTGTAACCTAGCTGAGATTTGATTTATATCTTTATTCATTATTGCAACTAAAGGTTTATGGTCTGTTTCAACAATAATTCTACGCCCATAAATGAATTGATGATATTTTTCCATTGCTAAACAAATTGCAAACAACTCTTTCTCTATAGGTGCCCATCTTTGTTGACATTCAGTGTAACATCTTGAATAAAAGGAAACCGGTTCACCTTTTTGTAACAGACATGCCCCCATGCCCCTCTTAGAGCTGTCACACTGCAAAGTTACTATACCCTCCTTTTCTAAGATAACTAAAGTTGGTGCACTGGCCATTTTACATTTTAAATCTTGAAAAGCTTGCACTTGGGAGGACCCCCAGTCCCATAACACATCTTTTTTTAAAAGAACCCTTAGTGATTCTGTAGTTCTAGAATAATTTGGTATAAATTTACTTAAATAATTTGACATTCCTAGAAACTTTTGCAGTTCTTTTACATTCTTTGGCTCTTCCAAATCTAAAATAGCCTTAACATGTTCAGGATCAGGTTTTATACCTGATTTTGATACTAACAATCCTACGTACTTAACAAAATGACATCTAAATTGAACTTTATTTTTATTAAATTTTACATTATACTTTCTTGCCCTTTCTATAACTTTACTTAGTATTTGATCATGATCTGACCAGTTATCTCCTGCAATTATTATATCGTCGTAATATATGTGTACTCCCTGTATGTCACCAAATATACTTGTATTTAATCTTTGCATTACCTCTGGAGCTGAAGATATACCAAATGGCATACGTTTTAACCTGTATCTGCCAAACGAAGTACCAAATGTGCAGAGTTTTTGCTCATCATCCAAGCACACTTGAAAAAATCCGTCTCTTACCTGCAAGAGAATTATAAATCTCCTCAGGTGAAGGAATTTGATAGTTTTCTCTAAGTATTGCTTTATTTAACTCTTTAGGATCTAAGCATAACCTAAGTGATTTGTCTGATTTTTCTACTATAACAAGATTGTTACACCAAGAAGTAGGTCCCTCTACCTTTTCAATAATACCTCTACTCTCGTAATTACACAAAGTTTCTTTAAGTCTTTCTTTAATCATTTGTGGTACTCTTCTTATAGGCTTTACAACCGGTTGTACATTGTCTTTCAGTTTAATTTTATACATACCTATATTACCCATTCCTGAGAATACATCCTGATTATTTAACAAAAAAGTATTTTTATCCTGAGCACTTAAACTATCTACTTTTTTTATTAAATTAAATTTAACACAGTCTTGCAACCCCAACACTGGTTGGACTGGCATGTCTACTAAACAAAATCGGATACATACTTTTTCCCCTCTAAGAAAACAGTCCAGTCCAACACTTCCTTTTGTTCTTATTTCTTGTCCGTTGTAAACTACCAAAACCGTTGAATCCCCTAATGTACACATATCTTTCTTAATTTTGCTAAATAACTTAAATGGTAAAATGTTACAATCTGCCCCAGAGTCTAACTTAAACTTTATTTTGTGCCCTTCAATATAAATAACCTCATTCCATTGCATATTAAAACTACTTACAGAATCTACTACAAACTCTTCTGAACTGCAATCACTCCCCTCATTTAACTGTGTCACACCATTCACTGTTTTATTTATTTTCCTTTGTGAATCCGAGCAAGTTTTGCCATCTTCTTTATTCTTCTTAAACCTGCACACAGCTGCAAAGTGATTATACAAAGAACACACCGCGCATCTCTTTCCATATGCTGGACAATTTCTAATCTCGTGCATTCTTCCACATTTGTTGCAATGCAACATCTTTTTATTTAGTCTACCCTTGCTTTCCTTGACTAAATTTACTTCTTCACATGCTTTATTTTCCATTTCTTTAATTTGTTTTTTACTATGGTCTGCCACTTGACATAAGGTTATAGCCCTCTCCATTGTCAGCTCTTTTTCCCACAGCAACCTTTCTTTTAAACTCGTGTCTCTCACTCCTATAACCAACATGTCTCTAATAAGTCTGTTTTCTTCTTTAAACTCGCACAATTTGGCAGCATTTTTTAGCCTTGTAATGAAATGCTCTATTGTTTCTTCTGTTTCTTGTCTTAAATTAAAAAATCTGTAACTGTTCGTTACTGTGTTATTTTTCGTACCGAAATGTTGATTCAAACTCTGGACCAACTCATTCCAGCTCTTAACCTCACCAAGCCCATTATACACTTCCAACATCTCCTCTCCCGCACATGACAAAAAAACTGCTACTTTTCTTTCTTCCTCTTCTTGATCCAACCCTGTCGCCTTTAAATATATTTCAAATATCTGCTTATATTTTTTCCATGACTGCCCGTCTATAATTTCATATCCCGTTGGAGGTTTTATACTTCCAACCATAATTTTTCCAATCTTTTTGTCTTCCACCATGTTGTTTTCGCTCCACGCCCTACGCCACACAAGGACAATGTATAAATATGTGTTTAATTACCTTGCAAGGATTTATTTTTTCCACTAAGGATTTTGTCACACCTATTTTATTAGTTTTTCACCTGACACCATGTTTGATATGTTATTGCGATTAAATAAATGAAACAACAATTTATAGTTCACGATTCCACCATGCCGGCAAGCGTGTGTGTATTCCACCTTTCTGACATTGACATTTTTAGACAATCAATCGATATGTGTGTCAACACATATCGATTTTCATATATCTGTGTTTAATGTATGTATGTTCAGAAAAAGATTATAGTGTTAAATTTAAAATAATTTACCACCTCCGCGAGGCAGGGTGCCAGAGACTGGCAGCACCCTTTGCACAACGATAGCTATTCGCTGTGCGAAGTAACTGCCAGCCCTCGGGTTCTGCGTAACCTCGCGGAGACGACCTGAAATTTCTTATGACTGACCGTAAGCGAAGTCTCCATTTCGAGACAGGCCAATGTTGCTTTTGTACGGAAAAAATGTATGTTTTATTTAGGTTCCGGGTCGCAATTCTAATCGGATCCTTACGAATTTTAGGAGATTTTTTTGATTAGGGGAAAACTGAGGACATAAGAGGGAAAGTTTGGTGTAACATTATTTAACCAATTTGAATTATACTTATTTGATAATAACTCGTATGTCGGGTTCTCTACAAATGCTGTCAGACTCAAAAAGGGGGTAAATGGGGAAAGGTCATAGCAGCGTTTTATGAATAAATCTCGTATTTTGAGGTGGTTCGCGAAGTCTACTAAACACATATTTAGCAATCAAATTTGTTTCCATACGAATATGAAAATCTTCTTCATCGGGTCGATGTCTGGCGATAAGAGGAAACTCAAACTCCAGAAATCCGCAACTATTATTGCATTGTCAGACCCACTCGTGTAGTCCTCGAGGGTGCACTCGTCAGAGCAAGACGGATAATGCAACAGATGCTCCATGGCCTGTGTCGGATATCCACACAAGCATCGGGTGTCGGACCCATTTGGTGCAAGACCCCACCCCACTATATCGCTTTTACAGCGACCAACCTGGGACCTCCACACTGGCCACGGCAGGTCTCCAGTGGAAGCGTCTCCGATGGGGGAACATACTGAGGGAGAGGAGCGAGACAGGTTTTCCACAGGTCCACTCAAGTACTACCATCTATGTGTGGAGACCTGAGGACTGTTAGTGACCCCATAAAACTGTGTCGACTTTTCAGTCTAGCCCTATTCTTTTGGGGGCAAATACAAGCGATATATCCCTTCGACCATAAACATTTAGCGTTACAGTGAGTGAAATTCAAATTTATTTAAATGGTTCAAATTCAGATTCAAAATATTTATTGTGAAACACAGGTAAAAACAAAAGGTTACATATTGTAATTCGTATCACTGTGCCCTGCCCTTATTGGACGTACATATGTGTACGTATACTGTCATATTATTATATTATGTATACCCTACACTTTGCGCCAGGGGTAGCCAATGATACGTCATGATTGGAGAGTGACGCTGTCGACCAGTGGTGGCAATTGTGAAAGTTTGAAAAAGTTGCAGCAGTGGCTACCAGCGATGGCTACTGTGAATTATTACTAAAGAAGGCAGCCTTAAAAATCGGACACTGTTGGCCACTAACATATCGCTGGTCATATTCCTGTCCGTCCCGAAGATTAGACGGCAGTCGCTCTATTGTAATAACTGTAAATGAATTGAATTTAGCCTACGCTTAATATACGCTAGGTAGGACGAATCGATTGACCCCTCTAATACCAGAGTGTAAATGATCAGTTGCCATTGGAATTAATGCCATACTACAAAGATTTTACCCAAGTAAGACTGTTAGGTGTACGACGGTATTTTGGGAGCTTGTTGTAACATTTCGTTTTGTTTGTAGGTAACGGCAGCGAAACCGCTTATTTAATGGCAATTGAGTCGAATGTAAGTAATAACCCGTTGCTTAAGACCGAAAGACCTATAATTGGAACAAAGATTCATTCTGATAAGATTATCATCAAGAAAATACCAAGTATAGGCGCTGCAGCTGCAGTCATAGCTGCTGACAGATCTGAATTGTTTAATAACCGCTCCATTAAGACCCAAAAACCTACAATTCGAACAAAGATTGATCCTAATAAAATTATCATCAAGAAAATACCAAATATAGATGCTGCAGCTGCAGTCATAGCTGCTGACAGATCTGAATTGTTTAATAACCGCTCCATTAAAACCGAAATACCTACAATTCGAACAAAGATTGATCCTAATAAGATTATCATCAAGAAAATACCAAATATAGATGCTGCAGCTGCAGTCATAGCTGCTGACAGATCTGAATTGTTTAATAACCGCTCCATTAAAACCGAAATACCTACAATTCGAACAAAGATTGATCCTAATAAGATTATCATCAAGAAAATACCAAATATAGATGCTGCAGCTGCAGTCATAGCTGCTGACAGATCTGAATTGTTTAATAACCGCTCCATTAAGACCCAAAAACCTACAATTCGAACAAAGATTGATCCTAATAAGATTATCATCAAGAAAATACCAAATATAGACGCTGCAACTGCAGTCATAGCTGCTGACAGATCTGAATATTTTAAACATTTGCACAACATCAGAGAGATCCTCCTATATTCTAATGCAACGCCAATCAAAGGTTACAACGCTATATGTTTCTTCTGTTACTTCTGTAAAGATCAATTCTTGGATCCCGCCGATTTGAAAGAGCATATTTTAGAAAAACATGACGATGTAGAGAAACAAACATTTATGAAAGGTCGTCAGTTGAGCCAATACATAGTCAAATTAGACATCACAGGTCTCAAATGCACTATTTGTGACAGCGAAATGGAACAACTACATGAAATTATGGATCATTTGAAAGACTGTCATAACAAAGAATTCTTTACTGATATCAACAATCACATTCTTCCCTTCAAATTTACTCAGGATAGAAATTTGTTTAAATGTACCCTCTGTCCTAATTTGTATACGTCTTTCAAGCATGTTTTAGAGCACATGAGCACACATTATAGTAATCACATGTGCAATATTTGCAGTGAACCATTTGTGTACAAGAGAGCATTGCAAAACCATCTTAAAACGCACGAGGAAGGCGAGCACAAGTGCAATTTCTGTCCAAAGGTATACAGTACCGACGTTAAGAGGAGGAGTCACGAGAAAGTCGTGCACTTAGGTAGTCATGAGAGGAACAAATGCCCACTTTGTCCAGCGAAATTTGTAAATTACAACAAGAGGAATGAACACTTGGTACAGGAACATAATATGGAGCCGGGTGTGTTTAAATGTCACGCTTGCGACAACGCATTTGATTCTAACGCAAAATTGAGTGTGCATATCAGACGAGACCATTTGTTGGAGAGGAAACATGAATGTGCAGAGTGTCATGCGAAATTCTTTCGCGCTAAGGCCAGGCAAAGGCACATGTTGAAACACACGAAAATAAAGGAGCATTTATGTATCATCTGTTCGAAGCGTTTCAACAGGTCATACACGCTCAAAGAACATATGCGTATTCATTTAAATGACAGACGATTTAAATGCGACAAATGTGGTCAGTCGTTCATCCAGAAGTGTAGTTGGCGGAGCCACATGCGTACCAAACACGGTGAAATATTGTAATTGTATTTAAGAGAGAAATTATGCATCATGGATAACGAATATAATGTTTGTAATAAGGTTTTATCGCGTTTATTACTTATTTATTTACACCTGACGTCCTCCTGAATCCTCAAGTCCTTGCAAAGGAAAACAGATTCATTCCAAGGATGTTACGTGAAGCTATTGAAATTAAAAAACATCCTAATTTCAATAGAGAGGATGGATGGCAGGTACCGCCAGCTTGGGACCCTTGGGGTTAATAAAATCGCAAACTCGGAAGCAGACTGCAAGACCCTTAGATACTGTGAGCCAATACTGCGTGAATCGGAATAGTTCCCAACAAAAATTTCAGGCGGTAGTTTGTAATCTTATGACATCAAAGACAAATGTTAACATAGTCTGTCTGCGACCATAACCGCTGTAAAGTGTTTGAAACGTCAGGTGTAAATAAATAAGTAATAAACGCGATAAAACCGTATTAAAATAGTTTAATTTAATGAATAACAATCGCGAAAACATAAGAAATTATTATAATGTTTTTACTTTATATCAAACTTGTAAATGCCAATGTGTTGTCTATAATTATGCCTCGAGCCTAAATTTCTTCTAAAACATTTTACTTGTTGTCTCAATTCAATTGCACCCTTGGCCAACACCAGATATTTATTATCTATGTTTTTAATACTTTCTTTTTGCTTTGTACCTTTTATTTTACAATTATCTATAGAAAAACGAATACAACACAACACAAGTACTAAAATCTAATTATAAATACAAAAAATTAAAATATAAAATGAAATTAAATCTTACCTTTGTCTTCCGGTAAATGGGGATTTACGTTTTGTCGCAATAAATGGTACTTATTTGTATTGTATGACGCCAACTGTTTTTATGTTCTGTAGATGCCAAGAACTCGGACTGCATTCTCGCACTAGATCTCTATCGCGCTTCAGTCACGTTATAAAATATGCAGATTAAACCAAATATGTATCGTACACTTAATTAAAGTTGGTAGGAATAGAAAAGCTGGTTTTCAAATGATTTTACTCATACGTTTCAAAACATGTCATTACCTATTTTTTACCTAAATCTTACATGCCTAAGAGTAAAGTAATTTAGCAAATTTAATAAATGACGATTGTGTAATGCTATTGTTTTTGTCGTAGGTAGTCAGAAAAAGAGCTTCCAAAGCGGTAAAGTATTTCAGCTTTTGGACCCCGATCCGGAATTTACGAAAACGTTTCGAGACAGCAAGGATTTACTAAAATTGTTTCACAGTAAAAAGGCGGCCACAATGTGCGAATTTCAGCTGCAGCTTTATAATTTAAAAATGATATTGCGATATTCGAACGCTACGCTTATCCGACATCATACGGACGCAGGATACCATTGTTACTTCTGTAATCAGTGCTTCCCTGTTCCGGCAGATCTTAAAAAACACTCAATTGACGATCACACCAATCCTTTGATAAATTTCTTTAAACGGGAGCTAAAGAATTATCGTATGAAAATGGACATAACTAATTTAAGATGTAAGCTTTGCAAACAAAAAGTGGACACTGTTGAAACTCTTATGAGGCACCTAATTTCAGCGCACGACAAAATCTTATACATCACATTAAAAAATTACATTATGTCATTCAAATTTGACGAGGATAAACTGACATGCATCATCTGCAAACAAGAATTCAACAATTTCAAAGCTTTACTTGTACATATGAATCCGCATTATAGAAATTTTGTTTGCGATGTTTGCGACGAAGGTTTTATAAATGTGACATTATTGTCCCATCATAAAGTCGTGCACGTAAAAGGCACATACAAATGTGAATCTTGTGATAGAGTGTTTGAAACTCCAAGAAAGAGAAAACAACATGAAATATATGCTCATAGTTCGAAGCCTAGGCATCGTTGTAGACAATGCAATGAGACTTTCATGGAGTTTAGACATAAGCGTAAGCATCTAGTCGAGAAACACGGGCTGCCGTCTGAGGAATATCCGTGCAAAGCCTGTGACAAAGTGTTTACATGTAGGAACACTTTCAATATGCATACAAGAAGGGATCATTTGATGGAACGACCATTCAAATGTAACCAATGCCAGAAAAAGTTTTCCACGAAGGTTATTTTGAAAAATCACTTGCTAACTCATTTGCCTGTTAAGATGTTTGAATGTGAATTGTGTAAGAAGTCATACGCGACAAAGAAGAGTCTCACAGAACATATGAAGATACATAATAACATAAGGAAATGGAAATGTGAGCATTGTGCTCTTGCTTTTGTTCAAAAATGCAGTCTTAAGGGACACATGAAGTCCAAACATAATCTGATTCTATAAGTGGACCAGTATCGAATTAAATAAAAAAGAAAGATTGCAATTTGTAAGCTCTACAAGAGATGAGAATTAAAAACGATTAACGATCAATAAAAAACGTTTTATCGGCCAAAAATGACAACTATTTTTTTTTCCTTCAAATATCTGATGCGTTTATAATATGCTAGCCTAACCTAGTCCCTTCCCGCCTTAACTATTTTTGACGTGAAAGAGGGAGACGATACATAAATTAGTTAATTTGGTCTTATTAAACGTTTGTTTATTTTTATGAACCCCCTTAGGGTCAGTATCTAAGTAATCAATGTAAATATATTATTACAATTAGGTACCTAATTAAAAGTTCAAGTCACAACAGCTTAACGAATAACCTATTTTCTATTACAAAATCTTCTTTTGAAACTTAACCGTTTCTTTTACTAGCTCGTCTTACAGAGATTGTAGTATTTTCTAGACAGTTAGTTAAACTTGTGTAAGTACATTTTTCGAAACCGATTTCAGAGTTTCCAAATTGTCACGATATCTGTTTAAGTGTTATGTTTGAAAAAAAAATATATATTAAAATATTCATGAGACCATTGTCTTTTCATTACATTCGTCTTCTTTTTTTTTAATAATGTGTTTTACGGCCAGCATCCATGGCCGTAAAACACACCTACAGTGTGGTTTCCTAGTCAAGTTTAAAAGTCTAGTCGGTAGTCAAGTCTAGTCAGAAGAATCAGGATAAGTGAAGTGGTAGAAAAACTGCACTTAGCGATTACTAGGAGGTTTTGGCAACAAGCATGAAAATCACATAAATCAAACACTGTATCACTTCCCAACACTCGCGCTTGTTATCGAACACTTTGCGAATATTAATCTACCATTATTATGCACTAACACTCAAAAAAAACACAAATATTGAATAATAAAATACTGCGCCGATTCACACTTCACAGCTTCCCGCCAAAAGTCATTCGTCTTCTCTATGATAACCATAGAGTCAATGTCGCCTTGCACATTGCCTGCTCTGGTTGAAATATAGCTTGACTAGAATGACAGCAGGACAGATGTATTGATAATTTTGAAGTGCGTCAGAGACTTACAAGAAAATGTATGGGATTTGACAGCTGTCATTTTAACCAGTGTAAGAGGCGTTAATAGTACTAACGTTATCTTATGTGAGCGTTATCAGAACTTATTTTTTTTTTCAAAAATCAGTCTTTTAGAACAAATATAGTTAATAAGGCCCTTATAAATCATATACAACACGTTTACAGTTTACTTTAATACGATGTTACATGAAATTACACCTTTAAGCTATGTAGGTAAATATATAATAAATTGTTTTAATGATTTCTTAATTTTAAATACTTAATAATCTTAAAATAATAATTTATTCGTTTCATTTAATAATTAAACGATTTGAGTTTAGTTAACTTTTGTCTATTTGACGTGGTGTAAGTTTGTTGGCAAAACTGAGACCATTTTTGTTTGGAATAACATCGTTTTTTTTTTAAATATGGTACAAAATGAAAATTAATTAGCATTCATAAATGAATTTTGTCGTTGCTTTAAGTCCTCTACGTAACATTCGAGTACTTATTACATATACTATTTCCATATTATTCTAAGATATTATTTTGTATGCCATTAGTGGAGTATAAATAGTACAATAAATATAGTGACATTGAAAAAGTTAAATAATTATTGATATTTATAAAGCAATCGTTTTTGTCGTAGGTGGCCAAGGTGTTAAAAAAGAGTTGCGCCCCCTCCGAGACAAGGTATTTAAAGAGGGCGAAATAATGAGGTCCATTTTTAAAGAAACTTTAAGTGAAAAAAAGGGGAAAAGGGAGGAGTTAATGAAGCACCAGCTAAACTTGATAATCATTTTGCAATGTTCAAACGCGACTCTAATTGGATCATACGGAGGCCTTGGTTACTCTTGTTTCTTCTGTTATCAGCAATTCCCGAAACCGGGCGACCTTAAGAAACATACAGGTGAAAACCACTCGCAAATACATAAACTTCAGTTCCAGAAAAGGGGACTAGCTGATTATTTTGTTAAACTGGACATAACTTCGCTAAGTTGCAAAATATGTCATCAGAACATCGAAGATGTAAAATCTTTGATGCAACATCTTCATACGGTTCATGATAAGAAATTGTACCTGGATTTGAAAGATTATATACTAGCGTTTAAGTTTGATAGCGACGATTTGAAGTGTCATATATGTTTAAACGTTTTCACTAAATTCAAGAAACTACAAGAGCATATGAACATGCATTATAGGAATTTCGTTTGTGACGTTTGCGACGCGGGATATGTCAATGAACGACACCTTGCGTCGCATAAAGAGTGTCACATTTTAGGGTCATTTAAATGTAGTTTTTGCTCTAAAGTGTACGACACCGACAGAAAGAAGAAGTTGCACGAAAAAGCAGTCCACAGTCTCATTTCGAAGAACATGAACCGCTGTGGTTGCTGCAATGAAACGTTTAAAAGTTTCTATTCCAAGCAGAAACATTTAGTAGAAGTGCACGGAGCGCCACAGCTGAAGATCACGTGTCAGGCATGTGACAAAGTGTTTACAAGTAGGAGGATGTTCACCGTCCACATGAAGAGGGACCATTTGATGGAAAGACCGCACAAGTGCTCTCAGTGCGATAAGAGCTTCTCTAGCTCTTTCACATTACACAATCACATGTTGACGCATACGGGTCTTAAGCTGTTCAAATGTGAAGTTTGTAAGAAGTCTTACGGCAGGAAGAAGACATTGAGGGAACACATGAGAATACATAATGACGACCGAAGATTTAAATGCGAGCATTGTGGACAGGCGTTCATTCAAAAGTGCAGTTTGAAAGGACACTTGAGCTCAAAACATGGCATAATACTTTAAAATATGTATTTGCTATATCTGTACTGTAAATAAATCCATGTTTGATATCTAAAAGTAATTATATCTATCAACAGAAATGAAATTTCATTTTCACTGGTTTATTTCTAGTTTAAACTAAAACTAAACTAAAAGTTAGGTAACCCCTGTAAAATAGGGATGTGTGAAAATTTTACTTACATATCGACTTCTAAGTAACACCTATTTATCCCAACGTTTTCCCGTTACATCCCGAATACAGTCCCAGAAATGGATGGAAAAAATCTTCCATTTTTTTTAAAACCACGAGTTCAAGCACTAAAAATCGATTAAAAATTATTCGAAATAGAATAAAATTCATTCTATTCATCAGTTTATAGTGTTAATATAATCTTTGATTGAGTAATAACCGATAGTCTTGTCGGTGGCAGAGTTTTGGTCCTCTGAAGTAAAACAACTGCCAGAGTCGACTCGCTAAGAAGAAGTAATAACGATGATGTTAGCGCGATTACTTTGCCATTTTGTAGACTATATGCGCGCATGATTTTTCATGTTAAACCTCACGGCTGTCGACCTCGTCTACAGTAATATTGATTGACAAATGTTTTTTCATGTTGAACGTAACTGCTATCGAGCTCCTCTACACTATTATTGATTTACAAATGTTATTTCATGTTGAACCTAACGGCTATCAAGCTCCTCTACACTATTAGTGATTGACAAATGTTTTTTTTCATGTTGAACCTAACTGCTACCGAGCTCCTCTACTTATCGATTGACAAATGCCTTTTCCATGTTGAACCTGACTGCTACCAAGCTCCTCTACACTATTATCGATTGTCAAATGCCTTTTCCATGTTGAACCTGACTGCTACCGAGCTCCTCTACACTATTATCGATTGACAAATGCCTTTTCCATGTTGAACCTGACTGCTACCGAGCTCCTCTACACTATTATCGATTGTCAAATGCCTTTTCCATGTTGAACCTGACTGCTACCAAGCTCCTCTACACTATTATCGATTGACAAATGCCTTTTCCATGTTGAACCTGACTGCTACCAAGCTCCTCTACACTATTATCGATTGTCAAATGCCTTTTCCATGTTGAACCTGACTGCTACCGAGCTCCTCTACACTATTATCGATTGACAAATGCCTTTTCCATGTTGAACCTAACTGCTACCGAGCTCCTCTACACTATTATCGATTGACAAATGCCTTTTCCATGTTGAACCTAACTGCTACCGAGCTCCTCTACACTATTAGTGATTGACAAATGTTTTTTTTCATGTTGAACCTAACTGCTATTGAGCTCCTTCACACTCGAGCCAGCTCACGAGATTGGCTAACTTTGCCCCTTTATGAATAATATCCGGAAAAAGTAAATAATTTTTCACATTATCTAGACCATATGGTTATTTATTAACGCCCTTATTCATAAAAATAAACAAACGTTCAATAAGACCAAATTAATTTATGTTTCGTCTCGTTCTTTCACGTCAAAAATAGATAAGTTGGACAGGAACTAAACATAAATTAGTTAGTTTGGTCTTATTTAACGTTTGTTTATTTTTATGAATAAGGGGGTAAAACTTTATTGTACCGCAAGTAAACATACTTATACAATAGGCGGACTTAAAAGCATTCTCTACCGAAATCTTGTGTTTCATCAGAAAATTTGTGCGGCGAAAAAAGTATACTGACATGAAACTAAGATACAAAGCCAGATGTACTTCATGAATTTTAAGAAATTACACTACACGTATACAAACCTTCGTAATATACCTACATAAATAAATACATACATACTAATGATGATGAATAAGTTACAAGGAACAATCATACACGCAAAGCATCCAACAAATGTGCATGAACTCGTTAAAGGTGAATTTAGCTGAGATCTTCATTATGTAATGACCGGACATTATGCATAATAGCTATTAAATCACATTGCCTGTAACATATAATACATGTTCTCACCTCTTTTTTACAATAGAAAAAAGTGTAACCAGTGTTAAACAGAAAAAAGAACATGCTTAGTTTTGTAATTTAATAAGGAAACGTATAAATCGATCCAAAAGAAGTGAATGATATTGTTTTGTTTGTAGGTCGCCACGCGGCTACCGTGAAAATAGAAAATATTGGAGTAAGGAAAGAGAAAGAAAGCGCGATGGCTTCCAAAATACTATTAGGTAAAGAACTGAAAATAAATATACCTAAAATACGTGATGACCACGACGACGGACCTGTAACATTGGTGGCAACAAAAGAACTGCATCTACATAAACTAAATATAATGGCAATATTACTTAACTCAAATGCGACACCTATAAGGGGTCACGCTGGAATAGGTTACTTATGTAGTTTTTGCTCTGAACAGTTCCCAGATCCGGCTAACTTAAAGATACACACATCTTTAAATCATCTAGATGTATCTGAGGCTTACTTCATGAAGGAAACTCTTTTCGATTTTTATGTCAAACTTGATATTACTGGGCTGCAGTGTAAAATTTGTAGCAGCAATATCGATACAATAGAAGGACTGATGGATCACTTGGCAGACATCCACGATATTGTCGTGTACAAAGGAATTACAAACCGTTTCTTACCGTTTAAGTTCGACACGGAATCCCTTCAATGCTGCATCTGTTTCAATCTTTTTCACAAGTTCAAAACTCTTTTAACGCACATCTACTCGACACACTTCAGAAATTTCGTATGTGATGTCTGTGAAGCGGGATTCGTGAATGTTCGAAATTTAAAAGGTCATCAAACTGCGCACCAAGTTGGAGTCTTCAAATGCGATATATGCCCAAAGACATATAGAACAAAACAAGCAAAAGCTACGCACGTGAAACTCTCTCATAGCGATAAAGAACCATTTAAATGTGGTTATTGTAATGAGACTTTTAAATGGTTCCAAACTAAAGAGAAGCATTTGTTGAACGTTCACGGAGTCAAATCAAGCGGATTGAAATGTCAAGCCTGCGAGAGAACATTTAGTACCCGTTCGCGTTACACAATTCATATGAAACGTGATCATTTATTGCAAAGGCCCCACGAATGTCCTGGATGCGATATGAAGTTTTCTACTACAAACGAACTAAAAAATCATATGGTGACGCATACAGGTTTAAGGTCATTTAAATGTGAGGTGTGTTTAAAATCATATTCGAGACAGAATACATTGAGAGAACACATGCGCATCCACACCAATGACAGAAGATTCCAATGTGAATACTGTAAACAGTCCTTTGTTCAGAGATGTAGCTGGAGGAGTCACATGAAGTCTAAGCATGATGAGTCGCTCTAAAATTTAAGTAATTCTTGACATAATACAAAAGGTCCTGTGCTCGTTTTGAAGTTTCCACCTATGCTGTCTGTCTGTGACGCTTTCACGACCAAACCGTTGAACGGATTTTAATGAAATTTGGTTTGAATACAGTTGAAGACCCTGGGTCAAACATAGGTTACTTTTTGAAGCAGGCGGAGCTACGGGAAATAGCTAGTACTTAATATTTGCAATATTTTAGAAAATAAAATTAAGTATATGATGGAATATTTTTTCTAAATTTCAAATCTTTTGTTGTAGGTAATCAACTGATTAGCGTCTCAAAAGTTTCTGGCAGTAAGACATTCAAAATATCAGAAACTGATCCTGATTTTAAGACGGTGCATAGATCCACTTTTAAAACCACACCAACCAACGTATTAACACATCGCTTGACGATGAGAAAGGCCATTTTTTTGAAAACTAAATTAAATAAAGGCAAAATTAAAAAAAATGATATCGATGAAAGTATGGCCGAAAATGTTAATGAAATGTGTAAACATTTTCATAACATTCAACAGATATTAACAAATTCTAATGCGACTCCTATTCGCGGCTGTTATGGAATTGGTTATTCGTGTTGTTACTGCGACAATGAGTATGAGGTACCCTCTGACTTGAAGGTACATACTTTGGAAGTCCATAAAGATTTGAATGAAGCATGCTTTATACGAAGTAGTATTTTAGACTACTTAGTCAAATTAGACATTACAAATCTAATTTGTTACATTTGCCAAGATAGCATAAATTCTTTAGAAATATTTATGGAACATCTTAATGTTAAACACGACATCAAAATGCATACAGACATCGAAAATCGTATAATGCCATTAAAATTCGAAAGCTCACAACTGACTTGTCACATCTGTTCAACGGTTTTTAGCAAATTCAAATCTTTACTTGAACACATGAATGTCCACTTTCCAAATCACATGTGTGATCTGTGTTCATCTGGGTACATGACTATAAAACAGCTAAAAAGCCACTCAAAGTTGCACAAAAACTTAAAGCACTCATGCGGTTTCTGCCCAGCAACTTTTGATTCTGTTATTGAGACGAAAAAACACTCGCTTTCTGAACACGGTTCCTACCGTCCTAGACCTAGTTATCGTAGGTGTCATTACTGTGGTGAAGTATTCAAAAATTTTCACGACAAAGAGAAGCATCTGCAAGAAATACATGGCGTGAAGCCTACTCTTATCGAATGCAAGGCTTGTGACAAAACTTTCAACAGTAGATCATCGTACACGACCCATATTCGTCGTGGACATTTGATGTTGAAGCCACACAAATGCAAACTGTGTGATAAATCCTTTACAATGGCTTCACTGCTCGAGGAACATCAAGTTACTCACACGAAAACCAAAAATTTTAAATGTGAAATATGTGGTAAGGCCTATGCCTTTTATAGAACATTGCGCGAACACAGGAAACATCATGACGACATTTTGTATTTTAAATGCGACATATGTGAGCGCCAGTTTGTATTGAAACATAATTTAGAGACTCATATGAAAACGAAACATGAAGGATATGATTACAAAATGTAAAAGTTGTATAATAGTAGTTTATGAAACTGTTGCAAGAACTCTTATGTTCTTACAACGCGAGCGTAAGAAAAAAACTAGCTTTAGGCGAGTTTTTTTTTGTAGCATTACACGAGTATTGAAAGACCTAATTATATGCAGTTTCATTTACTACTTTATCTAATCTCGTGAAATAAAAAATGGTGTAAATTTCTCTTTAATATCGCATGCATAAATTTTGATATTTTTAAAAATAGAAACAAATTTGAAAATTGAATCCTTTGCTGATCCTGATCGTGCACGCTTGTTGGCCGCGTCCGCAGATTATAAAGGACCAAGGAGGTTGCAATGTATTATAGAAAAACTGCATGACAACCTCCTTGGTCCAGCACAAGCTGTACCAATGGCAAAAAGTTATGTACAAACATACATGTTGTCCATACAAGAGCTGTATCATAATTTAATTTTTTATTTTTATTTCGACGGCATGTGTATAATGTAAAATGTTTACATTTTAGTATGAGATATAAAATTGTAATGTATCCATATGAGTAAAATAATTAATAGCTATGCCTATGTGTAATAGTAAGTTTTTTGAAATAAATCAATTTTTTTTCAAAAACATTGTTTGCATTGCTCGCAAAGCCCAAGGCCGAGGGTCGTCCCAACTGGGAGCCCCTTGCGCATTTCCGTTGGTACCGGCTTCCATCTGGTGGTCGTCAAAGGAACCACGTCAGAGGCCGAGAGCCGGTTCCGCACAACTCTGACACTAGGGTGTTCATGGTCAATTGACAATGCAACCTACACGAAATGGTGATGATTTGTCGAAAACGCGTAGTGTAGAAAGCCCTCGCGTCGAAACTTTCCCGTTCTAATTTTAAAAGCTCTCTATAGCTAAAATAGTTAGGTCCGGCAAAAAAAAAATGATGTAGGGATATATGTAATGTACGGTTCGCGGAGTCAAATCAGGCGTATTGAAATGTCAAGCCTGCGAGAGAACATTTAGTACCCGTTCGCGTATATAATTCATATGAAATGTGATTATTTAATGCAAAATCCCCACGCGTGTCCTGGTTGCGAAATGAAGTTTGCTACCGCAAACGAACTAAAAAATTCATATCGTGACGCATTCAGGTTTAAGGTTATTAAAATGTGAAGTGTGCTTAAAATCATATTTGAGACAGAAGACATTGAGAGAACATATGCGCATCCACACCAATAACAGACGATTCCAATGTGTAAAAATACTGTGAACAGAACTTTGTTCACAGATGTAGCTGGAGGAGTCACATGAAGTCTAAGCATGATGAGTCGCTGTAAAAATTAAGTCGTTTAGTATTTTACACTCTTGATACAAAAGGATCTGTGTTGTTAGTGAAGTTTCTGCCGATGTTTAAGCAATAATATTTTGTCCGCTTTTGGTCTTCAGTTTACTTGTTTGCATTTCTTCTTTCATGTCAATGGCATAAAACTGTATTAATTTGAAGACGCGACTGCTACGGCCGAGTCAGAGGCTACAGACAAGTGAGCCCGCGTACATGCTGCAGGGTAATCACTGTATATACTTTATTTTAGAAAAAGAAGCATTTATTTGATATAATATTTTTCTAAATTTTTACTCTTTTGTTGTAGGTAATCATCACATTAGCGTGATCTCTGGCAGTAAGACATTCAAAATATCAGAAACTTATTCTTATTTTAAGACAGGGCTTAGATCTACTTTTAAAACCACACCTACTAAGGCATTCATAACAAATCGTCTGACGATGAGAAAGACCAGTTTATCGGAAACTAAGTCAAATAAAGGCAAAATTAAAAAAAATGAAATCAAAAAATGTAAGGCCGATAATGCTAATGAAATGTATAAACACTTTCATAACATTCAACAGATATTAACAAATTCTAATGCGACTCCTATACGCGGCTCTTATGGAATTGGTTACTCGTGTGGTTACTGTGACAATCAGTATGAGGTACCTTCTGATTTGAAGGTACATAATTTGGAAGTTCATACAGATTTAACGCAAGCATGCTTTATACGAGCCGGTATTTTCGACTACTTAGTCAAGTTAGACATAACAGATCTAACTTGTTACATTTGCCAAGAAAGCATAAATTCTTTAGAAATGTTTATGGAACATCTTGATGTTAAACACGACATCGAAATGCATACAGACATCGAAAATCGTATAATGCCATTAAAATTCGAAAGCTCACAACTGACTTGTCACATCTGTTCAACGGTTTTTAGCAAATTCAAATCTTTACTTGAACACATGAATGTCCACTTTCCAAATCACAAGTGTGAGATATGTTCGTCTGGGTACATGACTATAAAACAGTTGAGAAGCCACGAGAAAATGCACCAAAAGTTAAAGCACTCATGTGGTTTCTGCTCAGCAACTTTTGATTCTGTTATGGAGAAGAAAAAACACTCGCTTTCTGAACACGGTTCCTACCGTTCTAGACCTAGTTATCGTAGGTGTCATTACTGTGGTGAAGTATTCAAAAATTTTTACGGCAAAGAGAAGCATCTGCAAGAAATACATGGCGTGAAGCCTACTCTTATCGAATGCAAGGCTTGTGACAAAACTTTCAACAGTAGATCATCGTACACGACCCATATTCGTCGTGGACATTTGATGTTGAAGCCACACAAATGCAAGCTGTGTGATAAATCCTTTACAATAGCTTCACTGCTCGAGGAACATCAAGTTACTCATACGAAAACCAAAAATTTTAAGTGTGAAATATGTGGTAAGGCATATGCCTTTTATAGAACATTGCGCGAACACAGGAAACATCATGACGACATTTTGTATTTTAAATGCGACATTTGTGAGCGCCTGTTTGTATTAAAACATAATTTAGAGACTCATATGAAAACGAAACATGAAGGATATGAATACAAAATGTAAAAGTTGTATAATAGTAGTTTATGAAACTGTTGCAAGAACCCTTATGTTCTTACAAGGCGAGCGTAAGTAAAAAAACTAGCTTTAGGCGAGTTTTTTTTTGTAGCATTACACGAGTATTGAAAGACCTAATTATATGCAGTTTCATTTACTACTTTATCTCATCTCGTGAAATAAAAAATGGTGTAAATTTCTCTTTAATATCGCATGCATACATTTTGATATTTTTAAAAATGGAAACAAATTTGAAAATTGAATCCTTTGCTGATCCTGATCGTGCACGCTTGTTGGCCGCGTCCGCAGATTATAAAGGACCAAGGAGGTTGCAATGTATTATAGAAAAACTGCATCACAACCTCCTTGGTCCAGCACAAGCTGTACCAATGGCAAAAAGTTATGTACAAACATACATGTTGTCCATACAAGAGCTGTATCATAATTTTATTTTTTATTTTTATTTCGACGGCATGTGTGTAATGTAAAATCTTTACATTTTAGTATGAGATATAAAATTGTAATGTATCCATATGAGTAAAATAATTAATAGCTATGTCTATGTGTAATAGTAAGATTTTTGAAATAAATCATATTTTTTTCAAAAACATTGTTTGCATTGCTCGCTAAGCCCAAGGCCGAGGGTCGTCCGAACTGGGAGCCCCTTGCGCATTTCCGTTGGTACCGGCTTCCATCTGGTGGTCGTCAAAGGAACCACGTCAGAGGCCGAGAGCCGGTTCCGTACAACTCTGACACTAGGGTGTTCATGGTCAATTGACAATGCAACCTACACGAAATGGTGATGATTTGTCGAAAACGCGTAGTGTAGAAAGCCCTCGCGTCGAAACTTTCCCGTTCTAATTTTAAAAGCTCTCTATAGCTAAAATAGTTAGGTCCGGCAAAAAAAAAAAATGTAGGGATATATGTAATGTACGGTTCGCGGAGTCAAATCAGGCGGATTGAAATGTCAAGCCTGCGAGAGAACATTTAGTACCCGTTCGCGTATATAATTCATATGAAATGTGATTATTTAATGCAAAAGCCCCACGCGTGTCCTGGTTGCGAAATGAAGTTTGCTACCGCAAACGAACTAAAAAATTCATATCGTGACGCATTCAGGTTTAAGGTTATTTAAATGTGAAGTGTGCTTAAAATCATATTTGAGACAGAAGACATTGAGAGAACATATGCGCATCCACACCAATAACAGACGATTCCAATGTGTAAAAATACTGTGAACAGAACTTTGTTCACAGATGTAGCTGGAGGAGTCACATGAAGTCTAAGCATGATGAGTCGCTGTAAAAATTAAGTCGTTTAGTATTTTACACTCTTGATACAAAAGGATCTGTGTTGTTAGTGAAGTTTCTGCCGATGTTTAAGCAATAATATTTTGTACGCTTTTGGTCTTCAGCTTACTTGTTTGCATTTCTTCTTTCATGTCAATGGCATAAAACTATATTAATTTGAAGACGCGACTGCTACGGCCGAGTCAGAGGCTACAGACAAGTGAGCCCGCGTACATGCTGCAGGGTAATCACTGTATATACTTTATTTTAGAAAAAGAAGCATTTATTTGATATAATATTTTTCTAAATTTTTACTCTTTTGTTGTAGGTAATCAACATATTAGCGTGATCTCTGGCAGTAAGACATTCAAAATATCAGAAACTTATTCTTATTTTAAGACGGGGCTTAGATCTACTTTTAAAACCACACCTACTAAGGCATTCATAACAAATCGTCTGACGATGAGAAAGACCAGTTTATCGGAAACTAAGTCAAATAAAGGCAAAATTAAAAAAAATGAAACCAAAAAATGTAAGGCCGATAATGCTAATGAAATGTATAAACACTTTCATAACATTCAACAGATATTAACAAATTCTAATGCGACTCCTATACGCGGCTCTTATGGAATTGGTTACTCGTGTGGTTACTGTGACAATCAGTATGAGGTACCTTCTGATTTGAAGGTACATACTTTGGAAGTTCATACAGATTTAACGCAAGCATGCTTTATACGAGCCGGTATTTTCGACTACTTAGTCAAGTTAGACATAACAGATCTAACTTGTTACATTTGCCAAGAAAGCATAAATTCTTTAGAAATGTTTATGGAACATCTTAATGTTAAACACGACATCGAAATGCATACAGACATCGAAAATCGTATAATGCCATTAAAATTCGAAAGCTCACAACTGACTTGTCACATATGTTTAACTGTTTTTAGCAAATTCAAATCTTTACTTGAACACATGAATGTCCACTTTCCAAATCACAAGTGTGAGATATGTTCGTCTGGTTACATGACTATTAAACAGTTGAGAAGCCACGAGAAAATGCACCAAAAGTTAAAGCACTCATGTGGTTTCTGCTCAGCAACTTTTGATTCTGTTATGGAGAAGAAAAAACACTCGCTTTCTGAACACGGTGCCTACGAACGTCTTAAACCTAATCCTTGTAGGTGCCATTACTGTGGTGAAGTTTTCAAATATTTTCACTCAAAAGAGAAGCATTTGCGTGAAATACATGGCGTGAAGCCTACTCTTATCGAATGCAAGGCTTGTGACAAAACTTTCAACAGTAGATCATCGTACACGACCCATATTCGTCGTGGACATTTGATGTTGAAGCCACACAAATGCAAGCTGTGTGATAAATCCTTTACAATGGCTTCACTGCTCGAGGAACATCAGGTTACTCATACAAAAACCAAAAATTTTAAGTGTGAAATATGTGGTAAGGCCTATGCCTTTTATAGAACATTGCGCGAACACAGGAAAGGTCATGAGGACATTTTGCATTTTAAATGCGACATTTGTGAGCGCCTGTTTGTATTGAAACATAATTTAGAGACTCATATGAAAACGAAACATGAAGGCTACCTATGATTACAAATTGTAAAAGTTGTATAATAGTAGTTTATAAAACAGTTGCATAATGAGGGTTCTTACAATACGAGTGTAAGTTACATAACATTACACGAGTATTGTAAGTCCTAATTATGTGCAGTTGCATACACTACTTTATCTAATCTCAAAATAAAATATGGTGTAAATTTTTCTTCAATATCGCTACGTTTTCAGACATTTTTCATAATAGAAACAAATATTGGAAATGGAATCATTCTGCTGATGCTGAGCTCGCACACGTGTTGGCCGAGTCCACAGATTATGAAGGACCAAGAAGGTCGCAATGTAGAAAAACTTCATTGCAACCTACTTGGCCCAACTCAAACTGTATCGTCATGGAAAAACTTATATTATGGAACAGTCCATATAAGAGCTGTATCATAATTTAATTTTTTCATTTTATTTCGATGGCATGTGTATAATGACTGACATTTAAGTTCTATTTTTAATTTTTTAAGCTTTACATTTTAGTATGAGATTAGATAAAATTGTATTATGAATCCACATGTGTGAAATAATTAGCGATGTGTGATAGTAAGTTTTTTGAAATAAAAGTATTTTTTTTTGACATTTGATTTTTTTTAAATCACCCTGTGAATCTGAAACTTTAGTCTTTGATTATGAATAATTCAAAGAAATGAAAAGAAAAATCTCATCACACTATGTTGTATTGTATGATACGAGGATATGTTTATCCTGGATACTTGTTGACTTAATAATGATTTTTAATGTTGTCCTATTAATTCCTTTTTTTTTATACAACTAAGTAGGCAAACAGGCGTACGGCCCACCTGATGGTAAGTGGTTACCGTAGGCTATGAACGCCTGCAACACTTGAGATGTCACGAACGAATTGCCGACCTGTCCGCTGACAGCACAGCGACCCCTCTGGAGCCTGGCGACCCTACTCACCAGCAGGAACAGTGTTATTTAACTGTGGTCTTCTGTGTTCCTTAAACTTCAATGCTACTATAGTTGTCCATAATTTATCGATAACTATTGCTGTATCAATAGATTCAAGCACTTTAACCATGGAGCAATTACAAAGAGGAGATGCCGTTTGAAATGGCGCAGTGATGTGATCATTGGCGCCTCGCCGGCACAAAAGTGGGCGGAGCTTGTCATTGCTCGTGCTCCATGGTTGGGGCCACGGCCGAAACCAAGCACCCCGCACGTCTGCCTTCCGCCCCGTGTAGCCTCACAAATACTTTCTTACAAAACGCTTATTACGGCATCTTCTCTTTGTAATTGCTCCATGACTTTAACCCACGGAAGTAAGGAGAAGCAATGTCGATATCACAAAGATCGATATTCTTAACGTGAGAACATGGCCAAATTAATTATGCAGTATTCTTTGGGATAAGTTGGAATAAAATTACATAATAAACATGCTACTTTAGTTTTTTATTTTTAAGAGCACCCCACTCGACTTCGAATAGGTGGACATTTTAATAACTTTGTTCTAATTTTGAGAGCCGTGGCCGATTCTCGCGCCGTGTTTGAAAGGTCCCTCAGGTCAGTCAGTCCCAGGCCCCTCTACTGAAATCTGTATACACCGTGAAATTTTAGTCGTTTTGGACCCATCGTCCAGTGACTCCATTCATGCAACCGAACAAATTTCCCCAAGGAACATGAAAAACAAATTTGGACTTCCCATAGTAAGTTAGGTCACGTGATGAGACATTTTGTATGGGAGGTCCAAAAATTTACTCCATATTTTGACCCATGTATCTTGGGGAAAGTTGTTCAGTTGAATGAATGGAGTCACTGGACGATGGGTCCAAAACGACTAAAATTTCACGGTGTAGAAGTGCAATTATTGAAAGTGTTTACTACATATGGTTAATATATTTTGGAAACCCATTCTTCTTTGCCAACCATTTTTAGCCATTTTTGCGAAAATCTACATTAGATGGAAATCTGAAACGTAGGTATTTAATAGAAATTGTTACGATAGATGAATGAGAATACGAACACGGGGTTTTCAGTAGAAATCCGCCATGTTTTTTCGCGATATCTCAAATTAGACTAAGGCTTGAGAATTGCCTTCCTGTGGTTAGCCGTTACCCGAGTTCGTAGCGGACTTTTTTCATAAAATTTTATGACCATATCGGATTGCTGAATTTTAAATAATATGTACTTTTGATACCAGTAGGTAGGTACTTATTCCTTCCTACCGTTTGGGTGCAATACTATCGATATTATATTGGACAGCATCGATGTCAACCCCTAAACTTCAAGAATTAGGTTGCAAATTGTGAAAATTCACGTATTTATTTTTATCCAAATTTGAATTCTTAAGCATCTTACACATTCATGTGATCAAACTTCATGACATTTCTTACATATTTGTGCGGAAAAACTATCGAAACAATTCTGAAATCATGGATTTATACAGTGATACTTTGGTGGTACTTATGTCTAAAATAAAATGTGAAATTATGTGGGTTTTATTTGTTACTTCAATAACATTTAGGCACTGCATATAAAACCATTGTTATTACTAGATACTTTGTTTATAATTTAAATATTTGTTTTTGACAAGAAATCCATAAAGCCGCTATGGGGTATTATTGTGTATATGGAATGGTCTCGCTCTCTGTCTCATTCTAACATACGCATATCTTATTGTCTTCTATCTATTCTCTTTCGTATTTCCCGTTGATTCGATCCGTAGTCTAAGGTTTTACCAAATTTAAACAAAGGAAACTTACTAGAACATTTTTTTATTAGTAGCGGGCGGTAGAAGTACATTGACCCGCCCTGACAAAACTTCCGTGAAAATGGAAAATTAAAACTAAATATGTTTTTAAGGCAATAAAATAAACAATTAACACTTCTACATCGTCAAAAAACACCAATTCAGAAACTACTAACGAATAGTTTGCCACTTACCTAATTTCGGGTTTACTCAACACTATTAACTGATAATTCATACTAAGGTGGCTATACACCGTGAAATTTTAGTCGTTTTGTACCCATCGTCCAGTGACTCCATTCATGCAACCGAACAAATTTCGCTAAGATACATGGGTCGAAATATGGAGTAAATTTTTGGACCTCCCATACAAAATGTCTCATCACGTGACCTAACTTACTATGGGAAGTCCAAATTTGTTTTTCATGTTTCGAGCTATGTTCCTTTCTTTTTATAATTATATGTTCAGTTATAAGTAGAAGTTGTAAAATCAAGGTGTTATATTAATATTAAATTATAAAATAACGTTACTACGTTACATCATTCAGAGTTCAGACTCACTTAAACCAATATGTTGCGACGCTTCTACTAGAATCTTCCCACTGGTACAGAATTTTAAACAGCTGTAGTGTTTGGAGGGCTCATTTAATATCTATGACTCACTAAAAACAGGTGAGTTCAAAATCGCTCGACGTACAAATGAAAATATCGATATTGAAGGAAAAAATTGAAGCAACCGGTTTTGAGTGTGTGATACCTACTACTCAAAATAGCATTCATAAACTCAAGCTTTGATTTTGATTTGTAATTGTGGACGAAATTTTATTACATGTTAAGTTTAAATAATCATGGCGTTTGCCAAAAGTAAACGGATGTAACATTAAAAATCCTATGTACGTTGTATGAAAACTACGTGCAGCGCCCCTAGCGTATAGTAAAGGTAGCTATATATTATTTTGTGCATCGCAAAAGTGTTTTACTGCGAGTAATAAAAACTATTTTGACGAAGCCTAGTTTTATATAATTTAATTTTAATTATGTGTATTAAGAATCCTGCGTTCCTCCAACAACATGACCCTCGCTACTCCTCACCATACCGGGGTTTTCTCCAATTCGTTCACTGTGACGGCTGTTAGACTCTGGAATAATCTTCCTGAGTCCATTAGAACAGTCTCCAGCCGTGCCAACTTTAAAAGGCTTGTCTACGTTCTCCTACTCCCGCGGTTACGGGAGCAAATTTAGGCAGTTAAACATGAGTAAATTTTGAGTTGCTGCTATTATTTCGTTGATATAACTCTTAGAAACTCTGTACTTTGGTTATTATTTTCTTGTACATATGTAAGTATTGACCGAGCGAGCGAAGAGAGAGATCTCTAAATCGAGTTGGGGCAAAAACACATTGTTTGTATGTATGTATGTTTATACCGCGATAACTGCCGAACCGAGGGTATGATTTTGTTGAAATTTTGTAGGCATGTAGGATATATCAATAGAATTTTCAAGTTCGTTGGGAGCTGTAAGTCCGTTTTCGTTGTTAATCGAATGTATGTAGGAAACGCTATGATACGTATGATATTAAAATAGATTTAGTGATATTCAACTGACTTTAAAAAAAAAAGAGGATCTAATGTTTAATCTTCGTATTTGTTACATAATAACTCCGTTATAACTGAAACATACTTTCAGTTTAGTCCAGTAAAGTTTTTAAAGCTATTGGTTCAGTAGTTTAGTAATGAAATAATAGTAACAGTAAAACACCTAGAATTATAGTGACGATGTCGTCGAAGCAAACTAATCATCTCTTTTCAAATCATAAAAATAAATGTTTTCTCTCAAATTAGTGGGGCCATCGTGAAGATATTTTGGAGTCGGGATATTAATCTACAAGGGTGGGGGTGGAAGGATCAATGGAATAGCTTATAGTCTAACGGACTAAAAATTAACGACAACAGAGGGAGGTGCTTTTTAAAGTAGACAAATCTCTCAAATAATCACGAAGAATTGATGGTCATGAAGAATTGATTGAACTACAAGATACTTCCAAAATCCGAAACGGAGGAGGTTCTCAATTTGAGTGAATGTTGACAGCATAACTTTCCAACACAAGCTCTCGTCCGGGCATCAACATCTGGCCCACGTTGAGGGCGGACAACGAATACAATTAAGACTTACCCGGCTAACGAGAGTCTGAAAACAACAGCATTCCTAAGAAGAGTTGACGTTAGGCAGGTGTAAAATATTAGCTATATTAAAATATTGTTAACTGACTCTGTTTGCCTTGGTCTACTTATATTTATCTTCTTCGTCCAAGCGTATTTCCCAATCGCGTCCTGAGCTTACGCTTCGGAACATAAGTTGTGTTGTTAATCGTGTTCGTAGATTTGGCAGTACTGGTTTTTTCCATGGAGCGACTGCCTTCTGACCTTCGGGATGAACAGAGGTGTTTAAATGCCTAAGGGCATCGACACAGGATTACAATAAATCTCTCCCAGGTGTATGAAACTTTTGGGTTCAGAATATCTTAACTATGGCCCCAGTAAATGTTGGGAAGATTTATTTTTATTTTTGTGGCTAAACTTTATTGAGTGAAATACGCGAGGTCTATGTTTGCGGCAAACAACTAGTATAATACATATGGATATTTATAGTATGAATATGGATGTATTAAATATTTATTATTTTTCCATAGATTCTTCGTCATACAAACGTACTGAGAAATATATCTAAATGTATTATAATTTATGTAAATTAGTTTCCATTAATTTTGACTGTACAATCAAACTACTGTACCGATTTTAATAAAAAATATATGTGAGCTAAATGAAAGTATATCGTTTCAAACAAAACAAAAATAATTTTGAAATCGGTTCAGAAACGGCGACGGAGTTATGCAGTTACAAACAAAATAAATTCAGTTGAATGAAAACCTCCTCCTATTTTGGATTTTGGAAGTCGGTTGAAAAATAGGAGTATCCACACGAATATTTTATTTTATTTTATAAACTCGAATAAGCATTAGTGAGTACTTATACAGTGGGTATAGTTTTTTTTTAAATTTTTTCACAGTAGATAAATTATTTCTTGTACTATTTTAGTTTCAAACTATGGTTTGAAACTTGAATTACTCTAGATAGATATGTAATTTTTTTATTTATATCAATACAACACACACATCAGCAATCAATCAAACTTATGAAAAAATTAAATTAACAAAAACTATTTGAATTAGAAAGAAAAAGAAATATAAAAAATTATAAAAATTAAAAAATACGCATGTGTTGCAACTATACAATAGGGTCACTAGTCACAATTCGGCGGTAATATTACACTATTTCTCAGAGTCTGCTAAGAATCTATGAGGAAATTCTCAATTTTTCAATTTCAATGCACCACTACAGGAGAACAATAATTTCTAAGCTAAACTTTTATTTGTAGGTGGCCTAAGGAGCGGAGATGCGAAAAGAGGAAATGTCAGAGCGAAACCCGTTTTAAAAATTAAAAATGAAGGCAAGAAAATGAACATTATACTAACGAGTAATCGTGCAATGCCTAAACACAAGAAAAACGTTACTGAAGTACTGTTACATTCTAATGCTACGCCAATTTTTACTTGGAATATTCTTGGTTACTCATGCTACTACTGCCGCGAAAGGTATTTGACTCCTGCTGAACTGAAGAAACATACTTTAGAAACACACGATGAAAAAGAAAAATCTGAACTTATATCGGAAAAAGAACAACTTAAAAGATTTTATGTGAAAATGGATATCACAGATCTCAAATGTACAATATGCGATTCCAAAATAGAAACTATAGAATTGCTATTGGAACATCTTCAAACAATTCATAAAAAATATATACACACAGATATAAATAACCATTGCTTACCACTTAAATTCGAAGGCGATACACTAAAATGCCACATATGTTCAAATGTTTTCAATAAATTTAAAATGCTTCTTGAGCATATGAATGTGCATTACAGAAATTACGTATGCGAGGAATGCGACGCTGGTTTCATAACACACAGTAAGTTGCAAGCTCACAAAAGCTGCCATAAACTAGGGAAATTTTATTGCGAATTTTGTCCAAAAACGTTTGACACCGATCGCAAAAAGAAACTGCACGAGAAGGCCGTGCACATACATTTTAATTTGCTGCACAAATGTCCGTTTTGTAACGAAAGGTTCACACGCACTAAGAGTAAAAATGATCACATGACAGCGGTGCACGGGATGAAGAAATTTACAGTGAAGTGCAGGGCTTGCGAGAAAGATTTCAATAGTCAGAACGAATTGAGAGTACACACTAAAAGAGACCATTTGATGGAGAGACCTCATAAGTGCCCTGATTGCGAAATGAGATTTTACTCGAATCATGAAATGACACAGCACAAGGTGAAACACAGCGGTGAGAAGAATTTTCAATGCAAGGTCTGCTTGAAGTCTTATGGGAGAAACAAGACTTTAAAAGAACATATGCGGATACACGCGAACGACAGGCGATTTAAGTGCGAGTATTGTGGGCAGGCGTTCGTTCAGAAGTGTAGCTGGGCCGGACACATGAGATCGAAGCATCGCGACGTATATGCTAATTAGGTGTCCGCCCCTGTGTTATCTTCAATTTTTGGCAGTGCCACTTATCGCATCTCCATCTAAATCTTCCATGGATCCATGAATCCTTTTCTACCTTCTCGCCCACCATGTTCTAAAGCCATTTAGTGATCATCTATCACTAGGCATCAGGCAAGTCGGCATCATGATTTTACATTACCTTGTTACCTTGGTATTATTAAATAAACGAAAACTTATTTTGCTATTGTCAGCTCCTAAATTCTCACGGAATTCAGATGAAGTTGTTGATCGCCGGCATACGTTAAAGTAAAACTATCCGCCGTAAGAAATTAAATTTATGATATAATTCAATTGGAAAACCCTTGATATTTTTGTTCAGGCAATCTAATTCCATGCTTCTACACATTTGCGAGTGTCAATATAACTACTATAGGTACGTTGTATTATATGTTTAAATCTTTTAATAAATTTTATAGTTAAGATTGGGTGGTTTTATTTTTATTACGTAGCTGTACGTACTAAGATCGGAACCACAAACACTGACATGCTCAATACCTCAAGGTAGTGTATTAGGTTGCATTATTTTCTTATTATACATCAATGACCTTCCGAAAACCGTCAACTCAAATAATTGCCTGCCAGTTCTTTTCGCAGATGACATATCTATACTTTTAAAAACAGATAATGAAATTGGCCTAAAACCATTAATTGATACAACATTAAAATATATACAACAATGGTTAGATGATCATAATTTGCAAATAAACATAACAAAGACCAAAGCTATCCAATTAAGACCATATAATAAAAGCCCTATTCACATAGATATGGTTTTTCAAAATTCTAAAATAGAAATAGTAGAATCATTTAACTTACTTGGCATAAATATAGATACACACACTAATAGGCTACTTGACTATGTTCACATTTTGACAAAAATTGTATACGGAACAATACATACACTAAAAACTAACCGATTCCAAAAATAACAAAATTGGTAATTAATTAAAGCAGTAATTAGCATTTGAAGTTTTCTAATGAAGGAAAGTGGGCGCGTGATGGGGACGTCTTGCTATCTCTCTTGTACGTACGAAATCAAGTGGCAGTGACGTCACTCACCACTCAAATTTGTGATATGAAATATTTAAAAAAAATGAGTCAAGTAGCCTATTGGAAAACACACATAGAAAAGCTAGAAACTAAATTATCTAAATTCATATACGCACTATTTGAAATCAAACAAAGCACCAATATAGAAACGCGCTATTGACCTACTTCGCATATGCCTATTCTTGGTTCAAGTATGGAATAATGTTGTGGGTATATAAGCTCCAGCTTTGCTGAAAAAAGAAAAAAAAAAGAACCAATTTATTTTTAAAACTTATAGTAAAATATTAAGTAATAAAATAAGTGTGATTATGTAAATTTGTTAATAATAGAGGTACAAAAATATATAATTTGCAACTAAAGGTGACTAAGTTGTAAGCACTTAGATCACTCTGTAAAACTTAGTATGCCAATAAATAAAATTGAAAAATTGAAATTGAATACTACGAGTATTGCTACTAGTCGTACGACGTGCGTTTCATCCACCGGCAATGAAGAAAACCGTTATTTTTAAGACACAAAAATTACTTCAAAATGGGAATAAAATAGATGTTTTACTAAATATCTGGATGTGACCGTTATTTTTTGGATAAATCTGATATTTTGGGTGAAATATCGGTTGAGTAGAACAGAACTTGAATGTGTGGATGTGTATAATCAGAAAAATGCGCTGGTTAATTATTTTCGCTAGGTTTCCGATTCCTGTTGGTTATATTTATGGACAGTCAATTATATTATTAATTTCTGAATTTCCTTTTTATGTTGTTCTTAGAATATTAGTAACTAGCTGTATCCCGCAGCTCTGCCTGCGTCAAAAAGTTATGTTTGACTTCGGGTCTTCAACTATATCCATACCAAATTTCATCAAAATCCGTTCAGCGGTTTGGCCGTGTACGCGTAACAGACAGAAAGACAGACAGACTTTCGCACTTATAATATCAGTATGGAAGTATGGATTTTTAATAAACCAACAGTACCTAAATGTCTACTTGATTAAATAAAACTAAATATGTAACGAGTAATTAGATATCAATTTTTGTAATAAACAGAGAAAACAGGGTTTGCTTTCTATAACTCTTAAACATAAGAGTAAATACCATAATCCAGAGCTCAAAGAAACTCTACAGAAGTAGAATTTCTAGAAGCAGCGGTTAGGGTTGTACTTCAGTAACTCTGTCCTCTTTCATATATTAACGACTGTTAAAAAGTAGGTATTGTAATCTAAATTTATTGTAAAAATCTTCGCATGAATCAATAAACAAACCAGACGTAATAAATTTGAAGTAGATTATCGAAATTTTCATTAAGTACGTACGATCAATGACATTAACGCAAATTTGTTTTTTGTAGGTGCTAAGAAAAAAAGCTCGGACGCTAACAAGTTGAAATTAAAAAAGAAGAGAAAGCCTTTAATAAAACCCGGAACTGAACTAGAGAAACATCGAGTTAATGTCAGAGGGATAATTCTTTATTCCAACGCGACACCCATCAGGTGCCGAGGTGGGAAAGGCTACGCCTGTTGCTTTTGCGACGATCAGTATCCTGACCCGGCTGACTTGAAGAAACACACGATCAATGCCCATGATGATACCGTAAAGTCTACCTTCATGAAAGGAAGAGACATGATAAGTTATATAGTCAAATTAGATATTACTTCTTTGAAATGTAAACTATGTGAAGTTAATATCGACACAGTGGAAGCCATGATAGACCACTTAAATGACAACCATAAACATCAGATGTTTCCGGAAGTAAAGAACCATATATTGCCTTTCAAATTTGATGGTGACACGTTGAGATGTTTTATGTGTTTAAACATTTTCAACAAATTCAAAGTTTTACAAGAACATATGAACACTCACTACAGAAATTTCGTTTGCGATGTCTGTGACGCTGGCTTCGTCAATAGACACATACTTTATTGTCACACAGAGGTTCACAGGACGGGCATCTTTAAATGTGATCAATGTCAGCTAGTATTTGACACTGTTAGAAAAAGGAAATTTCATGTTAGATCAGCACATGGTGATATGAATTTACATAAATGTGGATACTGCAATCAGAGGTTCAGAGAAAACTGGTACAAAAATGAACATTTAGCTGAAGTACATGGTATTAAGAGTCCTAGTGTAAAATGTCAAGCATGTGAAAAGTCGTTTGACACAAGGCAAGGATGGTTACTGCATACCAAGAGAGTGCACTTAATGCAAAAGCAACACAAATGTAGTGAATGCGAAATGGAATTTTTCTCTAAGAGGGAGCTTAACGATCATTCTGTTAAGCATACAGGGTCTAGGGAGCACCAATGCGAAGTTTGTATGAAACACTATGGAAGAATGAAGACCCTAAAAGATCATATGAGAAGGGTACATGCAGAGAGAGAGTTCAAATGTGTGAAATGTGGTCTTGCTTTCATGCAAAAGTCCCGTTTAAAAATACATCTAATGTCGAAACATAAGGAAGAGATGTTGCCCGGAATTTCGGAAGAAAATCTTTAATAATATTATAGTAATGAATTCTGTTTATATTTAAATAATAATCGATACATAATTCAAATAAATCACCAATAGTTTGCTTTCTATTTTATCCTCTTCACCCATGCGTGTTTTCCTAGTTGCCTCGTCAGCTTTCACTTCGGAGCCTAGGGTTCCAACAGGAACATGACCCGAGGTGTGTTATTGGCCAACACTTTACACACATAATTAGACGTACAATTATTACTTAATGCATTTAAGTAGTCATTGTACGTCTACAAAGTTATATTTACTACTAGATTGCCCTCGTAAAAAAGCTTTTAGCCACTATTCTGATCTCGACTTCTTCGTTCTTCTACATTGAGAAAGGAACCTTTTTGCGGTTTCGATGCTCTTAGTTCATCTCACGTTTGTTTGATTGATGTATCTTTTGTTTCTTGTGGTTTCCTACCTTGTCATATTTCATTCAACTGGCGCATTATTCCCTGAACTAACATCTAATGTGTGATGTAAGAGTATGAAAACAATATTTGTACTATGTTTCATCCAAACTTGGCACAGCATCCTCTTGCTTGCCTTTTTTCTCAATAAGTATTCTTCACTCGTCAGAAACAGTCACTTAACTTCCCATTTGAAATACCATATAGAACTCTGAATAATTTTTGTCTTTTTTTGTAGGTAAAACACGATCAAAAATTAAAGAGGTCGAAATCGGACTAATTGGGGATATGCCTGCACCTGTACTGAAGGAATCTAGAAAACAACAAGAAAATTTGAAAAACATATTAATGTATACAAACGCATCGCTCATACGACACAAAGATAGCGATGGATACGTCTGTAATTTCTGCCCAAAGAAATTTCCGGTACCGAAAAACCTAAAACAACATTTCACTGAAGAACACCACAATATAAAAGCGTTAAAACTACCGAAATCCTTCCAATATCTCTTAAAATTAGACGTCACTAATTTAACGTGCAAGATATGTAACAAAACTTGTAATGATCTGAACGAAATTACAGCTCACCTCCAAAAAGAACATAAGAAGGTTATGTATACGGATATTTCAAGCCAGTTAATTCCTTTCAAATTTGATTCCGATGTTCTACGATGCGCTGTTTGTGCAACAGAGTTTAGTAATTTCAAAATATTGCAAGAACACATGCATGTACATTTTAGGAATTTTGTCTGTGAGGTGTGCAATTCCGGCTTTGTAACTAAACGACTTTTAGTCGGACACAGACGGAGACACACCGAAGGCTCGCACAAGTGTGGTCACTGCGAAAAGGTGTTCAGTTGCGACCAGAAGCGAAGGGACCATGAGCAAAGAATACATTTAGGTCTTAAGAAGAAGAACAAATGCAAATTTTGTGATGAAAAATTCGCTGATTACTGGACTAAGATAGATCATATGGTAAAGAAACATGGCATGCCCCCGGTGGTGTTAAATTGTCAAGCATGCGAAAGAACTTTTGTGACGAAGAGAGCGTTGACTCGTCATGTCAAGAAAGACCATTTGATGGAGAGGAAACATGTGTGTACCGTGTGTGACATGCAGTTTTACCTTAAGCACAGGTTGAAAGACCACATGGTTGCTCATACGGGCGCGAAGTCTTTCCAGTGTCATGCCTGTAGTCGTTGGTATGCTTCAAAGAAATCTCTGAGGCAGCATCTGAGGTCTCATGCTGACGACAGAAGGTTTTCTTGCAATGTCTGTGGACAAGCTTTTGTTCAACATTGCACTTTGAAGAGCCACATCAGGGCAAAACATTCTGAGTAAAACATAGAAGTTTGAAGTGAATTCAACAAAATCAATGTCGTGTTATGTGAAGTTATGAAGTTTGGAAAAATTCCTCATTTTTCATTCGATTTACCGTGACTGAATGATGATGATATTTTATGTAATAAAGATGTGTAAATTATTTCATAATTGTCTTTAGTACTTACTTTAACCCTGAAAACATACGCTTATTATTAGTCACTCGTGTAAAAAATGCAAAATCAACATTTCGTAGTCCCCTGCAGTGTAATTTTGGGTTCTATTGCGAAAATCGTTTGACTCACCAATTTTATCGAATGAAAATAATTTGCAAACGAATATTCGATATAACAAAAGGCACTCCTGATTTCTCCTGTTGGACCAATGTCGACAATAGGCTAATCTACTAAAAAATATAATTAGTCCGTCAGTTAGATAATCAAAAAATATTGGAGACGTATTTTTTCTTTTAAAAATTAAACGAGGAATGGTAAAGATATGGAGCGTTAAAGTTCCGTGTGACGTCACAGTGTGCTACACTTTCGCAATATGTGACGTCACGAGCCCCCAATCCTAAACTTTGATGCGTTATATCTTTATAATTTATCGGTCAATTGTCAAAAGAAAAAATACGTCACTAATATATTTTGATTCCGTAAAAAACGGACTAATTTTAATGTCATGAAATATTGAGCTACAAACGGCAACAGCTGGCAACGAATTGGTTGCGCGAGATTGCTCCATCTTTTTCCATTAAATGGCTATATTATAGCATTAATTCATTGATAATATAGCGCTAATAAATTGACAAGAAATTTCCTGTGTAAGCCCGTTTTTTACTGACATTAATTATCCAGGGATGGAAATATAGCACTAATATGTCCGCTAAGCCCAAGACCACAAGGCAAAAAGATATTTTTTTATCTAAATATCTATGGCTAAGGTGAGAAGTCTTGGTATAATATCAAGACTGCGCCATAACCTATAGAGCATGAGTTCCTTTTATGAATGTTATTAATTATTAGCACTTTTCATGTACAGGGTGTCCGGTGGCAGAATCGGGATTTTAAATGGAAAATAAAAAAAAACTACAAAAGATATAAATTTATATTAGTTACTATTACAAAAAAGACAAATGCGGGTTTTATTTCTTAAAAATGATATCGTCCAAATGTTGACCGTCACGTCGGACACATTCTTGGAATCTGGCCTCAGTATTCCTTGCCACTCGCTGGAGAAGTGACGCCGGGATGTCATGAACCTCGCGAGCGATATTTTCCTTTAGGGCTGAGATAGTCGCCGGGCTTGTTTCATAGACTTTACTTTTAAGGTACCCCCATAGAAAAAAGTCCATGGGTGTAAGATCCGGCGACCTGGGTGGCCAGGGGATGTCACCAAAACGGCTTATCAGTTTGTTTGGGAAGAAATCACGAAGTAGCGCCATGGTCTCTCTAGCAGTGTGAGGCGTGGCGCCATCTTGCTGAAACCATGTGTGCGAAGTGAAGGCAGGATGTTCGCTCATTATCGGAAAAAAATAATCGATCAGCATGCGCCGATAAGCAACACCGTTCACAGAAATTGCTTGCTCTCGACGATTTTCAAAAAAATAGGGTCCGATTATTCCTCTGCTTCCTAATGCACACCAAACCGTCACTTTGGGACTGTGAAGTGGTTTTTGGTGTTTTATGCGTGGGTTCTGTCCTATAGGTGACCAATAACGGCAATTCTGTTTGTTAACACTACCATTTAAATGAAAATGGGCTTCATCACTCCAAAAGATAGTTTACCGTGCGAAATCGCTCCAACATTGTCTCGCAAAAATTTTTACGCATAATGTAATCATTAGGCTTAAGCGCTTGCACAATTTGAATCTTAAAAGGGTGAAATCTAAGATCCTTCTTCAATATCTCGTGCACTATAGTTTTTGAAAGCCCTAGGGCAGCCGCTCTCTTGCGCACGGACTGACGCGGATTATCGCACACACTAGACGCGACGAGTTCAATGTTTTCATTTGTTCTCGACGTCCGGCTGGGCCCCGGTCGCGGGTTGTTTTCTGCCGAACTTGTTGCCCGGAATCTTCGCACCCATGATCGAATTAAATCTTCACTTGGAGCATCACGTAAGCGTCGAATATTGTAACGTGAACAAAATCTTCGGCGAGCAATTACACACGAATCATTGGCCTTGAAAAGCGCTTCGATGGCGAACGCACGTTGTTCACCCGTCCACTGCGACATCGCGACTAAATAACCCGCACTAATGACGAAGCCAACGCGGCCCCTTCTCCGCTCCTCCGCTTAACGGTTACGGAGAAATTCAAAATTTAAATCCCGGTTCTGCCACCGGACACCCTGTATGAGCCTCGGGTTTATAAAATTGTCCAATCATGATTATTTGTGAAACTTAAAACATCCGTTAATGTGTCACTGAGAAAGTCTTGAAGTATGAATCAATATTTTTTTTTTTATTCCTGTACAAATTAAACAAAAAACTATATTGCTTCAAATTTACGATAAAAAATTATAAAAAGTGTAAAGCAATCATGTCACAACTACTAACGTAAACCATTTAGTTTGATATTTAATCGATCTCTATACAAATATATTTCAATTTCAAACATTGTGAATAAAATAACTTATAATAATTTTAATAATTTTCTTTTCAGAACAAGAGAAGATCAGTCTTGATAAGAAAGTGAATTTTACTAGCATTATCAGTATTCCCCCTTGGGGCAAAGAGAGTAAAGAACCGAAAGTCAAGAAAAAACGAGGGAGGGTCATTGAACCGGACTTCATTGATCCGGACAAAACCTGTCCTCAGTTTGATGAATCTACTTTTGACGATCTTGATAATAAAAAGGAAGATAGCCCTGAAGACAATATTGAAGAAGTAAATATTGAAAAACCAAACAAAGTGAAAAAGAAACGGCAAAGGAGGTCAGTCGATGTAATAGAAAGTTTAGAAAAGAAAACACGTCTCGCTGAACTGGATCTACACATAGATAATGTCAGAACTATTATAAATAGCTCGAACGCGACGCCTGTACGCTACAAAGACGGAGAAAAATACGGTTGTAGCTATTGTCGCAAGGAATTCACCGACTTGAGAGACTTGAAGTACCATTCCATAGAAAAACACAAAAACGGAAAGCCATCTTGTTTTAAAATAAAGCTTTTATCAAAATTTATAACGTTTTTAGATATCACATCTCTTAAGTGTAAACTGTGTGGTAAGAAACTAGATACTGTGCAAGAATTGACTGATCATATCAACGATAATCATGAGGTAACCATTCATCCTAATATTAAGACTCAAATGGTGCAGTTTAAATTTGATGACGGGGTGATAAAATGTGGTGTTTGTGATCTGATGAGTAAAGATTTTGATGCCTTGGAGGCGCACGTGGCGACGCACTCGATGAACTACGTGTGCCAGTTCTGTGAAATGGCGTTCATCGTGAAAAGCAAAATGGTGGAGCACAAACAAAATGTTCATAAAGTGTAGTTTCAATGGTGAGAGTTGAAACGATATTATTTATTTTTTCTTCGTTATTTTAGTTGTAGTAGGAGTCATCTCAATTAATATAAGCTGGAGAATCTATTAAACGCTTACATCTCCTGGATCAGGGTCCAACTTTTAAGAGTAGACTAATGTAAAATCGGTGAAAATCGTTCAACTCACCGATTATGTCGAATGAAAATCACTCGATATAGAATGGAAATTACTCAACTCTACGGATTTGCTTGAATCATACTTTTCAAACATAGGGCTACTGAAAATGTTCTGGAAATCGGCTTAATAGAAATAATAATTAAATATAAAATAAAGTCTTCTGGTTTTCTTCAATCACACGCAATGCCAACTTATCCCATCCTAATTTAAGTAATTTTATAAATGCAAAATCGAGTTTGTTTATTTGTTTCAATTGTATATCTGCCAAAGCAACTTTTTTTTAGTTTTGCTCTTATAAATATCATCGTAAATGCAACATTTTATTGAAAAAGTGATTATTTCTTAAATAAACTAATTGTCTCTAATCTCAGCGCCTTTCCAGTTGCGTCCTCGGCGGTTTGCCTTGGCCCAGGGTCCGCTTTCCTGCTCTTTCATACATAAACTATCTAAATATAAAACACGTATTAAATTATTATATTTCATTACAACATATACACCGTGAAATTTAAGTCGTTTTGAATCTACTGTCCAGTGAATCCATTCATGCAACCGAACAAATTTCCCCAAGGAACATATCTAGCTCGAAATATGAAAAACAAATTTGGACTTCCCATAGTAAGTTAGGTCACGTGATGAGACATTTTGTATGGGAGGTCCAAAAATTTACTCCATATTTCGACCCATGTATCTTTGGGGAAGTTTAGTTGCATGAATGGAACTGGACGATGGGTCCAAAACGACTAAAATTTTACGGTGTATACAACAACAACAAATCATATCAAAACTAGAATGACTTGATTCTAGCGCTAGCGCCACAAGAATTTTTTGTTTCTCTACCTACATAGCTGGTATTCATTGACCGTCAATTGTTTAATTGTGATCCAATAACGGTTTTATTAATAAATAAATGGTGACGTAGGTATATACAGTGTTATTTTAACTACTGGCCAAAGTTCAAAGTTCTTGTGTGTTCAGTAAGAAACTGAACCATTTTCAATAAAAAATTAAAATACTGACAAAAATTCCATATTGGATTTTGTATATAGGGTGGATTTTTGTTAAGTTCAAATACTTTGAGGGTGATTTATTTAGGCAAAAGAAAAGTAGTTAGAGCAAAATTTTTAAAATCTACACGCTAGAGTTTTTTACATTTTCCTAACCAAAATTAACTTTAACTTTTTATAATGCGGGATCCAGATTCACAGGGTTTTCTAGCGAGAAAAGTCCGAGAACTGTGAATGTGGATAGCGTTCTGATACTCTTCTCGCTTCTCACCGAGAATTCTAGCTAAAGTCTAGATTCACTTTCTCGTCGCATGTCTTGGCGAGAAGCGAAAAGAGTACTAGAATACTGCCCACATTCTCGTTGTGCAGCGCGAACCGACCGACATTTCTCGCGAGAGTCTTGCCCCCATGCTAATGACTGTAAGCGCACTTGAGAACTCATTCATCGTAACAATTTATCAATCCCCCCCCCCCCCCCCTTTATTATGAATTGAATTTATTTGCTATCTTTCTCATTCCATTTGTGATAGACAGAAACAAAATGAGTTTTACAACTTCTGCTAGTATTACCAGCAAAATGGAAGTAAAAAAAAAAGAAAAACCACTACAGGATGTCTGAATTGTTAATTTTCCGTACGATTTCCTCGAAAACTAGTATGTAGAAAATTATTAAACCAATATAAATCTGTTTTATATTATTTGATTATTTAGCCCTGAAAGTATTTGTATTTGATTTAAATCCACCTAATATAAATGTTGTAATTATTTTCTCATATTTCACATCTTTTATTTTATTGAAAGTGGTTTAGTTTCACTTACTAAACCACTGTAAAAATACAAAAACCTGCTATATAAGAACTTATTTAAAGCATTAATTAGATCGGATAGGGCTTATTTAACAGTAGTTCATTATAGGAATAGTGTAACTAACATGTAACTGACTAGTGTTTTATTTATGTTACAGCAAAATCAAGAAGATCTATAATCAGTTTAGGCAACAAAACATCCAGAAAATCGATTATAACCATCACCAAGGAGAGATTTGTAAAGAAAAGCACGCAAATACCCAACGACGTTGAGGCAACATCAAACAAAGTGTCGTGGCTAATCTCGAAGAAGGGCGTCCTGCTGAAACATTTGGAGAACATCAGAGAGATGTTCAAGAACTCGAACGCGACGCCTATAAAACATCGCATTGGCGCCCACTACGTTTGCTGCTTTTGTGATTACAAATTTCTAGATCCTAAGAACCTAAAACTGCATACTTTGAATGATCACGACAAACAAACCAAATTAGATTTCATGAAACACGAAACGATGCAATCTTTTATCGTTAAAATGGACATAACTGATCTGAAATGTACATGTGATCAGAAAATGGATAATATGGACGTATTACTTGAACATTTATCAAAAACACACGAGAAAAAGGTCCATGTTGGCATAACTAATTATATAGTTCCTTTTAAATTTGATAGCGAGGAGTTAGCTTGTGCCATTTGTAAAAAAGTAGCTAATAGTTTTAAAGTGTTATTAGAACACATGAATACTCATTATAATAATTTTGTTTGTAAGGAATGTGACGCTAGTTTTGTCAATAAGAGAATGTTGCAAGTACATAGTTATCGGCACGTTTCGGGAGAGTTCTCTTGTCCCCAATGTTCTAAAATGTTCAATGCCAGAGTGAAAATGAAAGCCCATGTAAGAGCAGTTCACGTATTACAGAACAAGAGAAACAAATGTAGTTTCTGTGAAGAACGATTCACAGATTACACGAAGAAAAATTCACACGAAGTCGACGTCCACGGTGTGGTCGCTCAAGTATTAAAATGTAAGGCATGTCCGCGGACATTTTCTAATCAGAGATCTCTGTCCATGCACATTAAAATATTCCACTTGATGGAGAAAAGAAAACCTTAAATAAGACAGGTCTTATAGTGTGCTAATCTCTTTAGTCTTAGAGAAACTATGGGTATTTTGTTATATTTTATTTGGGAGATTTGAAGAATATACCATTATTTTTTTTGTGATTTCATACTAGTGAGAATCCTATGATATTAAATGAGAAATTAATAAGAAAAGTGAGAAACCTTAATACTGTATTGAGATAGAGACTGCGCTGTAGCTAATGTAAAGAGCGTTAGTTTTTTTTTTAAGAATGTTATAAATTATAAACAGTTTCTATAAATGAGTCAGTTTCCTTTTGAAATTGTTCAATCATGATTATTTGTGAAACTTAAAATATTCGTTCATGTGTCACTGAGAAAAAAAAACCTTGAAAAGAGACGTGACTAATCTCTTTAGTCTTTCAAATTCTTAATAAGCTATAATTCATTCATTTGTATATTAAGAATCTTACCCCTATGCAAGTTTAAATATATTTAAATGTAGGGTAAATCTTGTATAATATAATGTATTAATACTTACTCGTACCATTTAGTTTTATTAAATTTACTCTGCTTCCGTGCATGACACAAATATAATAATTTGTGGAACACAAGATTTTTGTATTGTATTGTATTGTCAAATAGAATGTTTCAATTGGCTATTCTACTCAATTTTTTTTTTCATTCATATGAAAAATATTAGTACCAGAAACTGTAAACTGAAAGTTTTTTTTTATCTGTGCAAAAATAAGTAAGTTATAAGGCTTTGAAATTTAGTGGAAGGAGAAACTGTCAAAAAACAAGAAAAGGGTGCACTGTGTGTGCTGTGACGTCACTGCCATTTGGTTTTGTGTGTAGAAGAGACAGCATGACGTCCCCACCACGCTCCCACTTTCCTTTATGAAAACATTTTAAATGCTAATTAATGCTTTAATTATCAACCAACTTTGTTGTTATTTTCAGAATCTTCTAGATTTTAGTGTAGTTATTGTTCCGTATAAAAATCTTGCCCAAGTATGAACACAGTCAAGTAGCCTATTAGTTGATTATCGGTGATGCCTATTAAGAAAAATAAAGAAAGAATATTATTTTTATATTGATAAACTTTAATTTTGTACTGACTATATTTAGGACATGATGTATATCATATGTCATTAAGGACATATGTCTGTCTATGTCATTTTGAAACAGTGCGCTTGAATGAGAGAGAGAGAGGCTATATTTTTGTTAGTTTTATTCTGATTGTCTACGAAAAATAAATTGATGGCTCAAAAGTGTAACGTAGATAATCTTTGTAAGAATGGCCGTGTCGGTAATTAAAATTTTGGAAGTGACTCATTTCTTGTCAACTTTAAACGGAAAATAATAAGTAATTATATCTATGGAAAATGTAAAATCAGCATTAGTACTCGTATCAAACCTATTTGTTTCACAGGCAATAAAGTAAGTCAGTAACGGCACAACAAAATATAAAAAAAATATTTAAATATATCATTTCACCCGGTGCTGAACTCCAATGATTATTTTTTGAAATAAAAAGTCATCATCGTCCTAGCGTGCAATCCTAGTTGCGTAGTCAGCTTACGCTTCGGAGTCTAGGGCACGCTGTAAATCATGGTCCTAGATTTGGCGGAACTGGTAATTACAATGGAGCGACTGCCGTCTGACCTCCATAACCCTTTTTACAGGGAAACCAGACTAACAGGAACATGACCTGAGGTGTGTTAGTGGCCAACACTGTCTGAATTTTTCAGGCTGCCCCAAGACACAGCCTGACGACTGCTATCTGTCGACAACAACCGGGACCAACGGATTAACGTGCCTTCTGAAGCACGGAGGAGTTCAAGATAAAAAATGCCACTAAATGGCGACCAATCCAATAGTGGTCGCGTCACACCGTCGCTTGACACGTGCATTCGCTACGGATACGCGGGTCGTGCTCTACTAACGAGCTCCTTTTTGAGATAAAAAGTAGTATGTGCCATACTTGCATAGATGAAATTTGATAAAAAAAAAAACAAAAATTATTTCTATTAAAAATTGTACTTAAATATTAGTGACACACAGTACAAAAATAATTAAAAAACTTTATTTAAAAATCTATATAAACGACAACACGACAAAAAATGCCTTTTTAGCTATCTCAAATACTTATTTTGAAAATGTACTTAAATAATCAATTTTAAAGAGCTATAAATACAAATTCTGTAAAGGAAAAACTTAAACTTAGTTTTAATTTTGACAATTAACATCGTGTTGTCTAATACAACCTCGAACTAAAAGAGGCTAGACAACAATGTCATGACGACTAAAAAGAAGGAAGAGAAGGCCACTTTAGTAGCGTAGTCGGGTATGGGCCCAGGCGACGCTGCGCCGGTACAAGCTTCCAAGTGTTTGAACAACTCTACGTAGTTTCTGGCTTGCTCGTTGTTGTCCGCGGAGCTGTACTCGGCTAGACCTAAAAGAAACAATTTATTTTAAGCACACATATCAAATTGTAGCAATTACAATAGAAAATTACAAAACTGTTTAGGTTTTTAACGTGTACATAAACAGTTGAGATAATAATGCAAACATTAAAAGTGTGACAATCAGATGTTGATGAGATGATGGTCAAAATTAGGTAAATAAATTTTATAACTTATTTATGTCTAAAGCTAGGCAAAGGTGACATCTCCGGTGTTGCAGGCGTTCATAGGCTACGGGAACCACTTACAATCAGGCAGGCCGTACGCCTGTTTGCCTACTTAATTGTATATAAAAAAAGGACAATCCTGTCTTTGTCTACTAGTATTTATAGATTTTATTTCTTCGAAAGAACATGTTTTCCAGTCATGTCCTCGGTTTACGTTTCAGAGCACAAGGCACGGTTTTGTGTCAGTCTGGTATCCGGAACCCTTTTTACATGGAAGTCACAGAAGTCGGTTAAAAATCACCATCAGATGGCCGAAAAAAGTTATATTTCAATAAATGACATTGGTAATTTTGTTGTAGACATGTTGCCACCTAAAGGCTATCAATATAACTATTATTTTTTATTATTAAGATTTCTGTGAACAAACCTATAGTTGTGTCTTTGAAGAGCAAATCGCTGGTGCCGTCGAAGGGCGAGTAGATGTGCAGGTTGATGAGTTGGAGATGAGTCGCCACGTTGTAGCCGAAGAAGAAGTCGAGCGCGTCGAACAACGTGTTCAAGGCGTTGTTGGCGGGGTCGTCTCTGTTCATGGTACAATAGGCAATAAGTAAATTTAAAAAAGCAGAAAAATTTTCTTCTTCACTCGAGTGTTTTATCTAGTTGCATCGTCAGTTTACGATTCGGAGCCTAAGGTACGCTGAAAGTCAAGGTCACCACGTATTTACAAATAAAGTTACTGGCGACCATGATAGCTATGACATATCGGTGATAATTAAAACATCTTGTATGTAATAGCGATATGGAAAAGTCTGACGTAATCGTAAACGCTTTCACAGCCGCTGAATGGATTTTGATGAAATTTGGGTTGATGTAAGTTGCTGAAGACAGCTATTTATTAGTAAATCGTACAAATACAAAAATTTAATTTAAATCCCACTTCTGAATGTGTTATTTCTCTCTGGCCGAAGGATCATCCTTGCATTGTTTTGTTCTCGATGTTCCTAAATCTGCTCGGTTTGGTGCGGTATCTGTTTCGGGTGGGAGGGTGCGAGTGCCCGTTCTGTACGTTAGTACTATTAACAATTCTGTGGCTGCGGAGTTAGTTACCTTCTGGCTAGAACCTCAGCGTGAATGATTTGCGCCAGCAGACATCCGTCGTCGATGTTGACGCCGGTGTTGTTGGCGAGCGTTTTGTTGTAGTTAACCTAACAATAGACTATAGAGTTTACCTTCTGGCTAGAACCTCAGCGTCGACGACGTGCGCCAGCAGACATCCGTCGTCGATGTTGACGCCGGTGTTGTTGGCGAGCGTGTTGTTTCGGCACAACGCTCGGAAAAGATTAGGATTCAGATTCTGAGCCGCCATTTGCGCTGGAAATGGGTATTTTTATTTATTTTCGTTGAGAAATTACTCAACACCGTATAAAAAAATCCAGTCAGCTGATCGCTCGATTTGTATGGGAGGTCGAAAAATGATTTGTTAATTTATACTATTTTCAATATTGTTGATTTATCAAGAAGGATCGGACTCGGTTGGTGCGTGATCGTTTTTTGCAAACAAATATAAATACTGAAATCATTTTTACTTATTTTAAATGGGATATAATTAAACGGCCGAACAAAAAATATTTAGCGTCTGTTTAATGACTTTTACGGAATGAATTTAAGTCGACAACTAAATTACTATACTGACGACTTACATTGATTAGTAAAAAAATCCGTAATGAACTGCCGACTATAAGATGCGAATATTTCTACTAAGTGACCAAATTAAATAGCGAAAAAAAAATATTTTTCACATTTTACAGTGTATGACCTACTGGCCAAATTACAGTGTGTTTAGTCTTACTGGCTAAATTACAGTGTTTAGTCTTACTGACTAAATTACAGTGTGTTTAGTCTTACTGACTAAATTACAGTGTGTTTAGTCTTACTGGCCAAATTCCAGTGTGTTTAGACTTACTGGCCAAATTACAGTGTGTTTAGTCTTACTGGCCAAATTACAGTGTGTTTAGACTTACTGGCCAAATTACAGTGTGTTTAGTCTTACTGGCTAAATTACAGTGTGTTTAGTCTTACTGACTAAATTACAGTGTGTTTAGTCTTACTGACTAAATTACAGTGTGTTTAGTCTTACTGACTAAATTACAGTGTGTTTAGTCTTACTGGCCAAATTCCAGTGTGTTTAGACTTACTGGCCAAATTACAGTGTGTTTAGTCTTACTGGCCAAATTACAGTGTGTTTAGTCTTACTGGCTTAATTACAGTGTGTTTAGACCGTAGACAGTACTCACCAGCTAAGTTCTGCGTCTCGAGGAAGGCGACATCAGAAGCGGGATCGGCGAGGCAGGCGAGCGAACCGTTGTTGCCGAAGTAGTAGTTCGTGTAGTCAAAGGCGCACGTGACTGGAGAAGTACATTAAACTATTTTAATAACGTTTTTCCCCTTTAATTACTTACTAGCTGTTCCCCGCTTTTCTTTTTTGGGCTTTCATAAACCGACACAGTAGGATAATCGTGTGCTTGATATAAAGTCACCTTATATGAAACGTATAAAATTAAATTCTCGCAGTGTCAAACTTAAATTCTCTAAATAATAAAATAGGTGCGTAATAGCGTGCACAATTTTTCAAAACAATTTACCTTAGAACAAATAGGTATAGCTCATATTTTTTAATAGTAAAGTTAAGTAAAGCAAAGTAGTGCTCAATAATAAATAAATAGCTTTGAGTTACTCACATTCGGAATTGTTGATGTTTACTGCAGGTCTGCAAGCTGTGCAGAGGACCGTTGAGTTGAAATCCTAAAATAATAATAGTTCATGTTTATTTATTTATTTTTATTTCTCGCTTACATGTACATTAAATTAATAGATAGAGTTAGGACAATTTTTGTAAGTACATGTACCCAGACTGGGTGTTGCGAAGTCTCTAAGAGAATGAATGTTGGAATAGGCAACTTGACTGTATTCATACTTGGTTAATATTGTTATACTAAACAAAATATACACTAAAAAGTAACCGGTTCTGAAAACAACAACAAAATTGGTTGTTAATTAAGGCCGTAATTCGATTTTAAAGTTTTCTCTAAAAGAACAGTGGGAGCGTGGTGGGGACGTCTTGCTATCTCTTTTGTACGCACGAAACCGAGTGTCAGTGACGTCACAGCTCACACAGTGCATCCTTTTCTTGTTTTTTGACAGTTTCCCCTTCCACCGAATTTCAAAGGCTTATAACTTATTTATTTTTGAACGGATTACAAAAATTCTTTCATAATTCTGTTTCTAAAAATAAAAATATTGATATGAAAGAAAAAATAAAAATTAGTAGAATACCCAATTATAACATTGACTAATTAGGTACAATTAAGTTAAATTTTTACATGAAAGCAAAATACGAAATTGAATGTCAAATTAAAATTGTCACAAGAATTGATTAAATGAATGACAAAAACAGGTAAAATTATAAAATGTCAAAAGATTCAAGTCTGAGAAATCCTTAAAGCGCCGAATGCTTAAAACACCTAAGTATTTTGTTTCCCTAAAAACCCAAATCTTAGATAAATAATTGGTCACCAATCACCAATCCAAGACCCAAGTATTCATAATTTGTCGCTCAAATATTCTTCGCCTGAATATATAATAATCCTTGGACAAAAGTAAGTTTTTTAGGTTTTTAAAGAATGTTAATTATTTTCCTCTAGACGTAATTCTTTGGGTAGTTTATTAAATATACCTATTACAGTAGTTTTTTTGTTACATTACCAAAACCAAACTACAACCGCGAGGGCTATTTTTTAACTATAGTTAAGTTCTCAAAAGCGAGAAAAAATCTAGATGTCGTTCGATCTCGTACTCATGTTGTTTCTTCGATTTTTCTCGCGAGAAAGCGATTCACACCTTCGCCTATCTCAGACGAGAAAATTCATGAGCCTGACGCAGACGGCTATTGCAATGGATAATCGGACAAAAATTAATGAAAAATAGTTTCGAGTCCTTTGTCAAGTGCGTGAATTGTTCTGAGAAAGGTTGCGATGACCTTCGCGAGAAACTTCAAGGTCTTCGCGATAATGTTGACTAGAGATGTGGTGATCCGGCAATATTGCCAAGTTAGTTAAGTGGAAATATTGGTTAAATATGACCAATATTGGATAAATTGCTATATAAAACTAATTACATAAATGTACCTCACCATAATATATAGGATATACTAAGAAAATATTTGTCCTTTATATAAACTACCAACGCTGCCGGCAATATTTCCAGTAAATTGCCGCAAAATTACCACTCGGCACATCTCGAATGTGTACCATGGGCTGTTCACATTCTCGCAAACTTTTAAGACCTCCGATAAGTGTATTTGCAACCTTTCACAAAACAATTTTCGCGCTTGGCAAAAATGAACACAAAGAAATTTTCATTTATTTACTTATTAAAACTTTATTGCACCCCAAGTAGACATACTTAACTCTTCACCTGCGTCAAACTGGATAACAAAAAAAATCCATTTTTAAGAACTAATATTAGTTTCTACGCAGGTGAAGGGACAATAGGCGGACTTAATGCTTAATTTTTATATTCCCCCCCCCCCCCCCCCCCCGAAACACTCATCTAAAAATTCTAAAAAAAGAAGCTTTCATTTTTTGTTCTGTTGTCCATGACAATATGGCGAAATTGTGGAACGCTTTCTCGCCTTCGAACGCAGATATACTCACGGAAGTAGGCGACAGCGAGTGCGTGTCGCTGTTTGCTCCGGGCGCGCATGCCCCGCTGAAGTACTCGCCGACCGCGCGCGCGTAGTCGCACTCGGACGAGCTCACCACCGCGCGCTCGTGAGCTGTTCGTACGAATGCCACGTACGCTGCACAAACCAAATTATAACATTTAGATTCGTAATTGGTCTCGTCGTAGCGTTCCGGAGACCAATTATAAATGTAAGAGAAAACACTTCAATTCCCTTTTCTTATGAGCTGTGAGCCGGTTATTTTTGTGAAATATCGATGGATATTTAAGAGATACAGCTCAGATTAATAATTGGCGAGCGCGAGACCAATTATTAATCGAAGAGATAGAGATTAGTCGAAAAGTGGGTTTAGAAGAAAAAATAAAAATAAATAAAAATCATCTTTATTTTTTCTCTACATCATTGCTTAAAATTTTAATTGAACAAAATAAGAACGGGGTAATAAAAATACCTTGACAAAAAAAAATGTTGCCAACACTGGGTATCAAAAGAAGCTGACACCTGGTCACCACGTCCACCCGAGCATGAATACAAAGAAAGATATTGAACTATTGTTGTTGACTCCTGCATTCAGCCCATGGAGCAATTACAAAGAGGATGCCGTTTGAAATGGCTCCGTGATGTGATGACACTGCAGTGGGCGGAGCTCGTCATTGCTCGTGCTCCATGGTTGGAGCCACGGCCGAAACCAAGCATGTCGCACGTCTGCCTTCCGCCAAGTGTAGCTGAACAAATACTTTCTTACAAAACGCTTATTACGGCATCTCCTCTTTATAATTGCTCCAGGATTCAGCCCTACGACAGTCTTGGGATCAGTGAAGGCTATACAAAGAAGGAGCAGGAGCCAACAGATTCAATGATATACAATAGAATTAAGCAAACAAATGCAAGAAATCATTTAAAAACTCAAACAGAACCTACATCTAGTTCATTACTATGCTACGGCGACGCGAAGAAGTCACATTCGTGTTCGCTATCCATACAAAAATTGTGAGTTAACGCGGCTTATGTCAATCCCATACATTTTTTATTTTTGAATGTGTCTTGGCTGTGAAAGAAATTTTGTAGCTAACCAAAATCACATACTTCACAGGCAAAGATTTGTAAATTGAGGCAAAAATGTGGAAAACACAACAACGAATTAAAAAATTAGACTTTGTTGTATAATAACTAAGTAGGCAAACAGGCGTACGGCCCACGTAAGTGAATACTGCAGCCTATGAACGCCTGCAACACCGGAGATGTCACGACCGCGTTGCCGACCCTGTATATACACATAACAGTGTATTAGCAACTCACCGAGCCCGCCGTATTCAGGGAAGCAGGCCACCTTGTCCCGAAGGTTCTCGAACCTGGTCACGTTGCCCTGAGCGGTGGTTTCTTTGACGAAAGCGGCCACGCGGGACGCGGTCGCTCTACTGTTTTGAACCAACTTCACTGCGGAAAGGCGGTAGTTCCTGCGATATATTACAAAAACTCTTTATTGCACCAATTAAATATATATATTATATAATAAGGTCCTTACATGAAATTGGCGTTTTGTCGTACTGGCCACTTTAATCACAAATTTCTCCTCTTTGGTTAGGAATTCCAAATTCAAATTTATACAGCTATTTTCACATGTAGGTATTTGTTTCGTAAACCGTTATTCATTTGTTTTTTTTCTTTTGTTTTTTTCTGTTAAAACAACTGGTCAAGTGCGAGCCAGACTCGCGTACCACCGTCTTCTGTGAATATCGAAATCGTTGCATCTTTGTGTTTAATAAATGAGCATGAAAATATTTGTAATTGATAAAAACGCACCTTACACTCGGGGGAAAAACTGGTTTTCAGTACAAAATTAATGTTAGACTCTGCATAGATTCATAGATCTCATTAAATATCCGATTATTTTTAAGGGGTGCTATTTTTTAGATCTCACTTAAAACCGGCAATGTGAATGAAAATCATTTGACTTACCGATTATTTCAAAAATTAGTGAATATAGCGATATTTATATGAGACTCATGATTTCATAAATAGCACTAGTTAAGGTCAATTCAAACTGACGCGAATCTCGCGCGACAGGCGGGACGCCCACAGAAATAAGATTCGGTAGAAGTGCCGTAGCGTGTGCCAAAGTTAACTGGCCTGCTCATGCCACTTCTGTACACCGTGAAATTTTAGTCGTTTTGGACCCATCGTCCAGTGACTCCATTCATGCAACGGAACAACTTTCCCCAAGATACATGGGTCGAAATATGGAGTAAATTTTTGGACCTCCCATACAAAATGTCTCATCACGTGACCTAACTTACTATGGGAAGTCCAAATTTGTTTTTCATGTTTCGAGCTATGTTCCTTGGGGATATTTGTTCGGTTGCATGAATGGAGTCACTGGACGATGGGTCCAAACGACAAAAATTTCACGGTGTATACTTATTTCTGCGGGCATCCCGCAAGTCGCGCGGGATTCGCGCCAGTTTGAATAGAGCTTTAACCTTCAAACTTACTTCCTAGCGATATATTCGTAATGAGTATCCACTGAAATATCCTGTCCTTTTAGGGGATTTTTTTTAATCCCTATGTCACTCAATACCGACAAGGCAAATGAACATTGTTTGACTCATCGATTATCAAATATTCGATTAGCCGCTTTTAGTGAATCATGGAGTTATCTTTGAAATGATATATGATGAAATTCACGAATAATCGGTGAGTCGAACGATTTTTATTGGATTGTTAAATTCGAAGATTAAAATAGTGCGACTCATATGTCACACATATCAAAAATAGCACTTTTTAAATATTCTTCACTGGGTGTATCACACTATTTCCATGGAAATACGAAATAGAAATAGTGGGATTAGCGTGTTTTTTTAAAATTACATCCCATTATTTCTATTGCGACAAAAAAACGCAGTTGTGTTTATTTGAGAATCTGTTTCCACTTCAACATTTATGACGGCCTGAATAAATTACTTGAAAATAAACTGTAATGAAACCTTATTCCACCATATCAGTCAATGAATCAATATCGCAATACACTAGTGCAATAATAGAACTGCAATGATAATGGCAGCTGTCAGTCAATATGTTCAAGAGGTTTTATCTAAAGAGGAAATAAATAGTTTCTATGTGCACGTCGGATGATATAGCGTTTTTTTGCCGCCGCATGGTCGGATCACGGAGCAATTACAAAGAGGAGATGCCGTAATAAGCGTTTTGTAAGAAAGTATTTGTTCAGCTCCCCTTGGCGGAAGGCAGACGTGCGACATGCTTGGTTTCGGCCGTGGCTCCAACCATGGAGCACGAGCAATGACAAGCTCCGCCCACTGCAGTGTCATCACATCACGGAGCCATTTCAAACGGCATCTCCTCTTTGTTATTGCTCTATGAGTGGGATCCACCGTCTTTACTCACTTCCTAGCGATATATCCGTAATGAGAATCCACTGAAAACATATCGGATCTCTGGTCCATAATGTCGGCGAGACAACTGAACGTATCCGCCCTTCTCTCGCACGAGATGTAAGGTTGAATGCCCAGAGTGTATGCCGATGCGGCTAACCACTCGCACTTGGCCATTTCTGCGACGGAAACAGTGCACCAACGAACTGCAGCTACGCAGCTGTTTGAAGCGTCCGCTGCTTTGTTGATAGGACGGACTGTGAATAAGTAATAGGGAATAATAAATAATGGCCAATAATAGGCTAATTTACTAAAAAAAATATAATTAGTCCGTCAGTTAGATAATCAAAAAATATTGGAGACGTATTTTTTGTTTTGAAAATTAAACAAAGAATGGTAAAGATATGGCGCGTTAAAGTTCCGTGTGACGTCACAGTGTGCTACACTTTTTCGCAATATGTGACGTCACGAGCCCCCACTCCTAAACTTTGATGCGTTATATCTTTATAATTTATCGCTCAATTGTCAAAAGAAAAAATACGTCACTAATATATTTTGATTCCCTAAATGACGCTCATTTTAATGTTTGTCTTTTGACCCCGTAAACTAGCCTACTAAGGAGCTCGAGAGACATGCGTACCCGTACCGAATGCGCGTGTCAAACGACGGTTGGATTGGTCGCCATTTAGTGGCATTTTCTATCCTCGAGCTTCTCCATGCTTCGGAAGGCACGTTAAGCCGTTGGTCCTGGTAGTTATCGTTAGATAGCAGTCGTGACGCTGTGTCAGATTGTCTTTAAGCAGCCTAAAAAATATGACAGTGTTGGCTACTAACACACATCGGGTCATGTTCCAGTTTGTCCGGTTTCCCAGTAAAATGGATTACGGATGTCAGACGGTAGTCGCTCCATTGTATAAACCAGCGCTGCCAAATCTGGAACCATGACTTTCAGCGTACCCTACGCTCCGAAGCGTTAGCTTACGACGCAACTAGGAATACACGCTATGATGAAGAATTAAACGAGTGACTATAAATCCAAATTTTAAGTGTCAATAAGAGAATGGTCATTTAAGAAGCTTAAACCCCGACTGCATTGCCGCGCCCCAAACAAAAACCGCCATTTTGTGTTTTTTTTTTTATATAACAAGTGTCACTCTCACAGTAAATACGAATCTAACGACACCTCAAGCTAAAATCCTTCGAGCCGTTTAGGCTGCAGTGTCCCAATACTCTTGAAAAATATAACCCTCCTTCTGGCGCAGTCGGGTAAAATCAATGAGCTTGGATGACAAAATTACTGACTGAGTGACGAGAAATCTACAGCGACTGACATAAATTTATTTTAGCTGCTTAAAATATAACCTTTGGCGAGAGAGGCACGTAATACTCCAATAGGCTACTTGACTGTATTCATACTTGGTTAATATTGTTATACTAAACAAAATATACACTAAAAAGTAACCGATTCTGAAAACAACAACAAAATTGGTTGTTATTTAAGGCAGTTATTCGATTTTAAAGTTTTCTCTAAAAGAACAGTGGGAGCGTGGTGGGGACGTCTTGCTATCTCTTTTGTATGCACGAAACCGAGTGGCAGTGACGTCACAGCTCACACAGTGCATCCTTTTCTTGTTTTTTGACAGTTTCCCCTTCCACCGAATTTCAAAGGCTTATAACTTATTTATTTTTGACCGGATTACAAAAATTCTTTCATAATTCTGTTTCTGAAAATAAAAATATTGATATGAAAGAAAAAATAAAAATTAGTAGAATACCCAATTGTTCTGAAGGAATGGAATATTAGGAATACGGCGGGAGCGATGGTGTTATGCTCGACCGCCGCTAAGGGAATTACTTCCCGCCAGGCGTGGTGTTATGCCTGGGGAACCGCGCGACAGACGGTGTTCTGTCGGAGGTTGTATATATGCTCCAATTCCTTAGAAACTCTGATAGCGCGTTTCAGTCCTTCATACTAATTAGGCTTCTTGTATGGGGATTTCGATTAGTCTCTCTAGCGCCATCTGTTGCGTTGTGTTGTAACTATTTACTGTGCGATTGTGTCGCCACAAACCCAAGCAGCATTTTAACATTTAAGCGACCTACTATTTATCTGAGTGACAAATTAAAGCACTGTATTTAATTCAATATTTGTCAAACTGAATTAAGTAAAGTCTGAACAAAAGAGCTCAGTTTTATGATCACTATAACACCATAACCTATTTTCTGCCACAAAGTCGTCTTTTGAAACTAAGCGCTTCTGTCACAAGCTCTGTCGCTCGCTCGCTTGCTGTTATGGTCACTGTAAAACCATGACCTAACCTACTTTCTGTCACAAAGTCGACTTTTTGAAACTCGGTCGGTTCTTTCACTACAAGTATGTATAATTTAATCGCTCATTTAGTGCCGATTTCACCAACATCGTTCCTATCCAAGAGTAACTAATCTTAATCTAGAGACAGAGTCCTTGTACCGGAATTATAAGTGGATTAACAATCTATTCTCGGGTTAACTGTGTAGTGAAATATAAAGTTCATCATACGAGTTTAAATCGCGTCATTATCTTTGAAATAAAACTTATCTGACTTTGATGAAATCGGTCCTGTAATTTATTCGCAATAAAGATTTCATTCAATCATTTATTCATTCGCTCGTTTAGTAGTTTAGTTTTCCGGGGTGTGCTTCGTGTACCGAAAAGGGACTTACTAGCATTAGTATAGTTGAAAGCAGTAGTGATCTCCTCTTGCACTACTCTGAATCCGGTTCCACCCACCAAGTTCTGGTATAACGTCGAAGTCCAACCGAAGCTCGAATCTGCACCGCTCGGCCACCAGGTGGGTAAGCGATTGCGGATTGAAGTCGCACTTGTGCTGTAAGAGAAATAACTTGTTTATACTACACATGAATGAATGAATGAATTAACTTTATTGCACCATTTACATAGATTACTTAACTTGCTCGGAAAGTAGACTTACTTGGTCAAGGACGGGGTGGGAAGTACGTCATTCTTCCTGCCAAAAAAAGCGAGCGGAAAAGTGGTATGAAAATCATTATTGACCTGTTTTACAGGACAATAATTTCCATACAACTTTTCCGCCCACATTTTTGCGGGAAGAATGACGTACTTTCTACCCCGTCCTTGAGTACGTATGAGTGTACTTTCCGAGCAAGTGTAGTATAAAATGCATTACTGTAATTAGTTAAGTAAATGAACAAGTTCATAATAATATCCATTACGTACAATTACATAAAGGGTAGCTTTACGAACTAGTGTGCTGAAAAATAAGTATTTTTCTTACGTAGAAGCAACAATAGTCCTCCAGGGTTGCCTCACCACCGCACAAGGGGATGTAGGTAAAGCCACCAGCTCAGCTGACAGCGGAACCTGGCTTCCGTTCGGGCACAGTGCCGAGAATTGATTCACATTTTGTGGATTACGAAGCTGTGAAATAATGATTCATTATAAAATAGAGTAGAGTAAAATAGAATATTATTTTGAAAGAATACATTTGTTAAAAAGGTGTTAAAGTACAAAGTGTTTGGCCAATGTATTCAGTCTGCTAACAGACATTTATCCATACTAATATTATAAATGCTAAAGTCTGTCTGTCTGTTACGTTTTCACGGACAAGCCGCTGAACGGATTTTCATGAAATTTGGTATGGATTTGGTTGAAGACCCGGGGTCAAACATAGGCTACTTTTTGACGCAGGCGGAGCTGCGGGAAGCTAGTATTCATATAAAGTTTCATTGATATGGTCAATCAACGCGGAGAATTGATTACGTTTTATGGATTACGAAGCTGTGAAAGCAGAAGTCTTATGGTTCATCCATATCGATATCGAATAAGTTATTTATGGAGAATGAAATTTTTAAAGTGATCAAAAAAGTGAGCGTTTTTGAAACATCAGTCAGTAATCCAGTTTGCCAAATCCATACTAATATTATAAATGAGAAAGTCTGTCTGTTTGTTACGCTTTCACGTTACGATTTTGATGAAATTTGGTATGAATATAGTTGAAGACCCGGGGTCAAACATAGGCTACTTTTCTAGTATTGAATAATATGCAGTAAGAACCTTAATTTGTCACTCAAATAATATTAGGTCGCTCAAATTTTATAACGCTGCTTGGATTATATTTTAAGCTAAAATTTCTCGTCGCTCAACATCAGTAATTTTGTCAGCCAAACTCATTATGTTCTATATTTAAAAATTCGATTTACAGTCGCTCGTTTATAATAATATCCATTACGTACAATTACATAAAGGGTAGCTTTACGAGATAGTGTGTTGAAACCCTTTCTTAAATCACTTACAGTAAAGAACTCCTGCACATGCTGCCAGGCCACATAGGCCACACTGCCACCGTTAACCAGACAGTCCAGGGCCTGAATGTGGCGGTTCGCGTTGGACACTCCGGCCACATTGACTCCCTTTGACGTACTGTATCCGTTGCTGCAATTTCTGTTGTCGCACAGTGAGCAGAGGTTGGGGAAACGGGATTCTGGAATTGGAAGTTTTTGCTGAAAACTTTCAATCGTTGTACGATGATCATCATCATCCTAGCGTGTATTCCTAGTTGCGTCGTCAGCTTACGTCTCGGATCCTAGGGTACGCTGTAAGTCATGCTCCTAGATTTGGCGGAACTGGTTATTACAATGGAGCGACTGCCGTCTGACCTCCATAACCCATTTTACAAGGAAACCAGACCAACAGGAACATGACCCGAGATGTGTTAGTGGCCAACACTGTCAGAATTTTAAGGCTGCCCTAAGGCATCGTTCAGCGCCGCCGTCCGCCTTTTGTTGTAACCTGTATTCTGATACTATGTTCTTTGTGTACAATAAAGATTTTTACATACATACATACATACTCCAAAAGATATTTTGGAATAGAGCCCTATTTTTGAATGAGTGATTCACACAAACCCGATAACCATAACCCACAGAAATAGGAATCTGTAGAAGTGTCGTAGCGTGTGCCAAACTTAACTAGCCCGCTAATGACACTTCTTTCTTTTAACTGTGAGCGTGCCGCAAGTCGCGCGGGATTCGCGTCAGTTTGAATAGAGCTTAATTTGTCATCGGTTTTAAAATATTCGTTCGAAGTCGATTGATTTTTATTCGATATCGAATAATTTTCATTCGATACAATCGGCGAAACGATCGATTTTCGTTCGACTAACCGCTTGCAGTCATACGTTTTAAAATAGGGCTCCTGATGAAAGAATGTACTTACTGAGATCAGCATCGACTGTGCTGTTGTAACTCCAAGGGCCAGGTCTGCAGGCCTCGCTGAAGAAGCCGCTGAGGGTTTCCACCTCCAGCTCTTCGGCCGTTTTGCGTTCGGTACCAGAGCCGGGACAACGGTCAGTGCGGGCAGCCTGAAAATCGTAAAACAAATGATCACTGTATCACTTTCCAATATATAAATAACTAGCTGTTTCCCGCTCCGCCTGCGGTATACATATAGCCTATGTTACTCAGGGTGAATGTAGCTTTCCAATGGTAAAAGAATTTTTGAAATCGGCACAGTAGTTTTTGAGTTTATTCATTACAAACATACACACAAAAATACAAATCTTTCCTCTTTATAATATTAGTGTAGATAGTGTAGATAATCCACCATATGCACACTCAAAAAAAAAACACAAATTTTGTAAAATTAAATACACTTAACTCAGTTTCCCGCCAAAAGACCATAAAATTTTCACATTGTAAGTTTGTAAGATGCATGAAACAAAAGACAATTAATTTCAATAGAAGAGATTCGATTCGATAAGGCGGGAATATATTACTTTTTTTATTGTGTTAAGGGATCGTTTCTTTGCGGCCAGTGTATTTTTTTTAAACACGTATAATTAATTTAACTGCCTTTGCTGTGAAATGGTTAAGGCGTATAACACAGACTAGGAGGTCGTAGGTTCGATTCCCACGGGAAGCAATACTTTGTTTTGTTGTTTCTAGTTTGGTTAAGACCTTAGATTAATAATTGGTCTCCGCGGCGATACGACCGCGCGAGCGAGGTTAGGACGTATATGTATCTTTGTATCCTTCGATATCGAACAAAAATCATTCGTTATCGAACGAAAATTATTCGATTCGTTGAATTTGCGTGAGTCACAAGGTATCAGGCGGCAGATCAGTCGGCCATCCGAGACACCTCTCGATTTTGAGTGATGCGGTGCTGGCTGATCTGCGAGAGATAGGAGTTGAAATTGATGAGCCTTCGCGCAGAATAGAACTCTATGGCGCTCTTTTGTTTTGGAGGTTAAGATCCACTTCGGGTAGCTCAGCCAGCGGAGTACAGGGGTGCTATTTTTGAAAAATGTATGTCACACAAAATTAATAATTATTTATTTAAACTTTACTTATTTATTTCATGTACACACTGTAAATAAATTGGAAACTTAACATTAGGAAAACTTGGTACAAGGGTTCTTTATTGTACAAAATACAGTTGTATAGCACAATAGGCGAGGCTTAATTATTTACTAAATTTTCACGGACACGGAATCCACACGCACGCAAACAATTTACTCACACATTTAAATAATGTTTGTATTTGTGTGTCCGTGAAAGCACTGGATCGTGTGTAAATCAGCCATTATTTAAGTTTATTTTTCTTCTTACCGAAATCTCCAACGCTTTGAGCACTCGCGGCGACCACCGAACCTCAGTGGAGTCCAGGCCTGGGTGGCAGTACTTCCCGTTCCGCAGACCCTCTAAACCACCAGTGTGGTTGTTGGGCACAATAGCCACAGATTCAAAAGCGTAGGGCACGGCTGGAAGTCGGAAAATAAGTCATGAAGGAAGAAAATAAATCATGAACACGGATTCTCACAATTTTAGAGAGAAGTTGAATTTGAGAATGAGATAAAATATGATGGATGTTTGTTTCAGTATCTGTCAGCCGCCATTATTTTTCGACAAATTTTGAATACGACTTTACCTAAAGGCGCGCGGATCGGCCTGCTGAAATGCTACTTTTGAAAAACCTACTTAGTCTAGCAATTTGTCATTACCGGAACATTTCATTTTCGGACTTCTTTCTGTCTTCTGTCTTTTTTACAATAGACGTTCTATGAAGATGTCGTTTTAGGAAGTTGTCATTATAGGAAATTGTCATTTTAGGAAGTTATTATTCTCAGCCTGAGTGTAGAAGATTGGACTCACCAAATATGTTATACGAAAAACATTCGATATTGACAGTTTTTGAAAATAGTAGTGCAAGTTTTTACTTTTCTTCCTTTCATCTGTCGCGGCCATTTTACATAAAATGGCGCATCTGTCAAGCCATTTTTTTTTTGGGGGGGGGGGGGCTACTTCCTGTCACTCATTAAAAATAAGATTTCCAAGAAATTTTGTATGAAGGTTATATTAAAAGCATAAATTGCTTTAATTGTCATTAAATAAGCTATCAGATTATGTACAATTGTATATAGTTTTACATTGAGTTAAATTACCAATTAAAAGGTGAAAGTAGAGAAAGAGTCACTTTCTCCAGTTTACTTCATTAAATGTTAAATAATTATGAATTAAAAACCTTTATTACAAGTTATATTTATTTTATTTATAGGAAGAACAATTATTTAATAATAATAAATCAAAACAAGATAAAAAAATGCAGGTTTACATACAAAAATACTTTGGGGAACCTCCCTACCTGTACAGGTCCTATCAAATACCTATCTGTCAAGACGCCAGAATATGGCGTTTTTGAATTTATGCAATTTTTGTTTTTTATCTTACACATTATTAAATCTAATTTAGAAAAAAACTATTGTTATTACGTATGTAGAAATGTATGTTAATCATGTTACAAAAGGAAGTTTGAAATCACTAGAACTTTTTTTTGTTAGAATCAAATCAAGAAGTACTAACATCACTACCGAAGTGACAGCCAATGTTTTTTAAATTTAAAAATTTACATCGAAATCATTATCTAATATACATTAAAATAATTATAAAATGTTTAAACATACACATTTATGTTTATTATCTAGAAAAACAACAAGAAACCACTTAATGAATTAGTTTTGCGGGCACAATACTGTAGGACGAGCGACTCGCTAATGCTGAGTGAAAGAGTGGGAATGCCCTGTGCCTGCTCAGCCTTGAATTGTGTTGTTGAACCTTTAGACTGGACTTATAATGCATCCTTGTTTTACTCGCTTCATTTTGGTAAAGTTCGAGAGAGATAAGAATAACATAACCATACTATTTATTTATTTATTTATTTAACATTTTCCAAAAATTGATACAAACAAATTAACATAAGATGCATTTCACAAAACCACTGAGGTTTGTTTAGAAATAGCAGGTACATTCAAATCAAGCTAATTCAAAATCTATGATATTCATATAATAATAATAATAAAATGAAGTAAATCTTACAGTGAGCCGGGCAATCAATCCTGATAAGAACCACAGAAATGAAGCTGCAGACAACAGCTAGTTCTACTGAATGCTCATTTCAGTCCCATTTAAGCTAAGTCATGGGCCCATACTTATTAAAGGTATAGGCATGCATGTCCAACTAAAGGTGATTTTCCAAAATTTGTATGAAATTGAGCAATGAAGGCCTACTTATTAAAGAGCAAAATCGATGTTGTCAAGAAAGTATTTTTTAAGTTTATATTTTATATTTTTGTTAGTAATACTAGTTTTTAAATCATCAGGCAACCTGATAATCAAGCGAGGCAGGAGATAGCCAGTCGTCCTCTCACCGTAGGCATTGTTCGCGCGCTCGGTGCACAACCGGTTTCGAGCGACCGCCCGTGTATATACAGCATGATTAACCGTAGAATAATTTTCATTGAAATAATTTTGTTTTAATAATAAATATTTCGTGTTCAAGTGTACCGGTAATATTTTACAATGTTGAAAGAGGCCAAATTCGTTATCGCGGAATTGAAATTTAATTTTTTTAGATACTATAGTTTTTAATATTTTTAACTGTAATCTATAAATATTATTTAGGTAGGTATTATATGTTCGACCGTAGCTACTTAGGCCATATAATACATGTGATTCAGCGAGAGAGTTATACAGCAACAGTTTAACACGATATGGAATGCGATGTTTGAGGATTTGCATACTTGCCAGAAAGTGCCTGAGTTTGGCACAAACGTGATTTATGTGAAGTTTCCAATTAAGCCTGCTATCAATTATGAGGCCGAGATAGGTGTGGGACTCGACCCTTTCTATAGATGGACAGTCACATCTACCTGCAGTTGTGTTACTATGCAAACAAGCGTGTTTGTGTGCAACTAAGTGGTTGGTGTCCACCGAGGATCTTAGATATGGTGACCTTATATGTAAGAGTTTGGTTTTATCATTGTTAAGAACAAGACCATTATCGTGGCACCATCCAGAGATCGCATCGAAGTCCAATTGAAGGTAATCGTAAGCTTTGCCCAAACATTTATCGCTAATTATTAAGCACGTATCATCAGCAAACTGGTAACAGGAGCACCTTTTAACACAATTACTCATGTCGTTTACATACGATAAGAAGTGCAGGGGCCCTGCCACCGAGCCCTGTGCTGTGCCTTCGGTGACGTCAATGGTTCTACTTACCTTATTTGCAATTTTGACGACAAAAGAACGATTTTCTAGATAGTTCCTACTCCACTTTAACAGCGGCCCACGAACACCACACGCGTCGAGCTTATCAATGAGTTTATCATGGTTAAGAGTATCAAATGCGCGAGTAAAATCAATAAATAGAACTAAAACATGTTTTTTTTCATTAAGTTGAGCATTAACTTCATCTGTAAATTTTGATAGAATATCATGCGTTCCTTTTCCCTGCTGAAACCCAAATTGGTTGTCATACAATATTGAATTATCAATATAATACTTATGTATTTGTTGACAGATATATTTCTCAACAATTTTGTCTATGTTAGAAAGAAGCGTGATTTGTCGATAATTGCTATAATCATTACTTTTACCTTTTTTAACTATCGGTCTAACACACCCCCTCTTCAGCGCATCTGGATACAACCCTGTTCGAACACTGAGATTAATTAAATTTGATATAGCCACCGATACACCTTTCTTTACAAATTTAATGTCTGAAACGGCGATGTTGTCAATACCAGGAGCTTTGTTCGAATTCAAATTATCTATTATCTTACCAACCTTGTCGCTTGTTGCCTTCTGAAAGTAAATACTTGAATTAACAGGGATAACATACAGCTTATCATCAATTAACTTCCTCTGGCAGCTCGAAGTTTTTATTGGCTTTTGAAATTCTGTAGCAAAGTTGTTAGCCATATCCTCAATCGCAATACCTTGGGATTGGAATGCCTTGATAACAGCTTGATCTACTGATGTTTTAATACGGCCAAGCATTTGATTTACAATATAGTACACTTTTTTGATATTTTTAAATTTTTTTTTTATGTTGTTAATAAAATATGAGTTTCTATTATTTTCAAGAATTTTATGAACTTTATTACGAGTTTTATTATAATGTAGTCTTTTTTCTGGATTAAGTGGATCTTGTTTCCATATGTGGAATAGTTTATTACGTTTGCTACATAACCGGTATATATTTTTATTCATCCATGGTGCCCTATACAACTTACTTTTTTTTTTAAATTCCAAATTTTTTAACGCGGCTTTACGAGCCTCATTAATGGAACTAGAAATGAAATCATAGATCTGTTCAGGACAGTTCATATTATTGGTCAAATTCCATTCAATTTTATTCAGTTCGCCAGATAATATGTTGAAGTCTACATACGTTTTATGAACATCCTGTGTTCGCTGTGTCTGCAGCCCATCGCTTACGCAGGTAAACAGTATGGCGTGGTGATCGGCCAGTACTACATCGATCGCTGCCGAGTACGGTTCTAATGTGGGAAATCGACTAAATTGGTCTCTTAAGTGGCACTTGTAATATGACACCATATCAAATTTTTTTGCACACCAGAATATGGCGTCGTGACAGATGAAGGGAGTTTCTTTGTTATTTAAGTTTATTGTTGCCACTTACTCAAATTACTTTACGATAGTCAATATATTTCCGATGTAAGCAAGTAAAACTCTTATTCTGCCATATAAAATTACATACAAAGATATGTTTGTATGTAATTTTATATGTCTGTAACATTATAAATAATCACACCAGCCTTAGCACTATTGGTTTGTAATAGCTAGCACTCAAAGGTTTTAAATAAAAATGTAACTAAAATGGCTTACAATATGTTTTTTTTTTTGTATGTAGTTCCCGGCATGTATGGACTGAGGCTTTTTCTATCCTTTTTCATTTACAACTCTTTTACACATTGCATGCAACAATAGGTTTTTAATTTTTCATATATATTTACTTTTTTGTCTTATTACTTTCATTACCACTTTTTATGACTTTTTATTTGTTTCTTTTCATTACTTTATTTGCTATTCTAATACTTTAGGCCAAAAATTTACTTCTCTTCATTTTGTCTTTCATTATTTATGTTTATAACATGGAGCAATTACAAAGAGGAGATGCCGTTTGAAATGGCGCAGTGATGTGATCATTGGCGCCTCGCCGACACAAAAGTGGGCGGAGCTTGTCATTGCTCGTGCTACTTACCAGACTTCTCCGTACTCCTTACGGTAGCTATCACCTGGTGGGTGGTGGGCTGCATCTGAGAGAGGAGGATTGTTTCCTCCTCCGAGAAGGCTCCAAAGTCCACCTCATTTCTGGACAGCTTCAGAGCGCAATCCAATCTAAGAAATATACACTTTATATTTTTACTATTCAAGAATAGTTTTACAATTAAATTATACTTAATTAAAGAAGAAAGAGGGACAAATAAAGAAAAAAAAGAAAAAAGTAAGTAAGTATCCCCCATATTCTCAAACGTTTGCTCAAACTCGACTCAACCTTACTCCAATGCAATGTATGATTAGTCGAACTGTCAAATATAAGGTTGGTTTAGAGGTACCTTGAGGCGTCCTCCAAATGAAACAAAGTGGTTAAAAATTAGTTTTTGCCTAGGTATCTACTTAAATTTTTTGTTCATTTTCAAATTTTTGTGCTTTTGGATTGTTATTATAACCTGTGTCTTTCCTCACTGGAGTTTGCTCAAGCAACCAACTAAGAATATCATTTTGAAGGAAAGTTCGAGGACTTCCTTAAGGCTTCCTCCAATGAGTTGGATTGAAGGACGACCTTAAGGTTATGTTTAAGAATACGGGTGTTAAAACACCTAAAAATTTACAAAAAGAAATATATTAAAAAGAATGTTACGACTTCACGAGTACAGGAGTAGGGGTGCTATTTTTACAAAATGTGTAAAAATAGCACTTTTACTCCGATTAACTTTTGTTCAATATCGAATGATTTTTAATCGAAATATGATTCATACATTTCAAAAATAGGGCCAATTTTTACAGTGTGATTATTAATAACGAGAAATTTTGTTGAAGATCTAGAGCCCCATTTTTGAAATGTATGATGACATTGTGTCGAACAAAATCCTCGGATAACGAACAATATTCCTTCGATATCGAAAAAAAATCATCAGTCACTTTTCAAATATAGCAAGCACTCCTGGAGAAACTGAGGAGAAAAAGTAAAAAATATGACCCCGGGCTCCGAGGCCTGGGCTACCAGCTAAGGATGCAACCGGTATAACGCTAAGATGAGTAGTAGTATTAAGAACGTGAAACTAAACCACTTTCAATAAAACACAATAGCATAATTTATAATTTAAAAAAGAAAAAAAGGGTATGTGTAGGTATTTTTAATACACATAAATGATATGATATGTTTATGTTTAAACTTTTCCTTTTAAATTAAATAAAATATTGAGCCCAAATCGTTGTCACTGCATGATGGCAAGGTACCCAAGAGGCTGGCGACGTTTCCTCTTTGTATGGCCAGGCTGATGCGATCGCCAGAGACGTCTTTCGACTAGGCGTGCGGATATCTCTTTAAATAATAGTTTTGCATCCGCACCCTAAGGCCCCAGTCTCCACAGCAAAATAAAAAAATAATAAGAGAAAACCGACAAAATAAATTCGACCAACTGTAGCCCTATATTTGATCGAATTATTGTTATCCATACTATCCATACTAATATTATAAATGCGAAAGTCTGTCTGTCTGTCTGTTACGCTTTCACGGCCAAACCGCTGAACGGATTTTGATGAAATTTGGTATGAATATAGTCGAAGATCCGGGGTCAAACATAGGCTACTTTTTGACGAAGGCGGAGCTGCGGGAAACAGCTAGTTCAAAATAACGATTTCGTGCCCGGCCACTTGCACGCTTATGGATCTCTACGAAGCCAATAACAGCGAAATTTTTTTTCGTTCGAAAACGAAACGGAAAAAAAAACATTTGATTCACTTTAATCTGTTCTGTAGATTCAGCAGCGTCCGGTGAGTCATACTCATACTTCACAAAAATATGTATGGTATATATATATATATGGTCAAAAATAAGAAATTAGTCAAAAAAAATCTCGGTTTCCACATAGGCCGTTTTTGTACTCATTTCTTTTAACGTAAATTGGATTCAGTGCTGTATTTTTTATTTGTATGTAAATGTTGCAATAAAGTGTTCATTCATTGATTATTTATATACGAGTACATTATTTTTATTGAAAGTGGTTTAGGTAGTTTCGTATACAATATAAAAAGTTGGCTAATAAATAAATAAATAAACACAGGCATAAAGTAATCGATCGAAAGTTGATAAAAAAATGTGAGTTATAATTGGGTATTCTACTCAATTTATTATTATTATTTAAATGAAACTTCACACCAGAAACAGAAAGATTTTTTAAACCCGTTCTTAAATAAGCAAGCCTTTGAAATTTGGTGGAAGGGGAAACTGTCAAAAAACAAGAAAAGGATGCAATGTGTGTTCAGTGACGTCACTGCCACTTGGTTTCGTGCGCACAAAAGAGATAGCAAGACGTCCCCACCTCGCTCCCATTTTTCTTCTTGAAAAAGCTTTAAAATCCAATGATTAACATAATAAACAAACAATTTTGTCTTCTTTTAAAGTTTTTTTCTGAATACTTTTTAGCGTACATATTGTTTCGTATGTATGCAGATATTGCCTAAGTAAGAATATAGTCAAGTAGTCTATTCACCTGGTTTCCACCGGCACGCAGGACACTTCGCTACCGCTTGTCTCGAGATTCTGGCAAGCCACTGTGTCTCTGGCAGGTACGCATACTCTATCTGTAAATAAAGCATAATAACTGCAGGTATACATTTTGTAAAAGTCTTAAAAAAAATGTTTGTCATTGGCCATTCCGACTTCCAAAAAGGAGGAGGTTCTAAGGGTAGGTAAAATAATACATGACACACTAAAGAGTGTGTCATGTATTATTTTATATATTAAAATATTACGCGTTAAATCTAAAGCGATTTGAATGTATTATATTACGCGGTACAGAAGATGGCCACACTTTGTGGTTGGCAACAGTAAATGTTATTACGTTGACAGTTAAGATTCGAACGTTCGTTCACTTTGAATTGGGACGTCAGAGCTCCGCTAGGAGTAATATTGTTCTTTGGACTCGAGACCAGCCAGTGATGTTATTTTATGTGATAATATGTGTTTGTGATTATTTGTATAGTAAAGTCCCGAAAGATAGCTAACCCTTGTTGTCCAATGGGCTTTGTGCCTTGAGTTCAGTGAGGCCCTGAGATGCGCTAGTGATTGTAGTGACCCTTGTTTACCTATTGGTCGGTTATCTTGGTAGCATGGGAGAAATTCAGGTAGATGAGTGGTTGTGGAGCATCGCATGACGCGTTGAATCTTGGGCGTCTGCTGTAACCATGAAATAAGGGATGCGTCTCCCTGTCGGGACATGCCCACATATGCCCACGCTTGACCTTTGTGATACTATGTAAAGTATCAACCAACCCACTCACCTATTCCCCACGACATATTTATTCCGCCAATTGTGGACCGATTTTTATATCCTATACTGTCCCGCTGCTAGACAAAGGTTTCTTCCATTCTCCTCCACTCATCTCGTTCTAGCGGCTGTCTCCCATCCACTGTTAAATCTCATCAAATCATTGCTCCATTATAGCCTTGGTCTACCTCTCCATCGTCCTTCAGACTACGCAGACGTTAGCAACCGCGATCTTAGCTACCTTACTATCCGCCAGAGGCGCTGTACAGGTTTGCCATCCTAAATTGTTAACGCTGTCGCTAGCGTCTGCGTCAGTAAAATCTCATGGTTGACGGACTAGTAGGCTGATTGGCCAAATGACAGGAAAAAATCTAGGGGCAAACCACCGAGCCTCTCCTCACAGCTAAATCCAACACCCTAGGCCCTAGAATACAACTGTGAGTGGAGATAGGCGCCTTCCCGGAAAAATTCCCATTTACTCCCTGAATTTTTAAAAATACCCGGGTAGTAAATGGGAATTAATTGTTTTTTCCCTTTTCTTCTCCTTGCATTTCATTTTTCCCCTGTTGAATTTCTTACCGCTGCCCATCTCTAACTGTGAGTGTTTTTTATAGTGTGTGAAAAATATTTGAAATCGAACGAAAATCATCCGACTCATCGGTATTTTTCTTCTTAGCGAGTCGACTCTGACCAAGTTATGTGTGGGAAGATCACTAACAATGCATTGGCAGTGGCTTACGGTTTTGAGGTAGTCATATTTCTCAAAAATAGCAACCCTGATTGGAAAATGATTCTAAATGACGCCCTCATAGGGTTGCCAGGTCGCCAAACCTAATAGCCGGACAGACCAGCCAGTTTAGCCCGACATTTGGCTAAAACGGCCGGGCACCCTACATTATTGAGGATTTTGTGTCTCAGTATTTAAAGCTTTTCTGATTATTACCATAAATCTTGTTAAATTAAATAAAATGTAAAAAGCCTAACAAAACCGGACAAACTGGACACTGTTTATTTTGGCAGGACATGCAATCAAAAATGGTAGTAGACCATGACGAAGATGGATATATAACATAAATAATGTGAACCCTTCTCAATATTCCTATTCATCATTCCGACTCTTACACTCACTCCTTTTCAGTCCAAGCGGTAAGATTGTGGAATTCATTGCCAGCTGATATATGAGACTCGAAAACTATCTCAGTTTTTATGAAACTAGATAAGGAGTATTATCTGTCCTTAGCATAATAGATATTTATGTATGTATTTTATATGTAAGTTTAATAAGTATGTAATTTTTATAATTGTATTTGTGTATTAAATGAAGTATGTTAATTATAATGATTTTATTAAATTTGTACCTAGGTAATTAGGTATAGTCTTTACCATGGAGTAATTACAAAGAGGAGATGCCGTAATAAGCGTTTTGTAAGAAAGCGTTTGTGAGGCTACAAGGGGCGGAAGGCAGACGTGCGGGGGGCTTGGTTTCGGCCGTGGCTCCAATCATGGAGCACGAGCAATGACAAGCTCCGCCAATAATCACATCACTGCGCCATTTCAAACAACATCTCCTCTTTGTAATTAATCCATGGTCTTTACTTTTCCATTCTTTTTTTATACACGCTAATTACCCTTTTCTTGTAATTTCCTCTCTTGGGTCTGCTGGAAGAAATTTCTTGAGAAATAAGCCGCTCCCTTGTACTGTCTTTTCCAATTATGTATAATCCTTTGCATTTTAATTGTGTAAACGAATAAAGTAAATGAATGTGTCAGAAAACTAGAGCCACAAATTAAGGATTTTATCATAGATTAATAATTGGTCTCGCGCGCTCGACTAGATACCGCGCTGTGAAGAAAAATCAGTTTCCAGAATGCGGCCACTTAATAGGAAAGTGTGTGTAAAACAATGTGCAAAGACGCACACTAGCGTCGATTATGGTGTTGCCAGCTACTTGACTGGTGCCCGACCAATGGGAAAATTATTAATTGCTGTGGTCTTGTTATGTATTATAAAAAGTAGCTCAGAAAAACCTTTAAAATGAAATTAAAATAAAACTGGCCAAGTGTGAGTCGGCTCGCGTGTAGAGGGTTCTGTACTATTTTTTTTATTTTTCTCCATTTGGACCTCCTAAACAAATTTAAAATTATCTCATAGGTTTTCCTGTAATTTATGAATCGAAATTCTGGAATCGATAGTTTCGGAGATAAGGTAGAGGAAATGGTTAGTTTTTGTCTACTTTATTTTATAATTCTAATATTGAATCCTAAAATTGCAGAAAAACTTTCTTTTCATTTATTATTACACAGTACAGTATGTTAAACGTTACTTTAATTTTCTATTTAGCTTGGAGCTAATTGATTACTGACCTCTTTTTAGTTGTAACCCGGGTTTAAATACAGATAAATAAATAGACATACACATCCTACTAATATTATAAACGCGAAAGTTTGTAAGTATGGATGGATGTTTGTTACTCTTTCACAACTAAACCTCTGAATTGATTTTCATGAAATTTGGTACGGATATAGTTCAAGACCCGGAGTCAAACATAGGCTACCTTTTGACGCAGGCGGAGCTGCGGTAAACATTTTGTACATACGAGTAGATATTATCATGGCCTTTTTCCATACAGTAGTGTTGCCGGAAAATACATTACACATCGAATAATAATCGATTCTTTGATAGTTGAAAATATAATCTAAGGTATCGATAGTGATCATATATCGATAGTATTGATAATATATTTCTGTAATTTTTTTCTGTATGTGTTGAATGACGATGATTTGTATTATGCCCGCTGTACATCCCGCCGCCGAGTTCCGGTATATCTGTATAGTATCGGTGCCTGAAAAGCTTGGTATTGTTGTTAATCCATTAATCGATTATTTTTCATAAATTCTCAAAAATCAATACTACAGATTAGATTATATCGATACTACAGATACATAATCGATTAATAACCATTGATATGAACGATTACCTTTGTTGATTAAATCGATATAATTTATATCAACCCATTTCAATAATCGACTAATTGTTTGATATTGCAGTTAATAATCGATTAATTGTCAAAATTCGATTAAATTAATTATATCAATACTTTCGATATCATAGATTATTTAAAAAAAAAACAAATTCGATTAATTAATTATCCGGCAACAATACCCTACGGGGTACCAACTACCTAAAGGCCATATTTAGAATGTTGGTCGGCGTAAAGTGGAAATGGAATCAAAATAGTGATAGGTTGCTAGTCGCATCGCCTACTGATAGGTATGGTTCTTCGATTTTCGCCCACTTCCTCGGCCGACTTATATGGTCTGCGCGGGCACGGCGTACATTCCACGTATTTACTTTTCTCCCAGATCAGCATTAAAGAAATAAGATGTTTGTAGCGTGCGTCCACGTCTTTTAATTATAAAGGAAGCTATAGTTTTATTAAGTTGTATAGTATTAGTATTATAAGTTTTTTATTTTGATAATTACTTGTAAATATTTTAAATAAACTGCAATACTAAAACTTGTTAATTTTAGATAATTTAACTTAAAAATTTGTATATTTTTAATGTCAACGAACAAGCGGACAAGTGTTGTTGTTTTATATAGATAGCGAATGCGATGCGCGCGCATGCATGTCAGCCGCTGCGATCGGCGATCCGTGCGTCCCGCCGGCTCGCCAGTCCGAATACCATCTTGAGACTGAATGTACGTTGCTTGCGCTCGCATTCGCGCGCTTACGTAAACTCATTTCCCGCTTGATCCGTTCCTTCACTTTTCTCACCTGTATTTTGTGCTTATCATAACCTTTTGTTAATCTTTAAGTTGTCGGTGTGCTTGTATTGTATTTGTTCTATTTAATTGTGCTGAACTTTTAATTATAGTGTTAAATTACATATTGACTTTATTTAATTATCCCGCCTCATAGCACAATAGCCTAACACTTATCATACACATTACGCACGCACCCCGCTTTATGTTAAAGACAGACAAAATTGTCAGAAAAAGTCAAAATTACAACATCTCTCTTTTGGAGTCGGGAGTTAAAAAACAAAATATCTAAATAATAAAAATCGAAACCTCGGAGAATTTGGGATTATTTAATACACGGCAACATTGAGCACCGAGCGGTACTTCGCGCCATATTTTAGGGTTATATTATTTTCGTGAGTAATTTATGTCCATATTTTGAAATAATACAATACTTATTGATGGTATGTAATACCAGTATCTTCCTTATTTCTTTTAGTATTATTCTTACACAGTTTGACTACGCAAACTGCACATTTTGCGTCTACTTTTACATTAAATTTTATATTTATCTAGACATCCAACTCACTCATCGGTCGCGGCATGACTGACGCGGGTATGCCGCAACCATGCCGGTTTCGGCATGGTTTTAGTTGCGAATTTATGTAGTATGCCGAAGGTATCTAGTCGTAGCGTAGCGCAGCGCGGAGACCAATTATTAATCTATGGATTTTATATTCTGTGCTAGAGCCGCCAACGACCGTGGAAGTGGGAAAGTGCTGGAGGAGGCCTTTTTGAGCTCATTCGAACTGGTGAATTGAAAGAATTGCTCGACTCACCAATTAGGTCGAATAAAAACATTCGAAAGGAAACTAAAATCATCTGATTCCCTAGTTTTGGGTGAATCGTAGATCTCAAAAATACCACCCCTGAATTAAAGTGGAACTGAAATTTTATTTATTTTATCCTGTGGTTAGGCTTTCCATGTTTGACGGAAGTTACATAATTATCGACACTTAGTAGATAGGAATACTGCCTGCTATTATATTTACCGATAAGTTTCCCTTATCATATCTTGAGCAAATAAATGTTATTCCACGATATTTTAGTCATACGGTAAAAGGATGATAAATAGATATATGCAGACTTGAATTCGGAGAAAATTTAGTTGTCAGCCAGTGATACGATATGAGTGAATGTAATAAATAGGTGCAGATGTTATTTTACTATCTACTACTTCATTCAAAGTTTACTTCCAACCATACTTACTAATATTATAAGTCTGTCAGTCTGTTACGTTTTCACGGCCAACCCGCTGAACGGATTTTTATGAAATTTGGTATGAATATAGTTGAAGACCGATGCTACTTTTTGACGGTGGAGCTGTGGGAAACAACGGGGTGCCCCCAAAAAGTGCTGGTTTGACGTCGCAGGGTCGGATATGGTCTCACAACTAGGGATACCGAAGACCGGGCGAAGTGGAGGAGAAAGAGCAGGAATGTGGACCCTGGGCTCCGAAGTAAACAGACGAGGAAGCAGCCTGGAAGACGCTAAGATAAGAGAGAGAAAGCTGCGTGAAACAGCTAGTTTTGTATATTTTTTTCTTTGACCTAAATGACTAGTGATTGATCACGATCCTACGTGATGAAAAGTTTTTTTATTTATATATATATTTCATTACAATCATTTCACTTTACAGATTCACCAATTAATAACATGAGGACTTAAACGTACGTTAATTTTATAATTTGTATTTTAAAATTTTTAATAGTGTACATCTCATAATCATAATCCATTAACATCTCTAACATGCTCTACTTAACAAATTTAGGGTTGCTTGTTCGAGTTCCGCCAATGAACAATCTATATATATATATATATATATATATATATATATATATATATATATATATATATATATATATATATATATATATATATATATATATATATATTAATTGCTGTTCGTTAGTCTCGCTAAAACTCGAGAAGGACCGACTGGACCGATTTGGCTATTTTTGGTTTTGAATTATTTGTGGAAGTATATGTATTAGGAGGCGATACGAAGTTTGCCGGGTCAGCTAGTTGAAAATATTTATCGATGCCTCGCGACACTTCGTTAATAATATTGATGTGGTCTACGACGGAGCTGGTTTTATAATTAGCACAATTGTTGATTTTTTATTTTTTTTTAAATCATTTGAATTCGTACTCGTAGCTAGCCTAAAATGCCTAGGTTCTTTCATTCGTTCTTCGTAAACGCAATATAACGTACGGATAAAGTCTATGATGACCACGTCTCGAACCCTTTTTTTGAACCTCGCATACAAAATCACGTGACCTAACTTACTATGGGAAGTCCAAATTTGTTTTTCATGTTCGGTTGCATGAATGGAGTCACTGGACGATGGGTTCAAAACGACAAAAATTTCACGGTGAATAGTCACACAAATGACTCAATCAAAACTCAAGGTGAGTTACGGAACTCAACGTAATCATGGTCCAAATGCAAGTGAGTAATCGAGATTGCGCAATACTGGAGCACCATTATTGAAAAACGTGACTCACGCAAAATCGGTGAGTCGAACGATTTTCATTCGATATATGTGTCATAGATATTAAAAATACGGCTCTAGGATGTAATGCGTCAACTCGTTTCCTCACACGTTTCTGGGTATGATTTTTGAACTGAATGATATCTACACCGTGAAATTTTTGTCCTTTTGGACTCATCGTCCAGTGACTCCATTCATGCAATTTAACAACTTTCCCCAAAGATACATGGGTCGAAATATGAAATAAACTTTTGGACCTCCCATACAAAATGTCTCATTACGTACTATGGGAAGTCCAAATTTGTTTTTCATGTTTCGAGCTCTGCACATACATACCATCACGCCTTTTTCCTTCCGTGGTAGGCAGAGACCACGGATTTCCATTTGCTACGATCCTTACAGACTTCCCTCGCTATGTTCCTTGGGGAAATTTGTTTGGTTGCATGAATGGAGTCACTGGACGATGGGTCCAAAACGACTAAAATTTCACGTACATATCAAACAAAAATCCTTCGTTAACAAACGAAAATCATTCGATTTCAAACAAACATTAATCATTTTCAACTACAAATTAGTCGACTCACCAATTTGCGTGAATCACACTTATCAAAAATGACTCTCCAGGTTGGATAGAGTTCAGATGTGCAATTTTTGAGATCTGTGATTCACTTAAAACCGATTAATTTGATTCACGAATAAAATTCATTCGATTTCGAATGAAAATTACATTAAAGCATTTCAGTCATTCCTGTGGTGTGGCTGTAAGATATGCTGAATGGGTCTATTTGTCGGGAAAGATTCACTCAAAGACACATTCAAAGATTCATTTTGACAACTTTGTGATAGCAATCATACTAATATTATAATTGTGAAAGTGTGATTGTTTGTTTGTCCATCCTTCACGCCCTAACTAAGCAACCAATCGACTTGATTTTCGGCATAGAGTTAGTTGAAAGGATGGAGAGTAACATAGGCTACTTTTGGTACTGGAAAAATATCATGTTCCCAAAGGAGGTTTACACGCGGGCGAAGCCGCGGGCACAGCTAGTGCAACTAGACAAACTACTCAAAACTGTCAACCAATACATCACACTCAGCGCCTTGTACTGATGATGATGAGCAATGATAGGAACGAGTCCAGTAAGTCCACTAAGTACAGAAGGTTGTGCTTAAGTAACAAACACTATGTGATGACTGATGAGGGAAAGAAGAAGGAATGAGGGAAAGCAAATAATTTGTGTCACCTACCAGGCAAGTATTTGTTCGGTACAGTACAATTTATTTAATTTGTATGTATGTTTGTAAATTTTGGCACCAACAAGTGAGTTTTGAAAAGAAAATTTATGTACATCGAATGTGGTATCAAAATAATATATAAGGTTTTCAAAGACGATAAGAAAAATATATCCTGCAATCGCTCCTGCCTTATCTCCAAATATTAAAAGTGTTTTGGGATGGGATGCGATGCGAGACCCCAAATTTCACATTATAGTACTGTTTCGAGCAGGCAAAGCCCTTGGCCGAGGTTCGTCCCAACCCCTTGTGCATTTGCCGAAAAGGCTGAGTGGTTAATAGCCCTCGCCTCAAACTGTCCCGCTGTAAATTTAAAAGCTCACAGGAGCTAACATTGTAGGTCATGTCAAAAAAAAAAAAAAAATTTTTAGCTAAATAGAGGTTGTTCAATCAGGTATACTTAGGTATGCAATACACAGTATAGTACATATACACAGCGGAACACCGCGTACACGTGATCTGACTAAAAGGTAAGAATAGATAGAATAAAATGTCTAAATATCTGGGTCGAATTTTGAATGAGTCCCAGATTTCAAAAAAGACCTGGAAAAGTACATGACCTCTAAGAGTATTTTTTTAGTCGATTAATCAATGAGCAACTTTGGGCGAGGCCTGATATGACTCACTGATAAATAATGATTTATATATATATTATAATACTTACAAACTTGTGCACTAGCCACGCCAATCACCAAAAAACAAACAAAAAGTTCTCTAAATCCCATTTTCACTTTAACCTACACTAACTTCTTAAAATAAACCGGGCTAACCACGCCCGAAATAAGTGTTATAAAATATTTTTGCAAAAATAATTGACCGAAGCGTTCGATATTATAACACTGTATAGAGCTTATTTAAACGATATCATAGTGGTTGCCTGCTATCTTATCATATTTCAAAATACTGTGCAAAGGTGGGTGATATATCTTTACTGATAAGGTGATAAAAAGCATCATACCTGAAAGTCAGCGGGCGTTCTACAAAATTATGCTATGACCACTACATTGAATTTTATAAATAAGTATTGATCATTAATATCGCAAACTATCGGCTTACTATATAGATGAGGGTCTTTCGTTTTTAATTCTGATTATAGAGTTCCCCTTTCCTACGGAGCAGGAGCATTTTGGAAAATATTAATAGGTCCGTAATTGGAGCCGATTTTGACTATGTCTATATCATAATAGGAGCCTTTACCTTATGCAGACCCTGGGCTCTGAAGCAAACTGCTGAGGATGCAACCGGAAAGGCGCTAAGATGATCATGATGTCCTTAGGTAACTTATTTAAAAGCTACAATTTATTACTCAATTCATGACACATTGCATATAAAATACAAGATCATGATAGAAAATATAATTAAATTTTAAATTGTCACGACCACGACGCGACATGGGTCATACTTTACTTCATGACTACACGCGACTCTCAATGTAAATAATATGTACGGTCATTTAATTATTCATACTTTCAAAAATAATAATTTTAGAAAGCTCGTGACGAAATAAAATTTTCAGTTTTTGTATTGCATGCGTCAATAGGCTGCTTTACGTCTAGTGTGATTCATTAAGTTTGTGTACTAAATCGCAGAGAGGCAGATCACGTGTATTTATTTATACTAACAAAAATAAGTAATGTTCTTATTGTTCTATCGTTTTCTTGCAGGGGCTTGCAATCAATGCATGGACAGCATGAAATCAACGCTGGGACCTTAGATTAATAAATGGTCTCGCGAACGCGCGCGAGAACAATTATAATCTATGGCTGGAACATTTATTTCAATAATATTATTTATTATTGCGATTTTATGAGCTTAAAAATACTCGTGATTTTGGGTGGAGGAGGTGATGTTGGTGTTGGACGTACCATCACGTGATTAATGGACGACACCTAGAATGCAATTTATATTTTAAATAAATTGCATGTTATTACAAACGGACATTACTGTCACGTTATCACAATGACAACATTGAAATAATTTTAAAATGTTTGTCCAATTCATTCATTGAATCATTTGTCGTCAAGTGATTACAGTTGCACAAAAAGTATTTTTGTCAATATCAAAATGATATTTCAAATGATTTGTTTAATTTTAATTGCACTTAAAATATGATATACAAATGGTGAACTAAATGCAAATTCACTTAGTTAATGACATTATGAACATAATGAAATTCTAAATCAGAATACTCGTACATAGTACAAAACACAAAATGTATACTATCATCGGTGAATCTCATCCGCCAAAATTGGAAATTAATACACCAGCCCCTAAAAAACCAGACGCTCCTAAGAAAAGTTTGTGTGCGAAAATAGCTAAAGCCACCTACAGGTACAGTCAGAATTTTTTGAGGTTAATACCCTATTTTTGAAAAGTATGACTCATATAAACTCGAACGAAATACTTAATTAAACTTTTTGCTAAACCGAAGTGTCCTGGGTATAATCCTATTAATTTTCAGATGTGGACGAGATTTTTGTTTGGACACAACAATACATGGATTTAATCATATAGCCGTTCCCGGAAGACACTGGTTAGAAAGGTAGGTCTGTATTATATACGGTGGCGCAGCGATGCAAAGTGGATCTTAGCTTCTGATACGGGAAGGTGCCATGCCTGTAGGTCCTTCAGCACATCATCACTACAAACAGCAGCGGCAGCTGGGCCTTGAACAAATGGTGGCAGATGCAACCATTTGTTTAAAGCCTATAATATATTTATCCCAGCTGGTTCCTAATTTGCATCTTCAGCCACCAACCAACCAAACCAATAGCATTTAAAATTTGTGAAACCGAAACGACCACCACAAAGCAGTAGGAACACGGAACCATTTATTTCCATCCTGCAATGCAATGCCAAGCTGGAAATAAAATAATCAAAGTGTGTAAACCCGTAAAAAAATTATGTAAATCGAATCAACTATCTAGGTTTCAAGAAAAGGACCACAGAGGCAGTTAATGAGATAAAACATAAAAGTTTATATTAGCGATACACTAATATGATCATTACATCGTAGAGTGCTCTGGGCTGGCGTGACCCTAGCAGCAATCTGGGGCGCCGTGGGCGTGTCTCTCGGTCAACTTGCACGATATAACGACAACCCTACCGTGGTGACTCTGGAGAAGGACTTCAGAAGCTGGTTATTCAATATGCCTGCAATCACTTCTTGTGACCAGGTAAAAAAAAAGGGATTTTACTAAGTAATAATTTTAGCTGATACTAGCGAGTCCCGTACATTTTCTCAAAAACTATTTTATCAACTAATGGATCCCATAAAAACTTTACACTGTTATAATTTTCCTCGAATGAAATACAGACCAATGCACGTTTGACCAACGGATCGTTTGGAGTGCTGAACATTTCTTCAATAACTATTTTACCAACTAATAGTTCCCCTAGAAACTTTTCACTTCTATAATTTTCCTCGACTGAACTACAGACCAATGAACGTTTGACCAACGGATCGTTTGGAGTGCTGAACATTTTTTCAATAACTATTTTACCGACTTACAGATCCCTTATAAACTTTACACTTTTTTATTTCTCATCGAATGAACTACGGACCAATGAACATTTTGATTAACAGAACATTTGAGTTGCCTGTAGTTTACCGAATGAATATTTGACCGTAGTACCATTGACTTAATATGCAATCAACTAATTGTAACTTACAAGATTTGACCTAAACATACATAATATTCGTACATACATACACTACAAGTTAAATACAAGCTTGACTTGAAATAGGTATACAAAAGTGCTGAAATAAAAATACAAATGTATGATTTTGAAAAATATGATCTTATTTAATAATTAACTTTAACAAAAATAGTAAGCAGTAGCTTTAGTGTGTGCATTTAAATATTATACGAATGCTGTTAAGATTATTTGAAGAAACCATGTCAGATGATCATCCAGAAAAAGAAATAAAATGGAATATTGCAGCCTCTCTAAAAACTAAAGCAGCCAATTCGATGAATAACCCATCCCAGATTATACAACGTTGTATGCAAGATGTGCCGAGTACCAGTGCTCCCCATGTGCCAAATTCAGCAGCAATGCGGATGGTGATTCAACGTACAAGGAATAAAAATCTATCAAAAGTACCGCAGACCATTTTTGATGTGAAGATCCCAGAAGATTATGCAAAAATAGATGAGGAGCCATTTCTCATAGGTCATTACAATTACAACAATAAAAGTATTTTGTTTTTTAGCACAAAAGATAATCTTAATACATTGAAGAATATGGCAAGGTTGCAAAGATACACTTCGTATTTAGTTGATGATCTCTGTATTTATTAGTCATTTGATTACTATACTCCTGAGCCACATCTATAAGCTATTTTCGAGAATAATCACGAATCGTCTCGCGAACAGGCTCGATGCCTTCCAGCCTTCCGAACAAGCCGGTTTCCGAAAAGGGTTTAGAACCATAGACCACATCCATACGCTTCGGCAGGTTATACAGAAGACCAAAGAGTATAACCGGCCACTATGCCTTTCGTTTGTGGACTATGAGAAGGCCTTCGATTCGATCGAAACGTGGGCGGTGCTTCAGTCTCTCCAGCGGTGCCGCATTGACCATCGGTACATCGAAGTGTTGAAGTGTTTATACAGCAACGCCACCATGTCAGTCCGAGTAAAGGAGCAGATTACGGTGGCTATTCCATTGCAGAGAGGAGTAAGACAGGGAGACGTCATTTCTCCGAAACAATTTACCGCTGCTCTGGAAGATGCCTTCAAACTCCTGGAGTGGGAAGGACTTGGCATCAACATCGCCAGATAGAGTCGCTGTAAGACTTAAGTACCATGCTCAACGACCTCAACGTGGTCTCCCAACAGGTGGGCCTTGAAATGAACATGGACAAAACCAAGGCAATGTGTAATGTCCATGTTACGCCATCATCGGTTTCTGTCGGGAGCCACACCCTTTAAGTTGTAGACCAGTATGTTTACCTGGGTCAGATGATCCAGGCTGGCAAATTCAGCTTCGAGGACGAGGTCTTTCGTCGAATCCGACTCGGCTGGGCGGCGTTCGGGAAGCTACGTAGCGTCTTCTCGTCAAAAATACCTCAGTCCCTCAAAACTAAGGTCTTCGACCAGTGTGTGTTACCAGTGATGACATATGGGTCCGAAACGTGGTCTTTGACTATGGGCCTCATAAGAAAGCTCAAGGTCGCCCAGAGAGCTATGGAGAGGGCGATGCTTGGTGTTTCCCTACGAGATCGAATCAGAAATGAAGAGATCCGTCGGAGAACAAAAGTCATCGATATAGCCCAGCGGATTAGTTCTTTGAAGTGGCAGTGGGCGGGGCACATAGCGCGGAGGACCGATGGCCGATGAGGCAGAAAGGTTCTCGAATGGCGACCGCGTACCGGTAAGCGCAGCGTTGGACATCCACCGACCAGATGGTTAGATGACCTGAAAAAGGTCGCAGGCAAAGGAGGGATGCAGACTGCAGCCAACCGGTCATTTTGGAAATCATTGGGAGAGGCCTATGGCCAGCAGTGGACTGACTGCGGCTAAAATGATGATGATGATGATTACTATATAACAAGCTGCTGCTTACTATTTTTGATAACGTTAATTACTAAATAAGTTCATATTTTTCAATTTCGGCTATTTCAAGTCAAGCTTGTATTTAACTTGTAGTGTATGTATGTACGAATATTATGTATGTTTAGGTCAAATCTTGTAAGTTACAATTAGTTGATTGCATATTAAGTCAATGGTACTACGGTCAAATATTCATTCGGTAAACTACAGGCAACTCAAATGTTCTGTTAATCAAAATGTTCATTGGTCCGTAGTTCATTCGATGAGAAATAAAAAAGTGTAAAGTTTATAAGGGATCTGTAAGTCGGTAAAATAGTTATTGAAAAAATGTTCAGCACTCCAAACGATCTGTTGGTCAAACGTTCATTGGTCTGTAGTTCATTCGAGGAAAATTATAGAAGTGAAAAGTTTCTAGGGGAACTATTAGTTGGTAAAATAGTTATTGAAGAAATGTTCAGCACTCCAAACGATCCGTTGGTCAAACGTGCATTGGTCTGTAGTTCATTCGAGGAAAATTATAACAGTGTAAAGTTTTTATGGGATCCATTAGTTGATAAAATAGTCTAGCAGCCCGTCCCGATGTCTTCCAGGACTATAGCCTTCCTCATTAAATAAGCTATCTAACACTAAAAGAATTTTTCAATTAAAACCAGAAGTTCCTGAGTTTCAAACAAACTCTTCAGCTTTATAAACTTAAGTAATTAAAGAAGTAGTAAAAGTATTTAAAGATTTCGAGAGAATACTCGACCATCTACCATTTTCTTCTCTCCGTGAACAATTTTATATCCAGAATCGTGTGAATCCCAAGAAGATCGATGAAGTCCTGAAATCATACTTTGGAGTGGACAGTCATGACGACAAGTATGACTACTACAAATCATTTGTCGCCACAGTCGCCAACTCAAACCTGGAGCAGCTAGAGAATTATAAGCAGTTTGTTGATGACGACCAGCTGTCGGCTGTCGACTTGTACCAACTTGCTGTTGACGTGAGTAGACGTTATCATTACTACCTCTAGTCTACAGACTATATAATAAATACATTTATTTTACTTTTTACAAATTTGTTGATCAGTTCTGAAAATTTCGTAGAAATGAAATAGGACAATTTGAAAGAAAAATACGTTAATCCACACTATGAAAACTGCTAGGCGTAAAAATAATAGATCTACGTAAAATGGTAACAAACTCTCTTACAAGACTTCTACCTGTGCATCGAATTCCACGTAATATATGTATAGCTGTGCAGAAGCCCTATTTTTGAAAAATTTATGACTTCTATGTTATGTTATGTTATGTGTTAATTTTTTTTTTAATTGTAGAACATTTTTATTATATTTATTTCTTTTGCTTATTTTCGACATCTTTTGACTTTTTTTTACATTTGCTAATTTTGCAACAATATATGAAATTTGATTTATTTTTATTTTTTCCAAACATTACATTAATAAATACCATCTATTAACCGCTTGCCGTTCCATTCCTCAAATTGCAATACCCGCGAGGGTTCATATTGTACCTATTTAATAATAACAGTGTTTGTACCTAGTTAAGACCTGCTAATGTATGAGACGCAATAAATTATTTGAATTGAATTGAATATGTCGAATATAAATAATTCAATTATACTAAATTAAACTATTTTAATACGGTTTTATCGCGTTTATTACTTATTTATTTACACCTGACGTAAACAGATTCATTCCAAGGATGTTATGTGAAGCTATTGAAATTAAAAAACATCCTAATTTCAATAGAGAGGATGGATGGCAGGTACCGCCAGCATGGGACCCAGTCATTAATTTAATAAAATCGCAAACTCGGAAGCAGACTGCAAGACCCTTAGATACTGTGAGCCAATAAAAATTTCAGGCGGTAGTTTATAATCTTATGACATCAAAGACAAATGTTAACTTAGTGTGCCTGCGACCATGAACGCTGTAAAGTGTTTGAAACGTCAGGTGTAAATAAATAAGTAATAAACGCGATAAAACCGTATTAAAACAGTTTAATTTAATGAATAACAATCGCGAAAACATAAGAAATCATTATAAATAATTCAATATCGAACAAAATCATTCGCAACGTGCGTAGCGCTAATTCTCTTCGTCTGGCAATCCCTGAAACACTTCTCGTTTTTATGCAGTCCATCACGGTTCAGGCTATTCGTCTCTGGAATGCACTCCCGGTAGATATTCGTAAAGCACAAACAATCGCTTCATTCAAAGATTTAGTCTCAATACCTTTCTAAGGTTCAATAAGCTTGTCTCTTTTTTTATGTCACTACTGGTTTAATGTATTTTATTTATATAAGTATTTTATGTAGTAGTTTCAATGTATGTAAATGGTGCAATAAAGTGTTAATAATTCATTCATTCTATATCTAAGGAAAATAATTCTAAAACGAACAAAAATTATTCAACTCGCCGATTTTGCGTCAGTCACACTTTTCAAAAATAGCACTCCTGGCATTTTTTTCCGGTGTAAAAAAAAAATAAGTCAATATAAATAGTAATCGAAGCCTTTATCTATACATCTTATTTTAGGTACATATACATCTTATTTTAGGTGATGCCGAAGAGTCAAATTAAAGCGACTTGGTCACACGGACTTGAAGTCAGTTGGATGCCCGTCATGACGGAGTCGGGAGCCTGTTACGGCACCAACTCGATCGCCACTGCTGATGTGGATATTGTGTAAGTTCTTTTTAGAGTTCCGTAGTAATCACAAGAAATCCTTATAGTTTCTTCATGTCTGTCCGTCTCTGGCTGTCCGTCTGTCTGTCCTTTTTTTCCTCAGAGACTATAAGACCTAGTAAGCTAAAATTTGGTATGCCTATGCATCTTAGATTAATAATATATATAAATAATTGGTCTCGCGCGTAGCGCCGCGGAGACCTATAATCTATGCTATGCATATTATACACGCGGAGCGAACTGTTAGATAAAAAAAAAATAGTTTACCTTTCATACATGTAATGTGGGAGTTTGAAATTATTTTTTTCTACTTTCTATTTGTGTCGGTATCAATTAATAGGTCTTTAAAAAACATTATGAGTACTTTTAGAGTGTTTTTCTATTAACGGTTTCATTTATGAGATATTTAGCTAAAACGTTGAAAAAAAAATCTGAGGTGAGTGACCCCAACCACTTTTGAGAAAATCGTTGCATTTGGACACCTGAAAAAAATTATGACAGTAGTTAATATGATGAATTTCAAAGGAAGGTCTGGTCTGGTCCGAGAGAAAAGTATTTTAAAAACTTGGAATGTACTAGCTGCTTCTCTTCCCGCGCAGACCATACAAGCTTCTCCACGCGAGCCGACTCACTCTTGGCCAGTTTTATTTCAATTTCATTTTTAAGAATTTTCTTAGCTACATTTTATAATCCGTAACAACACACAGCAATTAATTATTTTCCAATTGGTCGGGCACCAGTCAAGTAGCTGGCAACACCATAATCGACGCTAGTGTGCGTCTTTGCACATTGTTTTACACACTGTCCTAATAAGTTGCCGCATTCGGGAAACTGATTTTTCTTCACAGCGCGGTATCCAATCGTAGCGCTGCGGAGACCAATTATTAATCTAAAGGACATTATGTAGGTTTGCTTTAAGTTTAAATCCTTAATATTGGGACTACTACTACGGAACCCTACATTGCGCGTGGCTTGACTGGCACTTGACCACCTATTATTTATTTATTTTAAACATTATTGCACAAAATACAATTGATACAGTATACAAGGCGAAATTTTTTCCTAAAAAAATAAAATAAATGTTAATGAAACGAAATTAAAGGTTATGGCTAAGATAATCATCTATGTATGTTTATTTAGCAGTTAAGTTTTTATTTTTTTTTCTCTCTCATTGTATTCTAAAATAATTCGCGCCGCACATAACTTTTCTGTTTTTCCTAATGGTTGACTGGGAGAGAATGCTTTTAGCATTTAGTCCGCCAATTGTAAACTTGTGGTACAATAAAGATTTATAAATAAATAAATAAATTATTTGGTCTCGCGCGCGCTCGACTAGATACCGCGCTATGAAGAAAAATCAGTTTCCAGAATGCGGCAACTTTATATTGTAGTGTGTGTAAGACAATGTGCAAAGACGAAACGAGAAAGAGTTATTTCTTGTACTATTCTTACATAGTTTGAATACGCAAACTGGCATTTTGCTTCTGTATATAAACAAATTCGACGTCCAACTCAATTATCGGTTGCGGCGTCACTGACGCGGGTATGCCGCAAGTACGCCAAAATTTTAGTTGCCGCATTTGTCTAGTACGCCGACGGTATCTAGTCGAGCGCGCGCGAGACCAATTATTAATCTATGGGTTATGGATTACATAACACATTACATTGTACATAGACTGGTCTTACATGTAGAGGATGAGTGAATGTATTCAACATGCTTGCAGTTTAAACATAAAACCAGAAAATCGGCTCCAACAACGAACATTTTGTTGATTGTATGTGTTTTTTGTTTAGTAAATACTAGCTGTTTCCCGCAGCTCCGCCTGCGCAAAAAGTAGCCTAAGTTTGCCCCGGGTCTTCAACTATATTCATACAAAACTTCATCAAAATCCGTTCAGTGGTTTGGCCGTGAAAGCGTAACAGATTTTACTTAGTTAACGTGGAATCTAAGTTCCGGAAATAATACACTAATTATTTTGGGCATTTTTGGGAACAGATCCATCCCAGTGTTCAAGGCATGTAGTGATTCCGGATCGAGTTCAAATATAACACATGATACCATACATCACTTTGGTGCTGAAGCGTTGTATGGTTTTCGTAAGACAAAAGGAGCAAAAGTATTTTCTAAATCAACCTGCAATTCAACATACAGGCGCGTTGATCTAGGTAGGTATATACTCCACTTCGAGACGATTAATAAAAGATAAAAAAGGCAAAACAAAAATTGTTTAAATCTTCTAAGTAGGTAATCATTAACGTCTTTGAGTGCGGCTGAATGTCATTTTACTTTTAAGGAAACCGAACCCGAACGATACCAAGATCTTCCCGCTGTCCTGCAAGTACTCCTCGCAGCGGTGCTACGTGCTCCTGGAAATTACTTCTAATACCACGGTAAGTGACGTGAGCTCATGACTGCTATTTTTGAAAACTGTGACTAACGAAAAATCAGCGAGGCGAAGGATTTTTGTTCGATAAAGAATGATTTTCTATCGTTATCGAAGGATATTTGGTCGATTTTCGTTCGGATTATATATACACTAGCTGACCCGGCAAACTTCCTGCCGCCTCCAAATATTTCACCTTTTAAACCTTCCCTGGACTTCCACAAATAATTCAAAACCAAAAATAGTCAAATCGGTCCAGCTGTTCTCGAGTTTTAGCGAGAATAACGAACAGCAATTGATTTTTATATAGATTTCACTAATAGGGCCTGTTTCCTGGAGTGATTTTTGAAATCTATGACTAACTAAGGGAAGCATATACTTTGTTTAGTTGTTTCCAGTTTGGTTAGAACATTGCAGGTTTCAATCACCTGATTCTCAGGATGAATCCGTGCTTCGGAAGGCACGGTAAGCTGTTGGTCCTGGCTACCATTAGATGGTCGTTAAATGAACCACGTGAGAGGCCAAAACGGGCGGTTCCGAAAAACTAAACCACGACCAAGAGTGCTGAGTATTTATGAGAATCCAAACCCGATGAGTCTTTTGAAAATCGTTTGACTCACTGATAATGTGGAATAAAAATCAATAATTCCAAATCGAACGGAACGGAATTGACTCGTCGGTTTGTAGCCATTCATTCATATCGAGTGGCAACTTACACGGTCAATCGACCCTGTGCACCCTGGTGTCGGAGTTTTTCCGGAACCGCCTTTTACTTGCAGTGAGTCATAGAATTTAAAAATAGCACTCCTAATGAAAAAAATAATAAAAAACGTAGAAACTACCAACGTAGACAGGTATCGAATTTTTGTTTACAGTTCTACACTCACTCCCCTTACGACATCGTTGACACGATGGGTCCAAAATCCATGATCTACACTTCATTGGACCGCAACATAGAATTACGAGTGATCGAGACGGAGTGCGGGAAGGGAATTCGGGAACTCTCTCCTCAGAGGAGGAGGTGTCTTTACACGGACGAGCCGCAAAGAAGTGGTGGCAAGGTTGTACTTCTTCCTGGATCTTTCTACTTCTAAATTTGTTTGTTTGTAATAACTTTATTGCACAGAAAATAGTATTACAGTAAATACAAAACTAAAAATAAATGCAACGGCGGACTTATTCCACATAGAGATCTCTTTCAGTCAACCGAGACGTTACAGGAATAAAATTTAAAAAAAAGACAGGTGGCAGAAGTTGTGCAACCAGATCAAAACTCTTTTTGGTATTTATAAATATGGGTATAAAGAAAAATACTTATAATGGCATAAACTACATAAAAATATGCTACATAAATACGTAGATATTTTAAAAAAACTAATAATATAAAAACAATTAAATATTCTAGAATTATTGCTTCAAATCATTACTACATAAATTTTTAAAACACCTTAATAGTGGATTTTAAACACCTCAATGTTCCACTAGCTATTTAGTTCTTCAGTTATTTATTTTTTTAACTACCAGAGGTGTGTGTTTGTGTGTGCATGTGAGTAGTGTGGGTAACGCTTATGTATTTACTTAGATTCGGTCATGGTATTCGGCAAATTAAAAGCTAAAAATTGTGCCAACACAAGAGTTGCCTTTTGCGACAACATCGATTTGGATTACCCCCTCCAAAAGTAAATTTAACTTTGTAACCGCATTTTTCTCAGGCACGTCCTGGAGTGCTATTATTGAAAAAAGAATGAATGAACTCTTTATTGCACAATTATTCAGAGAGGTAGGACATATTGTAAGGAGTAGTCCGTCTGGGGAAGTACCTCCACCCTACAGAAGACCGCAGACAAATAACACTGTGATGCAGTGTTATGTTCCTGCTAATGAGTAGGGTCGCCAGGCTCTAGAGGGGTTGCTGTGCTGACAGCGGACAGGTCGGCAACGCCCTCGTGACATCTCCGGGGTTGCAGGCGTTCATAGATAGATAGATAAAAACTTTATTCACTTTCACTTTTACAGTAGGTAGGTAACAACATAAATCTAACGTTGAAAATAAATATAAAATATTAGAATATTAATAGCCAAAGATTATATCTAAAGAAAGATACAAACTGTAATGAGACAGTGAAAACGCCCTGACTCAGCATAATGTCACAGTTCGACAGGTCGAGCCGTGACGCTATTTATTCTGCCAGAACCTAGGGTGAGATCGGCACAGCGACCCGATTAACAAAAGAATAAATTAAAGTAGCAAGAGGTGCAAGGCTACACGAAGCCACTGGTGCGTATCGAAAGCAGGGCTCTCTCTACACACTGCGGGAATACCTAGTATTAGAGACTAGGCCAAATACGGATAAGCATCTGCTTTGGTTCCCGTTTAGATAGACCTAGAGGCGGTTGACACTGCTATCAGAAAAGACCTTCAAACTATTGAAATAAACCACTCACCGAAGCCGGAGATTCTTCTCACAGGTCTGGACAGCAGGTCACTAGAATCGCAGTTGTAAGCTGCTATTCTAAAGGTTCGAAAGCGGCAGATTGGCACATAACACACACAAGCGATTGCGAATATATAGTTCCTCAGGTCCAAATGCGATAGCACTAATAAGTAATTAGCAAGCGATAATTGTCCAAAAATCAGCGTGCACGCTCGCGTGCGGCACAGCTGGATCGGGTGCAGAATGCACAGCACACCGATGGCGATTAGGCGAAGACTTAACGAACACGAGAGTCCGCTAAGATGAAATAGCGATATCCAATCCACGGAGGCTAGGCGCGGACGACAGACACGCACTCCGCGAGGTCAAATGCAGATCGAAAAAGTGCAATGCGACTGCATTTTGCGAGTTCCAAACGTAGACTAAAGTGAAGTGACGACCAAAGGTGGACGCCACGCTTGGCGAACGGTCAATTCAAAAGCAAGGAATTCTCCGCCAATAACAAGCGTCTATTTGCCTCACGTTCCGAAATGACCTAACAATATTAACCAGCCACTCTTAGCTCAATACCAGCGTTCACCTGGTTGCGTGTAATAACTGTACAGAGAACAGAAGAATTGAGTAGGTAACAAAAAAGAAAACAAGAATCTTAGATCCAAAAAGTGTTTCACATACCAAAACAAGTGCCTTATAAATACAGTCAGATCCTTTTGAAGTTTTTAGGGTCAAAGTTAGCTACCTTGAAAGCATTTGACAAAATGTGTTCCTTAAATTTACGTTTAAATGAAAAGATTGAATTTAAGTTTCGAATAGGAGGCGGAATATTATTCCAGATTTTGGTAGCGTAGTACTTAAAACTGCTTCTAAAAGCAGCCGTCCTGTGTCGAGGCACGATGAGGGGAAGAACGCATGTTCTTAGCTCTATGTCCGCCTTCGGACTCCGCCATTTCAACTTGTCGTACAAGTAGAGAGGAGACTTCGCCTTCATTATACCAAAAAGAAGGGTTCCCATAGGCTACAGTAACCACTTACTATCAGGTGGGCCGTATGCCTGTTTGCCCAGGCTAAGATTCATATCATGAGCATGAAAAGTTTTGTTGAAATCTGTTGAAGGACTGATGAAGATGATTAAATTCTAGGTTTACAGCACCAACACATGTCGGTTGTCGTGTCGGGCCAAGCTGGCTGTACGCCTTTGTGGCTGCCGGCCATTTTTCTACCCTCGTGAAGGTAAGTACCCCTCTTTTTGGGAGAGGAACAAAATTGAGATCTCGTACTTTAAAATTTTCTTCATGGTCCAGTGGTAAAGAGTTACTCCATCAATAACAACCAGCTGAGGATACAACCTGGTAAACTCTAGAATGCAGAAGAGTTATATACCTAGGTAGGTACTGCTGCAGTTCACTGTTGGGCATAGACCTGCATTAAATTTCCAAAATCATCGTTTTGAGCCGACATGCAGCGTTTACCATACCTTATACCATGTGGTGGACATGTTGGGACTAACAGCAATGGTTTGCTTGAACTTATGGGTGACTAAATAAGGCAGAAGCACGCAAAATAATTTGGTGAGTGCTTAATAATGACTTCCTTTACAGACGGTCCTCAGTGTACTGTCAAAGGCATGTACTGTCTCGCTAAACACACAGCGGCTCTCATCACCAACGGCGGAGTCAAGTGCTCCTGCAGCCCGCAGTGTAAGGATGCTGTCTTCAGAGACGTGGCCACATCAGAACAAATCTGGTAAGTATCTTTCAGGCGGACAAACTATAAACTCTATGCGACTTTCGGGACGCCCACAGAAATAAGAATGTATAATAAAGAAGTGTCAATAGCCGGCCTAGTTAACTTTGGCACACGCTACGGCACTTCTACCGATTCTTATTTCTGTGGGCGTCTCGCAAGTCGCGCGGGATTCGCGTCAGTTTGAACGGACCTTTTTAAACTTTGGGCGGGTCGCGGGTCAACCTACGTGCTAACTACTCTTTGTTTGCTTCGTGATTTCAGTGATCGAGCTCTATTTATTAAATGTATGACTCGTAATTATGTCGAATGAAAATCGTTCGACTCACCGATTGCATGAGTCACACTTTTCAGACATCCGTAGTCTTATTTGCGTCACTGGCCAGGGGAGTTCCTTTTACTCAACTACGGCATATCCGCAAGGGTTATGTGCTTAGACATAGATGAATAATTGGTCTCCGCGGCTCTCGCGCAAAACCAATTATTAATCTAAGTGCTTTGCTTAGATTATAAGCGCCGCGGAGACGGTTAGGTATGTGTTTAGCTATCTATGTTGTATATTTATGTATGTAAATATATTATCGCCTAAGTATATTCTGTAATCTGTGGTTATTTTAAAACCCCTGTCCAAATTTTACAGTTTGTAAATCTAACTAAACCAATTTCAACAAAAAATTGTAAATAAAGTAATCAGTCAGCTGAATTTTAAAATCACTAGAAACAAAAATGATCCATCTAGCGGTAAATATCAGAACGAATCAAATAAGTTACCGCCATCTATCGGCGAATAGTAAAAAAGCAGCGCCATCTAGTTTAAAAAAAAGCAAACAGATGTTGAACTTGTTAAGGAGACGCCATCTAGAGGCGAGTAGCAAAATGCCGCCATCTAGCGGGAAATAGTCAGCGCCATCTAGTGGGAAATAGGAAAACCTTTTATAGACACATGCAAGCGCCATCTAGCGGCTAAAGAAACAAACAAAGACTAAAGTTTCTGCATTGTTAAACCACCATGAATTATACCTACCTACATTGAATTGAAAGGCGCCAACTTTTCTCATTACCCGCGGATGATGTGGCGCAAGACAGGTTGGAGAGTCTATAGCGGAGGTCAAGATCATTTCATTTCATGACTCAATTTGGGTCGCTGTGTGAGCCAATGTATGTACCACAGAGTATTTGTTCCGTGGTGTGTGCCTATATTGGCAACGGTCTATTCCAATTTTAAACCCATAATGGATTTATAATTCACAGGAGTAAGTACCTACGATTTCCCAAAACATAAAGTTTATAGCTAAGTACAAGCCAGAAATATAGTTTAGATTTTTCCCATTTTAGGGGCAAAGGCCAATTTGCAGAGCGCGGCTCAATCAGGTACACCGTGGAGGCGCCGCGGAGCCGGTACACCAGGGAGATCGTATTTCACTTTCAGGATCTTGTCGGTATGTGCCAAAGAGCATCGAAACCGCATAACGTTTTTATATTTATTTATTATTTATTGCACACAATATCATACAGGTAATGTAGGTACAAAAGGTATCGCTTAATGCTAAGCATTGTTTGCCAGTTAATCTTAGGGACATTAAGAGAAGGTGATCTTAGGGACATGAAGGTAGATGGGGTGCTGATAAACTTCCTTTCTCAATGGTTTAATGCTCTTACAAAATGGCCTTTAGGGATAGGGCACATTGGGAGCTTAATATTTAGCGGATGAATGATACACGTACACGCTTCTTAATAGAACCGATTTAGTGAGAAAGATTTTCCTGGAAGCTAACTTACATTCAGCATGATTGATAGCGATAGGGTCATCCATCCATCCATCCCCTCTTTCAAAGTAAATCGCACCTACGGTATGTCAGTAGTCAAGCTCCTCCGGGCTTTGGAAGGCACATTAAGCCGTCCTTCCTGGTTGCTATTACTAGATGGCAGTTAAGCTATGTCAGATGCAGAAAGAATGAAAAGTCTGACAGTGATAATACTAACAAGCACTTACCAAATTATTTTGCGTGCTTCCGCCACCAGTTAGTTCATGCAAACTATTGCCGGCCGGCACTCACCCACTACTATTAGTCCCAACATGCCCGCCACCATTTACTACTACCACCACAACTAAGTGCTGGAATTATAAAACATGTTAACCACTTAATTGTAGTGGTAGTAGTAGGGAGGGGTGGACAGCGGTACGATGGTTTTGTATCATTCGTCGTTTATACGTCGAACTAATAACAGCTTGGTCTAGTGCCTGAAGATGCCTCGCGTAGAGGCGAAACACGTGTCGCATGTGCAAACTAATGTTGATGGGCATGTTGGGACTAATAGTGGGTGGGTGCCGGCCGGCAATAGTTAGCATGAACTAACTGGTGGCGGAAGCACGCAAAATAATTTGGTAAGCGCTTGTAACTTTAACTCCTGCGAAGTGACGCCTGAATCAATTAAATATAGTGATAATATAATACTAATAAATCCCGGATCTTTATTTCCAGTGTCATTTGGAGGAGCAGCAGGGCTCTTCCTCGGCGCCAGCTTCATAAGTTTCGTTGAGATCTTCTATTTCCTGTTCGTCAGGGCCGTCAGGTGGTTTATCAAGACAGATGTCAAAAAGGACTACGTCGAAGTTGCAGTGTGTATTTAATGTATTTATTTATTTACATTTGGCAAACATACAGTTATATACTTACATATTACATTTACAAAATACTTAAACCAATTAATTTGCCACTAATTCATACTCCGTTCTTTGGAAGGCACGTTAAACCGTTGGCCCCGGTTGTTATCGATAGATGGCAGGCGTTATGCTGTGTCAGATGCCTTCAGGCAGGCTGAAAGATCTAAGAGTGTTGGCCAGTAACACACCTCTAGTCATATTCCTGTTTGTCTGGTTTTCTTGTAAAAAAAAAACCTTTTTTTACCGGAGTTCAGACGGCAGTTGCTCCATTCTAATAACCAGTACCGTCAAATCTAAGACCATTATCCACAGCGTAATCTAATATGCTTTGAAGCGTAAGCTGAGGACACAATTAAGTACATATACACTTGACTTTCTAAGCACCAACCAAATTTTTTTTTTTTATACAATTTATTTTTAAGTCCGTCTGTCTGTTACGCTTTCACGGTAAAACAGCTGAACCGATTTCGATGAAATTTGGTATTAATACAGTTGAAGGCCCGGGGTCAAAATAGGCTACTTTTTGACACAGACGGAGCTGCGGGAAAAAGCTAGTCGTCTTTATAAAAGTGATTACCAAGAAAAATTTTAGACGTCCTATACAAAGTGATAAACTTATTAGATTTTGTATGGGACGTCAATATTTTTTTACTTTTTATTAATTATTTTTATTTAAAATAGTGTATATAGTATCACGTTTTAAACGCCTTTATGATAAATCTCGCGACAGGCGGGACGCCCGCAGAAATAAGAAAATATAGAAGTGCCATTATCAGGCCAGTTCACAGTTAACTTTGGCATACGCTACGTCATTTCTACCGATTTTAAAATATTAATATTATTATTTTTTTTAGGAAAATTCAGTACACGTGCCGTTTGAAGCAGCGCGGATAGTTGAGTTGAATAAAGTGCTGGAAAATCAAGGGATTTACGGACATAGCCTGCGACCTGTGCCACATCGGTAAACGTGTTAAAATTTAAAAATAACCGCCACACAACCAACAAAGTACATATAAAATAGGTACCATAGATTAATAATTGGTCTTGCGCGCTCTCGACTAGATACCGTCGGCGTACTAGACAAATGCGGCAACTAAAACTACGCGAATTCGGCGTACTTGCGGCATACCCGCGTCAGTCACGCCGCAACCGATAAGTGAGTTGGACGTCGAGATAAATTTAAAATGTTAGTTTAAAAACAGAAGCAAAATGCCAGTTCGCGTATTCAAACTATGCAAGAATAATAGTACAAGAAATAACTCTTTCTCGTTTCGTCTTTGCACATTGTCTTACACACGCTACAATGTAAAGTTGCCGCATTCTGGAAACTGATTTTTCTTCATAGCGCGGTATCTAATCGAGCGCGCGCGAGACCAATTAGGTATTAATCTAAGATAGAAGATAGGTACTTTTGAATATCTTCTGTGTCCAGTGTGCATAGCTGAACAAGAATGAATCTCCTACCGAAGATGTAATTTTATTGTAATGTAACTATGTACCTACCTACTCCCACTGAACCAAATTTGAAGTCTGCTTTACATGAATATAGCCAACGTTTAAAATTCGAGGAAATTCCGCTGGGGAAATAGTCTGTCATGATTCAGCCAATACAGCTGTATAGACAACTGAAGGCCTATTTTTAAAAAGTGTGACCAAGCAAAATCGACTAGACGAATAATTTTTGTTTGTTATCAAACAATTTCGTTCGATATCGATGGTTTTTTTGTTAGATATCGAATAATTTTCATTCGATATACACCGTGAAATTTTAGTCGGTTTGGACCCATCGTCCAGTGACTCCATTCATGCAACTGAACAACTTTCCCCAAGATACATGGGTCGAAATATGGAGTAAATTTTTGGACCTTCCATACAAAATGTCTCATCGCTAACTTACAAGCTGGGAAGTTCAAATTTGTTTTTCATGTTTCGAGCTATGTTCCTTGGGGAAATTTGTTCGGTTGCATGAATGGAGTCACTGGACGATGGGTCCAAAACGACTAAAATTTCACGGTGTATTATGTCATACATTTCAAAAATAGCGCTCCTGGTGTTCACACCCAAAAGCCGGGTGTACCCAAAAAAAACGTATCCCCAGAGACGCATTCCTCATTAGTCAGTGATGTTCATTATTATCATGGTTCGACAAAACATATTTATTGGACGAAATAAACAGTACTAATTAAAATAATTGGTTTTAATTGATAACATATGTACATAAAATGAACAGAAATTATAATGAATACAAATACAATTGTTAAACAATAAACTATGCTAATGCCAAACAATATCGATATTTAGAAAACAAGAAATATTTTGGAATCCCTATTGTCGCATATATACGACTGCGGCGGTGACGTTCCAAAGGAGTGGGGAAGTGAATAGGGATTGCAATAAACTAATTTCCTACAATAATATCGATATTCGTAATATCAAGTATTTATTACAATTTTGCATATTTTGTATCATGACATGATTCTAGGTATGGCACAGTTGGCACACTAATAATTACTTGTATTTCTTAACGCGGCGACTATTTGGGGGGCCCATTCACTGAATGGGATTTGTTCCCGATGTGTCACCCTGAGACACATACGGAAAAAAAATATCGATGTGTATTACATATTGCAACTGAAGATTTCTCGATGTGTCACACTGTTACATATCGGCACTCAGTATTCCCGTTGAGTATCAGAAATTGAATAAAGCTTGTTTATAAATCAAAAAATATTAAGAGTATTTACGATGTAAGACATTTCTGAAAAACTATTTGATGTTGTTATTTTCAATAGATATACTAAGTTATACAACATAAAAAATTAAAATATAACAGATTTTTTAAAATATAAAACATCGGAAACATATCCTGAGTAGCGAGTCACCGCCTGCCACTAATAGTCTGTAATCATAATTATGGCAGGTGTCCGACTTTCTATCATAATAATCCAGATCCCAAATCTATATAAATGGTGCAATAAAGTGTTCATTCATTCATTCAAACCACCCAAACTTCATCGCCATAGCCCACATATATTCTTTTCACTAATTAGAAATAGTTCCTCCTCCTGCCGAGACCTTTTCATGGAAATGTCATCCATATACCCGAGGACGGGTTTTGGCAGGAGCACCACATGACATTAACTTCTCCAAAGAGCATCTACGCGTTGGATCAATATCCCCGCGCAAGGCTCTCAAAGGATCGGGTAACCCGTGAAATCCAATCGGAGATACATAATTTGTAATTATTTTTTTATTTTATACAAATACTGACAGCAATTACAATTTCCCAATGCATGCTGTGAGTTAGGACAGGATAAATAACACAGGTTTATGAGACACATACATCATACATGAATGAACAAAAGGAATTCAGCTTATCATAAAAATATCTACTTTTTAATTACTTGGCTTACCTTCTGAAGCTCGGAGAAGCTGAAGATACCCAAGATAACGGCAATTTAGGAAACTAAAACCCCAATTGCGTTTTTATATGTAATTTGGAAATGAAAAAATGTTGATACACCCAATATCACTCGCTGTAAATACGAATCTATCGACACCTCTCAAGCTAAAATCCATCGAGCCGTTCAGGCTGCAGAGCGTGCCAAATAATTATACGTACATAATCCGGATAAAAATAGCGCTTCATAAGAAATTCCAAGTCCAGCAGGTGCTTGATATGTAATGCAAGTGTTAGAACACGCACGTCCTGCAAAGTATTCCGCGGTTTTCGCCATTAATAATAACTAGCTGTGCCCGCGGCTTCGCCCGCGTGGAATTCCGTTTGTGTCACGGAAAAAAGTAGCCTATGTCACTCTCCAGGTCTCTCACTATCTCCACACAAAAAAATCACATCAATCCGTTGCTCCGTTTTAACGTGAAAGGACAAACAAACACACTTTCACATTTATAATATTAGTATGATAATTTTAATGTCTGTGTCAATTTCTTCCGTTTCGAGGCCTTTCGAAATTACAAGAATCAGTATTATTAACAGTAATATAACCCAATCCACATAATACGGTATTCTACTCAATTTATTTTTATCTTTCACATCAATAATTACAGAAACAGAAAGATTTTTTTACTCCGTTTATTTATAAAAAAAAGTTAATAAGCCTTTGAATATCGGCGGAAGGAATAACTGTCAAAAAACAAGAAAAGGATGCACTGTGTGTGCAGTGACGTCACTGCCACTTGATTTCGTGCGTACAAAAGAGATAGCGAGACGTCCCCACCACGCTCCCACTTTCCTTCATAAGAAAATCTTAAATGCAAATTACTGCTTAAATTAATTATCAAATTTGTTGTTTTTTTTTGGATCGGTTACTTTTTAGTGTAAATTTTGTTTCGTACAATAATATTTACTAACTTTGAACACAGTCAAGTAGCCTATTTATCTTAACACAACTTGCCCTCTTCATGATTAATAAAACGGTGTCCGTTTATGACGTCACGACTTGGATATATTCGACGCCGGCGCTGGCTTCATTTATCATCCTAACATGAAACTTGTAACGCTAAGTAAAATGTAATTATTAAATATTTATATCATTATACAAAACGTAGTTGTTCGACGTATTATCATCTTTTTTTCTCTGTTCATTTACTTAATAGTAAGTCACTGAGTACTTTATGATTATCAATTGTGTCACTACAGTTGGATTTAAAGTGTTATTTTGAAACTACTGACAAAATTTCAAATATTATGACATTCTAGTTTATTTACATTAAGGACCGTTCAAACTGACGCGAATCCCGCCCATAAAAATAAAAACTTAAAGTGCCATTAGCAGGCCAGTTAACTTTGGTACACGCTACGGGACTCATGTATTCGAGTAAACAAAATTCGAGTATTTACGATATTTGAATACAAAGTCGCGTAAACAAATATCAACCCTGTTTTCTTTCATATAAAGTCAAATTTTATCTATTTGCAACATCAGTATAGAATAATCCTCTTATTCATAATAATAAACAAATGTTCAATAAGACCAAACTAATTTATGTCTAGGCCCTTTCCGCCTTATCTATTTTTGACGTGAAAGAACGAGACAAAACATAAATTAGTTAATTTGGTCTTATTAAACGTTTGTTTATTTTTATGAATATGGGGTTAAGCCAATCTGATATCATACAACGAAAGTTTTTAAAATATGATTACTGAATATTCCTTGTTAGTTGTTTCCCGCAGCTCTGCCTGCGTCAAAAAGTAGGCTATGTTTGAGTCTTCAACTATATTCATCAAATTCCATCAAAATCCGTATAGCGGTTTTGCTGTGTGGTTTAATTCATTACACCAAATCATTATATTATCGATTATTAATCGTCTGATAAAATTTGGTCAGTAATTTCAGAATAATCCTTCGACTAAAAATTTCAAATTTGCATTTGAGTATTTTAATTGTTTCAATTTAAAAAAAAAATGGCTAGCGTCCATTATAGAGGGAGGCTAAAAACAGTAATATTTAAAAGTTCTCTTATAATGCTAACAGTAACTATTAATTTATCTAAAAAAATCACAAACTCTTTGTCGTAAATATATATTACAACGGCAGCGCTAGGGGCATGGTATACTCGGATACGGGTTATATTGAAACTACTGGTCAAATTATAATAATCAACACTTGCGAAGGTATATTTACATTATTTACGAAAAAAGAAACTTATAAATGAATTATAAACGTTGGAATTTTCAAAGTTTTCACGTTCGATATTTACGCGCGAACATGGAGTGCGCGCCGCTTGTACACAGACGTGGCAAGTGGCTGTTTTTGATCACCGTGCATACGACCGAGTAAGGTGACCACGCTATTTATTATTTAGTGGGATTTCAATAAAAAAAACTATAAATTTTTTTGGTTCGTTTAATTTTACCAAATCGTCATATTTTCGATTACAAATCGTCAGACAAAATTTGGCCAGTAGTTTCATAACTCTGTCATAACGACTGTGGCGTAAAAGTAAAGGTCTTCACAGTACAGTCATGAGCATTACCATGTATAAGTCGTGGCCAGGTCACGGAGCAATTACAAAGAGGAGATGGCGTAATAAGCCTTTTGTAAAAAAGTATTTGTTCAGCTATACGGGGCGGAAGGCAGACGTGCGGAGTACTTGGTTTCGGCCGTCGCTCCAACCATAATGTTACGGAAAGTAGCAGTACTACGTTATTTACAAATTATCAAGTACTTGTCAATAGATGCCACTGTCGAAGTTCCAATCTTAAAAACATGGCAATATTATTAAATTATGAACGTTTTAAACATTTACACTTTTAGAGCCGTAAATATATCTTATTTAACAGAAACCAATTATTCAATGCTAAATTTGTAAAAAAGCCGTGGAAAGTCGTGATGCACTTGGGAGCTCGCGATCTGTTTCTAGGTACGCTTTTGAACGAGCAGTGACAAGCTCCGCACACTTTTGTGAGCGGCGAGGCGCCAACGATCACATCACTGCGCCATTTCAACTCTTAGTAAATGCTCCGTGGGCCAGGTGCTTGAATTGATCATTTCATGACATGACCAAAACAGAATCGACCAAATCATGGAGCTTCAAACATTTCACGATATTATCAACTGATGTATCACATCATGATCTGGCCAAAAACCGAGTGATCATATCGGAAAATTGTAACATTTGTAACCAGTAGAGGCGCTTATGTTGCTACTTTTTCGAGCATTTACATGGCGGCGGACTATCACCTGTTAAAGAATCGAAATATATTACTGCAAAAATAAAAATTATAGGATAAATTGATTATCGTTAAGCGCTTAGTAGTATATACTAAACTTACAGCAAAACTTTCAGAATTAAAGAATTATGTTTTGAGCATAAAATGAACGAATTATTGAAATCATCTGGCCAAACATGGATGACCATATCATTAAAACCTGACGTTTTAACGATACGGTCGATTCTGTTTTGGCCATATCGTGAAATTATCGCATTTCATGACGTGGTCGGCCACATCATGAAATGATCAATCCTACGATTTGGCCACGACATATACACATTGGTATTTGAGTAATTGAAACTAGGTCTGAAATTGAATACAATTGTATACTTATGTTCTAAACTCTATTCAAACTGACGCGAATCCCGCGCGACTTGCGGGACGTCCAGACAGAAATGAGAATAAATAAAAGTGTCATTAGCAGACCAGTTAACTTTGGCACACGCTACGGCACTTCTACCGATACTTATTTCTGTGGGCGTCCCGTATGTCGCGCGGGATTCGCGTCAGTTTGAACGGACCTTTAATGCCCTATCTGCTATGTACCAAGGCACGTGCCATTCGTGAAGGTTACAAATTATAACCTCTGAGATTCTTCAGCCGCCTCTCGAGTTCGTCGACCACTTCTTCGTCGTCGGGCCACGAAGGCTGCTTTTTGCGTTCGCCTCCGGGCGCCATTTGGAAAGTACCACCCGATTTACCCGGACTTTCGGCACTGTAATAGAATCACATATGTTACCGGGCAATATGTACCTTTGTCTGTTTACCATATTTATTGCAAAAAGAGGAAGACCGAGGATGCGCTGGAGCGATGACTTGGGAAGATTCGAGGCTAGGTGGTCAGAGGTGGCGGAACAGAGAGAGGTTTGGAAGGACTTGGGGGAGACCTTTGCCCAGCAGTGGGACAATATAGGTTAATTAAAAAAATAATTGCAAATAAAGTTTCATTCATTCATTCTGTATAATGCTAGGTATCCTCCGGTACGGGTGGATTAAAAACATTGACATAATTTCCGCTAATAAAAGTACTTATAAATATGAGCAACTTTTTGTACGGGATCGTCTCAATCTTAGCCGTTTCATATACTTACTCGCTCAAAATGTAAGAAACAGTTGAATTTTTGCGGTCGGATTAAGTCAATTCCATACAAAAAGTTGCTCATATTCATGAATGTTAAAATCTTGAGTACTTTTATCAGTGTAAATTATGCCAATGTTTTTGAATCCTAGAGGGTGGATTCAAAACCTGAATACAATAACTAGGTAATGTATGAAATATTATTGTTTACTACATACTAATATAATAATTATTTGATGATATAATGATAATAATAATAGACCATTATTATGCACAAACACTAAAAAAATCACAAATTTTGGAAAGTTAAATACAGCGCCGAAACTGCTCTTCTCAGCTTCCCGCCAAAGACCATTATCGAAAACTTTATTTTTTACAGTGTTGCCAATATAGGAAACTCAATTCACCCTTTACAATCATATGAAAACGATACATTTTTAAAACGTACCATGCACATGCTGAGATTCCCGTCTAAGTCAGTTGTACCATTAACCCCGACCATATTGAGGAAAAGTATTGCAACTAATTTCTTTTACTGGCAACTAGGCATTCATGTAACATTCCCTCATCTCAACGTCATCTGTCAAAAAGAGACAGAGGAGTAGACGTTGTGTATTTTGTGATTATTTCCTATAATTTAATTATCAAAATGGCAAAAACAATTAAGTTATGAGAGAAAGGTATAAAAGATGTTATTTTGACGCGAATTAAAACGAAGGATTCACTTCTATTTCATTAAATGTCATCGTCAATTTTGTTGTTCACATGACACATACAAAATGTTGCCACCTAAAGGCGATCAGTAGCGACGCCGACGCAGCGTTTTTATTTTTCTGATCGAGCTATATAAGTGACACATACAACATTGTATCCCTAATACTGAGAAATACGCTCGGATGAAAAAGAAAATCTTACCTAAAATACTCCGTGCTAGCCGCGAAAGCGCCATCTTCCTGCTTGTTGAAGAACCACACGCCGTCGTCGATCTTGTGATCTCGCACTTGGAAATCGTTGCTATAAAGCCTTGGCGGAGACGTGTAGTCCACTTCCGGTGTCTGACCTGACATTGTTTTTTTAATTTTTTAAAAGGACATTGCGACATTTTGATACAAGCCCTCAACAACGTTGGAAGTTTCAACAAATGAAACGTTCTAAAATTACTTTTGAATAAAGAACACGCGAAGTAACATATTTACGTAGACTGAAAATCAAATTCACTTCCCGGCGCTTTCTTTGAATTTGGAACGAAGAGCGCGCCGGCAATGTTTTATGAAACGGTGTGCTGTTTGAATTTAGAACTTTTTCATCTATCGTACACATTGCGTTCTCGTGGCTGTATCTGAAAAACCAAAATCACTTCCCGGCGCGTTCTTTGAATTTGGAACGAAGAGCGCGCCGTGTTTGAAACGTTAGGTTTAAATAAATAATGAACGCTAAAACCGTATTAATGTAATTTTAATTTAACAAATTTAGGCAGTTAAGCGTGAGTAAATGAACGAATGAATGAAAAATATAATGAATGAATGAATGAAATGTACGAATAAGCGTGAGTAAATTTTGTGTTGCTGCTATTATTTCGTTGATAACTCTTAAAATTAATTGTATTTTAATTATTATACCGTCTTATATGTGTAAGTACCATAAGTAATGTTTTCTTATGTTTTCGCGATTGTTATTCATTAAATTAAACTATTTTAATACGGTTATCATACATTGGGCAAACAAAGAGAAGCATTAATACTCGTATAAAAGAACATATCGCTGACATGAAAAATAGACGCTCAACCAAGTCTGCAGTCTGTGAACATGCTCTAGACAAACCCAACCACTATATGCGTTTTGATAATCCTCAAGTCCTTGCAAAGGAAAACAGATTCATTCTAAGGATGTTACGTGAAGCTATTGAAATTAAAAAACATCCTAATTTCAATAGAGAGGATGGATGGCAGGTACCGCCAGCTTGGGACCCAGTCATTAACTTAATAAAATCGCAAACTCGGAAGCAGACTGGAGCCAATACTGCGTGAATCGGAATAGTTCCCAATAAAAATTTCAGGCGGTAGTTTTGTAATCTTATGACATCAAAGACAAATGTTAACTTAGTCTGCCTGCGACCATGAACGCTGTAAAGTGTTTGAAACGTCAGGTGTAAATAAATAAGTAATAAACGCGATAAAACCGTATTAAAATAGTTTAATTTACCATAAGTTTATTATCATTTCAACTTTGTATATTATAGAGAGGATGGATGGCAGGTACCGCCAGCTTGGGACCCAGTCATTAACTTAATAAAATCGCAAACTCGGAAGCAGACTGGAGCCAATACTGCGTGAATCGGAATAGTTCCCAATAAAAATTTCAGGCGGTAGTTTTGTAATCTTATGACATCAAAGACAAATGTTAACTTAGTCTGCCTGCGACCATGAACGCTGTAAAGTGTTTGAAACGTCAGGTGTAAATAAATAAGTAATAAACGCGATAAAACCGTATTAAAATAGTTTAATTTACCATAAGTTTATTATCATTTCAACTTTGTATATTTAAGTTTAATCTATACATTTTAATGCGATGATATCTGTTTAACCCAAAGGTTGACTGTTAGATAATGCTTTTAGCCATAGATTAATAATTGGTCTCGCGCGCGCTCGACTAGATACCGTCGGCGTACTAGACAAATGCGGCAACTAAAACTACGCGAATTCGGCGTACTTGCGGCATACCCGCGTCAGCCACGCCGCAACCGGTAAGATAAATTTAAAATGTTAGTTTAAAAACAGAAGCAAAATGCCAGTTTGCGTATTCAAACTATGCAAGAATAATAGTACATGAAATAACTGTTTCTCGTTTCGTCTTTGCACATTGTCTTACACACACTGCAATGTAAAGTTGCCGCATTCTGGAAACTGATTTTTCTTCATAGCGCGGTATCTAGTCGAGCGCGCGCGAGACCAATTATTAATCAAAGGTTTTTAGCATTAAGTCCGCCTATTGTGCTATACAACTGTATTATGTACAACAAAGTTTGCTTAAATAAATAATTTAAAGTGTAACAATCAAGAAATCATTATTGTTATGGTTGTTTTACCTTCGTGTATCCTGTCGTCCTGTCGGAGTTCGCGCGGCCATATGTCCCCCGACGGGTACCAACTTTTCGAAGGTCTGCTTGGCTCTACGTAGAAAGAAACTTTATCCATAAGAACATGCGTTTACTTCGCGCGCATTATCAAAATTTCAAAAGAAAAGTCAAAATTCACCTCACTAGCATAATATCACCATAAACCATCTTCATCTTTTTCAGTTTTCATCTCTTCTTTTATGTATGTAAACTTGTGGTTACAATAAAGATTTATAAATAAATAAATAATCTTCACACGCTTTCAGAGAATATATAATTATATTTATTTAAGTATTTAGTATGTAGGTTTATTTTATATATATGTAGTCTATGTATTATTATTGGATGTTTTATTTGTTCAAATGTATAATTAGGTAATTATTCTATCTTTGCACTTTTGTCTCTCAACACAACGTGTTGGTTGACTCCCGCGGCTTTAAGTCCGCCATTTACATTCTTTGCAATAAAGTTTAAATAAATACTTAAATAATGAATACATCCAACGTTGTTTTTAAGTGTACACTTAAAATATTAATAGACAAATATGTACAGAAAGAAAATACGATTAAACTGCCACAAACTGTAATGAGACAGTGAAATTTTTTCTGGAAACAATTGGGGGTGCAGATTTTCCACAATGTCTATGAGTTGTTTTTTTTTATACAAGTAGACAAAGAAAAAAAAAACAAACAAACAATTTATACCGCGCCTGAGGTATGCGAGCGGCGAGACGGGGGGCGAAGTGTATATAGTACTTTACTAAGTCTGTGCCAGCAGAGTAAAAAGCCGTTGTCGCCCAAAGCCCTGCACATCTTATATTTCCCGAAGTCTCCGTCACGAGAGGGTATAAATTATGTAAACAAATGCTCAGGGGTTCGCAACATTTGAATAAAAGAAAAAAATAGTATTTTTGTGACATATCTTAATGTTTAGAAAGAATTTAAATTTATGAGTGGTTAAGACGATTCTGCTGACCGCCGCAACCACCCGCGTGAATTTCATAATTGATTAATTGCGTTATTTTTCTCTCAATTATTTGCTTCAAAGGTGAAAAGATGAACTGTCACCAAATGGCTGATCAAATGTTTGCATTCACAGAGCCGGACTCGTTCCTGTGCCATGCATCATTGACATATCGCAAAATATAACCGGAGTGAGTGGCTAGTTTCCAAAAAAAATATAATTAGTCCGTCAGTTAGATAATCAAAACATATTGGAGACGTATTTTTTCTTTTGAAAATTAAACAAAGAATGGTAAAGATATGGCGCGTTAAAGTTCCGTGTGACGTCACAGTGTGCTACACTTATTCGCAATATGTGACGTCACGAGCCCCCACTCCTAAACTTTGATGCGTTATATCTTTATAATTTATCGCCCAATTGACAAAAAAAAAAAAATACGTCACTAATATATTTTGATTCCCTAAATGACGGACTAATTTTAATGTTACTCTTTTGACCCTGGAAACTAGCCTATTGGAATTGGTCATACCCGTATAGTAATTTAAGTCGATTGTATTTGGTAAGCTCATAATATTGTCGCTAGGTAACCATTAAAACCCCACATAGTAGAGATTAATTTGTTTACTAAAATACCTTCTCGTGACGGCGACTTTACATACTAATATGGACATCATCGGTAAAAGACAACATAATGGCTATTTTACGCATCTTCGGCAACCAAAGGCAAGTAAATCCTTAGGCAATAATGTTATGAGGGTTACGGAGGTCAGACGGCTGTCGCTCCATTGTAATAACCAGTTCCGCCAAATCCAGGACCATGACTTACAGCGTACCCTAGGCTCCGAAGCGTAAGCTGACGACGCAACTAGGAATACACGCTAGGATGATGAGATGTTCAAACCTTCAGTTCTGCACTGATGGGGTAACTTTACGAGCGCAAACTAGATTTTACATCTAGTTTTAAAAAAAATAAATAAAATAAAGTAGGCAAACAGGCGTACAGCCCACCTGATGGTAAGTAGTTACCGTAGCCTATGAACGCCTGCAACACCGAAAATGTCACGAGCACGTTGCCGACCCTATTCTTTTTTTTTTATTTCTATAGAAAAAATTGTTGTTTTCCTATAAAGATAGTTTACCTTCAGTTTTGCAGTCCACCACAGCCACGGGTGACCTTTTACTGGCACATTCGCGAGGCTCCGAATCCTCGATGTCCAATTTTTCCAGCTCTTCAAGTATTCGCTCCTCGCCGTCAAAAACAAAATCTCGCTCGGACGTCTTCTTCGGCTGCTTTTTGGATGCTGCGACAATCATAAATGCATCATTTATTTACACTCGTATATGTCACAGCTAAGATTAACCGGCTAATCTTAAATGTAGCCGACACCTGAGGGCTAAACTTACATGTATACCAATGGAGCAAACACAAAGAGGAGACGGCGTATCGACTGGTGCACCGTTGCGGTCATTGGCGCAGTGACGTCGGAAGTGAAAAAGTGAAACTGTGAAAGATGCGTGACGTGGAGCGAGCTCTAATGTTTTTTTTAAATTTGTCTAATTTACGTTTCGTTTCAGCTTAGAATACTTTGTAAAATATTTTAAACTATTATTTTTAAGTGTTTCAATGCTGTACCGCTATGGAATCACATTAAACGTGAGTAAATAACATATTTTCGAATTTATTTGATTGATTTAGTGTTACACAAAATATCTTTCTGTATTTAATGTTCATATTATCTGTAATATAAAGAAATATAAATATAACTTTTTATGTTGAAATCTTCGATTTGCTAGCGACATCTATTGGTAAGTAGAGGGGATCGTCAATGCAGTCTCCGCGCGGTCAAACTGAGCTCCCCTCGCGTCTGCCTTCCGCCCCGCGTAGCCTCACACAATTTTTGTAAGTAAGCTTTCGATACGCCACCTCCTCTTAGTTATTACACCGTGGGTATACCTAAATTTTTATGTACATTAATTGTTTTTGTGAAATTTGTATTTTGGTTCGATAAAGAGTATTTGTGTTGTATTGTATTGTATTCTTAAGTTTAGCTGTCACAATTTCAATTGAACTTACGTGTAGCCGATCGCTGCTTCCCAATCTTAGGTGCAAGATTATTTTCACTAATTATAACTGATAGTTGAAATTTGCTCTATCCATACTAATATTATAAATGCGAAAGTCTGTTACGCTTTTACAACCAAACCGCACAACGGATTTCGATGAAATCTAATATAGTTGAAGACCCGGGGTCAAACATAGGCTACTTTTTGACGCAGGCGGAGCTGCGGGAAACAGCTAGTAAGTAATACATTTTTCCCCCTTAACTTTTTTGCGCCGAACTATCTTTCCGTTTCTCCGAATGGTTGACTGGTAGAGAATGCTCTTAGCATTAAGTCCGCCAATTGTTATAAGTATATGTGTACTTTGTGGAACAATAAAGTTTTAATAAATAAATACAATACTACTCCTTTCCAAATAGATCTCCGAATGGATCCGTCGTTTGAAATAGCCAGTACTAAAGGCAAATGGCAATTTCATAGGTAAAGAAAGATCTAATATACACCGTGAAATTTTAGTCGTTTTGGACCCATCGTCCAGTGACTCCATTTATGCAACTGAACAAATTTCCCCAAGATACATAGCTCGAAAAATGAAAAACAAACTTGAACTTCCCATAGTAGCATAGTAGTTGAGATAGCTTCAGTTCGAGACTAACTTTACGATACTATATTGCTTATCAGACTAGCTGAATCGGCGGTAAATTTTTTCCAATGTTCCACTCAACTACCTTGGTTTTTTTTTCATAAAAAGATTATTATTTATTTATTTATGTACACGTAATATAACACTGAAACATATATATATATAATCAATTGGCTAGTAAACTTTTTCATGAAAATGTCTAATTCGTAAACCATTTCGAGGAATAGGCTTAGGGAACAGATTACATTAATCAGATCTTTAGATAAGCAAGTATTTTTTAAGAAAATCGCAGAAAACCCAATGACTTTCATTTTTAAGCAAGGTTGACGTATGACGTAGCCGGATAACTTCCGGCTATTCACATTTAATTTTTTAGGTTGGCAGCACAGCATAGTGAATAAATATTTTTTGTTTGGTAGCGCTTACTAAGCGCTTCAAATGTCATCTCTGTTCAAGTAAACATAACCTAATTACATTCATTCATACATTATAATGAAGAAGCGGTGTCCAATTATTGAAAAATCAGATGTAAAGGGATGAAGAGACTGCAGTAAAGTCCAATAAACAGGCCATTAAGCAATAGATACGAGAAATGGGGTACCTAAATATTTGGCGATTGTAAACAAACAAGAAACCAACTCGCGGCTCGCGGTCCATCTTGACTTTGACATTTGACATATATATTTTTTAATACCTTAGTAATTTTTGCTTTCTTGCAGTTCGAAATGGCCATTATAGCTGCGTGACGTCATCACTATAAAATCTTTAAAATTAAATAACAAAATAAATATAATTTTAAGAATTTTTTCGTTTAAATTGTATCTCCGAAATAGTCTATTCTATCAATAAAATATATAATATACACAATTTATTTTTTAGTTGACTAGCCAATTGCTGTTCGATAGTCTCGCTAAAACTCGAGAAGGGCTGGCTATTTTTGGTTTTGAATTATTTGTGGAAGTCCAGGGAAAGTTCAAAAGGTGAATATATTCGGAGGCGGTTAGAAGTTTGCCAGGTCAGGTAGTTATACAATAAATTAAGTTCAAGTGTGCTACTCATTTCAAATGAAATCTCTACCAGTAAACCCGTGAGAGGAGACCTTATCTGGAATATTCTGACAATAATACAAAAAAAAAATTGGCGAAATAGGCTAGTTTCCAGGGTCAAAAGAGTAACATTAAAATTTGTCTGTCATTTAGGGAATCAAAATATATTAGTGACGTATTTTTTCTTTTGTCAATTGAGCGATAAATTATAAAGATATAACGCATCGAAGTTTAGGAGTGGGGGCTCGTGACGTCACATATTGCGAAAAAGTGTAGCACACTGTGACGTCACACGGAACTTTACCGCGCCATATCTTTACCATTCTTTGTTTAATATTCAAAAGAAAAAATACGCCTCCAATATTTTTTGATTATCTAACTGACGGACTAATAATATTTTTTTAGGAAACTAGCCTATTGTTTCATCTGTTGACGGAATGGCATAAGTTTTTACCCTTTTCCGGTGTGTGAGGGGTACCGAACCCGCGCGGCGGCTGGTCCAATAGTTCCTTTAGTTCCGCTTCAAGTTCCGATGCGTCGTAATCGTCAGTCGTGGTGCTCAGTGCTTTCTCCACCTCACTGTACGACTCTAACACCTGAAAATTCAGTCTTTGCATTGTATCAAAAAAATATATATATTACTAACGTACAGTACGGACACTCACACCCTCCCACCCGACACAGATACCGCACCGAGCCGAGCAGATTTAGGGGAAACATCGAGAGCAGAACAATACAAGGACGACGCTTCGGCCGCGCGTCCGCTGCGACGACTGTGACGCATATACGGTAAATAACCAATCCTACGAGTTAAATAAACAATGACGCGCGTGCGTACGCGGTCGAATCGTAGTTGTAGTAGTACCGGGCCGCTGTTGTATGCAGTGCCCGGGTGTGCCAGTGGTTAAGACGTTCGCCTTGGACCCAAAATTGTGGGTTCGATTCCCACGGGAAGCAGGCCGAAGTCACAGAATTATTGATTGCCGAAGTGACATCCTTGCATTGTTTTGCTCTCCATTTTTTTTACCCTAAGTTTTAACTTTCAAATTGTGCACAGATTATTTTTTATCTTGAAAACTATTTACTAAGAAATGTTATTAAAATCGATGAAAACATAAAAAATAAAAAAAACTTTCATTTAGGAACTATTTACATACACGCAATATTTAAGGTAGTTGTCGAACAAATTTAGTAGGCGCGATTTAGTATGGGGCGTTTGGTATCGTCCAAAGTCACTTGAGTTTAACCTCGTCACATTTCAGTCAGTCCACTGCTGGACGTAGGTCTCTCTTAATGATTTCCAAAAATCATAAATCATGATGGTAAAGAATATAAGAAAATATTTAAGAACTGTCAAGGGATAGGTCAGAATGGAAAAAAACTCCGCCGACATGAGCTAAGCTCTTAAAATATACATACATACATACCATCACGCCTTTTTCCCGTAGGGGTAGGCAGAGACCACGGGTTTGCTACGATCCTTACAGACTTCCCTCGCTTCTTCTACGCTCAACACTCTCGTCATACACGCTCGTCGATTACGGGCACACCTGACATCTCCCTTTTTTAATATGTCTGCGATTTGGTCGCAGTATATTCTCCGAGGCCGGCCCTTACAGACTTTTCCTGTCACCTTTGATTTTTAAATACCTTTCGTAAGTCTCCTTTCGTCCATCCTTTCTACATGCCCAAACCATCTTACCGAGCCTTACAATACAATGATTATATAATACAATGATTTCCAAAATTATCGGTTATTATTCCAAAATGTAAGCGGCATGATGTTCAGATGACCATTTTCAGGTAATCCGGTTCGTGGTCGCCATTCGAGAACATTCTACTTTTTTTTTTTAAATTTATTTTTTATCAAATATCTTTATAATCAACATGCAACGCAAAATCCACGTAGGTTTATCCGGATTTCATCTTCTTAGTTTATGTTCAATCTTTGGGAGTATCCGTAGCGAATGCGCGTGTCAAGCGACGACATGACGCGACCACTATTGGATTGGTCGCCATTTTAGTGGCATTTTCTATCTCGAGCTTCCGAAGCCAATCGATCCGTGGAGATCAGTGGAGCTCCGTGCTTCGGAAGGTACGTTAAGCCGTTAGTCCCGGTTGTTATCGAGAGATAGCAGTCGTGAGGATGTGTCAGATGGCTTGGGGCAGCCTGAAAAATTCTGACAGTGTTGGCTACTAACACATCTCAGGTCATGTTCCTGTTGGTCTGGTTTCCCTGTAAAAAGGGTTACGGAGGTCAGACGGCAGTCGCTACATTGTAATAACCAGTGCCGCCAAATCCAGGAGCATGATTTACAGCGTACCCTAGGCTCCGAAGCGTGAGTTCACGACGCAACTAGGAATACACGCTAGGATGATGATGATGTGTTCATTTATTTATTTACTTTATTCATGTACACAAATAAAATGTAAAGGATTACACATAAGAGGAAAAGAAAGTACAAGGGAGCTGCTTATTTCTAAAGAAATTTCTTCCAGCAGACCCGAGAGAGGAAAAGACAAGAAAAGGGTAATTAGCGTGTACAAAAAAGAAAGGAAAAGTGAAGACTATACCTAATTACCTAGGTAAAACTATTATAAAATAATATAATCATACACAAACATACATACACAAATACTATTACAAATAATACATACATAATAAACTTACATATAAAATACATACATAAATACCTATTGTGCTAAGAACAGATAAAACTCTTCTTAAATAAACGTTTCTGAAATATTGATTTTTTCATTAATTATGAACTTAATCCAGCCAGCGTTAACCTAATGTGCCTGTTTACACTCCCTCAGGCACCGCAATGAAAAAAATGTTGACAGTTTCAAGTATTTCGGTCACTGGGTCGCGGAAAACATGAAGGACAATTCGGATATCGAAAGGGAGCGGAGGTCGCTGTCCGTTCGCTGTGATATGTTGGCTCGCAGATTTGCTAGGTGTACAAGTTGAGGCTAAAATTACGCTCTAATACTGCCAATCGTTCTATACTTGCAGTCTCTTGCAGTTATTTAATTTTATTTAATTAAATTTTTTATTCAATTTTATTTTATTTAAATAATCTGAAATAACCATTGTGCTAAATGTTTACAAACATGTGAATTCGTTCATTTAACTAGGTAATTAAGGAAAGTTTTTTCTTATTTGTACATTGACGTTTTGAAGAAAATGCTGCAGTGGAGTTTGTGGCGCCGCTTCTTCTCCACTTGCGCTTTGGAAGTGGTGGTAAACTTAATATAAATAAATTGACGTCAATAAGTGATATTTATATCCTATATTGAAAAAAAAATAAACAATTTCATTTCATTTCATTTCTGTGGGTTGACTATACGCAGGGCAGTATTCTATGCCCGCTGGCAGATCGTGGGGACTCGCCAATGCTAGCTCGTTGGCTAAGGCACGCGGTCATTTCATAGACTGCTCGCAGCTGTTTTAGCTGGCTTTTTGTGTACTGTCTGCCTGTTTTATGTGTGTTACTAACACTAGTTTATAAGGTCAATCATTGTTACTAACACTAATATGGATCTATGGTCTGAAATAAATGATTTTATTATCATTAATCGTTTGTAAAGTTATTTCACATTTATCATTTAACTTACTTCTTTCAAATCGTCCATAGTTTCGTGCACTGCGTCTTCATCTAAGCCAGATTCCTTCATGCCACGTTTCATAGCTTGAGAACTTGTCCTGTTAACAAAAAAATTGCGATGAATTTTAAAGTTTCACAATACGTCTGTCTGTCTGTTACGCTTTCACGGCCAAACCGCTGAACGTATTTTGATGAAATTTAGTATGAATATAGTTGAAGACCCGGGATCAAACATAGGCTACTTTTTGACGCAGGCGGAGCTGCGGGAAACAGCTAGTTACATATATTTTGAACATTAAAAACAGACATATATTTTCAAATACATCCGAAAATATATTATTTACTTACGTTTCTTGTGATCCCATAACAGTACAGCATTGAAACGCTTAAAACTAAATGGGTAAAAATATTTTACAAAATATTCTAAGCTGAAACGAAACGTAAATTAGAAAAATAAGACGAACATAAGAGCTCGTTCACGTCACGCATCGTTCACAGTTCAACGAAAACTGACGTAAGCTCCGCCCACTTTTCCGACGTCACTGAGCCAATGATCGTAACGGTGCACCAGTCGATACGCCATCTCTTTGTTATGTTATTTGCTCCATGGGGACAGCCACAGAAATAAAAATGAATAAATGAACACTTTTTTAGACCATTTACATACTTATAAGAAAAGATACAGCACAAAAACCAATTAACATTAAGAGAAATGAGTACAAAGGCAGACTTATCGCTAATGCAATCTCTTCCAGCCAACCTTATGTAGAGAGTAAGGAGCAGAGAATTAAAAAAGAACTTGAGCATATATGTACACCGTGAAATTTTAGTCGTTTTGGACCCATCGTCCAGTGACTCCATTCATGCAACCGAACAAATTTCCCCAAGGAACATAGCTCGAAACATGAAAAACAAATTTGGACTTCCCATAGTAAGTTAGGTCACGTGATGAGACATTTTGTATGGACTCATGTATCTTGGGGAAAGTTGTTCAGTTGCATGAATGTAGTCACTGGACGATGGTTGCCAGAGGACTAAATACGGCCACTTAACATTGGCACACGCTACGGCACTTCTACCGATTCTTAATTCTGTGTGCGTCGTCCCGCCAGTCGCGCTGGATTCGCGTCAGTTTGAATGGACCTATAGTAGAAAATGGACCCTGGGCTCCATGGCAATCAGCCACGGTGCTATGATGAGATGTATGGAAGTATGGACTTACTTGTAAGTGTCTAATATAGTCGCATTGACGTCAACCTCTCTCATCTGATGCAAAAGTTGCTTGACATTGTCCAAGGCAGTTTCGCATCGCATAAGGCGTTGTAAGTGTTTGTGTTTCCGCCTAAGATGATTTTTAGCCTGCAAATGGAGACAGAATTCACTTTAGTATCTTTGATATAATTAGCTACTTCACTGTGTTAACATTTGGACAATATTTTTATACGGTGTTGTTCCGTATTCACAAAAAAATGACCAAGAACAAAATTGGCAATTCAATTAATAAGCATTTAAAGTTTTGTAATGAAGAAAAGTGGAAGCGTGGTGGAGAAGTCTTGTTATCTCTTTTACACTTTTTAAAAATAGAACTTCTGAACGGATCGTTAATTGACATACGTGTTCCTTGATTTATTTAAAAAAATGTCATGAATGTTTTTCATTGGCGGAAAAAAAGAGATCAGTCTTTTTTTAGTTCGGTTGGTACCATTGTTCAACTATTTTGAATCATACTTATTTGATACAGCATCATATGTCGGGTTCTATATAAGTGCTGTAAAAAAAACTCAAAAAGGGGGGTACATGGGGGAAGTTCATAGCAGCGTTTTATTAATAAATTTCGTATTTAAAGGTAGTTAGCGAAGTCTACTGTTCGCAGAACTAGGTATACTTGTAAAGAATTACTCATGTCATATCAACACCGTGAAATTTTAGTCGTTTTGGACCCATCGTCCAGTGACTCCATTCATGCAACTGAACAACTTTCCCCAAGATACATGGGTCGAAATATGGAGTAAATTTTTGGACCTCCCATACAAAATGTCTCATCACGTGACCTAACTTACTATGGGAAATCCAAATTTGTTTCGAGCTATCTTTCTTGGGTAAATTTGTTTGGTTGCATGAATGGAGTCACTGGACGATGGGTCCAAAACAACTAAAATTTCACGGTGTATACTTCTATACTAATCTATACTTATATTATAAAGCGGAAGAATTTGTTTGTATGTTGGTTTGAAGGCGCTAATTTCAGGAACCACTGGTCGGTTCGATTTAAAAAAATATTTCTTAATTCTTAATTTTTTTTATATAGGCTAGGACGAAGTCGAGACGGGCTGCTAGTATGTGATAAACTCACGGCAAGTTTGTTCCCCATCTGCAATGCAGCGCGGGCGTCGCTCTCGGCGGTCGCGACGTCGCGCGACAGTCGCGTCGCGTCGCACGTCAGTCGCGCTTCGGCCGACATTAGTTTCACCAAGGCTTTGTCTGTCTCAGACACAGGGGACGCCTTCTTGTCGGGTTCGGCTGAGCGTTGTAAAAAAAAAAATTGGATTGAATTTTAAATTGATTTACAATATTATTATTTAGTATATTATACTAATATCCATATCCACAATCCCACCATACTAATATCAAAATGCGAAGTTATGTCTGTCTGTCTGTCTCGCTTTCACGGTCAAATTGCTGTATGAATTTTAATAAAATTTGGTATGAATATAGTGGAAGACCCGGGGTCAATCATAGGCAACTTTTTGACGCAGGCGAAGCTGCGAGAAACGCTACAAATACTAAAAAACAGAATAAAATAAATGTTTAAGGGGGGCTCCCATACATTAAACAATTTTCTCTATTTTACTACCTGTTTCCCGCCTGCGTCAAAAAGTAGCCAATGTTTGACCCCGGGTCCTCAACTATGTTAATACCAATTTCATCGAAATCCATTCAGCGGTTTGGCCGTGAAATCGTAACAGAGAGACAGACTTTCGCATTTATAATATTAGTATGGAAGTATGAATAGTATTTTTGTGAGCAAGTCCAACTTGCACTTGGCCCGTTTTTCATTAAGTTTAACAATCTCACCGAGTTTAATAACATCGCCTTCCTTAACGGCACGGCCCTGATACACAAGATACCCTAATAGTACTTCGAACGCTTGTCTGCCATGTTTATACTCGCATGTCTTCATTAGCTCTTCTATAGTGCCAATTCTTTCGACACCGGCTGGGAAATTGCTAAGGAGATCTGTGGCTTGGTCCTGTGAAATAAACAGATTGGCAGGATTGATCACAGTATTTAACAATGTTATATTAATTAAAGTAGTAAGTTTCTTGACAGTTTTCCCTTCCACAGGATTTCAAAGACATAACTTATTTAATTTTGAATGGATTCAAATACTTCTATCAATTTTCCAATTCGGGCACTTAAATTTTAGATATGAATAATAAAATATATTGAGTAAAGTAGCCTATTTAATTGTGATATCCACAAAAAATATGCATACTTACACATATTTATGAATGTAATGAAACCCTTTGGTGGTCAAGCGACGGCGAGACGCGATCTCGTGCTCCTCCGTGCTGTGGAAGGCACGTTAAGCGGTTGGTCATTAGGCTGCGTCAGACGCCTTTAGGCAGCCTGACAATAGTGGCTAGTTGGTTGGCTACAAAGACACCTTGGGTAATGTGTCCTGTTAGTCTGGTTTCCCTATAAAAAGGGTTATGAAGAAGACTTAGACGGCGGTCGCTCCATCGTACAAACCAGTGCCGCCAAATCTAGGACTATGAGTTAAAGCGTACCCTATAATCCAAAATGTAAGCTGATGATGTAACTGGGAAAAACATGCTTTGATAAAGAATGCCTTTATTCTTTCGTTTGATTGTTAAACATACCTTAACTGCACATTCCAGCACAAATTTTTGTGTAGAATCGATACTAGCTTTTGGTAGGCCATCATTATCCAATTGTTGTCTGGCTGGCAGTAAGGAAGTTACCGCTGTGAGTGCAAACGCTGCTGGCTTAAATGCCAAGCGAGCTCCCCAACGAACCCAGCCTTCAGGGCCATTGTGAAAGATTTGCTGATATTTTGATAAAGGTGATAGTTCACCATTTCTAAAAAAAATAACAACATTGATGCCATTTTAATTATCCCCCTGAATATTTCATAAATTAATTAGACCAACACAAATAATGTTATGGCTGGTTTACACACGATCCAGTGTGGCGGTCCAGTGCTTTCATGGACACGAAATCCATCCCACACATGCAAACAATTTACTCACACTATACATATAATCATTTACAAATAATTGTTTGTATGCGTGTGTGAAAGCACTGGATTGCCGGCACTGGATTGTGTGTAAACCAGCCATTAACAAAATGACTGGAAAAGATCCCTATCAGGGATAAGTCCGCCTCTTGTTGTGTTCTATTTTGTTGTATCAATGTTCTTTCTGTACAATACAGTTTTTACATACATAAAATATTATAAGTTTAATAACTGAAATATGAATTTCAGTTATACAGAAATACTGGAATTGTTCATCAATAATTGGTTACTGATGAACAAATCCAATATTTCTTTGAGATAACCATTTGATATTAATCCATAAACAAATAAATCATATAATATTCAGAACTATTTCTTTTAGAAAGTTTAATAATTTAAATTTAAATTTAAGAATAGTTTATTTTAATTTATTTATTAGTATATAGACAGGCAGTTGTTACAGCTGAAGCGTCTATATCAAGCAGTGTTGAATTTATATAAAGTCATTTCACATTACAGTTTACTGTATTAATGTATAACAAACAATCTTGAAAACATAAGAAATCATTATGATTCTGTAAATTTATTCTTTGAATGAATCACATCGGACATTCCATTCCAAAGATATTACAGATTATGTTCTGTGTTTCAATTTCCCTTAGATTTAACAGTCTAATTAACCTATCCTTAATACTTTGTCTAACTCTAATTAAGTTGGGACAGGCTGCTAAAAGACATTAAATAATCAACAATGAACAAGACACAAAACAAAATGTTATGAAATGGTTTTAAAGAATTGATAAATGTATCTACAAAAATTTGGCATACTTCCCAAAATGGCATGCAGTGTGTGAATAATCACATCAATAGCTATTTTTAAAATATATAATACCTGTACATTTCTTCAATTACAAGATCCATGCACGCACAGGTTCTGCCCTTCCGTTGAAACGCGTATTTGGCGTCTGCAGAACTCAATATAGGATCTCCCTTATATTTACACCACTGTCTTATCATATCTGACCAAAATTTCATCTTCATGTCCCAAGATTCTGGGTTGGCGGACTTTATTCTAAACGGCGCAAATAATGCGTTCATTCTCACGTCGTCCGACCAACATTGAGGAAAATTGTCTTCAGGGAATACACAGCCAGGCAAAACCATTTTACAGACTTTAAACTAACCAATTACAAATAAAAACGATACAATAAAAACACGAATTAGAAAGAATAAAGTATGTAGCAGAGACGATAAAAATAGTAACAAATTAGGTAGAAAACAAAAGAATTAATTAGCAAGTCAACTCGATGATCTCAAAATTCTCAACTCACTCAATGGAACTGGAATTAGAAACACAAACTATGGACACTAACGTACTAGAAAAATGTAAACAAATATGGCCGTCTGACACAGGATGGAGACAGGTTTTTAATATGGCTTTTACTTTCGTGTTTAGCCAGTAAGCAAATCTAATGTCCAGTTTATACGGATCCAATGCGAGCAAAGCAGTTACTGTAAGATAAACATTAATGAGATCAAAAAAGAAATATCACCTGTAGCGAGAGTCGAATCACAGCCTAGGAAATTACAAACGCACTTTTTGACAACGTCCCTGCTTCCCATACTTCATCTTTTTTTTAAGTAATGGGCTTTACGGCTATGGATACCCGTACTTCATCCCTTCAACCCCGGGTAAAATATGAAATTATCAGAGGGTAATTGCAAAAGACTTGTATATATAAACCGGTTTAGCAATATCAATCCGTACATATAGATGTAATTTTACACAATAGTAGTCACAGTTTAACTTGGATTTATATCTCAGTAAGTAATATGAAAGTTTATCTCCAAACAGATCACTATTTGAACTGTAGTTGACACTTTTTTCACTGTTTATCTGATTAGTTACAAGAGAGCTCCAAATAACGATGTTGTTTATTTGACAACCACAGAGAGAAAAAAAAGAGATGCCGTTTATGCGTTTTGTAAGAAAGTGTTTGTGAGGCTATACGGGGCGGAAGGCAGACGTGAGGGGTGCTTGGTTTCGGCCGTGGCTCGAATCATGGAGCACGAGCAATAACAAGCTCCGCCCTCTTTTGTGTCGGTGAGGCGCCAATGATCACATCACTGCGCCATTTCAAACGGCATCTCATCTTTGTAATTACTCCATGTGCCATGGTTAGTTAATACTCTATGGGCTTGATGGGCTTAACTAACCATGGCACTAGACGGCATGATAGTAAGCCATATTGAGCCACATGAAACAAAATGTTATTATGTCACACAGTTATCAGCTATGACAGTTGATGTCATTGTCTGAGGAGAAGGTTATATCCATCAGTCATCTTCACGGTTCACGAGATTTATTAGAAAAATCTTCATTTTGTTGTGTGTGTGTGTGGTGGATTTATGACTGTTTTGTGATAACTTTCGAAATATATTTAAATTAGGTACCTACACTTAAGCCTACATTTCTTTAAAATATTTTTTTCATAAATTCAAATGGTCTTCGAGCCCGATCCTATAGTGTAGTGCTCCTTTCTTGTAAGTATTTTTTCATCATTTTCTTTTGAAGCTCTTTAGATGAGGATCCGAGATGACATTTTGACCATAGACCGTCCGTTGATCACAAAGATTCTTCATATTGATAGGTACAGGGTACAGGACTTACATGTATTTAGGACTTTTAAACTGCTTTTATTTGTAGGTTATTTTCCAAAACAGTCATTAGTCTGAACAACTTGTGCGAAGAACAAGATGTACATAAACCGGTTATAATGATGATTACAAATTTTCGTTTATTTTGCAACTGAGATGCAAAGTTTACTTTTCTAGGTATTCAGTCTCTACTAAAGTTTATTAGGTGTTTTTTAATATCCACTTATTTATATAATGTTTGCCTCGTCATGTCTCAACCATTTTTCAACTGATATTTTACGATAGATATTAATTCTATTGTTTTTGTTCATATCAGATTCTTATTAGATAACACAGTAGATAAAAAATGAATTGTACCTTAAGAGGATCAGGACAAAGTTCACATTTCCATGGATAACACACACATTGCTTTTACATAAATACATTGTGTAAGATCAAATTTACCTATGTTCAAGAATAAATATTTTTGATTTGATTTAAACATCCTCTGAAGGACACCTTGCAAACTAACATGAATTTAAACTTTTTAAATAGTAAGAATAAGAAATAAATAACTACCTATATATATATATATATATATATATAAATGAATTGTAAATGTTTAAGCACCTTAAAACTCGGGAACGGCTGAACCGATTTGGCTAATTTTGGTTTTGAAATATTTGTAGAAGCTAACAGGTTTAAGTGGTTAGAAAACCTTATGGAATTGCAGAGAAAGTAGTAACAACTACAATATTATTTCCCCATACAAACTGGATCTACCACAGAAAAATTTAAAGATGGAGGAAGAGTACGAGAGTTACGATTTAAGATATTTCAACCAACTTTTCAAAATGTATCTATGGTATGGTTCTTAATTGGCTAGTCAACTAAAAAATAAATTGTGTATATTATATATTTTATTGATAGAATAGACTATTTCGGAGATACAATTTAAACGAAAAAAATCTTAAAATTATATTTATTTTGTTATTTAATTTTAAAGATTTTATAGTGATGACGTCACGCAGCTATAATGGCCATTTCGAACTGCAAGAAAGCAAAAATTACTAAGGTATTAAAAAATATATATGTCAGTGTCAAATGTCAAAGTCAAGATGGACTGGGAGCCGCGAGTTGGTTTCTTGTTTGTTTACAATCGCCAAATATTTAGATATCCCATTTCTCGTATCTATTGCATATTGGCCTGTTTATTGGACTTTACTGCAGTCTCTTCATCCGTTTACATCTGATTTTTCAATAATTGGACACCGCTTCTTCATTATAATGTATGAATGAATGTAATTAGGTTATGTTTACTTGAACAGAGATGACATTTGACATGGGTGACAAGTACGTGAAGCGCTTAGTTAGCGCTACCAAACAAAAAATATTAATTCACTACGCTGTGCTGCCAACCTAAAAAATTAAATGTGAATAGCCGGAAGTTATCCGGCTACGTCATACGTCAACCTTGCTAAAAAATGAGGGTCATTGGGTTTTCTGCGATTTTCTTCAAAAATACTTGCTTATCTAAAGATCTGATTAATGTAATCTGTTCCCTAAGCCTATTCCTCGAAATGGTTTACGAATTAGACATTTTCATGAAAAAGTTTACTAGCCAATTCGGATGTATTCACTTTAGCTTGCTACAATTAATTGATCTGTGATTTATTTGATGACTCCGTCAATTTGAGATCAATTTCTTATTTCAAAGTATTACTAAACAATTGGTAATAGTGTTTGAAAATGGTAGGTACAGTAGATAGGTGTCTATTCTGTAGTAGGTACTGTGTTGAAATTGCAAAGAAAGTGATAAAAAGTGAAAACAGTTTTATTTTTACAACAACTATTTAGTAGGCAAACGAGTATTTGGCGTTCTGGTGGTAAGCGGTTACCGTAGGTAGTCTATGGATATCTGCAATGCCCGATGATTCGAAATCGATGGCGAGGGTTGCGGTGATAGAAGAATGGAAAACCATGCAACTTTTATTGGCGGCGGTACGAAGTTTGTCGGGTAGCTGACCCGACTAAATGTTTAATAAAAATAATATTTGATTTCGTATTTATTGGAAATTCAAGTTGAGCGACAAGTGACATCGAAGTGATAAGATCAAGAAGTGATAACCAACAACCTCGGTGACTATTCAGGTCAGTGATAAGCAAGTGATGTGGTTTTTTATGAATGATTCCTCGTGTTAAGAAAGGTGGGCGATCATTCATAGTAGGTATATAAAAGTCTACTCAGTGTTATCCATGAGGTGTTTTTCTCGCAACTTGCGAACTCCTTGCTTGTAACAATATTTATTTTTTACGTTACTGGCAGACTTACAAGCTAACTGACCTTTTGGCATCGCCACGCTGGTTTATGAACACACAATTGAATAAGGTTAACCTCATTATAGTCAAGATGTCTTATTTCTACAGGTTGTACTGTACCATGCATGACGTCCGGTGACCCTCAATGAGGAGCCGCCTGCTATCACACTTAACCTGGCGTGCAATCATGGGTAAGTTATTTATTCATTAACTAGCAGTTTCCCGCAGCTCCGCCTTCATCAAAAAGTAGCCTATGTTTGACCCCGGGTCTTCAACTATATTCATACCAAATTTCATCAAAATCCGTTCAGCGGTTTGGCCGTGAAAGCGTAACAGACAGATTTTCGCATTCATAATATTAGTATGGATACTAATGTATGGAAAGGAAATTTCAAAAACGACTTAAATCCATACTTAAGTCGTTTTTGAAATTTCCTCCGCATCTGTTTTGGTTCCTTAAACGACCGCCAGATGGCAGCCAGGAGAGGATTCTCTCCTGACACTCCATACAACAGCGGCGAGTGTGAAACCTAACGCGCCAATGTGTGATCTATCATATCTGCGGCCATCGAGATATATGTACTAACGTACTAGAGAAGACACCGCACTTCCTCACTTAGTCCCGTTCAACTGCGACGAACGCGCCGCAACTCAATTAGTCGCTTGCTAGTTGTTTCGGGCCTTGTGCTTCCGACAATTAAAATTCAAAAACACTGTGAAAATCTTTAAAAACTGCTTTGGTGTGTGTTGAGATATTGTAGCAATAATTCAAGGAACACGGCAAAGTGCAAAGAAATAACTTTTCATCGGCAAGTAATCTAATTTCCCTGTTTTAAATGTAAATAGGACCAATATAATTGCCGCGCGCCATTTTAAATCATTCGTCACAGACTAACTAATTCACAGTGAAATTTAAGTAGGTCGTAGGTAGATTAGTTAGACTGACATAATGCCAGTATTATTATCTGTTTTTAATGTAATAAATATTAAGTGAATATAAATGTTAAGTGATGAAAAGATAAACTAATTCGGTACTAAAGACGAAAGTTAGTCCGATAGTGAAAACTGTATTTATCTAACATGTTTCTAATATAGGTATTTCTAATCCAAATTCAAATTATACATTTTGTTTTTTTTAAGTACCATATTTCATGAATGTTTTTCCCCGCATATATCAAAAGGTTTAGTAGTTTTATAAATAGAGAATTCAATGTGTTTCAGTAACTTAGAAAACGAGTTAATTGTTAACTATAGGCGTAGGCAGCGTAATTCTAAAATATACCATTAAATGCATGTTGTTTGATTTGTAAATAAGAGATTGTTATTAAACCAAGATGGATAGAAAATAAATTGCCAGTTACTGATAAATCTTAATAAACTCCAAACAAAAATGGTCTCAGATTTGCCAACAAATTTACACCACGTCAAAAAGACAAAATATAACTAAACTCACATCATTTAATTATTATAGGAAATAGATAAAAATAAACACAAAAAGCAATTTGTTTTTTTTATTAATTTGTATATATATATAACCACATAGGTAAAATATCTACATTGTCCATTCTGTACCGTGCCTGTCATTATCTATAGGGTAGACATCTTTGAAAAATATACACGTCTGTAGAAAATGTTGCGCTGCATTTTTGAATGATGTTTTGAGATATATTATTGTTTCAGCGCTGCAGTGGCTAAAATGATAAATTATGAAAAATGGCACAATGCAAATGTCCTACGTAGCTTCACTAGTACGTTAGTACATATATCTCGACGTATGTTTACAATATTTACACACAAAACTGTAAATATTTATTACTATAAATAACAACTCTTTACTCGCAAAACCTATATATAATAATATTTAATGACCGTTCAAACTTACGCGAATTCCGCGCGTCTGGCGGTACGCCCATAGAAATAAGAACATATATGTAGAAGTGTCATTAGCGGGCCAGTTAACTTTGGCATACGTTACGGCACTTGTACTGATTCTTATTTCTGTGGGCGTCCCGCCAGTCGCGCGGGATTCGCGCCAGTTTGAACGGTCCTTTACACTTTTTAATTTTTTTTAAATTAATTTTACGAAATCTCGGTTTGGCACGCGACGGAGAGCGACAACGTCTGTATAGCGTCAGTCCTCGGCCGGTACTGAATAAAACACATTTTTTTTTTCATTTTAATTTAAATCCAATAGGATGTCCGAAAATGTTATTCATACAATTTTTCTTCATAATTTAACTTCATTCGCTTTATAATTTTTAGGATTCTGTATCCAAAGGGTAAAACGGGACCTGGAACTGTTAGAGTTCTGTCACGAAGTTGTCTTTTGAAACTCAATGCTGCAATGGCACTTCTATGTATTCTTATTTCTACGGGCGTCCCGCAAGTCGCGCGGGATTCGCGTCAGTTTAATAGAGCTAAGTAACTATTAAACAATATATTTTTTTTAAATAATGTTTAATAAAATACTATATAAATATAGATAAAATACTATACGAAAATTATGACCAAGTGTTTAAAATGCGAAATGTAAATTTGCCAAATATCGGTTTGAGAAATAAAACTGATGCAACCGGGAAGGCGCTGAGTAGTAGTAGTAGATGTATGATCAAAAATTTTATGAATCGAGATGATTATTAAGTTAGATTGTTAGTACTTAAAAATAAAAATAAAACGATCAAGTGCGAGTCGGACTAGCGCACCAATAGGATTCCGTACCATCCAAACTTTTATATTTATCCATACTAATATTACAAGTGCGCAAGTGACACCTACACGAAATGATTGAATGAATGAGTGCGAAAGTGTGTCTGTCTGTCTGTTACGCTTTCACGGCACAACGGATTTTAATGAACTTTGGTATGAATATAGTTGAAAACCCATTATCAACCATAGGCTACTTTTTGACGCAAGCGGGGATGAGTAAAGTGACAGAGAACTTATCATATAAATCCGTAAATCAACTGTTTCCAGGTTTACCCTTCCTGAGAAGGCTTAACAAGGCTTCGCTCAGGATCCTACGCCCGTTCCTAGTAAGACCTTCCTTTATCCTATAATCCTACCCCATTTTTTTTCACATACCCTTAGATCACATTATGTTTCTAGTCAAAATGCGCAAAGAATCTAGTTAATTTTGTTTCATTCTCAGTTTACGTTTAAGAGCCTAGGATTCGTAATGATTTCTTATGTTTTCGCGATTGTTATTCATTAAATTAAACTATTTTAATACGGTTTTATCGCGTTTATTACTTATTTATTTACACCTGACGTTTCAAACACTTTACAACGTTCATGGTCGCAGGCAGACTAAGTTAAAATTTGTCTTTGATGTCATAAGATTACAAACTACCGCCTGCAATTTTATTGGGAACTATTCCGATTCATTCTAGGATTCGTAGTTAAGGAATTCCGTAAGTTTGAACCTTGATGTCATTTGTAAGTACTGTATCATTTTTCGGGATTCGTACCTCAAATGGTAAAAAAGAAACCCCTTATCGGATCGGTTGCGCATTTTTTCTTATTTATTTTATTTATTTATTTCTCATAACTTCTTACGCTAGTAAAATTTTTTGACCTTGCCAAACTACAAAGTAAGTAGTTTATCGGTCCATAAATGTTATTCATACAAGTTTTATTCATAACCATCTTTCTTCATATTTTTTTTAAAGTGCAATTTACAATTATTCTTCTTATTCATGCTACTCTCTTATACTAATTTTTCTATTCATATTTTTTTTTATCTAATCGTCTATATTCCTAATCATTCGAATTCGTTATGTAAAAAAAAATACGTTCCATTTCACAAGACGTTTGTTTCAAAAGACGTCTTCTTGACAGAAAGTGATAGGTTGGGGAAAAATATGACTTTTTGTCATCTTGTAGGTAGGGACATGATGATCCCATTGCTATAGAAATTTTGAGGCTTCTGATCAAAATACCGCGACAAGTGGTTTTGGCAGTCCTCTCGTGATGTTAACCTGACACTGACCGAAACAGGTGGAACTCTGAAGGTGCAAGGTCAGGACTATACGGCCGATGCATTATAACCTCCCAGCCAAACTCTCTTAATTTTTTGCTGAATGGCTAAAGATTTGTGAGGTCTAGCGTTATCATGATGAAAAACAACACCCTTTCTGTTGATTAATTCCGGCCGCTTTCTTTCAACTTCTCATCAGTTGTTCGCAGTAGAATTCAAAATAGATGGTCCTGCCTTATGGTAACAGCTATGACCTGTTATGTGTGTATGAATAATGCCCTTCCAATCCCACCACACACACAGCATCACCTTGTTGCGAGTTAACCCGGGTTTCGCCACAGTCTGTGAAGCCTGACCAGCCTTTGACCACGACCTTTTTCGCACGTTCTTGTCGTACGTGATCCACTTTTCATCAACAGTTATCAGCTTCTTTAAAAAATGGTTCGGTTTTAATAACGTCGTAAAACGAATCACAAATGAGTACACGGTTCATTAGGTTTCTTTCAGTGAGCTCGTGAGGTACCCAAATTCGAGCTTTTTTTGTGTACCCAGTTTTTTTCTGTTTAATAGTCAATTCCCAGTTCTTCAGCTACGTAGTAACTACTGATATGCCGATCTTGCTCCACTTTTTCATAAATGGCATCCATTTTATCCATAAAAGGGCGACCAGAGCGAAGTGCAAAATTTCCGGATTGAAAACGGAAACCAAATTTGTGCTACTCTCACAGACACTGCACTAGGTCCATAAACATCGCAAATTTTTTTCGTTGCTTAGTTGAATTTTTACCTATTTTTAGTAAAATATTAAAATTGTATCAAATTTCTTCATTAGATTCACTCATCTTGACAGTAAGAAAAACAAATGAAAATCACACATTTTCCTTATTTGAATTTATCTTCTAAAGATAAAATGTAACAGACAGACTGACAGACTGATAGACAGACATACTTTCGCACTTATAATATTAGTATGGAAGTATGGATTATTTTTATGTTTTTACTTTAGCGCAGAATTTGCGCGTTAATTTGAATTGTATTATAATCTTTTTTGTCAAAAGAATATACCACTCTCTGAATGACATACGGAAAAAATATCAAGCGATTTTGAAATTTTCATCTACCTATTCGCTTTGTACTAAAAGTCCAAAGTATACTTTAAGAATTTAACACTTCAATGATCATTGTTAAAATAAGTTTTTCATATATTTTTTTTAATTTGTGATGATTTTCATTGTGTTTCAAACGCGCTTTATATTACGAAACTAGGGTTAAAATGGCATTGACATGTGTGTTGATTTTTTTATAATATGCGTCTTAATATCTGGCCTTAAATTGTGTTAATATTTTTTTTAACTAGGAAAAATAAGTATTGACGGTACTTTTTAACGTGATTTATCTTTTCAACCGCCTTCCAAAATGTAAAAATGTAATAAATAGCATAAATTAAAAAATATTTTAAATTTTCTTAAAATATGCGAAGAAACTTTTTCCCCAACCTATTGCTTACGTACGTGCAGCTACTACTATTAATAATTTTTCAGGCCACCAAAAAATTTTTTTTCTCAGCCTTTCTTTTCTTCATCCAATTTTTTATATAATTGAAGTTCGTACCACACGAACAGATAATCTAGACACGCGAGAGACAACCAAGTTCAAGTATCAAATAACAGAACTGGCGAGCAGCACCGTGTGTAATATTACACGAACCATTTGGAGTCACTTTTGACCCCCTCATAACTTAAAAACTATTTCACATAAACGTGTCAAATTTGGCTCATATATTGACACTTGCGAGATACATATGTGCTCCAAATTTCATAAACACATCGAAAACGGTTATTTAGATATTAACGTCCAAAAATCGTCATTTTTATCACTGACTGACCTATAGATCAAAACTCTAACCCAGTTCCAGATGACCTAGAAAGATCCTGGCAGGGTCGCCATGTAAGGTGCGACATTGTTAGATAAATGAAAAAAGTGAATGCTAGAATAATACTGTCTATATTTGACGGAATAACATATTATAAATGGGATACAAAGAGTATAGTATAGAAGAGTAAATAGGTACTTAATCTATACCTCACAATGCCTTGGTTGTTGACTTCAACGACAAAAGAAGTGAGATCTAAATGGGTGCCAAGTTCAATGGTCAGTCCTAAAATTTATTTATAATAACTTATAATATCTTTTAGGATAGAAGTGGAATAGGCTTAGCTAGTAACATATACATATATGCCACAGAAAAGAGTACCTACTTACGTGTAAGTACATTCCAGTACCTGTCTACTAATCAACCTGATTCTTTGTTGTATTACATTCTCGCTTTCCTGATAGGATCCCCTATTCCACTTCTTTTTTGCGTGACGATGTTATTATATCACCCCAGAAATAAGCCACAAATAAATAAATAAATAATATTCCACTATAATCCATTGAACAAATCCCAGGAAAGTGCACGTTTATGTGGTCTAAAAAATCCAATGTTTTATCATTTCAATATCATTCCACTAATGCAAACATGGCATTCGGTTATCAGGGCGTTGCGCACACGCACGCACATGCGCGGTCGGCACACAACATTTTGAACTTCGACGAACGAATTTCATCGAATTTAATTTTGATTAGTACCTATCAAGACCGCCTCATCGAACACACGCGTCTTCATGTACATAGATTTGCGATTTTTAATTGAATACGCATGCATTGTATTTTTGTACAATCTATTCTTTTATAAAATTATTGAATCCATCATCCAGGATTTGATGTGTTGTGTAGCAAAGCTGTGGGATTTGGAACTTGACGGGGATTAGTGGGATGTGTTAATTAGTATTTTATTTATTTATTCAACCTGTGATAATAGTTAACTTAAAATACCATGCAACAACAAGGAGTGATCACAATTCATCACGTAAGTTGCGTTTTCAGTTAATTTCATAATAATCAGTTAGTTACTTTAAAATTCACTTTTTACTTAAAATGTAAACTTTTTTTAATATTTTTATCAGTATATGAAAATAGTGCAATAAAGTGTACTTATTCATTAATTAACCTAACTGCTTTAGTTTAGTACTACGGCCCTAACTAAAACCACAGACACAGCCTGTATGGCTATCGGGAACATTCTAGATTTTTTAATAATTTAAAAATAAATTAAAATCTGTTACAGCCTGGCCACGGGGCAATCCGCCACCGGCGACTAAAATAAATACATAACAAATTCACTAAAAAAAACCTGGAAACTGGTGACTGGCGAGGCGAAATGAGGAGTAGTAACGATTAGTGCACTGTAACAAATACATTTGCATGTAGCCGGAATTTGTCGTGGCGAATGGCCCCGTGGCCAGGATGTTTTTCTCCAGTAAAAACTAAATGGAATTCTAGGACCAGCACGATACCTGTAGCAGAATCTCCTCGCGCATAGTTATCAAGCTATGCGCGTGTTTCAATAACTAATATTTACTTCTTGTATGTAAATGTACCACATCACATTACTCAGACATTCTATGTTTACATCAAACGTCACTCTCTTACATTTACACCATATGAGTAGTCGAAAATTTGCTAAAACAAGATTGTATGATAAAGCGGCCTTTTACAATTTTTTGCGACCCCGTCGACCTTGATATGGCGAATGAAAAAGCATATATGGATTTGGATAGAACCATTGAAGTCAACACAAGTTAAGGCTAATTTTAAGGGTATCTTCGGCTAGACTTAAATTTAGTCGGTTTAAAGTGCCCTAATATGAAATGATTAGGTAGACAACATCCTTCAGATTAACCTTTTTTTCTGGACATTTTACTTTTGGACCTAAATTGTATGAAGAGCGGATGAAGTCTTTAAATAAACGAAAACCAAGAACTTTAACTAACAAAATTCTCATACAGGATGACTTTACAAAATTGTTTCAGTTCTTAAATGTTTGACAAAAAACGATAGAAAAATTATAATTTTAAAAATAACTACTTATAGAAAAACCAACCATTTGACAAACATCACATTTACAAAACAATCTTGCACCTAAGATTAGCCAACAGAGATCGGCTACACTTAGGTTAGTCGAAATAATGCGGGCTGAATATAAGTCTAGCCGAAGAAAACAGGATTAGCCGTCAGGGGTCGGACATTAGCCCTAACATATACATATTATTATATTTCCGACATGTACAATTTTTACTTATGTCACAAAGTCCAACTGTTTAAAACATAAAAAAACTGGTTTTTTGTTTTCCAATAATTTACCTGTTGTTTGTCTTATAAATAATGTAAATACCACGTAGGCACAACCTACGTCTATTGTTAATTACATTTCACAAATTTTGTGAACAGTTTCCGTTCTGTTAAAACACTTCACTTGTTATTTTCATTATTAGCGTCGTCAATTTTGTTGGGCCAGTGTTGGTTGAAGGTCTTCTTATATGTATCTCCGGTATGGCCTTTCTGCTACCAAACAATAATTCTTGCGCCTTGAAAACTGCTAGAACCAATAAGGTTACTGCCGGACAATACGTGCTTGTCACTCCTGAAGGGTGACTGCAGCCCCCTATTCAGTTCTTCACAGTACATCATCATCATCCTAGCTTGTATTCCTAGTTGCGTCGTCAGCTCACGCTTCGGAGCCTAGGGTACGCTGTAAGTCATGGTCCTAGATTTGGCAGTACTGGTTATTACCTGACCTCCTAACGTCCTATCTGACCTCCGTAACCCTTTTTTACAGGGAAACCAGACCAACAGGAACATGACCCGAGGTGTGTTAGTGGCCAACACTTTCAGAATTTTTCAGGCTGTCCCAAAGCATCTGACATAGCCTAACGACTTCTATCTATCGGCAACAACCGGGGCCAACGGCTTGACGTGCCTTCCGAAGTACGTGTTCTTCACAGTACACATCTGCAGTAATGCGCATGCTGTTTTGTAAAGCTGTGATGAATTACACCTGCTTTAGCTAGACCAAAGTCTTCTTCTTTCCGTGTCGATGGCATTACACTCTCCCAACTAGAGATGGGCGCCTTTCCGGAAATTTTCCCATTAAAAATTCCCGGGAATAAATGGGAATTAATTATTTTCCCCCTTTTCTTCCCCTTGCATTTCATTTTTTCCCTCTTGAATGTCTTCCCGCTGCCCATCTGTACTCCCAACCCAGTAAGAAGCCACCTGAACGGCTCTGTCAGAGGCCAAGTACAAGTCATTAATGGTGCAGGAGTTTGGGCTCCCAGCACATGACTAAACAGTGACCATCACCTTGCCAAAGATAATCGTTCTTGCCAACGGGAACCTGGGCTCGAATCGCATTAACTAAATAATGTATTTACAAGCAAGGAACGATCGTTAGGACTAATTTTGAGTATGTAATATCGGTCAGTCGAATGATTCTCGTTCGACATAATAGGCGAGTCGAACTAGTAAACAAAATCGTGGCCGTTTCCCAAGTGGAGATGGGTATAAAAAATGTTATGTTTTTCTTAATGTAAATGTAGCTTATAATCTATTATTTTATATTGCAATAATACTAAGAATAGAATAGAAACTTCATTCAAATAATATAAATCAATGTAATGTATTTAATTTATTATTGAATTTAAATTTAAAATTAATTTTAAAGTAATTAGTTTGAAAAATTGAATTCAAATAAATATTAACGAACGAAATGATTTTCAAGGAATAAAAATGAATTTTAACGAATTAAATAAAAGAACTAATGAAACTCAAGCATATATGTGTCTGACTATCTCACGAATGTCTCGTATGTTATGGCAAAAAGTTCTTCCACAGGAACTTTTTTCCAAACGGTATTTTGGTAATGGTTTGTACTTTCCTTTTCAAGTAAAGCGCCTCTTTTGAAGCTTGACTCAGTACTACATTCTCTGCCTCTGTGGACCTCAACGACCCAGTTGATCGCTTCCTATTCCAACTCTCAAATCTTTCGATCTAGCGCCTCGCCCAACTCAGCATCTGCATAGGCACATAAGTCTATGTCTCCTGATTTTCTAATAGTAATCTGCCGTCACCGCAACATTCATTATTTTTATACAATAAAGTAGGCAAACAGGCGTACGGCCAACCTGATGGTAATTGGTTTCCGTAGCGCGTTGCCGACCTGTCCGCTGTCAGCACAGCGCCCCCTCTGGAGCCTGGCGACCCTACTCACCAGCAGGGACACAACACTGCATCACAGTGTTATTTGGCTGAGGTCTTCTGTAGGGTGGAGGTACTTCCCCAGACGGACTACTACTTACAAAATGTCCTACCTCTCTTAAATGTTCATGTTGAAGTTATTTAAAGTGTCATGAATAAATTGCTCCTGATCGAGATAAATAACACCATTGGAATAAGTCCGCCATTGTACTTTTGTTTTGTTATGCTTTTGTATGTAATTTACTGGTGTTTTATACGATAAATATATTACAATAAAGTTATCTGTTCCCAGTCTCATGCATAAAACATGCCTAACTGCGCCTAAATCTTTCAACTTAATCTTTTCAAGCAAACTGCTTTTCTAATTCACAATTTCCAGAAACAAAAATATCATCGACATAAATTACAGAAATGAATCACAATAAGGTTCTATTTTTCAATTGTGTTATCCTAAATTAACATCTCACTATCTTATTCTTTAAACCAAACCATAGAATATTTATACTTACATATAAATATTTAAAAGAAAGTCGTGTTAGCTATACTATTTATAACTAAAGACGGCTGAAATGATTTGACTGAAAATTGGTAGATTAAAGCCAGTTGACTGACATCGGATACTTTTTATCCCGTTCCCGTGGGACGTTAATCTATACTAATATTATAAAGCTGAAGAGTTTGTTTGTTTGTTTGAACGCGCTAATCTCAGGAACTACTGGTTCGAATTGAAAAATTCTTTTTGTGTTGGATAGATCATTTATTGAGGAAGGTTTTAGGCTATATAACATCACGTTGCGACTAATAGGAGCGAAGAAACAGTCGAAAATGTGGAAAAAACGGAAATTATTCATCTTTGAGGGCTTCCGTTGCGTGCGCTGCGAAAACCGTTCGAGATACCCAAAAATATATATAAAAGAATTATTCCTCTTTAAATTATCTAAAAAAATGTCCGCTACAGTATATTATCGGTCGGGAATCAAGCGCTGAACGTTCTCAACGTTTAGCTTCACAGAATGTAACTAAATCGTCTATAATAAGTCGTGGGTAACAGCTATAGGTAATTTATAATAAAGCTGAGGAGGTAGGTTTGTAATCAAAAAATAAATATGATTCCCAAAATAACTATTCCACACGGACGAAGTCGCGGGCACAGCTAGTGTGACATAAAGTCACTATTGACATTTATTGCCAATAAGAAAGTCCGCAGGGTCAACTATTATTAGTACTAACTTAAACAAGCCTTGTATGCTTGTTTTAAAACCATATAGTTGTCGCTGTAATTTAAAACTCTCTACTCTTTTCCCCCGTATAAAAAATCATTCGTTAAGAACGTGTTTTGTCTCGTTTTCTCCTATTTGACATTTAGCGTAAGAGAACGAGACGCACATTTAGCTAACATGAGCTATAAACGATTCTTGATACGAGGATTTGTCTTCTACATACTAGTTTATACAACTGCTGACAGTTGAATAAAATAATTAATTTATCTATTTATGTTATCATCCAACCTTATCGTGCGGTTACCAGTGTCTTAGTGTAGTATGTTACCAAAGGTTGGCTGGAAGAAATTGCATTAGCGTTAAGTTCGCCTTTGTACCCATTCAGTTGTATTGAATTTAACTATGTGTTTCTTTTGTTTGTAAATGGTGCAATAAAGTGTTCATTCGTTCATTCTCTTTTCGTCGGGAGTGGTAGATGGACGTCTGCGTTTCTTGAAAGTTAAAATGAAATCGTTTATCTTCAATATCTACACTTCTACATCTACACTAATATTATAAAGAGGAAAGATTTGTATTTTTGTGTGTATGTTTGTAATGAATAAACTCAAAAACTACTGTGCCGATTTCAAAAATTCTTTCACCATTGGAAATCTACATTCACCCTGAGTAACATAGGCTATATACCGCAGGTGGAGCTGCGGGAAACAGCTAGTTTTCAATAAGAAACTAGCAGTTTCCCGCAGCTCAGCCTGCGTCACAAAGTAGCCTTAGTTTGATCTAGTGGGTCTTTAACTATATTCATACCAAACGTCGTTGTCGTCGTGACGTCAGTGACGTCAAACTGCCAACTGTCTCTGTGGTCCAGTGGTTAAGGCGTATGTGTGCCTTTGACCCAGGGGCCGCGGGTTCGATTCCCACGGGAATCGTACTTTGTTTAGTTGTTTTCAGTTTGGTTAGGACATTCCTGCAGGTCTAAAATGGCCACTTTGAGCAATTCATCAAAATGAATCATTTCATGAATTGCGAAGCTTAGCAATTCTGCAAATTTTGACATTGACGTTTCAACTCTAATTCAGTTCATTTCGTGATTCATTTCCTGAATCACTTCTCATGTAAGTGTTGCTATAGTAATAAAATAAAAATAGATTTTATAATTTTAATATTTTTATTGATATTTATAATTCTACAGTTAATTTATGATAGTAAATCAACATTATTGGTTAGATAAACTTATTTCACAAAAAAAATCGTAAAAGTACGCACGCTATGCAAAAATAAAGATTATTTTTACGCCTGGCAATAAGGTAAAGCAATTCACGAAAAGTAAGCCATTTTGCGACTCTCCGTCAAACAGCAGAATTGCCATGAAATGATTCATTTCATGAACTGCCAAAATGTGGCTATTTTAAGATTTGCAATGATTCATAATGTGATCATATTGTAATTTGTGCAAAGTGGCCATTTTAGATCCACTGATAATAAAGATGATTCCGTGCTTCGGAAAACACGTTAAGCCGTTGGTCCCGGCTGCCATTTGGTAGTCGATAAAGATACCACGTCAGGCCGAGAGGCGATTCCGATTAACTCTGACACCAGGGTGTACATGGTCGATAGACAACACGAAATGATGAAGATGACGGAGGTCAGACGGCAGTCGCTCCAATGTAATAACCAGTAAAATCTAGGACCATGATAAAAGCGTACCCTGGACTCCGAAGCTGTGAAAGCGTAACAGACAGACTTTTGCACTTATAATATTAGTATGGAGTATGGATATGGGAGGTATGGACTAAGGGCCTGGATTTTCTTACTGAATCCAGAGTCTATTTATTTATTTATTCAATCAAGGTACACCTACAGGTTACATGTTCACATTATCTTACATATTCCAAATAGGTACTTTATCTAGCATGCAACCCAATTAAAGGTGAACACAACATTTTCCAAAAAAATAATAATCCAAAAGTACTAAACTAACAATAGAAGAAAAGTGGGCAAATAAGTGATAAGGTATTGCGATGTGTCACATTAAAGCTCACAATACAAAGAGGCACGTTAAACATGTAAAATAAAGCAGTATAACAATTATTGTGTAAATGACTGAAGTATCTTACTTTTGAATGAGTCCTAACTATAAGAATGTATTTATTTATTATTTATTCAATTCAGGTACACCGACAGGTAACAAGTTCAAATTATCTTACATTCTAGATAGGTACTTACATGTATATACAATTAGAGATGGGCGCCTTCCCGGAAAATTTCCGACCTCTGGAAATATTTCCATTGATTCCGGTTGATTTATACCGGGAAGAAAAGAAAACTTTTTATTTACACCGAAATATATATTTTTACATTTAAAGAATGAGAATTTTATTAAGATTCAGAATAACAAATTATCAACACAGTACCCTGATACCATGTTTGTAATATCTTTTAAGAAATATGACCTAATTTCACGAAAGTCTTGTTATCGGTACTAACCCTAGTCACCGGAAATTAAATGACAATCGTACCGTTGATCGCGCCACTCCACAAACGTATATATCGTAATATATCGTCGATTTGTTTTGCGTACTCTTATCAATTAAAAAACCAAAATATTCAAACTTTACTTTCATCACAGGGAATAAACTATCTAAGGTATATGGCAAATTTAATATATATATTAAATGAAATTTAACAAAATCAATTTCCCTGGAATTTTCAACACACCCGGGAATAAATGGGAATTAATTATTTTTCCCCTTTCCTTCCTTTTCTGTCTATTTCTTCCAGCTGCCCATCTCTATAGACAATCATAAATACATCTGATTAACTCATAATACCTATAATCCTTCCATTTAGCTTTGCCGCAGTTAAAAAAAATCTAATTTCACTCAAAATCAAAACAATCACAGTTTATTTTACCTTTAAACTACGGAACTCTAATTAAATAACTGTTCGTCAATTACTTGCATGCGATAATAAAAATAAAATATATTTCTCACAGCTGGTTATGGTCATAACATGAAGCAATTAAGTGTAGTTATTGATAATGTTATCATTATTTAGTTCAAAGTCAACATGTGCTGATCACCTCATCGAACTTGATGACCTTGACAGAGACAAATAGCGAATAACCAAGTTCCGTACAGTCGCGTCAAGTGAAAAGCGTATAGCTCTATTCGAACTGACGCGAATACCGCGCGACTTGCGTTACACCCACAGAAATATTTCAATTTCAATTTTTCAGTTTTATTTATTTGCCATACTAAGTGTTGCAAATTACTATATATAGAAGTGCCATTTAAGAGGCCAGTTAACTTTGGCACACGCTACGGCACTTCTACCGATTCTTATTTCTGTGGGCGTCCAGCCAGTCGCGTCAGTTTGAATGGACCTTAAAACTGTAAAAACTGTAAATGCTAGCAAGTGTGAGTTGGACCCGCGCACAAAGGCTTCCGTACCATTATCTATAAAAACTGCAAAAAAATCATGTTTCTTGTATGGGAGCCCCCTTAAATATTTATTTTATTCTGGTTTTTAGTATTTATTGTAACAGAAAGGTTCCCTATCTTTAAGCATAAAAATTTTAGACATAATGTAACATGGCATACTTTTGTTTGGCATAATGGATTTTAAGCATACTATTTTATGATATTATATTAAGCATGACAGTTTTCGTATAATTATTTAAAGCATAAATGTATAAATAAAATGTATTTAAACATAATGATATCAATCCATAATCTATGAAGTCATAACGTTTATTTAAGCATAAATATTCTTATTCATAAATTTCACAAATCTGTATTTCCGTACTATTCGTACTTCAATCTGATAGGTAGGAAAAGGTAAATAGTGTAATAGGCAAGATTACTAATTTTCGATGTTATGTTTAAATGAAAGACTTAGAATCATAGGAACATGGGTAAAACACGTCGATAAAACTTAAATTAACTGAGATATGACGAAGTGAAACTCACGTGAATTTAGACAATACCAAACGCGCCATACCAATGGAACTAAAACGGTGACGTCACGCCTAAGCAATTTACAAGGGTCAGACTGAATTTGTTCGACAACGACCTTAAATATTGCGTTTATGTAAATAGTCTCAAATCAAATCAATTTTATATTTTCAGTATGAACATTTCAATTGACTTTTATTACTTAAAAAATCTTCTGTGCAAAATTTCAAAGTGAACAACGAATTAAAATACATGTATGTTGCCATGAAATGCCATTATTTTTAAAATTTTTGAACCTTGTCGTCAACCCAGATGTATTTAAACATATATGGGTGGCCCAAGGGCCACTATAGTGTAGCTATTGCTACACTATAGTGACACTATATTGCATATTTCCATACTTCGCTACTATCCATACCTACACTTATATTATTATAAATACTCATTATGCCTAAATATTAGTCTTACAGTTAATATGCCTTCGGAGATTAAGCAAATTAACATTATGCTAAAGTAAATTAGGCCAAAATTGCCAGTGTGCCTTAAAACAATTATGTCTAAGAACTAATATGCTAAAATATTTTATGCCTGATTCGGTATGCCTAAGTACATTATGACAAAACAAATTATGCGTAAAGAAGGGATCCCTTACAGAGAAATAATGATAGTTATACGCTTTATGCTAAATGTACATTGAGTACAAAGGCGGACGGACTTATCGCTATTGCAATTTCTTCCAGCCAACCTTAGGGTAGATAGTATTAGTAATAAAATACTAAAACTATCATACATAACAGCAAAAAAGTGTCACTCGAAATTAAATGTCCATTTTAGCGTTTAATCATTGAAACTAGTAGTTCCGTGAACAGTAGACCTTGCGAACAGGTTACATGAAATACGCCATAGCGCAGTTATAATTCAGTTAGTTTAAGATTTTATATAAAAAGCCTGTCGACCGAAATGTACCTGATACATTAAGTCTTTTTTTTTTTTTTTTTTTTTGAAGGAGGGGAAATGCATTTACGCACAAAGTGTGGGACTCGCCGGGCTGCTAGTCAGCCCGGAATACCCACTAAAACCCCTCCGGCGTTTCCGCACCGGCTGTTGAGGGCGCCATGGGGTCGCGTTAGCATTCTACCACGACGCCCTCCAGCCATGGCCTTTCGGCCCCCTCATATGGCCTTTCGGCCCCCCCCCCAAATCGGGCAGTGGCCCATAAATGGACCACGCCCGTCCCCCAAACCCACATCCATTCGCCGTCTCATCATAGACGGCGGTGGAGTGGGCTGTTGGCAGAAATTGGCCGACAGCCAATAAGACCCCTACTAGGGAGTTATTAACTGTCGCCCAGGGTGCACCGTCCCAAGTCCCTTGTCAGCCCGCTCTCTCACCGGATCCTTGGGATCAAGTGAGAATGCAAAGCTTTCAAAGGACCGGGCACTCGAGGAGGTTCTCTGCCCTGCACCCCTGATACATTAAGTCCTGACGTAAGGCTCAATACGAAGAGTATTAGCACAATTTCATGTTTTTATGTTGACTAGAACTTGGACCTGAATTAATTCTAAGCTTTAAAACATTACAATATATAACTATAACCATTTAAAAACGTGTTAAGAAATAATTTTTCGTCCATATCTCTGAATATACATTTGAAAAAAAATATATTTTTTGTATTGTAATCCCGAAGGTTGGAATCCCGCCCATGGAGCAATTACAAAGAGGAGATGCCGTAATAAGCGTTTTGTAAGAAAGTATTTGTTCAGCTACACGGGGCGGAAGGCAGACGTGCGACATGCTTGGTTTCGGCCGTGGCTCCAATCATGGAGAACGAGCAATGACAAGCTCCGCCCACTTTTGTGTCGGCGAGGCGCCAATGATCACATCACTGCGCCATTTCAAACGGCATCTTCGTAATTGCTCCATGGTCCCGCCTTCTTCATTTTCCATTAAAAGATATAAGAAACCCTAGTAATATTGCTTATGTCAACTGTATGGGAAATGTCATTTGCTATTGGGTGGGCCTTTATTCAGAATTTAGGTCTTATATAATATGCATGGGCCGAGGGAAGCGAGGTTGAGAATACGATTAAAAATGCACAATAAGCTTTGAGGGTATTCAATTCATTGTGGGTATTATTGACGTCGGCATTCCATTTATTTAAAATTCATTTATACGACATTTGACTTTTTGAATACAATTGATGGGAGATCTTTCCGTAGTGATGTCGGCTTGAATAGAAACGGCGGCGGGCCAAAAAATAAAAAAAAGAGACACATAAAAAAGTAGGTATACTATTTTACACTTTAAGCCCGTCACAGACGTAATTATAGTTTAACTAGCTGTGCCCGCGGCTTCGCCCGCATGGAATTCCGTTTGTGTCACGGAAAAAAGCCGTGTCACTCTCCAGGTCTCCAACTACCTCCACACAAAAAATCACATCAATCCGTTGCTCCGTTTTAACGTGAAAGAAGGACAACAAACAAACAAACAAACTTTCCCATTTATAATATTTCTATGGATACTGGATAGTAAGTATGGATCCTTTTTTTTTTTATTACTACTGTATTTAGCAAACTCGGAGAAATTCAATGTTTACTGTCGCTCGCTCGCTTACTGTCATGGTCAATGTAAAGCCATAATCTAACCTACCATAGATTAATGGTCTCCGCGGCGCGCGCGATACCAATTATTAAGCTAACCTACTTTCTGTCACAAAGTCGTTTGAAATTGAATCGGTTCTGACATTGGCTATTGTAGGTATTAAGATGCTCATTTACTAATTTAGTAGCTTATTTAGTAATTTGTTCGGACATTTAGTAATTTGGTCACTTTGTGGGATTATTCGCCACTTACCGTCAGTGGTTCATTTCGATCGTAGATTAATAATTAGACTAGATACCGTCGGCGTATTAGACAAATGCGGCAACTAAAACTACGCGACTTCAGCGTACTTGCGGCATACCCGCGTCAGTCACGTCGCGAGTTGGACGTAGAGATAAATTTAAAATTTTAGTTTAAAATCAGAAGCAAAATGCCAGTTTGCGTATTCAAACTATGTAAGAATAATAGTACAAGGACTAACTCTTTCTCGTTTCGTCTTTGCACATTGTCATGCACTACAATATAAAGTTGCCGCATTCTGGATACTGATTTTTCTTCATAGCGCGGTATCTAGTCGAGCGCGCGCGAGAATTTTTATTAACGAGCATTAACACATACAATTGTATTCAAGTTTAGACCTTGTTTCAATGACTGAAGAACAAATGTGTACTCATGTTAATGCTCGTGACTGTACCCTAGGCTCCGAAGCGTAAGCTGAGGACGCAACTATGAAAAACACGATTGGACGAAGAAGACTGAATACAATTAATGGAGTGGAACATAACCGGAGGTGTTTCGTGCTGAACTAGTACAAAATTTACTTTATGACTAAACTAGCCGTTTCCCGCAGCTAATATTATAAATGCGGAAGTCTGTCTGTCTCTTACGCTCTTACGGCCAAACCGCTGAACGGGTAATATAGTTGAAACCTCGGGGTCAAACATAGGCTACTTTATGACGCAGGCGGAGCTGCGGGGAAAAAGCTAATGTTGAATAAGTTTTAGGCCTTTGAAATCCAGTGGAAGGAGAAATTGTCAAGAAACAAAAAAAGGAGGACTTAGTGCGCATTGCATGACTGCTACTTCGTTTAGTGCATACTTAGAAAAGAGATAGCAAAACAAGTAAAAAAAATAAAGCTCTATTCAAACTGACGCTAATCCCGCGCGACTAACGGGACGCCAGTATATAAAAGTGCCATTAGGCGGGCCAGTTAACATTGGCACACGCTACGGCACTTCTACCGATTGGTAATTCTGTGGGCGTCCCGCCGCGCCTGTCGCGCGGGATTCGCGTCAGTTTGAATGGACCTTATATGAATCATATCATATAATCATACTGCACTGAGATAATTACTGCTTTATTTAATACTTATAATTTTTTTTTTGTCTTTGGTTTCTTTCGTATTAAAAAAAATATATAATATTTTTAATTAGTAATATTACTTTTTTGTATTGCTTTGTAATTCTAAATAAACTTTAATTTGTTTTCAGATGCGATTGCATCGCTGTGAGGGCTGCCTCGCGGCGTGCGAGCGGGCCAGCCGCACTGCGCCGCTGCCCAGTATCAGCAGGTGCTTACAATCATATACCTATTTAATTTAGTATTGTCAGTTAATTAAGTGTGTTATTATTTTTACAACATGTTTTGTACTTTTTACCCGACTGCGCCAGAAGGAGTATACCATAATTGTTTGGCACGCCCTGCAACCTGAACAGCTCGATGTGTTCTGGCTTAAGTGGTGTCGTTAGATTCGTATTTACTGTGAGAGTGACACTGCGTACATAAAATTTAAAAAAAAAACATACAATATGGCTAATGTTTTCGGGTTTTTCGTTTCCAAATTACACATAAAGGCAGTCGGGTGTTTTAGTTTTTTTTTAAATTACCGCCGTAATAATCTTGTTTCACCTACCTATTTTAATGTTAGGCTGCGCTCGTTCGTGTCATCCAAAAATAGGTGACAGCTGAAAATCAGCGGTTGCTTCTCAATCAAATTATTTATTTGCATAAAATGTAGGTATTATATGTCTTGTTAAATAATAATATAATGTTCCCATATACATTTTACCGATAAAGGTGTACAAATTCTTAAACAAATATATTACAATTTAAGTATTCTCAATTTATCATCTGAATTATTCTAAATAGTCAATACAAATTAATTATCCTAAAGTATATTCATGTCAGTTATTAAACAATTATGTCCAAATTAAAATTGGCATTTAAAAATTCATTTACAGTATAATAACATTTTTCAGTCAGGAATGTCTTGAGGCATTCTTTAAATTCATCTACATTAAGACTTCGTATCGCATTGGGAATCTTATTAAATATTTTAGTTGCCATGCCAAGAACACTTGCACTAAACATAGCGGTTTTGTGCGTCTTATGTCTAAACCTATTGCCGTCACGAGTAGAATTAATATATTCAAATTTATTTATGTTATACTTTACAAAGACTGATATTTCATAAATATAAATAGCAGGCAAAGTTAAGATTTTAAATTTTTTTAAGAGCGGCAGACAAGATTCAGGTGGTCGGATTTATTTATTTATTTTGGTGGTCGGATTTCACACATAGACCTTATACACTTCTTTTGTGCTTTAAATACTATTTCTTTACCTGGTGAGTTTCCCCAAAAGATGATGTCGTATCTTAATAATGATGCCACATAGCCGTGGTAAGCAGTTAGAAGTGCAGTCTCGTTTACTGACCTTTTTTCTCCGGAGCAACATATCGCTGAGCTGTAGCCTATTTGTGCTGCAGTGGCACATATACTCATTGCATGCTAGCTAGGCTAAGAAGTTGTGTTTAACACTGTTTTTCTTCTCTTTGTGTGTTTGTCAGTTCAACAAAATCAATTTATTATCTGTCTATCTATTTCCACCAAGTGTCTTTTCCAAAGACGTTTCTCATTTCAAAGGTTTTCATGCGCTCTCTAAAGCTCCAATCAAACTGATGCGAATCCCGCATGGGACGCGAGACGCCCACAGAAATAAGATTAGTAAGAAGTGCCATAGCGTGTGCCAAAGTTAACTGGCCTGCATACTGTATTCTTATGTCTGTGGGCGTCCCGCACATAGGTATGGATATAATATGTATGTATGTGTCTGAAAACTGATCATGATCATAACATAATTATTTTTTTAGGAAACAAACAATAAAACGAGCTCGAAGAACGCCGTATTACTGCACAAATAAGCGCAACATGGCGACGCCAGGTTGTCCAACGCCTCCGGACAATTCAGCACGTATGTAGACATAATCCGCTCTAAGCTCAATTCAAACTGACGCAGATCCCCCCCGCGGGAAGCGGAAATAAGATTAAACAGAAGTGCCATAGCGTGTGCAAAGTTAACTGGCCTGCATAAGACACTTTTACGTTTTCTTATTTCTGTGGGCGTGCCTAGGTCCGCGCGGTATTCGCGTCAGTTTGAATAGAGCTTTATAATACACTTTTAGCAAAACGTAATCATCAAACATCTTTCTCTCTTAAGTACATACAATAATATACGTTTTAAAGTCCTCAACATTTAAATTATCTGAATAATGAAAACTTATTTCACTATCGGTAGACAACTCACTTTGTATTTGTTTGTTCTGTTTCTTCTTTGACTTATGATTTTATGGATCGCTGCAGTAACTGGTTTCATCCAAATTGTAAATTCTTTCATTCTTGCCATTTAGCTGTAACTCTAGCATGTCATAAAATTCTTGGATGACAATCTGCAGCTTTATTGCGAGGAACCTTCATAGTGTTTTTATTTTATTTTATATTTACATATTCCTTGACAATCTCTGAAATCAGGCCGAAGCCATTCTTTACCATGTTAGGCAACTGAAAAAGCCGATTAATATTATTATTAGTGTACATATTTTTTTTAATGATGAATATAATTTTTATTAAAACAATCCTTCACAGCAATGCCATGGTTCGGCATGGACATTGGTGGCACTTTGACGAAACTGGTCTACTTCGAGCCGAGGGAGACCAATCGAAGAGAAATAGACAAAGAGACTGAAGTACTAAAGAATATAAGACGGTATCTGACTAGAAATTCTGCGTATGGCAAAACTGGCAGGCGGGACGTGCATTTACAGGTGAGTCGTGAGTCAAAATATGTGTACAAAAATCTAAAAATCAACTCAAAATGTGTAAAAATATTTTTTTTGCGGTTTTTATAGATAATGCTACGGAATCCTTCGTGCTCGAGTCCTATATTTGACTCCGGGTCTTCAACTATGTTCATACCAAATTTCATCAAAATCCGTTCAGCTGTTTGGCCGTGAAAACTAACAGACATACAGACTTTCGCGCTTATAATATTAGTATGGTAGTATGGATATTGATCAGGCGTGTCAGCCTGATTTGAATTGGTCGCCACTAGTGGCATTCCCATTTTGGCACGGCTGTTATCGCTATATGGCATTCCTTATATTGTGTCAGATGCCTTTGGGCAGCCGGTAAATTTTTGAGCCACTCAAGGGTAGCCAGGACAAAGCACAGACATATAAGGCGTAAACAGACGGAAGGTATGCTATTACTTAGCGTAGCAAAAACACACACATGCAAAACTATGCAGCCTGGGCTGTATCTAGGCTAGGGTAAGTTTTTACGATAATGCTGCCATGATTTCAAGGAATGTATGAATGTTGTGTGGAGTGCATGATCTGAGATCATTTATACGGTATTCTACTCTATTATTTTTAATGTTCACCGATCCAACAACGTAGCTTACAAAATAGCGTCACGACCAAAAATTGCCACGCGTAGCATAATATCTATGTGTGTGTGAGTGAATGTTGCTACAGGTGTAAAAAAGAGATATCGCCATATAGATCCGAATACGTGAGAAAAGGATAACAACAATTACTTGCTACATAAGTATTACTATTAACTTATTTTCCATCTTTGTACGTCTTATATGTCTGTGGGACAAAGTGCCTATTGGTCTTTTTTTACGGTTCCGTACCTCAAAATGTATTTTTTTTAAACCTTCAGATATTATTATTCGGTTCGTGATATTGAAAACGGAAAGGGCTGGGATATTAATAATAAAATAAGAATATATTTATAGATGGATAATGTCACGATACGAGGACGCCGCGGCACCCTCCATTTCATCAGGTTCCCGACTTCAGAAGTGGGAGCGTTCCTACAGTTGGCCCGGTCTAAAGGCATGGCGGACTTAGTTAACACAATATACGCTACCGGCGGCGGCGCCTATAAGTTTGAGGAGGACTTTATTAAGGTGAGGGGAAAAAGATTTTCAAATACAAAGAAGTTGTTAAACACAGACGACAAGTTGTAAATAATATCGAAATAACAGATTTATTCCACTCTATGTAAGTTTTATCCATGGAGCAAATTAAAAGAGGAGACGGCGTATCGACTGGTGCACCGTTACGGCCGTTGGCGCAGTGACGTCGGAAGTGAAAGATACGTGACGTAGAGGGAGCTCTAAAGATTTTCTTTTTTTCTAATTTACGTCTCGTTTCAGCTTAGAATATTTTGTAAAATATTTTATGCCATTTAATTTGTCAATAGGGGCTCCGCGCCGCCAAATCGAGCTCTCCTCTCGTCTGCCATCCGCCCCGCGTAGCCTCACACAATTTTTGTAAGGAAGCTCTCGATACGCCATCTCCTCTTTGTTATTACTCCGTGGTTTTTTCGACCCCCATACAAAATCCTGTCAGTATGGGAGGTCAAAAAATGTTTTTCACATCTTTTTTTTATTGAAAGTGGTTTAGTTGAAACTAATGTTACCTAACACAATTTAGTCGTTTCAAAATCACACTGACATAATATAAGTTATTTGCTTATTTTCAGGAAGTGAATATGAGCCTGTCCAAAATGGATGAATTGGATGCTTTAATAGCCGGCGTGCTGTTCATAGATCAGATGTATTCACAGGAGTGCTACTACTGGGCGCCTCGCGACGAACCCGCTCCCGCTTCTGATTCGGTACGTATAATACATTATAAATCCCCTTATAAAAAAAAAATATCGAACGTTGGATAAGACCAAGTTAACTAAAAAATGCTTTGTCCCTTTCTGTCTTATCTATATTTCAAATGAAAGAACTAGAATAAACATGTTTAGACCGTTTGTTAATTTTTATGAATAAGAGGGTAAGTATTTAGTACTTGTGGAACATTAACGTGTTAACAGATAAATAAATATTCACATTTGGCGATTTATCTATATCTACGAGTATATCTACACATTTCCACCTTATTTAAACCGTTTCAATGTTACCGGCAATACTTGGTGTGATAATGGCATACTAATGTACCTACGTAACCCTAGAATCACAAGATATTATTTTCTGTTACATTATACAACATGAGTTGTTGGCGACCATAAATTAAAAAGACATTTTTCAAGAAAACTATCAATTTTATTTGACTTTAAAAACACACAAAACACATTACTGTGGATATTTGAAAAAAACAATAGTTAATAAATCCTATTTGATGAGTAATTAATTTTATTTTGTTTTATCCTATTCAGCTATGGATATTTCATATTTTTAAATCGTGCAATAAAGTGAACTCGCGAACATATACCAAATATACGATCTATTCATATAACGCTACTGCGAACTTCCCCGATTTCGTAGCTTTTTGTTTTTTGTCATAGCAACCTCCAAATATTATGATAATATTTTAAATCCATTTATAAATAACGTGCCAACAAACTTTCGCTTGAATCGCGCGCTCGGTCAGTAAAAAATCGACATAATATAAAATTTTTGCTTCAGACTCGGCGCTCCGAAAGTGACTCGGTAAGATTGTATTTTTTTAAAAGGATTTATTTACGGTTGCATGGTGTTGGTAAAATATACTTAAACGTATTGGCTTGTACTGCGTGAATTTTCGAATTTGAGGTAGACTTTTGTACTAAGGTGCTTTAGATACTTTAAGGTCCATTCAAACTGACGCGAATTCTACGCAACTGGCGGGACGCCCACAGAAATAAAAATATATGGAAGTGCCATTAGCAGACCAGTTAACTTTGGCACACGCTACGGCACTTCTACCTTGCTTGCCATAGCCATGCTTCGGGTTACTGTCCCTCTAACGGACAAATATTGTCCTCACTTGACATTTGTGATACTGTGTAAAGTTGCTTTGTTGAAGTTTCGCTCTGAGCCATCATCGTGACATCCAACCATGCCCACCATATTGATTTAGCCATTCCTCCGACATATACCCCGTGAAATTTTAGCCGTTTTGGACCCATCGTCCAGTGACTCCATTCATGCAACTGAACAACTTTCCCCAAGATACATGGGTAATATGGAGTAAATTTTTGTACCTCACATAAAAAATGTCTCATCACGTGACCTAACTTACTGTGGAAAGTCCAAATTTGCTTTTCATGTTTCGAGCTATGTTCCTTGGGGAAATTTTTTCAGTTGCATGAATGGAGTCAATGGACGATGGGTCCAAAACGACTAAAATTTCACGGTATAGATCCTAACTGTTGTAAAAATGACTTTTAAGGGCGACGATTTTATTGAACTGCGGGCAGCCTTTTTGATCTGATTGATGATTGCATTTTATAAAAAAACCTATTCAGGTTGCACAGTCGCTTTTGGTGGTGGTTTTAAGCTTATGGGGCGCACAGGCATTTATTAGTATTTAAATTTATTCTTGCGTTTTTGTAGAAGTGAAACTTACAAGCACTTACCAAATTATTTGGCGCCCGCCGGCAATAGTTCGCATGAACTAACTATGGTCGCGGAAGCACGCAAAATAATTCGGTAAATGCTAGTATTTGATTATTGAATATTGACGATATCTAAATGCGATGGTTAAACTTGACTTGTTGAAAGATTTTTTTTGTAAACTTAATATGAGTAAATAGGCTATTTAACTGTGTCCACATTTTGACAATATTTGTATATGAAACAATACATACACTAAAAAGTAACCGATTCCGAAAACAATAACAAAATTAGTAATTAATTAAAGCAGTAATTAGCATTTAAAGTTTCCTAATAAAGAAAAGTGGGAGAGTGATGGGGACGTCTGGGCATCTCTTTTGTACGTACGAAATCCAGTGGCAGTGACGTCACTCCACCATTAAATGCGTCCTTTTCTTGTTTCTTGACAGTTTCCCCTTCCACAAGTTTTCAAAGACTTATAATTTAGTTAATTTTGAATGGATTCAAAAAAATCTTTCAGTTTTAGAATTCGGGAACTCAAATTTTGAATATAAATAATAAAAAAATATTGATTAAAGTAGCCTATTGACGTTAATAAGTGATATTTATCCTATATTGAAAATAAGCGATTTTCATTTCACTTTGATAAAAACACTTGTGCAAAGTTTCATTTATAACCCTAGATAACTAAACATTCGTCTAGGTGACGACGCACCTCTCCGAGAAAGTCAGGTGCACTAACTTCCCAGTGCTCTGCTCCTGTCACTCTTTGTTTACCTTCCTGATTGGGGCAATTAACTCACCTGGTGATAAAATGGCGATCAAACGATAATTTGATGGTGACCTATGGCTACATCGTCGTCCGGTTGACGAAAGTTTAGTTGTTACTATGTTAGTTTTTCACTAAGATATTTATGACTTTAATTTGATATATGTATATACATGTTATTTATGAAAGGTTTATAAGAAATATTTCTTACTTATTTTAATTTAAATGATATTTATACTATTTAATTATATATTATATTATTTATAACTTAAATTTACCATAAAAAGCCTATATTTTATTACATTATATATTTCTTTGTTGCTATGATTATATCGTCTTTGATATGATTTTATTTAAAACAATTAACGCAGACAAGTGGATAACTCGAAGAAGAAATGAAACATTAATTTGAAGATGGTTTTCCTCAGAGACAGAGTAAAAACTGTAAGGTGAAATACATCTGGCCTTTCGACGTTTTGTTATGACGGCGATAAGACCTTTTTTTAAAAAAGCTAAATCAAACAAAGTAGTTTTTGTTATTATCGTAATAATATTATCATAAAAATCATATCATAATCAACCAAAAATTGAAAACCTACAGGAAAACCCGAAATACTCACTTTTATAACAGTAATAACTTACGCCATAGGAACGCATGATCAATCGCAAAACTACCTGGCCCATATGCATTTTTTTATAATATTTTAAACTTATGTAAACTATAAATGATTTGCTATTTACTTCACAAACAAGTTCAGATATAAAGAAAAGCTGAAATTTTAATTTAATCTTAAAAGTATTGAACATTTAGATTAGAAACCAACTGATGGAGTCTTGGCTATCGCAGCGATTACAAAGGGTGGTTTTGAGACGTGACATCAAGGTCATTATAAAAGATAATCTTGTTAAACCTTCAGATCCTGAAACAACTGTTTATTAGGTGCCTAATGTGTGTAAAATTTTTAATTGATGCCCATCAAAAGTTTGTAGGAAGACGAAACATCGACTCATGGAATCCAAAAATGCCATTTGCAGATCGCACAATATTGACTTATGTAGTAGCTGTGTGAAAAAGTTATTTATTGTCAAATGTCTATTACATTAGTTCCAATTAAACCAAACTTTAGTGCCACAAAACCAGTTTCTATGTAAAATCAATACTTTTAATAAATTTTACGTTTTTAATTGCGTAGTTCGCCTGACGAAAGATTAGTAACCATGTATCTGCAAATATAGTTTAGTTATCTAGGGTTAAACACGATAGTAAATACTATTATCTATTATCTGATTTAGTTGCTAATGCCGTCATAGATTTTCATGACACAGTGTACATATATGTATATCCGTAAACATATAAATACCGTAAAAATATAATCTATTTAGCGAAGATTGTGAACCGGACATACTGCTTGCGATACTGCATATCTACATACAAATCATATAACGGTAGATTATGATTAATAATTTTAAAAAAGGTGGTATCTCTTTTGTATATTACCATCGAAGTAAAACAGTTCATTAATTTTTTACATTATCCGAAGGCTTTCCTTGATTGGTCCGTCTTATATTATATATAGGGATAATCCATTCAAACAGACCCGAACCCGTGCGACTGGCGGGACGCCCACAGAAATAAGAATCGGTAGAAGTGCCGTAGCGTGTGCCAAGGATAACTGGCCTGCCAATGGCACTTCCGTGTATTATTATTTCCTTGGGCGACCCGCAGCTCGAAGGCCGTCAGAGGCGTAGTTATAATATACAGGATGACTTTTTGACCATGAACTATATTTTTAGTGTGTTCAATACGTGAAACTAAATAAATACAATGATTGGAGATCGAAAAAAATTAAAGTACGAGTACCATCCAAAATGTTTTTTGTTGTTGTTTGCAGCCTGAACGGCTCGATGGATTTTAGATTCGTATTTGATTTACTGTGAGAGGAATAGTAAATAAAAGTTAAAAAAAAAAAAACAACATGACGGATTTTATTTTGTGCTTTTCATTTCCAAATTACACAGAAAGGTAGTCGGGTTTCTTAAATATCCGTTATCTTGTTTATTTAGTAGGTTTGTGAACTTTTTTTAGCAGCATGATCTAAACCTAAAATGTTTGCCTCAGCTGACGCCGAGTGGCTGGCCCGATACTGACCCGTGGGTACGGTGAGATTATTGATTTTTTGCGGGGTTGGCCTTTGGGATTAACTTGTTGGACAAAAGGAAGGGTACAGGCCACAGGGGCGTTTTGGATAAAGGGTGATGGTGACTAAGGTGTTGGTTACTGTAGAAATACAATCATATTATAAAATAAATTTTCTTTTGTACTTATGGTGATTTGAATGTTTTTTAGTTCTCTTACATGATTTAACATTTTGATTGAGGATAGTACAGAAATAATATTTGAAAAATGCAAATGAAGGCGATAATCAAGTGAAAAATATACTCCGGCTCGAAAAGATTTTTTTCTGTCAGTATCAAAGTTAAATATTATTAAAAAGCTGATTTTCATTAGTTTAATATGGCCAACAAGATATACTGAACATGGTGGTGACTGTTGTATCGGAAAATGTTATAGAAGTTGACGTGATACCAAGGCAAACGGAGTTTGACATTGAAGGTCTATTCAAACTGACGCGAATCCCGCGCGACTGACGGGACGCCCACAGAAATAAGAATTGGTAGCAGTGCCGTAGCATGTGCCAAAGTTAACTGGCCCGCTAATGGCACTTCTGTTTATCTTATTTCTGTGGGCATCCCGCAAGTCGCGGGGGGTTTTCGCGTCAGTTTGAATAGAGCTAGAACCTTCTGATACAAGGTCAATGTCATACTGTATGAATTTACTCCAGAAAAACTGACCTTATAAATACCTCTTTCTCCTTCACAGTGGCCGTCAGGGGTTTCGTAACACTTAGGACCTATTTTCACTCAGTTTTTACTTATATTTTTCATTCGAATAGTTTACTTACTAAACAGATTGTAAATTTGGTCATTAGTTTCAAAATACCCTGTCAAAAATAATAAGTAATACTTAATAACACAAAAGGGTATATCCCTGTCTTACTCACCTATTCATATGTATCTGGTCTGTATGGTGTGGAAGAAATACTGTCATTTTTGCTTTTTAATATATTCTTAAAAACTAAAAATAAATATTAAATATAACTCCGGTAAACAAATAGAATCTATTTTCGTTTTTTTTTTTTATAAAAAGCAAATATGATAATAGGAAATCAAAGAAAAATCAAGCCACCATAGTGTACTTCGTTTCGTTAATTATGTACAAATAATAAAACTCTAAATTTTAAATTTCCATAACTGACTGACCCATTGTATTTGAAAATGGAAGAGGGGACAATTGTTAATATAAAAAAAATAAAGTAGTCTTCAACTTTAACATATATTTTCAGTTTTTAACGTATTTGATTAAACTTTATGTTTAAATATTTTGATAAAATATAATTTAGTCTGTTTCACTGAATCTTATTATCCAGTTTCTCGGTTGATTAACAATTGACTGAGTTGTTATTAAAATTAAATGCTTTTTGAACGAGGACTCCCTCGCTGGACTCGAAAGTTGCTTGTTAAGCTCTATTCAAACTGATGCGAATCCCGCGCGATTTGCGGGACGCCCACTGAAATAACAATATATAGATGTGTCATTAGCAGGCCAGTTAACTTTGGCATACGCTACGGCACTTCTACCGATTCTTATTTCTGTGGGCATCCCGCCAGTCGCGCGGGATCCGCGTCAGTTTGAATGTACCTTTAAGTCCGGGTTCGCTTCTACGTTGTGGTTATTTACATATTTGGAATTTTATCTTAAATAGGGAGGTACTGTCTAAGGAAGAGGAATCCCGGACGGCAATGTTGGGCATTAATTATTTAATATTTCAACCATGTAGCAATTTAATGAAAAAAATATTTCAATTAATTTAATGGCAATGATCTGTTATTTGCATATTTAATTTATTCAAATTAACTCATCTCAATTGCAAGTTACAATTAAAATAATGCAACAAAAAAAGGAATTAAAACTAAAAAAATGAACAAAAAAATCATGTTTCTCTGCACCTACATTGTCAATCGACTATGTACACCCTGGTGTCAGATATAAATGATCTTTCGTGTTGCTACTTATATTATTTCACTGCGCAAGTTTCCGACTGTTTATTTATCATTTTATTAATTGTGTCTTGCAATGCCCAACACTGCTGTACAGCGGTTGTGGTCAAGCTATGCATGATGCGGGTAAAGAGGGAAATCCCACATGGTCCATAAATAATTTGAATTCTAAGGAAAAATTAAGCTACCCTTAAAACTATGCAGACCCCACTTGGAAATATTTGTATGGGCAACTAAAAAGTGGTTTCATTCATTGGCTTTACAATTTATCACATCCATACTTCCATACTTAATATTATAAGTGCGAAAGTCGGTCTATCTGTCTGTTACGCTTTCACGGCCGAACCGCAGAACTGACTAATGAAATTTGGTTTGAATATAGTTGAAAACCTGGGGTCAAACATAGGCTACTTTATGACATAGGCGGTGCTGCGGGAAACAGTTAGTCCATAGTTCCATACTAATATTATAAATGCGAAAGTCTGTTTGTCTGTTACGCTTTCGCGGCCAAACCGCTGAACGGACTTTGATGAAATTTGATATGAATATAGTTGAAGACCGGGGTCAAACATAAGCTACTTTTTTATGCAGGCGGAGCTGCGGGAAACAGTCATTCAGAAGTATTTAATTTCTTCTCAAAATCATCATCATTATTTATGTATATCTCCTCAGCCGCCATATTCGGAAGCTGCGCTAAGCGTGTATGAGCGGAAACCGTTTAATTTCTCCAATCCATACCCGTTTCTGCTGGTGAACATTGGCAGTGGGGTTTCCATGTTGGTGGTGAACGGCCCCGATGACTACTACAGAGTAAGCGGGACTAGGTAAGTCTATCATTATATTTATAGCCCGATCAATAAAATAGTAACCTTCGCCATATTGCGGAAAAATAATCGAACTAATTTCTTATACTAACTAAGCATTTATGTAACATTCCGTCATCTCAACGTCATCTGCCAAAAAGAGACAGGAGTCGGCATTGTGTATTTTGTGATTGTTTCCTACGATTTCTTTATCAAAATGGCAAAAATAATTTATAGTAATGAGAGAAAAGTGATTTAAAAGATGTTTTCGTACTTGACGCGAATAGAAACGAAGGATTGATTTCTCTTTCAATAAATGACATTGTCAATTTTGTTGTTGACATGAAACATACAACATGTTGCCACCTATAGGCGATCAGTAGCGACGCCAATGTAGGGCTTTTATTTTCCTGGTCGGGCTATACTAGCCCATCATCATCATTTCGTGAAGGTTGCATGGTCAATCAACCATGTGTGTCACCCTGGTGTTAGAGTTGTATGGAACCGCGACTTTCGGCCTCTGACGTGGTTCCTTTAACCACCAGCTGGCAGCCGGGACCAACGGCTTAACGTGCCTTCCGAAGCACAGAATCGTCTTTATTATCAGTCAATCAGGTGATTCAAGCCTGCAATGTCCTTGCCAAACTGGAAACAAAAAAAACAAAGTATGCTTCCCGTGGGAATCGAACCCCACGACCCACGGTCAAAATCATTCGATACCTAACGAAAATTATTAAATATCGAATTATTAGAAATTATTCGACTCGAAGATATTTCATGAGTCACAACTTTCATAAAAAGGTATTAAAAAAACGGGATTTGCGTCAATTTGAATAGAGCTTAAATGGAAATTATTTGGTTGCAGTCTTGGCGGTGGCACGTTCCTCGGCCTATGCTGCCTACTGACCGGCTGTAGTAGTTTCGAGGAGGCAATCGCGTTGGCAGCGTCAGGGGACAACACCACCGTCGACAAGCTGGTGCGGGACATCTACGGAGGAGACTACGCGAGGTTCGGGCTGCCCGGGGATCTGGTGGCGAGCAGGTAACGGGGCGGGTGGAATGTACGCGGCTTGGGGCTAATTTCACCAACACCTATCCAAGAGTAACTAATCTTAGCATAAAAAATAATGGCAGACATTTTTAGGTCCATTCAAACTGACCCGAATCCCGCGCGACTTGCGGGACGCCCACAGAAATGAGAATCGGTAGAAGTGACGTAGCGTGTGCAAAAGTTAACTGGCCTGCTTAGGCACTAACATATATTCTTATTTCTGTGGGCGTCCCGCCTGTCGCGCGGGATTCGCGTCAGTTTGAATAGATTTTTATTCTAGAGACTGAGCGCTTATACTAATATAGTATATTCTCTGTGTGGTGAAATGTAAACTTCAGTATACGAGAGTAAATTGCGTCATTATCCTTGGAATAAAACTTATCAGACTTTGGTCAAATCTGCCCTTAATCTATTTGACTAATTTTGTATTTTGGTGTCCGTTTTTAATTCTGTATGCTGTGATATTTCTTACATGTCCATACTTCCATATCCATATCCACGGAGCATTTACTAAGAGGAGATGCCGTTTGAAATGGCGCAGTGATGTGATCATTGGCGCCTCGCCGCTCACAAAAGTGGGCGGAGCTTGTCACTACTCGTTCAAAAGCGTACCGAGAAACAGATCGCGAGCTAATAAGTGCATCACGGCTTTCCACGGTTTTTTTACAAATTTAGCATTTTATAATTGGTTTCTGGTTAATAAGATATATTTACGGCTCTAAAAGTTATACCTAATATTTAAAACGTTCATAATTTATGAAATATCGCCATGTTTTTAAGATTGGAACTTCGACGTACTAGTGACATCTATTGACAAGTACGATGAATATCATTATGGTTAGAGCCACGGCCGAAACCAAGCATCCCGCACGTCTGCCTTCCGCTCCGTGTAGCTGAACAAATACTTTCTTTTACAAAACGCTTATTACGGCATCTCCTCTTTGTAATTGCTCCGTGTCCATATCCATACTTCCATATCCATACTTCTTTATCCATATCCATTCTATCCATACTTCCATAGTAATGTTGCAAGTGAATGTCTGTCTGTCTGTGTATGCTTTTAAGGTCGAAGCGTTTAAAAGGATTTTTATGAAATAAAAAAATAATCTTGTTACCTAATAGCTTCAATGGCACCTTTTATTTGCATTTTTTTTTATATGTAGATAAAGATGTTAAAATTTAATTACCTACTTCAATTCTTAACTTTTTCGAAAAATCTCCGATCCGAGAATGTCGAAAAAGAATGACGGAAGATGAAACTTATTTTCGACAAATCTAAAATTCCAATCGATCCGACCTCGAGGTTTCGGTACGTAAGGTGGTAGTGTGGTTTTGATTATCGTGGTTCAAGGTTTGTTCTATGTTATTATTAAAACAGTGTGAAACATGTGGGTAAGAAGGTACGTTAAGCCGTTGGCCCCGGTTGTTGTCGATAGATACCAGTCGTTAGGCTGTGTCAGATGCCTTGAGGAAGCCTGAAAATTCTGACAGTGTTGGCCACTAACACACCTCGGGTCATGTTCCTGTTGGTCTGGTTTCCCTGTAAAAAGGGTTAAGGAGGTCAGACGGCAGTCGCTCCATTGTAATAATCAGTTCCGCCAAATCTAGGAGCATGACTTACAGCGTACCCTGGGCTCCGAAACGTAAGCTGACGACGCAACTAGGAATACACGCTAGGATGATGATGATGATGTCACAGTACCGAATGTTGAAGGAGCTAAATTAAGTTTCTTGAGCTCTGGCGCATAAGCTGAGAATGCAATTGTGAAACACGCATGGGCGTAGAAAAAGTATGATTGTTAAATTAAGGTCCATTCAAACTGACGCGAATCTCGCGCGAATTGCGGGACGCCCACAGAAATTAGAATATATAAAAGTGTCATTAGCAGGCCAGTTAGCTTTAGCACACGTTACGGCATTTCTACCGATTCTTATTACTGTGGGCGTCTCGCCAGTCGCGCGGGATTCGCGTCAGTTTGAATAGACCTAAGCGGTCTCATTCATTATTTTATTTTATTTTTTTTATTTTTTATTTTTTATTTTTTTTTTTTTTTATTTTTTTTTTTATTGGAAAACCAACAGCGTACAAACATTTCTTAAACTAAAATTCAACAATTACCACAATAAGGCCAAAAAAGGTTTTCACAGATAGATACAATATAAACACATCTGTTGATTGTAATTATATACATCCATGCATAAAGTGTGCTATTCAGTACATACTTAGTAATTACAAAATTAATTATTAAAGGAAAAGTATAGAAAAGAAAGGAATTGGGGAACATCAATTTTTATTTTTATGTAACTTAACAAGCTCGTTTTTTAATTGTGATTTTGACAAATTGAACAAATCTAATTCTGAGTAATTTTTATTATATGATTCGACCAGTCGACACAGCACAGAATTTTGGGAGTAATTAGTATTACTGTGAGGCACATTCAGCAAAGGAGTGTGACGCGTGCGGTACGAAGGCACCCTAAAGGTTACTGCAGCAAGGAGATCGGGACAGTCTATTTGACCTGTAATTATGGAGTGTAGAAAAATCAGATCGTATCTAGCACGCCTCAATTCCAAGCTATCCATCTTATAATTCAGACATGCTTCAGCATAACAGTCGAATTTTTTAAATTCCTTGAATGAAAGAAATTTAAGGAATTTCTTTTGTATAGACTCTATTCTTTGTTTATGTGTAGAATATTGAGGAGACCAAATACTACAGGCATACTCTAACATTGTTCTCACAAAAGTAAAGTACAAAACTTTAATACAACCTATATCCTTAAAATCGCAACATACTCGTTTAATAAAGCCGAGTTGTCTGTAAGCTTTACTTAAAATAGAATCGATGTGGTCCGTCAGGAGCATTTTTGAGTCTAGGATGACTCCTAAATCTCTCACAGAAGAAGTTTTTTTAATAACGGAGCCACATAAAATATAATCATAACTGATAGGACTAGTTTTACGCGTAAATGTTATTTGCATGCATTTTTTGACATTAACAGAGATTTTATTCTTTTTATAATACCTTGCCAGCGAATTTAGATCTTCTTGAACTAGTTTACAGTCGTCAATGCTATCAATACTCATATATATTTTTTTGTCATCAGCAAACATGAGAAATTTGGTATGATTGAAGCAGTTATCTATATCATATAAATAGGCATTGTATAGTAATGGTCCCAAGATCGAGCCCTGGGGCACGCCCGAAGGTACAATGATATAATCACTTCTAGCTCCTCCTATCACAACAGCTTGTCTGCGGTTGGATACATATGATGTAAACCATCTAAGCAGATCGCCTCGTATACCAAGAGCATACAATTTAATAAGCAGAATGTTGTGATCAACACGGTCGAAAGCCTTTTCGAAATCTGTGTAGATCACATCTACCTGCTGGCGCTGATCCATACTTCGAAGAACATAGTTTGTAAATATAGCGAGATTAGTAACTGTTGAACGTCTATTCATGAAACCATGTTGCTCATTCGGAATCGATCTGTGAATGATGGGACCAATTTGTCTGTTGACTAATATTTCGAATATCTTGCATATCGCGTTCAGTATAGATATCCCTCGATAATTCTCTATATATGATCTAGACCCATTTTTATGTACAGGAACTATTAAAGCCTCTTTCCATTTTGACGGAAAAGTACCTTTTATAATGGATGCGTTAAATAATATGGCTAAAGGCTTCGCCAAATTTATTGAACATTTATTGTAAAATATATTAGGGATATTATCGCTGCCTGGCCCCTTCTTGATGTTTAATTTTAATAGAATATCTCCTATTTCTTTTTCCGAAAAATGCAATTTATTGATGATTTCGCAAGAATCAACACAAGGGATGTCAACATTATGAGAGCTTGAAGGTTGGACATAAACACTTTCAAAGAACCTACCAAAACCCTTACATGCCTCAGTTTCACCATGATATTCTTGATCTTGCAGTATTAAAGTATTGGGATAACCAGAATTATTTTTTCGAAGTGTCTTTATATGACTCCAAAGTAGCTTAGGGTCCCTACGAATCGACTCCTGTACTCGAACAATGTGATCCTGATAACACTGTTTTTGAATAATTTTTTGACGTGCACGATATAGGGAAAATTCGTCATAATCACGAGGATTATGGTGTTTTCTCCATCGTTTATGTGCACGTTCTTTATCTTTTATTATATGTATTAGTGCAGTAGAATACCAGGCTGGATAGCGAACATTATTTTGCTTAGTTTTTAAAGGTACGAATTCTTTTATAACATTATTTAAAATAGCATAGAAGACTTCAACCAATTCATCCATTGAATAATTATTATCAGTAAATATTCCAAGACTAATGTCCCAGTCGATTTTTGATAAATGATTGTTTATTAGTTCATAATTAGCCTTAAAGAAGTTATATTTTTTAACGGGCTTTGTGCTTAATGGGGGTAAAAATAAGTCAGGAAAACCTATAACAAGAGGGGGATGAGCAGGGTCCTCTCTGACAAGGCCATCCGGGCTGCGGGACAAGTCGACAATTGATTCACTAAAAACAAGATCCAATACATTATTAGAAACGTTTGTAACGCTATTGTATTGCTTTAATTCGGCCATGTCGCAAATATCTAACAGCTCAATTGACGCTTCCTGAATGTCAGTATTACATGTTTTGTGAAATGGATGGCAAGGACTTAGACCATGTTATATTAGGCAAGTTGAAGTCTCCCACTATAGTGAAGTGGTCGTTTGGATTATTTGCGTGTAGGATTGTGAAGTGGTCGATAAACGCTTTGATTCGTAATGCTTTATTTTTATCAGGAGGTATGTATACCAAACAAATGTGTAAATATATATTATATATATATGTGTATATATAATTTTTTTTTTATTCAGGGTACAAAGGGTTCAAAATTCAAAATATAAAATGTGTCTAGTTCAGATAGATAGATATACACTTTATTGTACCAACCACAAAATTAAAATGAAAAGAAATACATTTAGAAAATGGAGTACAAAGGCGGACTTATCGCTATTGCAATTTCTTCGAGCCAACCTTAGGGCAGACAGGATAAAAAGTGAAAACAAACAAAAGGCGGTGCAGTAATAAAATACTAAAACTATCATACTTACATAACGTCAATAAATACCACCCCCCCTTTTTTTTTTATCTCGTCTCATTGTTTCTAGAGTTATCTTTAAATGGTAATAAAATATTTTAGCTTCGGCCACATGTGTTCTGCTGAACGCCGCGCGAAGGTTTCCCGGGAAGACTTGGCTCGCGCGACGCTTGTGACCATCACTAATAACATAGGGTCTATAGCACGGCTGTGCGCGAGCAACGAGGGAATCGAGAGGGTGAGTGTTATTCATGGAACTAAAGGTAAAGATGGAAACCAAACCGGCATACAACAGGCTAATCCCAGAAAATTTAACCTAGAGTAAGTAACCCCTGTTTTCCCAAAGTATTACCATCACTTCAAAAATTTTGCCTAGTCAGAAATACAGTAAAATAAAAATGTCAGGTTGCTTAATATAATTGGGCTTTAGATTTCTATATCAAAAACAAGTATAATTATTTTTTTAATAAAAATCTACCTCAAGATATAGATTATATTGCTATACGTAACTGTTTATCATTTTTTCCAACTTTTGGGGTTGTTATCAAGTGCTGTGATGAAAACCCAGATTCACACCCTAACACATCACGAGTTAGAAAGAGAGAGGTGGGTAAAGAAATGCATTCAGGTCAAATTTTCTGCCATCAGCGTATTGTATGCCCGCGCGCTATCCCTTTAGCTTTAGATCCATGGTCTTACTAGTAGGTAGTGTAAGATCTGATAGATTTTTTTAATACTTTTAAAAGCTTTTTGAGGCAACACTAATAAATTAAAAATGTAGGAGTTGACAGATGTCAGTGATGAGCCGGTTGAATTGATTCAGAAAATTCGAAAAGAAAATAATAAAAGTTGAATAGTGAAGAAGTTATGATAAAAAGATGATATTTATATCCATACTAATATTATAAATGCAAAAGTCTGTCTGTCTGTTTGTTACGCTTTCACGACCGAGCGCTGAACGGATTTTAATGAAATTTGGTATGAATACAGTTAAAGACCCGGGGTCAAACATAGGTTACTTTTTGACGCAGGCGGAGCTGCGGGAAACCGCTAGTATTTAAATGTATTGTAATTTAAATAATTTACAGGTGGTGTTTTGCGGTAACTTTCTTCGAGTGAATCCACTTTCAATGAAGTTACTGTCTTATGCCATGACATACTGGTCGAGAGGATCGCTCAAAGCACTGTTTCTGGAACACGAAGGGTGAGTCATTCTTGTGTTTGTGCTATGGAGCAATTACAAAGAGGAGATGCCGTAATAAGCGTTTTGCAAGAAAGTATTTGTTCAGCTCCACTTGGCGAAAGGCAGACGTGCGACATGCTTGGTTTTGTCATTCTTGTGTTTGTACTATGGAGCAATTACAAAGAGGAGATGCCGTAATAAGCGTTTTAAAAGAAGGTATTTGTTCAGCTCCACTTGGCGAAAGGCAGACGTGCGACATGCTTGGTTTCGTCATTCTTGTGTTTGTACTCTGGAGCAATTACAAAGAGGAGATGCCGTAATAAGCGTTTTGCAAGAAAGTATTTGTTCAGCTCTACTTGGCGGAAGGCAGACGTGCGACATGCTTGGTTTCGGCTGTGGCTCCAACCATGGAGCACGAGCAATGACAAGCTCCGCCCACTTTTGTCTTTTTATCTATTTATTCATTATTATTATTTATTTATTTTTATTTTCGTGTTACTTTAGAAAGAAAGAAATAGTTTATTTGCAATGAAAGTGGTACAGTCTGGTGTTAAATAACAATATGGCCGCACAATCAACCTTCATTCGGTTTTTAGTTCTACTGGGCACATGTTCTCTTATTGTACAAATGTTGGCTGGAAGAGATTGCTTAGCAATAAGTCCGCCTTTGCTCCATATTGTTAACAATGTTATGATTACAGTTTTGTGATCTCCCAAATGTGGGCTATAAAGTTATATTGTATTCTTTAAAATCATGTGAAAAAAAAATGGTGGGCCATTATCTTACGAGTTGGGTCGATAAACCGAAGCGATCGAATATTGACCTTGAAAATAGCTATTGTGCATTTTGCGTCTGTTTTTGTAGTTTCAATCGCTTCTAACCATTTTGCATGGGCGTCTATCATAATCAAATAATCATAATAAAAATAAAGATAAAGATAAAAGGCCTTAAAAACAAAATGGCGGATTTTTATGGATTTTCGTTTCCAAATTAAAGAGAAAGGCAGTTGGGTGTTTTAGTTTTTTAAATTATCGTTATGTTGTTCCCCGAGAATGTTTTAGGAGGGGACGTTCTGGTACTGTCAGCTGGGTACAACAAAAAAAAAACATTAGTAAGATAATACGGAACAGATGAAAATTATTAATACCCTTAATTTTTTTTGTTGGTAGGAATAAGGTTTCTTATTATGCGAAAAAATTCGCCAAAAAATAATCGGTTTTAATTACCCTGAAAAATCGATCTTGGCTATGTAGACGTATAAAAACGACAACGGACATTTAACCGTTTTCATAGTTTGACTTTGACACTGACATTTACTTTTTTAAAATTTTGATATGCCTACCGATGTGGCAGAGGCATAATCCCTTAGAGCCGTGAAGATCCATCTTTTATGTCTCGATCTTCCTTGGAAATACTTTCTGTGGCGGGATACACCACCATCATAAGATGATCACACGGTATTCGGTTAATAGGAACTAATCGGCCACGGGCGATTTATGTAGCCGGTTTTGAGAGATGCTAAATGAAGACGTTAGCTTCCACCTACAACATAATTTGTATAACCCTGACGAAGTCGGGACGGGCGTGAGAGGAAAGATTTGTATTTTTGTGTGTGTATGTTTGTAATGAATAAACTCAAAAACTACTGTGCCGATTTCAAAAATTCTTTCGCCATTGGAAAGCTACATTCACCCTGAGTAACATAGGCTATATACCGCAGGTGGAGCTGCGGGAAACAGCTAGTTTGTTATAATATTGTTATTGCTGGTATGTTTTAGATTTGAAATATATCTCACCGACGATGATAAATCATAAATTTAAGAGCTGGACTCTTGTCGGTCGAGCTTCTTCCATTCTTCTCGGTTATCAGCGATATACTTTAGTTTTCGATACGACACGACACAAACAACCTACACAACACCTAGAACTTGAACCTAGTACAAGTTAATTTATTTTTATTCTAAAACAAACAAATAAATTGATTGTAATTATAAATTGTTTCAGATATTTTGGCGCAGTAGGCTGCCTATTACACCTAGAGGGGAGGAAAAGCAAGGCCCACTCACACGAAAACAGCCTTAGTGACGACAGATGAACGCACACATACAACATGCAGTCAGTGGGTCTAAAAAGGCCAGTATTCGTACGGTCACAATCTTATTTTAAAAAAAAATCATAAAATGGTCACATTTGAGAGTTCATAAAATGAATCGGCAACGTCATTCTGGCAACTTGACAATTCTGCAGTTTCGACAGTTTTCCATGAAAATTCGTAAAAGGGCTTACTTTTCACGAAAATAATTTTTCGTCATTTAATTTTCCAATGCGTGCGAAGTTTAATTTTTTATTTTTATTAATTAGTTTGCCTAATATCTAAACAATAATATCAATTTACCCCAAAAACCTGTACATGGTTTTTATATTGATGAAATGAATTCGATTATAGGTGAAACGTCAGCGTCTAAATGAAGTATTTTACAGAATTGTTAAGCTGCCAATTTGTTTTGATCAATTAGTTTTGACGAATTGTTCAAAACAGCCTTTTTGGAGCCACAGAGTGCTATTTTTGGAATATGTGACCCTCACATTTATTTTGTCACACATTTCAAAATTAGAACTCCACACTGTTTGTCAGAAGGGACTGTATAGAATATTTTTTTTTTTTTTTTATACCACTAAGTCTAGATTCCTTGCATTCCTCCGAGTGACATAGATAGTGATTTCAACAAAAATAAGGAAGCGGTATATTATTTAGTATAATATAAGACCGCAATATCAAATTAAAAAAAATAAAAAAATTGTGCGCCAATCATATTAAAAGCCTGACCAACAAAATAACGATCTTCTCCATATCGCGGAAAAACATTGGAACTATTTTTCTTCTTTTTACAATTTTTGACATTCTTGTATCATTCCGTCATCTGTCAAATCGAGGCACGCGTGAATGCGTTGTGTATTTTTTTGATTATTTCCTACGATTAAGTATTTTAAGACGAAACTATGTGCATGTCCATACACTACTTTATCATAATATTGGAAAAAAAATATGATGTAAAATTATCTACTCTCTACATAGTATGTGCTCCATAAATCTATAACGCATATTTCTTTTTGTGCAGAAAAACAACTTCGCAAACTTGCTTCTATCACATGGTCTACCTGGCCAACGCAACAATAACCTTATCTATTTTCGACCATAAAGTCTTCTTTAGACAGTCATTTTGCTTTTCTCTCAAGGTCTGTCGCTTGCTCCGAAATGTCAATCGCGTCGTATTGAGCCTTAAGGCACTTCAACGTATGCTTTTTTACTCTGTGGGCTCACGCGTCCCGCGCGGGATCCGTGTCAGTTTGAATGTAGCTTTATGGGTACTGTAAAACCCATGGAGCAATTACAAAGAGGAGATGCCGTAATGAGCGTTTTGTAAAAAAGTATTTGTTCAGCTCCACTTGGCGGAAGGCAGACGTGCGACATGCTTGGTTTCGGCCGTGGCTCCAACCATGGAGCACGAGCAATGACAAGCTCCGCCCACTGCAGTGTCATCACATCACTGCGCCATTTCAAACAGCATCTCCCTTTTGTAATTGCTCCATGGTAAAACCATAACCTATGATTTGTATTGTCTAAAACAGAAAACGACAGGAGACGCTATTTCTCGATGGTGACACGACTACACAACGTGTTGCCACCTAAAGGCGATCAGTAATAACGCCAATGCAGGGTTTTTATTTTCCTGGTCGGGCTTTACAGAGATTTTCGTTGATAAATAAGGTAATTTGAGAAATTTCCGGGGTATAAAATTTTTATTGTTTACACTTTTATATGTTATTTTTATATTTTAATTTTGTTATTCACCCTAAAAAAATAAAATTCTCAGATCGCGTGTGTTCCCGCCTGTATATTATGTGGCACAGATGTATTCCCTACATTTATTAAAAATTGATTTTGAGATTTGATTCAATTTGTACTTTTCCATTACCACGTGTCTCACTGATGTGACAAAAAATTGTTAAATTATTTTTATCTGATCTCGTACTGAAATATTAATTTGATTTGTCTGTTATGTTGTACGATTTGTATTCAAATAAATAAATTAAGATTAAAAAAAATTGAAAACAGAACTTGAATGTCAGTTTATACACATCAAAATGAAATTAAAACGAGTGTAAGTTAAAAGACGCGACGTAGGCGAGTTTTTTTAAAGCATTACACGACTATTGTCAGACCTAAGTATGTGCAATTTCATACACTACTTTATCTAATCTCATAAAGGTACCTAGATAAAAAAACAAAAATGTTGTAAAATTTTCTTAAGTATACAGAAATTGTCCATACAAGAGCTACTTAAATTATTATTTTTAAAATTTTTATATCGTTAGCATGTGTATAAAGATCGACGTTCCAGTTCTGTTTATAATTTTTTAATCTTAATATTTCAGTTTGAGATTAGATAAACTGCTGTTCTATTGAAAAATATAATTAGCGATAATTTTATTAAGCCTTGGTCACAGCAGTGTGACCAATGCTATATAAGATTATGTATACGTAGTCACATTGTTCTGGTAAAGCAATGTAAAAACTATACAGCGTTCAATAGGTTATTAGTTCAATATTTTTTTTTATCGTTCATAAACAAAATTTGTCTACCCGAATTCCGAAACACAAATAATTTTTTGAATCCGTTCAATATTAAATGAGCCTTTGAAATCCTGTGGAAGGTCTATGAATTGTCAGGAAACAAGAAAAGGACGGACTTAATGGTGGAGTGACGTCACTGCCACTTGATTTCATGCGCACAAAAGAGATAGCAAGACGTCCCCATCACGCTCCCACTTTTCTTCATTAGAAAACTTCAAATGCTAATTACTGCTTTAATTGATTACCCATTTTGTTGTTGTTTTCGTTATCGGTTACTTTTTAGGGTATGTATTGTTCCGTATAAAAATATTGTCCAAATGTGAACACAGTCAAGTAGCTTATTCAAATGAAGTTTTCACATGTAGTAATTTTATTCCATAAGGTTAATTCATGGTGGTATATTTATTGAGGGAAAGTTTCGATTACGGGGATGGTTTTTAGTAATTATTGTTTGTGACAGAGGCTGCGTAATTTATATCTGTATATGTAATAATCATCATCATCCTAGCGTGTATTCCTAGTTGCGTCGTCAGCTTACGCTTCGGAGCCTAGGGTACGCTGTAAGTCATGCTCCTAGATTTGGCGGAACTGGTAATTACAATGGAGCGACTGCCGTCTGACCTCCGTAACCCTTTTTACAGGGAAACAAGACCAACAGGAACATGACCCGAGGTGTGTTAGTGGCCAACACTGTCAGAATTTTTCAGGCTGCCCCAAGGCATCTGACACAGCCTCACGACTGCTATCTATCGACAACAACCGGGACCAACGGCTTGACGTGCCTTCCGAAGCACGGAGGAGCTCAACCTCAAGATAGAAAATGCCACTAAAATGGCGACTAATACAAATAGTGGTCGCGTCACGTCGTCGCTTGACACGCGCATTCGCTACGGATCCTAAATGCCGATTTAACTAATAATATTAATTCTCGGGGATATGTTACGGATGGGGTACAGGTGAATTTTTGAACGTGATTTTTTCTAGCTGCTCTTTATGTACAATACAGATCTATCTTTTGATGTTTTTTTTTTCATAAATTGGGTGAAATATGATGTTAATTTGATGTTGGGTAAAATTCTGCCTTACCCATGTAAAGTTGGAGCCCTATTTTCGTTCGATAACGAAGGATTTTTGTTCGATATCGAAGTATGTTTTGAAAATTGTACATTTCAAAAATAGTGGTCCTGGGACGGGCCGATAGATAATGAATAAATACGAGTGAGAGTACATGGCCCATTAAAAAATTTAAGGGCCTATTCTTATTGTGGTAGAAAATTCACGGTTATTTTGAAACTACTGAGCAAATTCTTGCAGTGTGTTTGTTAAATTTGTGATACAAAACAATTAAAAAAAAAGGTGAAAATAGAGCAAAATACACTGCAAAAAGGTCAGTAGTTTCAAAATAGCCGTGGATTGTAATTATATATATGTATATATATTTTTTAATGAAAGCCACAATTAATAGCTTTTCTTTTTCCCATTCCTCACCCTTATCTAGTAAAAGTAAATTTACAATAAAAGGTAAATTTTGCTAATGTACTGAACCCTTTCGGCACTGGGGTGCTATTTTTAAAAAGTGCGAGTCACGCAAAATCGACGAGTCGAATAATTTTTGTTCGAAATTGAATTATTTTCATTCGACATATATATCACACTTTTCAAATATGGCGCTCTTGTCGGCTTTTGGAACAATTAGGCTAAACATTCGTTTCAATTTCAAAGATCGTCTTTATTTAAGCCTACCTCTCTCGTCCGTTAACGCAACTGCTGTACTCATCCAAGTGTAGGTATTGGAAAGAGCTATGTAATTTTTTTTTTTATAAATGATTAGCATATTTATTTATTTTTAAGCAGGGTTTAAGCATTTCAATTTAGCAATGTGACTGCTTTGAGATGTAAGATGGGGCTTATATTTATATATTAAAAATAAATAATTATTACAACTTGCGTTTTTTTTCTAGTAAGTATTCCTAACTAAGTTATAATATTTTGACTTTCCAGCTATCTATACAATAAAAAATGTGGTAAAAACAAAACAGATGTGGCATGTTTGTGGTAAAACAATCTCTGAGTTGGAGCTAATCGACACAAAAACAAGAAAATTAAAGATGGCATAGGTACCGACCATAGAGAAATTACAAAAAGGAGATGCCGTTTGAAATGGCGCAGTGATGTGATCATTGGCGCCTCGCCGACACTGCAGTGGGCAGAGCTTGTCATTGATCGTGCTCCATGGTTGGAGCCACGGCCGAAACCAACCCCGCACGTCTGCCTTCCGCCCCGTGTAACTAAACAAACACTTTCTTACAAAACGCTTATTACGGCATCTCCTTTTTGTAATAACTACATGTTACCGACACATTTCTATTTGTTCTAAAACAGATTTTCATTAATCGACACCAGCAGAACTTACTGTTTTTTTTTTTCATTTGTTGTCACAATAAAGTCTCAGTAGTTCCTTCTCTGTAGAAAACTCAGTATTCTCAATAGGTCCTGTGATTGAGCATCTATATAAATCTGTATACCCTGAAGATAGCATCCCAGTGCAAGCACACGTACCCTTAACCTGCTTACGGGCTCGATCGAGCCCAACATTTTCTGCGCTACTGTGCTTCCGGGCTCGATCAGGCCCAACTGTTTTCGCTTGCATCATTTTTTAGTTACACAACACTGAGTAACTCTATGTGTCTATGGCTTTTTCTCGGCTAACTACGATCCTGCCACTATCGATTAAAAATAATTCCATTGCCATCCAGGGCCGAAAAAATTTTTAAATACGAATTTGAAGTTGAGCCTGACGGGTCTCATTTTTTTCTAGGATCACGGTACGGGAAAATGCCTGGCTAGGGAGGTTATTCTTTATTATAACTAATGAAATTTTTTGAGAAAATGCCTAAATAAGTCTATTTTAATATAAAATACAAACATAATTGATCACTTTATGTTTTCATGTGTTATTTCCACTTTTCAAAAAGTTGGGAAAATGGCTGACCACGCAAAAAACATTTTTTCATAAATTATAAAATTCTTTATTTTCTGTGCTATTTTTTCTATTTATATTATTAATTTAATAATAAGCAATAAAAAATAACAAGAAACCACGATAACTCAATCGATCTTTCATAACGTAGCATCTTAGTATGGGACAGCGGGCGCGCGAAAATATGCGCCACAAACGGATTTTATGGGAGCAGTCCACTTTAATATATTTTTGGTTTGTATTTTTTTTCGACAGTACGTTCCTTTCCAAACAATACTGAATTTTTTTGGATTCGTGTAGTAGTTTTTATACTGACCTTGGGTAAAGATCGGTCGACCCTACCATAAAAAACGACGGAGGTCCATTGTTTGTCAGTTTTTTCACAATTTGAACATTCTGAGAACTTATTAATGCTTGTTATCTTTTCTAAGATAGCTAGGCTTCAATAAAATATGTGTATTCATTGCTTTTAACGAAATTTGTAAAACAAAGTCTTGATGCAAAATATATCATTTTTTCGAACAAAAACCCGCGAATTTCAAAATTGTAATTTATTTTTCATTCAAAAGTTTACTGTTGCAGGATAGTATTCTTTGTTTTAATTACAGAACTAGATAGATACTGTTAGATTATATAAAAAAATAAGGCATATGTGTAACACTAAATCAATCAAATAAAATCGAAAATATATTATTTATTTACGTTTATTGTAATCCCGTAACAGTACAGCATTAAAACACTTTAAACTATTAAATTAAATTATTTTAATACGGTTTTATCGCAAGACCCTTAGATACTGTGAGCCAATACTGCGTGAATCGGAATAGTTCCCAATAAAAATTTCAAGCGGTAGATTTTTAATCTTATGACATCAAAGACAAATGTTAACTTAGTCTGCCTGCGACCATGAACGCTGTAAAGTGTTTAAAACGTCAGGTGTAAATAAATAAGTAATAAACGCGTACAGTACAGTAACACGCCAATAGGCTACTTGAGTGTATTCATACTTGGGCAATATTTGCATACGAAACAATCAGTACACTAAAAAGTAACAAATTCCGAAAACAACAACAAAACTGATTGTCAATTAAGGCAGTAATGGGATTTAAAAGTTTTCTCAAGAAGAAAAGTGGGAGTGTGATGGGGACGTCTTGCTATCTCTTTCGTACGCACGAAACCAAGTGGCAGTGACGTCACTACGCACACAGTGCGTCCTTTTCTTGTTTTTTGACAGTTTCCCTTCCACCGAATTGGCTAGTAAACTTTTTTATGAAAATGTCTAATTCGTAAACCATTTCGAGGAATAGGCTTAGGGAACAGATTACATTAATCAGATCTTTAGATATGCAAGTATTTTTGAAGAAAATCGCAGAAAACCCAATGACTTTCATTTTTTAGCAAGGTTGACGTATGACGTAGCCGGATAACTTCCGGCCATTCACATTTAATTTTTTAGGTTGGCAGCACAGCGTAGTGAATAAATATTTTTTGTTTGGTAGCGGTAACTAAGCGCTTCAAATGTCATCTCTGTTCAAGTAAACATAACCTAATTACATTCATTCATACATTTTATTGAAGAAGCGGTGTCCAATTATTGAAAAATCAGATGTAAACGGATGAAGAGACTGCAGTAAAGTCCAATAAACAGGCCATTAAGCAATAGATACGAGAAATGGGGTACCTAAATATTTGGCGATTGTAAACAAACAAGAAACCAACTCGCGGCTCGCAGTCCATCTTGACTTTGACATTTGACACTGACATATATATTTTTTAATACCTTAGTAATTTTTGCTTTCTTGCAGTTCGAAATGGCCATTATAGCTGCGTGACGTCATCACTATAAAATCTTTAAAAATAAATAACAAAATAAATATCATTTTAAGAATTTTTTCGTTTAAATTGTATCTCCGAAATAGTTAGTTAGTAGTAGTAATTCTATCAATAAAATATATAATATACACAATTTATTTTTTAGTTGACTAGCCAATTTCAAAGGCTTATGACTTATTTATTTTTGAACGGATTACAAAAATTCTTTTATAATTCTGTTTCTGGAAATAAAAATATTGATATGAAAGAAAAAATAAAAATTTGTAAAATACCCAATTTAATTGAGATTATGTTTAGTTTTTTGTATTTTTGGAAACTGCAAATAAAATATTTTTTTAATCGGATATTGTTATTTCCACATGTGTTCCACGAATGATGTAAAATCATGGACACCGAACACATCACGTGTTAGAAAGAGAGAGGTAGTTAACGAAATGCATTCAGGTCAAATTTATTGACGTCAGCTTATTCTTAGGCTTCGCGCTATCCATCTTGATCTTTAAATCCATGGATGCCGGCATTATGTAATATAGTGTTGCGAAACTACCGTCAATTTTACTATCGATAGTTTGCCTCTAATTTTCAGGATATTCATAAGACTATCGATAGTATCACCATTTGTAATAGTATCGGTACAAATTTTTGAGCAATACTATTGATAAGACCATGGACTTAATATTAATATATTAAGTCCAACAGGACTGAGTAGGTACTTCTGCAAATTTGTGTAGAAGCAAGGCCGAGCCAAGCGAGATAAAGTCCATGATAAGACTAATACCATCGATAGTATCGATTCTATTGACACGTTATAATACTATCGATAGACTAACGATATTATTGGTTTTACTGCAACCACAGAATTATTATAATACTAACGTATAGAACGGACACTCATACCCTCCCACCTGAAACATACACCGCGTATCACCGCGCAAAGTATGGGTAAAAATCAAGAGCTAAACAATGCAAGGTTGACACTTTAGCTTGCGGCCGCGACGGGTAAATATACACTGGCACAGTATTTAAGCAACCCTGTCTGTCGATAGTCGGCTATCGATTAGCAACACTAATGTCATATGACTTTTGCGAATCCGATAGTACCAACATTCCAATATTGTCCTCCATTTTGGGCAGCTGATGATATTTAGTTAAAAATATCGCAAAATTTTCAATAATTTTGTCGCAATGGGTGCCTCCTTTGTTCCAATTACCGTGTTTACGGTTCTCTGGGGCGTAGTTGGTATTGTTTGTCCATTCTTTGCTCCAAAAGGTCCCAACAGGGGGTAAGTTTTTAAAAGACTACATGTATACAATTAGTTTACTATTACACATTAACCCCATAATAATTTTCTAATTTCAGGATTATCCAAGTTGTGTTGATGTTAACGGCAGCTACATGTTGGCTATTGTAAGTAAAACCTTTAATATTCCTCATAGAAGTGTTTTTGGGATAGGTTGTCTATTTTGCCTTTTATATCCTATTTAGATAGATACTTTTATTGTTTAACTAATTGGGATAACTTTTAGCACAGTTACAAATCACTCTAATGTCCCTTTTGAGCCTGGAGAACAAGGAGAGGTCACATAAATATCATCCGATTAAGTTTGTGCAATTTGGTTTTTTCAACCTGCTTTACGGAGGGGGTCGTGTTGTTGGGCTTCTAGTCAACGTTGGAAGAGACAAAGATTTGCCCATTTCTTTCTAATACTCCCCTCAATTTTTTCAAAACCTCCAATTAGAAGTCCAGTCAGGTAGAACAAACTCTTCGTGCACAACACCTATGCAATCTAATGAGAACAAACCTCTACACCAACCACCCATTTTCAGCCAAATTGTAAATATTGTTTTCTATAAAACTAGCTGTTTCCCGCAGCTCTGCCTGCGTCTAAAAGCATAGCCTATGTTTGACCCCGGGTCTTCAACTATATTCATACCAAATTTAATCAAAATCCGTTCAGCTGTTTAGTCGTGAAAGCTTACCAAACAGAGAGACAGGCTTTCTCATTTACAATATTAGTATGGATCTCTGAGGCCTACGCCACAGAGACGACTTCTGCATAATAATTTTATTCAGAATTGTTTTAATTAAACAGTTATTTAATAATGCATGAATTTATAAATAATTACCAATAATTTACTTTCTTTTGACAATATTTAAAGTGAAAATGAAAGTATGTGTGTAATGGAAAATAAAGGTTATTTTATTTTACTTATGGATCTCCTACACACGGACAGACCGTTCAACTTAGTGACTCAACTATTTATAAAATAAATAAAAACAGTTGACTGGAGAAGATTGTACATTTTTAAATTCTTTACTTGCAACTTAATATAATAAACTATTTTCAGCTGGCTGTGCTGTTACATGGCCCAGATGAACCCCCTCATTGGACCGAAACTAGACACAGAAACACTCATCTGGATGTCTCGTACTTGGGTGAGTACGCATAATACATTTTTTTATGTTTGAAAAACATACCTATAAAAGAAAAGAAAATATTGATGTGGATGTGTCAATGGACTTGGACCACAAAAGGATGTTTGTATTGTATACAAGAATTGCTTAATGCCAAATTGAGGACAGATTTCAGTTATATGGGAGAAAACGAAAATTATAGCACAGAATAAATAATAGTTGCCTACTTAGTTGTATAAAAAAAAAAGTACTAAAGTAATAAAGTGACGAAACCATCAATATAGTACAATAGACTAGATGCACAATCAGGCTCAAAAACTGTGCCAATCAAAAGTCTACCCGTTTTGCCCTCGATGGGCACAATTTGAGAATCTTTTTCTTATAGTTTAAACTTCCCTAAGTGTGAACTCAATGTGTGTGTCATATTTTATAATTATCTTTACTGTGAAAGTAATACTGTTTACGTTTGACGCAATCACCATAGCAACTATGTATGCGTCTACCTGTTACAATCTCATCAGACCCCTCGACTATTAATGTGGGTATGGTAAGAATACGCTTATCTGTCTCTACTGTATTCATAATTCTGTACCTCTTGACCACATAACCCTTCGCCTGCGTCAAACTGGATAACAATAAAAATTCCATTATTATGAACCAAATATGGTTTTAATGCAACCATATAAACAGAGGCTAAAAGAACTGAACCTCACAACACTTGAATCGCGCAAAAGAAGAGGCTGTCTTATTGAGACTTTAAAATCTGATCTGAAGGGACTGTATACATTCTTTGAAAACTAGCGTCTGAAAGGTCATTCGCTAATGTGTTGTATAAAAGCAAAAAGAAAACCATTGAGGAACTTTTTAATTAACCTGGTAGTCAAGGATTGGAACAAGCTCCCGGAAAATGTTATAAATGCACCATCAGTTGACAGCTTCAAAAATACCAATTCAAAATACTAATAGATCAGTGATCTGTAGGCCGATCGCGGTAATTGCAAACGAGTAAATGACGTTGACGCATTGACCAATTATGATGTCAAATGAAAATCATTGGAAGTCAAACGAAAATCATTTACTGTTTCCTGTAGCTCCCTCCACCTGCTTCAAAAAGTAGCCTGTTTGACCCCCGGGTCGTCACATATAATCATACCAAATTTTATCAAAATCTGTTCAGCGGCACTTTTATTCTGTTTTCTGTAGCTCCCTCCACCTGCTTCAAAAAGTAGCCTGTTTGACCCCAGGTCGTCAAATATATTCATACCAAATTTTATCAAAATCCGTTCAGCGGCACTTTTATTATAAATAATTAATAGTTGTTCGCCGCGAACATAGACCTCGCGATTGTTTTACTACATTAATATACCTAAACAGGATTCAAATAGACGTTAGAGTTTGCGTTTTGTCGACACATTTTTTTAGACAAAAAAGCACATGGCCTGCCAGCTAAAAGATCAGAGTAGTCCATAGACACCTGCATCTTCCGGAGTTACATGTGTGCATTGCCGGCCCTTAAACAATTTAGTAGGCAACTATGCATAAGGCCCGCCTAATGGCGAGATTTCATAGTAGTCTAGACAGCTACAACACCTGGATGATGACCTACCATACATCCTGTATGATGGTAAGAAGTTGTAGACTTTATAGACACCAGCAACACCTGGAGGGCCACGTTCGAATTGCCAACCCTTAAACAATCTAGTCCACTAAGACTAAAAAGTCAATAGACACCGGCAACATATATGTGGAGATAAAAGCCACACTCCCAAGTGTTAGTACAGGTGTCTGTAGACTTCTAAAATTTACCATTAGGCGGGCGGTACGCCTGTTTGCCAACTAAATTGTTCAAGGATCGGCAATTCGCACGTGAGATTCCAGGAGTTGCAGGTGTCTACAGATTATTACGGTCTTATTATACTTATACCATCTGGCAAGCCGAATGCTCTTTGCCTACAAAATTGTTTTAAGGTTGGCAACCCGCAAATGACACTCCTTGTCTTATAAATGTATATAGATAGATTAGATCAGATTTACTTGGAGAGTAGGTAAATCAAAAACATCACAGTCATATATATATAGTAAAAATAATCAACAGAGATAGCTACACCTTGGTTTAGCCGAAACAATGCTTCCTCAAATTAAGTCTAGCCGAAGATAATAGGCTGCAACTGGGACCACGCCACCCTTATAGATTAACTTCACGACTTCAAATTATATTCAAGTTGGTCCCAGTAAACAATGTTTTTTCGCCCTAATTTGATTTGTAGCCCTCGCACGCTTCGCTCGCTCGGTCAATTATTATGGCCGCCTTTTGCGCAAGGTTTTTTGACAATGTATCCCTGTTGTGCAATGAAGAGTTTTGTATTGTATTAAATGGATGGATAGATATTACAAACAAACAAATATTTATATTTCTGGTTGATGATGATTTAAGTTTCGATGAAGCTTTTATAGTACTGGTGATTTTCTTAATGACAGGAATGTTGAACTTAAGAGTTGGTGCAGAGTCCTCGACATATTGACATATCATTATATATTCTGTTCTTACATTTGACATTTTTTTATTTTTATTATTATTTTTATGTCAGTTCTTAATTAATTTAAATAATCTGAAATCACAATAAAATGTTGTGAGAAATGTTGACAAACATGTGAATTCGTTCATTTAACTAGTTATTTAAGGAAGTTTTTTTCTTATTTGTAAATTGACGTTTTGAAGAAAATGCTGCAGTGGAGTTTGTGGCGCCGCTTCTTCTCCACTTGCGCTTTGTAAGTGGCGGTAAACTTAATTTAAGTAAATTGACGTCAATAAGTGATATTTATATCCTACATTGAAAATAAACGATTTCATTTCATTTCATAAAATATAAACTACTCAACAGATAATATAAACCCTTTCAAATTTGACGTCACATGACCTAAAAATTAAAGTTTGACGTTTACAGTCCATACAAAAAAAGTCGACAACATGAACTGACGTAACATAAACGTTCCTTTCCCGACGAATCCGGCTAGTGACGTGCGTTTGAGTCAATCCGATAAGTAATTTTTTGCATTTTCAATGTCATCTAAATAAACATCATTTAACATTTTTGGTCATAGATTAATAATTGGTCTCCGCTGCGCTACGACTAGATACCGTCGGCATACTACATAAATTCGCAACTAAAACCATGCCGAAACCGGCATGGTTGCGGCATACCCGCGTCAGTCATGCCGCGACCGATGAGTGAGTTGGATGTCTAGATAAATATAAAATTTAATGTAAAAGTAGACGCAAAATGTGCAGTTTGCGTAGTCAAACTGTGTAAGAATAATACTAAAAGAAATAAGGAAGATACTGGTATTACATACCATCAATAAGTATTGTATTATTTCGAAATATGGACATAAATTACTCACGAAAATAATATAACCCTAAAATATGGCGCGAAGTACCGCTCGGTGCTCAATGTTGCCGTGTATTAAATAATCCCAAATTCCCCGAGGTTTCGATTTTTATTTTTTAACTCCCGACTCCAAAAGAGAGATGTTGTAATTTTCACTTTTTCTGACAATTTTGTCTGTCTTTAACATAAAGCGGGGTGCGTGCGTAATGTGTATGATAAGTTAGGCTATTGTGCTATGAGGCGGGATAATTAAATAAAGTCAATATGTAATTTAACACTATAATTAAAAGTTCAGCACAATTAAATAGAACAAATACAATACAAGCACACCGACAACTTAAAGATTAACAGAAGGTTATGATAAGCACAAAATACAGGTGAGAAAAGTGAAGGAACGGATCAAGCGAGAAATGAGTTTACGTAAGCGCGCGAATGCGAGCGCAAGCAACGTGCGTTCAGTCTCAAGATGGTATTCGGACTGGCGAGCCGGCGAGACGCACGGATCGCCGTGGCGTGGGCTGCGCGCGCATCGTCCGAGCCGATCGCAGCGGCTGACATGCATGCGCGCGCATCGCATTCGCTATCTATATAAAACAACAACACTTGTCCGCTTGTTCGTTGACATTAGAAATATACAAATTTTTAAGTTAAATTATCTAAAATTAACAAGTTTTAGTATTGCAGTTTATTTAAAATATTTACAAGTAATTATCAAAATAAAAAACTTATAATACTAATACTATACAACTTAATAAAACTATAGCTTCCTTTTTAATCAAAAGACGTGGACGCACGCCACAAACATCTTATTTCTTTAATGCTGATCTGGGAGAAAAGTAAATACGTGGAATGTACTACTGCTTCTCTTCCCGCGCAGACCATATAAGCCGGCCGAGGAAGTGGGCGAAAATCGAAGAACCATACCTATCAGTAGGCGATGCGACTAGCAACCTATCACTATTTTGATTCCATTTCCACTTTACGCCGACCAACATTCTAAATATGGCCTTTAGGTAGTTGGTACCCCGTAGGGTATTGTTGCCGGATAATTGATTAATCGAATTTGTTTTTTTTTTTTTAATAATCTATGATATCGAAAGTATTGATATAATTAATTTAATCGAATTTTGACAATTAATCGATTATTAACTGCAATATCAAACAATTAGTCGATTATTGAAATGGGTTGATATAAATTATATCGATTTAATTAATAAAGGTAATCGTTCATATCAATGGTTATTAATCGATTATGTATCTGTAGTATCGATATAATCTAATCTATAGTATTGATTTTTGAGAATATATGAAAAATAATCGATTAATGGATTAACAACAATACCAAGCATTTCAGGCACCGATACTATACAGATATACCGGAACTCGGCGGCGGGATGTACAGCGGGCATAACACAAATCATCGTCATTCAACTCATACAGAAAAAAATTACAGAAATATATTATCAATAGTATCAATATCGATACTATCGATATATGATCACTATCGATACCTTAGAATCCTTAGATTATATTTTCAACTATCAAAGAATCGATTATTATTCGATGTGTAATGTATTTTCCGGCAACACTACTGTATGGAAAAAGGCCATGATAATATCTACTCGTATGTACAAGATGTTTACCGCAGCTCCGCCTGCGTCAAAAGGTAGCCTATGTTTGACTCCGGGTCTTGACCTATATCCGTACCAAATTTCATGAAAATCAATTCAGCGGTTTAGTTGTGAAAGAGTAACAAACATCCATTAATACTTACAAACTTTCGCGTTTATAATATTAATAGGATGTGTATGTCTATTTATTTATCTGTATTTAAACCCGGGTTACAACTAAAAAGAGGTCAGTAATCAATTAGCTCCAAGCTAAATAGAAAATTAAAGTAACGTTTAACATACTGTACTGTGTAATAATAAATCAAAAGAAAGTTTTTCTGCAATTTTAGGATTCAATATTAGAATTATTAAATAAAGTAGACAAAAACTAACCATTTCCCCTACCTTATCTCCGAAACTATCGATTCCAGACTTCCGATTCATAAATTACAGGAAAACCTATGAGATAATTTTAAATTTGTTTAGGAGGTCCAAATAGAGAAAAATAAAAAATAGTACAGAACCCTCTACACGCGAGCCGACTCACACTTGGCCAGTTTTATTTTAATTTCATTTTAAAGGTTTTTCTGAGCTACTTTTTATAATACGTAACAAGACCGCAGCAATTAATAATTTTCCCATTGGTCGGGCACCAGTCAAGTAGCTGGCAACACACTTTCCTATTTTGTGGCCGCATTCTGGAAACTGATTTTTCTTCACAGCGCGGTATCTAGTCGAGCGCGCGAGACCAATTATTAATCTATGATTTTTGGTATTTATTTTCAACGTGCTTGCTTGAGTTTATAATTGTTTTATAAGGCCAATCGGAGTGTTGCGCCACAGCCCGGCCACAGTCGAATTTGTTATCTACACTAATATTTATAAAGAGGAAAGATTTGTATTTTTGTGTGTATGTTTGTAATGAATAAACTCAAAAACTACTGTGCCGATTTCAAAAATTCTTTCACCATTGGAAAGCTACATTCATCCTGAGTAACATATATAAACTAGCTGTTTCCCGCAGCTCCGCCTGCGTAAAAAGTAGCCTATGTTTGATCCCGGGTCTTCCCGGGCCTCCGTGGTCCAGTGGTTAAGGCGTTCGCCTTCGGCCCGGGGGTCGTGGGTTCGATTCCCACGGGAAGCATACTTTGTTTAGTTGTTTCCAGTTTGGTTAGGACATTGCAGGCTTGAATCACCTGATTGTCTGATAATAAAGATGATTCCGTGCTTCTGAAGGCACGTTAAGCCGTTGGTCCCGGCTGCCATTAGGTGGTCGTTAAAGGAACCAAGTCAGAGGCCGAGTGGCGGTTCCGCACAACTCTGACACCAGGGTGTACATGGTCGATTGACAATGTAACCTACACGAAATGATGATGACCAAAATCCGCGGTTTGGCCGTGAAAGCGTAACAGACAGATTAACAAACAGACTTTCTTGATTATATTATTTTAAGCTGTTTCGTTCGTATAATTTTCGTTCATATCAAATTACTTTCGTTCGATATCGAATGATTTTCATTCGACTAATATGTCTTAAATAGGGCCTCAGAATCGTGCAAAAAAACTCTGAAATGAAACTACTACTAGATTCTCTGTCTCTCTCATCTTAGCGTCTTCCCGGTTTCATTCTGATAACTACTAGAATACAAATTTTAATATTTCGCTACAAAGGAGAATGGGCACTTTAGTATGGATCCCGTCACCAGGCTGCATCAAGTTGGACTTGTGTTATTCTAGCGTGTATTCCTAGTTGTGTCATCAGCCCTCTCTTCGGAGCCTTGGGTACGCTATAAGTCATGGTCCTAGATTTGGCGGAACTGATTATTACAATGGAGCGAGGGACTCTTTGCCTGCACTCCGTCCCGAACGGTCGTGTCCAGAGCGGTCCGCATTTTACAACCGTAGACCCATTTTTATGGTCGACACCCGCGCGCGCCCTTTGTCTTAGTCCGCAAGTGCCTTTAGTCATCTAACAATCTGTGATTCTAGTTGTTTTCACTACATTCATAAGTAAAACTACATCTTTAACTAGTGTAATAATAGTGTAAACGAAGGTGATACTCCAGCGTACTCATTGACTGTAGAAGAAACCAGCAGACCACGACCAGAGGGAGCAGAAACTGGTGAGATCGTTTCATGGTGTTGGGGCCTTTACAGGATTTGATTGGCAGAATTTCTGGAACTTTCTATAAATTAGATAATTTGCATGACCTACTTATTTACAGCTCGGGCCGGATATCCTGTCTTTTCACTTGTTTTTTTGTGTTTTAATTTTTCCAGACGTGAACGGCTCAATTTACGTACGTAATTTAACTTAACTATCAGATCGAATCACGCGCCCCAAACTAGAATTTACATCTATAAAAAGTTATTTTCATTTTATTCACAAGTAAAACTACATCTTCAACTATTGTAATAATAGTGTAAACGAAGGTGATACTCCAGCGTACTCAGTGACTGTAGAAGAAACCAGCAGACCATGACCAGAGGGAGCAGAAACTGGTGAGATCGCTTCATGGTGTTGGGACCTTTACAGGATTTGATTGGCAGAATTTCTGGAACTTTCTATAAATAAAATAACTGGCATGACCTACTCGTTTACAGCTCAGGCCGGATATCCCGTCTATGTGTTTTATATTTTTCAGACGTGAACGGCTCAATTTACGTACGTAATTCCACTTAATTAACAGACCGAATCACGCGCCCCAAACAAGAACTTATATCTATAAAAAGGCCCGACTGCATATAGATAACAAATACATAAACCAATATCCACTAAAAAACGTATGAAGCTCAACAAAACATACAACATTTAATACATAAACGGTTTTTCTCCTCAACAAACCAAAATACTAATTCGTAGTGCATGCCAACCCCCTAAAATCAAAACTAATTCGTCACATATTTTCGAAACCAGTTCCGCTAAGACATTCTTAAACTTACTAAATAGTGTGACAACCCCCCACACAGGCAGCTGCAACCAATCCTCCTATTATCCTGAATATTTGCAAATCTGTTAACAATCCACGCACGTCCTCACAACGATCTAAACATACAAAAAGGCAAATAAAAGTCAAACTAAGGGCCGCGAGTACGAAAGTCCTGAACCATCAAGCATAATAAGAACCAATTATAATAAAAACAGTATTATTAAACATAAGAGTAATCCAACCATTAGTCCCGTGAAACCCATACCGCCTAAATCTTTCCTAACCAATCTTAAACTACAAAGCCTTACCAGAACCAGGTACTAAAAACTAATCTATTAAAACTAATTTATAACAGAACCATCATTATATTCCTTTATGGAAAAAACCCCTCTCTGACGCTTAGAAATCGGACACACGTCACATACACATACTTACTTACAAAACTAACAATAAAAAAATATACACAAAAATAGTGCTGAAAGCCGGAATCACTAAATAAAAATTCAGACCATTGCCTAACCAACGGTAGCCAATAACCTGATAACGGTGAAACCAGCCAATCAACCTACACTATCAACTGAATCTAGCCTAGGTCAGCAAGCTGCCTTTAGAAGAACGAGGAGATTACATATTTAACAGTAAGTTATTAATCACACCCCCGTCACTAGTACCAATCTGAAAACACATCAAATACTATCAACCAACAAAGACAATCTGTTAATAATCCACGCACGTCCTCACAACGATCTAGATATACACAAAACCAAATAAAAGTCAAATTAAGGGTCGCGAGCACGAAAGTCTTAAACCATCAAGCATAATAAGAACCAAATATAATTACAGTACTATTAAACATAAGAGTAATCCAACCATTAGTCCCGTGAAACCCATATCGCTCAAACCTTTCGCAACCACAATCTTATACCACAAGTCTAACAAGAACCAGGTACAAATACTTAATTATTTAAAACTAATTTATAGCATAACCATCATTATATTCCGTTATGGACGAAAAACCCTCCAAACGCTTAGAATCCGGGCACACGTTATATACACATACTTACTTACAATACAAAACTAACAATAAAAAATACACACATAAAATTGTGTTGAAAGCCGCAATCACTAAATACAAATCCAGACCATTGCCTAACTAACGGTGGCCAATAAACTGATAACGGTGAAACCAGCCAATAAACCAACAATAACTAACAACAGAAGCTAGCCTAGGTCAGCAAGCCGCCTTTCGAGGAGAGAGGAGATTACATATCTAACAATAAGTTAATTAATCACACCCCTGTCATTATTACTCAATCTGTAAACCCATCAATATTATCAACCAACAAAATAAATTTTCGGAGCCACATACCGAGGCCCTTATTTTGTCAGAGGCTTACACCTCTTTTTTCATTCGCTTGCACAATTCCACAAATATAAAAATAAAAAGTAACAAACAGAAAGTGCCTAGACCCAAAAAAGATACCCAAATTAAAACATAAAACATCTGCCTTCACAAAGCAACCCGGACCTTCCTATTACAATACGAAACAACTAATAAAACAAAAGCTTCCTCTCCCACGGCGCATAGTAAAACATCTGGCAGTCCCCAACAAACGATACCAAATAGCTAATAAAAACAAAATCCTTAAATTACCGACCCAGAAAAACAACCAACCATACATAGAATTGACAACAAAGCAAAACAAGTACGGAACGGCAACTGTCTTTTTAGGACTATTGCGGACCAAACCAACAACGTTTTAAGTCTAACATTCGACCACAAAATGGTAAGGAAAGATCTCGCGATGTATATACAATTGAACAAACTTTCCACTCGCCTAAACCTAGCCCTTCGAAATAACATTATGGATACGATCAATGACTCGAACACAGACGCTAACGAGGTCACCACCAACGAATTCGAATAACGACGGAGTATGGGGGGGGAGAAAATGTAATAATTGCCGCCAGTGAGGCCTACACAGCCAACGTACATATATATACGGACCTTACATGAGGCCGATCGTATACAGGCCATCAGTCGACCCGGTGACAAACCTATACCTATACTTCGAGGATAGCCATTATGACAGCATAACATCAGAGGAGCTGATGACACCCCATCACGCCGTCACTCTAACTCCTGAAATAATCCCCCGGGACGACTCACAAATTTTATCAGAAGCCACTAGTTTACCCACTACCCCCCGAATCAGTCAGCACATTATATTATCAAGCAGCGGTGAAACCACGCATTGCACTGATGCAGGTCCTAAAAGGCTACGTGCTTCCCTATATACCATCGAATAACCTACGAGACCCTGCGACACAATTGCCATAGCAACATGGAACATAAGAGGCTGCGCAAAGCCTAAAGATAAAAGAAACAGAGACAAAGAATGGTCAGACCATAAAATAACCATAGCAGGGCTCCAAGAGACACACCTCTGGAACGGTGAACTAAAGTCAGAATACTATCACTGGATTCTATGTGTGAAACGGGGGCTAATATACATAAACCCTTATTGAATTCACGATCTGACTACACAAAAACGTATCACATTACTCTCTGATTGGATAAACTGTTCAAGTTTCAGATGATACATGGATACTAAGACCAACCCTCCAATCTCCCTGGTTATAAAAGACAAGTTGTTCCTTCATATAGGATGACAATGGGGTCCATTATAGTGGGTATTCCATCTACTGAATACACGACTTACTCATTCACTATAAGACAAATACAAACAAAACACATACCGATATATAATATAAATACTATAGCAACAACACACCCGGGAGGTTCCTAAATCTTCTCACCAAGGATATTGACCTCCCGTACCTCAACCATGAAACCTCTAGAAGTCTTCGACTACCTTCATGTCATCGCAGCTTGCTATGAGATAAAATACTTTTTTGTAATTCCATTATCGACAGATATAATATTATCAAACACAAGAAAACATAAAGATATTTAAAAATTAAAAAGTTAATCACACTTTTTGACGTCAAATACACCTAGACAGTGATTGGGCCAGAGATAATGATAAATACATATATATTCTGCTACGTCGAACAAAAAACGGACAGGCCAATAAAACAATATAAATTCTGTAGTATAACATTCCAAGCAGCAAAACTCAGCCCGAACGCATAATAGCTTTTCTACCTACGCAATAGACCCTTTTCGGCAAATATGCCCCATCAAACAGATGCGTTGGTGCCTTACAACTAACACTACTTAATTGTTTATATGATAACTATCTAAATTGCACTGTTAATTTTTGTACCCAACAACACCCCGAATCTGCGCAACCGACTAATACACCGGGCTTTTTAACTCTAACTTTCCATAATGTTTGTTGCCCTAAAATATGTACGTAAACATTAAAACATCCTTTGTAGATTTAGGTAGATTTTCTGGGTCCACCCACAAGGTCTTCCCAATCTCTCGCCTAGTAAATCACCCAAAGTACTAGTCCCCCATTCCGACAAGGCAATCGGTGAAATATAGTCAGCTCTTTATTGCACCAATAAGACATGTAAGGAACTTACGCCCAAATCTTTCGCAACCACAATCTTATACTATAAAGCCTAACAAGAACCAGGTACAAATACCTAATTAATTAAAACTAATTTATAACATAACCATCATTATATTCCTTTATGAAAAAAAACCTCTCTGTCGCTTAGAAATCAGACACACGTCATATACACATACTTACTTACAAAACTAACAATAAAAAATATACACAAAAACAGTGCTGAAAGCCGGAATCACTAAATAAAAATGCAGACCATTGCCTAACCAACGGTAGCCAATACCCTGATAACGGTGAAACCAGCTAATTAACCTACACTAACTATCAACTGAATCTAGCCTAGGTCAGAAAGCCGCCTTTCGGGGAGCGAGGAGATTGCATATCTGACAGTACTTACTGTGAAATGTGTAATCTCCTCGTTCCTAATTAATATTTACTTAACAACTTTATTGAGCACATAAGCACATCCCCGTTATTATTACTCAATCTGTTAACACATCAAATATTATCAACAAACAAAGTCAAATTGTTAATAATCCACGCACGTCCTCACAACGATCTAGATATACACCAAGCCAAATAAAAGTCAAATTAAGGGCCGCGAGCACGAAAGTCTTAAACCATCAAGCATTATAAGAACCAAATATAATTACAGTACTATTAATCATAAGAGTAATCCAACCATTAGTCCCGTGGAACCCATATCGTCCAAACCTTTCGCAACCACAATCTTATACCACAAGTCTAACAAGAACCAGGTACAAATACCTAATTAATTAAAACTAATTTATAGCATAACTATCATTATATTCCTTTATGGGGGAAAAAACCCTCCAGACGCTCAGAATTGGCTAGTCAACTAAAAAATAAATTGTGTATATTATATATTTTATTGATAGAATAGACTATTTCGGAGATACAATTTAAACGAAAACACTCTTAAAATTATATTTATTTTGTTATTTAATTTTAAAGATTTTATAGTGACGACGTCACGCAGCTATAATGGCCATTTCGAACTGCAAGAAAGCAAAAATTACTAAGGTATTAAAAAATATATATGTCAGTGTCAAATGTCAAAGTCAAGATGGACCGCGAGCCGCGAGTTCTGATTGATGTGATCTGTTCACTAAGCCTATTCCTCGAAATGGTTTGCGAATTGGACATTTTCATGATTAAGTTTACTAGCCAATTCGGACACACGTCATATACATATACAATTTTAGGTACTTACAAACCTGACAATAAAAAATACACACATAAAATTGTGCTGAAAGCCGGAATCACTAAATACAAACCCAGACCATTGCCTAACTAACGATAGCCAATAAACTAATAACGGTGAAACCGTGAAACCAGCCAACCCACCTACATTAACTAACAACAGAAGCTAGCCTAGGTCAGCAAGCCGCCTTTCGAGGAGCGAGGAGATTACAAATCTAACAATAAGTTATTAATCACACCCCTGTCATTATTACTCAATCTGTCTCATCAATATTATCTACCAACATAGTCAATTTTTGGAGCCACATACCGAGGCCCAGTACCCATTTTTTGTCAGAGGCTTACACCTCTTTGTTCATTCACTTGCACAATTCCACAAATAGAAAAATAAAAAATTTACGAACAGAAAGTGCCAAGACCCAAAGAAAAGATACCCAAATTAAAACATAAAACATCTGCCTTCACAAAGCAACCCGGACCTTTCTGTTACAATAAGAAACAAACTAATAAACCAAAAACTTCCTCTCCCACGGCGCATAATAAAATATATGGCAGTCCCCAACAAACGATACTAAATAGCTAATAAATAAATCCTTAAATTACCGACCCAGGAAAACAACCAACCATATATAGAATTGACAACAAAGCAAAACGGTAAGGAAAGATCTCGCGATGTATATACAATTAAACAAACTTTCCACCCGCCTAAACCTAGCCCTCCGAAATAACATTATGGATATGATCAATGACCCGAACACAGACGCTAACGAGGTCACCACCAACGAATTCATCGACAAATACGTAGAAGAACAGTTTAACGACGGAGTATGGGAGGGAGAAGACGTAATAATTGCCGCCAGTGAGGTCTACACAGCCAACGTACATATATACGGACCTAACAGAGGCAAATCGTATAAAGGCCATCAGCCGACCCGGTGACAAACCTATATCTATACTTCGAGGATAGCCATTACGACAGCATAACATCATCACCAGAGGAGCCGATGACACCCCACCACGCCGTCGTCACTCTAACTCCTGAAAGAATCCCCCGGGACGACTCACAAAATTTTATCAGAAGCCACTAGTTTATCCACTACCCCCCGAATCAGTCAGCACATTATATTATCAAGCAGCGGTGAAACCACGCATTACACTGATGTAGGTCCTAAAAGGCTACGTGCTTCCCCATATACCATCGAATGACCTATGAGACCCCGCGACACAATCGCCATAGCAACATGGAACGTAAGAGGCTGTGCAAAGCCATAGATCATAGAATTATAATCAAAGAATTGTCAGATCGTAAAAAAACCAAGAGACACACCTCTGCCTCGGTGAACTAAAGTCAGAAAACTATAACTGGATTCCATGCGGAGGGACAGGCAACAATGTCCGGCTTTATCAAGACGCCTGGCAACGCTATGCCCAAGAATGGTGGACAATGTATTTTGGCATTGGGTCCGCCTAACGTGCCACACGGTTCATAATTTGTGCAAGGGGCTTGGACAGATAAACTAACAAATAAACTTAAGATATGATTAAATAATATACCTACCCCTACGGGAAGAGGGCGCAGTGGTGTGTTTGTATGACCGAATAAACTTATAAGTCGTGCTACAGGGTGTCGACTTAGGCAAACTCAACCGCCCTCGACCTTCCTTGCACCAAAATCCGCAAGCGACAGTGCTTTTGAGATAGAATACACGGTAATCTGTCACAGTCGGTTACAACAGATCAACAATAGTACAGGGGAATATCTCAATGCCCATTTACTTTCCCGTACGTGAACAATATTATAGTGAGGTAAGTTCTATTTGGATCATACCCATAATAGACTGCAGCGTTAATGGTAAGAGCATGTATTATTTTTTTTATTTTATTTTTTTATTTATTTTTTCAACTACTGTATTCCGTCCAGACGAAGCAGTGTTGGGCAGGACAATTTTAACTCCATTATGAAGCGATTAGTAACTTAATTACACAAGTTTGCCAAGCCCATTTCTTAATAAAGTAATAAAAAAAAAAAAAATAACACCAGTCAAATGTCAGCCGGAATCGCGCGCAAAGAAATAGTTTGCTATACTGGAGCCGCTGTCGTGTAGGGCCAATACAATGTATCTTGTGAAACCCGACGATTTTGAGATATTGGCGACTATGTATTTTCACCTATTAATTGCTTTTTTAGTAATTACTGATACACAAATCTATAATACTTTAGTTTTATTGTATCATCGAAGAACACTTGTATGTAGACATGGTTTCCTATTTCAGTAAATACATAATTAACTAAAAAAATTTGCTTTAAACTTGTCTTGCCGAGACAAAGTGCCATTAATTAAACCAATTTAACAATATTACATCAAAACACGGTAATTCGGTTACAGTCCTTTTCTTTACCTAATCACAGAAAATATGAATGATCGTAACAATGTATTTTGAAATACAGTGCTTTAACAAACATATATAATATTGTTTTTAAGGCATAACTTACACTACTTTTAGGTCTATTGGGGTAAACGCCATTCTTTTAGATCTATTGGGATAAACGCCTATGTATGGTAACGATTTTGCATTCAAGGCTATAGAAATAACTATGTTCTAGGTTCTCTAGGAGACCATGGGGAACCGTGGGCAATAAAAAGAACCAATATTTGCCATTGCAAAAAAAAAAACAAAACAAACTTCATTTCAATAAAAAGCATACAATAATAATAGTTATCCTCTATTACAATATAGATTTGAGACTTCTAATTTCTTACAATATTAGTTAAATCTGTATCTAAGTGTCTGTCAAGATCAGGGGCATTAGATATAACAAGGCCTTCATAAAATAGTTGACGTGTTGGAGGCATAGACCTACAAAGCGCCAATAGCTTCTTGTTTTTTCTTCTTTTCTTTTTTTTAATTTCTCTGATACCTCTAGGCTTAGCTTCTCTCATTATATGCCCCGTAAGATCATTTTCTTCTCTTAGTAAGGTTCAAACAATCTATTTCTTTGTCTGTTTTCCTCTTCAAAATTCAATTTTTTTTTTTTTTTTTTTTTTTACAAATATGTCTATAAATAATAATTACATTTCATATTTAATTTCATTATTCAATTACTTTTTAAACATTGAATATTCTAATGTTTAGGATACGGAACCTTACAGTCGTTTTTGATACAATAGCATGCCATTGTATTGTAGTATGTCTACCTCCATATTTTTTCTAGTCTGTTTAATGTTTTGTACATAGTCATCCAAATCATAAACTTCACCCACAGTTTTCAATTTCTCTGTGAATGCAGCATGCACAGCGTCGGCAGCCATGAAAGTGTGGCCTGGTTCGAAGTATTCTAAAGTTATTCTTTTAATTGTTATCCTTTTGTCATTGATGACTCTTATTAAGGCAGAGAGGACTTTGTCTTTATTTTGAGAACTACAGTTTTCAAGAAAAAAGCTAACATATGAGTTGTCTCTGCAATATTTTTGCAAAAAGTAAATATAAACTGTGGCTATATTATGTGCCTTTCTTCCACTTTTGCCTTCATGCCACAATACACACACACAGCCTGTCTATTTTCTAGTGGAACAAATGACTCGTTAAAAAGGACTAGCTTTCTAGAAAAATAATAATCTTTTGTTTTTAGAAGTGGCATACACATAGCCTTTTGCATGTCAACAGTAAATATAGCTTCCCGACCATTAGATTTATCACATCTCTCTTCTACTATCTTTAATCTTTTCTTGAGTTCTTCTTATTATTACTTACTTGTAACTACGTATACTTGTAATTTAAGGTACAGGGTATTGGCTTTACACGGCAGCCGAAAGACATCCAAAAATTAAGTAGACAAATAGAACTACTTTAAACAAAGGGCCTAATCACTCTGCCCGAAGCGTTAACTTGCGCAATCGTCAATCATCACTCACATCCTGCCCAACACTGAACTAACTACTGCCTTTGTGCGCTGGCGATATGTGTGCCCCACTTGGTACATTCATGCTTTTCTTAGGTGAACCTTGTATATGCCTTAAAACATGCTAGTTTAAGCTTCCTCCTGACAGCCAGAAACAGAAAATAGAACACTACGTCACTAACGGGAAACGAAAACACAACAACAAACCATCTGAGAGCTACTACATCATTAAGCAGCTAAGATAAACCGACCACCCCGTCTATAACATATCATCAAATGGCGGCGTGTCCTAAAACGACGATAATGAAAACGAATGGTAAACTCATACGTCATCAAGCGGATACGAGAACTACAAAAAGAAACCCAATTGAAGTATAAATGTCATCTAGCGGCAGGGATCACCAAGGCTGGCCGGGACTTAAATACGACCAACAATAAGGAGAAATCAAACGAAATAACCAACATCACCATCTTAGACAAAATTAATTGTAAGTCTCCACATCATCAAGCAGTTGCGAGAAGCACAATGGGAAATCAAAAAGAAATCATTCCGAAATTTACTACATCATTATGAAAATTGTAGAAACAGACAAAAATTAACTAGAAGCCCCCACATCATCAAAAAGATGCGAGAAACAAAACGAAAACTAAACGGAAGTCACCACACCATCCTGAGGCATGAGAAACAGCCAGAAACTAACCGGAAGCCTTCACATCATAAAGTGGACACGGGAAACATAATGAAGAAACTAAACGGAAGTCACTACTACATTGTGAGGATATGAGAAACACAGACAAACATTAACTAGAAGACTCCACATCAATAAATAGATGCGAGAAACACAATGAGAAAACCAGGGAAGTCCTACGCCAGTACCAGAACATGAGAAACAGTCCGGAACTAACCGGAAGCCTTCACATCATCAAGCAGATACAAGAAACACAATAAAAACCAAACTGAAGTCACTGCACCATCCTGAGGTCATGAGAAACAGCTAGAAACTAACCGGAAGCCTTCACATCATCAAGTGGATACGAGAAACACAACGATGAAACTAAACGGAAGTCACTACTACATTGTAAGGACATGAGAAACACAGATAAACATTAACTACATCAACAAACAGACGTGAGAAGCACAATGAAAAAACTACGGAAGTCACTTCACCAGTACCAGGATATGAGAAACAGTCAGAAAGTAACCGGAAGCCTTCACATCACCAAGCAGATACGAGAAACACATTGAGAAACCAAACGGAAGTCACTACACTACTGGGAGGATATGAGAAAAACAGTCAGAATCTAACAGGAACTAACCACATCATCAAGCAGGTACGAGAAACACAATGAAAACTGAGCGGAAGTCACACCAACATCGCGAAGATATGAGAAATCCAGCCAGAATTCAACAAGACCTCTCCACATCATCATCCATTGTAAGGATACGAGAAACACAGACAAAATTAACTTAAAGCCCACACATCAACAAACAGATACGATATACACAACGAAACACCAAACGAAAGTTACTACACCATGGTGAGGATACGAGAAACACAGACATAAACTAACCGGGAGCTTCCACGTCACCAAACCAAACATTGAGAAATAAATAGGAAGTTTAATTTTCAGCAAGTGGCCGGGGTCATAACGACTACTGGGCTTAAACAGGACCAACATTATGAAAATATGAGAAACACGGTCAGAAACCAACCGGAAGCCTCCATATCATCATGCAGATACGACAAACACCAAATGGTAGACGCTACTCTTTTGTGAGGATATGAGAAACACAGAAAAAAGTTAACTAGAAGACTCCACATCAACAAACAGACGTGAGAAACATAATGAGAAAATGGAAGTCACTTTACTAGTACGAGGATATGAGAAATAGCCACAAACTAACCGGAAGCCTTCATATCACCAAGCAGATACGAGAAACACAACGATGAAACTAAACGGAAGTCACTACTACATTGTAAGGACATGAGAAACACAGATAAACATTAACTACATCAACAAACAGACGTGAGAAGCACAATGAAAAAACTACGAAGTCACTTCACTAGTACCAGGATATGAGAAACAGTCAGAAAGTAACCGGAAACCTTCACATCACCAAGCAGATACGAGAAACACATTGAGAAACCAAACGGAAGTCACTACACTACTGGGAGGATATGAGAAAAACAGTCAGAATCTAACAGGAACTAACCACATCATCAAGCAGGTACGAGAAACACAATGAAAACTGAGCGGAAGTCACACCAACATCGCGAAGATATGAGAAACCCAGTCAGAATTCAACAAGACCTCTCCACATCATCATCCATTGTAAGGATACGAGAAACACAGACAAAATTAACTTAAAGCCCACACATCAACAAACAGATACGATATACACAACGAAACACCAAACGAAAGTTACTACACCATGGTGAGGATACGAGAAACACAGACATAAACTAACCAGGAGCTTCCACGTCACCAAACCAAACATTGAGAAATAAATAGGAAGTTTAATTGTCAGCAAGTGGCCGGGGTCATAACGACTACTGGGCTTAAACAGGACCAACATTATGAAAATATGAGAAACACGGTCAGAAACCAACCGGAAGCCTCCATATCATCATGCAGATACGACAAACACTATGAACAACCAAATAGAAGTCTGGACTACACCATTGTGAGGATATGAGAAAACCAGTCAAGATCTAACAGAAAGCATCCACATTATCATCAATCAGATACGAGAACAACATGAGAAACCAAATGGTAGACGCTACTCTTTTGTGAGGATATGAGAAACACAGAAAAAAGTTAACTAGAAGACTCCACATCAACAAACAGACGTGAGAAACATAATGAGAAAGTGGAAGTCACTTTACTAGTACGAGGATATGAGAAATAGCCACAAACTAACCGGAAGCCTTCATATCACCAAGCAGATACGAGAAACATAATGGGAAACCAAACGGAAGTCAGTACACCATTGTGAGGATATAAGAAAAACAGTCAGAATCTAACAGGGACTATCCACATCAGGAAGCAGATACGAGAAACATAATGAAAAACCAAAGAGAAGAGACTACACCAACGCATCGCAGAGAAACACCAAGAAAAAAAAGAAAGGGAAAAAAAAAAAAAAAAAATTTTTTTTTTTTTTTTTTCGTGCAGTGATTTCCTATCCCAAGTATATATTACACACCAAGTATCATATCTATTTCCCCACACTGGTTTGATGCTGGTATTCGGCTGGTTCTACACTTCCATCTCTTCAAACATCCTCCACTGCAACTTCCTACATTTCCGTCCCTATCTACGTGCCCAACTGGTTTCTCGAGTCTTAGCTAGTGCTTCAGGGCGGAGTGACGTAACTACACATGACGAGAAAGAGACAGTGCATCCCCGTACAGACTCTAACTCAATGATAGGGTAGCTACACCTCCCCGAATTGAAGCTCAGCTCTGTACTCTTGCAGCTTAAAACACTGGCTGGGAGGGCACAGAACTGAACTGAACTGAACTGAACTGAACTGATTATTACAATGGAGCGACTGCCGCCTGACCTCCTTAACCCTTTTTACAGGGAAACCAGACCAACAGGAACATGAACCGAGTTGTGTTAGTGGCCAACACTGCCAGAATTTTTCAGGCTGCCCCAAGGCATCTGACACAGCCTAACGACTGCTATCTATCGACAACAACCGGGACCAACGGCTTAACGTGCCTTCCGAAGCACGGAGGAGCTCAAGATAGAAAATGCCACTAAATGGCGACCAATCCAATAGTGGTTGCGTCACGGCGTCGCTTGACACGCGCATTCGCTACGGATACGCGGGTCGCGCTCGACTAACGAGCTCCTCCTCCGGTCGACTAATGAGTGGAAATTAATCATGGAAATAAAATACCATTCCTTTCAGTCGTCCTATTTTAAAGGTGTACATAGGGAAAGAAATATAGTTTTTTTTTTTATTGGCAGCTTGGTATGAGCTCCCCTTCCCATGCCTGTAACAGTTTGCGCTGGTGTAATTTTAAATGTCGAATACATTTTATAGTGTGGCAGCAACCCTGGAACAATTGCAGGGAAAATATTTTAAGTATTTGATTTTAGCTCCATAATGAAGCATAAAAGCTTTCCTTCTTATTATTTTTATCTTTAACTGGAAAGTATATAAAAAATCCTTCCTTGAAAATGTTCATTTTTTACAAAAATGTTTAAACATATATTTATTTATTATTATTTTTTTATGTATATTTTATATTATTAATCATCAATGTCTAAAATTATTTCTAGAAAAGTTGGTGGCAACAAAATATAATCTTGGTGTCTGGCCACCACATAAATGTTCAATAAACATACGAGCGCATGTCCCTATTGTCCTTCGTCCTGCCTGCCTGTCGGCTTTGTTTTTGTGTTTACTAATATGTTAGAATAATATATTCTGTTGTAAATATGGCGTGATTGAATTCTTCTTGAAATAAATCCTACGAAATTCATTCTTACTAGCATCAGGAGTTCTATTTTTGAAATGTATGACTTATAATTAACATGTCAAATGAAATAATTTTTTTTTTCATGTTAAAATGTCCGATTAATTACGATCCCATCTGATGCTATATGCAGATGTAGTCTATGATAGAGAGAGAGAGAGACGCTGGCTCATTAATAGCCAATTCACTCTAGCTTTGAAGACCCAGGTTGTATGAATCCGGAAATACGTCTGTTCTTTGTTCGATATTGAACAAAAAATGATTCGAATTCAGTACGGAAATAATTATTGTTTGGCACACTTCGATATTATACACACCATATGCTCGCTTAAATACGAGGCGAGATTTCTTGGTAAGTGCCATGGAGTAATTACAAAGAGGAGATGCCGTTTGAATAATTGGCGCCTCGCCGACACAAAAGTGGGCGGAGCTTGTCATTGCTCGTGCTCCAGTGCAGTTGTTCTTCAGGTGTTGCAGGAAGCTTTTGTTGTTAAGAAGCGGTCTTTCTCTTTTACTCTTACATATACATACATCACGCCTCTTTCCCGTCGGGGTAGGCAGAGACTACGGATTTCCATTTGCCACGATCCTTCCTTACAGACTTCCCTCGCTTCCTCTACGCTCATCACTCTTGTCATACACGCTCGTCGATTATCGCTGCGATTTGGTCGCAGTATGTTCTCTGAGGCCGACCCTTACCGACTTTTCTTGTCACATTGATTTTTAAATACCTTTCGTAAGTCTCCTTTCTATATGCCCAAACCATCTTAACATCCCTTACAAAGACAAAAATCTTTGTTCCTTTTATCATTTCATGCGCTCAGGGCTAATTTTTGAAAAGTGTGGGCTTACGCAATATGGGCGAGTCGATAGATTTATGTTCAAAATTAAATACTCGTACTTTAGGTAAATAATGTTGTAAACTAAAGACCCACTTTCCATCTCTTTCACTCATTTCTTTTATATTAGATCTAATGCGCTTGTGTGTTGTGTAGCGACTAGCGCTTCCTTCCCGGTTTGCGTAATCGTAGAAATACATATATATCGGAATATACAATACATATGTATTTCTACCAAGTAATTCTTTTTATTTGGAGAAAATACCCGAACCAGACCATCATCCAAACACCCCTACACTGAGTAATGAAAAATAGTGTGCGATGCGAACAACCACCTATCGTCATGAAACGATGCAGACGGCTAACCCCACTGCATAAAATGTTAACTAACAGAAAACATAAGGTATACATATATTGAAAAATAGTAATAAAAAAAAATTAACTAATTTATAAAATTCATAGTATGTTTTCCTGCACAAGTCTCACAGTTGGTGTCATACAATAAATTGAAGCTATTACTATTACCTATCAAATGGTTTAAATATCAACTTGATACACCAGCGGGCACGAAAGCGCCCATTCTCCTTTATACAAAATCATGTTTACAGCCAACACGTGTTAAGTCACTAATAATTCTTGAATAAATACATATCATATATCACGTGTTTGAGCAGTGTGGAATGAAAACGATGAGTTAACGGAACAATGACACGGCATTCAGAATTTCAGACGACAAGGTTGACATCTGACGTTAATTTGTATTTACCTACGTTTTTTGTTTTCTAATACGAAGTGCTATTTTAAAACTATTGAAAACATTTTTTTTTGCTTTCAATTGCTCGGAAATAGGTTAATTATTAAAAAAAAACAGTATGCCAGTTGACATATTGCTAGCCTAGGCCAACAATGTTATTAAAAAAATATTAATTACAGCTCGCTAGCGTAGGTTCTTTTTTTTTTGTACACATTTTTTCATTCTTTCATACTTACAACGTTTTAAGTTACAAAATGGCAGGAGTATCTTTTTTTTTAATAATATTTAGTAGGCAAACAGGCGTAAGACCCACCTGATGGGAAGCTGTTACCGTAGCCTATGGACGACTGTAACACCAGGAGTGTCGCGTGCGCGTTGCCGACTATCGAAAAGTCTTCACACCTATTTTGAAGAACCCCATGTTGTGTAGTCTTTTGGGAAAACCGTAGCAGGGATCTGATTCGACAATACCAGAGTTCGCGGCAAAAAAAATATCTTATAGCGTACAGTGCTTGCTACTTTTGCTTCCAGAGTATGTGGGAGAATTCCCTGCCGATGGCGAGAGGTGCGATGATAAAAAATGGCTGTTGGCATCATAGCAAACAGTTCTAGCTCATTATACAAACGGTAGAACACGTAGAGGAAAGCTCTCTCAGACTTAATGGTTCGATACCGTTTGTAACTAATTCTCATAGCACGCATCTGTATTGAATCGAATCAAAAATTACCTAGTCTATTGGACGGTAATGAGCATTGCTGCCCGCTAAAATTTGAAATTTGAACGTGGAACTGCTGCGATTGCTGCTCAGTTTGGCGACTGGCGCCATTGAAACCAAATGTTTAGGGATGTGTAAGGGCGATTTTGTTACCTCGCAAGTTAAAAAGAAAACCACTACAAGCCTCGGACGTTCTCTTTACTTTAAAAGGTTTCTGCTTCGCCTCGTTCGCCGGAAAAAAAATCCTGAGTAGCTAACAAATAACGTTAATTAATAAGACTTTTGGCGGGAAGCTGAGAAGAGCTGTATCGGCGCTGTATTTTATTTTCCAAAATTTGTGTTTTTTGAGTGTTTGTGCATAATAATGGTGGATTATTATTCGCAAAATGTTCGATAACAAGCGTGAGTGTTGGAAAGTGATACAGTGTTTGATTTATGTGATTTTCATGCTTGTTGCCAAAAGCTCCTAGTAATCGCTAAGTGCAGTTTTTCTACCACTTACTTCACTTAGCCTGATTCCATTGACTAGACTTTTAGACTTGACAAAACCACACTGTAGGACTGAAGAAGATAGGCTATAAAGGACTTGTATCCATGGCCGTAAAACACATTATTTAAAAAAAAGTAACGTTCATAAAAAAGTTACGACGATTTTGTTGGTTGAAAATCGTTCGACTTGCCGATACTCGAAAGTAGCCCTAGCGTACTTCGTGGTTTTGTTTTGGTAACGTTATCGTCATATGGCGATCGGCCTTTAGAAGGCAAACGTGATTTTTAACGATTTAGATGTATCTCTATTACTTGTATAAAGCTTGGTTGTAACGCGACTGCATTTCTAAACTTCAGTGGTTTCGTGAAATGTATTTTATGTAATTTAATTTGTTTGTATGTATATGTGTAAAATGTTAAAGTAAAAACTTAAAGTTTTAACACTCTTTATTTTTGTTACAGGGGAATCCGGCTTCAGCATAGGTACAATCGACGCTTGTATAACTAAGTATTAAGTAACTTTTAGGTGATATCATCTTACATATAATGTACCATAATGTTTTGCTCCACCGCAGATTCCATAATATAGCGTATGTTCTGCAATGTTCACTAAAATAATTAATTTCTTCATTTTTCCTTTTCCGTTAAAACTGTAAGTAACGTATATCCGGTTTGTAAATATTATTTATACATTATGGGTAAAATTATTTTTTCAAAAATATCGTAGGCTAATAAAAAATTGTATATCACCATACCCTTTGGCGATATGTAGCGCCACTTTATTTAAATATGTGTTTAAAAGTTGGTAAAAATGAATATGAATGTAACTATTTGCATTCCAAGTTAATTTATATTTGCAGTGTAATTCTTACATAGATATTTATGGTAGACCTTATTTTATCTTAATATATTTATCGAAAGTTTGAAATTGTTTCATTTATGAGTTCATTATTGGCCCACCCGGTCACCCATCCGCTGTAAGTACATCAAAGTCGAAACATATATTGCTTTCATGCGTTGTAGTGTAGTTACGCATTGTGGTAAGTAAATTGTTGTAGTATGCGTGAATTTTACCTAATAGACTTTATCAATGTTATTATATTATTTGTATAATATAAGATGGTTTTATGTCCAAATATTTTGAGGACTGGTTTATTTAGGCCGAAGAAAAGTACTAAAAGCATATTTAAAAACTCTATGCCGCTTGTTTTGTTTTACACTTTCCTAACAAATATTATAAATATATTGTTTGTGAATGACAGAGACAAACAGAGTTTTATAACTTCTATAACCGATTATGTGACTGTCCAAAATTGACAACTTTTTAGCCGGAATAATATTTAATTCCCGAGAAGCAGTACAAAATGCATTTGAAGAGTTTGTCGCCTCTAGTCTAGGTCCAGCTGATTTTTACATGAAGGGCATCAATAAACTGTCACTACGTTGGCAAAAATGCATGCATGTCGTGATTACTTTGATTAACAGAAATATAAATGAAAAATAAGTACTTATTTAATACTTAACAGCAATTTCAGTCCGTAGAGGCCATATGTCGTTAGTACAATAATTTCAACCATTCGTTCTATTTGGTATCTTTCTATGCTCATATTATGTCCTGGAGGCTTCCGCTGTCATGTAAACACCCCCCAAAGGCCTATTTTCACACATCAGGGTTTTGCCCGGGACGTGGCAGGAGGACAGACAACGTAGCGAGACCGTGCATCCGTGTCAAGCTAGGGTCTACCTGTTTACTCACATCAGATGTGTCCGGGCCGTGGTTAGACCGCGTACTTTCATATACCTACATACAAACAGAATGAAGTAACAGAAAGTATGTATGTATGTAAAAATCATTATTGTACACAAAGAACATAGTATCAGAATACAGGTTACATCAAAAGGCGGACTTATCCCAAATAGGGATCTCTTCCAGTCAACCAAACTAACATAGGACATAGACATATGGACACACGCAAAGAAATTAGGTGCATATACATCCAACATACAAATTTAATAACACATAAAAACAATAAGCTCAAGTCCGATCGTTCGCAGTATTCCCAAACCCGAGATTTGAAAGAGTGAGAAGACAGCTATTCTATTTCCAAAGGAAGCTTGTTCTAGAGATTTGCAGCGAGAATTGAGAAGGAGTTGGCGTAACACTGTGAGGAGTATACAGGTATGTTCAGCTTTAGGTGGTGAGATGCTCGCAGGCGGGGATCAAATTCCCGGAAGGAGAAATTTGATCTGAGATATTCAGGAGAAGAAGGATTAAATAAGACATTATAAAGAAAAGACACAATATGTAGTTTACGAGATATCCTTATTGGCAACCAGTTCAGACGCTTGCGAAACTCGGAGATATGGTCATATTTCCTATATTTAAATTATATTATTTGTAAGTACTTCATTCTGTTTGTATGTAGGTACATAGAGAATATACCCTGCCTCAGTTAATGTGGTGAAATGGATAAAATTAAATTTAACTTTCCAAAGTCGGTGGTTTGAGTTTGCTTAGGATAGAGACAAGCACGTGCACGTGGAGGGAGATAGGTGCTTTTCCCACCAGTGGGAAGTAAATAATTTAAAAAAGTAAATCCATAAAGTATGGCACCCGCGTAGGGTTGCCAGGTCGCCAAACCTAATAGCCGGACAGACCAGCCAGTTTGGCCAGACATTTGGCTAAAACGGCCGGACACCCTACATTATTGAGGATTTTGTGTCTCAGTATTTAAAGCTTTTCTGATTATTACCTTAAATCGTGTTAAATTAAATAAAATGTAAAAAGCCTAACAAAAGCCGGACAAGGTGGACACCGTTTATTTTGGCCGGACATGCAATCAAAAAGGCTAACTATGTCCGGCTATAACTGGACGCCTGGCAACGCTGTACCCGCGGAAGATCAGAGTCATGGTTAACACCTTGGCATATGTTGAGCGGGTATTAATTTGGTACATACATATTTAGTATTAATTATTTTGTACTACCAAATAAATATCTTTTCCTTCTTTCTTTAAGAGCCATTTTACATATTTGCGCGAATTTCTGTGATTTTGGACTCCTTGATTTCTATTTTAGGTAACACGCAGAAATTATTTGCTTTTTACTGCAAAGAAAATATTAAAAACTAGGGCACGGCACGGTTTACTTGGTGTCGGCCCGGACACTGAACCTCCGTTGCCGGCACGGGCACGACGTGTGTTAGTGTAGTGATTGAATGAATGCACACTATTGCACCACTAGCTGTTTCCCGCAGTTCCGCCTGCGTCAAAAATAGCCTTTTTTGAACCCGGGTCATCAACTATATTCATACCGAAAGCGTAACATACAGACAGACTTTCGCATTTATAATATTATTATGAAAGTATGGATTTACATACATAGTAAAAATAGCACTGGAGCGCTCTTTTTTAAATGTATGACATATACGTCGAATGAAAATTGTTCGACACGCCTATTTTACGTGAATCACACTTTTAAAAAATAGCATTCCCGAATCCAATGTCGATATTTTTAGACCTGAATCCAATGTCGATATTTTTTAGACTTCGAGCGGAAAACGTTCCGGCCACGGCCCTGATTGTGAGGATAGACCTTTAACCGTACGTCTTAAAATAGTCACGTGGCAGATTTACATAATAAAGGGCAGTCAAATTCCGTCCCAATCGGGAGTCCTGGCGCCCGGCCAACTATACGCACAAAGTGGTCCAAGGTCATTTAGCAGGTCAAACGGTATGAAAATGTTACGTAAAAAAACAATGTTTTTAATTATTGGAAAGAAAACCCAAACATAATGGTTAACCGTATGGTGGGAACAGGATAGTGCCTCTACAATGGCAAACCTTTTCCATTCCTTATCTTAGCGCTTTGCATCAGCTGCTTGCTTGGGAGTCCAGGGTCTGCTTTACTACTTTTACGTCTCCACTTCGTTATCAGTGAGTATTAATATAAATAACACGCACCTGACCCCTGCACGACCTGTACACGTACAGGGCTACAGACAATGCTGTACGGGTGGCCCAGTTCTGGGCATCAAAGGGTATTTAAGGTAAACGTCGACACGCTAAGAAGAACAACACGCATAAGTATGTCTATCTCAACCTAGCGTTTTGAGCGCGCCTCTTTTTTTTTCCACCAGCTCCCGTAGCAGGCGAATCCAGACACTTGTTCGCAACGTACGTGAGTTGCCGATTTTCGTAAGACGAAACCGTACCATCGTAGGCTTGTAAACTGTGTTGTACACACAACAAGTACTCCTTGGTTGTCATGGACGACTGCTTCACCAAGTGGCCTAAAGTGTTCGCCATAACTAATCAAGAATTTACGACAGTTTCAACCAAGATTGTTGATGAATTTCAGTTTCAAGTATTTCCAGAAATATACAGGGTATTGGAAATGTAACACAAATCACGGCATACCAACCTCAGTCAGATGGAATGGTCGAAAGGCTTAACCCGACGCGACGACCTAGAGGTATCTGGCAAAAATAGTGCACATTCAAAGGGATTGGGTTAGGTGGGACCACAGAACGTGGGACAAGCATTATGAACAACTCCTTATTTTCATGTAAGTACCTTTCCAGACGCTTGGAAAAACGCAAAACTTACGCCTTTACCAAAATAATAATCCAGATTCCTATACTGATTTCAGTCCTATTTCCATTCTTCCTTTTCTGTCCAAAGTCATTGGATTGTATATTGTCCAACTAATCCAATTGTTTAATCAAAATGACTTGTAAAATCCTATTCAATCCAGTTTTCCAAGTCATAGTATGACTATAAGTACTGGTTCTTATAAGTTACGAATGACCTTCGGCAAGTTACGGACAACAAAAAACACTTACTATCACAGCGCGCACAGGCAGGGCACGATTTCCAGGGATAGTGTAATAAGCACCCAGAATTAATAATTTAATAGCTGCTTTAGTAACAGTAAGGGTTGCCACCTGTCCCGGAATTTCGGTAGTCTCCCGGAATTTAGCATTGAAAATGTTAATCTCCCGGCTCCCGAAAGGAACTTAAAATACAAAATTCCGGGATTTTTGTACAAATCCTACGACGAGAAATCTAAAGAATAGCGACTGATACTGTTGTTTTTATAGAAAATGGCACGAAACCTTTCTTTCGCCAGCCAGTTCTCCCGGATTTAGAGTAATCAGAGGTGGCAACCCTAATAAGAGTTGAGCTACGAGAGACATCGAAGAGATAAGAACTGCGAACAAGAAGTGATAACTAACGACCTCTGCGACTATTTAGGACAGCGTTATGTAAGTGTTGTGGTGACGTGAACTTGGGTGTTTCGCAGTCCGAGTATTCCGTATTTGTACTCACCCTGCGGGCTCTACTGACAGGGTCCAATATATTTTAATTTTTTTCCATCGATTGTACCTGCTCTTAAATCAAATAGGTACAGTTGAAACAAAAATTGTCTGGCTTTTAGATAACTGGTGTTTTATCATTATACTGATAAAGGTCTGTCTGTGATAGATTTTAATCTAATAGGCTTAGAATATGAGATATTAAATTAGAAACTAAATTCATGAGGTACTAAGCAGTATAACAGAAATTAAGAGGAGGTCCACAGAAATAAAAACAATGTGTAAGGGCGGCATTTTTTAAGGTGAATAGAATAGTTCGGCCAAACTCACAATTTCTGCAATCCCAATACTTCGGCGGATGGTTGTTAAAACAGGAACAACCAACCCACATTATTTTGAGAAATAAAACAAAATATTTGAGGCCGCCTAAGTATATCGCGACAGGTAGGATAGGTACTAGCTATCTATAAGTTTATTTGTGGCACAGCTTAGGTGCCCTGTTTTTGAAATGTATGAGATATATTATTATGTCGAACGAAAATCATCCGATTTTGTACAAAAATACTAATGTTCTGTTCTATGTTGTATCGTGCTCGATTTACTGTGCACATGAATTTCGTAAATAAATAAAAAATATTCGACTCGCCGATTTAGCGTAAATCACAATTTTCAAAGATAGCACCCCAGACCATTTATTCGGGTGCTCAATATGACATTATCATTATCGTAGCGTCTGCCCGGTTTGCATCCTCAGTCGTTCGTTCGTCGTGCTCACGTCATGACTGCTTCACTTAAACTATTATCATAAAATGTATTTAAAACCGCACACGATTTTGATGACAAATGTACAGATTTTTGAGAGTGGGGGTCTCTACGGAATATAAAATACAAAATATTGGACCCGTTCAGTAGACCCCGCGGGGCTTTCGGGCCTAAACCACAACGGAAATAGTTCGACTCACACAAGTACTCGAATGAAAATCGTTTCACTCGCCGATTACCTATGTCGATTGAAAATCACGATATCACGGACTCACCAATTTGGCGTAATTCATACAGTTAAAAATAGGTCTCCACATTCCAGTTGTATTAATGCGATACGATATCGCGTTTATAGATAGGTATCGTCGTGTCTTTCGTACGTGCGTGGCCTTGAAAATCATTCGAACTTACTATCGATAGGCCTATCTAAACTTACACGCCACGATAGTGTTACGATACTAACATTATACTATCGCATGGAAGACGATTCTCAGGGACCATGAACTTTTTGTACACCATCCAAGTACCAGGCACTTCAATATCCAGCCTTCTAAAGAAAGGATTAAAATCGTACCATCATCTCTAAAAATCCTTCCTGCTGGTGACTAGAAATTCCGAGTATGTGGATGGATTTTAGTCTCTGTAGGTACAGTCTGTTTAGTCTCAGTACACGCTATTTTATCATATTTTTTTTTAAATATGGCTCTTACTTTCGTATTTAGCTAGTAACGAGTAATTTATTTGAATAAAGTTGTTAAGTCAAGGAAGTCTAAAGTCAAGTCAGTAGTTGAGTCAAGTCGAGTCAGAAGTATTCTGCTAAGTGAAGTGGTAGAAAAACTGCACTTAGCGATTTCCAGGAGCTTTTGGCAATAAGCAAAATAGTTGTTTAAAAAAAACACACAAATTTTGGAAAATAAAATACAGCGGCGTGCTCTTCACAGCTTCCCTCCAAAAGATCTAAACTTAGATTAATAATTGACCTTAGACCAATTATTAATATAAGGATCTAAAATTTAATTCTCGATACTGTTTGACACAAATGCCTATCGAAATTCCGTTCCGTTTTTTCTATTGACGCTTTTCATACTCGATTAAAAATATAATATGAAATGACATCGTGATCGTGAATTGGAACATCTGTTTCAACAAATATCTACCCAAATGTCTATTGAAATTTCACTTGAACTATGAGAATACAAATACAAGCGGGACAATTCTAACGCCATTAGTGATACTTATCTCGAAAAATATAGCGGATGTCTATTGACTATTGAAAACCTTGTGTGTTGTGAGAATTGGCCTCCAGTAGCAGTACTATCCACGGGTACTATCGTTCTGTTGTTAAGTCAAATCAAATCATCGAGATATATGTACTAACGTAGTACATATATCTCTCGATGAATCAAATAGTAAAAAAACTATAGCTGCCGCATAACAGGTATCGTAGTGACGTCAATCGGCACGTCACGTCAATAATTAAGTCTATGGGCACAAACTGTCGTCGCCATGTCGTCTTTCGGTTGATAAAAAAACGGTAAAATGTTGCATTTGTACTTAATGCAACATTTTACTGTTTTTTTTCAAACTAGATTTAGAGGTATTGAACCAAGTCAAGCAGCAAAAATCCAGTGGTATCAGTCTTTTTTTTTTTTTTTTTTTGCGTTTCCAAGGAGGGTTGACGTTAGGCAGGCGGCCAGTCTTTTAAAAACACATTCCATTATAATATAATAGGAATTTGACCAACCGAAACTAGAAAACTGCTAAGAAATTTTTATGGATTAACAAAGCTTTAATATTTATGTAGACTAGACACTCCTTGTTCAATAACATTGATCAAAAGTAAGAGATACTCGGTTATGAAAATATTAAGAAATTGATTAATCATATGATCATTTTCATAGTTTCCCCTGGTTACATCCATAGCTTTAGCCTCAGATCTCAGGACTTATTGTTTTCTGCCTTCGTGCAGTAGGCACTACTCTTGTTTCAACCTTCCTTGGAAATACTAGAATTCCACCTACAAGCAGAGAGGAACTTCTTAGCCTCAAAGGAGAGAGATCTATGCAACTGGTTTTGAAAGATGAGATTACTTTAAGCTATTACATAATTTTTATAACCCCAATGAAGCCGGGATGGGCTAGTACTTTTTAATATCTCACACCAATCGCTATAAGCTAGTTAAAAAGCTTAGAGATAGTGGTTCGATCCATGCAGGATGAATGCCATACACAAGGATGAAGACTATTTTTCTAAAGGAAAACTAGGTATATTTAATATTCAAGGTACAACACAAGTTAAAAATAGTGAAAAAGAAAACCACAAATCAATTTTAACATTTCTATATTATAATCACTCAATGTGCATGAGTTTTTCCAAGGAAAAATCATGCCCGAGGATACATTGCTCGAGGTTCTAGCTTAGAGCTTTGCTTACATGTCTGCCTAGATACATTAGAATATTACATAAATGTACCCAAATGTGTGGATTTTGCACTACATAACTGAAATAATGTCTATTTAGTCACCACTCACACTGCATAGCACATATATAAATAGTAATCTAAATCACAAGGGTTTCACATTCACAGCATTAAATGTGAGAATTACAAAAAGTTTTACATGATAGAAGAATATTGACTTAATTTAAACTGATTAAAAGACTAATAAAAAGAAAAGATTTATAGATAGACCAGTTCATACTAGCTAGAATTAGCCTTGGCCCAGTTGAAAGATGTTACATAACAATCACTATGTGCCAGCATGATCTTGAAAAAAAAAGTGCCTATATTATGCAATAATTTTGAATTTAGAATTCTTTATTAATTCTTTGAAAGGGTCTGTAGTAAAATGCTAATGTAAATTAAAAGAAGTACATGCAGATTTGTTTAGTTTAAAGGTTAACTTCAAGCAGTTATGTAACACTTCAACATAAAGTTTAATAAAAATACATATTGGAATCGATAAGTTATGCTTTATTTAGCTAAAAAATAAATTACTAGACTTGATTTTCGTTTCTAATAATACAATGTGGGCAGGCTATTGGTGATTTGGAATCACATTAAAATTGCAATTATGATAACAATTCTTACATTTAGAGGACTTTCTTGATTTCGTCATAAAGGACAAGCACGAAGGCACCACCCGTGCCTCTGAGGACGTTGGAGAATGCTCCCTTGAAGAAGGCGGATCCACCCTCTGACTTGGCAATAGTGGCCCAGCAGTGGAGTGTGTTCTTGTACAGGATATCGGCCTTAGCACGGCCAGACTGCATCATCATGCGCCTACGGACTGTGTCGAAGGGATATGAGATGATGCCGGCGACTGTGGTGACTGTCTGTGCAATGGCCCAGCTGATGACGATAGGCGTGTTCTTGGGGTCGGGCAACATGCCACGGGCGGTGTCGTAGAATCCGAAGTATGAAGCACGGTAGATGATGATACCCTGAACGGATACACCGAATCCTCTGTAGAGACCGGTGAGTCCGTCAGATTTGAAGATTTTGGAAAGGCAGTTTCCGAGGCCGCTGAACTCGCGTTGGCCATCGCCTTTGCCGACGTCGGCGGCAAGACGGGTACGCGCGAAGTCCAATGGGTACACGAAGCAAAGAGAGGTAGCTCCGGCGGCACCACCGGATGCCAAGTTTCCGGCAAAGTAACGCCAGAACTGAGTGTTCTTGTCTACGCCACCGAGGAACACCTGCTTGTACTTGTCTTTGAAGGCGAAGTTGAGCGCCTGGGTCGGGAAGTACCTGATGACGTTGGCGAGGTTACCACGCCAGAAGGAGAGCGGACCCTGCTCTTTGGGAATGCGGACGAAGGCATCGACGATACCCTTGTAGCGCTGGTCTTCGGCGATCTGCTTGCTTACGTGTTGCACTTGCAGCAGCAGCTTCACGCGCTCGATGGGTGCTACCGCGGTCTTGGAGACGGCAGCGGATACTCCACCGGCGATAAAGTCCTTCGCGAACGCGACCGGATCGGCGAGGTTAGACATTTTGTTCAATTAGGTGGGCTCTTCACTGGATAGTTGCCTCGCGGGCGTAGTCGGAAATCTACAGGATCACACACGGGATGGAATAATCACGAAACACTAACTCCTGAGTTTAATATCAGGAGATATTAGAGTAATTTCGTGATCACGGGAGCACAGGGGAAGGTGTGTGCCTTTTTTGAAATTCGATCGATCACGTTCTCTCGCTGTTCTGCCTAGAGGAGCGGCGCAAAAGAAGGAAGGAAAGGAAGGGGGCAGGTACTACCAACATAACCGCAAAGTACCACGAGGACAGTGTGCCCATTTATATAAACGATATTTCCCTAAAAATTGTCATTACAAACTTGAGTTAATTAATTGTTTAGAAAACTAGTTACGAAATTATTCTTAATTATTTATTTTGTTAGAGGAGCTCGCTAGTCGAGCGCGACTCGCGTATCCGTAGCGAATGCGCGTGTCAACCGATCGCGAGACGCGACCACTATAGAATTGGTCGCCATTTAGTGGCATTTTCTATCTTGAGCTCCTCCATGCTTCGGAAGGTACGTCAAGGTGATGGTCCTGGTTGTTATCGATAGAAAGCAGTCTTGAGGCTGTCAGATGCCTTAGTGCAGCCTGAATAACTCTAAGTGTTGGCCACTAACACATCTCAGGTCAAGTTCCTGTTGGTCTGGTTTCCCTGTAAAAAGGATTACGGAGGTCAGATGGCAGTCGCTCCATTGTAATAACCAGTTCCGCCAAATCTGGGACCATGACTTACAGCGTACCCTAGGCTCTGAAGCGTAAGCTGATGACGCAACTCGGAATACACGCTAGGATAGCGATGATGATGATTCATTTTGTTAAAAAAAACCCTCATATTTTTATTCTGAGAAAATATAATTATTATTTAACTATGGTACACCAACAGCATTTATCTTGCACCAAACCCAATTAAAGGTGTACACAACATTTAGGAAAAAACATTGAAAACTTCTGAACATCAAAATAAAGTTAGCTAGAAGTACCATGAGTACCTCCTCGTGTTTAAGCCTCTGGAGTCTTAGCTTAATATGGCGAGACTGAACTGTGGCACGCGTTGTGTCACTTATACCTAATTTTATTTCTGTAAGGTATTGAGAATCGTGGGATATCAGTCATACTTTTCGTTTACTTTGTTAAAGCTTTTACGCATTCTTGTTATTAGCAAAAAGTAGCCTATGTTTGACCCCGGGTCTTCAACTATATTCATACCAAATTTCATCAAAATCCGTTGAGCAGTTTGGCCGTGAAAGCGAAACAGACAGACAGACTTTCGCATTTATAATATTAGTATGGTTAAGAACACTCTGTATACCACCTTAGCAGCTGGAAAGTGTGTCAATCAGGACGTATACCATTGGAATGAAGGGAAATATACATTACATTACCTGTTGTGTGTGTGATACATTAAGATAATTTAAAGCTACACATCCCGGAATGTAATGTACAATAATATACATTATAGCTGCCGTATGTGAACCTCTTAAAACCTCGCCATATAAAATTACATCCCTTTTATTACATTAAATTATGACTCGAGAGGCTTAACTGGCGTACACATGGCACTTTTATCTAATCTTATTTCTATGATTTCTACCAAGATTAGTTCGTGATCAAGCTATGATAAAGGCCTTGAGAGTTTGACTTAATTCGTGAGGTGAATTAAATTAAATGAATGAATAAAGTAAGTAAAATGGCTTTATTTTAAAAACAAGTTATTTTAGGGAGAGTTGAAAAAATAAAGAAAACAAAATCACATATAATCATTTCATCTTCTAAAGAAGAACAAAATGTAACGAAAGGGATCCATGGGAATATACTCAAACCACAGACTCAAACTCGAATATTTTTTCGAATTTATGTTACGATTTTACCCTATTTCTTAATTTCATTTTGTATTCTGACAACACAGGTGCAGTTGCGTTTTGTTTCGTTCGTCTTTCCGTAATCAATAACTTCGGTATGTTAGGTAACAGTGGAGCTTAGATAACTTACGAAATATTCAATTTGTTCATTTATTCTTATGAAATATTCAAAATGCACTATGTAATGTAAAAAGCTAAATGACTGTGTTCATACTCGGACAAGTTATATTCGTAAACTAAACCTAAAAAAAGCCGATTCCGGAAACATTAACAAAATTGATTGATAAAAGCATTAATAGGCATTTAAAATTTTCTCAAGAAGTGGGAACTTGGATTATCTTGCTATCTCTTTTGTACGCACGAAACAAAGTGGCAGTGACGTCACTCCACCCCATATGCGTCCTTTTCTTGATTTTTGCCAGTTTCTCCTTCCACCGAATTTCAAAGGTTTAATAATCAAAAACAATATCTTATTTATTTTTGAATAGATTAAAAAATTGATCTTTCAGTTTTCGGTTTCTGGTATTGATATTTTTGAAATGAATGATAAAAATAATTTGAGTAGAATAGCCTATTGAGAATAGATGAAAATTCCAACAACATTTGATTATATAACTGCGAAGGAATCTGAACGAGACCATAGAAATTGAAATATCTAGAAGTACCTCATCATCATGATCATGATGATGATGACGATAAAAAATCCAATATGTCTTCCTGTATATTTTTCACATACAAAAAATTATTATTATTTATTAATAAACAAAATACATTGCATCCGAATATTACACAAATAAATCTTAATTCTATATTTTAGCTAGGTACATATCATGTCAATATTTGAAAGAAAAAAAAAATTACAGAACAGGTCACAAAACATGCTAGGATCCCTTTTCACATGTTAACGAACAAAAAGTATTCGCCTCACCGATTTTGAGTTTAAAAAAATAGTTCTCCAGGAGCCTTATTTTCAAAATAAATGACTCGCGCAAATTAGCTGTGTCGAATGATTTTCATTCGATATCGAATTATTTTGCGTTTGCCATTAATCATGAGTCAAATTATTTCCATTCATCATTGAGTCGAATGATTTTGTATGTTGTAGTTGAAAACTGTATTACTATCTTTAATACATTAAAATATAGTTTAATTCTAGTCTATAATTATCACACAATATATATTTACGTTTTTATTTTTTTACAAGACTTGGTATATTATATATTATAATTTTGGCAATCATGGCAATTAAAAAAGTTTCACACAAAGCGACGCCTACAAAAGGGTTCGATGACTCTATCTAGATTAGTCATGGACCTAGTATTTTAAACTTACCCCCATATTCTCAAACGTTTGCTCAAACTCTACTCAACCTTACTCAAACTCATTGGTATAATTAGTCGTCACTTGCTTCCTTGACTTATGGAGATTCCTCTTTGGAGGTGAGTATTGAACTGTCAAATATATGGTTGGTCGAGAGGTACTAGTTTTGGAACGATTAGTCCAATTTCAACTTCACTCCTTCCTCACAAAAAACAAACTTCTAAACCCTTACCAGTCTGGTTTCCGTGCAGGTCATAGTACGACTACTGCGTTAGTGAAGATCGCGGATGGCATCCGCTATGGAGTAGATAATTCACAGGTTACGGTCCTGAATTTACTTGATTTTAGTAATGCATTCAACACTGTGGATTTTGAAATTCTTCTGGGTCTGCTACGAACACTGAACGTATCTCCTTCTGCTATCGACTGGTTTCACTCTTCGTCGTAACTAACACATCCTTGTACTCCTGTTCTCAGTTATCTTTATTCCTTGTACCCCTATTTATCTAAAAGAGCGTTTCACTTTTCTGAAATCAGATCAAAACCGTCCTTCGCGCAGTGTTAATGACCTACTTCTCAAAACTCCAACCCACTCTTCTGCGTCTTACTCCAAGTCGTTTACGGTACGGGCTGTTCGCCTGTTGAATGTTTTGCCTGTTAATGTGCGCATGGCTCAAACTATTACTAGTTTTAAGAGCCAGGTTAAGGAGCACTATCTGTCCCTTCAAGGTATGTAGAATATATATCATATGTATTTCTTATTAGTGACTGTACTTTGTTCCCAAATTATATCTGTGTCTGTGTTGATTTATCTATACAGTAAACATTATTTTTAATTCTACTGGGCCCACCCTTACAACATGTTCTCTTACTGTACAAAGGTTGGCTGGAAGAGATTGCTTAGCAATAAAGTCCGCCTTTGCTCCATATTGTTAACAATGTTATAATTCAGTTTTGTGATTTCCCAGATGTGGGCAATAAAGTTATATTGTATCGTTTTGTACCTTGAAATAGAATGAAATAGATTCCGGACCAAATTTCATCAAAATCCGTTCAGCGGGTTGGCCGTGAAAGCGTGATAGACAGAAAGACTTTCGCATTTATAATATTAGTATGGATATTATTATGGATAATAACCTCAAAACACAATATTTGAAACTTGCACAACAAACTTTAAAGGCAAATGAGGACCTTACGATTAGGTAGCCCTTTTATGCGGCACGCTCGCTTCGCTAATGTTTGGTTTATGTAAAACCTTTTTTTTTCGTGTGGAGAAGGCCTTCGCCTACCACCCAGCCAAGAACGGGAAGCTGGGTGGGATGTTGGATTTGGATCCACCAAAACCACACGGTGTCAACATCACTTCCGCAATTTGCCGGGACCATGTGCCTCTCTATGCGCCACAGCCCCGGCGCGGTGGCCGCTACCTCGGCAGCCTCATCACGGCCTCATGACTGGATTGCCGATTGGAAATAGTATTGCCAAAATGGATAGTTTGACTTTCGATGGTTGACCTCGAAAATCATCTTTAATTATTCACTTATTATTTAAAGACCTAATGATTTCTTATGTTTTCGCGATTGTTACACATTTCAGCCCTCGTTTCAGCACTGCTTTTAGAGGTGAGGTGAGGTTAGTAAGGCCCCTGGGCCCTTACAAGTATTGCATGCAACAGCTATCTATTTTTATATTTTGTAAATGTATTACTTTTAATTTTAATTTTGTGATTGGTACAATAAAGTGTATATCTATCTATCGATAAAAAAAACCGTATTAGAATAGTTTAATTTAATATATATATTTAAAGACCTATCGATAGCTGTTGCATGCAATTACCTGTTGATTAAGAACAAAACTATCGATAGTATTATTTTTTACTATTGCGTTATCCACAAAAAATCAGATTAGGTAGAAGTGCCTTGTGGGATTTTCCTGTAATACCATGTTTACGTCGGCATATTAAGTTATTACTTGAGTCGAGAGGCTTATTTGGCTGACACGTGACACTTCGACATATTTTTTTTTATTACTACTTTAAAAAAAAAAGAAGCGTTGTTATATGTTGAGCGAAAACATCAAAGACTGCAAATGTGATTTAAAGATAAAAAATAAAACTGCTTGATATTAAAATATTAATAACGTTTTCTTTATATTTCCCTCAAAACATGATCCTTTTGAACTCTGTTTAGGCCCAAATTGAGACGGTTGCTGAAATTCTGTTTCTGTTGTAAAACAAGTTTCGAACATTTTGCTGCAAAACTTGCAAAATATTTTTTTTTTTTGTTTTTAGCCTAGGTACTCCCTACTTCGATGATGATTCCTTTGCAAGATTCATTGTCGTTACGTGTTTACCGCTCCGCTCATTAACTTAGAATCGCAAGTTTGAGACTATTTAGCTCTATGGATTTCACTTTGATTATTTGGAAGAAAGGGTGTTACGAAAATATTATCTTAAATGACATATTGCATTTATATTAAATATCAATTGGCTAGTAAACTTTTTCATGAAAATGTCTAATTCGTAAACCATTTCGAGGAATAGGCTTAGGGAACAGATTACATTAATCAGATCTTTAGTTAAGCAAGTATTTTTTAAGAAAATCGCAGAAATCCTAATGACTTTCATTTTTTAGCAAGGTTGACGTATGACGTAGCCGGATAACTTCCGGCTATTCACATTTAATTTTTTAGGTTGGCAGCACAGCGTAGTGAATAAATATTTTTTGTTTGGTAGCGGTAACTAAGCGCTTCAAATGTCATCTCTGTTCAAGTAAACATAACCTAATTACATTCATTCATACATTTTAATGAAGAAGCGGTGTCCAATTATTGAAAAATCAGATGTAAACGGATGAAGAGACTGCAGTAAAGTCCAATAAACAGGCCAATAAACAATAGATACGAGAAATGGGGTACCTAAATATTTGGCGATTGTAAACAAATAAGAAACCAATCGCGGCTCGCGGTCCATCTTGACTTTGACATTTGACACTAACATATATATTTTTTAATACCTTAGTAATTTTGCTTTCTTGCAGTTCGAAATGGCCATTATAGCTGCGTGACGTCATCACTATAAAATCTTTAAAATTAAATAACAAAATAAATATAATTTTAAGAATTTTTTCGTTTAAATTGTATCTCCGAAATAGTCTATTCTATCAATAAAATATATAATATTCACAATTTATTTTTTAGTTGACTAGCCAATTATGAAATTCATAGATTATTCGGATCATTTTCACATGCAATCACAATTAATCAATGTATAATCTGCAAATTAAATCTATTTTTTTTTACTCTGAATTCGTTACTCCGTTCCACAAATGTTCCACGAATGATGTAAAATAATGACCACCCTAACCATGGAGTAATTACAAAGAGGAGATGCCGTAATAAGCGTTTTGTAAGAAAGCGTTTGTTCAGCTACACGGGGCGGAAGGCAGATGTGCGGGGTGCTTGGTTTCGGCCGTGGCTCCAATCATAAAGCATGAGCAATGACAAGCTCCGCCCACTGCAGTGTCGGCGAGGCGCCAATGATCACGTCACTGCGCCATTTCAAACGACATCTTCTCTTTGTAATTACTCCATGACCCTAACACATCACAAGTTAGAAAGAGAGAGGTGGGTAACGAAATGCATTCAAGTCAAATTTTCTGACGTCAGCTTATTGTATGCCATCGCGCATCCATTTGAACTTTAGATCCATGCGACTTATTATACCAATGAGTTTGGAGTAAGGTTGAGTCGAGTTTGAGTGAAGGCATGGTCCATTCATGATAGCATACATAATTCGTTATTAAAATTAAAACTTTGTATTTTTGCACAGGATATTTTTTATAACAATTTAAAAAACGATGGGAAAGTCAATTTTTAAAATATAAAATTACTAAAAAAATATATTATAATAGATGAACACATAAAAAATTAAGAAACCTTAATTTAGGAACTATTTGCTTAAAAACGCGATATTTAAACTAGTTATTTGTCGAACAAACTTAGTTTCACCCCTTGTAAATTACCAAGGCGTGACGTCACCGCTGGGGTATCCAATAATATGGATGGAGCGATGGAGCATTTGGTATCATCCAAAATGCACGTGAGTTTTACTTCGTCATATCTCAGTTAAGTAGTTCAAGTTTTATCGACGTGTTTTTTTACTAATTTGCTTAAAAGTGAGGTCTTTCATATTTAAACATGAAATCGAAAATTATTCGTCATGCCCACAGACATAGTTATTGCATATTGTCATTTGTCAATGAGGTATGAGGTATTTGTTTGAGGTACCTATGAAAATATTTTTTTTGCTTTAAAAAACATATGCAGAGGTTACATGGTAATTCTAGCTTAATTCTGGTCTGCACCAAAATTATAGATAAAAATACTGGATTACATGCTCATTCACGGACTTATGAAACTCGGGGGTGAAAAACGTAAGAGGGGATAGGTGCTGCAGCACTGTGACCCCCGCGCTCAGCCCTCACCTCCTTGAATGACGGCAGAACGAACGACTGAGCGGGAGACATTGCACAAAGTACCTAAAATCCCCGTGTGACCATTTGTGGATTCCTGCTATTTAGTCAGATTTGGCATATTTAGGCCCAAACTATAAATAAATACAGCTTTTTAAATAAACATGACTACGTCTTTTTCATCTTAGTGTGTTTTCCGGTCGCGTTCTCAACTTGTCAAAAAAACGAATAATTGATTTTCGTAATTCTGGACCATAATTCGCTCATTCAAGTGGATTATTACATTCTTCCGTGATTCAGAGCAGAATGTCAGTCCAGAATTACGCCTGAATTAGCATGTAACCTCTGTCATAATTTATCCGTCATATGTCAGTTTGTGTAATTAATTACCTATCAAATTTGTGTTCTTTGTTTGTCAATCCAATCAAATAAAATTTATATATTAACTGGTTATTGGTAAATTGTGATAAATTGCTGTGTTGGTGGTTGCAGCATTGCTTGGTAGAGAGCACACTATTTAGTAAGTGTGTTTGTTGTGTGATTGATTGATTCGATTTGAAGCCCTGAAGTTTTGGATAAAAACAATCCCGCTGAGTTAAACCATCTTATATTTTCCAATTTTAGTTTCTGAATTTCATAATTGTCTCTATTTGTTTCTATGTATTCCATTTATAAAATTCTCAACTAATAATTGTTTGTTTATTCCACAGAATGCAGATGAGCCGCATGGGATCGCCGTCAATCGTCATGGATGAGGATACAGGAGCAGGACATGTCTTGAGTGACTTTCTCTTACAATTGGAAAACTACAATCCATCGATACCAGATTCTGTTGTCGCCCATTATTTGAACATGGCTGGTTTCGAGTCACAAGACCCTAGGTAGTGTATACACATAGATTTATAAATATGAAAGATTGAATAAAGTAAATTCATTCATTCAATTCCGTCGAGTAAATTTTAATGTGTTATAATACAAAACACTAAACTACACCATTTTGTTTATGTAGACAACAATAAAAATAGTAAAACGTGTTTTAAATTTAGTATGAAGTTCATATGTAGTGTATCAAATCTCTTTCATAGACCAAGAGAAGGACATCATCAGTGTAATACAATGTCAGCAAATATTCTGTTTTTAATCAGACCTTTATATTCCCATTGGACTTTCACTTTAGTATGATCTATGTATACTTTACAAATGAGAAATACATAATTGAATAGAGTTAAACAAAATATGTACAAAGGCAGACTTATCGCATATAATCTATACATATAAATAAAATTGGAGTGTCTGTTTGTAATTTTTTACTACATGCATATGAATATAGGTCTGTCTGTTTGTTCCGGCTAATCTCTGAAATGGCTGGACCGATTTTGACGGGACTTTTATTGGCAGGTAGCTGATGTAATAAGGAGTAACTTAGGCTACGTTTATTTTAGATAAAATATTATATTTTAGAAAAATAAAGTAAAAAACTAAAAAATTAAAGAAGCGACTGTTAGGCGGAATGAAGTTTGCCGGGTCAGCTAGTTACCCATATATTTTTTTCTATTGCCAGTTTCAATTATATGTTATTGCTAATAGCCAAAATGTGGCTACTCCTAGGTATGACTCGCTAGAACTAGGTGTGTCCAAGCTTAGATGGCCAAACTAAAGTGTCATATTCTGCTCTCAAAACCATTGGTCTGATTGCTTTGTCTATGAGATTTTATTGATACAGATGCGAGCGACTACTAATTTAGTTAAGTAATGCAAAACCAGTATAGCTCGCCTGGCAAACAGTAAGGCAATTAACCCTTTCAGCGCCAACCTACTAGTATACTCGTAGCAGACAATAAGATATCAATTGTTATAAATTTCTGGCAGCGAAAGGGTTAAGAAATTCCATATTAAATCTCAACGCATCTGCATTAATAAAATCTCGTAGTAGGGGTATGTTATATCTTTCATAGAATAAAAGACCATAACTTTTTCACACATTATGAAGTAAAATCATTACAATTACAGATTGATTAGACTAATCGCTCTAGCGTCCCAAAAGTTCCTGTCAGACATTGCCAACGATGCTCTCCAACACTGCAAAATGCGTACTTCGAGTCAACTAACCCAGAACTCAAAAAATCAGAAAGGACCCAAGGAGAAGAAATATATAATGACAATGGAAGATCTGGTACCTGCCTTGCAAGAGTATGGAATCACAGCGAGGAAGCCACATTATTTTGTTTGAATTCTGAATGCGAAGTTATTTTGATCACGTTATGGTGCCGTTGAATAGAAATGATGAGAATGTCTTCAAAATGCAAGTTATGTGATTTTATGATAGAATAAATGTGTTTACTTATTATATCATTCACAATTTTATCCTTTTTGAGGGGCCACATGCCTCGCACCTTTTTAGGGTTCTGCACCCAAAGGGTGAAACAGGATGGACAGTAAAGTCTTATCCCATTATTCATAAAAAATTAACAAATGTTTCATAAGTCCATGTTAACTAAAATAGGTTTTCTTGTTCTTTCACGTCAAAATAAGTTGAGCTTACAAACAAATGTTCATTAACTTTTATGAATAAGGGGGTTGATGTATTTTTGTTGCCATATAACAAATAGAATTAACGATGCACACTAAAATAATAATAAAATATTTAAAGAGGCTTCCATTCGTTTAGTATGTCTTCCATGGACTTCTTTCTGGGGTAACGCAGTTGACGTATATCTCTCCAGATTCACTGGCTTTTCGCATTGTTCGTCTGAGTCAGAGAAGCGAGAGGAGTACGAGAACGCTGTCCACAGACAGAACAATTCTCAGGCTTTTCTCGCAAGAAAAACCTGAGTAAATATCTAGACAGCCCATAACTCCGAGAACCACCTGTAAGCCATTCCTTAAGAAAGTGCAGGCTGATCTGCGATATACGTGAAATTTTAGTAGTTTTGGACCCATCGTCTAGTGACTCCATTCATGCAACCGAACAAATTTCCCCAAGGAACATAGCTCGAAACATGAAAAACAAATTTGGACTTCCCATAATAAGTTAGGTCACGTGATGAGACATTTTGTATGGGAGGTCCAAAAATTTACTCCATATTTCGACCCATGCATCTTGGGGAAAGTTGTTCAGTTGCATGAATTGAGTCACTGGGCGATGGGTCCAAAACCACAAAAATTTCACGCAGTATGGGAGCTGACAACTGGCGAGCCATCGCGCAGTTTACGACCGCCCTGTAAGCAGTTACTGTAGCCTGTAAAGACGCCTGCCCCATCGAAGGTATCCCCGTGCGCATTACCCTTTTTAGGGCATCTAAAACCCTATTTTAAAATGTTTGCGATGCATCAAACTCACGCAAAGGTGAGTCGAATGATTTCCATTCGATAGCGAATAATTTTTGTTCGGCATAATATCACTCATGCCTATCTTGAGTATGCTGTCTTCTATTTAGATATGTTATTTTGGTCTTCAGCAGCCGTATTTTTGAAATGTATAATATATACCTATGTGAAATAAAAACCGTTCTAACCCGCGGAGACCAATTATTAATCTAGGTAAGCGTTCTAGTAGGTATATCGAATAAAAAGCGGATATTGAACAAAAATAATTCGACTCGCCGTTTTTGCTCGAGTTGCACTTTTCAAAATTAGTTCTCCAGATCTTTGAGATAGACCTACATGAAGGTGTTTCGCGGTTCTATTACGACAGCATACAGAAAAAAAGAGTTAAGTGTCGTAATGACTTTTCAGGCTTTTCAGTCAGCAAAATCAGTCAACAAAATTATAGTGCAAAAAATTTCCACTCAAAAAATATGTAAAGCAAATAATGTAGAATTTAGTATTTATTTTATTTGGCACACTAATGTCTGGAACCGTAAGTGCAGAGGATTCTGCGATCATCCTCATATGGTGTGCTATTTGTTCAGTCTATACCACAATACTTGCAGTGACCGCACTTGGAGTCGTATATGTTCTGTAAGTCATCATCATCATCCTAGCGTCTTCCGGGTTGCATCTTCAGTCGTTCAAATTAAACTGTAACATGTAACATCCCTGTAACTAGCGTTGCCAGGCGGCCGGATAAATCCGGACATAGTTAGGCTTTTTGATTGCGTGTCCGGCCAAAATAAACAGTGTCCAGCTTGTCCGGCTTTTGTAAGGCTTTTTACATTTTATTTAATTTAACAAGATTTATGGTAATAATCAGAAAAGCTTTAAATACTGAGACACAAAGTCCTCAATAATGTAGGGTGTCCGGCCGTTTTAGCCAAATGTCCGGCCAAAGTGGCTGGTCTGCCCGGCTATTAGGTTTGGCGACCTGGCAACCCTACCTGTAACCATATTTTATGCAAAGAAAATTATTCTATTTACTTCGAAGCCCAGGAGAGCGAAATTTATTCGAATATTAAATGTTGACCATACGCAATGTGCAGTGTAAAGCCTTGAAATGTGTATCCATAGTGTATCCTAGTGTGTATCGTTGAATTAAATTTGTGTATGCAGTAATTATTGAGATATTCGTAAAAAACATTTTCCTCTGCAGAAATGTTTTTGTCAGGGATTCAAAATCCAATTACTGCAAAATTTTGTGTATCGTAAGAGAGAAATTTGTATGCATAAAACAAGTTTGTACCTATGTCATAGCCCTCCGAAGTTATTCAAAAAGCTGCTGGGGAAATGTTTGCACTTTTGCTAGATCTTTTAAACGGCTTGGACTACAATCTTGATATTTTTACACACATTGCAATTAGTACGTTGTTACACGTCTTATATGTCTGTGATTGGTACATATATCTCGATGGCGGTAAGTATGTTCATCAGCGTCATGTTCTGTAAGTAAATATACCTATATCCATGCTATACTTAGAATTATAAATGCAAAAGTCTGTCTCTTACGCTATGCTATGGATATAGTTGTAGACCCGGGGTCAAAGATGGCAATTTTTTGACTCAGGCGGAGCTGCGGGAATCAGCTAGTAATATTATAAATGCAAAAATCTATCTGTCAACAGTTAAACCTCTGGACTGATTTTGAAGAAACTTTGCTGTGGATAAAGTTCCTCATTTCTCCATACTTTTTTCATAAGTATCCATCCTTCACCACATTTTCATTTTAAAATCATTTTTCGAATCGTCTTTTTGTTTTCATGTCATCACATCACATGCCATTTTCCTTGCGAAAGAGCAACAGCTCCACTTCTATTTTTTGTTTTAATCACCTAACCTTAGTTATAATAATTGATTAATGTGTGGAAATCAGTAATAAAATAAATATTATTCTGTGAAGTCTTGGATTTGTGAATTTTTACCGAAGATACCACCACAACACTCCCATCATCTACTTCGTGTGGCAGGGCCTACATATATTAGTCTCATGCCGAGATAGAGAAAGCCGAGCTGGGAAGCCCGCCACAAGTTGAAGACCCTCATTCCACCTGAAACATGACCTACCTACCAGTGGATTCCAGGATACCTTTTTCTCTTTTTTTTCCACCATTCGGTGGATCCAAAGACACTAATATTTTTATATGCCGCTTCGATCTACCAGTGAGGGGATCCAAAAACACTTGAAGACCCGGAGTCAAACATAGGCTATTTTTTGTCGAATGAAAATTTCAAAAGCAGAATAATTAAACGGCTGAATAAAAATGACTATTGATCTTCTCCGTCCAGGCGTGTTCTCCTAGTTGCGTCACCAGCTTACGCTTTAGAGCCTAGGGTACGCTGTAAGTCATGATCATGGTCCTAGATTCGGCAGCACTGGTTATTACAATGGACGGACTACCATCTGACCTCCGTAACCATTTTTACAGGAAAACCAGACCAACAATACATGACCCAAGGTGTGTTTGTGGCCAACACTGTCAGATTTTTCAGGCTGCCTAAAGGCATCTGGCACGGCCTAACGACTGCCATCTATCGATAACAACTAGAACCAACTGCTTAACGTGCGTTCAGAAGCGCGGAGGAACTCGACATAGAAAATGCTACTAAAATGGCGACCAATTCAATACACGCGTCGCGCTCGGCTATCGAGCTCCTCGACAGTGACGGTTTATACACTGTTTTAATTACTTGACCGGAATGAATTTAAGCCAGCAATTAAATTACTAAACTGACGACTAACATTAGTAAAAAAATATGATAAGAGCTGCTAATAATTGCGATATTAATGCGAATAATTTTACTAAGTGACCAAATTATTGAATGAGCGACTAAATTAATAAATGAGCGACTAAATTAATAAATGAGCGTCTAAATTACTTTAGGTTATGGTTTTTTAAGTACAGTGACCATACATACGAGTCCGAGCGACAGTTTGTCACAGAAGCGACTTAGCTTAGATTAATAATAATTGGTCTCCGCGGCGCTACGTGCGAGACCCATTAATAATCTAAGCGACTTTTTTTTTAATTAATTTGGATTTTTAAATTTTATCATCTAGGTACCTGTGTAGACCATAAATATATAAGGTGGATTTAAATTAAATACAAATACTTTCAGGACTAAATAATCAAATAATATAAAACAGATGTATGTTAGTTTCATAATTTTCTTACAATTAGATAATTTTTGTGAAAATCGAACTTTAATGTGTTTTCTCAGTTCATCAAGTTAACTATCTAATATTCAGAAATCAGGTATCAAATAGTAGCAAAACGGTGTATTTTGGTATTATTCAAACATCAAATATCGCTAGTGGCCCTGACGCTTACATTAAAATAGTTTAATAATACCTACTAGCTACAATATTTTGATAAAACTTCATTTTACAGGAGGAAACGTCATTCTTCGATACGCAACAGCCAAATAAATCTTACCACTCCTTTAGTAGCCAAGACGACCGACACCATCAATCAACGAGTGACAACATCAGCAGTGCCGTAAGTGTTGTAGTAGGTGTACCATACTATTATTGAAGCGAAGGCACAACACGGACACAACCTGCAACGGCGGCGAGCCTGATACCTGTTCTACGATTCAGCCCTGTAAGCACGCGCGTCAATTAAAAAATAAAAAAATAAAATAAAAATGTATTTATTCAGACAAATAGTCCATTGAATGTTAGTACTAGTAGAATGACTTAAAAACTATGTTAGTACATATGCCTAAGTAACTAATATATTATATTTATTTATTTATTAAAATTCATACCCCGAGACAACTGCATGCTCATGTACCCAATGACGCACAATAGGACAATCAAATTTGACACTTATGACCTTCAGAATAGTGTTGGTGCTTCCGCGGACCCTTGTGCATCAGCGACGCGATTCGCTTACGTAATACGGCATGAAAGCCGTCAACATGCGCTTCTGAAACATATTTGACGCACTACAGTGCCGCGGCAGCCCCAACATCACTCTGAAGGCAATATTATATTGTACTTGGAGAGCATTGAAAGCGCGCCGCGTATAATTAACCCACTAATTGCACGTGTACATTGATTGACAGAAAGCTTTAAACAGAGTTATTTTAACTTCTGTGCTACATCGTAAAATTAGTGTGTTACTTGTAGTGTTGGTTATTAATAGTGATGCAACGGATCTCTGTTTCTGTTTCCGCAAGTGCGAAAGTTCCGCGCGCTTTTCAACATCCGTTTCTGCTTCTGTTTCCGCAACTTTTATAACGGAGATTTAAACGGAAGTTTACAACCGACGGCTGAGAACTTATTAACCGTATCTGCGTCGTAGCATCTGACAGCCTTGCATTGTTTTGGTTTCAATTTTTACGCTAAATCTGCTCGGCTCGGTGCGGTATCTGTTTCGGGTGGGAGGGTGTGTGTCCGTTCTGTACGTCAGTAATATTAATAATTCGGTGGTGAAGGTCACTTTTTCTTGAGTCAGAATAAATGAATGGTAATTCATTGGCGTAAGTTTCGCTAAGATTTTATTTTCGTAATCAGGTTATAAGATTTTCATAGGTGTTGAAGGAACGACACTGATTTCTTAAGACTTTAAGTAGTTTTAATTAGTGTTGTGGTTTATTTCCGTGTTTCGAAGTTCTCAAGACCTCCAGTTATAATCATACACCTTGACCTCTGGTGAATAAGTTTTAGTTGGTCCCACCCAGAACAATATTTTGGAGTAGATATATCCGCTAACTGTTGTGCAAAGATCTCCCTCATCCTTTTCTAAATCTCTCTCTGCTCTGACTCTACCTCTAAGTAGAGGAGAAGAGAAGGTCTAGAATGGGCTGGAGCGACAAAGATTCGAGGCTAGGTAAAGCACAACAAAATAAAATAAATAAATTAAATTACTCTTTTTTCTTTTTTCAGAGGGTTTGTTACAAATGAGCCTACAAAAACATGTAAAATCTTTTACAAGGATGACAATAAGTCTTCAGGTAATGAATCTAGAGTAAGCGGGACGCGCCAGCCCATTGATCACTTTGAAAAAACGATTTTTGAACAGCAATTTGAGGAAGTTGAAGCTGTTGATATCGTCACCTCCCTTGATAACCCAGCCGGCAGGAATGTTAACACTTCCTCGAACGTTAATTTTAAAGAACAGTTTTCTACTCTAGAGAATACAAATTATAAAAAATTGAATGGTCATAATAGTTATTTTGTCAACGTCCTTGCATTAAATGCCACGTGTGAGATGTCTAGACAAACAGACAATATTACTTCTGCCGTGGAGTCTACAAATGTAAAAGGTGATTTAGTTGAAATGCAAAGAGATTTACATAAACAATCTGACGGTATCGTACCGGCTCCGTTCAGAGCTGCAGAAATTTTTTCTGAACATGTCGAAGTAGAAAAGAACTCTACACATAATGATGCAAAGAACGAAGAGTGTAATGTGTCAACAAAAAATATTCGCAGTGAAGCTGGTCTATCAAAAACGCGTAGTCTTCCTGGAAATAGGTCCCGATTAAATTGGGTTAGTGCTCAAGAAAACGTTTTAGAAGAATGTTTTATATTTCAACACAATAGTGATATGCCCAAGACTACTGCTCTGCCAAGCAAATTGATTCAGGAATCAGGTATATGCAAAACTTTGGTGTTTGAAGATGCTTTGACTGATTTGCCGATGGTAAAACCTATTCCCGTTAAACAGTCTAATACAGAAAACAAGTATGAATGTAATACGGATCTTGAATCTAAAACTGTAGTATTTGATGACACAGCAGATATGCCAATGACCTCAGTGGTTCTGGAAAAGGTCAACCAAGCTCCAGAAGAAACGAAAATAATGAATTTTGACGACGATTTGGTAGGTTTATTCAGGGCAAAAACCATTTTAGACGAAGTTATGGATAAAAATATAGAAAAAAATGAAATAAAATTGCCAGTTGAATCTAAAACGAATCAGAAAAATAATAATATAGAATCAGTAAAAAGCATCTCTTTGATATTTGATAATAGTATAGGTGGTTTACCAATTAATACATCTATTTCCACTAAGCATTTAGCTGTTCGTAGCGAAACAATTGACAAATATTGTTTAGATGTTAAACAAAATATATGTGTATCTAATAATTTGCCATCTAAAGAAAATACGACAGATCCAACTTTACTATTCGGGAATGATTTAGAGGTTCTGTCTACGACGACATCTATTCTATCTAAATGTTTATCGTATCAAAGTAAAATAATAAATAACTCACGAGCTGTAGCAGGCGAGAGAGAAAAAATATGTAAAGATAATAAAGAAAATATATCAACGTTGAATTCTGATCCAGCTAAATTATTATCGGTTCATAGTGAAATCATTGATAGTTCCAATTTAAATGGCAATTTTAATAACTCCAACATACATACTATAGATTGCAAATCACGAAGGCGTAGAACAATATTATATGACGATGAGAGAGATATTTCTATAACGAAACCTGTTACAGGAAAACTGCTATCTGATAATCATAATGTCGTAGACAAACCTAACTTGTTTGATGGTATTATGAAGTCTCATAAGCAAACTACAAAATGCAAAACAGAAACTATAACAGGCAATACATGTACAATAAAACCTTTCTCAGAAAGACATCAACTTATGAATCTAGTATATGATACGAGTGAACAAGTAAACGATATATCGCTTGCTGCAGAAATAGTGTCACTCAAAGAAAGCTCGACAGAAAAATGTAACACCAAAGTAGATGAAGTAGAATTATCTATGACGAATCCTATTCCAGATAACCTGCAATGTATTGGTAGTGTAATTATAGATAGACCTATTAGAATTAACAGTTTAAAACAAACCTGTCAGCAGAAATCTCTAATTATGGAGTACGAAAACAAGAGAAATATAATAGATATACCCACTTCTGTGCATATTCAAACATCTAATGAAAACGTTGATTATTCAAATAAGTTATTTATAACTAAACCTATTCCAGAACTACTTTCAGTTCATAGTGAAATAATCAAGCCAACCCAAAAACTCTTACATAAAGAACAAAATGTTGTGCCAAATGTTGAAAGTTATAATATTTGCAATGTTCCCACTAAGGTATTAAAAATGAATAAGGTTGAATCTAAAAAAAATACTGAGACGATTCAGCGGGTTTCATTAGATTTTACTCAGTTCAAGTCCGATGATGTAATCGTTTACCAATTTGCAACAAATGACAATTCTATAAAACAAAATACAGAAGAGCAAAAAGATCTTAATATCGGTCTTGAAACACTTGTTTACAAAACAAAACAGAGTGATCCCACGACAGAAGCAACAAATGGCAATGAGAACTCAAATTTAAAAATGAAAAACGAAGCTGTTCTAAGTAAAGATCCTAACAAAGCAGAAATAATTGTACAGAAATCACTTGAAAAAACAGATTTTACTGATATAAACTTATCAAGGCAAAGTGTAGAAGGTAATGTTTCCGACATGCAGTCTTTTTCAAAGAAATCCATGCTTTGTGATCTTTTGGATATGTCAAATGCATCTATGACATCTGGATTTGACAATAAAGAAGTTACAGCCAACATTAGCTCCACAAAACCATCGACGCATGAAACATACAAAAACGACACGGGAAGTGTAACTAGTGAAATGTTTTACATAATAAGAGATACAGATAGTGAAACCCAGCCAATAGAAAATAAAAATGCTACTTTGAGTATAAAATTTGTTGAAGATACCAATGAAGTTACTAGTATCCCTATAGTTCCTTCAGAACTGAACGATTCGGATAAAGATGTAAACGAATATCTTGACAGTAAACTTGAAAAGATGGTTAGTACGGATATGTCAAAAGATATCAGCATTGATCCTGATCAAAACTACACGGACATTTCAATATACCATAAAAGTTTCAGTGAGGTTGATAACACTAAAGAATTATTAGATATGTTATCAGACTTGACAGATGGACGACGATCAATATCTGCAAATGAATCACCGGTACCGATTACCGACAGAAGTCAAATTGCTTTGGAAAATAGAGAATATAATGAGCCAAGAACAGTAAGTATCCGACCAAACAGGCAGACTATAGTATTAAGCCATGAAAACTTGCTAAGGAACATATCCATGCTTCAAACAGCTTTACAAAGATCTGAAACGGAAGACAATAGTGTCGAAGAGCCGACAACACCAATAGTAGTTTCTCCTCCTAAAAAATCTGTTCGAGTCAGTAATGATTTTGTTAAAACATTGCATTTCGAAGACGAGCCCTTAACCGATGTCAAATCTGATTTATCATCGCCTTTAAAGAAGACTGCGTTCGGAGAAACTTCATACATGACTGACAGTTGTAAGGCGAATGTTATACCATCGTATTTAAAAGATGTTTCGGATGGAATCAAGTCTCTAATAAATGACTTAGTAAAACCAATGAATGACCAAATGCCATTTGAAACTGTAGGTCTAGGTAAAAATTTAAAAAAGAGTACATCAACCTGCAGCACCCAAATACAAGCAAATCTTTACACTTCTAGTCAAATAGATGTAAACAATGAGTTAAATTCTAACCCAGAGTCTTTTTACGATATCGAAAAAGATAATACAAACAGAATGTCATTCGCTCCTAAAATTCCTACAAAAAGCGTATCATTTATTGGATCGGAGGTATACGCGCACTCTGAGTTAGTCTCACGAAATTTGAAAGATGCGGCATTCAGACCAAAAAGGCATCCGCCGGCTCAATCTATTGCTGGAAAAGTTTTAATTTTCGATCACGAGAACCCTCTGAACAATATATTATTAACACCAACTGAGTTCACTGAAGTACATCAGTATTGTCCTGCCGGGGAATCACAACATACTCTAGTTGGATCTGATAAAAGTCAGTCTACAAAGTGTTCTGTGCAAGATAATGATTATGGCGTAGCAAACGTGTCTGTTCGGTACAACATTGAGAACTTTCACTCTGACTGCCAATCAGGAGATACAGCGACAGCAATTATATCGAACAATCAAAGTATGATATCAAACAGTAGCAAAAGAACATCTATAGATCAATCTATAGGCGTTAAAGTGACGGAAGTTATGGATATAGAGGTTAATACAATTATAGCTATGAAGAAAAATAAAGAATTATTAGAAGTAAGTTCTTCGCTTACGTTAGTTGATGATGCCCTTGCACATACTGCTTTCGACGTTGATATCGATTCTGCACCTGCAGATTCTTGTAGCAATGCCTCTGAAACTAAACTTGACGCGCCTTTAAAAGTCATTTATAAACTGAATGAAGAGATATCATCGATAGAAAAAATTGATTCCGATCTCACTTCGAATGACGAATCCGATGCTGGGGAAGCGAAAAAACGAATTCATAGTCCAGCCCGTTCTGAAAATGCCGGAATGTCATCGCCATCAAAACAGAGCATCACTTCTAAACCGACTGCCAAAACACAACGACTAACAAGCAGCCCCAATACCAGAAAGTATTCACTAAAACGTATATCAGGAAACAAGTCTCTGATACCCGAAAGAGACGTATCCAGCGCAGAAAGTAAAATGGATGTAGACATGTCGCCAAGTAAAGAGAGTCCTCGAAAGCGGACGTCCAGAAGAAAGATAAGTCCGAAGAAGGATGGGGTATCAATAACTGTACAACAGTTGTTAACCGAATTTAATATGAAGCCGGACATAGATCAGAAAGTTTTGAACAAACAGATCCTGGAAGCACTGAGTAAGACGGATAGTTCCGTTGTGCCAGATTCCCTCTCAGGACGCGAGCTGAGCGTAGAGTTGGTCAGTTCGTTTACGAGCAGCAAGAATCAGTGCCGAGCCCGGCCGAGCACCGCCACCACCGTCACAGAGGTGGAGACCATCTCTACTGACAGTCGCTCCGAGGAGTGGGCGCCGGAGAAGACTGCCACAGGGGATTGTGATGCCAGCGTCAATGTCGTAGCTAAGATCGACATGCTGCCCTTTATGGGGTGAGTTGTTTCGTTATGAAGTTTGGTTGCCTAAATAATTATGAACGTCCGTAGATAACGATATGTTTACCGGGCAGGAGCCACGAGTGCGAATGGGCGTCATCCGGCACGGACTCGTGGTCGTTCCGGCTGCTGCACGGCCGTATAAGGCTGCACATCCGGCTGGCGCATCGCCATCACAACGCCACGCGCACCCGGGTGCGCGGGGACACGCCCGTGCTGGCGGTGACCGTGCACCGGTCCCATCACGGCAACGGTGAGCGTCCGGTAGAGGTAGACGAGACGGAGAGGTAGGCGGTAGTGATCGGTACGTTACGTTACGTTTGCGTGACGGTTGCAGACAAGAAGAACTCGGTGGCCGTGTGGTGCATCTCGTTCGCGTGCGCGGCGATCCGCGCGGCGGCGGGTTCGCGGTGCTCGCGCGCGGGCGACGTGCCGGCACTATTGCGGCGCGCGGCGGGCGTGACGCGGCGTGCGCTGCACTGGGGGCGCGCAATGCACGACGCGCGCGTGCACCTGGCGTACTCGCTCGGCGACACCGGCCGGCTCGTGCTCAAGGTGGCCAACATCCCGCTGCGCCGCGTGTGGGAAGTGAGCATGGTGCTGCAGCTGTGCGCCGAGCAGCAGGCCGTGCCGTGGCCGCGTGCTGACGACGTGCGCGTCACGTGCGTGCTGGACGGGCAGCCCGTGCCCGCCGACAGCCTGCGCGGGCTGCTGGACGCCGTGCCCGCCGGCTGGGGGCACGTGCCCGCCACGCTCTGGTCAGTACGCACTATACGTTCAATGTAGTTATTTATATTATTTTAATACCTTAGAATTATTTTCTGTCATAAAGTCGTCTTTTAAAATCTAATCGTTTCTGTCAAAAGCTCTGTGGCTCGCTCGTTACGGTCACTGTCATGGTCACTGTTAGAACTTAGAACCCATAAATGTATAAGTTTTTTGACTACGTTGTTTCACTATCTAATGTAGTAACATAAACGCTTAATTATTAATTTAGTCACTCATTTACTAATTTATTCACTTACTGTCAATGTAGTTAATTTAGCTGCTGACTTATTATTTATTCCGCTCAAGTAAGTCATTGAAACAGAATATCATCAATAGTCGCTAAATAAGTTTTTATTCGGCCGCTTAACATTCCCGTGTTAAGGGCTCTACACACTTCAAAGATATTGGGTTGGGACAATCTAGTATGAAAGAATGCTTTCTAGATTGGCTCGTGTGTAGGCTTGCAACGTGTTGCCCTGCTGCTGGCCCGATATCGGCAGACCGCGCTAGCTTCCTAGATTACCCCAGCCGGCCAGAGAGAGCCAAGCTGGCATGTGAAAGAGCTGTTCGACCTCAAATCCAAGCAGAAATGGGTAGCTATAATAGAGGATTCTGACTTTTTTTAATTGGGTAACCATGATAATGTTTTTAACAAATAATGGGACAAAATATTTTAAACTTCGTAAATATTGCACATAAATAGCTAGATAGCTTAGCGGGACGTGATTGTTGGTGACGATTACGCGTATTATGTTCAGCCTTTAGTCCTACTTGTCTAGTGGAGCCAAGGCCTCTAGTAAAGTTTCCTTGTCGTTCCAATGTATATAAAACGTAATTTTCAACTAGACTCCAACTTCCTTAAAGTCTGCACGTGTTCACGACGAACTAGGATTAAGTCACAAAACTTGTAAATAAAACGATATTCTCCCTGTCTTTTAATTAGAATAAGTTAGATTAAGTCATTAGACATAAGTACCATAAGTAGATACTCATCTGCATAACGGTTAGCAACCGCCAAAACGGCCGACCGTTAGTACCGGCGGCAGGAGACCGTTATAACGGCTCCGCGGGGTCGGGCCGGCGGGGCGGGGTCAGCCCACATACGAAGTAGGAAAAATGGTCATATATTGAACACGGGGCGACCTACCTCGAACGAACGGGTGCAGATAGGTAATCTAACTCAATGATAAGCGAATTATGTACAAAGGAACAATAAAACATGTAAATAGACTAAGGAAAAATGGAAATAAAGAGTAGAGGAGGGGGGGGGGGGCTCTGGCGCCATAGATTTTACATATATTGCCGGCCAATCAGCGGCCATGTTTAGTTCGACACGCGGCTCTCTCAGAACAACACGAAGAGAATCTCTGGTGGCTGGCCTCCCTCTCCTCATCGTTTGGCTTCAATTACTACGTGTTTTCTTCGCGATCCCGTCACCTTCACCCTACTACAGTCCACTGGAGCTGCTGAACCCCCTCGACGCGTTTCAGGACGGATCGAAGGGTCCTGAACATTGGTCCTTGCGTCGCCGGATTGTCAGCGCGGGATTATCGAAGGAACTGAAGAAGAATGGTCGTCACACGCAGTCAAGTTGGAGAAGGGGAGGAAAGGGCAGTCGCAGGGACATCTGAGCCCACGGAGAGAGTCCCACGTGCCCGAGTTCACATGGAGGAAGATGTTACGCGCCCACCGCCTGTTTTGGACGAATTTTTGAAGAACGCCACTCGTCCCTCACCGCTCGCTGGATCGTCCGGATCAAAGGAGACTACGACGGATTCGGAACATCATGGATCAAGCGCTCGGAGGGAGGGATCCGTAACGTCGAGAACGCTGCGGCCTGGTGGCACTCCGATCTACGGCCTCCCGCAAGAGACTCCTCGCGGAGTTGGAGGCCAAGGAGAGGCTGGCCGAGTTAAGGCTGAAAAAAGCCCAGGCGGAAGAGGAAATTCAGGAGCTACGTCTTCAACGGCTACAGATCGAAGAAGAAGAAGAAAATGGATCGAGCGACGAACAAGAAGATGATTTAGAGTCCGTGCGGATACAAGGTTGGATCGACCGCACGCCGCTAAGGGAGAACGAACCCACACAACAGCCGCTGCCCGAGGGAAAGAAGAAAGAAGATGGGAAAATGGAAGCCGCCAAAGGATCGCGTCACCCGTTGAATACGGACGACTTGCGGGAGGGAACCAGACGGGGCCAGGATGAACATGGAACTGGTGGAACGACCTGTCAACCACACAACCCGGTCGTGGGCGTCGCGGATCTGGCCGCTGCGTTGATAAACGCCACAAGGAGCACTCGGGAGGCGCCGAAGTACATGCAAGAGCTGCCTTACTTCAATGGAAATTGTCAAGAATGGTTGGGGTTCCGAGCGGCATACGACAGTTCGTTTCGCTACTTCACGCCTGTAGAAAACGTCGCCCGTATAAGGAAGAGTCTACGGGGAATTGCAAGAGAAGCCGTCGGGTGTCTACTACTCAGCCAGCCCGACCCAAAAGTCATCATGGAGGCTCTGGAACGAAGATTTGGAAGACCAGAAGCACTCATACACGTCGAGATGGAAAAAATGAAGGCATTACACAAGTTAAGCGATAATCCAAGGGACTTGTGTATTTTTGCGGGAAGTGTGGCCAACGCCGTCGGAACTATTGAAGCATTGAAGAAGCCGCACTATCTCTACAATCCCGAAATGGCACGGATCGTCGTGGATAAATTAACGCCGATTTTGAAGAACAAGTGGTACGATTACGCGGCCGGAAAGAAAGAAGAAATTCCGGACATTAAGAAAATATCCACATTTTTAAATGAAGAGGCCGACAAGTGCAGCTCATACGCCTTGCCGGAAGTGATCAAAGAAGACAGAAGCTTTCAAGAACGAAGAGGGTTCAAGAGCAGGGAGCGTACCTTCACACTGAAGAAAGAAGGAGCGGATTATCAATATCAGTGTCCAATGTGCAAGAGGCAACATAAGCTTCCCGACTGTGAACAATTTATCGGGTCAAGCATTCAAGAACGATGGGAAACCGCTAAGAAGAATGGTATTTGTTTCCGGTGTTTGAAGAGTCGCCACAAGAGAATGTCCTGCCGAGCCCCACCGTGTGGTCAACGTGGATGCAGAATGTCACACAACAAGTTGCTGCATATGGATCAACGAGAGTCACATACCACCGCGCCACAACAACAACAAGAGAAGCATGAAGCCGTCACGTCAACAACGGTCGCAGCGGGTCTCGATAATAGTCGACGGGCCTACTTGAAGATTGTTCCTGTTGTGTTAACGGGCCCACTATCAAGTATCGAGACATACGCTCTTTTGGACGAAGGCAGCACGGTGACCCTCATAGACGCATCGGTCGCGGACGTCATCGGTCTGGACGGCCCTACGAAGACGATGTGGCTACAAGGAATAAGCAGCGAAACACGTCAGGAAAATAGCAAAATTGTCTGCCCGAAGATACGAGGAAAATATGGCAAGGAAGAATACACGTTGGAGTCAGCGCGCACCATCGAACGTTTAGATTTCGCGCCCGAATCAGTAAGAAGAGAGGACTTATCTGCGTGTAATCACCTGGCAGACATTTTGCACGCAATAGTGTACGAACGCGCGTCGCCGAAAATACTACTGGGGCAAGACGCTTGGGAACTTATCGTTTCAAGACAACTGCGCATCGGACAGAAGAATCAGCCTGTAGCGTCGTATACACAGCTAGGATGGGTACTTCATGGAGTTCAGAAGTCTCACACCGCCACCACCGCCTTCTGTGGAAGTATGAAGCATTTTGTACGAAAAGAAAGGAACATGGGAGAGCACAACAAGGACGTCGTACGCAAGTCACCTCTACGCACCGAGCCGGAAAAGCGTAAAGAAAGAAGTGAAGCTCTGCCCTTTCGCCACAAGAAGAGTCGGCGGCGGTCAGGAAGAGGACGGAAGACGACTGCACTCCGGAAGACAGAAGACGCTCCTGTCCATAACCACGAAGCGCAAACGGAGGAGAGCCGTCACCCCGCTAAGAAGAGTCGGCGGCGACGGCCGGGAAGACGGAAGACAACCACCCTCCGGAAGAAAGAAGACGCTCAAGTTCCCAACGACGGCACACAAGCGGATAAGAGACGGCATTCCGCTAAGAAGAGTTTGGATCGCGATGGAGACCAAACACGTAAACATGGAAGACGAAGAAAACCTACGGCGAGAAGAGCCGAAGAAAGAAGACTCGACGGGCGAGGAAGAAAGAAGAACCGAAAAATGTCACGTGGAGCAGAAGAAGGAAGAGAGAAGCCATCCACATCTTCCCCGCATCGAGAAGTTTTAGAAATGGACGAGACTCATAAGGACTACGGCTCGCGTATTGCAATTTATACGCCTAATAAGAAGAGCAAAAAACACCGAGTCTACGATGGCAACACGGAAAAGCACTAAGAAAAACGAAGGAAAAGATCCCAGTTGGTCGCGCGCTACGAAGAAACAAGAACACGCACGGCGCCACACTACCGGTCCGGCACAACCGCAGGCTATCTACGTCGAGATGTCAGCTGACCTACTTACTTATATATGCAGAAAGATTATGGATTACGGCGAGTCAGCAAGATAGCTTCGCGCGAGAAATAACGCGAGTAAAGAAGGGCGGGAAACCGGAAAATAACGACCGACTGGCCCAGCTGAGCACCTACATCGACGAGGAGAACGTTATGAGGTTACGAGGACGAGTGGCGGCCGCATCCGGGGTACAAGAGGAACAAATCAACCCGGCGGTACTTGATGGAAGACACCGCTACACGCGCCTATACATTCAACACGTACACGAGAAGCTCCATCACGGCGGCGTAGAAACAGTCGTCAACGAACTAAGGCAGCGCGTATGGATACTCAAGATACGACCGGCGGTACGCGACGTCATCAAGTCATGTCTACGATGTCGAATAGCAAGAAAGAAGCCTTCAATCCCGGTGACCGGGGACTTACCATCAGCCCGGCTCGCACACCATCAACGACCCTTCACATTCACCGGCCTGGACTACTTCGGTCCCATAGAAGTCACAGTCGCCAGGCACAGAGAGAAGAGGTACGGGGCGCTATTCACGTGTATGACGTCGCGGGCGATACATATCGAAATCGCTCACTCGCTAAGTGCTGACTCAGCCATTTCGGCACTACGGAGGTTCATCGCGCGCCGAGGCTGCCCGAAGGAGCTATGGAGCGACAACGCAACGTGTTTCAAGGCTGCGGACAAAGAACTGGCGGAAGCGGCACTGGCGGGACTGCAGCACGAGGTCACCGCTCACCACATCACCTGGAGGTACATACCTCCGGCGTCCCCGTTCATGGGAGGCAGCTGGGAGCGCATGGTACGCGCAGTCAAAGAAGCACTGAAGACAACACTGCACGAGCGCTATCCTTCGGACGAGACGCTGGCCACCTTACTGACAGAGGTGGAGAACACCGTGAACTCGCGACCGCTCACTCATGTCGCGGTCACCCCGGACGAGCCAGAAGCCCTTACGCCGAACCACATCCTGATTGGGCCGAACTGCCATGTTCCACCACCGGGTCACTTCGAAGCAGAGGACCTGACAGCGAGACAACACTGGAGGCGCGCACAAGCCATGGCCGACGCATTCTGGAAGAGACGGACACGAGAGTACTTGCCGATACTCCAAAGCCGGCGGGAGAACTACAATGCTGACGTTCCACCGAAGGTCGGAGACTTCGTGATCATCTGCGACCCGAACTCACCGCGGAACACCTGGCCAAGAGGACGCATCGTGCAAGTACACCCAGGCGGCGACGGAGAGGTGCGCGTCGTGGACATCCAAACGGGCAGCGGCAACGTGCTTTGAAGGCCAACAAGGAAGATCGTCGTGTTACCAGAAGTATCGCCTTCCGGCGACGGCGGGAGAATGTTCACGACGAACTAGGATTAAGTCACAAAACTTGTAAATAAAACGATATTCTCCCTGTCTTTTAATTAGAATAAGTTAGATTAAGTCATTAGACATAAGTACCATAAGTAGATACTCATCTGCATAACGGTTAGCAACCGCCAAAACGGCCGACCGTTAGTACCGGCGGCAGGAGGCCGTTATAACAGCTCCGCGGGGTCGGGCCGGCGGGGCGGGGTCAGCCCACATACGAAGTAGGAAAAATGGTCATATATTGAACACGGGGCGACCTACCTCGAACGAACGGGTGCAGATGGGTAATCTAACTCAATGATAAGCGAATTATGTACAAAGGAACAATAAAACATGTAAATAGACTAAGGAAAAATGGAAATAAAAAGTAGAGGAGGGGGGGGGGGTCTCTGGCGCCATAGATTTTACATATATTGCCGGCCAATCAGCGGCCATGTTTAGTTCGACACGCGGCTCTCTCAGAACAACACGAAGAGAATCTCTGGTGGCTGGCCTCCCTCTCCTCATCGTTTGGCTTCAATTACTACGTGTTTTCTTCGCGATCCCGTCACCTTCACCCTACTACAGTCCACTGGAGCTGCTGAACCCCCTCGACGCGTTTCAGGACGGATCGAAGGGTCCTGAACAGCACGGAACTACTTGGGAGGAGGTTAGCACTTCCTCACTCGGAACATTTGATTGCGTCTGAAAAAAGAAATCTGCTTATAGGATGTACCACCTTTTCCCTTTCTTCCAGAGGAGCATGGTCACCCTATTTCGCACAAGTACCAACGTGTTAAAGGTTGTATTTGCTAGAAAGAGACAGGATCCTCCACTATTTCTATCGCGCTCGGCTCTGCTTTGTCTCCAGAGGTTATACTCAGTTATTTATTTTAGTTCATGGTTTGTGTCCATGGTTTGTGAGTATTGGTGGAATAAATAATAGCAAAGAGTTCTAGAGCAAGCGTGGTGAGGTGATACAGTGTTCGATTTACAATGTTCTCGCTTATTACCAAAAGCTCATGGAAATCACTAAACTGTAAATATTTAGCCAGTAGTCTTTATTAACCCTGTATATACTCGTTTCTCTCTGTAACAGGACTGTCTTCAAATATCTTAAAAACAAGACTCCAGAGGCGGAATCGACGGGCATCTGTGAGGAGTCTATACATTAAAGGCACAAAAAGTAAACAGGGACAAGTGTACCTACTAAGGAAGCGAACGTTTTTTTATTGTTATATATTTTTACAATATTAGAAATTAAATAAATAACATTAAGTTATGATTTCTTGACAAAACTGAGTGGAAGACTCATATTATGTCAACGGAAAATGCAGAAAATAATTTAAAAAATTGTAAAAAGTCAAAGTGTATCCTGGATCCCTATCTTAGTATGACTCACTTTTAATTTTGGGTGAGTCATATTTTTCGAACATAGGGCTCCTGAAAAAAATAGGAGTCAAATCGTGTTTTCATGGCACATTATTTGTAAATGAAAAAATATTTTCCAGCCCTTTGCGGCAAATGCACGTGCCATTCGATTATGGCCTTTCAGAATAATTATGTTTTTTAAATGTACTCGTATTTCGAATAAAAATCATTATACTCACCGATTCATTGTATGAGTCACACTTTTAAAAATCCTTCCATATATTTCATAAAGCTAGACGCGGCGTGCCTAATATGGCGAAGCTAAAAAACCGTGCCAAGACAGAAACAAATAAAAAAAAATGAAATACCCAGTAGGCTCTACTAAATATAAATAATAGCAATTTTGGCTTCGCTGCATTATTAATTAAAAAAGTGGCTTATGTATAACTGTGGGACGCAGGTAACGTCCACATGTACCTTTACTTATTTCTGTAGTCATGTTTATCACTATGGATTATCATGAGACTGTGCAAAATGTGTAAGCATTGTGTTTGCATTTTATTATTCTGTGGATATTTTAGAAAAGTTTTTACAAGATTATTATATGTTTGAACTGTTTTTGTTTAATAAATCTATAGCTTGAAAAAATGTTTTTGTATTCTTTGTTTTTTTGATGGATTATTGTGAGAGGATTACTGAATAAAACCCAAATCTGATTAAAACACCTACAAATTATCGGATTATTATCTACAGTACGACATTTTCGTCCGATAACGGTTTTTCGTTTATCGTTTGACTCGCCGCCGATTAATGCAACTAAAAAACATTCGACTTACCGGTTTTGTGTGATATTACTTCTCAAAAATATCATTCCTGAACTCTCACATCCCAATTTCCAATAAGTAAGCAACAACGAAACAAGTATAGATTTGTGAGGCTTAACTGTGGCACACAGGTAACGCCTTTAAGGCACATCGCTCGGCTTCCATCTTTATCTTTAGTTCCATGGCTCCAACCTAAATTATGCAGGAGATTGTGTACCTAGGAGCCACAGACATATAAGACGTACACAGACGGAACATAAGTTAATAGTTATACTTATGTAGCAAGTAATTGTTGTTATCCTTTTCTCACGTATTCGGATCTATATGGCGATATCTCTTTTTTACACCTGTAGCAACATTCACTCGCACATAGATATTAAGCTACGCGTGGCAATTTTTGGCCGTGACGCCATTTTGTAATCTGCGTTGTTGGATCGGTGAACACTAAAAATAATAGAGTAGAATACCGTATAAATGATCTCAGATCATGCACTCCACACAACATTCATACATTCTTTGAAATCATGGGGAGCAATAACGTAAACAACTTACCCTAGACTAGATACAGCCCAGGCTGCATAGTTTTGCATGTGTGTGTTTGTGCTACGCTAAGTAATAGCATACCTTCCGTCTGTTTACGTCTTATATGTCTGTGCTAGGAGCTCTAATATATTCGAAGTGGTTACAAACCACTTCGTGTTGCTGAATCATCGATAGATCACTTATCGATACCATCATCGATAATGATGATATCGAGACAGGATCGATAGTCATTTATAAGCATTTTAATTTTTATGACCGAAGAATATTTTAGGATCTGTTAGAAATTACAATACTAACCACTGTCGATAGTATTAATCTTAACAAAAAGTAGTTGTTTCCGGCAGCTCCGCCTACGTACAAAAGTAGGCCTTTGTTTGACCCCGGGTCCTCAGAATATTCATATCCGACATCAAAATCCGTTCAGCAGTTTGGCAGTGAAAGCGTAAAAGACAGACTTTCGCACTTATAATATTATTAAGTATGGAAGTGTGGAATTTGCTCATAAGTTACTATCAATTGTATTGATTCTACAAGTGCAGTCAGAGCAATACTTAGGTACTTAAAAAGATTAACTATCGGCAAGCAACATAAAAAACAAAAATTCTTTGATAGTGTCGATTCCATTAATGACTTTAAATGATACTAATTTAATTGATTAGGAACTTGAATTTGTCATAGTAATTAAATTGAATTTGAAATTTATTAATTATATGCAATTTTGTTTTATTTTGCACACCTTTTGCAAAGGTAAAATGTATTTGGGTACCTATTTATATTGTAACATCATCGTACAACCTACATTTTATGCAAATAAATATTTGATTAATTGATTGGTTGATAGAATCCAAATAGAATTGGCAGTTTTTGGAAATTTGCAATACTGTCGAAACTGTTGGATTGTCTGTAGTATTGCCGTTAACGATAATTTTGCTAATAAATACCAACTATAGTATTGATTGTTTAATGAAACATCGCATAGAAAATTTGTAGTATTCTATATAAGCAGTTTTCTTTTCACATTTTGATTTGGTTACGTTACTATTTAATTTTTGTGCTTTGGATTTGAATGGTTAATGAGTTAATTCGTAGTAATCACATGTTTCACATTAAAAAAATAGAACTCCTACTATTTTATCAATAAAAAGCGTTTGTGGCTCACTATCACGTTTTATGTCGTTTAATTTTCGAAACGATTATTAAAACGATTTGCAACGATTATCTGACATCACTAGTTTGTGAGTTTCGCTCTCGCTCCTCTCGCTTTCGCCATATGAGCATAGAGCATAGAGGGATAGAGGGGGCTTTGACGGACGGACGGAAGAGTTTCTCGAAGTCATGGAAATCAATTGGAAAGAAATGGTAGTATCGTGTTGTCTAATGTCTTATTGAGTTTTCATAATCAAGCAAAATACATTTTCTAATTAGGAAGTGATAATTAATTCTAATTGTAGATCTGGAAATCAGAATTGAAGATTAAAAATGCCAGTAAGTATCAATTTAATCATTACTTCACAGTTGTCATGTGATCTCCAAACGGAAGTTTATCGATTTTATTCTTAGCTCTCTATTGGATTGTTTCATTTAATTTTAAAGAAAAGTTTATCGTTAACCTATAATGAGGATAGGTTTAAATTGATTTCTAAGTTTAATCAGATTTAGATCCCTATTAATTATGAGTCATACCTTCACATAACGTTCAGGGTCATTTTACACCTACTTATATCTAAATGCGTAGTTGTCTAGTTACTACATTTCCTATTCGTCAATAATTAAATCATGCATCATCGTAACCTTTCGGACTGTGAACCTTTTGTGCTTAATTCCAATATGTAGATGAGTGGCTCAATATTTGTTAAATGTCATTAACCAACTTGTGAAAAGGGCGGGACGCACGCTGTCATTACCTACCTTTTTAGCAATAAAATATTCAATGGATTGCATATTTGGAATACTAGTCATTAGAAATTTTTAATTTCTTGTTTAATTCTATTCGAAGATTGGTAACTTAAAAAAATATTGAAATTTGTTCTTTTTTTTTAAACAAAACTGATTGCTGGAATTTAATTGGAGCTCTTGGCAACACTCCCAACAGGATGCAGAATTAGCGGCACCAACTACCGTGGAAAATGTCCAAGTGGTGGTGCGAGTTCGTCCGATGGACCAGCGTGAGAAGCTGGACAATGCCTACAACTGTGTCTCTGTGGATGCTGTTAACAACACCATAGCTGTCACGCGGAACAATGTGAATCCACCCGAGCCTCCAAGGATTTATGCATATGATGCTGTTTTCGACAGCAATACTTCACAGGTGATTAAATATTCTTCACATACCACATTATTAACACAAATATGACATGTTTCAGTAATTATACAGGTTGGAGTCTTTTAAAACTGTGAAGAAAGAAAATTTAAGATGTTAAATTACACATGTCTGGCCCATCATTCCTCTCGACTAATGCAGTTCCAGAGCTTCAGTCTTGTCGAATGGTGGGTTGGCTGTGTGTACTATCTCAGCCACATCGGATACTTAAGGTGGGAGAAAATGGTTTGAATTTACAGAACTTAAATTTATACTGCAAATATTAAAGTTTCCTATATGCAATTAATTTTAATTGGTACTGGTTACCATTTGACAAATTATTTTTTGTTAAATTTCACTGCCCAAAAAATTTACTATGGTTTCATTTCCCAAAACAACATTTGGCAAATTTACATTGTCAAATTTATGAGATCAAATGTTTAGTAAACAAATGTTTTATATATATTGTCATGATATTAGAGTACATTATGCTAAATAAACCATACATTTGACTAAGTAATCTATATATATATGAAAATCAATTGTAAATGTTAGACACATTAAAACTGGAGAACGGCTGGACCAATTTAGTTAATTTTGGTGTTGAAATATTAATAGAAGCTAATAGAAAGTTCAAGTGGTTAGAAATTATTAAAAAATTGCAAGGAAATTAGTAAAAACAATAATATTATTTTTTTTCCATACAAACTGGATGTAAGTACCATAGAAAAAGTTTAAAAATGGAGGGAGTGTCCAAATTTATTCACGAGTTTTACAGACCTAGACACAAGTTCTTAAAGGCTTTTGTTATATTTCAGCAGGGAAGTAATATATACCTACATGGCATGTACCAATATTTTATTTAAAAATTTGTAATAAAAGTTTTCAAATGCTGCGTCCGGAATATAATTAGATATTTTAACCGACTTTCAAAAAGAGTAGGATAAGTAACTGCTGTATATTTTTTCAAATGTTAAATAATAGTTTAATAAAATTTTTGCATACCAGTAATGGTGAAACATGTAGATCCTTCACTACTTATTACATCTAACATAAAATTACTGTTACCATGTTTTAGCAAAATAAATATTTCATTTCATTTATAGTCCGTCATTTTGGCAGTATTTGTTTTTGTGCGGCCTGATACTTTTTTTCTAATATGTTTTACAGTCCTAGTTAAGAGTCTTGGTCTTTGTTAATTTTTTCATCTTTTAGAGTCAAAAATAATCATTGACAAAGGAACATTATTCCTCAATGAAAATAAGACAAGTATGATAACTCTGCATTCAGAAAATGTCCGTTTATTTGATCTGTTATTTATTTGATGACTCTGTCAATTTGAGATCAATTTATCTATTATTCCAAAGTATTACTGAACAAGCATTAATATTGGTTTTTTTTTACAACTATTTAGTAGGCAAACAAGTATTTGGCGTTCTGATGGTAAGCGGATACCATAGTATACCTTCTGCAACATCAGATGAATTTCCAAATCGATAATTACCATGCAAATTTTATTATTGGCTGTATGAAGTTTGCCAGGTCATCTAGATTTTGATAAAATGTAATATTGCCAAGTGATTATTTGGGAATGAGCTGCTCCATGCTCTGGAATGCACGTAAAGGAAGATGTCGGTTGTTATCGATAGATGGCAGTCATTAGGCTGTGTCAGATGCCTTAAAATTTGATAGTATTGGACATTAAAAACCTTGGGTCATAATAATAAAAACTCTTTATTGCACAAACTTACTTGGTCATGGTTATGTTTCTGTTGGTCTAGTGTAAGGTCAGACTGCAGTCGCTCCATTGTAATAACCAGTGCCGCCAAATCGTGGACCATGACTCACAGCGTACCCTAGGCTCCGAGGCGTAAGCTGAGGACGCAACTAAGAAAACACGCTTAGAATTTTTGTCTTCATAATTTTCTACAAGGTAGTTTTTGAGAAAATTTAACTTTTATGTTTTTTTTAATAGTTTTATTTAGAACATTCTGTAGTGACTTCCCTTTTTTACAGCCGGCAGTAGTTGTAAAATCATTTTGTCTCTGTCTTAACAAAAAATAAATTCCATTCATACATAGTCTGGGGGGAGATAATTGATAAATTGTTACGTGCGCTTACAGTTATCATAAAAAATGTAATTAATTGTAGGAAAGAGTAGAAAATACCAGCGTGTAGATTTTTAAAATTTTGCTCTTGGTACTTTGACTGCTGGAAAACATGCTCCAATGCAGAACCAGCGAGATATCATTATCTTGGTGTTGCAAACATGAATTGTGTCCCTGGCTTGTTATGACAGATTAAACAATGGGTATTGTCTATTGAGAACACTGTAATAATGTTTTATTTTGCGCTAATAATAATTTGGTATTCTACTCATTCTTATTTTCTCTTTCATATCAATACTTTTAGTACCAGAAATAGAAATAAGAATGAATTTTTGTAATCTGTTCAAAAATAAATAAGATAAAATCCTTTGAAATTCGGTGGAAGGGGAAACTGTCAAAAAACAAGAACAGGATGCACTGTGTGTGCAGTGACGTCACTGCCACTTGATTACGTGCCTACAAATGAGATAGCAATACGTCCCCACCACGCTCCCACTTTTTATCATGAGAAATTTTTAAATGCTTATTACTGCTATAATAAACAACCAATTTTCATGTTTGTTATTTTTAGAACCGGTTACTTTTTAGTGTATATTTTGTTTAGTATAACAATATTAACCAAGTTTGAACACAGTCAAGTAGCCTATTGTATGTGTGTGACAAATATGGTAAGAGTAATTTGAAAACAGTTACGTTGTGGTGACGAATGAACCAGTCATATTTTTTTGCTTGGTGTATTATTAAAAAAAAAAAATACATATAATTTCTTAAGTTTATGACTCGTTTATGAATCGAAAAAAAAATAAAAAAATATTTTACTTAAATATAGTAGTTTTTGTTAGAATATCAGGTTGCTGAAAATTTATGTAACTGATAGCAATGACATGGCGTAACATTCTTAATGCATCTTGCGTAGCGTTTTGGTTTTAAACCAGTGAACGTTGCAAGATTTAGCATTTGCTCAGTGCATCGGGAATGTCGCGTCAAATTTCTACAAGGATCCAGTTATATGAAGCCTGCGCCTAATTCTAATATCCATACTTCCATACTAATATTATAATTGCGAAAGTCTGTCTGTCTGTCTGTAACGCTTTCACGGCCAATCCGCTGAATGGATTTTGATGAAATTTGGTACGAATGTAGTTGAAGACCCGGGGTCAAACATAGGCTACTTTTTGACGCAGGCGGAGCTGCGGGAAAAAGCTAGTCATACATATATGTAAGCTTTTATTTTTTACGTTAAGGTCTCATTATAAGATATAATTTAAAATAGCTATTATACATATGTGAACATTAAAAAAATACATTTCACATATTTAAGTTTACATTATTTATGACCTGTAGGTAAATATAGGTTTTTTATTATTGTCATATTGTAAGTTATGTTTGAGAGCACCTAGTCTTTATATTTATTTATGGGTACATAAATAAAAATACGCATGGCATTTTTATTTTGACATCGCTTCCTCAAATATGTATAAAAAAAGTTGGTATTTATTTGTTTAATTTAATTTATATTGTTTTTATATATTTATGTAACTGTCTGAATAATAAAAAACTTGTGTGAATAAAAATTAAGTTCAAATGTACCTAAATAATGTTATTAATTTTATTGTAAGTATTTCACTTAGCCAACTTTCAATCGAGATTCAGAGTTATTCATCAGTCCTATCCTATGCATGTCAGTTTCTAAACAAATCCTAATCCTTCTTTCTCTAAGCGCGTTTCCCAGTTGCGTTCACGGCTTACGCTTCGGAGCCTATGGGGTACGCTGTTAGTAGCCAATACTGACAGATTTTTCCGGTTGCCTAAGTTAAGACATCGGACTTGCAAACAGATTTCTCAACTCATCCTTATCTTTTCCGTTTTCATCTGTTGTATGTATGTTTATTGTTTTTGTATGTATGTACATATTTATAGTTATGAACAGTGAACACTGTTTGTTAATCTAAGTATGTTAATTTAGAATTAGTGTTTTTTTTCTTTGTTCCTATTATGTTTAAAAGACAATTCGAGCCGCACATAACTTCTTTGTTTTTAGTTTTTTACAATGGTTGACTTAGAGAGAGCTTTTATCTACACTTCTACACTATATTTTCTACACTAATATTATAAAGAGGAAAGATTTGTATTTTTGTGTGTATGTTTTTTATGAATAAACTCAAAAAATACTGTGCTAATTTCAAAAATTCTTTTACCATTGGAAAGCTATTTTCACCCTGAGTAACATAGGCTTATATACCGCAGGTGGAACTGTGGGAAACAGCTAGTCATTATATAAAAATACACACTATCCATACTTACTATTAAACTATATAATATTATAAATGCGGAGTGTGTCTGTCTGTCTGTCTGTAACGCTTTGACGGTCAAACCGCTGAAGAGATTTTGATGAAATTTCGTATGAATATAATTGGAGACTCGGGGTCAAATATACCTACTGCCTACTTTTTGCAGGCGGAGCTGCGGGGCAACAGCTAGTATTAAATAAATTAATAAACCCTTTTGGCTTTTCCTTACTCGCGCTAAAAGTGCTTTTCAATGTCTAGTGAGTGCATAAAATTATATAACCGGGACGGCACATAGTGCCCCGGTGCTAGTGCGCTGAAATAAGGTAGAAATCGATAACAGACGCGCATCGAGGCCGCGCGGCCCGAATGGCACACTGTCCTACTTCGAAGTTAACGCTGGATTATAATCAATAGCACTATGATGTATTTGTTGGATAAATGTATTAACGAAACCAGCCAGGAGTAAAATTGGCGAGTCGAATAATTTTTATTAGAATCGGTTTTCATACGACATGTGAAACACACATTTCAAAAATAGGTCACCAAATAGCTAAAAGACAGGCAGACAGACTTTCGCATTTATTAGTATGGATGTACAATCATGAATTCAACATGTTTACAAAAGAATAAATGATTATTGATTATTTAGTAAATTCATTCCTCATTTTAAGGGTCCGTTTGTCTGAACCGTCACAGATTATGTATTTCTCTTGCCGCTATTTAACAACAAATACTTAAACAAATATTAAATTTATAACGGGGCTCACATACAACTTTTCTTTTGCTCGTTATTGCTAACGGTAACAGGTAGATGCTTGGAATATTCACAGAATATCCATACTAATATTATAAATGCGAAAGTCTGTCTGTCTGTTACGCTTTCACGGCCAAACCGCTGAACGGATTTTGATGAAATTTGGTATGAATATAGTTGAAGACCCGGGGTCAAACAGGCTACTTTTTGACGCAGGCGGAGCTGCGAGAAACAGCTAGTTTAGTCATACATTCACTTAAATAATTCATACCAGTTCCTACAAATCAAGGACCATGACTTGTAAGTTATGAAGCGTAAGCATAAATGACTTACAGCTTAGGGTACGCTTTTCATTATACTATGAAGTCGTGGAGGCGTACGATTTTCATTCGATATTATGAGACGTACATTTCAAAAATAGGCAAACAGGGCGGCCGGCTCACGTGGCGGTAAGTGGTTACCGCAGCCTATGAACGCCTGCAATACCAATCATTTTGAGTTTGTATCTGTTTTTTTTTTTGTAAATTTTTTGATTTGTGATTGTCAGATACGTTAATATAGATTTTATGTTTCTGTACAATCCGGTACAAGTTTGAAGCTAATCAGGAATGCTATTTTTAAAAATGTGACTACCACAAAATAAGTCATTCGATCGAATTTCGTTCTATATCGAATGATTTTTCAATTGTCATAATCGGTGGATCTTTTTTATACAACTAAGTAGGCGAACAGGCGTACGGCCCACCTGATGGTAAGTGGTTATCGTAGCCTATGAACGCCTGCAACACCGGAGATGACACGAACGCGTTGCCGACCCTAAAGGTTTTTTTTCACGCCTTTTTTGAAGGTTCCCATGTTATAGTCACTAGCGAAAACCATGGCAGGGGTTCATTCCATAATCACAGTGTACGAGGGAGGAAATTTCGTTTGAAACGTACTGTACGCCATGGAGTAATTACAAAGAGGAGATGCCGTTATAAGCGTTTTGTAAGAAAGCGTTTGTGAGGCTACACGGGGCGGAAGGCAGACGTGCGGGATGCTCGGTTTCGGCCGTGGCTCCAATCATAGAGCACGAGCAATGACAAGCTCCGCCCACTGCAGTGTAGGCGAGGCGCCAATGAGCACGTCACTGCGCCATTTCAAACGGCATCTCCTCTTTGTAATTCCTCCATGCTGTACGCGATAACATGGGATCCAAGGTATGAAATCCCTGACGATGGCGAAAGGAGCGATGGTAAAAAGTGGCTGTTGGCATCATGTCAAACAATTCCTTCGAGCACAGGCCCATTATACAAGCGGTAGAAGTAGAACACGCATAAGGAAGCGAAGTCTCTCCTGAGACTCATACCGCTTACAATCACGCTGACAGCGCGTCTCTGTATTGATTTCATTCTACTATGAGTCATACAACTCATACATTTCAAAAACAGGGCTCCTGATAGACTTCCACTCAAAAGGACCGATCAGGTAGTTGGTGGTTAACATTTATTCGGAAACTATTTACATAAACGCAATATTTAAGGTAGTTGCCGAACAAAAGTCGCACTCACCCTTGTAAATTACCCATGGAGCAATTACAAAGAGGAGATGCCGTTATAAGCGTTTTGTAAGAAGGTATTTGTGAGGCTACACGGGGCGGAAGGCAGACGTGCGACATGCTTGGTTTCGGCCGTGGCTCCAACCATGGAGCACGAGCAATGACAAGCTCCGCCCACTTTTGTGTCGGCGAGGCGCCAATGATCACATCACTGCGCCATTTCAAACGGCATCTCTTTGTAATTGTTCCATGAAATTACCTGTGCGAGATGTCACCGTTTAAGTTTCTTAGTGTGGACCGTTTGGTATCGTCTAAATTCACGCGAGTTTAATTTTGTCATATCTTAGTTAGTTAAAGTTGGGTTGTTTATTTAATTAAACTATTATAAATACTATTATAAACTAACAGTACTATATAAAAAAATAATAAAAAAAAACCTAATTTAAAAAAAAAAAACATAAAAATGGTCCCTGTGGCATTGTGACGATGATGCTTGCAGCATTTCCTCGTTGGCCGAGGAACGCGCCAGCTCTTCGGTCTCCCATCGCATCAATAAGCCTCCGAAATATCAAAATTTTTATTCTATTGATGCGGGGCCAACGGACCTAGAGTCTCAACGCCGAATGGCTACTACTAATGTATTGCGAGAGTGAGTCCTGTATATGATAAATAAGTTTAATTACATTGTCTAGATACTGTAAGTGGTGAAAACCGTTGTATTTAGCTTTACAATAAATAAATAAATGGCATAAAAATGTAATGTAATGTAGTGCGTCGATGACGAGAGGACGGCACAACCCAAAGAAACGGTAAACCCTTAGATTTATTGCTACCCACTAAATTGTATTGCAATTTTTATCGAAGCTATTTGGTTTGTATTGTATAAAAAAAGCATGCTCATTGTATTATTTTGTAAAATCATTTTTTTTCTCAGTAGGTGAATTCTTTATGTAATTCTTATGAGAAATAAAAGTTATTCTAAACCTATGTATTCGGCGCCGAGACTGCCATATTAGCTAATTTTACCTTTTTCGGACGCTTTTGCGGCCGCTGCTGACCTTACACAGGTTTCCTGGAGATGAGGAGCTAGTGTGTCATCCCACACCAGCACCCTGCCCATATTCCAAGGAATCAACGACATCCCATACGGCCTCTTGCCGTCGGTTCTTGATATACCTGTTGGTTCTAATATTGCCGGTACATTAGCCAAGGCAAGAGACCGACGAAGGATGTCATTCAAAGCAGCGTGCCTCGAGAAGCGGCCGGCACTTCTCTTGCAAGATAGCCCGTGATGCCCCAGACGGCCGACAGCATTGCCACAGGGGCAATGTTAAAGTTGTATTGACGTGTTTTTTTATCAATATGCCTATTATAGTGAGGTGTTTCAATCAAAATCGAAAATTAGTCGTCGTATATTCCAGATGGATATCTACGTCCAAACGGCCAGCCCTATCGTGGAGGAGGTCCTAAAGGGCTACAACGGCACCATCTTCGCTTACGGGCAAACGGGCACGGGCAAGACCTACACGATGGCTGGAAGCAACTCCGCGCCGGAACTAAGGGGCATTATTCCGAATTCCTTCGCGCATATATTCAGTCATATTGCTAAGGCGAAAGAAGATGAAAAGTTAGTGCACTTATCCTCCATACTTTACTAATCCATACTTACTTACTAATATTATAAATGCGAAAGTCTGTCTGTCTCTATGTCTTTCTTTCTGTCTGTTACGCTTTCACGGCCAAACCGCTGAATGGATTTTGATGAAATTTGGTATGAATATAGTTGAAGACCCGGGGTAAAACAAAGGCTACTTTTTGACGCAGGCGGAGCTGCGGGAAACAGCTAGTATTGAATATATACAATACGCGCCAAATAAGATTGTGTCTCTGAAGTTGGTCAACAGTCTTGCCGAAAGCAAATCAGCAAATATATAAAAAAAAATACTGCTCCAATAGTTGCAAGTGTAGAAGGATTGTCAATTTGTTTTGAAAAGCGTTATTTTCACTTCATATGTACACCTTGCAAAAAATAAATGTTATATACAGGATGGATTCAAAAACATGGCATATTTTCCACTGATCAAGTACCTACTCATGATTATGAGCAAAGTTTTGTAAGGGACCTACTCAATCCGATCGAAAAAAAAATCAGCTGAAATTATGCCAATGTTATTGAATCCAATCCTGTAAATGACATTTATGTTATTTATTAAGGTTTTTGGTGTGCGTCACATATTTGGAGATCTACAACGAGGAAGTCCGCGATCTCCTGGGCAACAACCCCCACCAGAGCCTCGAGGTCAAGGAACGGCCTGATATTGGCGTGTTTGTCAAAGATCTTACTGGTATGCCGTTGTTAACTACTCCCCCGTGTTATAGAATTAATAGTAGTTCTAACGTACAGTACGGACACACACCTTCCCACCCGAAACAGATACCGCACCGAGCCAAGCAGATTTACGGTAAAAATCGAGAGCAAAACAATGGAAGAATGACGCTTCGGCTGCCTGGCCGCTGCGACGACTATGACGCAGATACGTTAAATAACCAACCCTACCAGTTATATACGGTGTAGTATTAATAGGTTTCGGGCTCGCCGCTTTTGTATGGAGTGTCCTTCATAATCATCTCAATTCATAAATTTATGCCAATATTGACCCACCACCTACAAACAGTTGCAAGCTAGTTGCCTGAAATATTTATTAATCTAGGGTACGTGGTTCACAACGCGGACGAACTAGAGAAGATAATGGCAGTTGGCAACAAGAACCGGCATATTGGAGCGACCGCCATGAACACTGAGAGTTCACGCTCGCACGCGATCTTCTGCATCACTGTGGAGTCTTCCAAGAAGGGACAGGACGGGAAGATGCACGTCAAGATGGGAAAACTACACCTTGTCGACTTGGCGGTGAGATTAATATAATCTGCCTCTATGATACTGATCTCCTTTAGGTGGCAACATGTATGTGTCATGTCAACAACAAAATTGTCAATGCCATATTATAATTGAGATATACATAGAATTAATTATATATAAAATATTTACACCCGAAACATATACCATACCTCACCGTCACATGTCACTTCCGCCCGGCCGCTGCGACGAAAATGACACAGATACTGTAAATAACCAACTCTACGACTAACACACATTGACGCGCGTGCGTACGCGACCGAATCGTGGTAACATTAATAGGTATCTGGCTCGCCGCTGTTGCATGGAGTGTTCGGGGTGTTCCATAGCCTCAATTGACTATTTACCCGACTGCGTCAGAAGGAGGATTATGTTTTTAACATACTCATGTATGAAGGTATGTGCGTATAATTGTTTGGCACGCCCTGCAGCCTGAACGGCTCGATGGATTTTACCTTGACGGGTGTCTTTAGATTCGTATTTAATGTGAGAGTGACACTGGGTATATCAAAATAAAAAACAAAATGGCGGATTTATTGAGCAGGAAAAGGAATCGGTTTTAGTTTTTTAACCACTATCTTGTTTATTCTGTCCTCAGGGTTCCGAGAGGCAAAGCAAGACACAAGCTAGCGGAACCCGTCTAAAGGAGGCTACGAAGATCAACCAATCGCTCTCCGTCCTCGGCAACGTCATTTCCGCGCTGGTCGATGGGAAATCGACGCACATCCCGTACAGAAACAGCAAGCTCACTCGTCTGCTGCAGGACTCGCTTGGCGGGAACTCCAAGACTGTCATGGTGAGAGGAAACAAATAATTAATCTTATTAAATGATTTGTAAAAAATGGTCACCGACATACGTTTCATTTAAATAAATAATAATTTATACTTAATATTTATAAATGCGAAAGTCTTTTTGTCTGTCTGTCTGTTACGCTTTTACGGCCAAACCGCTGAATTTTGATGAAATTTGGTATGAATATAGTTGAAGACCCGGGGTCAAACATAGGCTACTTTTTAACGCAGGCGGAGCTGCGGAAAACAGCTAGTAATATTATAAATGCGAAAGTATGTCTGTCTGTCTGTTAGCTTTCACGGCCAAACCGCTGAACGGATTTTGATGAAATTTGGTATAAATATAGTTCAAGACCCGGGGTCAAACATAGGCTACATTTTGACGCAAGCAGAGCTCCGGAAAACGGCTAGTATTTTAATAAAGGAAAGTTTTTGTAAATTGCCGTTTTGAAGAAAATGCTGCAGTGGAGTTTGTGGCGCCGCTTCTTCTCCACTCGCGCTTCTTTGGAAGTGGTAGTAAACGTAATGTATGTAAATTGACGTAAATAAGTGATATTTATATCCTATCTACACAAATATTATATAATAGGAAAGATTTGTATTTTTGTGTGTATGTTTGTAATGAATAAACTCAAAAACTACTGTGCCGATTTCAAAAATTCTTTCACCATTGGGAAAGCTACATTCACCCTGAGTAACAGCCGAGTGGAGCCGCGGGATCACAGCTAGTATTGAATATAAATGATTTCATTTCTATTAACCCTTACAATATCTTCATAGGCCCAGACGAAGTCAGGACGGGCCGCTAGTAATGAAATAAAGTGAATTCGAATATTGTTTTTTGTAGATAGCAACAATTGGGCCGGCGGAGAGCAACTACGTAGAAACTATAAGCACATTGCGATACGCAAACCGAGCAAAGAACATCGAGAACAAGACGCACGTAAATAGCGAGCCGGGAGACGCACTCCTCACCAGGTACAGTACCAAATTTTTATCGTATAAAAGTAGCCTATGTCAAAAGGTATTGATACATTTCCCGTTTGGTCGTGAATGCTTTACAGACAGACCGACATACTTTCGCATTTTAAGTATAGATGGTACGGAACCCTTCGTGCGCGAGTCCGACTCGCTCTTGACCGGTTATATACTGGTGCTGGCTTTAGTGTGTATGCATGAGCTTGCATCGTTCCTAATTTCTCCATATTTAAGAATCGGTAAAATCTCCATTCTTGACAATCGGTAGAAGTGCCGTAGCGTGTGCCAAAGTTAACTGGTCTGCTGATGACACTACAATATGTTCTCATTTCTGTGGGCGTCCCGCAAGTCGCGCGGGATTCTCGTCAGTTTGAACGGTCCTTTATTCATTTTATAACCATCTTTACAATACAATACGAAATATCTTTATTGCCCACATACAGCAACAAATAATTTAACATTTACAAACTTCAACATAATATGAGCAAAGGCGGACTTATTGCTAGGCAATCTCTTCCAGTCAACCCTTGCGAGGTGAAAGAGAAACAGTTAGGGTCGGTGTACGGATACACAAATATTGCATATAACGTAATCATACATAAATAACTTCCATAATGTAACATTCATACGTACTGTATGAATATCTAAGCGAAAATAACAGCAGTGTCAAGTCAAAGTGAGAGGTAGTATTCATTCAAGCTCTTGAAACTGGTTTATAGTTTGAGCAGTGCGAATATCTTCAGGCAAAGCATTCCAGAGACATCTTTGATCAAATTCATCCACGTTTTCACACTTTAAAATCATTTCATTTTTCGAACCATCTTTTTTTTTTTATCCAAATTGTTTTCACGTCATCTCGTTACTTTCGATATTCATCTCGAAAGAGCAAGAGCTCCATTTCTATTTTGTGTATTTTTTGGAAATCAATAATAAAGTGAATATCGTTGTGTTAAGTCTCGGATTTGTGCATTCTCACTAAGGAAACCAACAAAACACTCCTATCATTGTGCATTCTCACTGAAGATACCAACACAACACTCCTATCATTGTGCATTCTCACTGAAGATACCAACACAACACTCCTATCATTGTGCATTCTCACTGAAGATACCAACACAACACTCCTATCATTGTGCATTCTCACTGAAGATACCAACACAACACTCCTATCATTGTGCATTCTCACTGAAGATACCAACACAACACTCCTATCATCTACTTCGTGTGGCCCCCATATTAGTCTCATACAGGGACAGACGAGCAGAAAAGTCCGCCACAAGAGTATCAGATTAAGATGTTCAAATTCCAAATAGTTTTTTTCTTACTTTCAGATTCCAGCAAGAGATTGATCAACTGAAGAAACAGCTGGAAGAAACTACGAACGGTATTCAAATTCATTATATTAGCATATTTCTTCCTATTTACTTAAAAAAAAAACGGAAAAATTTAAAATTAGGAAACCATTTTTTAAGTAACTAGCTGTTTCCCGCAGTTCCACCTGCGGGAAACAGCTAGTTACTTCCGCCTACGTTACTCAGGGTGAATGTAGATTTCCAATGGTGAGAGATTTTTTGAAATCGACACAGTAGTTTTTGAGTTTATTCATTACAAACATACACACAAAAATACAAATCTTTCCTCTTTATAATATTAGTGTAGATGTAGATAATAGTGCATTACTGTAGAGGGCGGGAAAAAGTATTATTCAAATTCTAATTATTTGTTGCGTCATTAACAGTTCTTAACTAGGTACACACACTGTTTTTATAAAATAAGTACAATATGAACCCTGTCAGGTATTGAAATATTGAAAAGCCGAAGCGCAGCCACAGAATTATAAAGAGGAAAACCATGGATCTAAAGCTAAAGGGATAGCGCGCGGGCATACAATACGCTGACGGCAGAAAATTTGACCTGAATGCATTTCGTTACCCACCTCTCTCTTTCTAACTCGTGATGTGTTACGGTGTGAATCTGGGTTTCCATCACAGCACTTGATAACAACCCCAAAAGTTGGATAAAATGATTAACAGTTACGTAGCAGTGTAATCTTTATTTTGAGGTAGGTTTTTATTCAAAAAATGAAAAATAATTATACTTGTTTTCGATATAGAAATATAAAGCCCAATTATATTAAGCAAACTGTCATTTTTATTTTATATTTCTGACTAGGCAAAATTTATGAAGTGATGGTAATACTTTGGGAAAACAGGGGGTTACTACAGGTCAAATTTTCTGCCATCAGCCTATTGTTTGCCGGTTTGGTTTGCATCTTTACCTTTAGTTCCATGGATACTAACATAGAGAACGGACACTCACACACTCCCACCCGCCACAGATACCGCACCGAGCCGAGCAGATTTAGGAGAAACATCGAGAGCAAAACAATGCACGGGATGAAACTTGCGTACGCACGCGCGTCAATGTATAAGTTACTCGTTGTGTTGGTTATTTACCGTATCTGCGTCATAGTCGTCGCAGCGGCCGCGCGGCAAAAGCGACATCCGTGCATGGTTTTGATCTCGATGCTTGTGATAAATATATTTCTGTAATTTCGCTACTAGATTTATATGTTTAAATTAGAATTGGAGGAAGAAGGCGACGGGGAGGAGGAATTGTCAGAAGCCGAACTGTCTGATGTTTCTGAAACTGAGCTCGAGTGCTTGGACCCAGAAGACCGGAAACTTAGGAAACGCGCGCTGCGAGAACAAAAGGTATGTACACTATCGCAGATTTCAAAATATATATTTTTTTGCCCACATACAGTAACATATAATTTAACATTTACAAAGACTTCAACATAATATGAGCAAAGGCGGACTTATTGCTACGCAATCTCTTCCAGTCAACCCTTACGAGGTGAGAGAGAAACAGTTAGGGTGGGTACAGCAACAGATATAGTTGAAAATTATAAACATACACAAATTTTTCCGGCAGCTCCGCCTGCGTCTTAAAGTAGGCTATGTTTGAACCCGGGTCTACAACTATATTCATACCAAATTTCATCAAAATCCGTTCAGCGGTTTGGCCGTGAAAGCTAACAGACAGACAGACTTTCGCATTTATAATATTACTAGCTGTTTCCCGCAGCTCCGCCTGCAGTATATAGCCCATGTTACTCAGGGTGAATGTAGCTTTCCAATGGTGAAAGAAATTTTGAAATCGGCACAGTAGTTTTCGAGTTTATTCATTACAAACATACACACAAAAATACAAATCTTTCCTCTTTATAATATTAGTGTAGATTAAGTAGAGTATGGAAGTATGGATAATATAATATATAATTATATTATTTTATATTATATTATAATCTTTCTTTCCTTGCGAGTCGACTCTGGCTGTTATCAAACTTCAGAGGACCAAAACTCCGCCACCGACATGGCATAATTATAATATTATAAAGCTGAAGGGTTTGTTTGTTTGAACGCGTTAATCTCAAGAACTGCTGGTCCGATTTGAAAAGTTCTTTCAGCGTTGGATAGCCTATTTATCTAGAAAGGCTATAAGCACACCCCGGAGACACTCCATACAACAGCGCCGAGATTACAACTACTACGATTAAGTCGCGTACGCACGCGCGTCACGTCAATGTGTGTGTCACTCGAGTCGTAGGGTTGGTTATTTACCGTGACTGACCCCCGTATTCTTAAACATAACCTTATAAACGTCCTTCACTCAAACTCATTCGAAAGAGAATGCCTTAAGGAAGTCCTCGAACTTTCCTTAAAAACGATACTCTTAGTTGGTTGCTTGAGCAAAATCCACTAAGGTTATAAAAACAATTTTAAACACAAAAATTGACAATTACAAAAGAATAGAGTAAAAAATAAAATGAAGTAAGTAAATACCTAGGCCAAAAGTGGCAAAACTTTTACTTTAACGTTTTTTTATTTACTTTATTTAATTTCAAGGACGCCTCAAGGCACCTCAAGACCAACCTTATATTTGACAGTTCGATACTTACCTCCAATGAGAAATCATCTCAAGTCAAGGAAACTTGTGACAACTAATCATACCAATGAGGTGGAGTAAGGTTGAGTCGAGTTTGAGTGAAGGTTTAAGAATACGGGCGTGAGTCATAGTTGTCCGTCGCGGCCGCGCGCCCAAGTCATCCTTGCATTGTTTTACTCTTGATTATTAATTAATTACCCTTAATCTGCGCGGTGAGGTGCGGTATCTGTTTTTCTAGGCTGTTAATAACTCTGTGCTATAGGCCTAACGAGGTCAGGACGGGCCACTATAAATTACGTCTACTGTAATTTATATATTTTGACGATTGTTGTTTCTAGGAGAAACTGAACCGCGAGAAGGCACACCAAGCACGAAGGGTGCTTGAAGAGAAGAAGGCTGAACTACTGAAAACAAAGTAAGTAATAATGTCATCGATATTCGACAACAAATAGATACACAGTCAGGAAGAAACGCCAATGAAAATGTGTCCGAAGGGGAACGCAGCAGATACACAAAACATACTTGCTACAGTGATTGCCTCAAATTAAAACAGTATTACTTTGACTGTAAGGATGAGAATTCTAAAACACGGCACGCATGTTGAGCTCGCATTTACGGTAGTAAAAATAAGACAGTTTTAGACACAGAGCAATTACAAAGAGGAGATGCCGTAATAAGCGTTTTGTAAGAAAGTATTCGTGAGGCTACACGGGGCGGAAGGCAGACGTGCGGGGTGCTTGGTTTCGTCCGTGGCTCCAACCATAATGATATCCATGTTTCGGAAAGTAGCAGTACTACGTTATTTACAAATTATCAAGTACTTGTCAATAGATGTCACTAGTACGTTGAAGTTCCAATCTTAAAAACAGGGTGATATTTCATAAATTATGAACGTTTTAAATATTAGATATAACTTTTACAGCCGTAAATATATCTTATTTAACAGAAACCAATTATTCAATGCTAAATTTGTAAAAAAAAGCCGTGGAAAGTCGTGATACACTTAGGAGCTCGCGATCTGTTTCTCGGTACGCTTTTGAACGAGTAGTGACAAGCTCCGCACACTTTTGTGAGCGGCGAGGCGCCAACGATCACATCACTGCGCCATTTCAAACGGCATCTCCTCTTAGTAAATGCTCCATGGTTTTAGAGAACAGTTTTACATAGTCATCCATCCCATGAGCAGACTTTGGCTGGGTCATTATTCGAGCGCATTTTTGGTAAAGCATTTATTTAAATAGGCAATAGTAATAAAGGACTTTTGGCGGGAAGCTGAAAAGAGCAGTATCGGCGCTGTATTTTATTTTCCAAAATTTGTGTGTTTTTTTGAGTGTTTGTGCACAATAATAGTGGATTATTATTTGCAAACTGTTCGAGAATAAGCGATTTATGTGATTTTCTTGCTTATTGCCAAAAGCTCCTCGAAATTGCTAAGTGCAGTTTTTCTACCACTTCGCTTACCCTCATACTTCGGACAAGACTTGACTGGAACTTGACGAAACCACACTGTAGGACTGAAGAAGATTGAAAAACTTAAAAAGGGCTATAAAGGACTTGTGTCCATGGCCGTAAAATCCTTAACTAAAAAAAATTTATATTGAGATTCTTTCCTACTATTTATTTATTAAAATGGCAAAAATAATTCATAGTAATGAAAGAAAAGTGAAATAAAAGATTTTATCATATTTGACGCGAATAAAAACGAAGAATTGTTTTTTATGTTATTAATTGAAATTGTCAATTTTGTTGTTGACATGACACACAACATGTTGCCACCTAAAGGCGATCAGTAGCTACGCCAATGCAGGGTTTTTATTTTCCTGGTCGGGCTGGTTCCACCCAGAGCTCCTGCAAAATATTAAAAGGAACGCAAAATTTGCAGCGCTGTGTGCCACCACGTCTGCGCGTCAATGTTAATGTTACTCGTAGGGCACTTATCTGCGGCATAGTCGTCGCAGCGGCCGGGCGGCTGTAGCGACATCCTTGTTTTTGATCTCAATTTTTACCCCAAATCTGCGCGGTAAGGTGCGGTATCTATTTCGAATGGGAGGGTGTGAGTATCTGTTCCGTACCCGAAACAGATACCGCACCTCACCGCTTAGATTTGGGGTAATAATTGTAATCAAAACAATGCAAGGATGTCGCTTTACTAGGCTCCAAAGCGCAAGCTGAGGACACAACTAGGAAAACACGTTCGGATGAAGAAGAATAATGTGTATTGCAGAAAACAACAAGAGGAACTAAAGGAGAAGTTGCAACGTCTCGAGTCCAAGGTCCTCGTTGGCGGCGAGAACCTTTTGGACAAGGCTGATACCCAGCGCCGGCTGCTGGAACAAGCCGCCTTCGAGCTAGAGCAGCGCAAGCTGAACGAGCTGCGGCTGCAGGAGGATCTGCAGAAGAAGGAGGTAACTGTGTCCAGTGCTGGCCGCTGGAACACCTACAACAACAAGTACAATATACAGGATACAATACAAAACTATTTGTTGAACAACACGGATACTTGTCGATTTCAAGTAAGAAAAAACTTTTTTTCTTACTTGAAATCGACTTAATTGCTTGTCTTACGGTCAGTTCAGACCAAGAGGAGCGCAGCAGAGAGGATTCTTTGAAAGCACTCGAAAATCAACTTTGAAACTATTAAATACAATTAAGTGCATACATGCTTGAACAAGACAAAAAATGCTCGCGCGTTCTCGAGGATACGCGGGTAGCTCCGCGCGCACTTTATAGTAATAGTATGTATGTAAAAACTTTATTGTACAGCAAGAACATTGTTACAACAAAATAGAACACAACAAGAGGCGGACTTATCTCTGATAGGGATTTCTTCCAGTCAACCCGAAAACCAAAGGAATAAAAGAGTGCATGAGCATCAAAGAGTGTACAGTACAATAGATACAATAAATATAAATGTAAAACAAACTAACTTAACCTAAACCTAAATCAACTCAAAGTATTCAAAAGTCCGAACGCTCAAAGTATTCCCTAACCCGGTATTTGAAGGTATGAAGGTGTTCCATAAACGTGCAGCAAGTATTGCAAAAGAGTTTTAAAGTTGATTTTTGATTGCCTTAAAAAATCCTCTCCGCTTCGTTTCTCTTAGTCTGAACTGACCCCAAGAGCTTCTACTGACGTTCCTGCTCCTGCACAATCTAGGCTGGAGCGAGAATACGGCATGTCGTCTCGTTTCTGCTCACTTGCCAGCAAATTTTCCGTCCCACGGCGAAATAGTCCAACCACGCTTCAGACGCTGTGCGCGAGGGTTATGTTATTCTAGCTAGAGGATGTATGTATAATTGTTTTGGCACGCTCTGCCTGAACGACTCGATGGATTTTAGCTTAAGGGGTGTCTTTAGATCTGTATTTACTATGAAAGTGACACGGGGTGCCTAACCTATATCAAACTGAATAAAAACAAAATGGCAGCTTTTTTTGGCATTTTACGTGTGCATATTAAAAATAAACGCAGTCGGATATTTCATTATGAAGCTATATCCATCCACGTTAAAGAAGATGTTCGATCTATTTTTTTTTATCAGGCCGAACGTCTCGATTTAGAAGAGCGTTATTCGAGCTTACAAGAGGAAAATGCGGCGAAATCCCGTAAACTAAAGCGGGCGGTTCAACTCCTGAACTCCGCTAAAGCAGAGTTAGCAGATCAACAGAGGGAACAACAGAGGGAGATGGAGGGAATCTTAGACAGCGTGCGAGCGCTGAGGAGGGAATTACAACTGGCAGACCGCGTGTTGGACTCTTATATACCTAAGGAGTATCAGGTATGCTGCGATTTTGACCTTTAAAGATAATTTTACAGCTACAAGGCGAGGCAAAAGTAATCGTCCGATGTTCCTCGGCTGCAATGTTTTTTTTTTTTAAATGAAATATATGGTTTTATTTGTTGATTATTTCCGTCTTACTACAAAAAAGCTGTTTTCAACACGTGTGTACAACAACATTGTTACAAATTTTGTAATAAAACCATGGTGTACTGGCAAAAATATAAAATGTATTTTTAAAATAAATTTTCAACAACAAAACATTTCTTCTATAATCCAAAAAGCGGGAAATTTCTATAGACAGACAATATAATTCGAACCCGGAACAATACAAGATCTTACCTTTTTTACAAATATCGTTAGTGGCCAGTATTCGAATTACCTTATTTTGTACTAGTCCTGTTCAATGTGTTTTAAAAAAACTGCTAACATTCAACTACGTTTTTTTATGGTTTTAAGTTTTGTTAAACAGTAGTCTAGAGTACTTTAGGTTATAGATTAAAAAGGTTAAAAATACTTGTGTATTTTGTCCGAAATAAGTGTTTTTTTAGCTATTTAGGTCCCACTGCTGGGCAAAAGCCTCACCTCTCTATTCATCTATTAATTTATACATCAACAGGCACTGATCGAGCAGTACGTGCACTGGAACGAGCAGCTGGGCGAGTGGCAAGTGAAGTGTGTGGCGTACACCGGCAACAACATGAGCGCGCCCAACCTCCCGCCTGCGCACGCGCACAAGCACGTCAGTCGTCTTCATCTTCTTCATTAGGATGAAGCGTGTGTTCCTAGTTGCGGCGTCAGTTCACGCTTCGAAGCCTAGGATACGCTGCATGCAAGTCACGGTCCTAGATTTGGCGGCATTGGTGACTACGATGGAGCGACTGCCGTCTGACCCCGTAACCCTTTTTCCAGGAAACCACACCAACAGGTACATGACCCGAGGTGTGTTAGTGGCCAACACTGTCAGAACTTATCTGGCTGCTTAAAGGCATCTAAAATGGCCTCACGACTGCTATCTATCGATAAGGAGTCAAGAGAGATAACATTCGAGACTCGAGAACCAACTATTTGCCTTCCGAAGCAGGAAATCATACTGGAATACTGTTCGCAGATGGAGCCACCGGACCTGTCAGACCGCTACCTGTCGTACGCGAACGTGACGTCACGCGTGCCCAGACCGCACACGTCGGCCGTGCCCAGACCGCACACAGCTTTGAGGCAGCGACAATAGATGGCGCCACTAAACTAATACCATAGAAATAAAATTACGTAGAAGTGCCATGTCAAGTTAAATCTAGAGATTTGACTGACCGACATGAAGCAATTACAAAGAGGAGATGCCGCGTTTGGTAAGAAAGTATTTGTTCAGGTACACGGGACGGAAGGCAGACGTGCGACATGCTTGGTTTCGGCCGTGGCTCCAACCATGGAGCACGAGCAATGGAAAGGTCCGCCCACTGCAGTGTCATCACGTCACTGCGCCATTTCAAACGTCATCTCTTTGTAATTGCTCCATGCAGACACTTCTACCTCATCTTATTTCTGTGGAACGAACTTAGAGGAATCAAATCATAATCACTTACAACTGTGTCGCAGTTGGCACACCGCTTCATAATGCTACATTAGGAGCACTATTATTGAAAACCGAAAAATATTTAAACTAATTTTGATATCGAACAAGTTCGGATTTTTCCCGCAATATGGCGAAGACTGCTATTTTATGGGTCAGGCATTACACGCGTTAGAGAAAAAGAAATGTCAAACTTTGCTAGTCGCATTCCATGATTTATTTTAGGCTTTTTTTCAGTATTAATGTATGTTGATTTATTAATTATATTTTGTATATAGTTTTTCGTGCAATATTTTGATAATAAAGGATTTTTATTAACTAGCAATTTTTATTTAATTTTTTAGCAGTTTGAGAACACAGTGCCTTCAGAGCTCGAATGTATATTAAATGTCAAACTTGATGAAAATCAATGGGTTCAGGCATCCTTACCAGTACGTCATGGAGGTCTTGGTGTCCGCCGCCTTTCGGATATATCTCTTCCGGCTTTCCTGACGTCCTCCCATGGGGTAGTCAATCTTGTTGCTAAAATACTCTCCATTGATGGCGACGGATTGATTTGCCCCATGCGAGTGAGGCTTTGACCATAAGGAAATGTTCCAGCAGAGCCACATGTGCAGTAATTTTGGGATGAGGAGGGATCTCTGGTCATGCGGAAGCAGTTAGAGGCCGTGGCAAATGGTTCGCGCTTAAAGGCTTGCGCTGACTCGGAGTCAGGTGCTTGGCTACACGCCTTGCCATCTCCTCATTTGGGCACATTTCTGGACAACAATTCACTTAGAGTAGCGGTAAGCTTTGCGATTGGGTTGTTCAGTGTGTGAACCGCATCATTGTTTGGTAGAGACAGATGGTCTTCATGCCTTAAGTTGCTCGCGTTGTGCTGGACGCTTGTCTCGACACAATGCAATTAATGATATAATTAGAAGAGCCCTCATTTCGGCAAATATCCCTTGTCAACTAGAGCCTCCAGGACAGATGGAAAGCGTCCAGATGGCTTGACTCTTATCCCGTGGCGGAGGGGACGCTGTTTGTTGTGGGACGCAACTTGTGTGAGTACCATGGAGTAATTACAAAGAGGAGATGCCGTTTGAAATGGCGCAGTGATGTGATCATTGGCGCCTCGCCGACACAAAAGTGGGCGGAGCTTGTCATTGCTCGTGCTCCATGATTGGAGCCATGGCCGCAACCAAGCACCCCGCACGTCTGCCTTCCGCCCCGTGTAGCCTCACAAACGCTTTCTTACAAAACGCTTATTACGGCATCTCCTCTTTGTAATTACTCCATGGTGAGTACCTACGCGGCGTCCTATCTCAATAGTAGTATACGCACACCCGGGGCGGCTGCGCGTGCGGCGGCCGGACAAAAATGTTTCAAATACGCTAATTTAACTTCTAGATATGACTTTGTTCCGGTCGCTGTGGAAACGGCTGGCCCGTGGTGTCTTGAAGCCAAAAGTTTTGTTAGTGAGATGGGGAGCCGTTTACGGGGCCGCGGTTATGAAGAACGCTCGGGATGGTACCTGGTCCAAAGGATATCCATTGCTATTCAGAGAGGCAACGCAGCTAGCGTAATGGGTACCTTTGAACCGGGGACAATCCGGGGCGGAATTTTTGAGTAATTGTAATTTTTGTCTTTTCTGCTTGTAAATATATACATTTTTATTTTATTAATAATATCTGTCTGTGCGTTTGATCGATCGATCGAGTGAGTTACTCGGTCAATAGACCCTGTGCACCCTGGTGTCACGATTTTTCGGATATTGTTTTGGTACATAATGACGTTGAAACTTCGAGGCAACTCGTGACCAGAGTTGAAAATGTTGGCCTGAGTTTTGCTCAATTATTTTTTAATTTTGGTCAAGTTGATTAGGCTACTTGACTGTATTCATACTTGGGCAATATTTGCACACGATACAATATGTACCTACACTAAAAAGTAACCTATTTCGAAAACAACAACATAATTGGTTTGTTAATTAATCAATCAATCAATCAAATATTTATTTGCATAAAATGTAGGTTTTACAATAATTTTACAATATAAATAGGTACCCAAATACATTTTACCTTTGTAAAAGGTGTGCAAACATAAAAAGGCAGTAATTATAAAATATTTTAAAGTTGAGAGAGCGTGGTTATCTTTTTTGTACGCATGAAACCAAGCGGCAGTGACGTCACTGCACACACAGTGCATCCTTTATTTTTTGACAGTTTCTCCTTCCACCGAATTTCAAAGGCATAAAACTTACTTATTTAAGAAAGGATTTAAAAAAATCTTTCTGTTTTCAGTTTCTTATAGTGAAATGTTTCATATGAATGACATAAATAAATTGAGTAGAATATGTACCCATGTTCATGTTTTTTCAAATTAAATTATTATTATTAATTTATTATTAATAATTCAAGTTAAAATAGTTATAGGCCTATTGGTTTAAAGAAAGTTCAAACATTTTAATATTTTTGAGAGCCAAGTGAGAGTTGCGCTCGCGCACGAAGGGCAACGGCAAAAAAAAAAAACATTTTTTTTTTACCCTTTGGGTACGGCCTAAATACTACTATTTTTGAAAATGTGAAAAATGCACATTCTGTTTATTGAACAATAAGCAAGCGCTCATTTTGCGAATTGCTTCGATCTAAAAACATTCAACCTGACCTTTCGTTTCCCAGTCATATAGATTTTATATTATGATAGTTTAATGACAAAATTATTTTTGGACACAATAAAATTTTTGTTAATATTTTTTAACATGACTTTAGGCGAGCTTGTACTGAAAACTGCAAAATCTCGGGACTCTCTGTATCCTTCACCGCCGCCTGAGTTAGCAGAAGCAAAACGTTTAAAAAAGAAAAAAAAATATCATAAGGTAAACTTTCGAGTGTTTCTACCACCATCATCATATTTATTGCGTATTTAACAATATTACTGATTAAAAACCAATACAAAATTGTTATTCTATAAGTCCACCCCGTGTCACCCGTGGTCCATAGGTTCCCTTAAAGTTAGAATAGTTAATTTAATGATAAATAATAATTGCCGGTGGAATAATCCTATCAAAAAAAAGCCCACTAAACCGAACTATCACATTTTTAATTGGCTAGTAACTGCAATTTTGTAATGCAAAATTCCTTAAAAAGTTACTGTTTTGACGACGCGTAATCGGTAAAAGGTAATCCATACTAATATTATAAATGCGAAAGTCTGTCTGTCTGTCTGTTACGCTTTCACGGCGGTAAATTTGGTATGAATATAGTTGAAGACCCGGGATCAAACATTTTTGACGCAGGCGGAGCTGCGGGAAACAGCTAGTAGTGAATAAGTTGAAATTAGCAATATGGTTTAGATCAGTGATTCCCAAAGTGGTCCAGGTGGACCCCCAGGGGTCCACGGGAGACTTGCTGGGGGTCTACGTAGGCGTGAACAAAAAATGGGGGTCCATAAGATGTTAATGGGGGTCCACGAATATTTATCTGCTTTTGATAGTAAAGAGCAAAAATGTAAGCATAGTTTTTATAAGGGCCTACCTACATTGTTTTAAGTACCTATCTAAGCAGATAATATTTTAATAAGGCAAGCGACTGTTACTTGTCCAAACTTGTGTATTCGATATTACGTACAATTTCGTGTACAGACTTGCAAAGCGCTATCCGCCCGACAATGCTTAATGCTTGTTCAGACATGAACTTGATCAACACTATAAATACTTGATGCCAAAGGCAACCAAACGCATTCATTTGTTTCCGGAATTTCGAAAACAAGGCGGAATTTGGAAAAAAGTTGTGAGAAAATTTATATCTGTGTTTGCTAGTGCCGGAGAAAAGTAAGTAACCTACCTTTTTTTGTTATAAGTAGTACTTAAGTATTTTGTTTACGTGTACTAGTCGGTTGATCACAACGGCCTGTATAGATAGGTAACTTAGTAACTTACAGATATTTTAATTGTCCTCTTTCGATTTGAAGACAAACACAGCACGTTTTATTCAATTGTTTTTTCACGAGAGAAGCACTGCCTCTCTAAAAAGGCCGAATAAGCAATATTGCAGAGCAATTAATTTTGTAATTTTTCTTGCAAATAACTACTAATTTTATAAAACAGTAATTTCATAATCATGTTAAATTGATTTTGAAGTAACTATTTTATCAAAACTATTCCTTTTCGGAAAGAGCGAGCGGTGCGCGGGCGACGGGAAAAGGGCGGGGCTTGAACTTCGATGCCTGTTTGTCACGTTTTAACAATGAAGCCGCAGACAAAAAATACGCAAATACACGGAGCGCGTGAACTCATTGATTTAATAAAATGTTAGTTATCGTTTTTATGGACAATTTTGGGATTTCGACGTTTATTTTTTCCTACACAAATATGATCAGTATTCAATACTGAGTACACTAATTTTTATTTATACTATTAAAAATTAGTGGTAAATTATGTACTTTAAAATTGATACCGTTTTGTGAAAACGTTTGTATTTGTCTCAGCGGTTTATTAGTTGGTCCCTTTACAAGCCGTAATTCTATTTCCGCGTGCTGACAAAGGCTGCGGTGTGATACCTATATTCAGAAAAAAACTTGGTTACTAAAACATTTTTTTTACAGGTAAGGTAACTGACACGAAACATGGCTACAGCAAAGAAAAAATGTCGACAATATAGTGTCGATTATTTGAAATATGGTTTTGTTCCATCAGAGGCAGACAAACAATTGCCCATGTGCCTATTATGCAACAAAGTTTTGAGCAATGACTCTATGAAACCATCAAAGCTCGAAGATCATCTAAAAAGGTGTCATACTGATAAAATAGGTAAAGATTTAAAATATTTTCAAACATTGAAAGAAAAATATGGAAAGAGACCCACCATGCACAGTATGTTCGCTTCAACATCTCAAAGTAACGATGATGGCTTGCGGGCATCTTACAATATCTCATTACTTATAGCAAAATCTGGAAAACCGCACACTATCGGAGAACAATTAATTTTACCCGCTGTTGAAGAGGTTTTAAAAACTGTTTTGCACAAATCTCCATTTGACGTACTAAAAAGAATTCCATTAAGTAACAATACTGTACAAAGACGCATTGATGAAATGAGCTCTGATATCGAAAGCTTTTTGTGCAATCATCTGCAAAAAAACTCATTTTTCTATACAACTGGACGAGTCAACGTTACCCAGTAATGAAGCATTACTATTGGCATATGTCCGATTTATTGTTGAGGAAGAAATTCACGAAGAATTGCTATTTGCCAGAACTTTGGAGACTGACACTAAAGGCGAATCAATATTTAATGTCCTGAGTAATTTTTTTACGGAAAAATCGATCCCATTTACAAACATTATTTCAGAGGCAACAGACGGAGCTCCTGCAATGGTCGGGCGATATCGTGGGTTTATAAGTCATCTCAAAAGAATTATACCAGGACTTACAGCTATTCATTGCGTAATCCACCGACAACATCTTGTGGCAAAACATTTAAGTGACAGGTTGAACCAATCTCTTCATTTTGTAATAAAAGCTGTCAACAAAATCAGAAGCAATGCATTGAATACACGTTTATTTGCTCAATTGTGCGACGAAAATGATGAAGACTTCCAACGACTGCTCTTACATACTGAAGTACGCTGGTTGTCGAAAGGTGCATGCTTAACGAGATTTTACTCTGTTTTCGATTCCATATTAGAGTTCTTAGAAAGTAGAGATCCAGATTTAAAAGAAAACTTGATCAAATTCAAAGCAGACATTGCGTATTTGACAGATTTGTTTAAAAAATTTAATGATATTAACTTGCAGTTACAAGGGGACAGCCTGAATTTAATAAAAACAAAGGGGATAATTTCGGCTTTTCTTGGGAAATTGAAATTTATGAAGCAAAACATTAGTCGGCGCGAATTCTCTCAATTTCCAAACTTGTCGCAGGTAGAATGTATTGATGAGGATATCCATACCTACAGTCAACATTTAAGTGCCCTGCATGATGACTTCAAAACCAGGTTTGAAGATATACTGACGATGGATATACCACCATGGATAATAAATCCATTTGATGAAACGGAAGTGGCCAATGTTGTATTACAAGAGGAGCTGCTCGAGCTAAGCACTAATGAGGAGCTGAAGGTGAAATTTAGAAAAGGCTACCCAACATTTTGGCTGCAAGCAGAAATACCCGAAAAATATCCTGGACTGTGGGAAATCGCAAGGAAATTTTTAATAGCTTTTCCCTCGTCATATCTTGTCGAAAGGAGTTTTACAAACCTCTTAACAAAAAAAAGGAGCAAATTAAACATCACAGAGGGGGGGGATTTGCGGTTATTGCTCACAAAAATAAAGCCAAACATTGATCGTTTGCTGACACTCCATCAGATACATCCTTCCCATTAATTAAAATTATGACCTGAACCTATATTACCTTAATATTTTTTTCTTGTAATTCTATTCTTTTAATAAATAAAGTGATATAAAATGTACCATTTTTCGTTTTTATTTTACATATCGAAATATAGGGACAGAACTCAGAAGTGACACAATTTTTATTTTTTGGCGACTTTAAGAATGTGGTAGAAATGTAGCAGCAGGGGGTCCACCGAAACCAGTAAAATTTTGAAAGTGGTCCACGAGAAAAATAAGTTTGGGAGCTACTGGTTTAGATAATAAGTCTTGCCCATGGAGTAATTACAAAGAGGAGATGCCGAAATAAGCGTTTTATAAGAAAGTATTTGTGAGGCTACACGGGGCAGAAGGCAGACTTGCGGGGTGCTTGGTTTCGACCGTGGCTCCAACCATGGAGCACGAGCAATGACAAGCTCCGCCCACTTTTGTGTTGGCGAGGCGCTAATGATCACATCACTGCGCCATTTCAAACGGCATCTCTTTGTAATTGCTCCATGGACTTGCCTTTTTATTGTAAGGCGGATACTTACAAGAGTTGCTAAACATAAAATAGCATCTTTCGGTTCCGCCCACAGTGATGTCCTAGCATCGACCTAGTATCTTAATAATAATATCTAAACTCAAGGAGTGTTATTTTTGAAAATGTGTTACGCAAAATAGGAGAGTCGGCTTTTAGTTGATATCGAATAATTTTCGTTCGACATCGAATTGATTTTGTTCGATATCAAACTATTTTCATTCGAAATAATGAATCATACATTCAAAAATAGGGCCCCAGTTCTCTCTTATCGCTGCTAGAGTTCGCAACGCGCTTCTATAGCGCCCGCGTCGTCATTTAGAACCGGCAAAAAAAAAAAAAAAATTACGTATTTTTGCGTTTTATTTATCCTGCGCTGGACGTTCGTCCCATACAGCCACCACAGGTCAGTCCAAAAGTGGACACTTCCCCGCCGGCCTACAACAAGCTGTACCTGACGAGCCGCCTGTCCGGATGGAGTCGCCGAGCCACGCAAATAATCATGGAGAACATAGCTCTTGTGCAAAACATCAAACGATGGCAATTACTTGGGGTAAGGTTCACAGATTTTCTTTAATCAAATCCAATCCAATCAAGTGGCAATGATGTCACTTCACCACTAAGTGCGTCCTTTACTTGTTTCTTGACAGTTTCCCCTTCCACAGGATTTCAAATGCTTATAACTTATTTTACATTGAACAGATTTAAAAAAATATTTCTGTTTTCGGATACGAGTATACTGAAATTTTGGATTTGAATAAAAATAATATTGATAGCCTATTTGTTCTAGGGTAAAGTGGATAGCCATTGGGATGTATCGCCACTTCCCATTACGAGGTACTATCAAAACAGGATCGACTTTTTAAAACACGTGCAGAGGGAGAACAAAATTATTTACAAAAGTATAACAAATACGGTGAATATAATTATAATTTGATAAATTTTATAAGCCACATATCGTAGTGATAGGCAAATAGGATAATCTACTATGACTAAGGTACTTATATGCAGCGAGTGTTACCCCCGTATTCTTAAACATAAACCTCAAGGACGTCCTTCACTCAAACTCATTGGAGGAAGCCTTATGGAAGTCCTCGAACTTGAAAATGACATTCTTAATTGGTTACTTAAACAAACTCCAATGAGGAAAAGCACAGGTTATAATAACAATCCGAACATACAAAAATTGAAAAATACAATAGAATAGAGTTTAAAATAAACAAATTAAGTACCTACCTAGTAACTAGGCAAAAAATGGCAATCAATCTGATTTATAACCACTTTCGAGGTCGCCTCAAGGTACCTCTCGACCAACCTTATATTTGACAGTTCGATATTCACCTCCAATGAGGAATCTCCTTATGTGAAGGAAGCTAGTGACTACTGTAAGGATAGTCATACCAATGAGTTGGAGTAAGGTTGAGTCGAGTTTGAGGAAACGTTTGAGAATATGGGTGTTAGTGTATGTTTTGGCAATTTCATTTCAGTTAGATTTTTTATTGTTCTTTTTAGCCGATACAGAGTCTGAAGACTATCGTTTGACCCCCCCGTGACCCTTTTTACCGGGAAACCCATGGAGTAATTATAAAGGGGAGATGCCGTTTGAAATGGCGCAGTAATATAATCATTGGCGCCTCGCCGACACAAAAGTGGGCGGAGCTTGTCATTGCTCGTTCAAAAGCGTACCGAGAAACAGATCGCGAGCTTCTAAGTTTATCACGATTTTCCACGACTTTTTTAGGAATTTAGCATTGAATAATTTTGTTTCATATAAATATAAAGGATGAAGTGTTGTATGCTTCAGTGTAAAAACTTTTCTGACAAAAAATTGGAACATAATCGACAAATATCTTTCCACAGGTAAGTTGTACTTAGTTACGTTTTTTATATGTATTAATTAGAAATAATTTTCTTTGGTTTCTGTTAATTAAGATATATTTAGCGCTCTAAAAGTTATACCTAATATTAAAAACAACAGTAAGAAAACAGTAGTGACATCTAGTGTCGGGTGTCTGAAGTACTTGATAATTTATAAATAACGTAGTACTGCTACTTTCCGTAAGATGGATATTATTAAGTATGGAGCCACGGCCGAAATCAAGCACCCCGCACGTCTGCCTTCCGCCCCGTGTAGCCTCACAAATGGTTTCTTACAAAACGCTTAGTACGGCATCTCCCCTTTGTAATTACTCCATGGGGAAACCATACACTGTAATAGACTTTTTAAACCCGCCTAAAAGGCATCTAAAACATCCATCTGACCCATCTATGGGTAGCACCTTAGACTATGGATCCATTTAGAAGATTTATAAGCACGTATGGGTATCACGGAGAACATAGTGTAGGTACATAGAATACGAGTATGTTTCTTTAGTTTACTGCGGGACTTTTACGGACACGCACATGCAAACAATTATTTAAAAGTGTGAGTAAATAGTTTGCGTGTGTGGGGTGGATTTCGTGTCCGTGAGAGCACTGGATTGTGTGTAAACCGGCCTTTAAGATCGGGTGCGAAGCCGTGGATAAAAGCTAGTTAGTAAATTAACAAAACAGCAGTGGGTACAGACACTTCTTTGAGAGAAGCTGATAGTTATTTGAGTAGGTAGTAGCTATTATGATACAAGGGTGCCAAGTTGGTCATTATTTACGAGGCGGTAGAAGCCGAGTATATAACCAATTTCGCTCACGAGTTCACTCAGATATTTGCGAGGAAAAACACACTTAGGTATATTTAACTTTCTATGCCAAGTCTATATATACTTGACGGACTATTCCAGCCTTACGGTCACTTGAGGCGTCGATTATACGCCTTGCTAAATCTCGAATCTGTACAGAGAACGAGCACTCGGACCCCATGGCCCCAGAGTCTCCACCCCAAACGGCTCAAATAAGGAATTTCCGATGAGATTACTGTATTTACGCCGTTTGAGGGCTTCCGCTGATGCAGCAGCAGCGCCGACGCATCCCGCGGTGCTTGGAACTTGTGATTGCGCAAGGGTGTCGACGCACACTTTAATACTTTTTATTATTTACATAATAAATAAAAGTTCTCATGCTATATCAAAACATTTCTTCACATTATCTTTTGTTGGTACACTTTGAAAACTTCACAAATACAAACGCCTTTAGAGTAAAACTGGTTTGTGTGTTTGTTAATGAATTGCTAGGTATCTCCAAATACATATAGTTCTTGATTATGTTTTAAAGCTTCGTCCTTATTTCTTCCTTTGAAGATTTAAGTCAGCCTACTTACAGCCTGGTCACGGGGCAATTTGCCAGTGCGAATTTCGCCGCGATGCCACCGGCGCCAAAAGAAATACCTAACAAATGCATTAAAAAGCCACGGGAACTGTGACTGGCGAAGCGAAATGAGGAGTAGTAACGATTAGTGCACTGAAACAAATGCATTTGTAGGTAAGTATTTCTTTTAGTCGCCGGTGGCATCGCGGCGAAATTCGCCGTGGCGGATTGCCTCGTGGCCAGGCTGTTAGTCAGATAACAACATTCGATTTTCGCCTGGTTAAGTGTTTCTTGCGGAGTCAAATTTAGGTATTTTTCCCTAAATTAAATCGAAATTTGTTTTTAATAGTAAATTAAATACAAAAAACAAATAGATTTAAAAATGACGCCATTTATACAGAAAGAGCAGAGTGCAGACACTAATAGTACATTTTTTTAGTAATAAGTTTAACGGCCATGGTTAAATTTTCTACACAAATGAATATTTGTAGTCTAATACGACTAATGTTCAGTAAAATAAATATAAATATGAAATTTATTGTTGATTTATTATTTGGATGCTAAAATAGGTTTTTTTTTTGCAAAAACAACGAATTGGTTTGAGACTTAATACCTCTTGGCGAACATTAAAAAAAAAAATGTACCGTAACCATGGAAGCAATTGGCTAGTAAACTTTTTCATGAAAATGTCTAATTCGTAAACCATTTCGAGGAATAGGCTTAGGCAACAGATTACATTAATCAGATCTTTAGTTAAGCAAGTATTTTTTAAGAAAATCGCAGAAAACCTAATGACTTTCATTTTTTAGCAAGGTTGACGTATGACGTAGCCGGATAACTTCCGGCTATTCACATTTAATTTTTTAGGTTGGCAGCACAGCGTAGTGAATAAATATTTTTTGTTTGGTAGCGGTAACTAAGCGCTTCAAATGTCATCTCTGTTCAAGTAAACATAACCTAATTACATTCATTCATACATTTTAATGAAGAAGCGGTGTCCAATTATTGAAAAATCAGATGTAAACGGATGAAGAGACTGCAGTAAAGTCCATTATACAGGCCATTAAACAATAGATACGAGAAATGGGGTACCTAAATATTTGGCGATTGTAAACAAATAAGAAACCAATCGCGGCTCGCGGTCCATCTTGACTTTGACATTTGACACTAACATATATATTTTTTAATACCTTAGTAATTTTGCTTTCTTGCAGTTCGAAATGGCCATTATAGCTGCGTGACGTCATCACTATAAAATCTTTAAAATTAAATAACAAAATAAATATAATTTTAAGAATTTTTTCGTTTAAATTGTATCTCCAAAATAGTCTATTCTATCAATAAAATATATAATATTCACAATTTATTTTTTAGTTGACTAGCCAATTACTTTACAAATGCGATTATACATAGGGCGCACTGTAAGTTTCCGGAACTGGCCACTTACATAAACAATATTTAAAAATTTATTGCAACATTTGAAAATAGAACTCTTTGGCTGTAGAATGCAGTTTGTTTCATCTGACTGTCTTTTATTTATACCTTGTGGCGCCATTTAAAAAATTGTGTGTCTGCATCAACATGGATTTAACTCGGGAAAATTTTCGTAGTATGATTTTCTACGATTTTAAGTGTAATTTGACAGCTCAACAGAGCATCGCTCGGCTTGAAACAGCTTTTGGCAATGAAGCACCATGCAAGACAACTGTTTATAGCTGGTTTGCAGAATTCAAGCGTGGTCGTATCCATCTCAGTGACGAATCTCGCGATGGTCGGCCGTCCACCGCTGTGACCAACAAAAACATCAATGCTGTGCGCCGTATGATTGAAACAGACAGGCATGTGACCTACCATGAAATTCGCGCATCCTTAGAAATAGGCATGAGTCAAATACAATTAATCCTACACAAACATTTGGGTGTGAGAAAGCTGTGCTCGCGGTGGATCCCACACAACTTGACCGAGGCTCAAAAAACGGACCGCGTCACTTGGTGCAGTGCCATGCTTACCAGATTCAACGAAGGTGCGTCAAATTTGGTGTGGGACATAGTAACAGGTGACGAAACATGGATTTATTGCTACGATCCCAAAACAAAGCAGCAATCGAGCGTATGGGTCTTTCAAGATGAGCCGAAACCAACCAAAGTGGCGCGCGTGAAAAGTGCATCTAAGCGGATGATTGCTTCTTTTTTTAATAAAACTGGACACGTGGCTACTGTTGCTTTAGAGAATCGTAGTACAGTGAATAGTGACTGGTACACGACCATTTGTTTGCCGGAAGTTATTGACGAACTCCGTAAAAATAACCGTAAACGCCGTATCATCCTGCACCACGACAATGCTAGTTCTCACACGGCCAGACAGACAAACGACTTTTTGAAGGCGAAAAATGTAGAACTCATGAGTCATCCTGCATACAGTCCCGACCTGGCACCTTGTGACTTTTTTCTGTTCCCAAAAATTAAGAACCAATTACGCGGTCAACGATTTTCATCACCAGAAGAGGCTGTCGAGGAGTTTGAAAAACACGTTTCAGAGGTCACCACAGAGGAGTGGCACAAAAGTTTTCAAAACTGGTTTCATCGAATGAAAAAGTGCATAGACGCCAAGGGAGATTATTTTGAAAAACAATAAATTAATTTTGTACCTTTAATAGTATTTTTTCATATTCATTCCGGAAACTTATAGTGCGCCCCACGTAATATATAAACAACGTTTTGTTTAAAACTCCCATTAAGGGCCTAGTTACAATGAAATAAGACACTTTTTGAGCAAATGTGTTGAAAAACAATTTTGTACATACAAAAATCATGACTATAATTTTTTTAAGTATTTGGTATTTTTTTCATTTATTTAGAGGAAGTAACTTATTTTTCTTATCTAATTACGACAAAAAAACTATAATCTTTATATATTTCTTTAATAAAAGATATTTTTATTTGCCGTTGTAGACAAAAACACCGAAACTCTAAAACGCGCAAGCAATGTTTTTTCGCTACCTTGCACTTATATCAGTTCTTTTCATTACTGTTTGGGAGTCTTTACCTCACAGTAAGACGGTCCGAGGGCGGGGCCGCAATACCGCCCTGCTTGCTGTTCGCACGTTTGGGGGACGTAGCGTCTGCATTCTACTTTGAGACCGCCTTCATGGCCCTCACTTCGATGCCCTCTCCTTTCTAAAGGTTGAGTTATTTACCCCGACTGATGAGGAAACTGTAACTCCTTTTTTGGAAAATTAAAATGCTAACATGTATTTATCTAATTGACATAGGAAGCGCGAGTAGCAACGACAAAGGCACTCCGTCGTGATTGGAAGCGTAATAGAAGCATCATAGTGCAGGGCGCGCAAGGGAACTTCGTGCTGTTTCCACCCATCCCGCAGGAGACCATAGAAGACCCTGCGTTCGTGGCGCCTATGGGAGTAAAGAGACCTAGGCGAGTGCTTATCGCAGATGTTATAAAAATTCATTTAAAAAAATTGCAGACCCTCAAAAATTTCAACAAGTGGTTAAAAACTTAAAAGTTGTGGTTTGATTTTAGTAATTTTTATGTGGTTTGTAATTATCGCGATTGATGGTCTGCAGTTACAAACATCTGAAAGGCAGTATGAGTGTGACCCATAAGGTGTGACGTATTTATTTATCAGACTAGCTGTTTCCCGCAGTTCCGCCTGCGTCAAAAAGTAGCCTATGTTTGACCCCGGGTCTTCAACTATATTCATACTAAATTTCGTCAAAATTCGTTCAGCGGTTTGGCTGTGAAAGCGTAACGGACATACAGACAGACAGACTTTCGCATTTTTAATATTAGTATGGATTCCTTTCCTATATGCCCACGAACTTATGGATCTCTAAACTGTATTTTGGATCCTTGAATCTTTTAATAGGTACCTTAAAAGATTTAAGGATCCAACATTCATGTGCATTAAAATTTATCCAAAAATTCTTAACACGGACTGTCATAGATTAATAATTGGTCCCGCGCAAGCTCAACTAGATACCGTCGGCGTACTAGACAAATGCGGCAACTAACAGTGTTGCCAACAGGTTGACGAGCTGTCCACCAGATTCGACTTCTGAAGCCACAAGAAAACCACTAACCAAAAACAACTCAAGTTAAAAAGCCACTAAATCTTTTTCGTTGTTAAAATGAAAGAAAAGAAACAGGGATATATTACTAAAATAGATATCATAATTTATTTTATAATTTTTACGAATCGTCATCAGATGTGTCTATTTCACCGCCACCATCATCATGAATTTCCCAGGAACGATATGATTCATTGGTACCAATTTTTTTTAATAACGTGTATTAGAATTTCATAGTCATTGCAGCATACAGTAAAGTAAATACCTAATAAATAAATTAGAAATATTATGAACCGCAACGTCCAAACTTTATACTGGCGTGATTACCTATGTATGAAGTAAAAAAAAAACAAATAATTCTATTCCACTAAACCACCAGCCACTAAACGTAATATTTCCCCTACTAAAAGCGGGGTCCAAACGACCAGTTTTAATGGAAAATCCACTAAGTCGGCAACACTGGCAACTAAAACTACACAAATTCGGCGTACTTGCGGCATACCCGCGTCAGTCACGCCGCAGCCGATAAGTGAGTTGGACGTCGAGATACATTTTAAATTTTAGTTTTAAAACAGAAGCAAAATGCCAGTTTGCGTATTTAAACTATTTAAGATTAATAGTACAATAAATAACTTTCTCGTTTCGTCTTTGCACATTGTCTTACACACACTACAATATAAAGTTGCCGCATTCTGAAAACTGATTTTTCTTCATAGCGCGGTACCTAGTCGAGCGCGCGCGAGACCAATTATTAATCAAAGACGAACTGTGTTAACTTACTCTGTTTCTACCTTTGGAGACTTGTAATTGGCTCTTTGGTATACACTGAAACAACCATTGCTATAATAATAACTGTAAGTCTTTCTAAGATATAAATAAATAATGAAATTGAAATAAATAATAGTTACGGTACATTTTTGAAAAATAATTTATTCGGCTTCACTTACCTACCGATTCAGTAGTGAAATGAGAGTAAGTAATGGTTTCAAACATAACATTACGAAAATTGGCGTAATCATGAACTTTACATATGATTTTGTATGATTCACATAAAGTAATCAAATCGGCAAAAATTTCATATACTGGTATTATTTTTTGTTTCTAACATTTTTAACTAATGATACATCCATGACAACTGCGCGAGTATCAGCTAAAAACGCAGCATTACTGAAATGCTCGAAACCGTCTAATTAACAGTATGCAATTTACAATTTTACTGTGTACGTATACAATTTTAACATTAAATATTTAATGAAAATTCTGGGTGTACAGCACAGGGAATAGCTTTGGAAATAATAAGATTCACATAAATTAACCACAACCACGGAGTAGTACTTCAATATCATTACCTTTCAGAAAAAAAAAATCTATGGAAATATCCACATTCACAATATGGTGGATTTGTTTTTATTTTCAGAGTATATCTGACGCTCCGCGTGAAGAACTGCGCTCCAATGGGGGAGCTGACGGTGGAGTTGTTCACGGACTACTGTCCGCAAAACTGCGGGTTGTTCATGGAACTGCTGGACGGAGACGGGCTAGGGTATGGCTATGTTGGCACTTGCTTCTTCAGGTAAGTTTAGGCAATGAACCCTTAAAAATACCTTCATACTTCCACGTTTCAACCGTGTTCAGCCAACAACACAAAACAACGGCCGTGGTCACCCATATAAATATGCCGGTGGAAGAATGGAGCTGTAGAAATGCTGAGCAAATCGTTCCGTGACCACGGCCGTTGTAACACGATTGAAACGTCGAAAGTATGAAGGTATTTTACTTTTAATTTTATGTTCTAAATATACAGTGCGTTAGTTTAAAAGTTAATGAACCCACTGCCGGCGGGCGCCTGGCACCACAGAACAGAGATCTACGTTCACGACAACAGCGGCAAGCGCGATACCTACTACGACTACTACGATTCCGTCGCGTACGCACACGCGCCAATGTGTGTGTTACTCGTAGAGTTGGTTAAACCGTATCTGCTTCGTAATCGTCGCAGCGGCCGAGAGGCCGACGCTACTCTACTCCTTTTTGCTTTTGCTCTCAATATTAACCCTACCTAAATCTGCTTGGCTTGGTGCGGTATCTGTTTCAGGTGGGAGGGTGTGAGTACTATTAAATAATAATTTGCCAGTATAATGGGTACTTTTGAGCCGGGTGCCGTTCGGGGTATATCTTTAGATTAAAAAATTTGTGGTTTTTTATTTTTAGTTTTTATTTAGTTGTTATTTAGATATATTTTTACGTTATAACTAATTACTTGTACTATATATTAATTTAATAAAGCAAGATAATAATTTATTATTATATAATTCTGTTACTGCAGTCTCTCACGGTCACGGCGGTCTAGGGTAGGGCGGATCAAATTATTTATATTCAGTTCTTACCATATTTAATCGGCCGTTAATTATACCCGAGAAATAAAAAAAAAAGAGTTAAAACGAGTTTTAAAATTGTTTTACGAAAAACAGGTCTTAATACCGTTATTTTTATACTTAGTAGATTCTTATGTCTGTCCCTAACCCATTAATAATTAAAAACAAATATCGAACGTCAAATACAATAATTAGAAAAAAACTATCAATCATTATGTTCAAACTGATTTGGTGTCTTTTGACGTTTATTTCTAGCCTTATATTTTTCTTACTTCTCCTTTACATCGGCAATTACATAGATTTTGTGGTTAACCCCGAATAACGATGTTAGTATCTGATCCAGGATTCAACAGTAATGAACTACTTCTAAAAGTAATAAGCCCTGAAGGCCTGACCTTTTCTGCATATTTTTCTGAGGATACCCTAATTGAGGAAGTGAAAAACCGGGCTATAGACTTCTTTTATCCAAACGGTGAAACAGGTTCAGGCAGATTTAAAATTGTAAGAGTTTTCGACACGTCGACATTGCACGACTTCCTAACATTAGCCCAAGAGCAGATCACTATGCAAGAGGAGTTGCTTTTAGTAGAAAGACGCATTCCAGAAGCCAGCACGCTGTGGGATCTAGGCTCTGTTAGGGCACCTTTACATGGGGCAATAGCCGCAGCCACTGCATCTTTGCCGGCTCCACAGAATAACATGCGACAACCAAATCTTCAATCATTGCTATCAACAAATGAGCTGTCGTATGAATTGAGAAAAATTCTTATATCTTTAATCGAAGCTGGTGCGAGATTGGCAGCGGCTGGAAGGAATTATGAAATGTCATTGGCGCAGCTCTCAGCAGCGTTGGACGAACCCAGAAGGTTAAATCAGACCGTGATCCAGGTCATCACTCCTGAGGAGATCGCCGCCCGCTTCCACGCTTTCGAAGACAACGGATCCGACGCCACGTCTTCCATCAAATCGGACGGGCACGATTTATACAAACGAGCTGAACATTTGCAGCGATTTTTGGAAAAATTTAGGGCATGGAGGACTAAAATAGCTGAAGCGCCTACTCCAGAAGCAATAAGTGCTCTCAAAGATCTAGGTTTCAGTTTTGAAGAGGCGGATAAAGCTCTTCGTTCTACTGGAGGTAACGTGCCAGCGGCTGCATCTTATTTAGTGGGGGAACGAGGTTCGAGCGTTTTTGAACTAATTAATGGGTTGCCGGACGGACCAATCTTGCAGACTTTACTGAAACAGCCTCAGATCCAGCGTGGCTTGTTGAATACAAGAATGTTGATAGCTTTCATAGCAATGGTTGGACAGACGGGAAGCGCGTCTTTGTGGCTGAATTCTCCCCATGGAAGCCCATTGCTGTCTCAGATTTCCAGGACATATCACTCGGAGAAGTATTGTTTGGCCGTCAATCAGTTTTCTGATATCAGGGAGGAGACCTCTCACCATGTCGCATCTACTTCACGACAACGGCGTTAGCGTAAATTTGTGTGCAAAATGCATTTTTATTGAAATATTTTAATAAATAATGGAAAATAGATGTGTTTTGTGTGCTTTTTATGGTTACATTCTATCAATAACGGCTGATTTAATGGGCGGGTGGACCAAGGTCAACGCAGGTCTTCGGATCAATTAGTCCGATTTCCACCACCTGTATTCAGTTCAGAAAAGGTCTCAACTTTTGTAGTCCAGTACTGAATATTTTGCAGGAAGGTACCGAATCTGTACTGGTCCGGTGGCGACGTGATCTACAATAACGGGTTCGGATGCTACGCCCAGAAAGGGAGGCTCACGCCCATTGGAGCTGACAATTACCATTTCTCCCATTCAATGCCAGGTTTTATCTTTTAAAGTACCTATATCATCATCATCATTTCAGCCGCAGTCAATCCACTGCTGAATAAAGGTAACTTAGGTCTCCCGACCAAAGGAGATATACGCAATAGCCGGTTGTGCGTGCTCGCCGAAACTTTCTGCCTCATCGGCCATCGGTTCTTTGCGTTTAGTGCCCCGTTCCACTGCCACTTTGTCCTACGGGAATCTTCACATTCTCGTAGGCAAACACCGAGCCTCGCCTTCTGCGCAGCTCTTTGGGCACCGTAGCTTGATCTTTGATATCATAGTGGGGTACCACGTTTAGGCCCAAGTAGACTGGTAGGTACACACGTAAAAAAATTCTAAATCTATGGGACACACACTGTTCAGAGACCTAAGTTTTAATCCGTGGTTTATATGCACTGACTGAAGTATTTTGAACGAGAAGAGGAACCTACGAAGCTCTCCGATCAATTCTACCTAATGTTATTTCTACTAAATCACATGCAACTAAAATTTATGTGAAAACCGAGAACATTTTTTCGACAAACCCAAACAATAATCTTGTCAACCAACTTTGTTTATACGGAAGGCCGAAAATATTTTTACACTTACTGTACAGGTTTGGTTTCCATGCGGGTGACGGCCAACGACGAGATGTGCGGAATCTTCAGCATCACCTTCAAGCCTATGCCTCAGTTCGACCTCAAGAATGTCGTTATAGGCCGGGTATAGTTTGTTCATTCATCACACCCCGGACACTCCATACAACATCGGCGAGCCCCATACCTATTAAGCAGCTATGATTCGGTCGCGTACGTTCGTGACGCGCGAATATGTGAGATCGTAAGGTTGGTAACTTACCGTATCTGCCTCATAGCAGTCGAATCGGCGACATTCTTGCATTGCATTGTTATGCTCTCGATTTTTACCCTAAATCTGCGCGGTGAGGTTTGTAACAGTAGCCGCGAACCGGCGAAGTGCTTACTCAATTTGACACAACCATTTTTATTGATTTATGTGACTGTTATTGTATGTTATTTTTGTTCAGGTAGTCCGTCCCTGCAACATGTTCGACAGCATGCGCGCGTTGGGTTCCGCCCTGAGTCCGACACCTTTCGTGGAAATAGCGAGTGCGCGACGTCGCTACGGCAAACGTTGGCGCCATGGCGAACCCAACCGACGGCTACCCAAAACTACTTCCGAACTACTACAACTCAACAGAGAACATTAATAAACTCTTTATTACAAGTGCATAAAAAAAATCTTGAAGAATGTGTGATGTCTTTTATAATATTACGATTATTTGAAATTAATTAAAAATGACGTTTTTGTAAAGAATTCGATTTATTTTCCAAAACTTTTTAGTTATCCATCATTAGCCTCAACTGCCTCATCAAAAATTATTCGACATACGTCGAGGATCTTGCAGAGAATTCTCGCCGAGAACCGCGGCGAGAAAGGGCATTCAGACTCTCGCGAGAATTCTCGGCGAGAAGCGAGATGAATGTGGACAGCGTACTTTCACAGTTCTCGGGCTTGCTCGCGAGAACGCAAGAAAAACCTGTGAATCTGGACCCCGCATAAGTGGCCAAACATGTTGAGCGTCATGTGTGGAAATGTTGCCAAATGGATACGATGCTTCATTGTCACACAGACGAATGAAATGATACAGTGAATTGTGGAACGTAAGCCGTCAAAGAGAGACGTCTACAATTTTCTCTGGCTGGAGTCACTCAGAACCCGTGAATCGAATAATTATCGTCCGTTTTCGGATGTTTTTTCTTCGACAATCGATGATATGAATTATTGTATATCGATTTTGTGTGAGTAATACTCCAAAATAGCACTTTCAAAGCGCGCCTACTAGATTTATCCTATATCTCACTAAACAATAATCACTCCATAGATTAATAATCGCGCTCGACTAGATAACGTCGGCGTACTAGACAAATGCGGCAACTACGCGAATTCGGCGTACTTGCGGCATACCCGCGTCAGTCACGCCGCAACCGAAAAGTGAGTCGAGATAAATTTAAAATTATAGTTTATAAAAACAGAAGCAAAATGCCAGTTTGCGTATTCAAACTATGTTAGAATAATAGTAAAGAAATAACTCTTTCTCGTTTCGTCTTTGCACGTTGTCTTACACACACTACAATATAAAGTTGCCGCATTCTGGAAACTGCTTTTTCTTCATAGCGCGGTATCTAGTCAAGCGCGCACGAGACCAATTATTAATCAAAGAATCACTCAACTTTTCAACATACCTAACTAAGAGCGAAGAAAAATTAATTAAAATCAGGCATTAAAAACAATATAATGCTACTTACAACTGCTACAGTATTTCATGCAACGAGTAGATTGTTTTACAGTACAATAATCAACAGTATTGAAAATCTGATAGGAAACAATTTTTAGGTAAATGTTTCTCGACAACTTAAAAATTCGATATTTACATTTTTCCCCTTTAATTTTCATGGGCGATTTAAATTCGAAAACTTACACTTTATTTGGAAAAATTGTTGGCATGATAAATCTTTTCACATACTTAATACTATTTATAACAAGTAACAAAATCAGTCCCGTATATGCACAGAAATAAGATTAGGTAGAAGTGACATGTGGACGTTTCCTGTGTGCCAAAGTTAAACCTTGCCATATAAAGTTAAGACTCGAGAGACTTAACTGACCGATACATGCACTTTTACTAATCTTATTTCTGTGTATGTATGCGTGTTGCCAATAAGGCACTAACTTATACCTACATCTACATAAAACACCACATTCGGATTACAGACTACAGAGGCCAATGTTCGCGCCTTTTGAGATATAGTGTCCTTAATTCGACAAAATATGGCGACTGACTACAAAACAATGCGTACGCCAAGGTCCATATTGATTCTCATAAAGTCTTATTTATTAAAACTTTATTGTTCAACAAAGTACACATATACTTATAACAATTGGCGGAATTAATGCTAAGAGCATTCTCTACCAGTCAACCATTGGGAGAAACGGAAAGATAGTTTGGCGAAAAAAAGTTAAGGGGGAAAAATGTATTACATATAGAGCAAATTTTATCAAAAGCTTAAGTTCATACACAACGTAAACATACTTATTGTTTGTTTTCATACCGATTTGTGTTCATAATGATCTTACTTCATAATTTTTTGTTCATAAATTCATACCATCCGAACTCCTAACATTTGTTATTCATAATTTTTTTATTCTAACGTTTTTATTCATACTGTCATTCCTAAATAAAAATATTTCCATGAATTTTCTACCGCTTATCACAATTGTCGCAGTTCTAACTTAACCTAACCTAGTTTTCTAGTAGATAATTAGTTTCTGGCGCAATATAATTAAAACCGCCTTTTTGGAAGTAGGTTGAATAACAGTATGAATAAAAAATGTTATGAGTTCGGATGGTATGTATTTATGAACAAAAAATTGTGAAGAAAGGTCATTATGAACACACATCGGTATGAGAACAAAAAATATGAATTAGAATATTTTGATAGTCAATTTAAAGCTAAGTTCAATACTAAATGTGTAAAAGTAAACATTCGAATGATTGTAAAACCTTGGTGTGGGGAAAACAGTAATTTTAGCGCTAAACAAGTATGTTGCAATTACTACTAAATAAGCAGACCAATAAAATAACAACCTTCGCCATATTGCGGAAAAATATTGGAACTAATTTTTTGTAGACATTCATGTAACTTTCCGTCATCGCAAAGTCATCTGCCATAAAGAGACAGGAGTGGACGTTGAGTATTTTGTGATTATTTCCTACGATTTACTTATCAAAATGGCAAAAACAATTCGCAGTAATGAGAGAAAAGTTATATATAAGATGTAAACATACCTATTTTTTTGCAGGGTTTTTATTTTCCTGGTCAGGTCCAATTAACTCTGTGCTCAAAACGGATGTTTTCTTTCACTACAATATTCCTTAATCTAATGTACAATAATGAAAATTCAGATGCTCGTCCATTCCGTATCAGAAGTCATATTTTTAAGGTATTTGAAGACTTTCCTGTAAGAGAGAAACAAGTTTATATTAGTCGGCAACGCAACAAAAATCGTTATCGAATAAAAAATATTTAACTAGTCAATTTTGCGAGAAAGAGAATATAGGCAAACAATACAAAAACGGCAACAAATTATTGTCATTTGTTTTACATGGTTATTTATGGAATAAAAAGAAACTTTTTTTAAGCGTCAATTTGTTATTTTATTTAATTAAATGGAATTAAAAAAGGAGTAGGAAAGATGTGATAAAGGAAATGACTTTTGTTGAAATATCTTGTGTGAGATACGTGGAATGCTTAAATTCTAGGTTGATTCTATATAAGAAAGCAGGATAAGGTAAACTAGAAGAAAAATGGTTCAAATTGTCAATTGACACGTTATATAGCGTTCATTGTTAAATGTAACAATAACGTTAGTTAGTCCGTAGTTCGATTTCGATTCGGAGGTCGTGTATTCGAATACCATGGGAAGTATGCTTTGTTTAGTTTTCTTAAGTTTGGTTAGGACATTGCAGGGGTGAATCACCTGATTGTTTGATTCGGAAGGTACGTTAAGTTGTCGGTGCCGGCTACCATTAGGTGGGTGGTCGTTAAAGGAATCACGTCAGAGACCGAAAGGCGATTAGAATGTGAACAGGGTTGTTTGACCACGTAACCTACTCGATATGAATAAATGTATGCTAGTTTATATATAAATATAGTGCTGACCAATAAAATACTTTTACTTTTGTTTTTTTTTTCACGCTATTGTATGTTATGAAATGAAGTTTTGCACAATAAAGATATTACAAACAAACAAACGTATAGTGCGTACTGACCAGAGCGTGGCGGGCACGTGCCCCCAGCCGGCGGGCACGGCGTCCAGCAGCCCGCGCAGGCTGTCGGCGGGCACGGGCTGCCCGTCCAGCACGCACGTGACGCGCACGTCGTCAGCACGCGGCCACGGCACGGCCTGCTGCTCGGCGCACAGCTGCAGCACCATGCTCACTTCCCACACGCGGCGCAGCGGGATGTTGGCCACCTTGAGCACGAGCCGGCCGGTGTCGCCGAGCGAGTACGCCAGGTGCACGCGCGCGTCGTGCATTGCGCGCCCCCAGTGCAGCGCACGCCGCGTCACGCCCGCCGCGCGCCGCAATAGTGCCGGCACGTCGCCCGCGCGCGAGCACCGCGAACCCGCCGCCGCGCGGATCGCCGCGCACGCGAACGAGATGCACCACACGGCCACCGAGTTCTTCTTGTCTGCAACCGTCACGCAAACGTAACGTAACGTACCGATCACTACCGCCTACCTCTCCGTCTCGTCTACCTCTACCGGACGCTCACCGTTGCCGTGATGGGACCGGTGCACGGTCACCGCCAGCACGGGCGTGTCCCCGCGCACCCGGGTGCGCGTGGCGTTGTGATGGCGATGCGCCAGCCGGATGTGCAGCCTTATACGGCCGTGCAGCAGCCGGAACGACCACGAGTCCGTGCCGGATGACGCCCATTCGCACTCGTGGCTCCTGCCCGGTAAACATATCGTTATCTACTTGTAATAAAGGTCCATTCAAACTGACGCGAATCTCGCGCGACTGGAGGGACGCACAGAGAAATAAGAATCGATAGAAGTGCCATAGCGTGTGCCAAAGTTAACTAACCTGCTAGTTCACTTCTTTATATTCTCCACCAATGAAGCAGGATTCGCGTCAGTTTGAATGGACCTTAATACCGCTAACTTTCATAATTATTTAGGCAAACATTCATAACAAAACTCACCCCATAAATGGCAGCATGCCGATCGTAGTTACGACATTGATGCTGGCGTCGCCATCCGTCGTGGCAATATTCTCCAGCGCCCACTCCTTGTCAGTACTAACGGTGGTTTTGCACTGATTCTCACTGCTCGAAAACGAACTACGCTCTACGCTTAGATCGTGCTCACCGGGAGAATCCGACACGACGATACTATCTTTGTCACTCAATGCATCCTGTTCATTCGATATTTTCTGAACTATTGACTGTTGCACAGTTTTTGATACTTCCTCCGTCTTCGAACTTATCTCTTTTTTAGGCGTGTGTTTATTTGGCGACATGTCTACATCCATTTTAATATCTGCGCTCGCTACGTCATTATCAACTATCGAAGACATGTTCCCAGATATACATTTTAGTGAATAGCTTCTCGAGTTGGGGCTGCTTGAGAGTCGTTGCATCTTAGCCGTCGGTTTCGGAGTGATGTTCAGTTTCGATGATGATGACATTCTGAATTTTTCGGAACTGGCCGGACTGTGAATTCGTTTTTTCGCTTTCACAGTATCGGCTTCGTCGTTCGAAGTTAGATCGGAATATGTATTTTCTGTCGATGGCATTTCTTCTTTCAATTTATTTATTACATTTAAAGGCACAGGTTTAGCATTATAAGCCTTACTGCTAGAATCTATAGAATAAGAAACAACATCGAGAGCAGGCTGTGCAAGAGCGTCGTCAACGAACTCCGGCGAAGAACACACTTCCAATATTTCTTCATTTTTCTGCATGTGTATATCTGTATTCAACTCTATATTTTTAACTTTATTTTCTTTGACACTTAATGATTGGTCTTTAAATATCGGTTCACTGACAGTTGATGTCATGCTTTGATTGTTAAATATAATTTCTGCATCTGTATCATGGCAGCCAGAGTGGACGTTTTCAATGTTACTTTGGACTTGTAGGCTTTTATCAGACCCAACTAGTGTTCCCTGTGTTTCTCCAGCAGGACAATACTTGCTTACTTCAGTGTACTCTGCAGACTTCATAAATGAAACGTTTTGTTTTGTAGAACTTAAAGATTTTCTAATATCTGTATCAATATCGCAAGACTCTGGGTTAGAATTTGTTACATTTTTTAGAGATAAATTGTTAAGATTAGCTTCTGTTTCGTTTCTGCATGTTGAATTACTCTTTTTCAATCTTTTATCGAGAACTGTACATTGATCATTCATTGGTTTCACTGAGTCGTCCACAAAATAATCAATTCCATCTGAAATATCTTTTAAGTACGGCGGTAAAGCTTTACAACTGTCCGTTATGTTTGTGGTTTCTCCGCAAGCTGTATTTTGTGATGGTAATTGTGAATCAGACTTGGCGTATAAATCGGTTGAAGACTCATCTTCGAAATGCAAAGTTTTAACAAGTTCGTTACTGACTCGTGCACATATTTTTGGAGGGGAAACAAAAATTGCTGGTGTCTGCTCTTCGACGTCACTATCCTCAATTTCAATAGACATTTGTAATGCTGCTTGAGCCATAGATATGTTAGTAAGCAAGTCTTCGCGGCTTAACACTATAGACTGCCTATTTAGTGCCATGCTTACTCTTCTTGGTTTGTTATTGTCTTTACTTTCTAAAGCTTCATCTCTGCCAGTAACCGGTACTGGCGATTTAGATCGATCATCCGTCAAGTCGGATAACATTTCTAATATATCTTTAGTGTTATCTACTTCCCTAAAACTTTTAGGGTACATCGAAATATCAGTTTTATTTAGATCACGATGAATGCTGATATCTTTTGTCATATCTTCTATTTTTTCTCTATGTTTATTGTCAAGAGATAAGTTGATTTCTTTGTTCGAATGCTCCAATTCAGGCAAATCTTTTGGGATACTAGCAACAGTTGTCTTGTTTGTTTCAAGTAAAGTTTTATTGGAACTGATGTTAGCTGTTACATGGTCGTTCTCTAATTCAGAAGTATCAGACATATTCAGAAGATCAGAAATCATATAAGTTTTTTGAAGAGTGGCATTTCCAACATTATATATTGATGATTTCCTAGACGTATCTTTAACGTATGTGTTGTCTGATTGCTTGATTATATCTTGTTTGACAGAGTCTTCACATATAATATCATTTTCATGATCTTTTGTTCTTGAATTCGGGTTCTCATTACCGGTTTCATCTGTTGTAATGAAATTTTCAATATTTAAATCAAGTAACTTAGAACTGTTTCCGTGTTCGAGTGTATTTTTTTTCTTGGTAATGTCATTTGTCGCAACATCGATCGTTTCAGTAATGTTTTGATATTCAACGTTTTTCATTGCTAGTATATTACTTTGAATAGAGTTTGTTGTAGACACATTGCACGTATCATTTCTTGCATTTTCTGACAGCATAATACTGTGATTATTGTGTACTAATTCTTGAGAAGGGTTTTCACTTTGAACTGTAAGTTGTTCAACTGGAATAAGTTTAGCCAATGACAGATTAAACAAATCATCTCTACAATTTTGTGTCTGAGAACCAACAGGTATATTTGGAATATTCTCGCTATCGGATATTAGCGTTGAAGACTGATGCAAGCTACATATATCTATAATTACACTATGAACAGACTGCAGGTTAGCAGGAATAGGTTCCGTCAATGATAAGTCTACCTGTTCTACTGTTTTACGTTTTTCTGTTGTATTTATTCTATGTGGCTCCATTTCTTGTGTGACAGTAATATCTGTATCATGTACTACACTCGTAAGATTACTTTTATTATTTTCACAATTTTCATACAGAATAGACTTAGCAAGTTGGTCATTAAAATTAGATTTATCTGAGTTTTCGTTATGAATGGAAAGCAGTTTAGCTGGAATAGGCTTCGTCATAGATAAATCCCCTAGGCTATCTTCAAATAATATAGTTTTACGTTTTTCTGTTTTGCTTTCTGTACATTTCTCAATACTGTCCATCGAATGAGATTTGTCTATGATTACATTATGATTGACAGCCAGCAGTTTAGCTGGAATAGGTTTTGTCATAGACAGATCTCCTAAATCATCTTCAAACAATATTGTTCTACGCTTTTGTGATTTGCAATCTTTAGTTTGTATGTAAGATTCAGTAACATTTTCATTCAAATGAGACTCATCAGTTTTTTCACTATGAACTGTTAGAAGTTTAGCTGGAATAGGTCTCGTCATAGATATATCTTCTGAACCATGTTTAAACATAGATTTCTCTTTCTCGCTTGCACACTTCACAGCTTGCGAGCTACCAGTAATTTCAAAATCGTAAGTAGATTTATCTATAATTTCACTCTGGATAGATATGAAACCTGGAATAGGTTTTGTTATAGACAGATCTCCTAAATCATCTTTAAACAATATTGTTCTACGCTTTTGTGACTTGCAATCTTTAGTTTGTATGTTAGATCCAGTAAAATTCTCTCCTAAATCACCCTCAAATAATATACTTCTCCGTTTTTGTGTCGCATTCTCTTTCGATTGTAAATCTGATACATTTTGTTCAGTATTTAAACTAGATTTATCTATGGTTTCGCTATAAACAGATAAAATCTTGGCAGGAATAGGTTTAGTCATTGATAAATCACCTAAACCATCATCGAATATCATAGTCCTTCTTCTCTCCAGATCTAAATTTATACTTGCATCAACAAAAACATTGGTTTTAGATTTATCGTCCATCTTATCAATAACCATCAGTTTGACAGGAAGGGCTTTAGTCATCGATAAATCTGCTAAATCGTCATTGAAGATCAATGTTTTCATTTTGCTCGGTGACTTGTCAACTTTTTCCAGAATTCCCATTGTTATCGACATATCAGCTTTACCATCAAATACTATAGTTTTAGTTTCACCATCCAAATTATTTTCTGTATTACTCAGTTTAGCGGGAAGAGGTTTTGTCATCGACAAATCGGCCAAGGCATTTTCAAAAATAATGGTTCTACTTGTTCCTGGTTCCTGATTAATTTTACTTGGAAGAGCTGTCGTCATCGACATATCAGTATTATGTATATACGTTTTTGCTTTTAAATCATTTACACAATTGTTTTCTTTATCACTAACCCAATTTAAACTGGACTTTTTATCAGGAAGACTAGGGGTTTTAGACAGACTGACTTTAGGGCTAGGAATAGTTTCTGTTATTGACATATCAGACTCTTCATTGTTTACAGTAGTGAATGGGGAGTTTAATTCTACTTCTATATATTCAGAAAAATCTTTTACAGCTCTAAACGGAGCGGGCCCCACAATATTAGATTGTCTTTGTAAATCTCTCTGTATCTCGTCTAAATCATCTTTTACATTAATAGACTGCACTGCAGAAAAGTTAATGTCTATTTTTCCGGACATCTCGCCTATGGTATTTATTGCAAGGTCGTCACCAAAAATTTTACTATTATGATCAGTAAAAGCGGTTAATTCGAAATTATTTTGAGGTACTGTGAGATTTTTGTCATTTGTATTCTCTAGAGAAGCAAGCTGTTCTGTAAAATTTACATTCAAAGAAGTATTAACATTCCTGACGGCTAAGTTATCAAGGGAGGTAATAAAATCAACAGCTTCAACTTCCTCAAATTGCTGTTCAAAAATCCTTTTTCCCAAATGGCCGATAGGCTGACGACTTGCATTTGCTCCGGAATCATTGCCTGAAGACTCTAAAGACTTATTGTGTTCCTCATAAAAGTTTTTCCATGTTGTTGTTGCTTCATTTGTAACAAATTCTCTGAAAAAAAAATATGAAGACCTGGGTAATTTCAGGAAACAAAAAAAAAAAATATTTTTGTGGAATTTGAGATCCCAGGTGATTTGCCAGCAGATGATTTGAGGATACAAAAATGTGGAATTTGATAACCTAGGTGATATCACCCAAGTGTCTCAAGTGGAATAAACCCATTACATGTTACCAGAATAAAATTTTTCTTTTCATCATTCATGCATTTATTTATTTAAACTTTATTGTACAAATATACAATTTTATATTGCAATAAGCGGACATAATACAATACATTACTTCGTAATCAATTAATCAGGCACAAATAATCTCTCACATACTGTAATACTTACGCTACTCCTGTTCTTTTAGAAAAGCTGACCCGTCGACTCTTGACAGTGTCGGTTGGTGTGGCTACGTTGAACTCCAACTCAGAGAATGGTGTCCGAGGAGGTCGCTGGCTCTTAAGTATCGATGAACGACGCTTTCTCCTGTTGACATTATATGAAAATATTGTAACATACATAGTGGAGGAGTGAGATGTCATAATATACTGGCTCTAACATGTTTTAATTGACAAATTTTCTTCGGGTGTTTCTTCTTCTTCCAAGCATGTACGTTTTTAAGAGCACCTTTATTATTCCCTTCTCTAAAATGAAAAATATCCATCCACACTAATATTACATGAGAAAGTCTGTCTGTTGTATTTAAGGTGGACTTACTTATCTACAAAATGGCTTAGTCCTGTCCATGGAGTAAATATAAAGAGGAGATGCCGTAATAAGCGTTTTGTAAGAAAGCGTTTGTGAGGCTACACGGGGCGGAAGGCAGACGTGCGGGGTGCTTGGTTTCGGCCGTCGCTTCAATCATAGAGCACGAGCAATGACAAGCTCCGCCCACTGCAGTGTCGGCGAGGCGCCAATGATCACGTCACTGCGCCATTTCAAACGGCATCTCCTCTTTGTAATTACTCCATGGTCCTGTCCAATCAGGAAAATAAGGGTAGGGAAACTGAAAAACAAATGGTCAGATGACACTCTGAAGAATGCAGGGAGGCACTAAATGGATGTTGATGGGAACAGGAAAGAATGGGGAGAAATGGAGGAGGTTTTAACCCACAAAGGACCACTAATTTCTGAAAGTTAAAAACTAAACGCCCACAGTATAAAAAAGAGATTAATGGAAGAATAAGCTAAATAATTAAAGTATATCAGCAAATATTATGAATGAGATGGATAGAATATACAAACATCCAAAACCTAGGGCATATCCCATATTGTCCTAACCAGGCTTCGAACACTGGACGTCCTCCATTGCGGGCAAGCATGTTAACCATTAAGTATTAACTACAATCAATAACAAATACATAACCAGTCAAAAATACCGTTAGCGTGTCGCTATTCAAATTTTGATTATAAGTGTGCTTCTCCCAGACCTCCTATTACAAATTTGTAATAGGAAGTCTGTCAGTTTGAATAGCTATAGGTATTAGCAAAAAAATTGATAACAAATACCTTCTTTTCATCTCTAAATATACGGTTCCGCCTGTATATTTAGATGGTGAGCCGATTCAGGTTGTAACTAAATTCAAGTACTTGGGGCACATACTAACTGACAGTTTGGGAGATGACGCAGACCTAGAGAGGGAGCGCAGGTCTCTTGCTGTAAGATGCAACATGCTAGCTCACCGCTTTGTGCGTTGTACGAAGGCAGTAAAGGTGACCTTGTTCAGAGCATTTTGTCAATGTTTTTATACATGTCAGCTATGGAGAAGGTTTACCAGGAAATCGTGCAACGTGCTTCGTGTGCAGTACAATACATAATGATGCATTTCGCATCATAATGAAGCTACCCATATACTGCAGTGCTAAGGCCATGTTTGCTGATGCAGGAGTACCTGACTTCTTTGCCATTCTGAGAATGAGGACCGCGTCATTTATGGAAAGACTCTGCGATAGTGCCAACAATATTTTGCGAGCAATTGCTGAAGACCACACCAATCATTTTTTCAAATATTGGTCTAGACTGCATCGGTGTGAGAATGGTAAAATATAAGAACTATATTAGTGTAGGTACATAAATGTACTTTTAAGATGTTATTAAATTTAATTTATATTGTAAATTGTAATTTTTATTTATTTTTTCTATGTATGGATATGGTTCTGAAATAAATGTTTTTATTATTTTTATATACATTTTACTGTCTCAGCTTGCGCTGGTTTTTTAATGCCATTTACGGGTTAACCAAGTAAATGGCTTTTTTTTTTGTTAGTTATCTGTATTTGACTGGCCATTATCGTCAATTTGGAGAAATTTCCTCACTATACGGCATGTGTTTAAAATGGCGGCTTTTTGCATAGGAATATAAATAGAAGGTTTCAGATCAAGAAGTTTCAGACTGTGATGAAGATACTTAGGGATGATTCCGGTCGTTGAAAGGACTATTGGAACTATATATACTTTATCCTGCCTCCAAATCCTAGTGACTTCATCTTTCAAATCGGTGTATTTATGTATTTTTTCGGCTATTGTTTTTTGTATGTTGTGTGTATTGGGTACAGCTATATCTATGAGGTATGCTATTTTATTTAATTTATCTTGTAGAGTTATGTCCGGTCTATTATAATGAATGGTACGATCGGTAAGTATTGCTCTATCATAGTACATTTTATGTGTATCATTTTCTAAAATCTCTTCTGGTGTGTATTTGTAATAGGGGGTTTTGACATCAGTGATTAGTTTGTGTTTGTTTGCTATTGTTTGGTGAAGAATGTTTGCAATTTGGTTATGTCTTTTTATTATTATTATTATCTCTGTTATCCTGTTGCTTTGCACTTAAGGAAGGAGACACTTCAGGATCATAATAGGAGTAGCATTAACGCACAAATTGACACGGGTCAATCCATATAAATAGGTCTCGATATAAATCATAGTTTAATTAAATTTAGGCTCATAAAGTCTTTGTGGTCTAGTGGTCAAGGTACTTTTTGTATTGGACGAACGTCATGAGTTTGATTCCCATAGGATAGGAAGCATACTTTGTTGTTTCCAATTTGGTTAGGACATTGCAGTTTTGGATATTGATAATTCCGTGCTACTGAAGAGAACTTGACCAAATAGGCTGTGATCCAGCGGTTATAATATATGAATGATTGGATCATTCGTACAGTTTTAATAATCTTATGCTTGTTGAGGTCAACACTTCTTTAATAAAGGTTTAATAAACAATTTGCATTTAAATTAGTTTAAAAGGTATAAACTTACGTAGCGCTCGCATCCGAAGCACGACTTTGTGTGTCGTCCATTGTAAATAAACAGTCACAATATCATGTTAGTCTCGAAACACCTAGATAAATAGTTTTAACAATTTAAAACCATACGACAACGCAATGCAAATTCCCGATTATTTTATTACATTTGTTTTGTCTCGTAGATTTTTCAACGAAGAGAGCACAAATTATGAGAGTACCTACTTATCTATTTCAAATTTCCATTCAAACAAACGTCAAAATCAAAAACATGTCAACGGACGATACCGACTGGCATTTTTTTATGTATGGCTTTTACTATACGTGTTTAGCCCTGTAATTCTGTGTCTGTGTGTGATTGAGCAGATTAGGTCCATGGGTTCAGTGACTGTAGGCATACCACCATCTTTTAAATTAGGACAGAACAGAAACCACAGAAATAAGATTATTTTTTCTAAATTACTAGTAATATGGAAAAAGAGAATCAAACAAAATGGTATCTTAGGCTCAGTTAAGCTACGTGACGTCATATTAGAGCGCAGTGCGGATTTTGTTCACCCTCGCTTTTTTCCCACTGCTCAACTGGAAATATATGCGCAGTGGGGACTACCCACAGCTCAACTTAACTACTCAACTATTTTAAATTGAGCAGCGGAGTATTATCCTCTTTACCGACTGCTCAATTGGGTTTGCTAAAGTCATGGACATAATATAAATATATTATATGTTAAATAACAGGACTGAGCTCTTTGACCTAAAACCCAAGCAGAAAAGATAGAAATAGTGGAGGAATCTGTCTCTTTTTAATAGGGTAACCATGATAATGTTCTTAATTGGGACAATCCAAGAAACAATTTTAAACTTCGTAAATACTGCACGTAAGTAGATACCTTAGCGGGACGTGATTGTTGGTGACGATTACGTGAGTTAGGCAACAGCAGGTGCGACCTAACTTGGAGTGGACAACACTTGGCGTATTACATTCAGCCTTTAGTACTGCTTGTCTAGTGAAGCCAAGGACACTAGTAAAGTTTCCTTGTCTTACCCAAGGGAGCCAATAGGAGGGGCATGTCTACAAAAAGTTATTTTTGACTAGACTCCAATTCCAATTATAATAATAGTTTAAGGCCAATAAATATAGTTGTCTCGGCACTTCGTACGAGTTCACAGCCTTTGGTGTCGAGACACTAGGCCCGTGGGGCGCCGCGCCGGTGCGCGGGGTCTTCACAGGGAGATCAGTAGACGCCTAAAAAGAGGCAACGGGGACCCTCGCGCGGGCAGCTTTCTCGCTCAGCGAATAGCCATAGCTATTCAACGCGGGAATGCTGCCTACGTGATGGGAACTCTGCCCAGGGGACCCAATTTAGATTACTATGGTTGGCGTTGCGCGCGCTGTTGGTGGCGCACAGTCGTCCCAATCTGTCCTCAACACGTTAAAGTAGTAGAGGGCGAAGGCAGGTGCGGACGAGCGACAGCGTAGGCAGCTTAGGTTCAGGCGGCACAGCTCCAGGCGGCGTAGCTTATGGCGGCACAGCTTCGGGCGGCTCAGCTTCAGGCGGCTCGGCACAAGGCGGCTCAGCTTCAGGCGGCTTGGCTCGAGGCGGCGCAGCTTGAGGCGGCGTGGCTGCGGGCGGCGTAGCTTGATGCGGCGTGGCTTCGGGCTGCTTAGCTTCGCTCCGGCTGCCGAGGACGACGTCGATGAGTGGACTGTATGAGGGGGGGGGGGCAGCAGGATGAGCGAGGGGCCTATCTTCTAATCCGCCGACAATCCGAGCAGAGGTCCGATCTCGACGACTCCGAGTAGCAGGGGTCCTATTCCTGAGATCCAGGGGTCCGATTCCGAGCACAGGGGTCCTAGCTTCCGATCCGACCGACGATATTCACTAACACTTCACTTGAGCACTGGAGCAGGGATCCGGGTCCGAAATTAAAGATCACTTGTATTCACTTCCTTTATTTCGTCTTCCTTAGTTTTTCTTCCATTCCAAGTGTTCCGAGAGCCGAATTGATTCCAGTACTGCCGACTCAAAATCGCGCCGAACCTTATTACCTCGCGAGTAAAAATCTGCATAGCCAGTTCTATTTCGTAACTGCGCCATCTATCGGCAGTCGTGGAATCTTGTGTTCGGCTCTCGTTACGGTAACGCTTTTTGATTCTCGGAATGTGAGTTTACCATATTTACTTAAAAAAGACCTTGGTTCTCGTTATGGTAACGCTCTTCGAAAATCAAATAGTGCTACTTACAATTACAAAATTAATTCTTATAAAATACCTTAATGCTAAAAATAAGAAACCCTATGCTATATTTACACTTATTACCCTATTCTAATAATAATCCCTTCATTTATTTGACCTTAAAAATTACCTTATCTACCTTGATATACATAGCAACTTAACTATATACTATACTAATTAACTCTATACAAATCAAGGTGAGTAGTGTTTTCAGTCACGTCGCTAATAGTTCTCCCCCGCCGTGCGTAGCGCTCCATCTCGAGGTTGCGGCGTGGCTGCTGGCACCAGGATGACGACTCGCTGCGTTGACCGTCGTAGCGTTCCTCCCGGTGTCCGCACGTCCAGAATTCTGACCCTTCCGTCTGGGCCTGGATATACCTTTTGGACTTCTCCTCGCGGCCATGTGTTGCGGGGCAGCGAGGCGTCCATAATCAAGACGACGTCTCCGACTTGAGGATCCGTAGTCTGTCTGCCATCTATTTTCCTCGGCTTCAAAGTGGGCAGATACTCTTTTAGCCACCTCTGCCAGAAGTGGTCGGTCAGGCGTTGCGCGGTCCTCCAGTTTGCTCTGCCAATGAGGTTCCCATCTTCAAACTCGCCCGGCGACGTCGCTCCGCAGGATCTCCCGAGCAGGAAATGGTTTGGTGTCAGGCTCTCTTCATCGTTGGGGTCTATGCTTATGTGAGTGAGTGGACGGGAATTGACGACATGTTCCACTTCAACCAGTAGCGTGTGGAGTACTTCTTCTGGTGGTGATCGCGATTGTAGTACGACCATCAGTGCCGTCTTCACCGTACGGACCATTCTCTCCCAGGCGCCTCCCATACTCGGACTTCCAGCTGGTATAAATTTCCACCGGATTCCCTCTTGAGCTGCTGCTTCTTCCAGTTCTTTGTTGGCCCCGACGAAGTTTGTCCCATTGTCGCTGATATAACCTTCGGTGTTCCTCTTCTGGCCGCCATTCTTCGTAAGGCCATGATCATCGAGCTCGTACTAAGGGAACTTGATAGCTCGAGGTGAATAGCCCTTGTGGTTAGGCATGTGAAGAGAGCTCCCCAGCGTTTTTCAGTTCTTCTCCCAATGGTCACCTGCATCGGCCCAAAGTAGTCCACAGCTGAGCAGGTGAAGGGGTGCTGATGATGCTGCAGGCGTTCAACGGGGTGATCTCCCAACGGTGGCACTTGCGGTATGCTCTTATGCACTCTGCACCATTGACAGCGGTGTATGAGTGCCCTTGCTGTTGTCCGTAGGCCCAGGATCCAATATTTTTGCCTGACTTCATTTATCACCGTTTCTGTATTGCCATGATAAAATTTCTGGTGATAGTGTTCAATGATTAGGCGGCATATCCTGTTCTTGCCGTCTAACACCACTGGATTCTGCTCTTGGTTCTCAATCGTGATTTTCCTTGTTCGCGTTCTTAACTTCAAGATGCCTTGTTCGTCGACATACACGTCGATTTTCTTGAGTCGGCTTGAGTTTTCCATTGGCTTCCTATTACTCAATTTTTCTATTTCTCTCCGAAAACTTTCTTGCTGACTTTCCTTAATTAACTCTTCTCTGGCTTTATTGAAGTGTTCTTCTTCAATGATTTTGAAATTTCTCCCTGGTTTCATAGGAGGAAGCTTTACGAGTTGTTTCCTCTTTACTGCAGGTTTATTTTGTTTCCATGCCTTGTCTTTAGCTGCGTTGACGATTTCCTTGGACTTGTTCTTCTTAAGTAGATCGATGAACTGGAACACGCGCGCCGTACTTCTTAGGAGTCGCGTCCAGCTGGAGAAGCGTTCTGGATCTGGTATACGACGAGGAGTTGTGGAGACTGATGCTATTGTCTGAATATTCTTTTCCTCCCCCGTGTCGATGATCTTCCCTTCGAAGCGGTTGGCGGGCCACTGCTGCTCCTCTTCGTAAAGAAATGTAGGCCCCTTGAACCACCTCGCGTTCCTGTCAAATTCAGTTGGCGTCCCACGAGTTGCGTCGTCCGCTGGATTCTCTTTAGTAGGCACCCATCGCCAGTCTCGCGGGCTAGTTAACTCTTCAATCTCCGCAAGTCGATGAGCCACGAACGTCTTGAATTTTCGCGGATCTGCTTTCAGCCACTGAAGAACAGTGCTTGAGTCTGTCCAGAATATCTTCTTTGTGATTTCTAAGTCCGTTTCTTTCTCGATTGTAGCTGCCAGTCTGCTTCCTAGTAACGCAGCCTGGAGCTCCAGTCGCGGTATCGAGACTGGCTTCGTGGGAGTAACTTGCGCTTTCCCTGCGATCAACGTAACGCGGACACTTGGTTCTTCTGTTCTCCAAAAGACGACAGCAGCATAGGCCTCTTCACTCGCGTCGGTGAAAGTATGGAGTTGCCCTTTCCTCTGATACGGAGATAAACATCTGGGTATCCTCAATTTTTCGAGAACTGCAACCTCTTTGATGTACTTGAGCCACATTGCTTCTTGCTCAGGTAAGATCGCGTCGTCCCAGTCGATCTTCGTTCGCCATATGTCCTGGATGAGTTTCTTCCCTTGGATTAAAACAGGTGCGGCGAAGCCCATCGGGTCGAACGTAGACATGACGGCGCTGGCTATTTGTCTCTTCGTTGGTATCTTTCCTCCAGTCAGAATTTCGCGAGGTGTGTTGCGAAATCCGACGTTGAATGCTAGTGCGTCTTCGCCAATTATCCATCGTAGTCCGAGTGTCTTCTCTTCTGAGGAGAGTTCTTTTATTCCCTCTTGCGGTTGATCTTGCAGGCTCTTCAACACTTCAGCTTCGTTACTACCCCATCCCCTTAAATGGAAACCCGCTTTTGCATGCACGTACTGCACCTCCTTTGATGTTCTTTTGGCTTCCTCGATAGTTTGAAAGCTCTGGAGGTAATCATCCATGTAGTGATTTCTCTTGATAGCTTTCACTGCAGCTGGACACTCTTCTTTAAAGTCTTCCGCATTCTTATTCATCACGAAGATAGCTGTTGAGGGTGATGACGTCGCTCCGAAAATTACAGACTTCATTCTGTATTCTTCTGGTTTTCCAGCCCGTTGACTTCCTCGCCACAGGAATCGTAGGCAGTCCCTGTCTTCTTCACGTATCTGGATGCGCAGGAACATTTCTTTGATGTCAGCAACAACAGCGACGGGCCCCTCTCTGAATCTTACGAGAACTCCAAAGAGAGATTGAAGAAGATCGGGCCCCGGCAGCAAGACATCGTTGAGACTTTTCCCTTCGAATTTTGCAGCTGCATCCAGTACTATTCTTGGCTTCTTTTTGACAGGATGTTCCACCACAAAATGCGGCAGGTAGAACGTTCTGCCGGGCGTCGATGTAGATGGAGCCTTTTCCGCATATTCATTCTTCACCCAGTTGTTAATTTGCTCTTCGTAGGCTATCTTCAATTCTTGACTTCTGTCCAACTTCCTTTCGATGTTGTTTAATCGTCGATGTGCTTGACCGTAATTTTTCGGCAATGTTTCTTGATCGCTCTTCCATAGAAGTCCTGTTTCAAATTTCCCATCTGGCAATCTTCGTGTCGTTTTCTCCAAAACTTCCAATGCTCTCCTGTCAGAGTCGTTGCTAGGGCGGTTTGGTTTCACCCCAAGAGCCTCGATATCAAAGTATGCTCGTACCAAGGCTTCTGTCTTGTCCTCTGCTAGGCGGCTGTGGTTGACGAACTGGACAGGTGTGTTCGCTCCAGTGTCGCATCCATGAAGCACCCAACCCAAGCTAGTGAACGAAGCAACTGGTTCAGACTTCTTCCCTTTGACGATTCTTCTTGTTACGATGAGCTCCCAATTGTCTTGCCCAATTAGTAGTCTTGGCTCTTCTTTCTTGTAGACTAGCTGACTTCTTAAACTTTGGAGATGATCGCATCTTCTCAGGACTTCTTCATTTATTTCTTGCTTCGATAATTTCAAGCCATCGATTGTCCTTACTCTCATCGACTGCTTATACTTGCGATGAGCTCCCTTAATCCTTATTTCCACCTTTCGAGAATCCGTCTTCTTGAAGCCTCTTCCACCGACGGTTTCTATTGTTATAGACTCAGCTGTTCCTTCCGCACCAATCTTCTTGGCTATAGCAGAGTCTATGAGTGAAATGGTGGACCCTTCATCCAGCAAGGCCAGCACACGTGCTGTTCCCTTTGGCCCGTAGACGTCCACTGGAATCATCTTCAAGTATGCTCTTCCATCGCTTGTAGTGTGCACCGATGTGATGACTTCACCTGTGGGCTCTTCCTTATGTACCACGTTGCAGCTGGCTTCGTCCCTTTCTGGCTTCTTAATTGCTGGAGGTGTGTCTGAGTGGAGACTAACATGATGCCATCTCGAACATTTCTTGCATACCGGAGCCCTGCATCCTTGTCTTGAGTGCCGAAAACGAAGACACTTGAAGCATAGTCTGAATTTCTTCACTATTTCCCATTTCTTGTCCATATCTGCTTCTTTAAATCTTCTGCACTCGTAGATCCAATGCTCTGCTTGACATTCTGGACACTCTGTCTTCTTGCTTGGCTGCTGATTGTGTTCTTTCTCCTGAACTGTATGGACACTCTTCCTTATTGCGCTCTTCTTGGCATCCCACGATACTTCAGGAGGGGCGAAGTCACCACACATGTCAGCTTCTATGTCCAGAAAATCCCTTATTAATATGAGCTCCGGCTTCTCTTCATCTCGATGGCTGTGATGATACATAAACCATCTGTACTTGATGTTTGCTGGCATCTTGTCCACTAACGCCTTCATTGTTTCTGGCGAACTCAGGTACTGTTCCTTTCCAAGTGCACTGATTGTTGCCACAGAATTTCTGACGTGGCTAGCAAATGTGCACACATCATTCGGCGTCTCTTGCATCTTCGGCGTACTCTTTAATTTATCCAGCTTCGCTAAGGCTATGGCTCCTGGTCGTCCAAAGCGCGCTTCCAATCCCTTCATTACTTCTTGCGGTGTCTTGGCAGTGAATAGGAGACTCTTCACTGCTTCCCTTGCTCTCCCTTGAAGAGACCTTCTCAGACGCGCCAAATTCTGCACGTCGGTGAAGGCGTTCATGGTGTCTTCGAAGGATCGCTTGAACGCTAACCACTCTTCACTTGCACCGTTGAAGTTTGGAAGCTCTATCATTTGTTTTGATAGGCTGTGCTCCGATGACTTCTCTGACATCTTCTTGATGACTTGAGCCAGTTCTTCAATGTCACTCTTCTTTTCCTTAGGTGGAGTAACCTTCACAGTGTTTGCATGATCCAACCATTGCTGCACATGCATCTGTGTCTGCTCTTCATGCACGAAGTCTTCTTCTTCCTCAGAATCCAGTTGTAGCAGCTCCAGTTCAGCTTGAGCCACCTTAGATCTGGCTTCTGCTACTTCTAGTTCCCTGCGGGCGAGTTGCATCTTGGCTTCTAATGCAGCTCGTTTCGATGAACGCACCGACTGTGTTTCTATGTTCGGTCTTCTTGGGCGCGCTCCTGTGGGCCTCGCACTCGTTCCGGATTCCATCACATCAGGAACTGCAGGCTGTCCTTGGCGGCGCTTCTGGGATTCGGAGATGCGACTCAACAACTCGTCGTGTTGCTGAATCATAGCGCGCGTAGTTAGAGGCGTGAGCGGTTCGCCAATGGTACCGGAACGCGGCGCGATGTACCCACTATTGACGGGTGCGGGGGATACTGGAGGCGCAACGGGCGCGGCGAGTTCTCCCTCCACAAACATGACCGACGCGGCACGATCCCCCATAGCGGTGCGGGAGGGAGACGACTCAGCGGCGCGGGATGGCGGCGGCGTTCTTCTTGTTATCGTCGATCGGGTCGAGATCCCTGTCCCGGTGGTTTCTGTGTCGGCTGGCGTGTTCATGCTCCAATCAGTCGAGGCGGACTTACCAGCTGTGGCGGTTGTCGACCTGGTTGTAGGCATCCCTCTTCCTTGATCCGGCTCGAAGGACCAACTATGGTTGGCGTTGCGCGCGCTGTTGGTGGCGCACAGTCGTCCCAATCTGTCCTCAACACGTTAAAGTAGTAGAGGGCGAAGGCAGGTGCGGACGAGCGACAGCGTAGGCAGCTTAGGTTCAGGCGGCACAGCTCCAGGCGGCGTAGCTTATGGCGGCACAGCTTCGGGCGGCTCAGCTTCAGGCGGCTCGGCACAAGGCGGCTCAGCTTCAGGCGGCTTGGCTCGAGGCGGCGCAGCTTGAGGCGGCGTGGCTGCGGGCGGCGTAGCTTGATGCGGCGTGGCTTCGGGCTGCTTAGCTTCGCTCCGGCTGCCGAGGACGACGTCGATGAGTGGACTGTATGAGGGGGGGGGGGCAGCAGGATGAGCGAGGGGCCTATCTTCTAATCCGCCGACAATCCGAGCAGAGGTCCGATCTCGACGACTCCGAGTAGCAGGGGTCCTATTCCTGAGATCCAGGGGTCCGATTCCGAGCACAGGGGTCCTAGCTTCCGATCCGACCGACGATATTCACTAACACTTCACTTGAGCACTGGAGCAGGGATCCGGGTCCGAAATTAAAGATCACTTGTATTCACTTCCTTTATTTCGTCTTCCTTAGTTTTTCTTCCATTCCAAGTGTTCCGAGAGCCGAATTGATTCCAGTACTGCCGACTCAAAATCGCGCCGAACCTTATTACCTCGCGAGTAAAAATCTGCATAGCCAGTTCTATTTCGTAACTGCGCCATCTATCGGCAGTCGTGGAATCTTGTGTTCGGCTCTCGTTACGGTAACGCTTTTTGATTCTCGGAATGTGAGTTTACCATATTTACTTAAAAAAGACCTTGGTTCTCGTTATGGTAACGCTCTTCGAAAATCAAATAGTGCTACTTACAATTACAAAATTAATTCTTATAAAATACCTTAATGCTAAAAATAAGAAACCCTATGCTATATTTACACTTATTACCCTATTCTAATAATAATCCCTTCATTTATTTGACCTTAAAAATTACCTTATCTACCTTGATATACATAGCAACTTAACTACATACTATACTAATTAACTCTATACAAATCAAGGTGAGTAGTGTTTTCAGTCACGTCGCTAATAATTACATTTAGTTTTTTTGTTTTTTTTGTATTTATTATTTTTAGATAGGATAGTTAGTTTTAATTTTTAATGTTTACTTGTGATATGTCAAAATGTACATCTTTATAGCTAGCAAATACTATTTACATTATACTTAGGCAATATTTGCATACGAAATACTAAGTATACTAAAAAGTAAGCAGTAATTGGACTTAAAAAAAAAATCAAGGAGAAAAGTGGGAACGTGGTGGGGACGTCTTGCAATCTCTTTTAAACGCACGAAACCAAGTGGCAGTGACGTCACTGCACACACAGTGCATCCTTTTCTTGTTTTTTGATAGTTTCCCCTTCCACCAAATTTCAAAGGATTATTATAACTTGCTTATTTATGAACGGAATTAAAAAAATCTCTCTTTTCCGTTTCTGGTAGTGAAATGTTACATAGGGACTTTTGGCGGGAAGCTGTGAAGAGCAGTATCGGCGCGGTACCTATTTTATTATCCAAAATTTGTGTTTTTTGAGTGTTTGTGCATAATAATGATGGATTATTATTCGCAAAGTGTTCGATAACAAGCGTGAGTGTTGGGAAGTGTTACAGTGTTTGATTTATGTGATTTCCATGCTTGTTGCCAAAAGCTCCTAGTAATCGCTAAATGCAGTTTTTCTACCACTTCACTTAGCCTGATTCTTCTGACTAGACTTGACTACTGACTAGACTTTAAGACTTGACTAGGACTTGACGAAACCACACTGTAGGACTGAAGAAGATTGAAAAATTAACAAGGGCTATAAAGGTACAATAGCTGTATAATATAGAAAGGTACAATAGCTGACAAATACCCTCAAAACTAGAGAGGATATTAAATTCAACATTTACAATTTATAAAAAAGAAATTATGACTCTTTAACAAGGACAATCGAGAGATTAAAAATAATATTAGTTCATATATCTAATATTTTCCGAATCTTCTGACAAGACTTGACTAGGTACCGACTAGACTTTCAGACTTGACTAGGACTACCAGTGCTTTGTCATCTTCTACCTCCGGAGTTCCGGACCTTCGGCGAAAGATGGCAGTAAGAATGGAGTACAATAAGATAAGACAAATGCCGCAACTACCAAACCATAAAGATTTGGATCACACGTAACAAAAGTAAAACGTAGAGTAATACAATTTTGTATCACATACCATCTATGGTACTCGTCAATGGTACAACTGACAAGAGGTGTCTTGGTTGGAGAATGACGCTGTCCAGTGGTGGCAACTGTAAGAGTTTGAAAAAGTTGCAGCCGTGGTGACCAGCATAGTCCACCCCGGTTGGGCAAGCAGGACGTGGAAAGTGGGAATAATCGCTCACAATGAATAATGTTGGTCCATGAGAAAATCGTGTATTTGTCGTGTAGTAGATAAAATTAAATTTAGCTTTATTTCGCTTTAGTAGCTCTATTAAAATGTTTGTGCATCGTCTAGTCGCGTCGCGTCTCGGTCTCAACTGACCCTGAAGGTGTCGACTACCATAGCTATCGATGCGACAGGCCAGATTTGCATGGTTACCCCTCGACGGCAGCCGTTAACGCGTCGGCGGCTGTTGGTGTAGCGTCACCCGACGGCTGTCGCCGACGCGTTGTCGACGACTGCAATGGTAGGTCGACAACATGCCGTTCGTCTGTATGCGCTCTTAGACGGTCCCATCGTACCCACCGGGAGTACTGCCGGGGGTACGTAGGTAGTATCCTGCTTAAATACTATTCTGCAACATCTCACCAGCTACCTAGATCAACATAATAAAAAGAAAATAATAAAAGTTCACTGTCTTTATTTGTACAATAGCTTAAAGGTTTGTTTTATCACAATTATGAGTGATCCATAGAAAATTGCAGCCTTTGTATTTCACATTTTTTACTTCAGTGGACTTTTAGCTTTTCTTCACTACGGGTCACTTTTTTAAATATCATCTATTTTGGCTTCAAATTATTGATTACAATGGAATATGGTCGACGTGACAATTCATTGCGGGTCTTCGTGGTATGTTTTTTAGTACAGAGCTCAAATGAATTGCTTTTAGGGAGAGCTTGGGTTGAGAAACAATAAGCCGTGGCACGGGCGCTGACAGACTCGGTTGGCATAGGCTGAATTTTATTATAAGGAAAACCTTTTATTATATTAGGATTGCTGTAAACTGTCGGGGTAACTGGAGTAGGCCGGAGTTTAGGTGGAGTTTCTCCGGCACTCTTCATCTTGTTGTCCAAGGCTCTGGCAGCGCGGCTAGCTTTGCAGAAACAATCAACGTTTTTGCTGCCTTTGGTCGTTGCCTTTGCTTTTGCAGAAGTTATTACATTCGAGGGTGCCAACTTCGAAGGGTCTACGGGTTTAGTTGGGGAAACTGGTCCGCCAGGAACTGGGCCACAAGGGCAGTTAAGACAAGGACCGAAGAAGGTGCATGGGCCGCAACATCCACAAGGACCGCACGGTCCGCAGCCGCATGGTCCACAAGGTCCGCACGGTCCGCAGCCGCATGGTCCGCAAGGTCCGCACGGTCCGCAGCCACATGGTCCGCAAGGACCGCACGGTCCACAGCCGCAAGGTCCGCAGCCGCACGGTCCACAGCCACACGGTCCACACCCACAGCCACATGGACCGATTCCGCATGGACCACAGGAGCCACCGGGGTTAGGAGGGTTTGGACCACACGGACCTCCTGGACTTACGGGACCTACGCAAGGAACTGCTCCAGTACTAACATGATATGGTCCGCAAAACCAGGTGCCATAGGGATAGTAGTAATATCCTGTCATATTTTGAAGGCATTTCGCTGGCACGTTGCATGGTGGAGGAAGACAGTTACCGCATAAGCAAGGACAGGGTGATCCGCACGGACAAGGACAACCGCACACATTGCATATTTGCGAAATAGGATCTGCGATTCTTCTGCTGGTACTTTGCATAGGGTTACAATTTACCGCAGGATACTGTAGTGGTTGACAGATAGAAGCGGGACAAAGCGGGTTCATAGCTGCACCGACGTGAAATGCGCCATCCCAATTAGGGTGGCTTGGTGCGGGAAAAGAACACGGCCCATGTTGACTTGAATGCCATGCAGAGGCACAATGTGGCAAAGGATTTTGAAGAGGGTTGCAACAAATTGGCATACAAGCCATCGCGGCATGTTCCAGTTGAGTATTTACTCCACCGCCATGCTCTTTCAAATTGCTAGCACTAGTTGGATTTTCCTTATTACTTGGTATTGTAGTATCTTGTTTTAAATTACTTGTAGCAGTATAATCTTGCTTATTATCATTAGTCGATGTGGAATATTGCTTAGGATTAGCCGTAGACATATGCTTGTAGTAGTTGCAGGCGGTAGTACCATGATTAAGGTTACAGGAGTGTCCGCATAGTGCACGGTGACAGTGATTGCTGTTCTGGCTCGTCTCTATCTTCGAAGTGGATTGTGATCTGGGCATGTTTTCTATCATCTCGAGTTGCAAGTCCATGCACATGAAAGATGGACACGACATGCTTCTATAGATATCAAAAGACCTTCGGACAGTATCAGGTCTTTCTAACGATGCTTCTGCCACCTTCACCAATGGGATGTCTAGAACGCCCTTGATATGGTCTCTTATACTCTTCTTCTTGGTGACGCTAGCTGAAAGGATGAATTAGGGAGATTCAGGTTCAGAATTTTTAGGATTATTATCCGCGTTTTTTCCTTGTATATTGACAATATAAGTGGTTTCTAAAATATATAGTAATATTGAAAGAGGCATGGTATTTAAAAGACCGGGAATATTATGGTGCGTGGTTGTGGTGGACTGCATTTGAAAAAGCGGAATGTGGCAATATCAAGAACTGGTTGATTGATAGGTACGGAATCCCACTGCTTATCGGATAGCCTAGATCAGATTTCTCCCCTGCCCAGGAAGAATCAAATCATGGCCTCTGGCTTGCGTGTCCATGTGTATGTATGAAAGAGAAATCTGTCAAGACAAAAATATACCTAATCCAGAACCAGTATCTGAACATTATTTTCTGCTAATTAACGCGTCTGAAAAAACTACGATCACTTAACAGTAACTAACCCTCAATTATTACATAAAAAACAGGAGATTTGTCTAAATGAACATTTGATCAAAGCTGATATTTCTCATGTACGATCGGCCACATAGAATAGTATACCTTTTCCTTACACCTTACTATGTGGCCCACTGTACATCAGTAAATAAAACAGAATGTCTTTTATACTATTTAATAATTAATGGTATGTCAATAAAAATAAAATATTAATGAATTCTTTCGACGTTATTCCAATTTTGGTGAATCCCAGGTTAGACATTGTATTCAGGACAGAGTAAGCTGACAGATCCAGTCACTGGATGATGTAGAAAGAAATTTAAAAATAATTACATACTCTTGGTGAAGGGGAGATTACCGTCTGAATCTCTTTTGAAGGGATCTACTGTACGCTTTTGGTGGATAGGACCCTGCCCTTTGCGGCGCATGTACTCAAAGGAAAAATTACAGGGGAACGTAGCATTCTGGAATGTTCGTGCTGAGTTTGACGCCGGTGTCGAATGTAAGGGGCGAATGGGAACTGGCGCAACGTAGGTTTTAAATGTCGGCCGTATGGGGCAGTCAGAGTTTATGTGTCTGCTACCGCAGCAGCCGCCATAGGCATTAGAAAAGCCTCCCGGTCTAGTTGCGTACGTTGCGGACATGACTGGAGGAACTACTCGCGGTGCAGCTATATTTTTGGACCCCGTGGCTGCTCCCACTGGAGTCACTTTTTTGAGCCCTGCCGGAGAGATCGGGTTTTTGGCATTGATCGATGAATTAAGATTATTGAATTGTTGATGGTTATAATGCTTTGGTTTTTGGCTCTTTTGTTGTTCAGGTTGTTGACGCTGCTGCCTGGTTTCTATAAACTCTTTGGGAGTGTACGCTATCTGTTTTCCAGGAATTATGCCAGACTGTATATCTTTTGGAGAGACGCCAACTACAGCAGAAGCTAAAGAGGGTGCGGCACAACAACAGCATTTAGGGCAAAGGCAACACGGGCCACATGGACAAGGGCCACCACACGGTGGGCCGCAAGGCCCACAGCCTCCTGACCCGACTGGACAGCATGTTTTCGTCACGTGGTATGGGCCGCAGAACCAAGTACCATAAGGATAATAATAATACCCGGTCATGTATTGAATGCAGCGCGGAGGCATATTGCACGGAGGGGGGAGACAGCCACAGCCACAGGGTCCTCAGCAGGGCCCGCACGGCGCAGGGCAAGCGCAGGCTTTTCCGTACATCCGCTTCGATGTCAAGCCAGTCACATAAGAGCGAACACAGAATAAGACTGGCGAAGACTTTTTGTAGCAGGGGTCCGTAAAAATGAGTCTAAATCTGGGAGGGCTGAGGTGTCTGACAGGGATGTGTGGCTTCGCGCGAGACTCTGGTACGAGGTTGGGGCACGACACGCAGAATCTGATGTCCTGAGATCTGGAAGCGTCGCCATGCTGGGTGCGCGCCTCGAACAAGTGCTTCGCTCTGCTGAACCGCCTGCGCCCGAGCGGCACCACTTTCTCATCCTTCGGGCTTCGGCATAGCGCTGCCTTAGCTGCAAACGGTATTGTTCAACTGTTGACCTCGATTAAATTCTATTATGTAAGTAGTAAATGATCATGTGACGAAAAGAAAAAAAATAAGGGGGGAGGGTTCGCTCATAACAGCTACAGGGCTACCTAATTGTGCTGTGGGAAGGGACCTAAAATATACCTATAAATAATTCAAATCTCTTGTTTCCAAATATTATATTCTAAGTTGTTGTCATTCATATTTTAACGTTATAACCTTGAAAACTTATGCTCAACAAAAAATTAATTTTTGGGATCAATATTTTAAATAGTCACACCGATGTTTTTATGGATTAAGGGGTGACAAGTTTTGATTAAACCATCGATTTAGTATCCACGGAGTACTGAACCATAATGGTCTATAACCAATGTTTCAACGGCTGTACCTACCAAACGCATCAACGTCATGACGATAGAAGCTTCAGTCGGTTTAGCGATGGTTTAGTCTAAACGTCATCTCTTAATCTATATTAATCTGAGAGAATACATCGAATTATCTAGTCACACTGGTGTGGTAAACGGTGAAAATACAGCGGTACGACTACAGATCAGTTAGGAATTTAATGAGTATCTTAAACATTTATTTATTTAACTTAAACATAATGTAAAAATAATATTAGGATTAAATAAAACTACTTAAATTAATAAAAACCTAAATCTATTTTTTTACAAATTGTATATATAGTCCCTTTAAAGTCGCGTCTTGCGGTAGTATACAAGAAGGCTGGCAGCATGAGTGTCTAATACCACATCCACCTACTACGGTAGGTCTGTACAAGCAAAATCTATCAAGCTCACACACCTGACCAATAAGTTTCGATTGACTGTTTTTTTTTTTTAGAAAAAGAAGTAGAGTAAACTCTTATATGTCATGACGACCGAAAAACGTCTCGTATTGTATTAATAAATAAATCCTTGCTAATAATAGACTAGATAATAATGAAAGAGGTGGTGCACGACAGATGTAAATGGAGATCCTTATTATCGGAGGTCGATTGGACTCAATTTGGGTCGCTGTGCTGTGCCATCGAAGTGAGTAAGCTTATGGGCTACTATTTTGACTTAGGCCACCTAAGTCACCTACTACTCGACCATTGAAATTTATCATATATAGACCTCACCCACTATCATTTTTAGAAAATGGTCAACTCGGCCATTTGTCTAGATTTCAATGGTCGAGTAGCCACCTAAGTTACTATTTTATGCTATATGCGGCGAGTCCGACTTCAGCGTAAAAGTTTCGATCGACGTTTGTACGCCGCGAACAGCGTCAGCGGTCAATACATCTCATTACTCGAACGACAGATCTCTACATCAATACATATTATTTCGCGTGTAGTCGTGTCAAAAATTCCGAAGCCAAGTGCAATGACCGCCAACGCCAAAGGCCGCCTACGACGTCCGAACGCCAACGTCAGCGTGTGCAGAAGACCGCGACAGTACATTTCTATAAACATAGTGACGTGGTGTACGGCTTCGATGATGTTCAGTCGGAGTTTGCATTTATGCTCCAATCCATCCTATATCTCCATAAAATATCCTTAGAAACTTAGATATCGCGATTTAGTTAGTTTTCCATTATAATTTAGCATTTTGTATGAGACTTGAGTTTTTGTTTTTAGCGCCAACTGTTGCTCGTGTTGTAATTACTCGCTGTGCGACAGTGTCGCCACAGGACTTCCTCCCAAGACCGAAGGTCACATAATCTACATGTGCAGTCTGTCTGTGTTTCGAATGTAGCTTGTAAGTGCCAGTTGATTGACGTCCCAGTGAGCGATTGCGTTGCGTAATCGTCTGCGGTGTCTATAGATGTAGATGAGCAATGTTGACCTGTTGGCGCCGGTAGTTGCCCTGCAGAACTGCCACGCTGGTGTGCGGGGGCCGGCAGTGAGTACCAGTCGTGGGCTGCGAAGGATGTGCCGGTTGGTGAAGTTCTTGAGAGTGAGGGTGGATTGCAGGACCAGGAGCCCTATTTTTGAAATGTATGATTTATATGTCGAACAAGAATCCTTCGTTATCGAACAAAAATTATTCGACCGCATTTTGCGTAACTTAAAAATAGCTCACCGAGTCGGTTCCGATCATGGAGTAATTACAAAGAGGAGATGCCGTTAGAAATGGCGCAGTGATATGATCATTGGCGCCTCGCCGACACAAAAGTGGGCGGAGCTTGTCATTGCTCGTGCTCCGTGTTTGGAGCGACGGCCGAAACCAAGCACCCCGCACGTCTGCCTTCCGCCCCGTGTAGCCTCACAAACACTTTCTTACAAAACGCTTATTACGGCATCTCGTCTTTGTAATTACTTCATGGTTCCGATGGACCTGGAGATAGAATAGAATAGTTGCTTCCAATCACGTCGGGGTCACCAGTTTAGGCGATACGGCGGGAGCGACAGGGAATACGGTGGACCACCGCAAAGTGTTATGCCTGGGAACCGCGACTCCGATCTCCAGTCGGAGTTATTATTTGTGCTCCAATCCATCCTAAATTGATATCCAATCATTAGAAACTTAGATATCGCGATTTAGTTCTCCATTCTAATCTTGCTTTTAGCGACAAGTTTTATGTTTGTGCATGTATTCCAACTAGTTCTGTTGAGTAGTTCTGTGCACAGAATTAGTGGGGCTTTTTATTCCCAATAGTTCTGTTGGCAAAAACAACATCCTGTTTACCGAACTAGTGAGACTGTGATTCCCACTACTTCTGTTCTGTTGACTTTCAGACTAAACGTGCCTTTAGTTGTGACATAACGTATAATGTGTGGAAAACAAATGATTCATTTGTTTTCCATGTGTAGTGAGCTTTTCCCTTGCAGCAGTGTCCTCTACCGCAATAGCAGCTTTAGATTTCATGCTTAAACGTAGTTCGTAGGTTGCTGAACCTCTATAGAGTATATCCAATCTGTACGCACGGGTTCTTCCCGGTGCTCATCTCTTGCGTCTTTCTCGCGTTGATGTTTAAGTCAACGTTTGCTGCTTCTCGCTGTAGCGTCCAGTTTGGCTTGCAAGTCGACGTGCTTATGAGCGAACATAGGTCATCAGTGTAGTCCACACTCCGAGCAGTACTGAGTCCGGCGTGGGATGTCCTGGCAGATTAGTCCTCCAAACTTTGAAGGAGTATTTCAGCAAGTTTAGTTATTCGTTTTTTAATTCCAAACAAAAGGAATTAAATGTGTCCTTTTTCACAAGACTTCTTGCTTGAGTTTTCATTCAGTGTCATCGTAACAAATGGGCAGTTTTAGATTGCCTGAGATTTGAACGTACCTAAATGTACGTTTCTATGTAGAACCTACCCTACCAAGTAAGTGTGTACCGCGGCCTTTGAGTCCTTTTTGACGTTAGGGACCATAATTTTGTGAGACCACTTTTTGTTACGACCGTTGCCTGTTTATTTATTTAAACTTTATTATAAAGAATGTAAATGGCGGACTTAAAGCCGTGGGCTTTTTCTACCAGTCAACTAACAGGTGGTGTTGAGAGACAAACGTAATTGCAAAGAGAGTAATTAATTATAATTACCTAATTATACATTCGAACAAATAAAACATCCAATAATAAATATAATAATAATACATAGACTACATTTATATATAACATAAACCTACATACTAACTACTTAAATAAATATAATTATATATTCTCTGAAAGCGTGTGAAGATAATGTGCGCGCAGTAAACGTTTAAATGACGCACGGCTGCGGGCTTCACGAATATCGATTGGTAGGGCATTCCAGAGCAGCACGGCTTGAACCGTAAACGAATTCCTGAAAAACCCAGTTCGAAAGGGAGGTATTTGAACAGGAAATGGACGTAGTAGGCAGTAGTCTTTTCAGGGACTGGGCAAAACAGGCAATGGTTTTAACAAACAGTGGTCAATTATGGTCCCTAAAGTCAAAAAGGGTTTGAGTATATTGAATTATAAAAAAAAAAGACTTAGATGGCTACTTAATCATTGAAAAATCTGAGGTCACGTCAGATAGAAAGGGCAAAAGTAATGTCATTGCTTGATTTGCTGCCATTTCAAAAAATTCTAAAAATTGTTTTAGTACTAGTGTTGAGCGGTAGACTCGCAATGATAAACTGAGCCCAATTAACAAAGCCGTAGAAATAAAACGTTAAATAGATCATAAGTAAATTTATTGCCTCAAAAATAATAAAAGTACATTTATAATTTATAAAAATATATATAGTTTAAGTTACACTTAGTTCACCCGCACTTGTCAATGTAGGGTCATGGTGCTTTTTTACTGGCGGCCGCCGCGCACACGCGCGATGGTACTTTCTTGTCTACCTTCTTCTCTTCAACCTTGGGGGTGGGTGCTGCTTGATCGCACGGGTTGGCTCCGCAAGCCTTCTTTGGTTTAGCGGGACATGGGCAGGGACAGCAGGGGCCGCACGGGCCACAGGGTCCGCAAGGGCCGCACGGACCGCATGGACCGCAAGGGCCACAAGGTCCACACGGGCCGCACGGGCACGGACACGGGCAGCGACAGGGCCCGCATGGTCCACAGGGCCCGCACGGTCCGCAGGGGCACGGGCACCGGCAGGGACCACAGGGCCCACACGGGCCGCAGGGCCCGCAAGGTCCGCAGGGGCCGCACGGTCCGCAGGGACCGCAAGGCCCGCACGGGCAGCTAGGACATCCGCACGTCGGGCAGCCTCCCTTGTCATCTTTCTTTTCAGCAAAGTACCGCAGTGAGCTTCTGAAGTCCCCGCAGCGCGTCGGCCTGTCGTAGGCGCCCAGCGTGGACCAACGGCTCGCCACTGAAAGATACCCAAGCTATTAATACTCGTTGAGAAACCATGCTATTTAGAAGAACGAGGGTCGAGTATCATAGCTTGGGGATATTTCAGCCGCGACCACCGTTCTCCGAAATAACATTATGACACATTTCACTTCGCGAACGGAGGGTTGAGACATCTTTTATTAATTACGGTTCAGCCATTAACTATGTTATGTACCCTGCGGCTCAAACTGGTTCCGGTGGTCTAAAGCTAGCAACCCGACACCGAAATTCCAAAAAGCAAACCACCACACGATTCGCAAACATCCCGAATCTCCAGACACGTAAGATTGTCAAGTTGTGATTGTATATGTAGGTATATTGTAAAAGCAAACTTGGAAGACGAAGCATCAAGACATGGTTAACAGACAGCAGACAGCTGTCTTATAACAGACATAACAGATGTCCAAAATTAACGAAAATGTATTTGCTTACTACTCAAAATGTCATTTTTTGTCTACGCTACTTACTGAGCTAGATTACCTACACCTATACTTTCATGATAGGACTGAAAAGATACAATGAAAAAACTATAACTACTATGATATAGTATAACTAACGGTAGATAGTTTTACGACAACGAACATGGACTTAATATGAAAGATTCAAATGAATAACTAAAATGTTTAAATTAGTATAAAATAAAAGAATGTAGCATTGATTTATTCTTATTATTATAGGACTAAGCAATTAATGACATTAACATTACACAATATATGAACACTATAATAACATAGGTAAATAATACGAGAAAATACTCACATAATGATGCAGGTTGTTGCTTATTTGCCGTGGTGGCAAGAGGGCGGCTCTTAATATATTTGAACAGCGATACATTTCTTGGCAGAACAGCCTTCCTCAAAACTAAAGCCATTTTTACGATTCTTCTTGTTTTTTTTTTTAAGCCGGGTGCTGTAGATTTTTCTATTTTATTATTGGTTTATATTTGTTACTTGAAAATTTTGTCCATTGTTAAGAGTTGGAGGAAAGGATGTGGGCTCGATGGAGTCACAGACGGCTACTGATTTCGAAATTTGATTTTGGCGTTCTATTGTTTTATTTTTCTTTTTATTGAATTTTACCTCTTCCACGGAGTTTCTGCTAGATATAATTATTCGAAACTATTTTTTTCAAACAAGCTATAGGTACTTATTACTTCTATGGCTTACCCCGCACAGCTATTTACCTGAAACTGTCGAAAATATCTGAGGAACTCTTGGCTTTAAGCTGTTTGTTTTCCTTTGCAATAAAAATAAATAAAATGACACCAACTCAGTAAAATTATTGAGAAAAGAACGTTTTCTTTGTGTTTCGATGCTCTTTCAGTAATATTATTTATAGTAAGGCACGTCCATATACTGTCATATTAATTGTGTGACAGTCTGTCTGTCTGTTTATTACGCATGGCCAAACCACTGAACGGATTTTTATGAAATTTGGTATGAATATAGTTAAAGACCCGGGGTCAAACATAGGCTACTTTTAGATGAAGGCAGAGCTGCGAAAAATAGCTAGTAAAAAATAAGTAGGTCCTTTACTTCCATCTATGCTTATCACACGAACGTGTGAGTGTGACTGCCCCGTTCTAGCCTATTTTACAATGCACTTTTTTCGCAACTCCTAGCCCTATTTTTGAAATGTATGACTCGATATATGTCGAATGGAAATCGTTCGAAATCAAACAAAAAATATTCGATAGCAAACAAAAATCATTCGATTCAGCGTGAGTCACACTTTTAAAAATAGCTCTATTTTTCCTCACCGACTTTACTTTCGGACCATAGTTCTCAAGTGACTCCATCGATGTATAAGTACCTTCTTCCCGCCTGCGTCAAAAAGTATCTAGCCTATGTTTGACCCCGAGTCCTTAACTATATTCATACCAAATAACATCAAAATCCGTTCAGCGGTTTGGCCGTGAAAGCGTAACAGACAGACAGACTTTCGCATTTATAATATTAGTATGGATTTTCTAGAAATAACTCCTTTCACAGAAAAGAGCATCCAAACAAATTCTCGATGCTTCCACGCGTTTGCACGAAATTATGAAATAGTGTATGGATTCAATTGACCGAATGAATGAAATGAATGAATCGTTCAACCCTTTTTACTATGTCCTAGATCTATGTTTATGGTTTATCCAAGTCTCTAATCAAATAGATTTTTTTTTATTAAAACAACAAATTGCTCTTATAATTACTTTATTTTGCCTAAACCTATAGTACACTTAATTATTTTGCTTCAAGTCGCCTTCAACATGTCATCTAATTCTGCAATGGCGACGGCGGCTCTCCTTAGTTGTGCTGCCTGTTTAAGTCCGCTTTGGTGGACTTGTGAAACCCTTTGACGAAGATTTTTGAGTCGTTCTGTGACCCGCCTTTTCTCTCCGCTGAGAAGATCATACGCTTTATCTCCTGTAGATACAAAAACAAACATTTTATTCTTGTCTTCTTAGAAAAATATACTCTTTTATTGTACCACTAGCTTTTTCCCGCAGCTCCGCCTGCATCATAAAGTAGCCTATTTCAAACGTGCTACTTTATTTACCCGGGTCTTCAACTATATTCATACCATGAAGTAATTACAAAGAGGAGATGCCGTTTGAAATGGCTCCGTGATGTGATGACACTGCAGTGGGCGGAGCTTGTCATTGCTCGTGCTCCATGGTTGGAGCCACGGCCGAAACCAAGCATGTCGCACGTCTGCCTTCCGCCAAGGGGAGCTGAACAAACACTTTCTTACAAAACGCTTATTACGGCATGTCCTCTTTGTAATTACTCCATGATTCATACCAAAATTCATCAAAATCCGTTCAGCGGTTTGGCGCCGCGCTACGCGAGTGCAGTGTGTAACAAGAAGTTAAGATATTGGTTATTTAAAAAAAACCCCGACTTAATTTCCATGTCATTGTAAAATGAAAAAATCAAAAATTGTACCGCCTTTTTTATTATTTTGATACACCCAGTGTCACTCACAGGCTGCAGAGCCAAACAACAGGCTAGTTTCCAGGGTCAAAAGACTAACATTAAAATTAGTCCGTCATTTAGGGAATCAAAATACACCGTGAAATTTTAGTCGTTTTGGACCCATCGTCCAGTGACTCCATTCATGCAACCGAACAAATTTTTCAGATAATCGGATCGGTAATAATATAAATTCCTTATGATAATTACACGACAGACAGAACTTTCATATTTATAATATTAGTATGGATAACGCATCAAAGTTTAGGAGTGACTCGTGACGTCACATATTGCGAAAAGTGTAGCACACTGTGACGTCACACGGAACTTTAACGCGCCATATCTTCACCATTCTTTGTTTAATTTTCAAAAGAAAAGATACGTCTCCAATATTTATTGATGATCTAGCTGACGGACTAATTATATTTTTTTTTAAGAAACTAGCCTATTATACATACTTACATACTCTCGCAAAACATAACCCTCCTGTCGCAGTCGGGCAACAACAAACGTAACTGACCTAGTAGCGGCAGGTAGTCGCTCGCTCGTTCAGCTCGTATGTCCAACGTGAACCAGTCGTCTATATCCTCGGAATCCGACGACGGCAGATCCTGTCGCACAATACAATATTAATTGCACGCAGCGTTGCCAGGCGTCCGGATAAAGCCGGACATAGTTAGCCGGTCATTGCGTCTACGGCCAAAATAAACGGCGTCCAGCTTGTCCGGCTTTTGTTAGGCTTTTTACATTTTATTTAATTTAACAAGATTTATGGTAGTAATCAGAAAAGCTTTAAATACTGAGACACAAAATCCTCAATAATGTAGGGTGTCCGGCCGAACTGGCTGGTCTGCCAGGTTTGGCGTCCTGGCAACCCTAATTGAACCAAATTACAATTTTTACAAAAACGTGATACAATACAAATACTCTTTATTGGACGACTGTAATAACCAGTGCCGCCAAATCTGGGACCATGACTTACAGCGTACCCTAGGCTCCGTAGCGTAAGCTGACGACGCAACTAGGAGAACACGCTTGGGTAAGTGACTGATTTCAGTCACTGTCGCGCCATATTTTCTACCTATACGAAACTAAACGCGACCCCACACACATCTATACTTAATATTATAAAGCTAAAGAGTTTGTTTGTTTGTTTGAACGCGCTAATATCAGGAACTACTGGTCCGATTTGAAAAATTCTTTCAATGTTGCATAGCCTATTTATCGAGGAAGGCTATATGCCTGAGCGAAGTCGGGACGGGCCGCTAGTCTTGAATAAATTGTTTTGATTTTCTACAGCCTATTAATAGTAATGTTGACTCATCCACTTCACTCATTCATTCATTCTAACTATTCTCGATCGATTGTTAACTTGAAATGTACACAAATAGGCTACTTGACTGTATTCATACTTGGGCAATATTTGCATACGACACAATATGCACACTAAAAAGTAACCGATTCTGAAAAGAACAACAAAATTAGTTGTTAACTAAGGCAGTAATTGGATTTTAAAGTTTTTTCAAGAAGAAAAGTGGGAGCGTGGTGGGGACGTCTTGCTATCTCTTTTGTACGCACGAAACCAAGTGGCAGTGACGTCACTACACACATAGTGCATCCTTTTTCTTGTTTTTTGACAGTATCCCCTTCTACCGAATTTCAAAGTGTTATAATTTACATATTAAAGAACGGAAAAAAAAAATCTTTCTGTTTTCAGTTTCTGGTAGTGAAATGTTTTATATGAATGATAAAAATGAATTTAGTAGAATACCCAATTGTGACAAGAGTACATACAATATTTTTGTATAATTCATATCCAAAATTTGAGTTCGCGAACTCGAAAACTGAAAGAATTTTTGGTATCTGTTCAAAATTAAATAAGTTATAAGCCTTTGAAATCCTGTGCAAGGGGAAACTGTTAAGAAACAAGAAAAGGACGCACTTAATGGTGAAGTGACGTCACTGCCACTCGAGCAAAAGAGATAGCAAGACGTCCCCATCACGCTCCCACTTTTCTTCATTAAAAAACTTTAAATGCTAATTACTGCTTTAATTATTAACCAAATTTGTTGTTGTTTTCGGTATCGGTTACTTTTTAGTGTATGTATTGTTCCGTATAAAAATATTGTCCAAATGTGAACACAGTCAATTAGCCTAATATGTCTATCAAGAAAAGTCTGAAGACACTCAGACAGTGACTTAAACACACCATTTTTACAGTGTTTAGTTCATCATCATCCTAGCGTGGTATTCCTAGTTGCGTCGTCAGCTGACGCTTCGGAGCCTAGGGTACGTCATAAGTCATGGTCCCAGATTTGGCGGAACTGGTTATTACAATGGAGCGACTGCCGCCTGACCCCCGTAACCATTTTTACAGTGAAACCAGATCAACAGGAACATGACCCGAGATGTGACCAACACTGTGTAACATCTTATTATGTACCTATGTTTAACAAATAAATAAATGATTGATTGATTGATTGACTGTCAGAATTTTTCAGGCTGCCCTAAGGCATCCGACACAGCCTCACGACTGCTATCTATCGATAACAATCAGCACCAACAGCATATCACCCTAAATCGTCATCTTTTTCCGTTTTCATCTCTTCTTTTATGTATGTTTATGTATGTATATGTATAGTTATGAATACTGTATGTAAATCTATGTATGTTTATTTAGCAGTAAGTGTTTTCTTTTTTTGTTTCTCTCATTGTATTTTTAAAATAATTCGCGCCGCACAAAACTTTTCTGTTTTTCCTAATGGTTGACTGGGAGAGAATGCTTTCAGCATTAAGTCCGCCAATTGTAAACTCGTGGTACTAAACAGCTTAACGTGCCTACCAAAGCACGGAGGAGCTCAAGATAGAAAATGCCACAAAAATGGCGACCAATCCAACAGTGGTCGCGTCACGCCGTCGCTTGACACGCGCATTCGCTACGGATACGCGGGTCGCGCTCGACCAACGAGCTCCTCAGTTTGACAGTGTTTAGTAGATGCAGCTAATATATTCAGAGGTGGCAAAGGTATTGTATGACCACTACATACATCGTACATGCTAATATCGCTCTCCGACTGGCTGTCGGTGGGCACTTCCTCGTCCATCTGCTCCGGTCTCATGATCTGCTGTCGATTGCGATGTGACGTCACTTCCTCTTCAGAATCCGCGAAATCCTGAAAGTTCATCATTCATTTTACTTGTAATTCTACGAGCTTATTTAACGAGCACCCTCTAAATCAGTACGAAATCCATACAATACAATACAATAGAAAATTATTTATTGCACAACAAAAAAATCCTTGCGCAAAAAGCGGCCTTATCGCAAATCAAATCCGAATATTTTATTTATTAGGAACTAGCTTTTTTCCCGCAGCTCCGCCTGCGTCAAAAAGTAGCTTATGTTTGACCCCGGGTCTTCAACTATATTCATACCAAATTTCATCACAATCCGTCCAGCGCTTTAGCCGTGAAAGCGTACCAGACAGACGGACTTTCGCATTTATAATATTAGTATGGAATGAACACTTTATCGCACCATTTACAAACAAATGAAGCACATAGTTAAAACCAATACAACTAAATGGGTACAAAGGCGGACTTTATCGCTAATGCAATTTCTTCCAGCCAACCTCAGGGTAGAAATGAGCTGCGGTAGAAAAACACTTGCGTGAGCGGTGCAGAAAGCTTAAATGTACAATTACATGCCTACATTAAGACGCATATAATAAACTTACATAAATAAATAATAAGAATAAACTTACAAATAACATACATAAATAAATACTGTCAAAAAAGAATAAGAAGTTAGTGACGGTCGATATATTATGGATGATTTTATTATTGTGAAACAGAAGTGAAAAGTAATCCGCAAGTGTTCGCACTGCTCAGGCTATAACCAGTTTCAAGAGTCGCTTGAAAGAATACTACCTCTCACTTTAACTTGATACTGCTGTTATTTTCGCTTAGATATTTATACAGTACTTACTATATGAATGTTACAGTACGTAAGTTATTTATGTTTATGTTATATGCAATATTATGTCATCTTAATCATAACTAATATTATAAATGTGAAAGTGTGTTTTATTTATTTATAAATCTTTATTGTGCCACAAGTTTACAATTGGCGGACTTAATGCTAAAATAATTCTCTCCCAGTCAACCATTAGGAAAAACAGAAAAGTTATGTGCGGCGCGAATTATTTTAAAATACAATGAGAGAAAAGAAAACACTTATTGCTAAATAAACATACATAGATTTACATACAGTATTCATAACTATACATACATACATAAAAGAGATGAAAACGGAAAAAGATGACGATTTAGGGTGATATTATGCTAGTGAGGTGAATTTAGACTTTTCTTTTGAAAGCGAATTTAGTAATGGTGTTTGTTTGTTTGTCCTTCCTTCACGCCCTAAATAAGCAACCAATCGACTTAATTTTCGGCATAGGGTTAGTTGAAAGGATGGAGAGTAACATAGGCCACTTTTGGTCCTGGAAAAACATCATGTTCCCAAATTTGTGTATGTTTATAATTTTGAACTATATCTGTTGCTGTACCCACCCTAACTTAACTGTTTCTCTTTCACCTCGTAAGGGTTGACTGGAAGATATTGCCTAGCAATAAGTCCGCCTTTGCTCATATTATGTTGAAATCTTTGTAAATGTTAAAATATTTGTTACTGTATGTGGGCAATAAAGATATTTTGTATTGTATTGTATTGTATCCATATATTATAAATGCGAAAGTCTGTCTATCTGTCCGTCTGTCTGTTACGCTTTCACGGCTAAACCTCGTTCCCGATTATGAATAAATTTCGTATTGATATAGTTGACCCGGGGTCAAACATAGGCCAGTTTCTGACGCAGGAGGACATGCGAGAAACAACTACATTTTCATAAATTAGGTAAAAAATTATAGACATTTTCCAACGTACGGCCAACTGTAAGTGGTTACCGTAGCCTATGAAAGCCTGCAACACCGGAGATGTCACGAGCGCGTTGCCGACCTGTCCGCTGTGAGCACAGCGACCCCACTGGAACCTGGCGACCCTACTCACCAGCAGGAACACAACACTGCATCACAGTGTTATTTGGCTGCGGTCTTCTGTAGGGTGAAGGTACTTCCCCAGACGGACTACTCCTTACAAAATGTCCTACCTCTCTTGAATAAAATAAACATTTAACAAAGTTGTTGCTTAAAGAACTTACATTAACACTTACATCGTTCAAATCAAAGTCATCATCTTCTTCAGAGAAATCATGTTTGTTGATGATTTCGTCATATTCTGCCGGTGATGGCTTTTTCTAAGTTATACAAAACAAATAATTTCATTAATTGTATAATAGTAACGTTGGTTCTATGCTTCTAGAGTAACGTCGAGCCGTCGGTCCCGGCTGCCATCTGGTGGTCGCTTAAGGAACCGCAGAGGGAATGACGTCACTGCATCCCTATGTGCGTCTTTTTGCGGATTAACAAATAATTCAGTTTTCGGTAACTGGTACTTATATCCATACTTCCATCCATCCATGTCCATACTAATATTATAAATGCTAAAACCTGTCCGCCTTTCTGGCCGACTGTCTGTTACGCTTTCGCGGCCAAACCGCTGGACGGATTTTGATGAAATTTGGCACGAATATAGTCGAAGACCCGGGGTTAAACATAGCCTCCTTTTAATGCAGGCGGAGCTGCGGGTAACAGCTAGTTAAATTAATAATACATAAAAATAATTCTACTCAATTTTTATCAATCATAACAAAAATGATAAAAATAAATTGAGTAGAATAGAAATATCTTTTTCTATTTTGACCATAGCAATGTTGCGACCATAGAGTAATTACAAAGAGGAGATGCCGTTTGAAATAGCGCAGTAATGTGATGAGACTGCAGTGGGCGGAGCTTGTCATTGCTCGTGCTCCATGGTTGGAGCCACGGCCGAGACCAAGCATGTCGCACGTCTGCCTTCCGCCAAGGGGAGCTGAACAAACACTTCCTTACAAAACGCTTATTACGGCATCTCCTCTTAGTAATTACTCCATGGCTGCAACTAATGTTTTAGATTTCATACTTGTTTTTACTTGTCTCACAATTGCGGCGTGTGTGTGATTACTATTCAACATTTCTTAAGCTATTTTGGATCTGTCTGTGAGAACCTGTAGTGGCTCACTTGCTTTATATAATATTTACCTTACTACTTTTATACAAAAGCTTTTGGTCTTCCTAATAAATAAATAAATAGCCTATTCAGTAAAGTTCTCACGTTTTTGTGGAGCTCGTTAGTCGAGCGCGCGTATACGTAGCGAATGCGCGTGTCAAGCGACGGCTTGACGCGACCATTATTGGATTGGTCGCCATTTAGTGGCATTTTCTATCTTGAGCTCCTCCGTGCTTCGGAAGGCACATTAAGCCATTGGTGCTGATTGTTATAGATAGATAGCAGTCGTTAGGTTGTGTCAGATGCCTTGGGGGCAGCCTGAAAACTTCTGATAGTGTTGGCCACTAACACACCTCGGGCCATGTTCCTGTTGGTCTGGTTTCCCTGTAAAAAGGGTTACGGAGGTCGGACGGCAGTCGCTCCATTGTAATAACCAGTTCCGCCAAATCTAGGACCATGACTTACAGCGTACCCTAGGCTTCGAAGCGTAAGCTGACGATGCAACTAGGAATACGCGCTAGGATGATGAGTAAAGTTCTAACCTGGATATCCTTACTGGCAATTCTAGTTGAGACTCTGAGGGGAGTGCTAGCTTTGTTTCCAGGTTTCGTCTGCGGCGTGGGCAAACTGGCATGCTTCGTTGGTGCTTTCTTCGCTATGGACGCTATGGAATTACGAAAACTTTCAAAATTTTCAAAGAAATTTGGTCTAGCTCAACTCGTTTCTACTTACAAAGCTTTTTTAATTGAATCGAATTTTTAAATCGAGTTTGAAAATTGTTCTTAAGTATTCATTACCCCCCGCAGGAGCCCCCCACGGGGTGCGGGGTTAGTGGTGTAATAATAAATATCTAGTAGTTCTGTGAATAGTAAATTTCGCGAACTACAATAAATCCGAAATTTATTCATAAAATGCTGCTATTTACTTCCCCCATTTACACCCCCCCCCCCTCTTTTTAATTTTCCGCTCATCCCATGCGAAAATTATCAAATAAGAATGATTTAAATCCGTTAAATAATTACAATATAATAGCACTAATACTTTAATAATAGTTACAAGAAACTTCCCCCTTTTAGCCCCCATTAATTGCCCCAATCAAAAAAATCTCTCGACAAAAAAAATAAAATAAATCAAGGATCACGTGTGTCAAGTTTAGATCCATTGAGAAATGCGACCTCTAGCCCGGAATATAAATTTTTCCGTACAAAATCAAAATTGGCTCGAAATGGAGACTTCGCTTACGCCCTGTCAAAAAAAAAAAACACTCACCAGCGCTCGTTGTATTTAGAGTTTTACTTGGAGTTAGCCTATACGGCAGTTTGGTTGTACTTTTAGCAGCAACGTTCTGTTTCACAGCGAAAATATTCTTCATAGTCGACGCTTCATCCGATGACTGCAACAAAGTTAAAGTTTAAAACCCCTTTTTTTTGATATCACGCGTCTATACAATCCAATCATAAAAAATAATAAACGAATGAAACTGTATTTGCAATAAACATAGTAAATAGACACAAATAAGATACTATGTTCTTTGTGTACAATAAAGACACTATATATATCATACGTTTAGTCATCACTGACATGCAAGAACGACACCGGAGCGCCGTGAATATAAATGTTACAATTTATATATTACTATTTCTTTTTAAGAATAACATTACAAGTCAACTGAGTGGTCAAATGTAAAATAAGTACTTATTTTCATTTCCATAAATAATTAATATAATATATTTTCTACTGCAGTGCAAGGTCAATTAGTTATGCAATTGAATAGTCCATGACGTCATAACAATCATGTAGAAAACAATCTGGTAGGTATATCTAGTGCATTATTAGCATTATATTGTCAACCTGCATCCAAAAAAAAAACATAAAAAAAAGAAAGTAACCGTTTATTTGTAAGATGGGGTAACCATACAAGTCGGGGAGGGGTGGGGGGCAGGAAAACGTGCACGCGCTGACTAGTTAACATGCACATTAATGTAACTTCGCACCATTACATACAAAATAAAAATTGTATGTGACGAAACACACCGACAACGGAAGAGATGACGTCACGCCTTGTTAGGACCAAGGTCACAGCAATACTAGCGTACAGTATGGACACTCGCACCCTCCCACCCGACGGACAACTACACAGACACGGTAAATAACCAACCCTACGACTCGAGCGACACACTCATTGACGTGACGGGCGTACGTACGCGACCGAATCGTTGTAGTAGTAATCTCGGCACTGTTGTATGGAGTGTCCGGTAAACGCAGTATTTAAGGTAGCTGTCAAATTAAGATTCTCACCGTTGGTCCTAACTAGGTGTTATCAAATTAATTCTGTTATCATCGTGTATATTACATTGAGGACTTTAAAAAAAAATTAGAAAACTACCCCATTATGATTTATCAAAATCGAACAAGCCAGTTTTTGATTACGTCGAGAGATAAAAGGGACATACAGGTCAATTACATTTTTTTCTAGCTATTTAGAACACAGCTGGGCAAAAGCTTCCCCTTTTTACCCGACTGCGCCAGTACGAGGGTTATGTTATTCGAGAGTATGTATGTTCAATTGTTTGGCACGCCCTGCAGCCTGAACGGCTCGATGGATTTTTGCTTGAGAGGTGTCGTTAGATTCGTATTTAATGTGAGAATGAGGTTTATCAAAACAATAAAAAACAATATGGCGGATTTTTTGGAGATTTTCATTTCCAAATAGCACAGAATCGCGGTCGGGTTTGTTAGTAAAATATCTTGTTGTAATAAAATTGTTCTACTAGGCAATTAGGTAAAAGATAACTAAATAAATAAAATTTCGTTGACTTACATCACCGGTGGCGTCACTCATGTCCTCGGGCTCTGCTTTGGTGGGTGTCTTCTTGCGAATCGCGTTCTTGGTCACTAATACATTCTTTACTGAACTGCTCTGAAATAAAAATAAAAAATAAGACGCACGCTACACTTATTGGGGCTAGCCCCAAAGTAAGCTTCAAATTTACTTTATGGGATATATTTATGGTATTATATTTTACTAATCTTGCATACAGATACGAGACGATACAGAATAGATTGCCTGAGGAAGTAGTCTTAGCACCATCATCATCCTTTAAAAATCGATTAGACAAACAGAGGCATGATGCATGATATTGGTGGACTTGAAGTGACGGACTTTTTGCGAAATAACTAGACACGGCTTGATATAGACGCATCAGCTGCCTGTCTATAATTAATAGAATAATTATTTATTTATTTATTTCATATTCATACATGCAATATCCTTACAGGACACACCCAATGCGATACAGCAGACATAATTTTTAAATAAATAAATTAATTATTTCCTTAATACAATAAAACATGCATAATTTCAACTAAATACGGGGTCCTATGCTTAGGAAGCACGTCGAACCTCTGGCACACCCTGGACACTCCATGCAACAGCGGCGAGCTAGATACATACTTCTACTACGATTCGGTCGCGTACGCATCAATGTGTGTGCTACTTGTAGGGTATATGAGTCATACATAATCGTCGCAGCGTCCGGGCAGCCGAAGTGTCATCCTTGATGTTTACCCTAAATCTGCTCGGCTCGGTGCGGTATCTGTGTCGGCTGGGAGGGTGTGAGTGTCCGTTCTGTACGTTAATACTACTAATATTTCTATGCCTATATGCCTAATAATAGACAATGAAGGTTATAAGATAACAAACATCAACTTACATTAAATATGAATTCATCATCACTAAATTCGGTGTCTTCATCATTTTCCGTGGGTGTCTCATTCTTCTTCGAAGTCCTGCTTTTGTCATTTTTACTTTTCGTCTTCACTAGCATTTTCTTTTTCGATTTTTCTTCATTATCCTCAAGAAGTCTCTAAACGGATGAAAGTGACCAGATGTAGTAGATGTAGAGGACTAGAATGTAGTACTGGAGGGGGCGAGCGCGGCGTGCGTATGCTTAACAATTGCGTGTGTCAAGTGATGGCGAAACTCGGCCATTGAATTGGTCAATACTTCGTACTGTCTTGGCAATAAAGAACAAGGAGGACATACGGCAATCGCTCTATTGTTATATTCAGCACTGCCAAATTTAGTTAGGACCATGACTTAAAGAGTACCCTAGGCTCTAAAGCGTAAGCTGAGGAAAGAACTAGGAAGCTTGGACGAAAATTTAGAACGCTTTAATAGGACCATGGTCAAAGCGTACTTTCTCTTCAGCTTATTTTTCTGAGCAATTCATTCATTCATATCGAGTGGGCTTCATGGATAATTGACCCTGTACCTACAGCACAGCCTGGTGTCAGGTTTTTTTCAATGACCTTTTGACCTCTAACATGGTTCGTTTTAAATGAGCACCATGTTAGAGGTCAAAAGCTTGCTTATTTTTACTTTTTTTGTTTTTGTATTAAATAAATAACTTTCCGTAAAATAAAAATTACATACCAAGAGATCATCTGTGTCGTTCCCATCAGACTTTTCGCTTGCCTTGTCTATTTGTTTGTCTGTGGTCTCTTGCTTCTGGTCCTCCAAATTGTTCAGCTTTTGCTCTATGCTCTCGGCCTTTGGCTCTTGTGATTCTATATTTTCCTGGCTGGTATCTAAAAATTAATATTTTCATTCATAAAATACATTGCCCAGAAGTGCACAGAAAATTCTAATCAGTAAAATGTTCCAGAATAGTTGTCCCTAATTGTTTGGTATCATTCATTTCACATAGAATTTTGTAACGAAATATTAAAATTACGTAGTGAGTCATACAGAACAACCCTAGGAATCATTAAACTTTTCTAATCATTAAAAAAATATATGCAAAATTAAAATTTTTTTAATTGTGAAAATTCTGTACATCTAATGATCATTACACACCTCCCTCGCTTAATCAACACAACCAAACCAAACTGGAAACAATTAAACAAAGTATTCTTCCTGCGGGAATCAAACCCACAACTTCCGGGTCTAAGGCAAACACCTTAACCACTAGACCATGGAGGTAGTTGAGCGATTAAAAATTACCTTGATCCTGTGTATCATTCCCCTGTGACAAATTCTGGCTATCCATAGAGTGATCGGCGCTATCCATAGAGTGATCGGCGCTCAGCACAGACTCGTTCAGAAAAGTCTCATCCAGGTCTTCTTGACTTGTGTCCAGGTTTGAATCAGTTTTATTGGGATCAGCCTAAAAATAAGCATTTTAAAAAAAAAATGCTAAGTAATGTAAATACTCTTACAAGCAGGATCATGGTTCAATCAAGTATAAGTTTACCCATGGAGCAATTACAAAGGGGAGATGCCGTAATAAGCGTTTTGTAACAAAGTATTTGTGAGTTACAAAGAGGACATGCCGTAATAAGCGTTTTGTTACAAAGTATTTGTGAGGCTTGGTTTCATCCGTGGCTCCAACCATGGAGCACAACCAATAACAAGCTCCGTCCACTTTTGTTTTAGCTAGGCGCCATTGATCACATCACTGCGCCATTTTAAACGGCATCTCCTCTTTGTAATTGCTCCATGAGTTTACCTGACATGACAAATTATAGCCAACATCCCTGTTCCTATCAAGGGGCCTATGATTTAGCAGCGTTAATTTAGTTTGTAGGATGAGTTTGATGCAGGTATGGCATGAACATTCAGTAAGACTAACTGTTGTCTGCGGCTTCATTGGCATGGTATGGTTTTGCTTGATTGTACACTGATATCCTGGCTTACTATTATCTTATTTATCTTGCATAGTATCATATTTAGACTTTATTTGAATGCTACTGAATTTCTAAACAAACCTTTTTAGAAATGCATTTTTTGTGAATTTGTTTATATCAATTTTTGAAAAAGTGTTAAATAAATAAAAAAAATTACTTACTTGGTGATTGTCATCATCTGTGAGCAAACCTTCACTGAGCCACTCTTCCTGATCTTCTTCCATAGCTTCCGACTTATCATTTTGAGAGCTCACCTGTAATAAATAAAATTATCCCAGTTCACGAAATCTGCTACCAGTCGGTTGGAGGCCACCAAATCTGGAGCCATCGTTGGGGAGTGGTGCTCGTCTTTAATTGGTTATTCTGGCTGTAATCTGTAGGTTCACAGTCACCCTAATTAAAACAGGTAGGGACCTCCATAGTCCAAACAAGTAGGGACCATGATCATAAGCGTGCTCTGGAGCCTCTTTTTTAACTATATTTTAAGAATGAACTAGGTAGATGGTCATGCAGGGTAGAATCTATACTAATATTATAAAGCTGAAGAGTTTGTTTGTTTGTTTGAAGGCGCTAATCTCAGGAACTACTGGTTCGAATTGAAAACTTATTTTTGTGTTGGATAGATCATTTATCGAGGAAGGCTTTAGGCTATATAACATCACGTTGCGACTAATACGAGCGAAGAAACAGTCGAAAATGTGGAAAAAAACGGGGAAAAATATTCATCTTTGAAGGCTTCTGTAGCGTGCACTGCAAAAACAGTACGAGATACCCAAAAAATATGTATCAAAGAATTATTCCTCTTTAAATGATCTAAAAAAATGTCCGCGACAGTATATGTCTATGTTTTAAGATTAACTTACAATAACATTTTTTATGATAATCCAATTTGGTTGAAATTAATGCATTATTAAAAATTATTTGTCAGAGTTGTATCAACTAAATAATATTAATCTTTATCCAAATTAATGTGTCATTGATTCTGCCACAAGAAAATAAAACTAAAAATATAATTTACGCAGAAGTACTATAAAATATATTCTTTTTAAAACTACCTTAAAATATATTCTATTAATTATGTAACTAAATCGTCTAAAATAAGTCGTGGGTAACAGCTATAGGTAATTTATAATAAAGCTGAGGAGGTAGGTTTTTAAACAAAAAATAAATATGATTCCCAAAATAACTATTCCACGCGAACGAAGTCGCGGGCACAGCTAGTAATTACATAAACTAAGAATAATATAGGTTTGTTTCAATATTTTAGTACCACATAAAATTTACTAAAATGCTAAAGTTTGATTGGTAGACAAAGAATAAGTTCGCCATTTACTACATATATTTTTTATTATTCTAGCAATAAAGTAAACTTACCTACCTTATGTTTGGTTATTTTCGCTGGAGGCTCCTCGATGTCACGCATAATGCAAAAAATCAATACACTCAACTCTCTCAGCAATCTACTCAAAAAGACTTGTTATTTTTTTGCAGTTGGATAATAACTCGTTTAATTATGTCAAGTTTGTAAATAGGTAATTATTGTTTACTCAATCAAAAATGATGAGATTGATTTTCCAAAATTTTAAATCTACGGAATCTCTATAAGGTGACTATCACCAATCACAACCTATAGCAGCTATAGCGATATGACGATGACATTGACAGTTATTGACGTTGACAGCCTCTTATTCCCAAATGGCTTTTACTTTCTTATTTAGCCAGTAACAAATAACCACGGAGCATTAACTAAGAGGAGATGACCTGCGTGGAGAATAATTTTGGCTGTGGCTTTGCTCCTAATCGAAGATTTCGAATATTTTGAACATTAAAAACTTTACTTACGTTTATTGTGATCCCTTAACAGTACAGCATTGAAACATTAGCTTTAAAACTAAATGGTTTATAATATTTTATAAAATGTTCTAATCTAAGCTGACATGAACCGAAAATTAGAAACACGAGTTCGCTCCACGGGTTCACAGTTAAACGAAAAATTACGTAAGCCCCGCCCACTTTTACGTCATTGCACCGATGACCCTAACGGAGCACCAGTTGATACGCCGTCTGCCCTTTGTATGTGTTCTATTAAGAAAACATTATTAAGCAAGTCTAAAATCAAGTAAGTAGATAAGTAATTGCAGCACGGAATCAGTATTATTGTTAATTAAATCAGGGCCCTTACCATTAACTCTAAACGCAGGGCTTCTAGAAACGAGTGAGTGAACGAGACGGCGCAATACAAGCTGTAAGGCGACATCTCGCTTGCTCACTCGTTTCTGCCCTGCTATTAGCGGTGATGGTAAGGCACCAGGTGTGATTGAAGCCTGCATTGTCTAACAAACTGGAAACATCTAAACAAAGTATGCTATCCGCGGGAATCGAACCCAATGTCCCGGGTCCCAGGCGAACGCCTTAACTACTAGACCAAGGAGGTCGTTAAAAAATAATTGGTTAATTAATTCGTTTTAATTAATAAATACAATCCTTCATCAAGGGGCTGGATGAGCTTAAAAATAAGATTAATAATTGGTCTCGCACCGCGGAGACTAATTATCAATCTATGCCTTCATGCTTCTACATTTCATTGAAAGAAGTTATAAAATAATGAAAATCATAATATTGAAAAAAAAGTGTAATTAATTAATAAATAATATTTTCAATTAACTAAGCTAAGATCTTGCTCTTGTTGCGTAACGCGACGTATGCCACGAGAATAGAGGTCACGGTGGCTAGGATTTCAGAGTTCACCCATGGACCTGAGTAGCCTGCAAGAAAAAAATAAATATATTATTTATACACTCAAGTGATTACAACCCCGGGTCTTCAAGTATATTCATACCAAATTTCATCAAAATCCGTTCAGCGGTTTGGCCGTGAAAGCGTAACAGACAGGCAGACAGACAGACTTTCGCATTTATAATATTAGTATGGATAAATTCTAGATTTTTTACCCTGGTTGATGAGGTACTCAAAGACCCATGGAATCTAAAAGTGGGTGGCGGCAAGAGCACAAGAAATAGCGCCTTATTGGAGGCCAAGATCCAATTTGAGCGCCATCATAATCAGCAAGCAACAATCCACATAAGTTTATGATTTATTTATGATGCATAATATAAATTTACGCTAATATAATTATGATCTAGCCCACAAGCTAATGAGTAATTTACTTTTGACCTAGTTCTATAAAATAAAGTAACTTTTATGAGAATGTGTATATTGTCTCTTTTCTTACTGTCTCTATTAAGAGAGCAGATTCTGTGCACCCTTGTGTCAGAGTTTTACGGAAACACCTTTTGGCCTTTGATGTGGTTCTTTTAACAACCAAATAATAAATAATTTAATTTATTGATTGATACATACTGCCAGGATGTTGTAATTCGATGGCGAGCATGGGGGCGACTTCAGCAGTTGGGTCGGCGCGGCGAGCGCGTCTCAGAGATGCCCAGCCTTCCTCGTCCAAGATGTGAACTTTGTGTGTGCCAGATCGGGCTTTGGAAGGCTCTTCAGTCCATGAAACCTGAAAATAAAGGTTATTTTTCATGAATTAACATTATGTATGAAAATAAACATTAATTTTTTAAAATTTTATGTAACAGTCACTTTTATTACAATATTTTGAAGGGCAGAGAAAATAAAAAAAATTGTAGGGAAGAACAACTTCAACAACAACAGTCTTAATTTTTTTTTTTTTATATTTATTCATTTATTTTCAGATCATGATAATCCATAAATAGGCTAGTTTCCAGAGTCAAAAGACAACATTAAAATTAGTTCATCTTTTAGGGATTAAAAATATATTATTGATGTATTTTTTCTTTTGTCTTCATTTGCATCAAAGTTTAGGAGTGGGGGCTCGTGATGTCACATATTGCGAAAAAGTGTAGCACACTGTGACGTCACACGGAACTTTAACGCGCCATATCTTTACCATTCTTTGTTTAATTTTCAAAAGAAAAAATATGTTTCCAATATTTTTTGATTATCTAACTGACGGTCTAATTATATTTTTTTAGGAAACTAGCCTATTGTTAGTATTACTTAGACTATAGACTATATTAGTATGCAAATTAGATAAAAAAATATATTTTATTTTGTCATTGATACATTTTGATCCCATAATAGGATAAGCCCATCACTGTGTTTTTCTATAAACCTATTTTATTTATCTTAACTAGATATTACAACCGGTCACCAATTGTTTGACATACAGAAAATGCCTACTGTTTTCAATAAATATAAACTTTGAGAATGGTAGGCCGTGCCATTTTTCTGCTCAACTTGGCCAGCCCCTAGATAAATATGTAAATACAAATGAACAAACTCTAACTACATCACAAATGCAAGCCATCACAGCTTTCTGAATTACAGATACACTTCACTTTTACGTATGTTGATATATATCTATATATGTACGTATATGTTAATAGATGGTGCATGTGAGTCTTGAGGTACCTAGTTAAAATGGTCACTTTATTTATTTTTTAATCTCTTTCTTTTAATGAGGCTTCAGTCAAACATTGTGACTATGCCATGCCTCATGGGGAAAGTCAAAGGTGGAGCAAGCTTATCTTTTAGTCATGGCCACTCTCCAGAAAGCTTAAATGGACTTGGCTCCGCCCAACAAAGGCGAACTCAATGTAACATTGAGACCGCCATTGCCAAGAGGAACACCATCCATAACATGACCTCTGCGCTCGGCATACTGACCACATTCCAGCAAAATATGAATTAAATCTTCCGATCTCTCGCAAAAATTGCAAGCATCTGTATGTGTCTGGTCACTTTACCTAGTAAGTAGTTTTTCATTCTGTTGGCTAACTTCAGGGACGCAGTTATTTGGAGCATATTGTAGAAGTGTTTGATACATATGTTATGACACTAATAAGGACATACCCATTTGAGTCTGCTGCCAGCTAGACTATGCCAGCCTCATTTGGAAAGTTAGATCATTGACACTAGTTCTATGGAACTAATTGAACAAAATGTGTCGATTGATTTGGATCCAAAGGAGACCCTGGCTTACATTCAGGTCGCCTTGAAAGGGATACCATGTTGGAATAGGCATGAATTAAATTTTCAGTTTTATCACAAAAAAAATGCCTATACAAGCTAATTCCATTAACTAATATTGTTTTATGAAAGATGGGTTTACTAACCTGGTATTTGTTTGTTCCAATGCGTGCGGCAGCCAGTGGTTTTCCTTCAACTTCGGCGTACAGAGCGTAGTTTTCAGGCAGCTCGTTATCGCATTTCAGCGTAAATTCAGTAATGTAAGCTATTTGTGTAACTACTGTAGCATCTAAACTAGTAAAAGAAGCAGCCTCAACTTTTGGGTTTTTGCAGCTCTCCGCCAATACGCTTCCGCAAAAAGCGAGGAGAATCAAAGAAGTAATGTGTTTTGTGACCATTTTTCAGTCTTTCTTTTAAATTTAAGGCTTAAAATCTATTGAGCACTGTTTCACCTTTTACTTAAAAATTATCCACACAACACAAATCCAAAATCCATTCCATTCCACGTCCACGAATAATAGCTACACGTTGCTGACGTTGACATTGACAATTGACACGTACGTGCAACGACGTGCATTGAACTGTTGGACACACGCGTTCAGAAACATGGGGTCAAGTTTTACGCCATTAGAGATTTTTTATGTCGAATTAGGGATTACTCGAATAATATGTCTCTCTATACATATAATACAAAACTATCACAATTCACGAAGTATTGTCTCACTGTATCCAATGATCTTAAATAAATAAACAATAAACGCGACAATACCATATTAAAATAATTTATTTTAGTTCTTTGTTTAATATTTAAAAATAAGTAATAAATAATGGCAGTTCTGGCAGTATCAAGAATAAGCTATTTTAAAACGACCTGTAAGTCGTTTGAGAATCAGCTTCCTGTAAGGATCCATTCCATGATCTCAATAAAAATATATTTTTAATAGAGTGCGTATTGAAATCATGGATCTTAAGTTAAAAAGAATGCCGCGATTGCGTACAATAGGATAACGGAAGAAAATTTGACCTGAATGTATTTCAAGCGTGAGTGTTGGGAAGTGATACAGTGTTTGATTTATGTGATTTTCATGCTTGTTGGCAAAAGCTCCTAGTAATCGCTAAGTGCAGTTTTTCTACCACTCCATTGCCTAATTCATTGACTAGACTTGACTTGAAAATAGAAAAATAATTAAGAAGGGCTATAAAGGACTTCCATATGCTATCCATGGCTGTACAATCCATTATAAAAAAAATCATTTGCGCGGGATATTTTCTTTAGTAGTTTGTGAAGTACGCGCTTGCACTCAGCCAGATAATTTAATCACTACACTACGTTTTACTTACACTCAGTGTGTGATGTGATCACACATGTTTGACGTGGAGTGATGTAATATATGATGAAAATATCATTTTCTTTTCCGCACTGTCGAGAGCAATCTGTTAAATTTAAAATAAAACTGGGATATTGTTATATTATAATTGTGTAGTCCTATATGAAATCGCGTCAGTGCGGTCTGGGCGGGGCCTTGGCGGGCGAGGCGGGTGGAGGCGCGCTCCAGCCGTTGTCTCCAAATGCAATTTTTTGAAAACTTATATATTTCCCTTTTCCCCACTACCCAGAGCAATCTGTTAGATTTAAGGTGTTAACAACTAGAAATAAAACTGCCAAATAAGGTATTTATTATAATTTATCCGTGTAGTCCTATATTAATTTATTTATATCGCGTCAGTGCGGTCCGGGCGGGGTCTTGGCGGGCGAGGCGGGCGGCGGCGCGCTCCAGTCGTTGTCTCCCTCGTACTGCGTGTTCTCGAGCCGCGTGATCAGCCGCTCGTCCTCGTCACCGAACTCGCCACCCATTAGCGACGGCTCGCCTACCACCATCACGTCCTGAAAACACAACGGTTAAAGCAATCGGTTTCACAAACATCGTTGCTATCCAAGAGTAACTAATCTAAGCATAAAAAAAATGGATGGCAGACATTTTTATTCTAGTGATGCAGAGTCCTAACAGTATATTCACGGGTCAACTGTGTGGTGAAATGAAAACTTCATTATACGAGAGTAAATTTTGTCATTATCCTTGGAATAATATTTTTCCGATTTTGGTGAAATAGGCCCTAAGCCTTCAAATATATTGGGATAACTTAGTACGAAAGGGTTAGGCTGCTTCCAAGATTGGCTAGTGTGTCAAATCTAGCACCATGATTAAAACATACCAATGTATTACTTCTTCTGCAAGGTTGCCTGGAAGTGATTGTCTGCGCGATAAGGCCGCCTTTTGTATACTGTACTGTGTTAGTATTATTATTAATTTCTAATGTCTTCTACTAGCTCTTTTCCGCAGCTCCGCCTGCGTCTAAAAGTAGTCTGTGTTTGCCCCTACCTCTCCAACTATATTCATACCAAATTTCATTAAAATCTGTTCAGCGGTTTAGCCGTGAAAGCGTAACAGACAGACTTTCGTAATTATAATATTAGTATGGATATGGATTGTAGTGTGCAAGAAAGTGTAAATAAATCTATACTTAAAATATTACAAAGCTAAAGAGTTTGTTTAATTGAACGCGCTAATCTCAGGAACTATATTTATGTTGGATAGCCTATTTATCGAGGAAGGCTATAAGGTAGGACGAACTCGAGACGGGCTGCTAGTAAATAATATAATCATACCTGTGAGGCGAGGCTGAAATTGGGTCCGGGCGAGCGTTTCTTGGCGGGAGCGGGCGGCGCAGCGTTGGCGCCGGCGCTGCCTTTACGTTTGCGTCTTTTGCTGGCGGGCCGTTGTGATTCTGCAAACAAGTAGGTCATATTTAATCGTATGGCTATTAAAATTATTTTTAAATTAAAGAGAGAAACGAGTTGGTCCGATGAAATAAGAGAGTTTGATAAAAATTGGAAGGATTATTGGCTTTGGATAGAGAAGTGTGGTTTATTCGTAGATCACATACAGATCTGAGACAGGCTCCAGGTGCTAAGAAAAGCGGGAAAGTGTTTATGAGTAAGCATAATCTGTATTATAAATCATAATTTGAATTTATTACTTTTAATTGATTAATTAATTACATTAACTGTTTTGCAAGCTAGTGTCCGGTGAAATGTGAGAACCCTGACATATTTTTTTTTGATATCTATACGTGTACCACATTTTTAGCAAAATAAATATATTTGTATTTGTAGTGATATTTTTGAAAAGTCGTCGAATCGAATAATTTTCATTCGATATTAAATGATTTTCGTTCGATATCGAACGATTATTTTCGACATATTTGTCAAACATTTTAAAAATATTGCTGGCACCACAACTGGCCCGGCATAGTCAAGACAGGTACTCTATCTCAACGCGCTGTGAAAGATTGCTCATATTATGCTAAATTGGGTCATCATTGCAGATAACAGAAGATTAAATGAATTCCTCCCGGATACGATATGGAGAAGATAGCTGCTTGCAGCAAATTTTAGTTGTATTATAGTGCACTAGTTGTTTTCCGTAGCTCCGAATGCATAAAAAGTACCCTATGTTTGACCCCTGATGTTCAACTATATTCACACCAAATGTCATCAAAATCCGTTCATCGGTTTGGCCGTGAAAGCGTAACAGACAGACAGACTTTTGCTCTTATAATATTAAGTATGAAGTAAATATTAGTTTTTAATTAGTTTTCAATAAGTTTTTAATTACTTTTATTTAGTTTATATAGTATGGATGGATTGTATTATTTCTTTGCTTGTAAATAAATTCGTTTAATGTATTTGTACTTGTATTGTGTTTAATAATTTTCTAGTGAGTAGATATGTATTAGAAACTTGTAATTTTGTGACAATAGAAAAATTTGTACATGATAAATACATACTTCCATACTTATATTATAATAAATGCGAAAGGCTGGGCTAAACCTATGGACCGATTTCGATTAAACTTGCTATGAATACAGTTGAAGACTCGGGGTCAAACATAGGCTACTTTTTGACGCGGGCAGAGTCACGTGAATAGTGAATATATTTGTGTTGTATAAATGTTGTGATTAATATGTTTTTAATAAACCTGGCATGTTTGTGTCGTTAATTCGTGTTAAACCTTTAGGCCACTGGTCAAAAGACAAACTAGTCCACCAATGTGTTGACAAAATTTATTTCTCTTCATAAAGATTACTAGACATTACATTTGAATGAGTTCGATTTTCTTTTCATCATCATTTCGTGTAGGTTACATTGTCAATCGGCCATGTACACCCTGATGTCAGAGTTGTGCGGAACCGCCTCTCGGCCTCTGACTTGGTTCCATTAACGACCACGTAATGGCAGCCGGGACCAACCGCTTAACGTGGTTTCCGAAGCACGGAATCATCTTTATTATCAGACAATCAGGTGATTCAAGCCTGCAATGTCCTAACCGAACTGGAAACAACTAAACAAAGTATGCTTCCCGCGGGAATCGTACCCACGACCCCCGATGCCAGATTTCTGTAGGGTTTTGTTAACCAAAATTACGATATTTTTTTTAAAATAAAGTGATGGCAGATTTCTATGGTTTTGTTTACGAAAGATTTCTCGCATGTACGTTTATTTGATGTTCGTTTAGTTACTGGGTGTAGGAACCTGTACATTAAATTGTGTGCAATATTTTGTATAAAACATGTATATAGTGTTTTCACTTGCCTTCGTGACACCTCTTGTAATCAACCATCCTTGATTTTGACTAGTTTTGGGTTAATTTTGTACAAATATATTCTATTAAATAAATAAATTCGTCTTTAGCACTAATTACCTCCTTAGAGAACTCGGCAACGACTAAGATATCAAGAGTCGAGGGTACATTAAAATGTGGATCCGCTAATAAAATTGAGGTAGGTAGTGAAAGATGGTCAACGTCATTGCAACGTGACGTTTTGAAATCGCTATTGCTAAATTGCAGTGTGTGTTCACAGGATTTTGGAAAGTTATTTATACCTGTTATTTTAGAGGAAGTTGGACCTGCAGACTTATTTTTGAAATGTCTCGTGTGTCCAATAAAAATCGTTCAATAACGATCAAATATTGTATCTGTTTGTTATTCCAAATAAATAAATAAAAATAAAAATATCATTTTTGTTCGATAGCAAAAATGATTCTACTCGCCTATTTTGCGTGGCATTCAAAATTAGAACTCCCGGCTTTATTTTTTGTTATTACAATTTGTAGGAGCTCCAGACGGCTCGACGGATTTTAGATTGAGAGGTGTCATAAGATTCGTATTTATAATAAGACTGACACTGGGTATATTAAAATAAAAAATGGAGGTTCTTTGGGTCTCTTAATTTCCAAATTACACGGACAGGCAAATGTTTAGTTTTTTAATTTACCGTTACATATCTCGTTTGCATAGTTTGTAAGTAGAACTGTTTTACGATTTTGATACTAAACAAATTATTTTTTAGTTTCTAAATAATAATTCCGTATTAAAATTAGGTATTAATCTGTTAATTGTCTTTATAAGTGTGTAAATGTGATATAAAACGAAGGATGTATGAAATGTGTGATTATGAGATAAATTATTGATTGATTTGTGCGATACTGTCTGCCAGTTTCCTCTTCTGTGATGTTCCTTTGTATAGCTGGACCAATAAAAATAGCAACCTTGCCATATTTATTTATGTATTTACGTTTGGGAAACGTTGTAGTTGATATATATATTACATTTACAAATACTACTTAAGCCAATTAAGTTTCCTCGGATTACTTTTGAAAAAACAACGACAAGACTAAAAATACTAAAATGAATATAATATAAAAATTAGGTAAACATAGAATACATTGGACTTTAGTGACTTTTACAGTGAAGCATTACGTGATTTAATATTACTTTTTAAAGGAGCAATAGTTAAATGGAAAATATTGGAACCAATTTCTTTAACTGGCAACTTAGGCATTCATGTAACATTCCGTCATCTCAACGTCTTGTGCCAAACAGAGACAGGAGTGGACGTTGTGTAGATTATGATACAATTCCCACGATTTATTTATCAAAATTGCCAAAATAATATATAAGAGATATGATGTAAAAGATGTTATCATATTTGTCGCGAATTAAAACGAAAGATTGATTTCCATTTCATTAAATCATGATCAATTTTGTTGTTGACACAACACATACCAATATGTTGCCACCTAAAAGCTGTCGGTAGCGACGCCAATGCAGGGTTTTCGTTGTCCTGGTCGGGCTATAGCGGTATGTATGATTACCAATGATTTTCAGCTGACTAACTGCCCGCGACTGAGAAATGCGATGCGAGTGGCTGCAATTGCACGCCGTTCATGTTGTCGAAGACACGGAGTAGTTTCGCTTTGGCCGATTTTATATCTCTTATTTATTTAAACTTTATTGTACATAATACAGTTGTATAGCACAATAGGCGAACTTAATGCTAAAAGCATTATCTAACAGTCAACCTTTGGATTAAGCAGATATCGTCATGTGGGTATTAAAAATGTATAGATATAAATACAAAAAGTTGGAATGATAATAAACTTATGGTCATTTTTACTTTTCGCCATTTTTATTAGTTTCTATCGAAGGGCATGGAAAAATCGGACTTCCCTACTTTTGATGAATTCGGGAAGTAGAGTAACCCCCGTATTCTTAAACATAATCTTTTGGACGTCCTTCACTCAAACTCATTTGAGGGGCCTTAAGGAAGTCCTTGAACTTTCCTTGAAAATGACATTCTTAATTGGTTGCTTGAGCAAACTCCAATGAGGAAAGGCACAGGTTATAATAACAATCCGAAGCACAGAAATGGAAAAATACAAAAGAATAGAAAAAAAACAAACAAATTAATTAGTTAACTGGGCAAAAAGTGGCAAAAAAAACTGATTTATAAACACTTTTGAGGCCGCCTCAAGGTACCTCTCGACCAACCATTTGACAGTTCTATATTCACCTCCAATGAGGAATCTCCTTAAAGCTAGCGACGACTAATCATACCAATGAGGTAGAGTAAGGTTGAGTGAAGGTTTAAGAATATGTGTGTAAGACTGTATTTTCTATAGGTAGGTGATTGTAATAGAGATAAAGAGAATGGCCAGCCGAGTAGCTGCTATTAGGACCAAATGAATGTAATGTGTCTAATTGTGCTGACCCGGCAAACTTCGTACCGCCTCCGAATATATTCACCTTTTAAACCTTCCCTGGACTTCCACATATAATTCAAAACAAAAAATAGCCAAATCGGTCCAGCCGTTCTTGAATTTTAGCGAGACTAACGAACAGCAATAATATATATATATATAGATTTTGAATTATATTGTATTTGTTAAGAATCTTAACAGTTCTTGCTTGTGGAAATACTGTCTAATGCTATGTTTACATTCAGCCCTTGCAGCCTATGTTTACATACTATCACATAATTATAAATACTACTAAAACGTATAAAATGGACGCTCACAGTCGCACCCTCTCACCCAAAACAGTTACCGCAACGTGCCGCGCAATTTTATGGTAAAAATCGAGAGCAAAACAATGCAAGGTGGACGATAACTAACCAACTCTACAAGTAACACAACAGAATCGAAGAAGTAGTAATAGACAAAAAAAAATATAAACATTCATAAGACATATTTCAAACAAATAATAAAAATCTTTCTCAGGTATCGGGTTCGCCGCTTTTGTATGGAGTTGTCCGGGGTGTGGCGCCGAATGTAAGCCTATCATATATATATCAATACTAGACTCACCAGGGGGCGCCACCATGCGCTGCCACTTCTGGAACAGCGTGGTCTTGAGGCAGTCGCGCGGCGACAGCGCGTACGCCTTGTGTCGAGACATTAGCTCCTGCATCGGTTCCAGGATCACGCATAGCTGGAAACAAACAATCGAAACATTAATAACAGACATTTCTTAATTTTGATAGCATGAAGAGCTAAAATTTGACAATGTATAGGTTAATTTAAAAACCATTGAGGAACTTTTTAATTAGCCAAGTGGCCAAGATGAATCAAACATGGTCCATTTGTGTTAATACAAATAAAAAATACAGAACAATCTTAAATATAAATTGTTAGTGAAAACAAAACCTAGTCCGTTGTGTAAGTTAACTGTCGAACCGGTCTGCTATAACACGCAGAATACTGTGGCTACCTCTGATCGTGCGCATCAGCGTCGCTGACTTCGTACGCCAAACCGCATCAAAGCCATCAGTGCGAGCTTCTGGCGCGTGATGTTCTTGGCGAGCTGGTCGAGCGCGGCGTGGTCTGGCTACAACACTCACCCGCAGGTAGTTGAGCGTGGAGTTGGTGATGCCCTGGCGCGTGATGTTCTTGGCGAGCTGGTCGAGCGCGGCGTGGTCTGGCTACAACACTCACCCGCAGGTAGTTGAGCGTGGAGTTGGTGATGCCCTGGCGCGTGATGTTCTTGGCGAGCTGGTCGAGCGCGGCGTGGTCTGGCTACAACACTCACCCGCAGGTAGTTGAGCGTGGAGTTGGTGATGCCCTGGCGCGTGATGTTCTTGGCGAGCTGGTCGAGCGCGGCGTGGTCTGGCTACAACACTCACCCGCAGGTAGTTGAGCGTGGAGTTGGTGATGCCCTGGCGCGTGATGTTCTTGGCGAGCTGGTCGAGCGCGGCGTGGTCTGGCTACAACACTCACCCGCAGGTAGTTGAGCGTGGAGTTGGTGATGCCCTGGCGCGTGATGTTCTTGGCGAGCTGGTCGAGCGCGGCGTGGTCTGGCTACAACACTCACCCGCAGGTAGTTGAGCGTGGAGTTGGTGATGCCCTGGCGCGTGATGTTCTTGGCGAGCTGGTCGAGCGCGGCGTGGTCTGGCTACAACACTCACCCGCAGGTAGTTGAGCGTGGAGTTGGTGATGCCCTGGCGCGTGATGTTCTTGGCGAGCTGGTCGAGCGCGGCGTGGTCTGGCTACAACACTCACCCGCAGGTAGTTGAGCGTGGAGTTGGTGATGCCCTGGCGCGTGATGTTCTTGGCGAGCTGGTCGAGCGCGGCGTGGTCTGGCTACAACACTCACCCGCAGGTAGTTGAGCGTGGAGTTGGTGATGCCCTGGCGCGTGATGTTCTTGGCGAGCTGGTCGAGCGCGGCGTGGTCTGGCTACAACACTCACCCGCAGGTAGTTGAGCGTGGAGTTGGTGATGCCCTGGCGCGTGATGTTCTTGGCGAGCTGGTCGAGCGCGGCGTGGTCTGGCTACAACACTCACCCGCAGGTAGTTGAGCGTGGAGTTGGTGATGCCCTGGCGCGTGATGTTCTTGGCGAGCTGGTCGAGCGCGGCGTGGTCTGGCTACAACACTCACCCGCAGGTAGTTGAGCGTGGAGTTGGTGATGCCCTGGCGCGTGATGTTCTTGGCGAGCTGGTCGAGCGCGGCGTGGTCTGGCTACAACACTCACCCGCAGGTAGTTGAGCGTGGAGTTGGTGATGCCCTGGCGCGTGATGTTCTTGGCGAGCTGGTCGAGCGCGGCGTGGTCTGGCTACAACACTCACCCGCAGGTAGTTGAGCGTGGAGTTGGTGATGCCCTGGCGCGTGATGTTCTTGGCGAGCTGGTCGAGCGCGGCGTGGTCTGGCTACAACACTCACCCGCAGGTAGTTGAGCGTGGAGTTGGTGATGCCCTGGCGCGTGATGTTCTTGGCGAGCTGGTCGAGCGCGGCGTGGTCTGGCTACAACACTCACCCGCAGGTAGTTGAGCGTGGAGTTGGTGATGCCCTGGCGCGTGATGTTCTTGGCGAGCTGGTCGAGCGCGGCGTGGTCTGGCTACAACACTCACCCGCAGGTAGTTGAGCGTGGAGTTGGTGATGCCCTGGCGCGTGATGTTCTTGGCGAGCTGGTCGAGCGCGGCGTGGTCTGGCTACAACACTCACCCGCAGGTAGTTGAGCGTGGAGTTGGTGATGCCCTGGCGCGTGATGTTCTTGGCGAGCTGGTCGAGCGCGGCGTGGTCTGGCTACAACACTCACCCGCAGGTAGTTGAGCGTGGAGTTGGTGATGCCCTGGCGCGTGATGTTCTTGGCGAGCTGGTCGAGCGCGGCGTGGTCTGGCTACAACACTCACCCGCAGGTAGTTGAGCGTGGAGTTGGTGATGCCCTGGCGCGTGATGTTCTTGGCGAGCTGGTCGAGCGCGGCGTGGTCTGGCTACAACACTCACCCGCAGGTAGTTGAGCGTGGAGTTGGTGATGCCCTGGCGCGTGATGTTCTTGGCGAGCTGGTCGAGCGCGGCGTGGTCTGGCTACAACACTCACCCGCAGGTAGTTGAGCGTGGAGTTGGTGATGCCCTGGCGCGTGATGTTCTTGGCGAGCTGGTCGAGCGCGGCGTGGTCTGGCTACAACACTCACCCGCAGGTAGTTGAGCGTGGAGTTGGTGATGCCCTGGCGCGTGATGTTCTTGGCGAGCTGGTCGAGCGCGGCGTGGTCTGGCTACAACACTCACCCGCAGGTAGTTGAGCGTGGAGTTGGTGATGCCCTGGCGCGTGATGTTCTTGGCGAGCTGGTCGAGCGCGGCGTGGTCTGGCTACAACACTCACCCGCAGGTAGTTGAGCGTGGAGTTGGTGATGCCCTGGCGCGTGATGTTCTTGGCGAGCTGGTCGAGCGCGGCGTGGTCTGGCTACAACACTCACCCGCAGGTAGTTGAGCGTGGAGTTGGTGATGCCCTGGCGCGTGATGTTCTTGGCGAGCTGGTCGAGCGCGGCGTGGTCTGGCGGTAGAGCGTGCTGTCTCGGTATGAGCTCGCGGTGCGCTCGCACGGCGAGGTGCCACGACTTGATGCGCATGAGGTCGTCGAACGTGAACTCCAGGATCAGCCGGCCCTCTGTGCACACCTGACAAAGAAGCGATTCATTCAATAAGGCCTCGTTTGTACGGATCCGGTGCTGGCCATCCGGTAACGCTCATAGACACGAATTTTACCCACACACTAGGCATGTTACGGAGGCTCAGTTCCGAAAGTTCGGAACTTGCGATTCATTTTGCACTTTCGATTTCGACTTAGAAAGGTTACATCGGAGATCGCGGCGACGACAACGCGGTCAGCACGTACGAACAGTTTATATACTTGTCGCGGAATAAATAATCTCCGTTTCTTCCCCCGTGTCCCTTGTCATTGCTATGCGTTCGCGCATAATTTCTATTTATACTGGTTTTTAGTTATTTTAATGAAGTTTAGTAGAGTTGTATCTAAAAATGCACGACTGTGAAAGTTGGGTCTGGCAGAAAAATAATGAAAGCAGAGTAAATGCAATTGAAATGTGAACTTTACGGAGTACCTATGTGTGGAGTACGTCTAGGGATGCAAACTTTTTTTTGGCGAAATATAGTATTTTTGAAAATAAGCTATCAAGAATATAGTACATTTCTAAAAAATATAGTATTTTATGGAAAAATGACAAAATAGACAAAGATATACCTATTTCTTTTTACCTATTTATTTTGTAGGTGAAACTAAACTTCTTGCAATTTTTAACAATGTTTTGTATAAAACTATCTGTGGGGATTTTACTTATTGACTGCCACATTGTTTGAAATGATCTTATCTTCTTCACGATGTCCTAGTTCTCTTAGCATATCTATTTCATTTCATTTAAGACCTTAAGCTCTCTTAAGAAACAACAACTACCTAATAAGTGGAATTAAACTAAAATCCCATAGCAAAAATTAAACATGTTTTTTTTTTATTTAAAATAATATTTTTTTGTTGTGAATTTAATATTGAGAAGTTCGGAAGTAATCATAGTTTTAGCATTTTTTTTAATCTCTCCTAAAAGCTAGTATAAAGGCGCGTTGCAAAATGTTTTAAAATAAGGGTTTGTTTGTTTGTAGATTTCGTTGCTGAAAATATAGTATTTTTGCGTACTATATTTTTGTTCAACAGTATATAGTACGCAGAAATATAGTAAAATACTATATAATATAGTACGGTTGACAACCCTAAGTACGTATGTGCGATAAAATTAGAAATAGTGAGAAAGGAAAATGTGTGGTGTGAATGAGGATGTAGGGACAAAGATAGAAAAAGGCATGTTAAATTGGTTTGAGCATGTAGAAAGGATGGATGAAAGGAGTCTTACGAAAGGTATTTACAAATCAAAGGTGACAGAAAAAGTCGGTAAGGGCCGGCCTCGAAAAACATACTGCGACAAATCGCAGACATATTAAAGGGAGATGTCAGGAGTACCCGTAATCGACGAGCGTGTATGACGAGAGTGATGAGCGTAGAAGAAGCGATAAAGTTTGTAAGGATCGTAGCAAATGAAAATCCGTAGTCTTTGCATACCCCTACGGGAAAAAGGAGTGATGGTATGTATGTATGTTAATGGAGTTCCAATGAAACCTATGCCGTAAAACAATTTCGTGTCCATGAACGTGACAAAAAAAAATCAATCTTTTCATTATGCATAACAGCAAATGGCAAACGTAATTTAGCAGAAAATCTAAATAAATAACGGAAGACTTTGAATGACTGACATATCAACGCACAACCAAAACCTGATCTTTTAATTGGCACATATGGTTTTGTAGTCTAGGCGAGCACTAAAAAAAATGATTTTTCAAAATTCATCACCCAAGTAGATGAAAAAGAAAAGGAAACAATAAAAATATTTGATACAACAAGATACCTTCGGAACATCATAGAAGAAAAATTAAAAGGAACAAGGGGGTCAAGTCACATAAAGTAAAAAGTAAGCGTCGTGTCGTATCAAAAAATTAAAGCAATGGCAAGTGATAGGGAAAAAAAGGAAAGGAAAAAAACTCTACTGACAAGAGACTAGCTCTTAAATTTCATAATTATGAAGCGGATGAAAAGGGGATCCAAAATTTGTACGGAAAATTAGTTAAATAGATTCATTCGAAACTTCGCAATAGTATTTCTATTGATAAAATGAGTAGGCACTTCACTAATAGTGATTCATTAATTCTTAATAGTGTCGTTGGCGAGTTACGGCAAAAACGAGTTTCGGTTTCGGCGGCCAACCTGTCGCAACAAGCAACCCTACGGACTGGCACACACACACACACATCATTTACATTGACGTGCGTGCGAACGCGACCGAATCGTAGTAGTTGTAATCTCGGCGCTATTGTATGGAGTGTCCGGGGTGTGTTAAGACCGTAACCGAAACTGCATTCGAGAGTTCTCGCACTGTGTCAAAATTCCGTCCAAGCGACGAAGACATTTTGCCTCATCCACGTGCCTAATATTACATTTTTTTCTTAAAAGAGGGGTTGTTATGACAAAGACTATGCATTCTTTGACATAACAACCCCTCTTGCGGCTATGTGATTATATATAGTGAAAAACTTTTGTAAAAAGTACATATATATAATTGTGAAGTCTTGAGAATTTGTGTATTTGATTTACGAAGAACACTACATACTCCAATACACCTACTTCGTGTGTCAGGGCTCCCATACAGTCTCATGCTGGCACGGCCGAGATGGTGAGCTCTCACACAAACTCTTCAGCTTTATAATATTAGTACAGATAGGATATCCTAATGAACGTGTGCTTACCTTAGTGAACATGGGCTTGCCGTGGTGCGTGACCATAGTGCAGTGATCGCAGTCGAGCGTGATGCTCGTGTTGTGGAAGGACTCCTTGGGCTGTCGCATCGTGTAGTACAACTCTGACACGCCACCCTCGTATATACTACGGAAGTACCGCGGTATAAGCGTCCTTCCTATTGCTGTGGAGGAAGTTTATTTTTGTCAATACGTCTCCATTGAAACGAAGTATATATGCTTTACAGATATTCAATCGCCATACATTCAGACGAGCCAATTTTTTATGGTTATTCTCAATATAAAGTTATTGTTACGCCATCTATCGAAAATATAAGAAGATATAAATTAAGATTTATAACTTTTGAAATAGGCAGAACTTAACTTGTTATAGAATTTAAGTACGTAAATTATAAGTGTTTAAAAAAGTCAGTTCTTTTTTCCGACAAAAATAAGTGAGATCAGTACTTAATTAAGCTGTGCCCGCGGCTTCGCCCGCGTGTAAACCTCCTTTGGGAACATGATGTTTTGTTCAAGAAAATTTGACCTGAATGCATTTCGTTACCCACCTCTCTCTTTCTAACTCGTGATGTGCTAGGGTGTGAATCTGGGTTTCCATCACAGCACTTGATAACAACCCCAAAAGTTGGAAAAATTTATAAACAGTTACGTAGCAATATAATATTTATTTTGAGATAGATTTTTATTAAAATATGAAAAACAATTATACTTGTTTTTGATATAGAAATATAAAGCCCAATTATATTAAGCAAACTGATATTTTTATTTTACTGTATTTCTGACTAGGCAAAATTTTTGAAGTGATGGTAATACTTTGGGAAAACAGGGGTTACTCAAGGTCAAATTTTCTTGAACCAGCCTGTTGTATGCCTGCTTGGCTTCCATCTTTACCTTTAGTTCTATGAGCCTATGTTACTCTCCACCCTTTCAACTAACTCTATGCCGAAAATCAAGTCGATTGGTTGCTTAGTTAGGGCGTGAAGGAAGGAAAAACAAACAAACACACTTTCACATTTATAATATTCGTATGATGTGAATCAAGTCACTTTCAATAAAAAAGGGGAAACTGTTTACGATAAACTAAAAACACCATCACATTTTCTTCATTGCTTAAACATGAACGCGAAAGAAAGTTTAACAAGTAAACATAAAACACAAAGAATACATACTGTATCTCTTAGGTCCATCTTCTAAACAAAAAGTTAACGTTAACGTCGCGTCGTCCTCGAAGAACTCTGTCGCGAACGCGTCCCACCATAGATTATCGGACTCCTGAAATCGAGAAAAACTGTTTTAAAGCGTCATTTTGTAACATTGTTCACTGACAAATTAACATAATAGGTCGTCGGGAAGTTCTCGCGGCATTTGTGTGACGTTGCTGCCTCTCGTCACCGCATACGTCCCTCAATCTGCGGGACCAGTCTTCACTCCGCTCTTGAAGCTAAGTATTGAATATTTCTTTTTGTTAGGCTCTGACTTTGTGCCCTAGATACCCACAACCTTAATTCTTGTTAAAACTTCATGTCCAAATAATTATCTTTTTCTTATTGTTTTTTTTTTGCTAGTGAATTTTTCATCTATCTATCTATCTCATGGTATATTAGTTAATAAACTGCTTTATTATAACTTAGCTTAAAATCTTTTATTTCTCTCAAGTGTTTCTAAATTCTACAATAAAGATTAACGTTATATGTGGACAGAGTTCTCGTTCTCTTCTCGCAAGGGCGGAACGCGAGAAAGCAATCCATACTCTCGCCTTTCTCGAGAACAATCCACATTCTCGCCTTTCTCGTGAATATTAACGAGCCTGTGCAGATAGATAATACAATGGACAACTAAAATTTTCAAATGAGTATTTCGGGGGAAAATAATAAATTTAAAAATAGCTTTGCGTCCATCTTTGTCAAGCGCGAGAATTGTTCTTAGAAAGGTTGCTCAGAAGGTTAACGACAAGACAAGCCCATAAACAATAATGAGACCATGGACCAAAAAAAAAAAGCAAATTTTTCTGTAAGTAGGGAAATTTCACATTATTGCAGCTCCGGTCGACCGGGTATAAAAGTTATGGTTAGGTAAAAATAAACTAACTTCCATATATACCGGTTTTCATCCCTGATTCTGTCAACATATGGAATATTGTTTTTTTTTTTTAAAGAATGCTTATTTTTTTAACATTAACGAGTTGAGTTTGACGAAACAATAATCATTAGTTCTTATTCTGTTCAATAGATGGCGCTACCAGCTAACATTTAAGATTACGTGCGGTCGCAATAGATGTCGCTAGTGCCGACAAAACGGTCAGCGTTTTGTTGCTCTCAATAAAGAATGTGTAGCATTACGTACAATTTTGGTATGTAAAAAAAAAGCGTTCTTCCTAAAACTATTATAATTACATATAAGTACAGTACAATACAAAACCCTTTATTGCACACAAATTTACACGACATGCTGTAAAAGGATTAATTTTGACCGAGGTAGACCTATTTATGCCTGTACCATAAGATTTTATTAATGCTGACGCTAGCGACTCACCAATTCTGTGTGGCAAAACTCCCCTGTTTGGTTGTCTACAATGACTTTTTACTGGCAACCAGTTGCGTTACATAATCATCAAGATTTCAATAAGGAAGCTAAGAAGCTTCGTTAATGAAATCGCATGTATCACTGTGGAAAGGTCTTACAAGTCACGGCCAGCGTCAAAAGTGCATGCTTTTGCCTTTCCCAACCGCTAGGGTGTAGGCCTGCATCAGTCTATCAAATTTCTCTCATGCATATTATGTATTAATAATTACCTCTGTCCTTTGTTGTAACCGTTTATTGAGTTCATATATTCTGTAGTCTGGCTGGCCGAAGTAGGGCGCGTGCCGCCTGAAAAATATAGAACATCTTATTTAGAATATTAATTCATGAAATGAAATTGTTTATTTCCAATGTCGGATATAAATATAACTTATTGACATCATTTAACTTATATCAAGTTTTCCACCACTTCCAAAGCGCATGTGAGAAGCGGCGCCGCAAACTCCCCTATAACAAGTATATAACAAAAAACCCTCATTCATATCGAGTGGGATACATGGGTCAATCGACAATATGCACCCTGGTGTGAGTTTTTCGGGAACTGCCTTTCGGCCTCTGACCACCTAATGACTTCCGGGACCAACGGCTTAACGTGTCAAAGCACGGAATCATCATTCTTATTAGACAATCAGGTGATTCAAGCCTGCAATGTCCTTACCAAACTGAAAGCAACTAAACCAAGTATGCTTACCGTGGGCATCGAACCCTCGACCTTCGGGTTTAAGGCGAACGCCTTAACCACTGGACCACGAAGGGAAACCCGTGACAGGTACGGAACATACAGAACTGTAGGGTATTCTCTACAGAACACTCAAACATGAAGACCGTTCATATCGGCCTAAATACGCTACATCCGCTGTAAGCTGCTGAGAAGTTGAGTATCCCACTGACTTCCACTTGCTGCAGCATACGCTATATCTTAGAAATATCACCGAAATTTCACAATAATCGGACGTTTTAAGGTCCATTTAAATTGACGCGATTCTCGCTCGATTGGCAGGACACTCACAGAAATAAGAATCGGTTGAAGTGCCGTAGCGTGTGCCAAAGTTAACTGGCCCGCTAATGACACTTCTATATTATTCTTATTTCTGTGGACGTCCCGCAAGTCGCGCGGGATTTTTGATGATTCAAAGTTTGCGAAATCCTGGGGACTTGTTATCAAATGAGCGGTTATCTTCAAATGAACTAATCTTCATAAACTATACCTAAGAACCACCGCGAGGAAACTTGCTTTCACGTAAAAAAACCGCATCAAAATCGGTCTTATCCATTCCTTTTCGATAGCTACACACAGACATTGGCGTCAAACTTATAACACCTCTATTTGCGTCGGAGGTTAAAAGTGGTCAAGCGTGAGTCGAAGCGTATTTTGAGAGTTCCGCGCTAGAAAGGAGGCACTCAAAATTTGGGAGAAAAATTACGCTATAGCCAACTTTGTCACACCTAGGAGCTACCCACAGAAATATTAAGATTAGAAGTCCTACATCATGTGCCAAAATTAAGCCTAGCCATACTAAGTTAAGACTCGAAAGTCTTTGCTGGCTATATGGCGGCGTGGGCGGCACTTTATTTTTAATTATTTACTTCTACGCAAGTATTCTTATTTCTGTGGTGCTACCCCCTGACCATAATCAGCTTTGACCTGCTCGGACGACGCTCCAAAGCCTGAGAACTCAATTGGGTATAGGATAGCCTAGCACAGCAGCAGTTTGTAGTGTTAAATAAAGCCATGTTTTTTTAAATATCTCTCATATTTGTAATGTGGATAAGAATTTGTTGTTTATAATTTTTGTTACACCCGCTGAGGGTAAAGCTCTTGAGGCTTTTTATTAATGAAAATTAAAAAATAAATTACTTACAACTCTTAGGTAAAAATACAGGTTCATTAATAATAATTAGGTTAATTACGCGTTTTTTTTTTTTTTTTTTTTATGTTTTTCTTTTTGTTTACAAACGCCAGTTTTTATAAGATTTTCATTGTTACTAACAAAATGATCCCTGGTTGGTTAAATAAAAAAGTTTATTATTATTATTAAAAAAGGTTTGAAAAAGAAAAGTTTTTTTTCAATCAATTCATTTTTAACAATGCACACATAACACATCTAAAATATGTCTTATTAAACACGCGTATATTTGTGATAACAATTTGCAAGTTGAAGCGAAAACAAGGGGATGACCATAACTTTTTGAATTTTATTTTATCAGTTCGAAGTCCAGAGACAAACCTCATATCATATCATTTATCTAGTTTAATACGGGCAAACTTAGGCTTTCAAACACATAACCCCCCCTTTTTAGGGTTCGGTACTCAGAGGGTAAAATCGGACCCTATTACTAAGACTTCGCTGTTCGTCTGTCACCAGGGTGTATCTCATCAACAGTTGATAGTTTCACAAATAATGTATTTCTGTTGTTTGGCTTCGCTTTAATCGGTACAAATGTAGAAAAATCTCTTGATATATTGGGAAACCGTAGTAAATAATTACGACATAATGAAGTCTGGAATTCACGGTCTTCACTTCATTATTTTTATGGTTCCGTATTTAAACTTCGCTGTCCGTCAGTCTGTCGCCAGGCTATATCTCATGAACCGTGATAGACAGTTGAAATTTTCACAAATGATGTATTTCTTATGCCGCCATAACAACAAACACTAAAAACAGAATTGAGTAAATGTTTAAGGAGACTCTCAATACAAGAAACGTGATTTTATTTATTAAGTCATTATACAAATTGTTACAGAATAAAAATATAACAAAGTACCTAATAATAAAGTATTTTTTTACTTTTGCTCAAAATTGATAACGGCGACAGGTAGATGCTTGAAATATTCACAGAATATTTAGTTAATTTAAGTGTTATATTCAATTAAAACATTTTTTTAAGGGCGGCTCCCTATTGCTATAGTAAAATGGTACGGAACCATTGGTGCGAAAGTCCGAATTACACTTGGCTAGATTTATTTTACTAGATTTGCTTTACATACTCAAATATAAATTACCTTTTAAGATCTTGAGATTATTATATTTTGCCTTGGCGGACTCTGTTGTCAATTATGGCCTAAGTAGTTATGGAAGAACGTATTCGACATACATTGAATCTATTTATAAATTACAACTAAAAATGTTAAAAATAATTGTTTCAAATAAAATCTTAAAAAAGCTAGCTAAGGATGATGCGGAGTTATTTAAATATTGCAATATAATGAGTGTCTATGATAAAATTCAATATCTTATTTTAACTGAATCATGTCAAAAAAATTGTTTAATGGAAAAAATGCGACCTAGCTACCTAAGAACACTTTGTTATTTAAATAAATATAGTCTTCCAAAATTTAATAATCAGTATGGGACAAGAATTCCTAATTATATGATACCAAACTATCTAAATAAGCTTCCCTCAGAACTTCAGGAGTTGTATAATAATAACTTTAAAAAATTTAAATTGAGTTTGAAAAAATACTTGAGTACTTTCTGAATGTAATAGCGACTCACCGAACACAGATAAACCCATCGAGGTTTCCGCGGTTCGGTAACTGTTTTATGTGTACATTTGATATTTACTGAATAAATGATTAAAAAAAAAAAAAAAAAAAAGATATTTTCAAATCTCAGCAATTTCTTAACGATTTAGTACGACCTTTTTATGTCTACATTCGTAAGGTTCATATATGGAGCTTCATGGGTTCATATAATTTTAGAAAAACTATTTCGGTGAATTCGCCTTAGCAATAAAGACATGCAAATCCTCTTTGAGAAAATATCTAAAACTTCAAATTTACGATAACTGATAGTAATAGAGGTCAACGTGCGTGAAAACTCTTAGCATGTCATTCTGCACTCTTTGCTACGTTTTTATGCATTCGTTTCGAGACAGTAAAATATGGCGAGGAAAACTGAAGTCAACCAACTTCCATGATCTCTCCAAGAACAGAAGAATTTGCTATGGAACTCTAGGAAGACTTAATATTATAAATGCGAAAGTCTGTCTGTCTGTTACGCTTTCACGGCCAAACCGCTGAACGGATTTTGACGAAATTTGGTATGAATAAGTTAAAGACCCGGGGTCAAACATAGGCTACTTTTTGACGCAGGCGGAGCTGCGGAAAAAAGCTAGTCTGTAATAAAAACACGCGACAGACAAATTCACGACATTTTTAATATAATTTCCTCGAATTAGTTTCCGGCGAGTTGTACCCTGACCCGTCGTCTGTAGGGATTAAGCTACAACTCGTCCGAAAAATATTTTATATAATATATTTAATTTTAGAAAGGGTTAACAACTAGATATAACAACGGTTAATTAAATATTTATATTTATATATAAATTTGGGCGGATCTTATAATACCACACTTTAAGGCACGCGGCAGCGAGTAAGGCCAAGTTCAAGAAAAAAAGTGGAATGTCGCGTTTGGACTGCGGATTACATTTGGATCCCGATACGTAATTCTAGTTGAATAGCTTAGGCGTTTAATTAGAAGGCTAATTTAACCCGATGACTGCAAAATATTTTCATAGATTTTTAGCAACCGCTTTACTAAGAAGACCCTTGGAATCTTTATTTGGAATGCGAATACAACTAGGCCTATGTCCAGCAGTGGAGTGACTGCGGCTGAAATGATGATGATGAATCTAATTAAAATGTCCAAAGGAAAGATAAAAATTTTGGCCTCCGAGCATAAAGGAGTTAAATTATAATAGTTTATATCATTTTTGAAATGCGTGGGTAGGTTCGAAAAAAAAGTGGGTAGAATATAATAGTACAAGGAGATGAGGGAATTACCTAAAATAGGGATCCGGCATAGGGTGGTACATGGGCGGCGGCGGCAGCGGCGGCGGCGCGTACTCATGGTACTGCAGGTGCGGCGGGTGGTGCGGCGAGAGATGGTGGCCGTACTCGCGGTACTCGCCCTCGCCGCCGAGCGAGCCCAGCGCCACCGGCATGTAGGCCACTTTGTCACCGCTCCATCTGTCTGCTAAGCTCACGTTCTAGAGCAATTTCAAATTTCACCTCTTTTGTGGCACTGTCCTCCTGGTACTTTCTCTCACTTGATTTCACACTCTCGATTCACAAATATTAGGCATGTGTTTAATTTTCACTAATTCATTGACACATAGCTCCTGAGTTTGAAAATATTTTAATTATTTCACAATGCTTCTAAGGTTTAAGAAATATTATCTAAATATTATGAATAAGCTAATTTTTACGCCAAATACTAATAAATTTCAATCGACCACAAAAATCTACTACCTTACGGCGACAAGAACGCGACTGATAAAAAGCATTTCGAATTTTTCGCGCGGGAAGTATCACTAGCGTAACGAAACGTCCTAAATCCTTTATATACTTGACATTGTTTTGCGACAGTAGCTCTTAATTCTTTGAATTAGAGGCGATAAGCTTCTAGTCACTGAGCACGTAGGAAGTGTGGCAACGTCGCGTCAGCTGTATTACTAGTAACGAGCGCGTTCAGAAAGGTCAACATCAACCTTATATTTTGTTTAATCCACTGGCTTATTTTTATTTTGATGCTTTATTATGAATATAGATACATATTAAACGCGTTATAAATTAACGCCTCGTACTTCTTAAATAAATTAAGAAATCCAAAATTTTTTTTATTTCTAATTAAATGAATTTCTGAACTTATAGATCAATTCTTATGCTTGCATCAACTTCACAATTATGGCGATGCAACTAATATGATGAATGACAATAATATAGCAAAAAGCCTATTAATATAAATGACGAAACATATTAATAATTTGCCACGCATAAATTATGATAAATTATTCAAAAAAATAATAGAAAAATACTATTGTTTTCACAATGACAAGGCCTCGCAACTCGCCGCGTTGCCGTTCTGTGCGTTCGCGCCATACTTTTTACTGTTTCCTAGCACATAGAGTGCTCATTACGCCGGCACGCACACAGACACCGGCGCTGATATTGTTATATCCGTTGTACATATGGTCTACATAGTGCAAGATGTACATAATATATACATTCCACCAGCAATGAACGTAGCTATGTAGGTAAGTTATGCTTCGCGGTACACAAATCAAACAGAAGATTCTATAAATAAACGAAGACAGTGTCCGTGAAATTCCTTGCATTTGTACTAATTCCTAATATGCTGTGCTATTAGGTACGTTAATGTTTTTACTATCTACGTTATAAATGTTATTAGATTTTTTTTACTAATTTTTAAATCCAAAATGTAACTAGTGATGTCCTACATCAAAATCAAATCGATATTTTTAAAGCCGACTTTACCTACCAACATAAGAATACAACTTTAATTTTTTTAATTGTATCTTTCGATGTTTAGGTTTAATGACTTCACTGATAACACAGCAGACGAAACCATCTGCGTTATCTCAACACCGAATCCGGGTACGAAATATTAAGTGCAATATAAGTCAAAAGATGGGACGCAAATTATACAAAACAATTCCCTTACAAAAAAAAAAAAAGACGCAATGACAGCATCCACAATCGTCAATAACCGGAAATTGAACAATTCGCCAGTACGCACAGGGATTGCCTTGAATTCTATCATTAAACGCTTGGATACCTTGATAACGTTTCTAAACAATATCAGCGTCACAACACAGACGCCGCACACACTTCTTCAAACGTTAAAACACGTAACCAACTGATAAGAAGACAGAAGTAGTAAAACAATAAATTAGGATATGCACTGCGATTGCGCGTCGCAAAAAAATAAATTCAGTATGAACGTCAGACGTGTTAGCTTTCCGTCAGTCAGCGCGGAATGTGTGTCACGCCGGCGAGTCATTGACTCCGCACTAACGCCACACAATGTACTAAGCGCTACACGTAAACAGTATGGACACGTGCGCCGGGAAACGCAAATAATCCCTCTTAGAGATCGAGAACGATCGAGGAAGAAGACAGCCTGACCTGACCTGAAACGTCAACATACAGAGTCCGGTGATTCCGGTGCGCGCACTCGTCGCGGGACAGGCAATTGCGCGTAAAAATAATGTCCATCAACAACGTGGCCAAATCAATAGATTGAAAAAAATAACGCGCGAGTGCGACACCTCGCGCTGTGTATCGACGTTCGATTTTCGAAACTGCAGCCGTGTAAATAGTGAGGACTAGAGTTGCTGGCGCGGCGGCGCGTATACTGCACCTATGTAATTCAATACATAACAGAAGTGTGCCGCGCTATGACGGACGAGTGACGAGCTGTCAAACGCTCGGAACATCTCGGCCACGCTCGGTACATCTCGCAGATCTGCGGCGGCAAGTTCGGATATATTACACGATTAGATTATGTCAGTCAGAGTGATTAATAGTAAAAACCGGTTGCTGAGCTAGGTCAATCACATTGGTCGGTTACAATTACAATAGACGAAAATCGAGTTTGACGACAAGTGGCGACTTCGAGTTAAGGTCGTCTTGATAATGATTGGATGATTTATTACAATCGTCTCTCCTATCCTTATACAAAGAGAAAAAGATACTTGAGGAATGCACGACAGTACAAATGATAACATAGTAATTTCACGCGATTTCATGTAAAGTAGAACTGAGCGAGAAGCTGACGTGTGCTGTTATTATTTATTGCTCATTACATTATTAAATATTAAAGTATAGCGGTGGCAGAGAGAACACAAAGAGCGTTAGAAATTTATAATGTCAGGATTTTATCATGTAAATGTTCAATTCGAACGCAACAACCCATCTCACTATTGTTAAGAGAAAGTCAGTGAAAGCCAGCCGTACTGTAGTCTGTAACGCCCGTTTGACGCTTCAATGGTGAAGAGAGATCGGTAATTTCGATGAAGATTTTGAAGCAGAATTTAAAGGTAGAGAACAACATTAGCATTCGAGAAGAATATTTTTTTTCTCTCAGATTATTTTGCCTCAACTTCAAAGACAAAGCATTCAATATTTTTAATCATATATTTTTTTTTATATTTACTGTGGATCATATTCGACATGATTTTTGTTTAGAATAAAATCCAACACTAAAACTGGTCTTCAAAAATCGAATTCCCAGTTCAAAAATAAATTCAAATATGGAACGCTGATCATCTCCTTATCGAGAGGGAGCAAGCGAGGAGGTTGTTGATTTAATTCATTAGCGCAACAGAGACGACATGACCGGCCGGCGTGCGAGCGGGACACAATGACGGTGTTGCAACTCGAGTGAATGAGTGAAAGGTACCGGTGTGTAAGCGAGATAGAAGATCAGTTGACATTGACGATAGACAAGGACGGAGTCAGTCTGTTGACGTAGTAGTAGATGAGATAAGGGGCTATCAGTTTTGCGCGCGTTTGCATTCCCTTTTTAACTTGACGGGCGAGTTGACACCTGCCACTGCAGCACAAGAGGGTACAATATACAATTCGCCCGAATCTTTGTATGTCGCCATTTGAATTCGGACGAGTTGTCCCCAAATGCATAGCATGGAAAATATTATAACAAAAAAATTTGCTTTCCGTTTCTATTGGCTTATTTTACTTATTATTATTAGCTGTACTTATACTGTTTTGCGTGATAATAAAATAAATAAGTATTTATTCATTTGTAAAAAACAATGTTTTTTGGTTTACTTGGCGGGAACACTACCGTATACTCCCAGATTTTTATTTTAAATGAGCCATATTTTGAAGACCACCCATAACAAATACATATTATTTATCGTTCATATGATTTCAGTTACTCGACCGCGAATCTAATTCAGATGTGACTCAAACGAGGCACAAAATCCACAAACACGTGGAGACTTCACTCACACTAACACAGTTTATTATTACGACCGCGCTATACAGACAGCGAGGTAAGTGAAAAATTATTTCCCGCGCATTATTTCAGCCATTTTAAACACCTATACATTTTTTTTTTATACCTATACAAAATAATAAAATATTTTTTGTGAATTATTTATTTATTTAACCACCAGCTGTCTCCCGCAGCTCCACCTGCGTCAAAAAGTAGCCTATGTTTGACCCCGGGTTGTCAACTATATTCATACCAAATTTCATTAAAATCCGTCCAGCGGTTTGACCGTGAAAGCGTAACAGACAGACAGACAGACTTTCGCATTTATAATATTAGTATGGATTATTGTAGGTATGAAAAAAACATATTATAATCTGAAGTCAAGCATCAAAAGCGGACTTTATACCAAAAGCATTACTTAACAGTCTAACTTTGGATAATTTAGATTTATGTGGATGAAAATAAATAAATAAATTAAAAACACTAAGTTAATATTCCCAATTAGTTCGTAAAAGGAATTAATATAATATTACAGGGTTCATTATAGTTATTAAAAACTTTGTTAACAAGGAACAGGGTTGATAAACCATATAAGCCTCATTAACTTGCAATGAAAAAATTTCTAAACTTAATCTTATATGTACTAGTGGTAGAACATTCTGTTTTCTGTGGTAAAGTAAAAAAAAAAACTAAAATATTAGTACGTTACTGTTAATTATCTTAAATTTATTTGCTTAAAAAAAAAAGAAATTTCAGATAATGCTTTTGTGATTGCTGACAGCCAGCATGTTGAACTCACACACACAGCCGTGATCGCGTCGTGTCGTGTATGTACGAAACAATAAAGACAACAAAACGTTGATGTGTGGGTTGGGAATAGATGTTGTATAGACTATAGGTAAACCAAGTACCTAGTTATGATCTTTATAAATATGTTTTTTTTTTTAGGGTCGGGGAAGGTCTCTCGATAGTAGGTGTTGCAGGTGTGTTAACTACGGTAACCGCTTCACATCAAATGGGTCGTACACATGGAGTAATTACAAAGAGGATATGCCATAATAAGCGTTTTGTAAGAAAGTATTTGTGAGGCTACACGGGGCGGAAGGCAGACGTGCGAGGTGCTTGGTTTCGGCCGTGGCTCCAACCATGGAGCACGAGCAACGACAAGCTCCGCTCACTTTTGAGACGGCGAGGCGCCAATGATCACATCACTGCGCCATTTCCAACAGCATCTCCTCTTTGTAATTGCTCCATGGTCGTACACTTTTATCAGGTCGAAGCGCAGCTGAGACCACGACAAGCGATATGTGGTTTTAAAGATTCTCCGCTTGGCCTAATTCTTTGAAAATTACAAGCCTCAAAGAAGCAAGGATTCCCACTGTAAATTGCTCTATTTCAGGCATTGTCATTAATGTCTATGTCTACTATGCCTTCCGCAGTCGGTTCATAAAGAAATGACCTGCTGCTGATTAAGTTTGCGTAGTAATGTAACATTATGTGCAGGTAGCATTTTGAATTACTGGGAATTTTTTTGTACCTATACGAAATACGTTCCGTGATTTTTCAACTAATTGTTCTAAAATTGCTTATGATTTTCTACGAAAATTGAGAGATGAAAAGGTTCATTCAATTCAGCGTTGATCTTTTATTTCGACGCCAATAACTAAAAGAACTAATGAATGAATGATTTTTTTATTTGCATGTGAGTGAGGTAGAAAAGGTGTTAGGTTGATACAATATAAGACTAATAATGGACTTAAGTATTTAGGCCAAAGTCTAAAATCGGGTCCATATCACCGTCGGTCTGTTAGCTTGCCAGTGCGCTGTATCTCGGGATGTTTGAGATTTTCTCAAATGATTTCATTCGTCGCTAGTTATAGGATATGTGACTTCAAAATAAAATCAAAAGCGCTTTCAAACAGTCAAGAAATAAAAAATCCATCCATTCATACTTAAACTCGAGTTTCGAAGAATCGCTTGGAGTAAGGCGAGCTTTGATCGTAATAGTCACGTTTCCCTTAATCACGAGGCAAAAGTTACATAATTTTTGTAAAAAAATAAGGTTGCCATGACTTGACGTTATGTTTACAAAAGCTCCTTACACGAAGACAAGTGCACCATTGATTTTTCATTTGCATGCGAATTGAGAGCGACATATCCAGCGTGCGCGAGTGTGAGAGAGAAGGAATATTTTATTAATAGGGGTGTACAAATCGGCAGCGGCCCCCTCAGACAAGGTTTTGAAACGAGACATTTATTTCGTTCTGTCGATCTCCGGGTGTATGATTTAGGATTTAATAGTTTATCATCATCATTGTTTTACGGGATGTAAATATTTTAGATTTTTTTATAGTGTGTCATTAAAAACATTTTGATACACTCGGATTCAAGCTATCTGCTTTACACCCGAAGGTTGAGTGCTAGATAATGTTTTAGCATTAAGTCCGCCTATTGTGCTTTACAGTTTTTTTTTTTTTTTATACAATTTCATGAAATGATTAGGTATTACATAGTGTCATAATAACAATTGAGGAGGTATCCATAACAATTTTTTGAGTCAAGCAGCGTCAAAACGAGACACGAATTGGATTAGAGACTAATACCCCATGCTAACACCACACCTCGGGTAATGTTCATGTTAATCTGGTTTCTTTTAGATTAGACAACATCTATCAGAATAACCCACATTTTTGTAACACTTAATATTTGGACCTAAATTGTATTAAGAGCGGATGATGTCTTTTATATTTATTTAATCAATTTCATTAATTTTAAGATCTATTTATATATGAAATTCACTGTGGTAGGAACTTATGCCGATCGCCGAGCGGCGAGCGAGCAGAGCCGCGAGGGGGTGACATCCACCCTCGCACGTGCTCGCACCCCGATACCGATACAACCTGAATATAGGTTATGCTCTGACGGCTTTAACAAACTAGGTACACCAGTTCGTAAAGGAATCAATTTGTCTATTTCATGACGATAATCAACCTAAGTAAGTCAGTTTCAAAACTACATGGCTAGAATTCTTTTTCGTAATTTGAGTAAAAATAAAATATATAAAATGTGAGTAAAAGCTTGCATCATGACGACGAAGCTTTACGTGTTTCATTTCATTTTTAACTAAAATTATGAACGACTTATTAATATAAGTGGAATAAGTCCGCCACGGTGTAAGACGGCCATTTACTTACATGCTTTGTAATAAAGTTTAAATAAATAAATAGAGAATAGATTAAAATTCCAAAACGCATATAATTTTCTCGCCGATAAGATGAAAAAGTTACAGTTGAACGTTGAACCTTCTCCTTTTTGAAGGCGGTTAAAAATATTCAAATATAATATAATATTTTTGGGTTCGGGGACAACTCGCCCGAATCTTTGTATTTCACGATTTGAATTTGGGCCAGTTGTACCCTTAGTTTTATATTATGCCAATCAATTTTAATAATTATACTGAGTCATATTTGTAGAATACGTATATATTTTAATTTGGTAAAACAGTAGCTTTAACTCGTGAATCAAATATATATTTTATTTATTTATAAATATATTGTATATCGTCTGACCAGTCTATGTCTTTGCCTCCAGCAGTGGTAAGATAAAGATAAAGATAAAAGATAAAAGGCCTTTATTGTTTGCATTTAGGTACAAGTAAGATGTTAATAAAAATAACAATAATCTCCAAATTCTGCCATAAATAAATACTTTAAAAAAAATATTCCTTCGCTAATGAAATAACCTGGCAAGATAGGACAGAATAGAAACTTCATCGACAAGAGCCCAACTCTTTTTATACATACAGTCAAATGAGACATGGCAGGCTTCAATCGCCTGATAGTCCGTTATTAAGGACCGTGCTATAAGTCGATCTCATCTGACATCGTAAAGAAAGCACGTCACAAGACACAACACAACACAAGCCGAGGGGCGTTTTAAAAAAATTCACGACACCAAGGCGTTTAGGAATGATTGAGTCGTCATGGTCTTGGTATCATATGTAATACAAATATGAAATTGTTGGCCCAAGTCATTGAAAAAAAAAATTGGTAGTTAATCAGAACCAAACGAGACCAAAAGGCCAGGCTAACGTAATAAAATTCAAAAAAAAAATCATTCGAAATTCGAATGTTTCTGATCGGGGAGCAGAGCAGACGACACTCGAGCAAGCGAGTGGCGTCTCACTCCATATAGTCTCTGCTTATGTATACTACGACCAGTTAGGCTTGAGCTTTGTAACGTCACCAAGTAGGCTAGAGCTGGTGGAATGAATATGGCCCGCGGGGGAAACGGAGGGTCACGAGATACTGGGCGAAGCGGTACCGACAAATACATAGACGGTGCATGTATACGTATAGATGAGTACTCGGGGTGGGCGAGTAGCGTTAGAAAAAAGGGTAAAGTTAGAAAATACACGAAACAAAACAAATCTATCAAGCGAGAGTATAATAGGCTACTTGACTGTATTCATACTTGCGCAATATTTGCATACGAAACAATAAGAACACTAAAAAGTAACCGATTCTGAAAACATTTGATTTGAAAAATTTTCAAGAAAAGTGAGAGCGTGGTGGGGACGTCTTGCTATCTTTTTTGTACGCACGAAACCAAGCAATGACGTCACAGCACATGTGTGGGCAAAGAAAAGGATGCACTGAGGTGCATCCTTTTCTTGTTTTTAGACAGTTTCCCCTTCCACTGAATTTCAAAGGCATATAACGTGCTTATACTTAACGGTTTTAAAAAAACTTTCTGTTTCAGTTTCTGGCAGTCATCATCATCATCATTTCATCATTTGGTGTCAGAGCTGTTCGGAATCGCCTCTCGGCCTTCGACGTGGTTCCTTTAACGACTACCAAATGGCAGCCGAGACCAACGGCTCAACGTGCCTTCAGAAGCACGGAATCATCTTTATTATCAGACAATCAGGTGATTCAAGCCTGCAAAGTCCTAACCAAACTGGAAACAACTAAACAAAGTATGCTTCGATATGATGATTTATTTAAAATATTGCCCAAATATAAACAATAAAACACTTGACTGCAAGTAGCCTAATTGTGTTTAAGATTTTTTTTTAAACTAAGAAAATAGTTACAATAGATTATTAAACCCCCTCAATAGAATTAACATGAGCCCTGTTTATTCATTTATAGGTTGACAAACCTATAAATATAGGTTTATGAGAAAATCCAAAACACAGACTAGCAAGCAATGGCGCGGAATTATGTGGTCTTTAAACAAGAGGAGAAACAAATTAAAATAATTAATTTCTATTTAATTTGCGGTGCTAACGCTACACGACACAAAATATATACGTACCGTTCACCTACATTTATTTGTGCACCCACACAGACACAGTTTTATGGCTCGCACACTGACAGGCTTACCTTCACTCACACAAGCAAACTGCTCTTGGAGGATAATTTAGCGATTTTTACCGTCATGACATGACTTGATTCTTATACTTTCCTAGTACCTACTATAATAGTTAAAAATATAAACTACCATATAATAGCATATCTAACAATTAGAAAAAAATATGTAATTAAAAAGCGTTTATTAAATCGATCGAGCACCCCACCCACCCTAGGATGCTTAAATATTTTTCACAAATATTTTTTTTTATCGAGGCTAGGTGGTCCGAGGTGGCGGAACAGATAGAGGTTTGGAAGGACTTGGGGGAGACCTTTGCCCAGCAGTGAGACAATATAGGTTAATAAAAAAATAAAATAAATTTTTTTATTCGACATCATGGTGACGATGTGTGTGTTTACATGTCTTGTAATTTTGATAATGAAAAAGGCAAACCATTATTATTATTATTTTTTTTTTGTTTCAATCGTTCGTTCCTAAAGCCACATGTATATCGGCTATGGATAAATAAGTACAGGTATTCATTGACCACCTAAAAATAGATTTATGATAACTAGCGATCGCGCGCGACTCTGTCCGCCCGCTGTGCAACCGGTTCGTCACAACACAACTGACAACCTGTTTTTTTTTTAAAACATCTTTTTTTTTTGTTTATGGTCAAGACAGTTGCCTGTTCGGAGCAGGTTTCGGATTAGGATTGAAGACACGTGCCTCTGAAGCAAAATGTTTGTTTAAATTAGGGTTTTCTATATATTTTTACTCGTAATTTTTCTTATGCAATAAACGGTTTTGTATTGTACATTATAGAATGCGTTGAATTTAAGCACTTCGCGAATAGACCACTTCCTCTCTTTCCGTCGATCTCGTTCACTAACAATTAAAAGGGAAAGTAAAAAAAATACCAAATTGATTTGTAGATTTTCAAAACCCAGACGAAAAATGAGGGGTGTCATAAATTCGACGGGTATCTGTGGCTTTATGCGACCATAGAGACTAAACGGATAAGCCGATTTTGATGCGGGTTTTTTTGTTTAATGATGTGATCCGAGTCTTCTTTAATTTCAGTAATTTTAATTTAATAAAACGTTTCACAGTTAAGTTTATGTTCTTTTCAACCATATGAAGATAATCAGGGCTATTTTCCAAAAGTTTGACTCCGCATAATCGGCGTTTCGATAGATTTTGTTCGACATAACAGTTCAATTATTGGCTCCAGCTCAATTGATACTATTTTTGCAGCAGCATGAGGAAGCTCTGAAAATGTGTGTGAATAGATAATGGAGCGTCACATGAACATGACCTGGCATTTGCCAAAGGTTTGGAATGGGCTCAAGTGAACGCTGATTCACCCAAGAGCAGATGTTGGTCTTTGGTCCTAGAGGCGCACACACAGTACACAAGTAAGGAAGGCCCATCCCAAATAAAGGGACAAGGCACGGAAGAAGATGAAATATACTCTTTGCATTTTTAGTCTGCAATCAGGAGAAGCGTTGCCTTCTCCTAATTTCATCTTCGGGTAAAGCTCCATTCAAACTGACGCGAAACACGCGCGGGACACCCACAGAAATAAGATTCGATAGAAATGCCATAGCGTGTGCCAAAGTTCTACGTATTCTTATTTCTGTGGGCGTCCCGCGCGAATTCGCGGCAGTTTTAATGGGACTTTAGGCTGGGATGATGATAATTTCTGTTAAGGAACTACCATCGACCACGTAAGATATATTATGAAGTTTGAGAACCTCACCTGTCAACTGGAGGCGGCAGCGGTGCCATCATGTGCGGGTGCGGCGGCATAGGCGGATGCGGCGGGTGCGGGTGGAAGGGGGAGCCGGGCGGCGCGAAGCCGGGGCCCGGAAAGTGGCCCTGCTGCGGCGGCGGGGGCCCCGGGGGGAACCCGCCGCCCGAGCCGGGCCTGGCTGACGGGCTGCCGAAGGGGCCCGGGGCCGCGTACGGCGGGCCCGCGAACCCGGGGCCCGGGCCCGGCGTGGACGGCGCGGGCGACGCTGCGAACGCGGGCCCCGCCGGCGAGCCCGCGGGCGGCGCGAACGAGGGGAACGGTCCGTCGCTGTTGCCGCTCTTCCATGCCGCCGGCACCCCGCCCGCGCCCTCGTCCAGCGTCGGCACGCGCCGTTGGAGCCCCACCGACATCTGTGCAACAATGTCCACGGGCCTTACTATATCACCTCTAAAGGCAGAGCAGGAGTACTATTTTTGAAATGTGTGACTCACGCAAAATATACCGAATAATTTTCGTTCAATATCGAATGATTTTTATTTGACATATGAATAACACTTCAAAAATAGCACTTTAAAAAGAGAGTTGATAAACGAGATAGCGCAATAGAAGGTGTAAGGCGACTTCTCGCTTGCTCTCGTTTTTGATGATAGAGATGATAGTTACGACAACAGTAAAAAAATGCTATCAAGACTACAAATCTTAAGCAATTTAAAACATTCTGAGCACATGTTTTGTTTTGCTGAACCTGTATTACTCCTAGTGTGTGTTCTAGCTCGAGCAGGTCTATTCGGTCTTTTTTTAGATAATAGTACTGTAGTAGTTTTTAATAAATAATAGCACTGCTTTCATAAGTAAGTAATTTACTTTTTGGTGCGATAAATATCAGGTTTAGTCTACATTGATTTGTACAAACAAATGGAAAGATAATGTCGCCCTTTAACAATCATTCAGATGACCAGGTTAGTAAAAAAAGTTAAAGGTATTCCTAAAAAGGGCCATTGTTTTTTTTAATGATGACGTCATAGTTGAGGTTCCTGCGTCGGCTGCGTCTGTTGTACCTGCTTCCTACTTTATGACACAAGTTTTGACAAAAAAGAAATCTTTTACAAATTATCAACAAAGAACTACAATTTGGCAATATTCTCCTTAAATTTGTACAATTGTAAAAGAGGACTTGATGAAACTAGTTACAATAAAAGATTCTAGCATGTAAAAGATTTAATTTCTCATTAATCAAACTATTATTTACAAATTTTATATTATACTAGCTGTTTCCCGCAGCTCCGCCTGCGAAATATAGCCTATGTTACTCTGGGTGAATGTAGCTTTCCAATGATGAAAGAATTTTTGAAATCGGCACAGTAGTTTTTGAGTTTATTCATTACAAACAAACACACAAAAATACAAATCTTTCCTCTTTATAATATTAGTGTAGAAGTACGAAAGTCTATCTGTTTGTCTGTTACGCTTTCACGGCCATCCTGCTGAACGGATTTCGATTAAACTTGGTATGAATATAGTTGTAGACCAGGGGTCAAACATAGGCTACTTTTTGCTGCAAGCGGAAACAGCTAGTGACTAATATTTTAGAAAAGTAAATGATTAGCAATTCTCCATACATACACAACTCCATCTATGTGCTTCCATTCAACATAGTAATACAAATATATCAGAATAATTGAAAACTGAGGGGATAGTTATAATGATGAATGCCAAAACTATTCTCAATGGAGGGGGTTGAATTTTTGGTATTAATATGTTTTTAAACACATTTCTGGATGTTGAAATTATGGGAAGGCACTGGAGAATTAACCATATTCCCACAGCCTGGTATTATAATGATTTATAAATTAAAATACAGCAAATGATATTTGTATCAAGTCCTATTATAAACAGCAAAGAGACAAACATTCAAACTTAATCAAAATATACCTAAACTAAAACTGCCAGGATGTATTAAGTAAAAAACATCCAACAATATGAATGGATCTAACTTGTACCACCAGCATTTTGCTGATAATTTATTTAATTATAGACAGGCAGCTGTTACAGCTGAAGCGTCTATATCAAGTAGTATCTAGTCATTTCACTAAAAGTCTTTCACTTCAAGTGCGTTGTACCAATGTCACTTTAGTTGTCTACATCCATTTGTCTAAGCGATTTTTTAAGAAGATCACTGATGGTACTAACACCACTTCCTCAGGCAAACTATTCCAGTTGGTTTGGTCTTTATGACTGACTAACTGTGCTTCGAGGTTTTGCTCTATCATGGTGGTATCTCATGAAACCTTCACAATTAAAACCATGATTAAAACCTACTCAATTGGCTTACACACAATTGTTTATGTGTGTAGATGAATTGTTTGAGTGTGTGGATAAATTTCGTGTCCGTGAAAGCTACTGTATTGCCAGCACTGGATTTGTATAAATCAATCAGCCTTTATTTGAACTAATACTAAAGGTACATGTAACAAACACAGGTAAAAGGCCGCCTTTTGTATACATACTGTGTTCACATTTTATGTAACATATTTAATTTGTATTTCACTGTGTGAAAAGAAGTGTTAAATAAATAAATAAAATATAAGCTGATTATTAACAAGATAATGGTAATTTAATAACTAAAATACCTGCATGTTTCTGTTTAATTTGGAAATGAAAAAACCCAAAATCTGCCATATTGTTTTTTTTTTTATATACCCAGTCTCATTCTCACAGTACTACTCTACAGCTTACAAACTAGCTGTTTCCCGCAGCTACGTCTGTGTCAAAAAGTAGCCTATGTTTGACCTTGGTTAAACTTTATTCATACCAAATTTCACCAAAATCCATTCAGCAGTTTAGCCAAGAAAGTGTAACAAACAGATTGATTTTTGCACTTTTAATATTGGTATGGAAGTATGGTTTCCTAGATGTCAAGTCTAACGTCATAGACAACTATTGTACAAACAAGCATCATCTAAAATGGGTCTACATCTGTAGTATTTGGTAATACGATATGTGATAAAGGTGATTCTGATACCCATATATGAATAATTTCCACTAAGGATAAAAATGGTAGTGACAAGGACTATTTCGACGTGAAATGAAGTTTTAATGGTAACAGGTACCTGGGTAGGTACTTGAAGTATTCCAGAAATGCTCTTGTGCCGGGTAGTAAGCCTCAGAATTTTACGATAACATCGGTCAATCAAGTGAGATTCACGCATTATAAGTTTTGCTGAGTTTTGCACCAGCAGCCACTAGGAATAATTACTTACTGCTAGGAAGAACCCTTTAATTTTTATTAATTGGTTCACTATAACCACAAACAGTTCACATAAACTTTTTTGTAAGATACACGATAACAACTTGTATTGGAGTAGGTTCTTATATTTCCAACAAATACTTTATACCGAAATAATGTATTAAACATTATTATTATAGTGATATTGTGATACGCACTCTGAACAAAAATCAGAAAACTTCAATTTATCCGTGCAAATTTCTGCAAAGCAAATCAAAATTTCGAATTTCGATCTGTTGAAAATGTTGAAATCACAACATCCAACCCATCAACCAAACAACAACGACACGAGAACAGACATTAATGTCATTTTGATATTTGATGCTAATAAGGATGCGAAATAGGCTTTATGAAGATCGTTAAAAACCGATTTTATTTGTGATAGTTCGTCCATTTATCGATTTGAGTGCATCATTTTCGATAAATAATCAAATAATCGATAAAATAATAAATAATCATTAACTAAACAAAGGTCCAAGAAGACTTTTAATTGAGAGAACTTTTTACCGTGTTCGGTTTTGATGCTATGCTCTTTGCTAAACGACGAAGTTACGTTAATTGTAGCTGTAAATTTTTCTAACAGTGTGCGACGGGAGCAATAAAAAAATGTATGCACCGAGTGACTTCGGGCGATCAGGTTTTTTTCTGTTACAAATTTCTTATATTTTCCGGCCACGCTAATTTAGGTAGGTAGGTATATTACTCGTGCGTGTGACCGACGATTTGTGGCAGATTTGGCACCTGCTACTGCCGTGATATAATTTGATTCCCATAATTAAATTTTGGTGATTTTTCTATTTTTTGTTTTTCACTTTATTAAAAACAAATAGTTACTATTAGTTTTAATTTTTGTTCTAATTCCTGGCGTGCCTACCTTTATCTCATATAATTAATATATATTCAGATTTTCTGTCTTTTTAATTTTTCAAATCATACGATTATGAAGTTTACAATTAGGTATGAAAACAGAAAAAATCATTCGAAAAACAATTGAGATGCTGCTTGAATTATTTTGAAATATCTCACCTTCATCTCTAATTATTGTCTTGACTGTGTTCCATTTACTCTTTGGGATAGGGAAAGAGTATTTGTCGTATATATCGCAAATTCAAACGTTTGCCAAAACTATGACTGTAGAGGTTTCTATCTTGAATTCCTGAGTCAAAAAATCATTCCGCTCTTTAAATGTGTCCTTTTTATTACAATAGGCGTCTTTCTTTTGAGCCTTTTAAATTGTGACTTATTATCCATTATTTTATGTTGTTATCTTGGATGATTATTAGAATTTTACATGATATGATTGTGCATCAATTCTTAATTCCAATTATTATTCTTAAACAGTGCAGCTCACATTTTTGAAGTGAGTTTTCTAAATTATTTCTAGATTTGAATCGGAGGTCGTTCAGTAGAGCTGAACTCAGTAAGTCTAGATTAGTCTCAGAATACTTCAAACAACAAGAGCGTTGAAGTACGCTGCTTGCTTGTGCTGGCGTATTATATGCAGCCAAGGCTACTGCCTAGGCTGCCAATAATACGCCAATTGCGACTCCATCTGTCAAGGGAAGGTCAAAAGAGGAAATCAGGTAAAATATGATGGGACCAAAGACGGTTTTCTGTGGCACACCTGAAATGGCCAGAATGTAATTTGGTCATATCTTCTCCATGCTTAACATTGAAAAATCTGCATAAGTAATGCATAAGTATAATTTTTCGAAACAAAAGCATCATTTTGAGTATCGCTCAAACTCCTTAACTTCCAGTTGATGGTCAGTTAATTAACTCTACCTCGATTTCTAGTCACAAATTCTGTGCATATTTTAAGTGTGGCGTACTCTCGTTAAAAGTGGATTCAGATATAAAAATCTTCAAAGGATGATTTTTTATAATGCCAGTTGGCCTAACAATCTTGCAGTAATTGTGTTTTCAATTGATTTAATCGTGTTTGGCATCTTCAAAACTCATTCGCCAGTGATAACTTTGTTTTGATTGATAATTCATTTTGTTTGAGTGTACTAGCATGTCTATCACAGGCCGGAAAATTTCTCAAAAGACCCCATGCTAAAGCTTAAACGGGACAATGTGATTAAATTATTTCTTAACTAAGAGGAAATGCGGCAGGATTCCTCTGGTAAACGTTTTATACAGACATTTAATTTTTATACTTGCATTGTATGTATATAAAAAACTGTTACCTGCAGCTTCGAGTTTAATTTATATAATAACCACCTTCATCACCAGTGTTCCTTGAATGTAAAAAGACTTATCTGTACTTCTATACTGTATACATACACACTAGCTTTTACCCGCGGCTTCGATCGCGTGCATCCGCGCAAGAAGGATTTAGAAAGTGTGTTTTCGCAGTCTGCGACCCCTATAACCATGATAACGATAACTGTGCCGATTTTAAGACGTAGTCACCCGGTTTCCCCCTTTTAGATGTTGATCATAAAACAGGTATTTAATATCAATGCTTTTGAGAAGTATCCACAAAATTGGTCTAAAAAATCTCTTTTCTCCATACAACGTTTTAACCTCCTTAGGGGATGAATTAAAAAAAACCCTTTTTAGTGCACCCCTTGTCCACAAAAAGAAACCACGTGCCAATTTTGGAACCACCTAGCGGTTTGGGCTGCAGCGTGATATGTTAGTCACTCACACTCATATTCTCAAATGTTTGCTCAAACTCAACTCAACCTTACTCCACCTTAATGGTATGATTAGTCGTCACTAGCTTCCTTGACTTAAGGAGATTACTCATTGAAGGTGAGTATCGAACTGTCAAATATAAGGTTGGTAGAGAGGTACCTTGAGGCGTCCTTGAAATGAAATACAGTGGATGTAAAGCGGTTCTTGCCACTTTTGGCCTGCGTATCCATTGCTATATTTTATTCTTTACTTTATTCTTTTGAATTTTCAATTTTTGTGTTTAGGCTATATTTTATTCTTTACTTTATTCTTTTGAATTTTTGTGTTTAGAATTGTTATCATTACCTATGACGTTCCTCATTGGAGTTTGCTCAAGTAACCAACTAAGAATATAGTTTTCAAGGTATGTTCGAGAACTTCCTTAAGGCTTCCTCCAATGAGTTTGAGTGAAGCACGTCCTTAAGGTTATGTTTATGAATACGGTGTGAGAGTCTTCTTTTATATGTTATATATATATAATATTATAAAGCTGAAGAGTTTGTTTGTTTGAACGCCCTTATTTCAGAAACCAGTTTCGATGTGGTCTATTTGTCTTCTATTTTAGGTACTTCAAATTAATGGTTTGATAAGTTCATTATCCTGGTATCAAGGATACTATGGAACTCCGTAACGGCTTTTTACGTTCAGATTTTCAAGGTATACGCCTAGTTTACTGAGACAGTCTTCAGTAGAACCCAACAACGTCAAATGGAAGTTGGTTTTTGTTATTGGAAAAAAAGACTCGATATCTGTGGCACAACTGGCGATATTTTTGCGTTGATTTAGCAAGGCCGGTTACTAGGTATACGTACAAATAATCGTTTCGTCATCACTCAGTGGCAGCAAGTCAGTTGGTAGGTACTTAGCCAAACAAGTTTTGAGGTTACCTAAACAGTCTCCATAAGCAGTACTTGCTTTTTTTTAAACTTGCCCTGGGACATCGTTTTACTGTTCAAGTATAAATCGATAGTTATCATTAATGCGTGTCTCTCAGAGTATTTTAGCTCGAGTCCAGAGGATTTTAACGATATTAATGAATGGAGGCACTGCCTTGAAATTAGACCAAAATAGGGAATGGCATGGGTACTGCAACTAGTTGCCAAAACTGTCGAATTTTTTAGGCTGTCTTAAGGTATCACTTAACATCACGTTACGACTGCTACGAGGGTCAAACTGAAAGTTCTTAGAAAATCAAAAACTAAGCACACTAGCAAGTTATTCCTTTTATTACATCTTTTCAAAATAGTGTCCTTTCACGTCAATACATCTCTGCATCCGATGGAACCACTGAGAAAAGCACTTTGCCCACTCGTCTTTTTCTCGAAGTTTTTCTTTTATTTTCGGGAATAAATAAAAATCGCAAGGTGCGAGGTCGGGGCTATATGGCGGGTGACCTAGTAATTCCACATTTGATGTCGCCAAATAGTCGATCGTTCACCTGGCGGTGTGCGACGAGGCGTTGTCGTGGTGAAGGAGGATCCCACTGCGAGGTCGTTTCTCCCGGACCTTTTTCAAGACAAATGGCAAACAATTGTTAGTATACCACTCTGCAGTAACTGTTTTTCGATCCTCTAAAACAATTGTCGCGTTATGTCCGGCCCTTCCGAAGAACAAGGCCACCATCTTTTTTCCCACGCTTCGACCTCTCTTCACTTTAGTTGGCAACTCTTCGGAAGGAAACACCCACTGAGCAGACTGTCTTTTGGTTTCGGGATCATAACAGTAAATCCGGCTTTCGTCACCCGTAAGTATATCAAACACAGCATTTGAGTCATCTCCGTTAAATCTTTGAACCATTTCACGGCACCAATCAACACGACGGATTTTTTGGGCCTCGGTCAAATTGTGAGGTATCCACCGGGCACAAAGCTTCCTGACCGCTAAATGTTCATGCAGGATTTTGTGCACTTGGCTCATACCGATGCCTAAACTTGCCCGAATCTGCTGATAGGTCATTCTTTTGTCAGTCTCTATCATACGCCGCACAACACTGATGTTATCTTCAGTCGTCGCCGTAGAAGGCCGTCCCTCACGCAGATCATCGGTGAGATTAGTGCGACCACGTTTGAACTCATTAAACCAGTTGTAAACAGTGGCACGAGATGGGGCTTCATCGTGAAAGGCCAATCGAAGTCTATCATAACTTTCTTGTTGACTTAAATGACAACGAAAGTCATAAAAATTCATGCTGACGTGACATAGAACAATTATAGAGACAATTTTCAATTTTCCGCCAAATGGTCAAACAAATGACAAATTAATAAAATACATACTCAATAATATTGGCAAAGAGTTCCATTTTCAAAATTTAAACTTATTTTTTTATTATAATGTTTACAAGTGGTCAGTTCTAAAGACTTTCAGTGTCGCCCTCGTATCTAGCAGTAATAGCTATCAACTTAACAGCAACTTCCAAAGCAAGAGATTGAACTAGAAGAATCCAAGTGAAGCCCCTTTTGCTATCGCTTGATACGCACTAATGTTACGTTACAAAATGCATGAACTGCATATTTTCTTACATGACATTTTTTAAAGATCAAAACCATCAAACCGCATCAAGAAACTCAGTTGATTTTCTGACATTTAAACTATTTTAACGTATCATCCTCCGTAGCCCAGTGGTTAAGGCGTTTGATTGAGACTTGGAGGTTGGAGGTTAGATTGCCACAGGAGGCATAGTTTGCTTAATTGTTTCCAATTCTTGGTTTAGTTGTTTCGAGTGGTTAGGTCATTACAGGCTTGAATCACGTGATTATCTGTTAATGATTAAATGCTTCGAGATGCATATTAGGCCGTTGATACCGGCAGCTAACTGGTGGTAGTCAATATAACCACGTCAGAGGCTGAAAGGCGGTTTTAAGAAATTCTGAAAACAGGGTGAAAAGGGTCGATCGACCATCTAACCCACTCAATATAAATTCCCCATTCGGATTACGGGAAAATTGGCACTTTCATAATATGAAAGTGCCTAATATTATTGTCGATATTATTGTTCTTACAATATTATTATTTATTATATTATTGTCTACTTTCACAAGTTTATCGTATGTATCGTTTCAGGTTCTTGGATAATGAAATATCGTGCTATTTGTGAATATCCAAAGTCGACTTATGAATAAGTTTTCAACTTTTAGATAGATGACAGACATAAAAACGGGAGATATAGGTACCAAATTTTAAACTTAACCTTTTTTGATCGATGCTTGACTAAATAAATTGACTAAACTACTAGTAAACAGTGTTAAACATTAAATTAAACTATTTTAATACGGTTTTATCGCGTTTATTACTTATTTATTTACACCTGAAAACATAAGAAATCATTAGTGTTAAAGTTTATTATGAAGTATCGATCATATATTAAGTCTAGTTTATCGAGCTATCTACCTAAAATATTTTATTTAAGTTTACAAATACATTACCTACACAATTGATATATTATTAGGCGCCCATAACCTACAAGGATATTAATTCAAAACATTCCCTCCAAAAAAAGTGCGCCGCACAAAAAAGGGGTTTCGAAGAAAGACCTGCTCGGCATGTTAAAAAAAGCATTGAGAATACGAGGGATAAACCTCCGTACCTCCGTGGTTCGATCAGCGGCGGGCGCCCCACTCGTATGCTAAAACCTCCGGGTATCGGGGCGAGCTACCCCGCATTTCTGCTCATACACAACAGAAATAACGCACGCTCCACTTACAATGTTCCTGTTCCCTTTCTTCCTCATACGATCATTGCACGCTGTTTATCCATTTAACTATTTTAAAACTACACTACACTAGCACTGGGATCCTGACGGGCACTGACATCGAGATTTTAGTCTTTTTTTGTGACCGCGTCGCGCCGGCCGGCGGCGGGAGTGTAACGAACGCGTTATGTGGCGACTTGACGCCGTATTGTTGCTTGATTGTTATGATTATTTTACATTATTTCACTGATTATAGTTTGAGAAAAGCGACGGTCGCCTCATATCAGCCGCGAACTAGTCACGTCGTCCGCGAGCCGTGCACACGGCGTCTTGCGCTCGATGTTACTGCCTGGCGTCATGGCATGATGCATGAGGAGCGGGGCGGGGCACAGAAGACGACGCGAACGCTGAGGGCTTTACCGACGCTCTAGCTTATCCTAGTAGCTGTGGTGCTGCTGTTTTATCAACACGTAGATAGGTGGGTGATGCGGCTAAGTTTGAACAAGTTATAGGACTGTGTATCTATTTAGTATGATGAAATTGCTGTAATAATAATTTGTCTATATGTTTTGAGTCATAATATAATGGTGACAAAAAATACCTTTTAATAATACGATGACACTATCATCTAAGTCAAAACTATTGTGTTCACTCTGGTCTCAATGCAATGAAGGTAATTACATGTTGCATAGAAGAAAATGACGGTAAAGGTAGTTATTTATATTTAAGAAGACGGTTATTTATTTAACATTTTCCTAAAATTGATACAAACAAATTAACATAAAATGCATTTTACAAAATCACTGAAGTCTAAAGTTAATATAAATAATAGCTACTTATTTCTGTACTTCAAACAAAAATGTAAACTTGCGATATTTTGTAAGTGTAGGTTTGATGTGAAATGACCACAGATAGAAGACGTAAATTATCGACATTTCATGACATGCAACTTAATGTAATAATCACTTCACTATGTAGAAAATCGATTAATAAAAAATCGATTTAAATTTTGAATCATTAATCCTTTTTTGCAGACATCAAAAAAATCGAACGAGTGTTGTCATTGTCAATGTCATGATTTGACTATCAGCTGTCATCATCTATGATATTCAAAATTATTAGGCAGTTCACACACGGGGCTATGCGATTCGTGAGACGCGACTGCAACGGGAATGCGATGCAACTTGAGTGCATGACAGCGTCGCACGAGTCGCATCGTCTGCCCCATACGCCGGATATAGCTAATTTTGTATGAAAGCACAGATTACAGAATATAAGGTATACAGATATTCAATCGCCATACATTGAAACGCGCCAATTTTCCTGGTTACCCTCAATACAAAGTCATTGTTACGCCATCTATCAAAAATATAAGAAGTTACAAAAGTTTATAAACTTTTGAAATGCAGCACTTACACCCGTATTCTTAAACATAACCTTATGGACATCCTTCACTCAAACTCATTGATTGGCGCCTTATGGAAGTCCTCGCACTTTCCTTGAAAATGACATTCTTAATTGGTTGCTTGAGCAAACTCCAATGCGAAAAGACACAAGTTATAATAACAATCCAAAGCACACAAATTTAAAAATACAAAAGAATAGAGTTTAAAATAAACAAATTAAGTGGATAAATAGGCAAAAATTGGCAAAAAACTGATTTATAATAATAATATAATTTCTTTATTCAGACAACTTTAGTCCATGCAGTTCATAAATTATTAGTGCTGTTACAATAAAATAATTAAAATTGATATAAAAAATAATATAAGGTGATTTGATATAATATTAATTGACTTACAAATAATAAAACAAAATGCCCATTGCCCTCACAGATAGCGCCCTTCGTTCCCTCTCTATATCCGCGTCATCTTTTAAATCAGAGGTTAACAAGTGCCCCAAATATTTAAACTGGTCAGCCATTTTAAGAACACAGTCATTAAGCTATATAGGTCGTATAATATTTATAGCCACTTACGAGGCCGCCTCAAGTTACCTTTTGATCAACCTTATATTTGACAGTTTGATACTCACCTTCAATGAGAAAGCATCTCAAGTCAAGGTAGCTTGTGACGACTAATCATACCAATGAGGGGGAGTAAGGTTGAGTGGAGTTTGAGTGAAGGTTAAAGAATATGGGTGTTAATTAATTTGGTAAAGAATTGAAGTACGTAAAAAACTAGTGTTTTATAGTCTTCTTTTTGAAGCGCCATTTTACATGTAATAGCGGAACTAATTCTTTTTATTAGGCAATAGGACCCCATGATAAAAGATACTCTCGTGCGACTGGTCTCATTGGAATAGCGCCGTGTGGGAACTGCCTTAATTTTGAATTTTTGAGATTGTGTTGTTGTTTGTTTTCAGGTTTTTCCCGTTTTTCCTAAGTATCTGTGAAAACTATACTTTACTACTTTTTCTGTACCTAGTAGAAGAAACGTTAATTCATAATAAACAGTGGTTGTTTCTATTGGTTATCATGAACAAGGAGGAAATTGATTTAATTTAAAATCGTCGATCTTGGACTTGGATGTCTGTGAACACCACGGACTGTATTTGTTTCCATTAAAATGGATTTTAAATATACAGATTTTACTCAAAATGGTAAGTGTTTTGTTCATTACATAGCTGAAAATACTACATTTATAAAACAGTGGTAAAGATGGTCCGAACTAGTCAAATGTTTTGGCGGGAGATTTGTTTGTGAAAACTGGTTCACGTTCGTGGTTCAGCTCCAGTATTCTTACCGACAAGTTCCAACGCAGTCTATAAAAATATAAGCACTTCATACAATCTTTTCCATTTCCATTTAGAGTTTTATAATTTTTTTGAATACTTTTTTTCTTAATTATAATTTAAGCTAACAAAATCTCATTTAATTCCTCATAACATCCCAATCAATCAGTGTTTCCCAATCGCATCTTCACTTTATGCTTCAGAGCCCAGGGTAAGATTTTTATCATGGTCCTAGTTCTAAGAATATGTCATTACAATGTATTACCTTACATTTGTACATAGTATCAGAGAAACTAGACCAATAGAATCATGAGCCTAGTGTTAGTAGTAAATGTTACTGTCAGAATTATTGGCTGCAAAATCTGTCTGATGTAGCCATGACTGCAGTACTATAGAGACCAACAGCTGAAGCGATGGCATCCAAAGGAACAAACACGATGATGACATATCAACGCACGGTCATGTTTTCCAATTAATTTAATGGTTTTGTTTGTTTGTTACAGATATATTTGAAACACAGGCAAGTACCTTGTCAAAGTATTAATTTTCAGTGCCAACCTAAAAGTATACTCGTATACAATAAAATATCAATTGTTATAAATTTCTGGCAGCGAAAGGGTTAAACTAATGCACTGCATATTTTAAACATAAAATTACAGGACTTCCGTTGATTTAACCAAAGGTTTCCGAGCCAATCAAACCCAACACCTCTGGGTCTGTAGGCAAACTTCTTAACCACTGGACCAGGAAGGTAGTTTACCCTTATTTGCCTCTTATGAGAACCAACCACTGATGTGTCTTTTTTTTTATACAACTAAGTAGGCAAACAGGCGTACGGCCCACCTAATGGTAAGTAAGTGGTTACCATAGCCTATGAACACCGGAGATGTTACGACCTGTCCGCTGTCAGCACAGCGACCCCTCTGGAGCCTGGCGACAGGAACACAACACTGCATCACAGTGTTATTTGGCTGCCGTCTTCTGTAGGGTGGAGGTATTTCCCCAGACGGACTACTCCTTACCAAATGTCCTACCTTATTTCCTCTTTGATAAGCTAACAAATGTCTGTATGTATGTATAAATTTAAGAGCTGGGCTCATGTTGTTGTCAACAAACGTCTATTCATTGCAAAGCAGACCTACCATTTACTAAAAATAAAACAAAGTGCTTTCATTCTTGCTATACAAGTGCCAATACAAATTGTTCACTTTGTTTGTATTGTTCATTATGTACTTTTTCTTCTCCCTACAATGTAAAATTTTAGATTTTTTCAAAAAGGGCGTGAAAAAATTCGTTCAGGGTCCGCAACACGCTCGTGACATCTCCGGTGTTGCAAGTGTTCATAGGCTTTGGTAACCACTTACCATCTGGTGGACCGTACGCCTGTTTGCCTACTTAGTTGTATAAAAAAAATACAGTTGATAGATTTAAAAGAAAAACAAATCGTTTCTCTCTTTAATTTTAATATACCCAGTGACAAATAATTATTTGTAAATCTGTTTTATACTTATATAACATAGAAATGAACTTACATACATACAGGTCAAAAGCAATTCCTCTTTTATTTGCCTTTGCAGTACTCGGGTAAAAGTACCTTTTTTGATTCGCAGAATGATATAACAATAAACAGTACTTTTAGATAAGCCTCAGGGACGTCTTTAGGCGTATAACAGTTTATCCCTAAAGATCTTCTTTGCGAGTCGACTCTGGCTGTTATCAAACTTCAGAGGACCAAAACTTTGCAAAGACACAACTTTCATTGCAATTACTTGGCTTTGTAGAGGTCCCTAAGCGTGCAGGTGGCCGACATAATCCCTAAAGATAGAATAGATTTATAGGAAAAACACTAAATGATTTGTCATCTTCGTATGCCATCTAAGTGGAAACCTTCAATTTTGTTTACACCTAGGTAGAAGTACTGAGAAGGACATACAAGATGTACTATTCTCACTGGGTTTAATATGCATACAAATGCCGCATTGGTGCGTCCACTTGTGGACTAAAGTGGAAATAAAGATCCATCAGTGAAAAAGTTTCCTTGGATCTACTGGTGGATTGTGGGGATGGATCTAAGTGGGATGAGGATGTGCAAAATCTAGTAAAAAATTAGATTCATGCATAAATCATTTTAACACAGAAACATAATAGTACTAACATTTTTGTTACTTACATAACTACTAACTCCAACTATTGGTACTTAGTCGAGTTACAACCTTTATTTATTTAAACTTAAAAAACACAATTGTAAAGCGTGATTTCTCTCGTTTTTGCATGCTGGAAATATTTATTTGTTCGATCCAAATTTACTGTGACATGTGTATACACCACAATTTAGCGAAATAAAATGATTTGATAGGCGAATTTAATGCTAAATGAATTAACAACCAGTTTATTCTTGTTTTCAGACTTCAATCGGTGACATCAGCTCAACGACAGACTTCCTCATGCCCGGAGAAACTGCCATAGTACAGAAGAGGTCTATACATGGTAATGGCTATTGTAAGTAATGCTTTGCTTGCGCTGAAAGCCTGTATGTATCGCATGAAGCATACTCTGTTTAGTTGTTTCCAGTTTGGTTAGGACGTTGCGGTCTTGAATCACCTGATTGTCTGATAATAAAGATGATTCCGAGCTTCGGAAGGCACGTTAAGACGTTGGTCCCGACTGCCATTTAGTGATCGTTAAAGACCATCATGATCCTGTTGGTCTGGTTTCCCTACTAAAAAAAGGGTTAGGGAGGTCAGACGGCAGTCGCTCCAATGTAATAACCAGTAGTTACTGCCAAATCTAGGACCATGATTAAAGCGTATCCTGGGCTCGCACGAAGCAACTAGGAATACACGCTAGGATACTCGCCACGTTGGCAGGCGGGTTGGCGAGCGCAGTTTTGACGGCTTGTCGTACTTCCAACGCTGCTGCCCATCGGAAGAATTTACAAGCAAAGGATAGGTGTGATATTTTGGGATGGGAAAGTGGTATTGGGATGCTTCTAACTCAGATGGTTTGGGGTTGAGTACGTAGCTCGTTTTACGGTAATGTTTCAAACATGACATACGATGGACAAATCCCCTGAAATTGGTTGGTTGATCTTCTGCCTTGAATTTCAGTCAAAATTAGGGATAGGTTGCTAGGGGCAAAGCAACGGATCCTAAATTAACTATTCTTATAAAATAACTGGATTTTTAAAATGTTGTTTATTGTTTCTTTTTATTTAATTTACATATGTTTATTAAAAAATATATGAAATATGAATTTAACTAAAATTTGTAATAAACTATAAACTTTAAAAACTAGGTAGAGTAATATAGACAAAAAATAGGGTATTAATATATAGGGTGGATTTTTATTAAGTGCAAATATTTTGAGGGGTGGTTTAATAAGGCCTAAGAAAAGTACTAAGAGCAAAATTTTAAAAATCTACACTCTACTTTTTTTTTTCATTTTCCTAACATAATTAATTTTATATTTTATAAATAACTGAAAGCGCACTAGAAAACTTATTTATCGGAACAATCTATCAATGCTATCTCCCCAAACTACGTTTGAATGGAATTTATTTGGTATTTTTTCCTCATTGCGTTTGTGATAGACAGAGACAAAATGAGTTTTACAACTTTTGCCAGTATTGCCTGCAAAATAGAAGTAAAACAAAAAAGGAAAACCACTACAGGTCTTAAATCTGTTTTATATTACTTTATTATTTAGCCCTGAAAGTATTTGTATTTAATTTAAATCCACCATAATATAAAAAATAATAATTGATATTAATAATTTTTACTTATCGTCTTTTGACTCAAATTTTGACTGATTTTACGAAATGTTCAAAAGCTGTAAAATCAAGCAATATACGTGTAATATATTTTATTGTAATCTAAAAACTATTCATCAGTTACTAGCATTTTTCCGCAGCTTCGCCTGCGTCAAAAAGTAGCTTATGTCTTCAAATATATTCATTCCAAATTTAATCAAAATCCAAAATAACAGACAGACAGATTTTCGCACTTATAATATTGGTATGAATACAATACATTAAGGCGAACGCAGAACCTGAACCAAAATCCTCGTGCTATTTCTGAAAACCATACTGAAAACAATGACTTATTCGAAATCGAATAATTTTCATTAGACATAAGCAGTGACTCCGGTGAGTCACAAATTCAAAAATCGCACTCGAACCGTATTTTTCTCGACAAACGTGGGTAGTATCAAAACATTTGAATATTTTTATTCGTAACACCCGTTGATCATAACCGCCCGCCACGCGTCCGCCGCTAACAGCGTTTCCTTTCTAGCATACAATTTGTTATTTATAGAAAACAATTCTAAATATACTTGTTTAATATTAAAGTCAACTTTAAGAGTTTTTATAGTGTGATATTTTGGATTATTTTCGATAATTTGTACAAATGTGCGAGGTTGGAGATTTTAGGATAGTTGAAGGTAACTGTTATTTCTTTTTAACTAATAGGCTCCGAACTCAGGTCGGCAGTTGCAGGGTAAAACATGTTCAGGTGGGGTTACACTTCAGAGGATTCCTGCAGTTGTGGTGCTTCTCCCCAGACTATTGCGCATCTTTTATCTTGCCCTGAGCCCAGTCACCTGCACTCTCGGGGACCTTTACGAGGAATTTTGGTCTTCCCAAGTTCAACTTTGCCAGAATCGACTCGCTAAGAAGAAGATAGGTTTTTGTATATAGATTTTTAATCATTTAAAACGATTTTATAGCGTTTATAACTTGTTTATTTTACAACTCACGTTTCAAACGCTTCTTCTTGTACAGCGTTTAAATTCTAAGATCCATACTTAATATTATATTTGAGAAAGTCTGTCTGTTACGCTTTCACGGCCGAACCGCTGAACGGATTTTGATGAAATTTGGTATAAATATGTATAATATGTATAATTGAAGACCCGGGGTCAAACATAGGCTACTTTTCGACGCAGACGGAGCTAATCTTTCATATACAAACTTTTTAGTTTAGTTAAAGTACTTTTATAATAATTTTTTTCAGTTGTTGTTCAGTTGCATGAATGGAGTCACTGGACGATGGGTCCAAAACGACTAAAATTTCGCAATGTATAAATTGATGGCGTGCCATATCGGACCGTAAAAAATCGGATTACCGAACAGTAAATTTAAAATATTTATTTTATTCGTTTTCTAAAAATCTGATATTTTCTTCCGGATAATGAGGAAAGGTATTCCCACCACCAGAAAAATTATCAAGCGTTTTTGAAATTTTAATCCGTTCCCTATTGTATTTATTTATTAAAACTTTATTGTTCCACAAAGTATACATATTACTTTTAACAATTGGCGGACTTAATGCTAAGAGCATTCTCTACCAGTCAACCATTCATTCATTGTATTCAGTATTTTTAACATGTGGTACAATAAAGTTTTAATAAATGAAGAGAAATAATTAAACTTTTGCAGATGGAGAGCCGCCTGCGAAGAGATCAGCGCCGACAATACGGCTCGGTGCGGGGTTCAAATGGAACTTACAGGTGAAAATTACTCTCTACTATGGCAAAACAAACAGGATCACAGTAATTTAAATAACTTAAATACCCGATTGCGTTTTTGTATAATTTGGAAATGAAAAAACCCAAAAAAACTGTCATTCTCACAGTAAATACGAATCTAACGACACCTTTCAAGCTAAAATTTTGTCAAAATTTGTATACGGAACAATACATACACTAAAAAGTAACCGATTCCGAAAACAACAACAAAATTGGTAATTAATTAAAGCAGTAATTAGCATTTAAAGTTTTCTAATGAAGAAAAGTGGGAGCGTGGTGGGGACGTCTTGCTATCTCTTTTGTACGCAGGGAACCAAGCGGCAGTGACGTCACTGCACCCCTACGTGCGTCCTCTTCTTGTTTTTTGACAGTTTCTCCTTCCACCGAATTTCAAAGGCCTATTAACTTATTTTCAAACTTATCTATTTATGAACGGATTAAAAAAAATCTTTCTCTTTTCTGACACTAGCACTGATATTTTTGACATGAATGATAAAAATAAATTGAGCAGAATAGCCCATTATTAATCGTACGTAATCATTAATAATATTAACTACACCAACAAGAGTTATGATTAATTTTGCTTGCTGCCAAAATGTTTTTAAATGCTGTGGTCACCTGTAATTGGGCTGCATGATAGCACATCTCTTGAAATGTTTACCTTATATATATAGCACATCTCTTGAAATGTTTACCTTATATATAAGGTAAACATTTCAAGAGATGTGCTATAACATGTAATTTTATATATAAAATGTAATTTTATATATAAAATTACATGATACAACAACATGATGCAACAGATAACATGTAATTTTATATATAAAATTACATGTTATCTGTTGGTCTACCATTAATAATAAATAAGGGAGGTCTTAAATTATGTCTACTCATTCTAGTATGCCGTAGAAGTTGAGCATGTTCGTATTTAACATACATATTTAACGAAACTTACAAGAATTTATTTTCGAACATATTCACAAGACATGAGGAGCTCGTTAGTAGAGCGCGACCCGCGTATCCGTAGCAAATGCGCGTGTCAAGCGACGACTTGACGCGACCACTATTGGATTTGTCGCCATTTAGTGGCATTTTCTATCTTGAGCTCCTCCGTGCTTCGGAAGGCAGTCGTTAGGCTGTTTCAGATGCCTTGAGGCAGCCTGAAAAATTCTGACAGTGTTGGCCACTAACTCACCCCGGGTCATGTTCCTGTTGGTCTGGTTTCCCTGTAAAAAAGGGTTACGGAGGTCAGACCGCAGTCGCTCCGTTGTAATAACCAGTACTGTCAAATCTAAGACCACGACTTACAGCGTACCCTAGGCTCCGAAGCGTAAGCTGACGACGCAACTAGGAATACACGCTAGGATGATGATGATGTATACAAGAAATAAATGATTATGATTATAAAATTACGATGATTCTTCATCCAGGCATTGGGCAACGCAGCAGACGCAGTGGAGTCAGGTGGAAAGTCGCCAGTGTCCGCGCTGAATGAACTGGGGGTCAAGGTCACGTACTCGGTACTACGACAGGGCGGGCCCGCGCATTGCCCCAGCTTCAACGTGGCCGTTACTGTGAGTTGTCCATGTCAATATTCTTCCATTTTATACATTACTAGCTGTGCCCGCGGCTTCGCCTGCGTGGAATTCCGTTTGTGTCACGGAAAAAAGCCTATGCCACTCTCCAGGTCTCCAACTATCTCCACACAAAAAATCACATCAATCCGTTGCTCCGTTTTAACGTGAAAGAAGGACAAACAAACAAACACACTTTCACATTTATAATAGTATGGATATACTATATATACTTACATAACAAATATAATTAATGAAATAGAAATCAATCCTTCATTTTTATTCAAGTCAAATATTATAACTTTTACGTCACTTTTCTCTCATTACTATGAATTATTTTTTATATATAGGAAATGATAACAAAAATATATCGTAGTAAAAATGAAAAACATAAATATATCGTAGGAAATAATCTCAAAATATACAACGTGATCGCCTGTATATTTTTGGCAGATGACCTTGAGATGACGGAATGTTACATGCATTTCTAGTTGCCACCTAAATAAATTAGTTTCAATATTTTTCCGCAATATTTCGAAGGTTGCTATCTAACTAACTACTTAGATTGGCGGACTCCGATATCGCCTCATTATTCATATCGAGTTGGTTACATGGTCAATTGACTCTGTAGAACGACCCTGGATCCTTTATGACAGTGGTCTGATAAGATTCAATGTAGCTTCCTGTGTACATCGTTTCTTTTGATTATAAGCGAAATTTTTTTGAGTGAAGGTTTGGCCTAGGATATTAATAGACGGCCCAGAGGCGTTTTAATGAATTTATTATAAGAGCACACCATCTACCGGGGGAATTTATAAGTTTTTATTAGAATAATCTCTCTCAATATTTAGTCATTTGTGATAGACTAGCATTTACCAACAGCTTACTACGCGTAATGAAATCCCACGAGACCCGTTACTTTTTCCTTCTCAATACGCCAAAACTTCTGACGCAACATACAATCAAACAAATATACAAACTTATGTTGGTTTTTATAGTATTGACTTAGACTTGCTTACCCTGGATAACAACGCAATCCAATGGATGCAGACGCTAAAAGTTTCTTTGTAGTTATTAGTTAAGAAACGACTTAAATTTGGCCATACGATTAATAATAATAAAAAGGGTGTCAAGGGACACCCGGATGGAACGAAGTTTTGTTGAACACCACACTGTTCAATGCGAAATAGAAAGACGAAACGAAAATAACTGGCTTGCTTTCTATGAGAGAGAGAGAGACAGAGAGAGAGAGAGAGAGAGAGACAGACAGACAAACAGACAGAGAAACACGCGCACGCCGCACGGCTTACAACTATAGCAAAAAGTGTCGTTACAACTTTTGGTCTTAATTCGTTCCAATAATTACCTTGGAAAAAGAGTTACTTCACCTATCTGATGATAGATGGCAATACAAGGCTCTTAATGTTAATTGGTTTCAATGCTGTATCTTTTCTTAAATGTATGTAAATGGTGCAATAAAGTGTTCATTCATTCAAACATTTAAATGTGTGTTGAACATCGGCAGCATACGCACAGCACACTCTGACTGGCGGGCGGTAGCTGAAAATCTATGTTTGTCTGCGGGCAATCTCCCACACTGAGCTACAGCCTTTTGCAATGCTGTAAGCACACAAATTACCTATATTTAAGATGTGCCTACTAACATGTTGTTTTGTAAATGTGCTATACATAGATTAATAATTGGTCTCCGCTGCGCTACGACTAGATACCGTCGGCATACTACATAAATTCGCAACTAAAACCATGCCGTAACCGGCATGGTTGCGGCATACCCGCGTCAGTCATGCCGCGACCGATGAGTGAGTTGGATGTCTAGATAAATATAAAATTTAATGTAAAAGTAGACGCAAAATGTGCAGTTTGCGTAGTCAAACTGTGTAAGAATAATACTAAAAGAAATAAGGAAGATACTGGTATTACATACCATCAATAAGTATTGTATTATTTCGAAATATGGACATAAATTACTCACGAAAATAATATAACCCTAAAATATGGCGCGAAGTACCGCTCGGTGCTCAATGTTGCCGTGTATTAAATAATCCCAAATTCCCCGAGGTTTCGATTTTTATTATTTAGATATTTTGTTTTTTAACTCCCGACTCCAAAAGAGAGATGTTGTAATTTTGACTTTTTCTGACAATTTTGTCTGTCTTTAACATAAAGCGGGGCACGTGCGTAATGTGTATGATAAGTGTTAGGCTATTGTACTATGAGGCGGGATAATTAAATAAAGTCAATATGTAATTTAACACTATAATTAAAAGTTCAGCACAATTAAATAGAACAAATACAATACAAGCACACCGACAACTTAAAGATTAGCAGAAGGTTATGATAAGCACAAAATACAGGTGAGAAAAGTGAAGGAACGGATCAAGCGGGAAATGTGTTTACGTAAGTGCGCGAATGCGAGCGCAAGCAACGTGCATTCAGTCTCAAGATGGTATTCGGACTGGCGAGCCGCCGATCGCCGTGGCGTGGGCTGCGCGCGCATCGTCCGAGCCGATCGCAGCGGCTGGCATGCATGCGCGCGCATCGCATTCGCTATCTATATAAAACAACAACACTTGTCCGCTTGTTCGTTGACATTAAAAATATACAAATTTTTAAGTTTAATTAACAAGTTTTAGTATTGCAGTTTATTTAAAATATTTACAAGTAATTATCAAAATAAAAAACTTATAATACTAATACTATACAACTTAAATAAAACTATAGCTTCCTTTTTAATTAAAAGACGTGGACGCACGCCACAAACATCTTATTTCTTTAATGCTGATCTGGGAGAAAAGTAAATACGTGGAATGTACTACTGCTTCTCTTCCCGCGCAGACCATATAAGCCGGCCGAGGAAGTGGGCGAAAATCGAAGAACCATACCTATCAGTAGGCGATGCGACTAGCAACCTATCACTATTTTGATTCCATTTCCACTTTACGCCGACCAACCTCTATACTATTAATATATTATAAAGCTGAAGAGTTTGTTTGTTTGTTTGTTTGAACGCGCTAATCTCAGAAATTACTGGTTCGAATTGAAAAATTATTTTTGTGTTTGATAGATCATTTATCGAGGAAGGCTTTAGGCTATATAACATTACGTTGCGACTAATAGAAGCGAAGAAACAGTCGAAAATGTGGAAAAAACGGGGAAAATTATTCATCTTTGAGGGCTTCCGTTGCGTGCGCTGCGAAAACCGTTAGAGATACCCAAAAAATATGTATGAAAGAATTATTCCTCTTTAAATTATCTTAAAAAATGTCCGCGACAGTATATGTCTATCTTATAAGATTAACTCACAATAACCGTTTTTATGAAAATCAAATTTGGTCGAAATTAATGCATTATTACAAATTATTTGTCAGTGACTTCATTTGGTGCCAAAGAAATTCGCGAGGGAAACTTTATGCCCACTTTTAATAAGCTGAGGAGGTAGGTTTGTAAACAAAAAATAAATATGATTCCCAAAATAACTATTCCACGCGGACGAAGTCGCGGGCACAGCTAGTTCTAAATATGGTCTTTAGGTAGTTGGTACCCCGTAGGGTATTGTTGCCGGATAATTGATTAATCGAATTTGTTTTTTTTTTTTAAATAATCTATGATATCGAAAGTATTGATATATTTAATTTAATCGAATTTTTACAATTAATCGATTATTAACTGCAATATTAAACAATTAGTCGATTATTGAAATGGGTTGATATAAATTATGTCGATTTAATCAACAAAGGTAATCGTTCATATCAATGGTTATTAATCGATTATGTATCTGTAGTATCGATATAATCTAATCTGTAGTATTGATTTTTGAGAATTTATGAAAAATAATCGATTAATGGATTAACAACAATACCAAGCATTTCAGGCACCGATACTATACAGATATACCGGAACTCGGCGGCGGGATGTACAGCGGGCATAACACAAATCATCGTCATTCAACTCATACAGAAAAAAAAAACAGAAATATATTATCAATAGTATCAATATCGATACTATCGATATATGATCACTATCGATACCTTAGATTATATTTTCAACTATCAAAGAATCGATTATTATTCGATGTGTAATGTATTTTCCGGCAACACTACTGTATGGAAAAAGGCCATGATAATATCTACTCGTATGTACAAGATTTTTACCGCAGCTCCGCCTGCGTCAAAAGGTAGCCTATGTTTGACTCCGGGTCTTGAACTATATCCGTACCAAATTTCATGAAAATCAATTCAGCGGTTTAGTTGTGAAAGAGTAACAAACATCCATTAATACTTACAAACTTTCGCGTTTATAATATTAATAGGATGTGTATATCTATTTCTTTATCTGCATTTAAACCCGGGTTACAACTAAAAAGAGGTCAGTAATCAATTAGCTCCAAGCTAAATAGAAAATTAAAATAACGTTTAACATACTGTACTGTGTAATAATAAATCAAAAGAAAGTTTTGTGCAATTTATTATTCTATATTAGAATTAAAAATAAAGTAGACAAAACCTAACCATTTCCCCTACCTTATCTCCGAAATTATCGATTCCAGAATTTCGATTCATAAATTACAGGAAAACCTATGAGATAATATTAAATTTTTTTAGGAGGTCCAAATGGAGAAAAATAAAAAATAGTACAGAACCCTCTACACGCGAGCCGACTCACACTTGGCCAGTTTTATTTTAATTTCATTTTAAAGGTTTTTCTGAGCTACTTTTTATAATACGTAACAAGACCGCAACAATTAATAATTTTCCCATTGGTCGGGCACCAGTCAAGTAGCTGGCAACACCATAATCGACGCTAGTGTGCGTCTTTGCACATTGTTTTACACACACTTTCCTATTAAGTGGCCGCATTCTGGAAACTGATTTTTCTTCACAGCGCGGTATCTAGTCGAGCGCGCGAGACCAATTATTAATCTATGGTGCTATAGTATCAATAAATTTCTTATCTATCTATCTATCATGCAAAATCGGCGAGTCAATTCGACTCTCAATTCATCATCAATTCGACTCTCAATTCATCATCAATTCGACTCTCAATTCATCATCAATTCGAATTTTTGTTCGATATCGACAATTTTCGTTCGATTTCGAATGTTTTTTTGTTTTTTGTCGAACTATTTTCGCTCGACATATCATCATCATCATAATTTCAGCCGCAGTCAGTCCACTGCTGGACATAGGTCTCTCCCAATGATTTCCAAAATGATCGGTTGGCAGCAGTCCGCATCCAGCGTTTGCCTGCGACCTTTTCAGGTCATCTGACCATCTGGTCGGTGGATGTCCAACGCTGCGTTTACCGGTACTCGGTCGCCATTCGAGAACCTTTCTGCCTCATCGGCCATCGGTTCTCCGCGCTATGTACAAAATATACAATTGTATATCATAACAGGCGGACTACAATACATATGTCGCGTTACAAATTTGGGCGCCTGATGTTATTTATTTTTGGCGAAATAAAAACTTGAATTTTTAAAAATATTTTTCTTATTTATTCTCATAACCATCTAGACCAGTAGTTCCCAAACTTATTTTTCTCGTGGACCACTTTCAAAATTTTACTGGTTTCGGTGGACCCCCTGCTGCTACATTTCTACCACATTCTTAAAGTCGCCAAAAAATAAAAATTGTGTCACTTCTGAGTTCTGTCCCTATATTTCGATATGTAAAATAAAAACGAAAAATGGTACATTTTATATCACTTTATTTATTAAAAGAATAGAATTACAAGAAAAAAATATTAAGGTAATATAGGTTCAGGTCATAATTTTAATTAATGGGAAGGATGTATCTGATGGAGTGTCAGCAAACGATCAATGTTTGGCTTTATTTTTGTGAGCAATAACCGCAAATCCCCCCGCTCTGTGATGTTTAATTTGCTCCTTTTTTTTGTTAAGAGGTTTGTAACGGCACTAAAACTCCTTTCGACAAGATATGACGAGGGAAAAGCTATTAAAAATTTCCTTGCGATTTCCCACAGTCCAGGATATTTTTCGGGTATTTCTGCTTGCAGCCAAAATGTTGGGTAGCCTTTTCTAAATTTCACCTTCAGCTCCTCATTAGTGCTTAGCTCGAGCAGCTCCTCTTGTAATACAACATTGGCCACTTCCGTTTCATCAAATGGATTTATTATCCATGGTGGTATATCCATCGTCAGTATATCTTCAAACCTGGTTTTGAAGTCATCATGCAGGGCACTTAAATGTTGACTGTAGGTATGGATATCCTCATCAATACATTCTACCTGCGACAAGTTTGGAAATTGAGAGAATTCGCGCCGACTAATGTTTTGCTTCATAAATTTCAATTTCCCAAGAAAAGCCGAAATTATCCCCTTTGTTTTTATTAAATTCAGGCTGTCCCCTTGTAACTGCAAGTTAATATCATTAAATTTTTTAAACAAATCTGTCAAATACGCAATGTCTGCTTTGAATTTGATCAAGTTTTCTTTTAAATCTGGATCTCTACTTTCTAAGAACTCTAATATGGAATCGAAAACAGAGTAAAATCTCGTTAAGCATGCACCTTTCGACAACCAGCGTACTTCAGTATGTAAGAGCAGTCGTTGGAAGTCTTCATCATTTTCGTCGCACAATTGAGCAAATAAACGTGTATTCAATGCATTGCTTCTGATTTTGTTGACAGCTTTTATTACAAAATGAAGAGATTGGTTCAACCTGTCACTTAAATGTTTTGCCACAAGATGTTGTCGGTGGATTACGCAATGAATAGCTGTAAGTCCTGGTATAATTCTTTTGAGATGACTTATAAACCCACGATATCGCCCGACCATTGCAGGAGCTCCGTCTGTTGCCACTGAAATAATGTTTGTAAATGGGATCGATTTTTCCGTAAAAAAATTACTCAGGACATTAAATATTGATTCGCCTTTAGTGTCAGTCTCCAAAGTTCTGGCAAATAGCAATTCTTCGTGAATTTCTTCCTCAACAATAAATCGGACATATGCCAATAGTAATGCTTCATTACTGGGTAACGTTGACTCGTCCAGTTGTATAGAAAAATGAGTTTTTTGCAGATGATTGCACAAAAAGCTTTCGATATCAGAGCTCATTTCATCAATGCGTCTTTGTACAGTATTGTTACTTAATGGAATTCTTTTTAGTACGTCAAATGGAGATTTGTGCAAAACAGTTTTTAAAACCTCTTCAACAGCGGGTAAAATTAATTGTTCTCCGATAGTGTGCGGTTTTCCAGATTTTGCTATAAGTAATGAGATATTGTAAGATGCCCGCAAGCCATCATCGTTACTTTGAGATGTTGAAGCGAACATACTGTGCATGGTGGGTCTCTTTCCATATTTTTCTTTCAATGTTTGAAAATATTTTAAATCTTTACCTATTTTATCAGTATGACACCTTTTTAGATGATCTTCGAGCTTTGATGGTTTCATAGAGTCATTGCTCAAAACTTTGTTGCATAATAGGCACATGGGCAATTGTTTGTCTGCCTCTGATGGAACAAAACCATATTTCAAATAATCGACACTATATTGTCGACATTTTTTCTTTGCTGTAGCCATGTTTCGTGTCAGTTACCTTACCTGTAAAAAAAATGTTTTAGTAACCAAGTTTTTTTCTGAATATAGGTATCACACCGCAGCCTTTGTCAGCACGCGGAAATAGAATTACGGCTTGTAAAGGGACCAACTAATAAACCGCTGAGACAAATACAAACGTTTTCACAAAACGGTATCAATTTTAAAGTACATAATTTACCACAAATTTTTAATAGTATAAATAAAAATTAGTGTACTCAGTATCGAATACTGATCATATTTGTGTAGGAAAAAATAAACGTCGAAATCCCAAAATTGTCCATAAAAACGATAACTAACATTTTATTAAATCAATGAGTTCACGCGCTCCGTGTATTTGCGTATTTTTTGTCTGCGGCTTCATTGTTAAAACGTGACAAACAGGCATCGAAGTTCAAGCCCCGCCCTTTTCCCGTCGCCCGCGCACCGCTCGCTCTTTCCGTAAAGTAATAGTTTTGATAAAATAGTTACTTCAAAATCAATTTAACATGATTATGAAATTACTGTTTTATAAAATTAGTAGTTATTTGCAAGAAAAATTACAAAATTAATTGCTCTGCAATATTGCTTATTCGGCCTTTTTAGAGAGGCAGTGCTTCTCTCGTGAAAAAACAATTGAATAAAATGTGCTGTGTTTGTCTTCAAATCGAAAGAGGACAATTAAAATATCTGTAAGTTACTAAGTTACCTATCTATACAGGCCGTTGTGATCAACCGACTAGTACACGTAAACAAAATACTTAAGTACTATAACAAAAAAAGGTAGGTTACTTACTTTTCTCCGGCACTAGCAAACACAGATATAAATTTTCTCACAACTTTTTTCCAAATTCCGCCTTGTTTTCGAAATTCCGGAAACAAATGAATGCGTTTGGTTGCCTTTGGCATCAAGTATTTATAGTGTTGATCAAGTTCATGTCTGAACAAGCATTAAGCATTGTCGGGCGGATAGCGCTTTGCAAGTCTGTACACGAAATTGTACGTAATATCGAATACACAAGTTTGGACAAGTAACAGTCGCTTGCCTTATTAAAATATTATCTGCTTAGATAGGTACTTAAAACAATGTAGGTAGGCCCTTATAAAAACTATGCTTACATTTTTGCTCTTTACTATCAAAAGCAGATAAATTTTCGTGGACCCCCATTAACATCTTATGGACCCCCATTTTTTGTTCACGCCTACGTAGACCCCCAGCAAGTCTCCCGTGGACCCCTGGGGGTCCACCTGGACCACTTTGGGAATCACTGATCTAGACGTTTAATTCTATTATGATTTAGTGATGTATTTAAAAGTTATAAATCTTAATTTATAACTTGTCGCGTTTTCGATAGATGGCGTAACAATGACTTTGAATGAGATTGCCTAAGTAGTTACCAAGAAAGTTGGCGCATTTCCTTTTTTTTTTATGTATTTAAAAAAGTATGTATTAAAACCTTTATTTGCAACAAATACAGGTAGAAAAAACCCTGTTAAACGAAAAAATAAAAATTAAAAATCCCACCCCGAACTGTACCCGAAAAAGCTCAAAACGCTTGCTGCATTTCCTCTTTGTTGAATATCTGTTTAGTATATTCTGTAATCTATGGTATTAGTAAGAAATGATTCGCTTCGGAACAGCGTCTAGTAAAAAATACTGACAACTTACGACACGGTGGAATAAAATCAAATTTTTATTAACAAACTTACGTTATTCAGACTCAATCAAGCCTCGGCCGTCAAAAGGAATCTAGGTTCTATTCGACATTGTTACGACCACGCGAGTTGCCTGCTGCACATGAGGAGATAACAGAACATAGAGAAAGGGTCAATACGTCCATATACATACTAATATTATAAATGCGAAAGTCTGTCTGTTACCCTGATAAAATAATGATTTTTTTAAAATTTAAGTATCGATCGCTACGTTTTCAGATTTTTTTTAAATTAAAAGCAGAAAGTAACTAGGAAATGGAATTCATGTGCAAATCCTGATAGTGTTGCGCCGCGTCCACAGATGATATATATGAAAACTAGGAAAACTGCATTGCAACCTCCTTAGTCCAGCAACGACTACCTATTATTATATTTAATCTGTGGTCCAGCTGAAGCGTAAAAGAGTTGTTTTAATTGTATTTCGATGGCATGTGTATAAAGACGGACATTCAAGTTCTGTTTTTTTTTTTTTAAATATTTTTTGTCTCTATATTTCAGTATGAGATTAGATATAAATATTATTGCAACCTCTTGTAGAAAAACATATTATCCGCATGCTCTATTAAATCGCCTGGTAGCCCTTGGTCCCGCCCGGCTGCCATCTGATCTGGTAGTCGTTAAAGAAGCTTCAGTGTTCATGGTCGATTGATCATCCGAAGCACGGAGGAACTTTAGGTAGAAAATGCCAATAATGGTGACCAATCCAATGCTTGAGACACGCCATCGTGCTCCAGAGGTTGTAATTTCTCTCTGTTGCATTGTCTACTCATGTGACCAAGTCTGCTTAGATTTGCCATTTATTTTAATAGATAATAGTTATCAAGGTTTCCGCCATAAAGTAAAGAAATCTATTGAAATTCTTGGTACAGTCGTCGACTAATGGTTCGAGTTTTATTTTTATTACACCCAAAAAGTGTCAATGGAATGTACCACCCGGTAAAAACCACAGATTACATAATATAATGCTATACAGACGTTCGATCCCCCATAAAAAGTAATGTTAACTTTATACATTAACTTTTTTTGCATTGTATTTAAGTATATATTTATTGTTTATGTAGGTATATTGTAAATACGTGTTTATATTATATGTATATATATGTATTGCATATTATTTTTTTCATGCTTTTCTGTTAATTTAACTTTATTTTACACCCACATAAAGCTCTCTGCTTGACCCAAAGGTTGACTGTTAGATAATGCTTTTAGCATTAAGTCCACTTATTGTGCTTTACAATTGTATTTGTACAATAAAGTTTAAATAAATAAATAAATAATAGAGTACAAACAAGCGCACAGAATAGGGAGGGGCGGAGAAGTTTTGTGTCGGAGGCTCAGATTCGTTTCGGGTAGCTGAGCCAATGCAGTAAGTATATAAATAATACGGTATACGGCCGTACAAAGTTATTTAACGCCATCTATCGAGAACATGCGACTTTGTCTTACTTAATTTGCTAACTGTGGGCGACGGTAGTGCTGGTTCGTTGAAATAAAACTCCGAGTAAGGGCACACGTGGTTTATTATGAACAAAAGGGCGGCAATGTGCGGACGCGCCGAGGGTTTGATACAGACTGATTGGTGGGGGGGAGGGGGACTTTAAAGTCTTAAAACTAGTAGTACATATTCGTTCCATTGCAATAGAGATAAAGTACCTACCACGAAGGAAATAATCTAAATATTAAATGACATATGTGCCGTCGCCAACACTAACTTTATATATAAAGCACTAAATCAAGTTGCGGTAGAATGTCGGTACGTAAAAAAATATGTTATAAAAAATCGGATTTTCATTTCGCCAAAAATTAACAAGATTAGTACGAGTTTGAAATAATCGCTTCTTGTAGCGGCATCTGTTGTCCTATCGGAGCACTAATGCTTTCGTCTTAGGAAATGGGCATCTATGGTTTTATATAAATTCTCTTTATTTTAAAACTTTTGTAGTTCACTGTACAATATTGAAACGGCTGAATGTACTGGTAGATAGTTGTGTACCAATCTTAGTTTTAAAAGGACATCGGATAGCTTCGTTGTCGGACAAATATGTTATTTATTTATTTAAACATTATTGCATTTAAAAAAAAAAGCCAAAGGTGGATTTAATGCCTTCAATTATTCTATGCTTATCTTTAAAAAAACATTATTTACTTGCAAAATAAAAAAAATATTTAACTGCCCATGGGAAGTGTTAAAATACGTGTTTATTATTTGCGCTAAATTTAAAGTATTTTTGAAATTTATAATGTCATCGTACAACCAATGACAATATTCAATAAGTCTCAATAACAAGTATCTGCCATTTAATACCTTAATACTTCCGATGTTTCAACCGTGTTACAACAGCCGTGGTCACGGAACTGCTGGCTGACTGCAGTGCGTTAGTTTGAAATAATAATAATAATTATTATTTATTTGCCATATTAAATACATGTTGTCTAGTAAGAAAGACCTATCACAAAGCGGTATACATCAATTCCCAATCAATTTAATACTGAAAATATAGTATGTGATACCTTATCTATCGATTTATGCACATAGGCCTCTGTATTTCAGTATAACGGCAACTGTATCTTTCTTGTCGTTTTCACTCTTCACAGAGTGGTCATAATTTTTGGTGTTGTTGAGCTTCACAACACGTCGCCACTCCTCTCTAATGACCGTCTTCCTCGTACAATCGTGTAGTGGTGATGAACTAGTTTGTAAAAAATATAACAAAATACCGCGTAAACACGACACTTTAGTGCCCTAGAACAGACTTGAAAATAGTAGTCTATATGTTTGTGTTGTCGCGATGCGTAACGGCATTGGCGTCTGAGTCACAGAGTTGGTGTATTTGTGTGAGTGAAACTCGTACGTGAAGTTAAGTCATCAAGCATATGTCTGTGATTCTTTTACGCTAAGCACCCTAGGTGTTGCGCCTCTGTCGCCAAATGCGTCTACTAATTTTGGAGCCCATTCAATGGGGAGTCACCACAATTAGAGACACCAAAACTGAATGATTATTTGACCTTGCAACTCTATGAAAAATCTACCATTTGTTTTCAACTTCAAGTTGAAATGGAGAATATAAAATATATAAGTGAGATGGAGTTAAAACAGAAGCACCCGATCTCCATTCTCAACGAGCTGGGCACAGGATTTGTGTTTAAAGACATTGACAAGTATGGGGAAGAACATAAACCCACCTTCAGGGTCGCTGTTATGGTGAGTTTTACAACAGGAATGTTTCTTCGCCCTAGTTTTCTCGGTTGAATCCTCAGTTGGCTACCTCGGAGCCTTTCCTTTCCTACCTAACGTTTCCATTTCCCCCGGTCTTCTTCATGTTTGGAGACGTCAAGCCAGCTTTTTTTTTCGCGCTTATTCAACCAGGCTTGAAGGAGGTAGCATGGCTAGACACGCGTTCTAAATTTATTACTGAGAAATGCACCATATAACAATCATTAAAGTAAAGCAAACAGGGATCTGAAGAAACATTGGTTGGATAAAGGTTTTTATACAATAGGCGACTTGACTGCATTCATACTTGGGCAATATCTGCATACAAAACAATATGTACACTAAAAAGTAACCGATTCCGAAAACAACTTTTAAACTGTCTTTTTAAACTGTATTCCTGTAACGTCCCGGTTGACTGGAAGAGATCTCTATATGGGATAAGTCCGCCGTTGCATTTATTTTTAGTTATGTATTTACTGTAATGTTATTTTCTGTGCAATAAAGTTATTACAAACAAACAAAACAAACAACAGAATTGGTTGTTAATTAGGGCAGTAATTGGATTTTAAAATTTTCTCAAGAAGAAAAGTGGGAGCTTGGTGGGGACGTCTTGCTATCTCTTTTATACGCACAAAACCAATTGGCAGTGACGTCACTGCACACACAGTGCATCCTTTTCTTGTTTTTTTGACAGTTTCCCCTTCCACAGTATTTCTTATAACTTATTTATTTAAGAGCGGATTTTAGAAAATTTTGAAATTGGTAGTGAAATGTTTGAAATCAATGATAAAAATAAATTGAGTAGAATTCCCAATTTTATATTAAGTTAATAGATATCGAATATAATAACGTAGGAAAATGGAACCAAATATGTAGCATAATTAAACATCAGCGGAAGAAACCTTAAAAAAAAAGAAAAAATCAGACCAATGAAAAAGTGGCTGGGAAATCACAAAATTGAAATTATAACATTGTTAACAATATGGAGCAAAGGCGGACTTATTGCTAAGCAATCTCTTCCAGCCAACATTTGGGATAGGACATGTCATGTATCTTCTACTCATTTGTCGGCAGGTAGCAGACATGACGTTCGAAGGTACTGGGCACAGCAAGCGCGAGGCTCGCGCGTCGGCCGCTAGAGCGTGCCTAGCAGCTTTGCTCGCACACGCCGGACGGGTATTGTCTAACGGGAATCAAGCGCAGTTCAAAGGTTAGTAATTTAGTATTGTAACACATTACAGAATTGCTATACAGACATTAAACTGTCATAATCGATAAAGTGTAACAACTAGAAGATGCGCGATGGCGTTCGAAAAGTATCCCAGCCAAAAATCTGCCCCTTTCGCCGATGGGCAGAAATAGTGAACAGTTTTACTTCTAGTGTCTAATTTTTATTATCGGAAATGCGAGCTCAATGTGTGTGTCATGTTTTAGAATTATCATCCTTACTTTGAAAGTACCTAATATGTATGTGTCTGTGTGCGTGTGTGTAAGAGTACATAGTTCAGTCCCCTTCGGACAAATTTTCACTGGCGTTTCTTCGTGACTGTGTATCTAGTTGATAACAATGAATAATGAAAAATATTTTTATCGTTTTTCAGTATGTTAGTGTTGTTACAAATTAAATGATTGGAGTCACCTTTTAAGTAAGAAATACTTGTGTTAGGTGACCCCGTCCCTATTAATTACATTTACATTACCTAAGATATGCACAATACAAATATAAACACAATTTAAACGTTCACATAATCACATTGAATAGCACATAATAGTTATGTTCTATTTGAAACTGAGCGGATAATACACCGCGAAATTTGAGTCGTTTTGGACCCATCGTCCAGTGACTCCATTCATGCAACTGAACAACTTTCCCCAAGATACATGGGTCGAAATATGGAGTAAATTTTTGGACCTCCCATACAAAATGTCTCATCACGTGACCTAACTTACTATGGGAACTTAATATGTTCCTTGTTGAAATTTGTTAGGTTGCATGAATGGAGTCACTGGTCAATTATACAAGAAAATCTAGATTTGTACATACTTATACTAATTTAATCAATAGACCTTCAATCGCGTCACAATTCATTGTTTTTAGCCATACAAGTACGGCATCTTTACAATTCGGAATCGACATGGGATATATACAAAGAATTTCGTTAATTTTGTTATAGATATAGACTGATTGACTTCTATAACGCCTCTTAGCATAGGCGGTGTTAGTTTTAACAATTGGTGCAACGTTACCAATTCTACGCACGTTAAGCTTGTTAGGATCAAATGAGAGCTTTCTATGGAGTTTTAAAGTAACTTGGCAAGTATAAAGTTTCCTCACTGATAGAAGATCACATTCCGAATACAAAAATTTTGTCGAGAATCGATATGGTTTAAAATAAATGTTTTTTTAGCAGAGATCTTTGTGCTCTATTTCAACAAATTTGGTTTTTGTAGCTCCTCTTCAGATAGGATGCAGTACATAAGAACTGACTGAGCCAATGAAAGATATATTTGTTGTATCGTTTTTTTATCAGCTACATGTTGTGAGAATTCTAATGATCCATGTGGATGCAAGGTCAGGCTTTGATCAATCAATCATTCCTTGGTACTTAGTTTTGTCAAATCTGTAAATGGGGTTGCAAGAACAGTTATTATTTTTACATTTAAACATGTGTGAATCTTGATTATGAAATCTGGAGTCGGTTGGGTATTATTGTAATTTGTAAAATATATGTAATTCGTTTTAAAAGTGTTTAATGTTAGCAAGTTACGTCCAACCAGTGAGCAATCTTAGCCAGACCCACCTCTGCTGAGTCACGAACAGCATCCCAAGTTAGTGCAGAGAAAACAATTATATGGATCGATATAGTATAAACTATATCGATGACTGCCATACATTGCAATGCGTCAACTTTTTTGGTAACACCTTGAGTACGCTCAAACGAAATCATTGTAACGCAATCAATCAAAAAACTTGAGAAATTTAAACTTTGTAAATACAGCTTTTGGTAGAATTTCTGTACTGAAATAAAGATTTTTAAAAATTCAGTATCTTTTATCGCCAAAAATACGCGAGATCAGTACTTAATTACAATATTTTATTTTTGAGGTGAGGTTTGAAAAGGCTAAATGGCGAAAGCACCTCAAATTGTCCCTCTGTAAAAGCAAAACTTGTAGGTCCGCGTCAAAAAACAAAAAGAAAATTTATCTACAAAATATCATACTCTGATCCGATGCTGCAGCAAGTGGAAGTGGAGTGATGCTCAACTCCTCATCAACTTACAGCGGATGGGATTTAACCAAACAAAAAATAAATCAGCATATGATTTGTGTCATTAATAGAATTATGGTTATATTATATTACTAAGTCAACAATTTATGTACACAAAAAGTCGGAAATAAACACATTTTATTTCGTGTTTATTTTTTTATAACTTAATTAAAGATTAGATATGAAAATAACTCGCGGCAACAATACTCGATCTATCGAGATCGGTTAAACCAAAGACAAATAGCATTCCCGCTTCGTAAAAGACGATATTTATGTCGCAAGAAAATTGTCTTGAAGGCAAAACACGACATCCATGCTATCGACAGGGTTGGCAACAGCGCCGTTACGGAAAATAATATAATAAACACTTTATTGCACCAAGAAATACAATGTAAATTATATGGAAAGGCTTCTCGCAATAGTAATTTAATGAAGTAAATTATTAAAAAGCACCGAACGTAATTTAACTTAAACGTCTTATCAAAAATTAAAGGCTATCGACTAGTGTCAAAACCGAAACTTCCTTACAAGGATCATGTTTTAAGGACAAATAAAGATAAAGTTATTATAAAAAGTTTTGTTTTTTATCTTTGAATCATGGCTTAACTTTTTCATAATCAACTTACCGTTACATATCAACCTCTCATTCATAAAATGAAGAATTGATCTGGCCACGACATAGGTATATATATATATATTATGTATGTAAAATACTACTGTTGTTAAAGTGTTGGCTTAAAATAGAGTAACAAAACACAATTGTACATATTTGCTCATCTTCGTTTCTAAATAAAATAATATTTCTTGGTCAAAAAAGACTAAACAGAAGCAGACAATCAAAACAAGAAATAGGCTATCCAACACTGAAATAAATATTTCAAATCGGACCAGCAGTTCCTGAGGTTAGCGCGTTCAAACAAACAAACTCTTCAATCAAATATTCATTTGCATAAAATTGTACAACCTACTACAATGATTTTACAATATAAATAGGTACCCAAATACATCAGCTTTATATAATCATCATCACACATCATCATTTCGTTTAGATTACATTGTCTATCGACCATGTACACCCTGGTGTCAGAGTTGTTCGGAAGCGCCTCGAACTTTATATAATATTAGTATTAGTATAATTAGTTTATTAGTATAGATAGGAAGAGCCAACCCTGCCAGCATTCATTTATGCTAGTTTGTCAAAGAAATGTAATGTCTGGCTTTTTATAATTCTTTTATAATTTATATATTGTTTACCTTTTTACTTACAGTCAACGTTATCATCTATGCGTTAACACGGTTGAATCTCATACCATATTTTATTTTCTCTCTTATGTATTTATTTAAACTTATTGCTCTGAAATAACTTCTGATTTTTTTTGTACTCATAATATGATATTTGTGGCTCAAACGGTATAATATAACTAAATTTAAAAACTGGTTTTTTCTATTCAATTAAGTAGGAAAACAGACGTACGGTCCACCTGGTGGTAAGTGGTTACCGTAGCCTATGAACACCTGCAACACCGGAGACGTCACGAGCGCGTTGCCGACCCTGAAGGAATTTTTTACGCCCTTTTTGAAGGCTCCCATGTTATAGTCACTTGGGAAAACCATGGCATGTTCATTCCATAATCGCAGTGTAATAATATGAAAATAATTACAAATTAAAAACTAAGCATATAAAATAAGTCTAACTCTAAATACTAAATTTATATTAAAATATCTATAATAAAAAAGCTTAACAAAGCCAGACTCCGCTGGTATGATGATGAGACAGAATGCTGACCACCCAGCCAAGAAGGCAATGGACATACCTGAGAGGCCGAAAGGAAGAGGGAGGCCCATCGCCACGTGGTGGTCCAGTATAAAGAGAGACGTGAAGAACATTTCCGCGACAACCCAGGACAAACAATCCTGGCGCCGAGTTACGAGGAGGCCCGACCCCAGATAAACTGGGAAGGTGGCAGGAGAAAGAAAGAAGAAAAATATTATAATATCTATATATGAATGATTAGAAGTTTTTATTTTTTTATTTAGATGCCTTTTATTGAGTCATAAATCATGATATTGTTTTGTGCGCACATTGCTCTACATTTAACGTCCATTCAAACTGAGGAGAATCGAGCGCGGGACGCGGGTCGCGAATATTCGCGATTCGTTCGCCCGCTTAACGATCCAAACTGTAACTTCGAATAATCATCTCGCGCAGATCCTGCATGTATTCCGCTGGATCGCGGGCGATTATTCGCGTCACTGTGAATACGCTCATACTAGTTAAGGGCTCTACTCACCTTAAAGCTGCAGGGGCAATCTAGAATGAAAGAGCGGGGATGTTTATTAGATTTAGTCATGTGTAGGCTTGCAGTTGCAGCGTGTTGCTCCTGCTGCTGGCCCAATATCGGCAGACCGCGCTGGCTTCCTAGATTGCCCCAGCCGGCACGATACAGCGTCTATAGCGTTGTTGGACCAATTTGCCGTAAGACGGAAACTTGGCTGGTAAGTGGTGAGAAACGAGACGCCATGTAATTGCTGCAATCTTGCTCCAAACTAGATTGTGCAGGAGCAGGAGAGCAAACTGGCATGTGTGTAGAGGCGACAAAAATTGGCCCAATCTGCTTCAACATAGGTTGTGCAGGAGCAGGAACGTCAGTAGAGCCCATTATACGTGGGACGCTTAGAAAGTTTTGAGTAACTAAAAAACTTCTATGGATAAAATATTTTAATTAAATTTTTTCGAAGAACTCTTCACTAGCATCTATGCAAAGTTTCATGCGTCTGAACCAATTTTCGAAACATTCAAACTTCCACGGCTTTCTCGAACGCTGTTAGCGCGTCTTTCGGCGTTGAAAACTGTATCTCTTTCAGCTTATTTTTTATTTTGGGGAATAAAAAAAGTCACACGGTGCCCGATCAGAACTGTAAAGAGGATGCTCTAAGACTTTGACCGGTGTAGTGTCCAGGAAGTCCGTCGTTTTGAGCGCTGAGTGCGCGGACGCGTTGTCATGGTGAAGCAGTGCCCCGCGGAGCCCGGTGTTCGGTCGCTTGTTGCTCATTGTAAACAAAACTTCTGGCAGACATTTTGTGGTATACCATTCGGCGTTGATGCTGCTTTGGTCTCGTAATGGAATTGAAACCCCGTCAAAGTGAATAAACTAGCAAGCATAATTTTCTCTGCGCTTCTCGATCGCTTCACTTTCGTAGACGTTGGTTCGTTTTGAAACAGCCAAACTGTCGACTGTTGCTTTGTTTCTGGATCGTATTGATAAATCCAGAATTCGTCACCTGTCACAATGTCGTAAACGCGCCGAGACGAGCCTGCTTTAAATTTTTGAATCATATCACGGCACCACTCCACACGGGCCTGCTTCTGAGCTTCGGTGAGGTTGTGCGGTACCCAGCGCGAAACTATCCTCCTCACGCGAAGGTGCTCGTGTAGAATCTTGTAAACGCTTCCCGAACCAATCTGCAGTGTATGCTGAATCTCTTCGTATGTAATTCGCCTGTTTTCATGAATTATTTTTTTTAATGCCAGCACACTTTCTTCCGTGACAGCCGTCGTAGGACGACCACTCCTTTGTTCATCCCCCAAAGTAAGGCGACCGCGCTTGAACTCGCTATGCCAGCGGTAGATGGTTGCTTTTGAAGGCCCTTCATCCATAAAAGCCATTTGAAGTCGAACAAATGCCTCATCAGGTTTTAGGCCACATTTTAAATCGTAGAAAACACGAACAAAAATGTTCTCGATGCAAATCCATTTTTAAATGAGACACGATCATTTGATTTGGCTCTCGAAAAACTGTGGAGGGAAATTCGAAATCCGAACAATGGTATTTTTACTTTTAAATAACCTTTTTCAAAATAATTACAAGTGGCCAGTGCTTTATATTAAATATAGTATACATAAAAACTTTCTTTCGCAAAACTTTCTGATTGGCCTGGTATGACGCAATCGGCGCGAGCGAATCGCTTCGGTTTGAACAGAGCTTTACGTCGATGTAACAAGCAAAGGCGTGCGGCGCTGTCGTAAAAATGTTAGAAATGCAACAATTTTTACAACACCAAATTCCTGACTTCGTTTCATCCATTTTGCCCGCTAAGTTCTTAACAGCAATCAAAATATCAAAGTCATATTTCGTTCATATTGGGCCTGACAAAGTTAGATTGACACGGTATCGTCACAAATCACAATGCATGTAATCTATGTATAAGTTGTAGCCCGCAGCTTGGTATTATCGTCATCATTAAAAGTCTATTAAATATTTTAGTCTTCACAAGTTATTCTTGTCGACTCGTAATGGCTCTAGAATGCACTATATCAAGTTTGTTCTAGTCCTAGCCCAGACAAGAAAATTAAATGGTCTTTTTATTATTGCTTGTGTCATGCTATTTGTTTAAAGCTATTAGTTTTGTTTAGTAAGGGCGTGAAAAAAATCCTTCAGGGTCGGCAACGCGCTCGTGACATCTCCGGTGTTGCAGGCGTTCATAGGCTACGGTAACCACTTATCATCAGGTGGGCCGTACGCCTGTTTGCCTACGTAGTTGTATATATAAAAAAAGCAGGTACAAACTTGAATTCTTGCGTGTCTTCCTCCCCACCGCTACAACCCCGTCGTCTTCAGTTTTTATAATACCCTTGAACGTCTCATTACACCGACTTCCGTGCGTGCAAACGTTTGATCGAAAGTCTAATTATGTCGTAAACTTTCCGAAGAATGGTTGTGTCGTCTTCGATTATAAGAAAGCAAAGAATTTTCAGAAAAAGGTGTGCTTTGGATATGAAAAAAATATAAAACAATAAATAAAAAAAATGTTCTCGTGATTAAACAATTTCGAAGATATATTTATTAAAAAAGAAAAGAAAGAAACGACGTTCATAGACAAAACGACATAAACAAAGAAATAAAACGGTTTTAGTGTTTGGTTTTGCTAAATTCTAATTAAAATCAAAACATTAAAAATATTTCTGAAAAAAAATCAATATCCGCGGTGTATTCTATTAATCCAATATCGAAGCCAATATCGAATTAAATGAAAAATTTACGGGTACCTGGAGTATTGTGATAATTTAATTAATGAAAAAATTAAGTCTGTGTCTTCTTCAAAGAATCAAAACCATACGAAAATTAAAAATTTATTAAATAGGAAAAAAAATTAACAGAAGTAAAACATATTATTTTACAATCTTTCTGGTTATATATACCATTAAATGATTTTGATGGAGACCGAGGTTTACAAGAGAGCTGATGGATGTAAGTAACGAAATAATGATGATTGTGAGTGTGTGTGATTAGTTGTAACGAGCTTCGCCCGCGTGCACCCGCGCAAGAAGGATTTGTTTTAATAGCGTATAAAATAAGTGTTTGTTTTCGTAGTCTGCCACCCGAATAACCATGAAAACGATAACCATATCGATTTTAAAACACACCTAGACTCACCCGGTTGCCCCCCTTTAGGGGTCGATTTTTGAAAATCTAAAAATAGGTGTTTTACTCATCATGATCAATGCTCTTGAGAAGTTTCTAAATTGGTAACAACTAATCTCGTTTGTCCATATAAAGTTTAAGACCCCGCATAATTCCCTTAGGGGATGAATTTTGAAAAATCCTTTCTTGCATCCCTAGATCACAAAAGAAACTAATGTGCTAATTTTGGTACCAAAAGACCCAGCGGTTTGGGCTGCGCGGTGATATGTCAGTCACTCAGTCTTCTTTTATTTATATAGATAGATATGCGACGTTCATTTAAATTTGCGAATGGTGTATTGCAGCACAATATCAAATGCCAAAAAGGTGGCTGTTAAACCATTTTACAACCTTGTGGTCGGCTTCGTGGATCTTCAGAATGCCACCATCTATCACAAGTTTTAGTTAAGAGCTTAATGTTTATTTAATTAACCGGGCGACGACGCGATGTCGGTAAATGGTCTCACATTGGTGATGGTTTGATGGATGCTTTAATTTTGTACTTATGAAATATATGTACCTACTATTCTTTGTACTTATATATAATGTATATTAACTTGTTAAATGGTTTAAATTGGCAACATGCACGTAAAATCTCGAAAGAGATTGTGATGGCATCGTATATAGATACAAAACTGTTACATGCGCTTTATGTTTAATAAATAAATAAAAAAATAAAAATAAATAAATTGTATGGTAGAAACGCGACCTTGCCGCTATAAGCGGCAGCATAGGGCGGCAGCGACGGTCTAAGCGATCAAGAGTATGAAGTCGTTAGAGACTGGCCACGAGCGGCTCCCTACAGCGATTTCGCGCGCGGTTTTTCGGCGTATCGGTGAGCAGAGGGAACAAAGGCGAGAATTTTGGTTTCATATCGAACACCAGAAATTGGTCGAGTTTTTCATGTCGAACACCAGAAAGTGGTCGAGATTTTAATGTCAATCACCTGAAAGTGGTCGACATTTTGAATTGAATCACTCGAAAGTGGTCGACATTTCGAAGTCGGACACCAAAAAGTGGTCGACATTTTGAATTCGATCACTCGAAGTGGTCGACATTTTGAATTCGATCGCCCAAAAGTGATCGACATTTCGAAGTCAACCAATAGAAAGTGGCCGACATTTTCAATTCAATCACTCGAAAGTGGTCGGCATTTTGAATTCGATCACCCAAAAGTGGTCGACATTTTATTTATTTAATTAAACTTTATTGTGCATAATACAGTTGTATAGCACAATAGGCGAACTTGATGCTAAAAGCATTATCTAACAGTCAACCTTTGGGTTATACAGAGATTTTAATTTTCATGTCGAACACCTGAAATGATTGACATTTTCTAAAATATGTCCCCACGTCGGCCGCTGCCGCTCGTCGCTACCGCAGTTCGTGGCAAGATTAGAAAAGGTAAAACTGATGATTTTACTCTTTCAGTGTCCGAGTTTCAATGTCTTCAGCCGGCTGCCAAGGCTCCGATGCCTGCCAGCATCACGAGCAAACCGGAAGTCAGTCCAGGTAATATATACTTCTTTAATTGCATAAGCAAAAAGGCCTCAAAATTTTTAGCTGAAGCATTTCGCTCATGTGTTCAAAGGGGGTTTTAAAGCTTTTAATCAGTAAATATATAAGTTCGAGCCCTGTGTTATGAAATAAATAAAAATGCCTTTTAATTCCACGATGCCAAAAGTAAATTCATACATTGATTTCATGCAAGTCGTGCCTATTTAAATAAGATAGCTAATGTATTATTACAATAATACAATAACCACAAACAACTGATACAATCTGCAAATAACGTTCGTTTCTCAATGAGTGCAATACACAAATTATTTAGAAATTAAAAAATTAACTTCTATGGGATACTTACTCGACGATTATTATATACCAAATACATGTCAATATATGTATTTGAAACAGACTAGACCTAGAACAATTTGAAAATGCCATATTTTAAAATTGTCTGAGAATCAAACCTAGAACCTCCACTAGCAGAGCGTCACACCCCGGACACTCCATAGAACAACGGCGAGCCCAATACCTATTACTACTACGATTCGGTCGTTTTAGTCTTAGGGTCGGTTGTTTACCGTATGCAATAATCGTCGCAGCGGCCTCGCGGCAAAAGCGACATCCTTGTATTGTTTTGCTCTCGATTTTTACCCTAAGTCGGCGGCTCGGTGAGGTGCGGTGTCTGTTTCGGGTGGGAGGGTGTGAGTATTCGTTCTGTGCTAGATGTATTCTCGTACTATACGATAGCATTTGAATTGTTTATTATTTTCTGCCATCGAATGGGTTGATGCAATAGGTAGGTATATTCTTCAGAATATCACATACCATTTATATTTTTTTGACCATATTCTTTCCCCGCAGTTTCGACCCCCCCTACATCAGGGTCCTCTCCATCAACGGCACTATTTGGGTCGACTGCAGCGCCATCTATTCACAAGAGCCCCATCAACTTGCTGTACGAGAACTACCCCGGCCTAAGTTTCGTTTGCACTTTCGGGGATGGGTCACCACTTGACGCGGCGCAAGGTTTGTATGCTTAGTTAGTACGTAGCATGGAACAATAAGAAAAAGATGAATGAATGAACACTTTATTGAGAACTTTAACGAGAGTTTTCTAACAAAAAGTCTGTTAGGCTACGCGGGGTGGAAGGCAGACGTGTGGGGAGCTCGGTGCTATCCGTGGCTCCGCCCCTATTGACGATCTCATCTATTAGTAAGTACAGGGTCCGTCACTCGAACTGTTACTAACTTCAAACTGCTTCTATTTTCAAAATATTAATGACAGGGCGCCAAATTTTGGTGAAACGTCAGATTGTTACATTGTTTTGAAGTGGGCGAAAAGAGCGGGACAAAATTTGAATTTAATAATAAATTTTCGCAATGGATGTTAAACGCAACAATGTGATTGCTTTGCATTTGGCCGAAAAATCACAACCAGTCATCGTTCGGGAGCTTCGATATTTACGTGTGAACAAAATGTTAGTGTATCGAACCATTAAGCGTTATAACCAAACTGGGAGCATTGCTAAACGGCATGGAGGAGGACATCCGAAAACAGCAAAATCACGTGATATGGTTCGAAAGGTGAAGGCTCGAATTCAAAGAAATCCTCGCCAGAGGGCTGCAAAATTGGCGAAAACTCTGAAAGTATCCGACTCAAGTATTAGGCGCTTACTGAAAAAAGAACTGAAACTGAAGCCTTACAAGATACAAAAAGTACAACATCCTACTTCAGCGCAGAAGGCAGTCCGACTACAAAGAGCTCGATCACTGAAAGTCTTGCACGAACGTGGCGAGCTGCAAAACATTGTTTTTCTGATGAAAAAATATTTATTGTCCAACAGTATGTAAACAAACAAAATGATCGTGTTTGGCTGCAGGGCAAATCCAACGAGAATTTAGACGACGGAGTTGCCGTTCGTAAGCAAGCGTCTGCTTCTGTTATGGTCTGGGTTGCAGTGACCGCAAATGGTCGCTCTCCGCTCGTGTTTCTCGAGAAGGGCGTCAAAGTCAACCAGCAAGTGTACCAGGAAAAGGTGTTAAATGACGCGCTCATACCATGGGCACGTAAACAGTTCGGTAAAAACAGCTGGACTTTCCAACAAACCTCAGCACCGTCCCACAAAGCTCGCCTGACACAATCTTTTTTACAGAAGAACGTTCCTCGGTTCATTTCTTCAGAACAGTGGCCTCCCTACTCTCCAGACTTGAATCCAATGGACTTCTCGGTATGGTCCATTTTGGAGGCTAATGTGTCAACAAAAAGATATGAAAGTGTGGATACGCTGAAAGCAGCACTCCGTCGGAAATGGAACAAAATACCGCAAACCCATCTACGTGCAGCCTGCGATGCCTTTGCCGGAAGACTTAGTGCCATCATCCGTGCCAAAGGAGGCTATATCGAACAATAACAATGGTTGTCTTAAAATATCATGTTTTTTTAGCATTCTGTTAGAATTTTTAATAAACCGTACTTTAATTAACCAAGTAACATCATTTCAAATTGGTAACACTTCGAGTGACGGACCCTGTAGATGAGATCGTCGCTAGTTTTTTTTAAACTAAGCGAAACTTAGAAAAATTTGAAAATCCTAAGAGCTCGCTGCACGCCATTCGCTGTTCAGAGTTTAACGATAAATGACGTAAGCTCCGCCCCTTTTCGTGACGTCAGTGCACCATTCACGATAACAGTGCATCTTTCGATGCACTATCTCCTCTTTGTTATTGTTCCGTGGTACGTACACAGTACGTAGAGCAGCGTTTCTCAAACTGTTTTTCGTAACGGAACCCTTTCGCAAAGCGAAATATTTGGCAAAACTTCAAATTAAAATAAACACACATAAGTGATTCTAAAAGTCTTCCATTTTGTAATTTTTATGCGTCTAAAAGGAGGAGCCGATTTTTGTTTGAAAGTTATTTGACCAATATGGTTCTAATCTATATGAAACAGTATTTGTGTATGTTTTATGTATGTTTACGTAGTGTATGTTAAGCTTTTGATAAAATTTGCTCTATAAGCATATATTTTTTCCCCCTTACCTTTTTTGCGCCGAACTATCTTTCCGTTTCTCCCAATGGTTGACTGGTAGAGAATGCTCTTAGCATTAAGTCCGCCAATTGTTATAAGTATATGTGTACTTTGTGGAACGAATAGTTTATTTTATGGAGATCGTTTTAGCTATTCGACTCATTTGATACAGTCCACAGGATTTCGATGTTATTTTCAAACTCTGTACATGCTATGTTATAAAATGGACCTCATAATGAAAGCTCAAGGTCTACGGATATTGCTATTCTCGGTTTTTCCCTAAGAGTTCGAATCAGAAATCCGCAAGAGAACAAAAGTCACCGACATAGGCTTAGATTTTTTTAAGGGGCAGTGGGCGGGGCACATAGCGCGGATAACCGATGGGTCAGAAAGATTCTCGAATGGCGACCACGAACCGGCAAGCGCAGCGTTGGACATTCACCGACCACATGGTCAGATGACCTGAAAGCAGTCGCAGGCAGACGCTGATTGCAAGCTGCTGCGAACCGGTCATTTTGGAAATCACTAGGAGAGGCCTATGTCCAGCATTGGACTGATTGCGGCTAAAATGATGATGATAATGACTTTTCTTAATTGCAGCACCTCAACAGCTTAACCACAGCATGCGATTCAAGGTGGTGTGTCAAGTAAAAGACCAGAAGTTCGAGGGTTACGGTGAGTTTGTTTACAACGTCACATGGCGACCCTGTCACAGGGACAGGGTCGCCATGTGACGTTGGGTGTTGCGGATAGGATATTGATACACCGAATGCTTTGACAACACTGATTTATTTATTATTGATCATAGTATATATCTAGTTTATCTTACCACTACAACCCACTCATTGTACATAGTACACACATATTTTGTGATGAAGTTAAAAACATAAAATGATTAAGGCGCTAATAAAAGAAAATAATGACTATATGAGGATTACTTGTGATATCTTAAATAGGTAATATTTAAGTGTGATTATTTTGCATATTGTAAACGTTTTTAATTTAATCAACTGTGTAATAGTATATTAATATTGAGTTCTTGAATGAAGTAATTTACAGACGACAACACTGGAACTTGTATTTTGTCTATTACTTACTTATTTATCTATTTTAGAAAGCAAGAAGTTGCAGAGAAACTGGCAACATAAAACATTTGATGTAACTTTGTTGGATTTTTATGAGGAATTCTGAAATCCATTTTATTGCTTATATTATGAGTAACCGCTGACCGTCGTAATAACGATTAAAAGTATGAATTCGTTAGAAGCTGACCACTCGTGGCTCGTAAGGCGCATTTGAATTACTTATTTGTCATAATGTTTTCTTGTGTTTTCGCGATTGTTATTTGTTGCAGATTGAATTAAACTATTTTAATACGGTTTTTATCGATTACAAAATCGAGTTACAAAACTACCCGCCTATAGTTTTATTGAAAACTAGCCGTTTCCCGCAGTTTCACCTGCGGTATATAGCCTATGTTACTCAGGGTGAATGTAGCTTTCCAATGGTGAAAGAATTTTTGAAATCGGCACAGTAGTTTTGGAGTTTATTCATTACAAACATATACACAAAAATACAAATCTTTCCTCTTTATAATATTAGTGTAGAAGTGTAGACGATTACGATTCACGCAGTATTGGCTTACAGTATTCAGGTCTTGCAGTCTTCTGTGAAGTTTACCATAAACGCCGTCAAGTGTTTGGAACGTTAGGTGTAAATTAATAAGTAATACACGTGATAAAAACTGTATTAAAATAATCAAATTTAATGTACTCATTTGTAAATTTTTGAACTGAGCGTTGTAAACTAGGGTCGAGTAAGAAGCTGGCCAAACTGGCGGCGGCGCGGTCTGCGCTCGCTGTGCTCGACGAGCGGCGATCCGAGCCCGCGCCTGCTGCAGCCGGCTTCCTGCAGCAGACTGTGGCCGACCACGTGGCCAAGTATGTATGCAGCGAGCGTTGTAATGTAGGGGCCAGTGAGCAGCCGGCTTCCTGCAGCAGACTGTGGCCGACCACGTGGCCAAGTATGTATGCAGCGAGCGTTGTAATGTAGGGGCCAGTGAGCAGCCGGCTTCCTGCAGCAGACTGTGGCCGACCACGTGGCCAAGTATGTATGCAGCGAGCGTTGTAATGTAGGGGCCAGTGAGCAGCCGGCTTCCTGCAGCAGACTGTGGCCGACCACGTGGCCAAGTATGTATGCAGCGAGCGTTGTAATGTAGGGGCCAGTGAGCAGCCGGCTTCCTGCAGCAGACTGTGGCCGACCACGTGGCCAAGTATGTATGCAGCGAGCGTTGTAATGTAGGGGCCAGTGAGCAGCCGGCTTCCTGCAGCAGACTGTGGCCGACCACGTGGCCAAGTATGTATGCAGCGAGCGTTGTAATGTAGGGGCCAGTGAGCAGCCGGCTTCCTGCAGCAGACTGTGGCCGACCACGTGGCCAAGTATGTATGCAGCGAGCGTTGTAATGTAGGGGCCAGTGAGCAGCCGGCTTCCTGCAGCAGACTGTGGCCGACCACGTGGCCAAGTATGTATGCAGCGAGCGTTGTAATGTAGGGGCCAGTGAGCAGCCGGCTTCCTGCAGCAGACTGTGGCCGACCACGTGGCCAAGTATGTATGCAGCGAGCGTTGTAATGTAGGGGCCAGTGAGCAGCCGGCTTCCTGCAGCAGACTGTGGCCGACCACGTGGCCAAGTATGTATGCAGCGAGCGTTGTAATGTAGGGGCCAGTGAGCAGCCGGCTTCCTGCAGCAGACTGTGGCCGACCACGTGGCCAAGTATGTATGCAGCGAGCGTTGTAATGTAGGGGCCAGTGAGCAGCCGGCTTCCTGCAGCAGACTGTGGCCGACCACGTGGCCAAGTATGTATGCAGCGAGCGTTGTAATGTAGGGGCCAGTGAGCAGCCGGCTTCCTGCAGCAGACTGTGGCCGACCACGTGGCCAAGTATGTATGCAGCGAGCGTTGTAATGTAGGGGCCAGTGAGCAGCCGGCTTCCTGCAGCAGACTATGGCCGACCACGTGGCCAAGTATGTATGCAGCGAGCGTTGTAATGTAGGGGCCAGTGAGCAGCCGGCTTCCTGCAGCAGACTGTGGCCGACCACGTGGCCAAGTATGTATGCAGCGAGCGTTGTAATGTAGGGGCCAGTGAGCAGCCGGCTTCCTGCAGCAGACTGTGGCCGACCACGTGGCCAAGTATGTATGCAGCGAGCGTTGTAATGTAGGGGCCAGTGAGCAGCCGGCTTCCTGCAGCAGACTGTGGCCGACCACGTGGCCAAGTATGTATGCAGCGAGCGTTGTAATGTAGGGGCCAGTGAGCAGCCGGCTTCCTGCAGCAGACTATGGCCGACCACGTGGCCAAGTATGTATGCAGCGAGCGTTGTAATGTAGGGGCCAGTGAGCAGCCGGCTTCCTGCAGCAGACTGTGGCCGACCACGTGGCCAAGTATGTATGCAGCGAGCGTTGTAATGTAGGGGCCAGTGAGCAGCCGGCTTCCTGCAGCAGACTATGGCCGACCACGTGGCCAAGTATGTATGCAGCGAGCGTTGTAATGTAGGGGCCAGTGAGCAGCCGGCTTCCTGCAGCAGACTGTGGCCGACCACGTGGCCAAGTATGTATGCAGCGAGCGTTGTAATGTAGGGGCCAGTGAGCAGCCGGCTTCCTGCAGCAGACTGTGGCCGACCACGTGGCCAAGTATGTATGCAGCGAGCGTTGTAATGTAGGGGCCAGTGAGCAGCCGGCTTCCTGCAGCAGACTGTGGCCGACCACGTGGCCAAGTATGTATGCAGCGAGCGTTGTAATGTAGGGGCCAGTGAGCAGCCGGCTTCCTGCAGCAGACTGTGGCCGACCACGTGGCCAAGTATGTATGCAGCGAGCGTTGTAATGTAGGGGCCAGTGAGCAGCCGGCTTCCTGCAGCAGACTGTGGCCGACCACGTGGCCAAGTATGTATGCAGCGAGCGTTGTAATGTAGGGGCCAGTGAGCAGCCGGCTTCCTGCAGCAGACTGTGGCCGACCACGTGGCCAAGTATGTATGCAGCGAGCGTTGTAATGTAGGGGCCAGTGAGCAGCCGGCTTCCTGCAGCAGACTGTGGCCGACCACGTGGCCAAGTATGTATGCAGCGAGCGTTGTAATGTAGGGGCCAGTGAGCAGCCGGCTTCCTGCAGCAGACTGTGGCCGACCACGTGGCCAAGTATGTATGCAGCGAGCGTTGTAATGTAGGGGCCAGTAAGGAGCCGGTCACACTGCTGCCATTCGGTCGTGTACGCACGCGCGTCAACGTGTCGTTGACTTTGTGCTGTCGCGAACTCTGACACCAGGGTGAACATGATCGATTGACAGTGTAACCTACACGAAATGATGATAATACCGATCAATGATTGGACCTCCTTAGGGTTGCGTAAACTGAACTTGTGACTACAGGCACTTCGCACCAGGTGATGTTCTGAAGCTCATGCAGTCCTTCAAAAACCCTGCTGTGGGTGAGTAAGACATAAGTACAAAAAAAACTCAAGAGGTTCAACGTGCTTCCTATAAATAAGACCCCGTACGTAAGATAAGATACCACACGCTACAAACACACAAATAGGCAATTTACGACTAATTTAGTTGGAATCCTGAAACGACTTTAAAAGTACGAGACGAAGTCGAGAAAATTGTGAAATTTTATTTTCAGTTGCAGGAGAATAATTTTCACAACGGCCCCAAACAGTAGGTACCAGCAATATTTTAATACCTTAAGCGCGTAATTTACCTGCTTGTGCGATAAGGCCGCCTTTCGTCCCCATACTGTATTATAGTTCTCTGTATATTGTAACTGTTAAATGTTATGCACTGTAGTGTGCAATAAATACTTAATAAAAAAAAGCACAGCAGTTTCATAGTATTTTTTACCCGACTGCGCCAAAAGGAGGGTTATGTTTGTTAGGTATGTATAATTGTTTGGCACGCTCTGCAGCCTGAACGGCTCGATGGATTTTAACTTGAGAGGTACCGTTAGATTAGTATTTATTGTGGGAGTGACACTAGGTTTATCAAAATTTAAAAAAACGAAATTGCGAAATTTTTTTTTGATATTTTTTTTTTTGGTTTTCAAATTATACGGACTTGTAGTTGGGTTTATAGTTTTTCAAATTACATAATAATAATATATATTATTATAATAAAATATTTTTGGTAAGGTTTTAAAACTAAAATTTATGTAAGAAAATGTATTGCTAAAGAACCACATTACATCCCTCTACAGACTCATGGTTGAACTAATTTGACGTTCCTCAGGCTGGTCAATGAAGCCTTCAACACTTTGATGAAAGACGACATCGTGCACTCAAAGAGGAAAGTGTTGGCCGGCATCGTGATGACCATAAACAACAAGACAGAGGGCGCTAAGGTGCGTATGTTGTTTGTCCAAACGTATTCTTAACCGACCGTGCCAGAATTTGTGTTGCAAAATATTTTTCGATAGTATATATAATTTATTTAGCAGACTCTGTAGGCTCTGAATTTTAGCTTGAGAGGTGTCGTAAATTAAAATGTTTGTTTGTGTTTTTCTTCTATGGTTAATTACTCCGGCTAAAATATTATATTTTCAGTTGTTTTCTTTTTATTATATTATGATTTGCACTCTAGTGGTACTTATAGTTATAATATATATTCATAGCATATTCTTGTGTTAGAACTTTATATTTAAGCATGTTATGTTCTTATATTATGTTGTTCCCTTCATAAATAAATAAATAAAATAGAGGATTTTTTTGATTTTTTCATTTTCAAATTACTGAAAAGCATTCGGGTCCTTTAGTTATTTAAATTACTGTTATTTACTTTATTCATGTACACAATAAAAACGCAAAGGATTATACATAAGAGGAAAAGACAGTACAGGGAGCTGCTTATTTCTAAAGAAATTTCTTCCAGCAGACCCGAGAGAGGAAATGACAAAAAAAGGGTAATTAGCGTGTACAAAAATTAACAACAACCACAATTGTTATTTGGTTCCTAGTTGCGTTAAGGGTACGCTGTTAGTCTTAGATTTGGCGGCGCTGGTTAATACAATGGAGCGACTGCCGTCTGACTTTCGTTACCCTTTTTACAGGGAAACCAGACCAACAGGAACGTGACCCGAGGTGTGTTAGTGGCCAACACTGTTAGATATTTTCAGGCTGCCGAAGGGATCAGACACAGCCTAACGACTGCCATATATGTATACAGGGTGAACGAATGAATGAATGAACACATTATTGCACCATTTACATACATATAAGAAAAGATACAGCAAAGAAAACAATTAACATTAAGAGAAATGAGTACAAAGGCGGACTTATCGCTAATGCAATCTCTTCCAGCCAACCTTATGGTAGAAAGGAGCAGAGAATAAAAAGAACTTGAGCGAGCGGTGCAGAAAGCTAAGACGTTATCTACAACAAAACAGATAATAAACTTACATAGATATTTTTGTATATATAAACCGACATAAAATACTTTAATAAATAAAATACATAAAACGAGTAGGGCAGTAGTGACATAAAAAAAAAGAGACAAGCTTATGGAACCTTAGAAAGGTAGTACTTAACTAAATCTTTGAGGCAAAATTGTTTATGCTTTACGAATATCTACCGGGAGTGCCAGGGTGATTTTGAAACTGCTGGCAAAATTGTTGCAGTGTGTTTATACGGACTCAATTGAAGAGATAAAACTGTCAAAAAAAATTTCGGCCTCCCATATATAAAATCCAGTCAGGTCAGATCACTTGATTTGTATGGGAGGTCGAACATTTTTTGTCAGCTTTCACTTAGAGAAACGTGAGTTTGTGTATGTGAATGTATGTATGTCTGTGGCAGGTGATAGCAGTGACGACGGGCACCAAATGTGTCTCCGGGGAACACATGTCTGTGAGAGGGCGAGCGCTCAACGACTGCCACGCAGAGGTATGTTTTATTTTATTTATTTATTTGGAAAGCCAGGACTTAAATACAAGTAACATATTAGAACTAATATTCAGAAACATGAAGCCACTTATAGGTTTTCACGTATAGGAACGCTATGTTTTATAAAAAGTCGTGTACACAACACTATCAAGGCAAGACAAGAAATTTGTGAATTTGAACTCAAAAAGAAATTGTGATAATTAAACTAGCAAGTAATTGTGCCATCTGGGTTTAAATACGTCAAAACAAAGCTTAATTAAAGAATTGACCATATTGTTAACTTTGTCCGAGGCTTATCACAATACGATACCAATATTAAAGTTAACAAAAGTCGGCTTTATCGCAGTGCAATCTCTTCCAGGCATTCTATGCGTTTTAAGGAAATTAAAGTAACGCAAGTGGGTGAAGTGCAGTATAAAATACATATACGATACACCATACACAAATAGAATTCTACACATATATACAAAGTTACACACGAAACATACCACGGAGCAATTACAAAGAGGAGATGCCGTAATAAGCGTTTTGTAAGGAAGTGTTTGTTCAGCACCCCTTGGCGGAAGGCAGACGTGCGACATGCTTGGTTTCGGCCGTGGCTCCAACCATGGAGCACGAGCAATGACTAGCTCAGCCCACTGCAGTGTCGGCGAGGCGCCAATGATCATGTCGCTGCGCCATTTTAAACGGTATCTCCTCTTTGTAATTGCTAATTGCTCCATGAAACATACTGACCCAAGAAAGTAAGATAAATAACATTGAGGAAAGTATACGAGACTTTACTCTTAATGCTGGCTAGCGTTTGAGCACGCCACATAGACAGTGGTAGTAAATTCCAGAGCTGTACAGCCTTCACAGTTATGGATTTTGCACAACATTCAGTTAAGGATTGTCAAAAATGTAATTATTGACTGACCGTAAGCGAAGTCTCCACATCGAGACCGGCCAATTTTGCTTTTGTACGGTATGTTAAATGTATGTTCCGGGCTAGAGGTCGCATTTCTGAACGGATCCTTACAAAACTTGACACACATGTTCCTTAAATACAAATACATATATTTATTTTGCTAAAAATTATGGTACACATCCATACTAATGTCCGTCTGTCTGTTTTCTGTTAGTGTTTTCGCTATATAAAACTTATAAAAGCTATATAAAAATTACTTACTTATATAAGTTATTTCTAGTACGAAAGGGTGGAGAACCCTGGCACAGGCATCTTGCCTAAAAGGGATCTCCGACCACGTTAAATTGTAACACTAACTTATTAACCAATAAATTTAATTTAATTTATTTTTATTTTATTTACTGGGCAAAGTCCTTTAAAATAAATGAAATGAAATTGTTTATTTTCAATATAGGATATAAATATCACTTATTGACGTTAATTTACTTATTAAGTTTACCACCACTTCCAAAGCGCAAGTGGAGAAGAAGCGGCGCCACAAACTCCCACTGCAGCATTTTCTTCAAAACGTCAATTTACAAATAAGAAAAAAGTATATAATTCACAATAAGAGTAAAGTTTTAATAATTAATTAATAAATTTATAAAATCACCAGGTTGCAGCCAGAAGGTGCCTACAACGGTATCTCTACTCACAGTTGTTGATGTACGCCTCAGCTTCAGGTAAATCCATATCGATACTTAATATTATAAATATGAAAGTATCTGTTTGTTTGTTACGCTTTCACGGCCAAACCGTGGAAGTTTGGATGAAATTTGGTATCAACATAGTTAAAGATCCGGGAACCCAAACATAGGCTACTTTTTGACGTATACTTACTAGTATACTATACTATACAATAATACGTTGTTCACCGAGGTAAGAAAGTGACCGATTACTGACGAGGGCGTAGTTTAAGGCCCGAAGCGCATTTGAGGGCCTTAATACGCCCGAGTTAGGAATCGCAAAAAAAACAATTGAAATGTAAATTCAAACTTGGATGACTCTTATCTGACGAGGCTGATCTAAAATTAAAAATATCAAAAAATCAAGCATTCAGTATCATTTTATAGTATACTAGCTGTTTCCTGCAGCTCCACCTGCGGTATATAGCCTATGTTACTCAGGGTGTATGTAGCTTTCCAATGGTGAAAGAATTTTTGAAATCGGCACAGTAGTAGTTTTTGAGTTTATTTATTACAAACATACACACAAAAACACAAATCTTTCCTCTTTATAATATTAGTGTAGAAGTGTTTTTTTTTTACTTGTGGTACAAGAGAGATTTATAAATTGATAAATCATACTCCGTGCAGATCCTCGGATCCCAATTCCGGAATCGGACGTGGAACCGTTGCCATCTGGCGGCTACCAACTGAAGGCCGACCGCGCCTTCCATTTGTACGTGAGCACGGCTCCCTGTGGCGACGGCAGGATCTTCAGTCCTCATGAGAAGCAGGAACCAGAGCCTGACAGGCATCCTAACAGGTGACGAGAGCCTTCTACAACTTGGATGGGATATATCCGTTACAAATCGAACCACGGGCTATACTATAGTAGAATTATTTTTTTTGTTCTTTGACTGATATTTTATTGTCATTATACAAAGGTAATCTAGTAATCTGTGGTTCGATTTATTACGGGTTAGTCTCTCCACGTTGTATGTACACCCTGAAATTTTGGTCGTTTTGGACCCATCGTCCAGTGACTCCATTCATGCAACTGAACAACTTTCCCCGAGATACATGGGTCGAAATATGGAGTAAATTTTTGGACCTCCCATACAAAATGTCCCATCACATGACCTAACTTACTATGGGAAGTCCAAATTTGTTTCTCATGTTTCGAGCTATGTTCCTTGGGGAAATTTGTTCGGTTGCATGAATGGAGTCACTGGACGATGGGTCCAAAACGACTAAAATTTCACGGCTCTAGGCTCCGAAGCGTAAGTCGTCTACTTACGCTTCGGAGCCCAGGGCCTGTAAGCCATGATCCTAATTTTTTTTTATGTTATTTTTTATATGTTATTATAGCCCGACCAGGAAAATACGAGCAGCCTCGGTCATATTGTGGCAAAATATTAGAACTAATTTCTTTTACTGGCAACTAGGTATTCAAGTAACATTCCGTCATATCAATGTCATCTGCCAAAGAGAGACAGGAGTGGACGTTGTGTATTTTGTAATTATCAAATGAAAATATTTATCAGAATGGTAAAAATAATATTTAGTAATGAGAGAAAAGTGATATGAAAGATGTTATCATATTTGATGCGAATGAAAACGAAGAATTGATTTCTATTTCATTAAACGACATTGTCAATTTATTTGTTGACATGACACATACACCATGTTGCCACCTAAAGGCGATCAGTAGCGACCCCAATGCAGGGTTTTCATTTTCCTGGTCGGGCTATACATAATTTTGAGTATTATGATTGAAAAGACTTTAAGGAGCTCGATAGCCGAGTGCGACGCGCGTATCCGTAGAGAATGCGTGTTAAGCGACGGCGAGACGCGACCACTATTGGATTGTCGCCATTTTAGTGGCATTTTCTATCTCGAGCTCCTCCGTGCTTCGGAAGGCACGTTAAGCCGTTGGTTCCGGTTGTTATCGATAGATATCAGTCGTGAGGCTGTGTTAGATGCACAATCGCGCTCGAAAAGTGTTTCAGCCAAAAGTCTGCTCATTTCGCGCGCCCAAAATAGCTGGCTTGACATCGCAAAGCAGAATGCTGAAGACCGGGCGAAGTGGAGACATAAAACTAGGAAAGCGGTCCCCGGACACTCCATACAACAGCGCCGAGATTACTACTACTACGATTCAGTCGCGTACGCACGCGCGTCATTTCAATGTGTGTGTCACTCGAGTCGTAGGGTTGATTATTTACCGTGTCTGCGTCATAGTTGTCAGTCGCGGCCGCGCGCCGAAGTGTCATCCTCGCTGAATGAAATCATCATCAATGAAACTACGAAGCAGACTTGGCAGGGTCGCCATGTAGAGATGGGACATCTGATTGATATTTGTTGGCGTTAGACTCTAACATAGTAATAACATAACATACACAATATACTTAAAGCTATCACATTACAAAAATGTATACTTACATTTTACTTACTAGTAGAAAAGCACAGGGTAAGCAATGTCTTTTGTCTGTATGCACGACTGCGTCCCCTGTGGTTTGAGGAACTTATTGGCCAACTCTGGGCGTATTAATATATTTTATTAGATTTCGCATTTGAGGATGTTAGCCAAGTGTAATTTCGTATTTAGTCAGTAACAAGTAAAAATAATACAATAAAGTCGTTTAGTCATGAAAGTCTCAATTCAAGTCAGTAGTTAAGTCAAGTCGAATCAGAAGTATTATGCTAAGTAAAGTGGTAGAAAAACTGCACTTAGAGATTTCGAGTAACTTTTGGCAACAAGCAAGAAAATCACATAAATCGAACATTGTGTATCACTTCCCAAAAATCCACCATTATTGCATTGCACAAACACTCAAAAAAATACAAATTTTGGAAAATCAAATACAGCGCCGAAATTGCTGTTCACAACATCGCGCCAAAAGTCTATAATATTTAATTGATTCAGGCGTTACTTTGCGGAAGTTAAAGTTACAAGCACTTACCAAATTATTTGGCGTGCTTCCGGCACCAGTTAGTTTATGCAAACTATTGCCGGCCGGCACCCACCGACTACTATTAGTCTCAACATGCCCCCCACCAAATAACTGGTAGCGGAAGCACGCAAAATAATTTGGTAAGTGCTTGTAAAAGTCTATAATTGATTTATTAATATTTGTCTATATGTCTACAGATTGGCTCGCGGCCAGCTCCGCACTAAGATAGAATCCGGTGAAGGGACAATTCCCGTTAAAAACTGCAACAACATTGTCCAGACGTGGGATGGCGTAATGCAGGTAATATCTTTAACTAAGCCTAGCTTTTGTGTTTAATCGTTGAGAAAAAAAATTGTTTATTTTCAGATAATCTGAGATCCATAGTCTTGTTAGTACAGCTTAACCTATGTTAGTGCGTTTGATAACGGATCACTTCTGCATCAGTCCAAGGATTCGAATCAGTAGACCGTATCATTTGAATCACGTACCAAAACTTAAGAAATTTAATACATACATACCATCAGTTCTTCCGTCCGTGGTAGGCAGAGACTACGGATTTCCATTTGCTACGATCTTTACAGACTTCCCTCGCTTACTCTACGGTCATCAATCTCGTCATACACGCTCGTCGATTGCGGGTACTGCTGATATCTCTAAGAAATGAAATAACTTGCGTAAATCAATTAAATAACTCGATATGTAATGCATTTATCTATACTTCCATACTAATATTATAAGCGAAAGTCTGTCTGTCTGTCTGTCTGTCTGTCTGTCTGTTACGCTTTCACGGCTAAACCTCTGGATCGATTCTGATAAAATTTGATACGGATATAGTTGACCCGTATGAACTTGGATTACTTTTTGAAACGGGCAGAGCCGCGGGTAACTGCGAGTAGTAAGTAAAAAATAAATGTTTATTTACCAATGTGCTTATTATTGAGAAGTCTTTCAAATACCTTATATTCAAATGCAAATATATATTTTTGTTGGTGGCCTTTTTGACGAAGCATGTTGCGGATCGTACGATGTAACTTTTAATCAAATTTAATGTCTATTTATGGTCCTTAGGGCGAGCGGCTGCTAACGATGTCCTGCTCAGATAAGGTAGCCCGTTGGATGGTGACCGGCGCTCAAGGTGCTTTACTCTCTTCTCTTCTGAAGCCCGTCTACATCAACTCCTTGGTTCTAGGCTCGCTGCTGCATCCGCATCATATGTATCGGTAAGTATTTTCAATCATCTTTATTCTATCGTGTATTCCTAGTTGCGTCGTCAGCTTGCCCTTCGGAACTTACGGTACGCTGTAATTCATGGTCCTAGATTTGGAGGCACTGGTTGTTACAATGGAGCGACTGCCGTCTGACCTCCGTTACCGTTTTTACAGGGAAACCAGACCAACAGGAACATGACCGAAGGTGTGTTATTGGCCAACACTGTCAGAGTTTTTCAGGCTGCCCTTAGGCATCTGACACAGCCTCACGACTGCTATCTATCGATAATAACCGGAACCAACGGCTTAACGTGCCTTTAGAAGCACTTTCGGATGATCACTAGTAAAAATGCCACTAAATAGGCGACCAATCCAGTAGTGGTCGCGTCTCGCCGTCGCTCAACACGCATTATCTACGGATACGCGCGTCGCACTCGGCTATCGAGCTCCTTAAAGTCTTTTCAATAATAATACTCAAAATTATGTATAGCCCGACCAGGAAAATAAAAACCCTGCATTGGCGTCGCTACTGATCGACTTTAGGTGGCAACATGTTGTATGTGTCATATCAACAACTAAATTGACAATGTCATTTAATGAAATGGAAATCAATCTTTCGTTTTAATTCGCGACAAATATGATAACATCTTTTACATCATTTCTCTCATATAATATTTTTGCAATTTTGATAAATAAATCTTGGGAATTTATCACAAAATACACAAAGCCCACTCCTGTCTCTGTTTGGTACAAGACGTTGAGATAACGGACTGTTACATGAATGCCTAGTTGCCAGTTAAAGAAATTAGTTCCAAGATTTTTCGGCAAAATGACAAGGTTGCTATTTTTATTGGTCGGGCTATAATTTTTTTTTTTTTCGTTATAATATTTATGAAGTATGAAATGAAATCGCTATGAAACATTTACTGATTTTGACGTTTTGAAAACTGTGCCACAATTGTGAGTAACTAACGTAAAAAGAACGCTGGGAGTGGCGCTAGTGTCTTTGTCCAGCGGAATTTTTCCTTAAAAAATATGTAGTTCCACTAATTTTAGGAGTGTGAATAAAATACTGTCGGTACTTAAATTATTTATTTTACAATATGACAGAACATTCTACATGGTTTTATGGCAGAAAATAAGCTCATCATAACGTATTACAAGAGTTTGTTTTTAGTTTAAGTTGAACATTAAAACCACGATAAAATTTTCGATGCATGAATTTCTGCTATATTGAGTAATATTTTCAAAATTTATCATCCGCTCAAAACCAATTTTTTGAAATGATTTTTACTCGACTCACTGATCAACTTATAAAAGATTCTTATTAAATTGTTCCGTTCATAGTAGACCTGCAATCTACAAGGCATGTATTACGCTACGGCAGCAATCAAAACCGGCGATTCGCTAAGAAGAAAACTAAATTTACAAAGAATTATAAACTACAACTTATTCTATTGAGAATGGCGACCGACGATGTGTCATCAGGTAGTAGGTGCCGCGTGCGCTGGAACATGAATATATCCTAATATATATATAAAAATCAATTGCTGATCGTTAGTCTCGCTAAAACTCGAGAACGGCTGGACCGATTTGCCTATTTTTGGTTTTGAATTATTTGTGGAAGTCCAGGGAAGGTTTAAAAGGTGATTATATTTGGAGGCGGTACGAAGTTTGCCGGGTCAGCTAGTTTCGAATAAAAAAGAGAATTAGAGAAAACAAAACTCAACGTTTGAAGGTAATATAGGTACTTTATAAATACATTTCATGAAATGGCCGAAAACTAAATCTTAGATACCGTCAAAAACCACTTTATATTTAACATAATGTCCGGGAAGAGACAGATTGCAGTAAAAGTTGTTAAAAACGACAAAAAATTAAAACTTTAATTCTGAAAGCTGGTAAAGCGGCTGAGCAATTTGAGAAATAAAGATAAGGCGCGTCAAAGTTCCGTGTGACACAGTGTGCTACACTTTTTCGCAATATGTGACGTCACGAGCCCCCCACTCCTAAACTTTGATGCGTTATATCTTTATAATTTATTGCTCAATTGACAAAAGAAAAAATACGTCACTAATATATTTTGATTCCCTAAATGACGGACTAATTTTAATATTTGTCTTTTGCCCCTGGAAACTAGCCTATTGCATGCAGTAATTAATAGTATATATATAGTAATTCAATCTTAAAATTTTTTTTTTTTGATATGATGCAATAAATGGATTTATAACTCGAGATATCTATTCAATATCACATTAAGATTCTCTCTCAACTACAAACATTAATTGCAATATTACTCGTATTTACATTTTCTAAAGTTACTTTTCAACCACCAGCCAAATATTTGCTATATCCTTTCAGATTTACGTACGTTTAATTTCACGTACATTAACACACTGTAAAAGTTTGAATGAATGAATGAATGAACACTTTATTGCACCATTTACATACATAAAAGAAAAAATACAGCACAGAAATCAATTAACATTAAGAGAAATGAGTATAAAGGCAGACTTATCGCTAATGCAATCTCTTCCAGCCAACCTTATGGTAGAAAGGAGCAGATAATAAAAAAAAAACTTGAGCGAGCGGTGCAGAAAGCTTAAGTTGAAAAGTAAACCTGCGTAACAAACTCATATTTACATATTCTCACCTCACTTTCCTCCAGCAATCGTCAAGCGATCCCCCTTCGGGCCCAGCCCGAGCAATTTCTTAACAAAAGCAGTCGCCTTATTCTCATTCCCCAATTCCAACGTATAAGTGGCTATAGGTGGCACCACCGCTGACGTCCCGATATAGTTGTTCCTCTCTTTTGTGAAATGATTCAACTCCCCATTACCGCTCTTAACTAAAGTATTTATCTCCCTCATCACCGTGATCACTGGCAGTACGTTTTTCCTATGTTTGAATAAAAATTCTAGCATTCTCATTAATAAATTATTATTCTCGGCTGTTTCGGACCTTTGTAGGAATGGTATGAAGCGTCTTTGGCGTTTCTTTCTAAGTGTTTGACTATTTTTGGTATCTCCTGGTGAATTCTCTTTGTTTATATTTGTGGTTGTTTTCTGGTTTGCTTTGTGATATGTTTGATGTATGCCCGGTGTAGTATTTGGTACTAGATTTCCTTGTTTATTTATAGAGATATCGTTATTTGTGTCTGAATTATATGGATCGCTGTTGTGATTTTCTCTGTCTTGATTGCGGTCAAATTCTAATGATTGTTTTTCATTAGTACTGTTGGTTTTGTTTTGAGTGGAGCTAAATGCAGCTGTGGGAATTATTTTTATTGTTCTATTATTGTTAAAGTCTTCATCATTAGAAACAATTTTATAATCTTGTTGGTTATGTTTGTAAATATCTATAGTGCTATCGGAGGAATCACTCCTTAATTCTAATTTAGGTTCAGATGTTACTTTATTTTTACTATCTTTAGCTTCAAAATCGTATTTTGTTTTATTTTCATCATCATTTATATTTGCAAATTGTACATCAGTACCTGTACTGTAATCATGAGTATTATTTTTCAAAAAATGTATGTGAGTGAAGAACTCGTACAGTTTAGTCCGAAAGTCTTTTTTGCCGTTCGGTTGTAAGTAGAATTTGTACAAGCCTCGCGGTTGCTGAGTTCGGCCATCACCTGTGAACGTGCAGATGGTTTTATATATAACAGTGACGTATTAAGTGCATATCAATCGTGCCTTTGTATGCTGAGAGATTACAGTTAGGTTGGTTTTAGAGTGACGTTGTTGGACATTGAAGAGCGACCGATTCTACAGCGCGCGCTCGAAATGAGTTTTACTACCGTGCATTTCATTTGGAAAACGTGTGTCAAATGGACGGCTTTGTTCAAATGAGTCATACTAAAACCAGCCTTTAGAAGAAATCCTTGCCACGACCTACTAAAGACGTTTGGGTGCGAAGCAAATGTACTTAAAATCGTGCTCTAGGTGCCTAAACGCTTGCACTTTTAATGACTCGCACCCGGCTTCTGTCAATGTTGTTCTTTGGCTGGTTACTGGACTGACAGATTATACAGCCGTCGACGTCGACTCTAAATAAAGTACCTTTGATGAACAAGATGAAGTAACGTGCTTCGTGCATTACTGTTTGTGGTAAAACCTTTTTACCCCGTGTTAAGAATCGTTGCTAAAATATTTTTCGCCCTTTCTCTTTTATTCGATATTTAGCGTGAAGGTAGACGATAACATGGCCAATTAACAAACAATTTTTAATACGAGGATAATTCTATAGCGTAAACTTTTTGGCAAAAAGTAATATGCGCTGTGACTTTACCATTAATGAAAATAATTATTTTACAATGGAGTAACATCAAATATTAATAGTGAACTTTGGTGCATCGTGATAAGCGTATTTTTGCATTGACCGTGCCTAAAATGGTTTCCTTACTGTCGGTCTACTCCCAAACCCATATGGGAGACGGGTCCGTTCGCGCAGTACCCGTGTTTGTAATTCTTCCAGTTGCCGCAAGATGTCGCTACGAACGCTTTGGGCCTCATTACCGACTCGCTGTAGTATTGGTACGAACGCCAGTGGCTGCAGAAGACTGTATGGGAATTAATGTTATGACTCATCTAAGCATTGTACTGGATCTCATATACTGTAATATACATATATATTGGAAACTTAACATTAGGAAAACTTTGCAAGGGTATTTCTAAAGAAATTTCTTCCAGCAGGTCTGCGACAGGTACTTTGAAAAAAGAGGCACGTTATATTAAATTAATGAATTGCTCAGAAGTATCGCTTTACGTCAACTTTCTGAAATTTTATTGAGCAAAAGACCCAATCAGAGAGATTTGAACAATATTTTCATATGGATCAATACATACACCAAATAGTAACCGATTCCGAAAACAAGAAAATTGCTTATTAAATAAAACAGTAATTAGCATTTAAAACTTTCTTGTAAAGAAAATTGGGAGCGTGATCGTAACGTCTTGCTATCTCTTTTGTACGCACGAAATCAAGTTGCAGTGACGTCACTTCAACACTAAGTGCGTTCTTTTCTTGTTTCTTAACAGTTTCCCCTTCCACCGGAATTCAAACGCTTAAAACTTATTTACAATGGATTAAAGAATTGCAGATTACAGATTAAAGAAAACGGATTAAAGAAATTCTTTAAATTTTCTGTTTCTGGTACTGAAATTGTTTATTTGACTTACATTTATTGGTGAGATGCTGCTGATGCAGTACCACCTCCAATTCGCACCCTGGCTGCGGACTGATGCCGCCGTTGGGGTAGAAGTCCACGTGTCCTATTGGTCTATTGAAACCTGAACGAGAAAAAACATATAATCAAATTCTTTTGATATGTTGTTTAAGACCAAGGGTCAAACATAGGCTACTTTTTAACAGGCGGAGCTGCAGGAAACAGCTAGTTTACTATATGGCTACTGCTAGTGCCCCTATCATGAGGTAGCTGACTATTTCGTATGTCAAATCTGTATGGAATAATGTGTACTTTTTTTAAAAACAACCTTTCTTCTAATTTTTCCTACTTAACTCCTTTTGGGTTTTTATTTTCCTCGTCATCTTCCATAAAGGTTTTATCCTTGGTTTTTCGATTCTCTTTGAATAGGCCTTAAATATAAATAAAACTGGTCAAGAGATAGTCGGACCCGCTGATGTAACTAACATGAGATGAGATACAGCCTGGCGACAGCGGTGGATCCCACTATTTCCATTGATAGAAATACTGGGACAGTCTCCCATTATTTCCGTTGCGGGCGGCGGCGGCAAAAACGCTGTATCATCCGACGTGCACAAACTATTTATTTCCTCTTTAGATAAAACCTTTTGGACATATTGACTGACAGCTGCCATTATCATTGTAGTTCTATTATTGCACTAGGGTATTGCGTTATTGATTCATTGACTGATATGGTGGAATAAGGTTTTATTACAGTTTATTTTCAAGTAATTTTATTAATCAGTAATTTATTCAGGCCGTCATAAATGTTGAAGTGGAAACAGATTCTCAAATAACACAACTGCGTTTTTTTTGTCACAATAGAAATAATGGGATATAGTTTTTTAAAAACGTGAGTCCCACTATTTCCATTTTGTATTTCCATGGAAATAGTGGGATACACTCGGCGACAGACGGACAGATGGACAGCGAAGTTTCAGTAATAGGGTCCCGTTTTACCTTTTGGGCACGGAGCCCTAAAAACGTACCAAATATCCCGCCGTCAGTGTGTATGACGTCGACGAACTCCGCGTCAGAAGGGTCCAGCCTCTGCTCCAGCGGCAGCTTGTCGAACAGCGGGAACGCGGGGTCCAAGCCGGTGATCCTTGATACGCGCCCTGGAATATATTTTAAACATCATCATCATCATTATTTCAGCCGCAGTCGCTCCACTGTTGGACATAGGCCTCTCCCAATTATTTCCAAAATGATCGGTTGGCAGCAGTCTGCATCCAGCGTTAGCCTGCGACCTTTTTCAGGTCATCTGACCATCTGGTCTGGTCTATAAACAATAATTGTATTAATTGACCGAGCGAGCGAAGCGTCTCTATTTCGGCAACTGGCCAATTTAGCTTTTGTATCGGAAAATGTATGTTCCGGGCTAGTAGAGGCTACATTACTGAATGGATCCTTCGAAACTTGGCTCTTGTTTTTATTGATTGATTAATAATTTATTTTTTCGACAGCCGTTTTTGATTTTGGGAAATAGAAGCCAAAAAGGGGGGGGGGGGGGAAATGGTGTAGCATTATTTAACACTTTCGCGGACAGTAACGTCTCTCGACGTAGATAACAATTGAGTGCCATTGTTATTTTCTTGACTGTACGTGAAAGTGTTAACGGATTCTAACCCTATTTGATAACGATATCGAATATCGGCAAGTGCTGTGAAAAAAACTTAAAACAAATTGTAGTAGCGTTTTATGAACAAATCTTATATCTGTGGGATGTTCGCGAAGTCTACTGTTTACAGAACTACTAGTTGTATTAATAATTATTAGGTAGGTTAAAAGGCATATAAGGCGGTAATGCGGTTCGCAACTCATTACGTCTCATTTATCGCTGGGGCGAAAAGCGGGCTAGTAGTCTCTGCCTACCCCTACGGGGAAAAAGGCGTGATGGTATGGTATGTCTAAAAGGCATATGGTCCACCTGATGGTACGTGGTCACCGTAGAACATGGGACACCCGCAACACCAGGCACATCACGCGCGCAAGCCCACCCTAAAGAAATCTCTGAAACTGACCATTAACTCTTCCACTCGTCTTGAACAGGTCAACCTTTGGTCATCCTTTTGAGGTCATCACGCCATATATTGAGTTCACCGAGACGAATTTGTTCATTGTCGAACACTTACCAGACTTTAAGGCGCTTCCCGCCACACCGGCAGACTGCGCACCCAGGCTGTGACCCACCAGGTGTGTTTTTGTCAAGTTGAGGCCTCTGCAAAAATGGATATATTACGACTTTTACAGCATCGAGGATTTCCGGTTTCACGTACTCTGTCTCTTTCTCGTCTTAGCTACTATCCGGTTGGTTAGCTACTGTCTTCGTCACCCTTGTTTGAATGAATGAATGAACAATTTATTGCACCATTTACGTACAAAGAAAAAAATACAGAACTGAATCCAATAACATTATAAGAAATGAGTACAAAGGCGAACTTATCGCTGATGGTTGTAATGTTATACGATCATTTACATGCATATCTTATACAATACAAAACCCTTTATTGCATAAGAAAAATAACATGGTACATACAATTTACATTTACTGGCGACGTTGTGCCTAAATATTTTCCAAGCTGCCTGGACTGCATCTGATTTCATCTATCGATAGCAGCGGGATTTATCAATCCCGTTCCAATTGGAAGTAGTAAAACTGACACCGGGGTGTACAGGGTCGATTGATCATGTAACCCACTCTATATGAATGAATGAAGAGGGATTGATGACGTGCGCAAGTCACGACGTGTACTTTCTTACCTAGTCACCAAGTAGTCAATGAACTGCGCCGCGAATTGTCCTATGTACCACGTGTTCTCCGCGGCTGTGAAGTACCAAGGACCTGCTTCCAAGGTCCTCGCGTCCACCATGATCACGTTGGTGTCTCCTCGCAATATGTACGCTGGAATAGCAAGACCCGTGACTCAAAATTATACACTCACTCCCTTCCCATCTGAAACAGATACCTCATCTCGCCGACCAGATTTGGGTGAAAATCAAGTGCAATGCAAGGATGACACTTCGATCGCCCGCGCCGCTCGACCCGCTGCAACTACTATCGCGCAATACGATAAATAAGCAACCATACGAATAACACACACATAGACGCGCGAGCGTACGCGATCGAATCGGTGTAGTTGTAATAGGTATCAGACTCGCCGCTGTTGTATGGAGTGTCCGGAGTGTGGACGTGAGTTCTCATAATCATGGAGTAATTACAAAGAGGACATGCTGTAATAAGCGTTTTGTAAGAAAGTATTTGTTCAGCTACACGGGGCGGAAGGCAGAAGTGCGGGGTGCTTGGTTTCGGCCGTTTCCCCAACCATGGAGCACGAGCAATGACAAGCTCCGCCCACTGCAGTGTCGGCGAGGCGCCAATGATCACATCACTGCGCCATTTCAAACGGCACTTCCTCTTTGTAATTGCTCCATGCTCATAATCATGTCGCAGTTAGTTTACTGCTGAACAAAAGCTACCCCAAGGGCTTTCCCCGTGTGGTCCTATTCACTTTACTCAACATATTTACAGAGATAGGGATCGTCTTGTGTATTTTCTCATCAAAATAAACATAAAAACTTTTGTATTGCTACAATTATGAAATAAACTCTTGGCCATGGGGTTTCCCAGTGAACATTTTGAGAGAGGCATGAAACGATACCAAATAGTCAGCGACACTCCTGGTGTTGGATACGTCCATAGGCTACTGTAACCACTTCCCTTCAGATGGGCTGTACGCCTGTTTGTAAATAGTATAAATACGTGGGGCGCACTATAAGTTTCCGGAATGAATATGAAAAAATACTATTAAAGGTACAAAATTAATTTATTGTTTTTCAAAATAATCTCCCTTGGCGTCTATGCACTTTTTCATTCGATGAAACCAGTTTTGAAAACTTTTGTGCCACTCCTCTATGGTGACCTCTGAAACGTGTTTTTCATACTCCTCGACAGCCTCTTCTGGTGATGAAAATCGTTGACCGCGTAATTGGTTCTTAATTTTTGGGAACAGAAAAAAGTCACAAGGTTCCAGGTCGGGACTGTATGCAGGATGACTCATGAGTTCTACATTTTTCGCCTTCAAAAAGTCGTTTGTCTGTCTGGCCGTGTGAGAACTAGCATTGTCGTGGTGCAGGATGATACGGCGTTTACGGTTATTTTTACGGAGTTCGTCAATAACTTCCGGCAAACAAATGGTCGTGTACCAGTCACTATTCACTGTACGACGATTCTCTAAAGCAACAGTAGCCACGTGTCCAGTTTTATTAAAAAAAGAAGCAATCATCCGCTTAGATGCACTTTTCACGCGCGCCACTTTGGTTAGTTTCGGCTCATCTTGAAAGACCCATACGCTCGATTGCTGCTTTGTTTTGGGATCGTAGCAATAAATCCATGTTTCGTCACCTGTTACTATGTCCCACACCAAATTTGACGCACCTTCGTTGAATCTGGTAAGCATGGCACTGCACCAAGTGACGCGGTCCGTTTTTTGAGCCTCGGTCAAGTTGTGTGGGATCCACCGCGAGCACAGCTTTCTCACACCCAAATGTTTGTGTAGGATTAATTGTATTTGACTCATGCCTATTTCTAAGGATGCGCGAATTTCATGGTAGGTCACATGCCTGTCTGTTTCAATCATACGGCGCACAGCATTGATGTTTTTGTTGGTCACAGCGGTGGACGGCCGACCATCGCGAGATTCGTCACTGAGATTGATACGACCACGCTTGAATTCTGCAAACCAGCTATAAACAGTTGTCTTGCATGGTGCTTCATTGCCAAAAGCTGTTTCAAGCCCAGCGATGCTCTGTTGAGCTGTCAAATTACACTTAAAATCGTAGAAAATCATACTACGAAAATTTTCCCGAGTTAAATCCATGTTGATGCAGACACACAATTTTTTAAATGGCGCCACAAGGTAAAAACAAAAGACAGTCAGATGAAACAAACTGCATTCTACAGCCAAAGTGTTCTATTTTCAAATGTTGCAATAAATTTTTAAATATTGTTTATGTAAGTGGCCAGTTCCGGAAACTTACAGTGCGCCCTATGTAACATACCTTCTCTGACCATAACGCCGCTTCCATCATCAGGCTGCTCCAGAAATGCCCCAAAATAGATGACTGTCGGGGCGTGAAAGTCCATATTTGACGCGAACAGCTTCTCATCGTCACCCAGCATTAGCGGCTGGAATACTGTCGGATTGTGTCTGTTAAAATAAAGAACAATTTACAAAGCCGACTCCTGTGCTTGCAAATTTTTTACTTGCATCACATCATAATGGCCTAACGTGCCCTCCGAAGCTGGAATCTTTGACTGCATTGTCTTAACTAAACTAGAAACAGCTACCCACCAACCCACGACTTCCGGGTCTAAAGCAAACGTCTTAGACACTAAACTACGGAAGCAGTTTACCACATTTTGGAGATTCGAACCGCTGCTGAGGCAAAACTTATGGGATAGAAGAGTCTGTATACCTTATCGACAACTGCCTCCGTGGTCCTGTGGTTAAGGCGTTCGCTTTCGGCCCGGCGGTCATGGATTCGATTCCCACGGGAAGCATACTTTGTTTAGTTGTTTCCAGTTTGGTTAGGACATTGCAGGCTTGAATCACCCGATTGTCTGATAATAAAGATGATTCCATGCTTCAGAAGGCACGTTAAGCCATTGGTCCCGACTGCCACTAATGGCACCTAAGTGGTCGTTAAACTGAGAGGCGGTTCCGCACAACTCTGACACCAGGGTGTACATGGTCTATTGGCAATGTAACCTACACGAAATGATGATGATCGACAACATCTTCTTGAAAGATTCCGCCTTGTATAGAACCTTTTTGTACAGTTTGGAAATCATTAAACGTACTTAGGCAGGAATTGTTTTGGAAGATATCAAGGAAATCGTGTTATTTGGGTCAAAACCTGGTGAAGAGTTGGAAGCCGATGTCGTTTTGGTCCTTCACAAATGGACATTTCGCCTTGTTGACGGGCACTATCTGCAGGAGACCTTGCTCAAACCTCACTCCAGGTGGACCTGAAAACAAAATGAAAATAATTCGTGAGAGCCGTTTGAGGAATCACATTTTTTTCTTTCATGCCGCTAACTAGAGTTTCCATTGTTTGACAAAGTTTTCATCAGCATCATTGTATTGACTTGCGAAATGCAATGCGTCGGCGCTGGGCTTCGAGGTTTATCTGTAATTCCCTAGTTCTAATGGGCAACTGATTCTGGATTCAGAGATTTTTGTTATCATTGCAGCCGTTATACAAGCGGAAATTTACATTTAGTGTTGACAGTTGAAAACCACAGATGTCCCAACTCTGTCTACATTTCGTGGTTATCATGTTTACAGCACAGGTGGATTATTGCAGCTTTTACTATTTAAGTGTGGATTATGTGGTTATAGCATTAAAACGTCAACAGGTCAGCAGTAATAGCGCATTGTTACGAAATGAAGGTAAATAGTAAAAGGAATAAGTATTTATTTCGTAAAAGTATCAACGGAATAAAGGAACTACTATAAATATGACTAGTATAAATTTTTAAAAAATATATTAAAAACTCATTCAGACCCAACTCTGCTCTGATAATATGAATAATCCACTTCGATCTGTCGTGTGGTTTTTTAGCGTATTGCCTTTTAGTCCAAACTTTGTAATTGTATTCTGTAATATGTTAATTTCTATTACATACGCATGAATGCGGGAAATTACTACTAGGAGTTCGATAGCCGAACGCAGCGCGCGTGTCCGTAACGATTGCGTGTGTCAAGCGACGGCGAAACGCGGTCAGTGTTGGATTGGTCGCATTTTTGTCTTCAACTTGTCCGTTGGTCCCGCCCGGTTGTTATCGATAGATGACAGTCATTACGTTACGTCAGATATTTTTAGGCAGCATAAAAAATATGACAGTGTTGACCACTAACACATTTCGGGTCATGGTTACCCTGTAAAAACGTAAAAAAAAATTCATAGCATCTGCCACAGAATAACAACATAACGACTCGCTAAATAGGATTTAGTGCTAACAGCCGGTAGCAACGGCTTGACGAGCCTTCCGAAAATAGAACAGGTGACAATTCAAGTCTTGCCTACTCAATCATGTTCGTTACGAGCATCCGTACCCCGCTAGTGTATCGAGCTTCTCATATGTGTCATTAAGTTTATAATCTAGTAAAGCGCCAACCTGCTCTATTAAGGAAATATTTATATAAACATATAATCCACAGGTCTGTCTAGTATTGCGCAAGAGTTGATCTCGGCAGAAATGGAAAGTGCAGGATGTTAGGAGCTGTTATTTAACCGCTTGGATCTTACTTTGAGGCCCTTGGACTATGTGGGTTAACTGATGGTATAACATTTGTATTTTTAGGCTTCCATACACATAAAAACTAGTTGTTTCCTGCAGCTCTGCCTGTGTTGAAAAGTAGCCGGTGTTTGATCACGGGATTTCAACTATATTCATACCGAATTTCATCGAAATCCGTTTAGCGGTTTGGCAGTGAAAGCGTAACAGACAGACAGAAAAACAGACAAAAAGATAGACAGAGTTTTGCACTTATAATATTAGTATGGAAGTATGGATATGGAGTAAAATGGATGACACGGCAGACTTTCAACATTAAATTTAGGATATTGAATTTTTATACAGTTTATTAAGAAAACGGGCATATGAAATTTTGTATATATTATATTGTAATAAGTTTGCATATAAGTAGTATATTTTGTAAGTTGTGATATGCACATTTTTATTTTATTTATTTGAAAGAGAATATTAATTACATACACACACACACACACTTTTCTTGTTGTTTCCTCTCTTTTGTCTGCTGGAAGAGATTTCTTTAAATGTAAGCAATAGGGTAGGCCCCTTGTACTTCTGTCCTCTCTTTTATTATGTATTTCACGTGTACATGATTTGGTAAATAAATAACGTACAATATTTTACTATATTGCTCACTGTACATAAAAATTTTATGCCAGAGTGTTTGGCCGTAACAATACCACACGCCAATCTCTTACTCAACAATTTCTTTGCGCCAATTATCCATCACCGTGGAACATTTGCTTGTAACAGCTGAAAATATATACAGACATTAAACAACTCAACATCCTAGCGTGTTTCCGTTTCGGTACATATGTCATATAGTGCTCTGATTGAAAATTCAGAAAATTCCCAGTTTTCAAAATACCTACTGCCTATAAATGTCACCATCATCATTTCAGCCGCAGTCAGTCCACTGCTGGACATAGGTTTCTCCCAATGATTTCCAAAATGATCGGTTGGCAGCAGTCTGCATCCAGCGTTTGCCTGCGACCTTTTTCAGGTCATCTGACCATCTGGTCGGTAGATGTCCAACGCTGCGCTTACCGGTACGCGGTCGCCATTCGAGAACTTTTCTGTCCCATCGGCCATCGGTTCTCCGCGCTATGTGCCCCGCCCACTATAAGAAGCTCAAAGTCGCCCAGAGAGTTATGGAGAGGGCGATGCTTGGTGTTTCCTTACGAGATCAAATCAGACACCGACATAGCCCAGCGGATTAGTTCTTTGAAGTGGCATATAAATGTGATTTCCTAAAATTCTCAGTCTTTGAATTTTTACATAGGCGCCCTACTATTCGCTAAAAGCTCTCAAATGTGTTGTAGACGGAAAATCTTTAATAATGGCTCTTTCTTAAGTTCTTAGGTTTATATCGATCGACTTCTGTTCGCGTGGTGTGGTTACTAGTGCTAAGGTAGAGAGGTACAAGGTTCTAATACGGTCCTATTATTTACATAGATTTTATTTAGTTTTACTTCAACACATAACGACCTTTTACAAGATCATTACTTAAAGAAGGGATCGTAGCTTATTTTGACTAGGTCAGTAACACTCTGCTCTGACTTTTATAAAATTGTAAACCAACTGTAGTAAGGTAGGAAAGGAGCTAATACATCTTCGTTTCTATTTTTATGTTGACGTCACAGAATTGTTAATTGTTGACGTCACTACAGTTCCTCACAGATACATGGTGAAATTTTAGTCGTTTTGTACCCATCGTCCAGTGACTTCATTCATGCAACTGAACAACTTTCCCCGAGATACATGGGTCGAAATATGGAGTAAATTTTTGGACCTCCCATACAAAATGTCTCATCACGTGACCTAACTTACTATGGGAAGTCCAAATTTGTTTTTCATGTTTCGAGCTGTGTTCCTTGGGGAAATTTGTTCGGTTAGCATGAATGGAGTCACTGGACGATGGGTCCAAAACGACTAAAATTTCACGGTGTATAGATATGAAATAACAGAAGTTGAATAGTAATCACACACGCCACTGCTGTCAGACAACTACTTATGAGATCTAACAATTAGAAAAACAAGAATAAAAATGTTTATACTACACTTGCTCGGAAAGTACACTCATACTTACTCAAGGACGGGGTAGAAAGTACGTCATTCTTCCTACCAAAAAAGCGGGCGGAAAAGTTGTACATAGGGCGCACTGTAAGTTTCCGGAACTGGCCACTTACATAAACAATATTTAAAAATTTATTGCAACATTTGAAAATAGAACTCTTTGGCTGTAGAATACAGTTTGTTTCAACTGACTGTCTTTTGTTTTTACCTTGTGGCGCCATTTAAAAAATTGTGTGTCTGCATCAACATGGATTTAACTCGGGAAAATTTTCGTAGTATGATTTTCTACGATTTTAAGTGTAATTTGACAGCTCAACAGAGCATCGCTCGGCTTGAAACAGCTTTTGGCAATGAAGCACCATGCAAGACAACTGTTTATAGCTGGTTTGCAGAATTCAAGCGTGGTCGTATCAATCTCAGTGACGAATCTCGCGATGGTCGGCCGTCCACCGCTGTGACCAACAAAAACATCAATGCTGTGCGCCGTATGATTGAAACAGACAGGCATGTGACCTACCATGAAATTCGCGCATCCTTAGAAATAGGCATGAGTCAAATACAATTAATCCTACGCAAACATTTGGGTGTGAGAAAGCTGTGCTCGCGGTGGATCCCACACAACTTGACCGAGGCTCAAAAAAACGGACCGCGTCACTTGGTGCAGTGCCATGCTTACCAGATTCAACGAAGGTGCGTCAAATTTGGTGTGGGACATAGTAACAGGTGACGAAACATGGATTTATTGCTACGATCCCAAAACAAAGCAGCAATCGAGCGTATGGGTCTTTCAAGATGAGCCGAAACCAACCAAAGTGGCGCGCGTGAAAAGTGCATCTAAGCGGATGATTGCTTCTTTTTTTAATAAAACTGGACACGTGGCTACTGTTGCTTTAGAGAATCGTCGTACAGTGAATAGTGACTGGTACACGACCATTTGTTTGCCGGAAGTTATTGACGAACTCCGTAAAAATAACCGTAAACGCCGTATCATCCTGCACCACGACAATGCTAGTTCTCACACGGCCAGACAGACAAACGAATTTTTGAAGGCGAAAAATGTAGAACTCATGAGTCATCCTGCATACAGTCCCGACCTGGCACCTTGTGACTTTTTTCTGTTCTCAAAATTAAGAACCAATTACGCGGTCAACGATTTTCATCACCAGAAGAGGCTGTCGAGGAGTATGAAAAACACGTTTCAGAGGTCACCACAGAGGAGTGGCACAAAAGTTTTCAAAACTGGTTTCATCGAATGAAAAAGTACATAGACGCCAAGGGAGATTATTTTGAAAAACAATAAATTAATTTTGTACTTTTAATAGTATTTTTTCATATTCATTCCGGAAACTTATAGTGCGCCCCACGTATAGTAATCCATTACTGACCTGCTATTTTTTTTATTTCACTTTTGATATTGACAGATGAAAATATCAGAATGAAAGCCAGAATTAAAAAAAATATATAATCAAATTTCAAACAAAACGATACTGAATGCTCGATTTCTTAGCATCATAGATAGTTTCTGTTCCAAGTTTAAATTTACTTATCAATTGTTGATTTTGTTTACCTACATTTATATGGTAAATTAAAGTACCTAATATTATTAAGTACCTACTAAATTCCAAGTGTTTCTGATTTGAGAAATGAACTACACATAAGGCATAATCACAAATGCGCGTATCATAATCTCATATTTGCGGTTGAATAATGTCTAGAAAACAAGTTCAAACAAGCCAGTCCAGTGGTCTAGGAGTAGATGATCATCATAAATTTAAGTGATCAAAGGTATTATGTGACCTGCGAAATTAAGGACTGTACGATACTAGTTGTTTCCCGCAGCTCCGCCTGCACCAAATTTCAACAAAATCCGTCCAGCAGTTTGGCCGTCAAAGCGTAACAGACAGATAAGACAGAATTTCTCATTTATAACATTATTATTTCAAGCTGTTTACCGCAGCTCCCCGCCTGCGTCAAGAAGCCTATGTTTGACCCCGGATCTTCAACTATATTCATACCAAATTTCATCAAAATCCGTTCAACGGTTTGGCAGTGAAAGCGTAACAGACACACAAGACAGACTTTCGCACTTATAATATTAAGTACTAACTTTTTCCCGCAGCTCCGCCTGTGTTAAAAAGGAGCCTATGTTTGACCCCGGTACTTCAACAATATTCATGTCAAATTTCATTATTTTTTTAACGAACCCAGCTGTTTGGCCGTGAAAGCGTAACAGTCAGACAGATAGACAGACTTTTGCACTTAATATTATAAGTGCGAAAGTCTGTCTATCTGTCTGTGTGGAGTGTGGATGGAAGTATGGATATGGATTGTTTTGTTAGAATAATACGTTGGATCAAGATATAACAGCCTCAATTCTGTGATTAAAAATTGATTAAAAAACTTAAGGCTTAACTGAACTTAAGCTGAGGATGGGTATCACGTTCGAATAAATAAATAAATAGGGTAAAATCAAACAGATTGAGTTAGCCCTGAAGTAACTCCGTGACTTGTGTTTTGGGATACTAATTGAACGATACTATATTTTATAACAAACATTCAAGACTCAGACCAATCAGAAAAATATATCATTTACCGTCTTGACCTGTCCGGGGATCGAATCATCGAACCCGGGACCTCCGAATAGCAGGCAGGCGTGTTGACCATTCGTCAGACACACAGAGGTTGTCGAATGAAGAAGAACAGTAAATACGTACGTATCAGTGAGAAAAAGCACGCGAGCGGCAGTATCGTCTGCATTTTCACAGTTTTCCTCGGGTTTTCCGTGCGTCTGCGCCGGCGCGTGTCATGCACTGAGCCCGCTTTTCCTAGCTCCCTAGAAGGGGCAACTGGTTACGTTTGATGTAACCTTTTTATCCGACTGTGTAGAAAAACGTATTTGTTATCGTGCGCAGTGATGAAGGAAAAGCAGGAAAAGGTTAGGACTATACAAACTGAGAATACACAATAGCGATAAGCCTTTTTACTCAACAATTGTTTAAATGTATTTCTTTTAATTTTTTTGTTATAATAAAGTGTATATCTATCTAAAACAACAGATTAGGGTTGAGATAGAAAAATCTCTCTATGCTGTGTGGTAGGCAGTGATAAAATACTTTTTGAAATAAAAAAATGCAAGGAAATCTTGGGTATTGGGGAGACAAACTGAGAATGGAACCGGGGTAACTCTGAGATGAGTAAAACAAGAGTACCTCTCCTACGTACTCTACAGAAGACCGCAGACAAATAGCACTGTGATCCAGTGTTGTGTTCCTGCTGGTTAGTAGGGTCGCCAGGCTCCAGAGGGGTCGCTGTGCTGACAGCGGACAGGTCAGCAACGCGCTCGTGACAGCTCCGGTGTTTCAGGCGTTTACAGGCTACATTAACCACTTACCATCAGGTGGGCCGTACGCCTGTTTGCCTACTTAGCTGTATATAAAAAAAAGAGTGACCTAGGGCTTCTCCATACCGTATACTATGCGTTTCTTTTGTTTGTAAATGGTGCAATGAAGTATTCATTCATTTATGTTATACCTTGTTGTGCAATAAAGAACTTTGTATTGTATGGTCTGTAGAAATGACCCTTGCTTAGCTGACACAACAGGAGCATCATGTGCGCATTGGAATCTTGACAAATCTTTTCACACCTCTTGGAAAAGCCATGATAGGTGCTTATTCCACATCCTTTGATACAGTTTTATTCTAGTTTGTTACTAGCAGCCCGTCTCGAATTCATCCTAGCCTAAAGCCTTCCTCGATACATAGTTTATCTAACACTGAAAGAATTTTTCAAAACGGACCAGTGTATCCTGAAATTACGGCGTGTTTAAACAAACAAACTCTTCAGCTTTGTAATATCAGTATAGAAGTTGGATTATAAATCTGCTAAACTATCATTAGGTAAATTTAGAATAAATGATTTGATTAAATTAATTTTGTAATAAGTATTTAGTTTCAAAATAAGTTTGGAGGAACGTGAAAAATCGAGTTAGGGGGAATCTCGTCTCACCCTTGATCTTGTCCCTGGGACCACTTTTCCAATTTTATTCATAATAATTTATGCCAATCATTGTAAGTTGGTATACAGGGCTTTTTGAACATCAGCCAAATTTTTAGCACGTGAGACTAAAAATTAATGTTTTGGTATATGGAATATCTCACGGCACTTGGTAGTGTTTGCTAAAAAACGCTTGTTTTATTAAATTACATTTGATTATAGCATACAACTAGGAATAGGTCCGCCATTGTTGCTTTATAGATAATAAAGAATTTTATACATACAACTGGTATTACAATCAGGATTTTAAAATATCCAGAGCGATCGTAAATTATTGCAATTTTCATGCATAGTGAGCTCGACACAGATTCGGTTCGCGTGGGGAAAGGAATGTCGCAAGGGACGGGTTTTCTATCTTTTAATATTTGACGCTAGGTCGGGAATGTAGAGTTAGTAGCATACAAATTTGTACGAGAGCGCCACCGTACTACTCGTTACAATACAACGCTCTTTATTGCACAACAAGGATACATTGTCAAATACAAGCAATTATAAGAAAAAACCGTACGTCTACAACCATGAGATTTTATTGACGCAGACGATAGCGACAGCGTTAACAATTTAGTATGGCAAACCTGTACAGCGCCTCTGGCGGATAGTAAGGTGACTAAGAAATTCCATATGAAATCTTAATGCGGTCACTAGCGTCTGCGCAATTAAAATCTGGTGGTAGAGAACTTATGACCTATGCATGGTTATTAGCTTTAGCGTAGGGATTGCTAATATCCGTAGCGAATGCGCGTGTCAAGCGACGACGTGACGCGACCACTATTGGATTGGTCGCCATTTTAGTGGCATTTTCTAGCTTGAGCTCCGCCGTGCTTCGGAAGGCACGTTAAGCCGTTGGTCCCGGTTCTTATCGATAGATAGCAGTCGTGAGGCTGTGTCAGATGCCTTAGGGCAGCCTGAATAATTCTGACAGTGTTGGCCACTAACACACCTCGGGGCATGTTCCTGTTGGTCTGGTTTTCCTGTAAAAAGGGTTCCGGAGGTCAGACGGCAGTCGCTCCATTGTAATAACCAGTTCCGCCAAATCTAGTACCATGACTTACAGCGTACCCTAGGCTCCGAAGCGTAAGCTGACGACGCAACTAGGAATACACGCTAGGATGATGAGGGATTGTATCCTTAACTTCTGACTGTATTATCGATGGAAAATGAAAACTACTGTTTCGGTAGAAAATGCGTATCAGTTTCACACAAAGTTTACTTAATAAAAATAAAATAATTCCATCCTTAGGAACAAAACTTTACTAATACTGACAGGGATGCCTATAATGTGGAGCCCCAAATGTATATGAGGATTGTAAATTACGTTTAGTGCCGCTTTTAATATTGGACGCTCGGTCAGAACTGTAGAGTTTAGCATACACATTCTTACGGGAGAGCCCTTATTACGGTTTGGGGGGTGAAAGAGGTATATAATTAAATTTACCTCTTGTCACGTAACTGATTTAAATAATATAAAATGATTACATAGTTATCTTTGATCGTTTTACACCACTTTCAGTGGTTGATTATATTACGAATTCTAAAGTTACTTCTTTATTCAAACATATTTTAAGGCAACACTGCTAACTTTGGAGTGTAAGGTATATGCCCCACTCTACAGGTTGTATGACTTCTGTGACTAAGGGCATACTTGATTTCCTTGAGTTCTTATAAAATGTATTCCGTACCTCAAAAACGTAAAATAAGAACCCGTATATATATTACCCTTATACAGTGATTCCATGTCCTCTGTCTTTCCGTCACTCCGTATGTCACAATCGATTTTCTCTGAATTTATCTGACCGATCAACTCGAAATTAGGTTCATATTATGCGTATCTGTTTCGGACTCAATTTAAACTGTCCATGTTACCCGATCGAGTTAACTGCGTACCTGGCGGCCTCGGCATCGCATTCCAGCGAGGTGCGCAGTTAACTCGACCGGGTTGTTTTCTCTCTATGACTCTGTATGTCTATCTGTTCCGAACGCAGAACTATATCTTGATATAGTTATGTGGTTCCGAAACTTCTGAACCTATCGCAGGTTTTATTGAATTTAATTTGTACTTGTTACAGAGCCATATGTGGTCGCATAGAATCCTACATATCAGCTCTACCGCCGCCGTTCCGACTTCACCGGCCACTGCTGGCCAGGGCCGCCAGTACTGAGGCCAGGACTCCGGCCAGGGCGCCGTCCTTCAGCGTGTGCTGGTGCGTCACCACGCCGGTGAGTGATGAAACTCATTTCCCTCAAACACATAGGTTCCCTTCTTCGGCAAGGTTGCCTGGAAGAGATTGTCTGTGCGATAAGGTCGCCTTTTACTGTACTGTGTTAGTATTATTGTTAATTTCTAATATTCTGTATTCTGTTAAATAAAAATACTTCCAATATAACCTGTAGGAAGCACTGGATGTTGCATCCAGCGCTTGCCTCTGCAACCTTCATGTCGTCTCAGAATTATTAATACTACTAGAACTAACATACAGAACGGACACTCACACCTTCTACACGGACAACTATGAAGCAGACGCGGTAAATAACCAACCCTACGAGTGACACACACATTGACATGCGTGCGTACGCGACCGGATCGTAGTAGTAGTGATAGGTTTGGGTCTAACTCGCCGCTGTTGTGTGGGTGGAGTGTCCGGGGTGTGATGTCGTCTAACCATTTGGTCGGCTAATCCTAAATCCTAACTAATATTATACAAGCAAAAGTTAGCATAGAAGTACGCTACTAGTCGGAGTTCAACCATGTAGCAAAATAAATGGGAGTGCCTCCCTCCTGGACATGACCTGCCATGGCTTACATGGAAGTCTTTAAACAGACTCCTGACTCTCGTAGGCCGAAGCAAGAAAAACATGTTTAGGTGGGGCTACTGGTCGGAGGTGGCCTGCCAGTGCGGTGTCTCTCCCCAAACCATGACGCATCTCCTGTGTTATCCTGCGTGTCCCCTGCCAGCCACCTACACGCTCAGGGATCTCTGCGGAGTTTGGCCCTCTGAAGTTTGATAACAACCAGAGTCGACTCGCAAAGAAGAAGAAAATAAAATGTTAATTGTTTTCTCACCAGTTGCCAGAGGTGGTGAACGCCACGACGGGCAAGCTGGAGAGCGGGCAGCCATCTTTGTTGTGCAAGCAGAGCATGTTCGCGCGCTGGCAGTACCTGGCACGGAGGCTGCCTCTGTTGCAGCAGGTGACCCGCTTCTTTGGTTATATAGCTCACCGCCAGATGACAAGCAGAGCATGTTGCTGGCAGTACCTGGCACGGAGGCTGCCTCTGTTGCAGCAGGTGACCCGCTTCTTTGGTTATATAGCTCACCGCCAGATGACAAGCAGAGCATGTTGCTGGCAGTACCTGGCACGGAGGCTGCCTCTGTTGCAGCAGGTGACCCGCTTCTTTGGTTATATAGCTCACCGCCAGATGACAAGCAGAGCATGTTGCTGGCAGTACCTGGCACGGAGGCTGCCTCTGTTGCAGCAGGTGACCCGCTTCTTTGGTTATATAGCTCACCGCCAGATGACAAGCAGAGCATGTTGCTGGCAGTACCTGGCACGGAGGCTGCCTCTGTTGCAGCAGGTGACCCGCTTCTTTGGTTATATAGCTCACCGCCAGATGACAAGCAGAGCATGTTGCTGGCAGTACCTGGCACGGAGGCTGCCTCTGTTGCAGCAGGTGACCCGCTTCTTTGGTTATATAGCTCACCGCCAGATGACAAGCAGAGCATGTTGCTGGCAGTACCTGGCACGGAGGCTGCCTCTGTTGCAGCAGGTGACCCGCTTCTTTGGTTATATAGCTCACCGCCAGATGACAAGCAGAGCATGTTGCTGGCAGTACCTGGCACGGAGGCTGCTTCTGTTGCAGCAGGTGACCCTCTCCTTTGGTTATATAGCTCACCGCCAGATGACAAGCAGAGCATGTTGCTGGCTGTACCTGGCACGGAGGCTGCCTCTGTTGCAGCAGGTGACCCGCTCCTTTGGTTATATAGCTCACCGCCAGATGACAAGCAGAGCATGTTGCTGGCTGTACCTGGCACGGAGGCTGCCTCTGTTGCAGCAGGTGACCCGCTCCTTTGGTTATATAGCTCACCGCCAGATGACAAGCAGAGCATGTTGCTGGCTGTACCTGGCACGGAGGCTGCCTCTGTTGCAGCAGGTGACCCGCTCCTTTGGTTATATAGCTCACCGCCAGATGACAAGCAGAGCATGTTGCTGGCTGTACCTGGCACGGAGGCTGCCTCTGTTGCAGCAGGTGACCCGCTCCTTTGGTTATATAGCTCACCGCCAGATGACAAGCAGAGAATGTTCGCTCGCTGGCAGTACTTGGCGACTTTTTAATACTTGCTATGAACTAATTATAAAATATAATGTGAGTATAACCCGACCAGGTAAATAAAAACCCTGCATTGATGTTGCTACTGATCGCCTTTAGGTGGCAACATATTGTATTGTACAAAATTTATCACTTTTCTCTTATCACTATGAATTATTTTTGCCATTTAAATAAATAAATCGTATGAAATATTCACAAAATACACAACGTCCGCTCCTGTCTCTTTTTGACAGATGACGTTGAGATGAATGCTTTGTTGCCAGTAAAAGAAATTCGTTCCAATATTTTCCGCTTTATGGCGAATGTTGCTATTTTATCGGTCGGGCTTTACTTACACCTCTTTCTGTTTTTAACGGTTTCATCTTTAGGAGTTGGAGCCGGGTATGTCTCCGCAGCCGCCGCCTCAAGGTCTCGACCACTTGCTTTACAACGAGGCCAAACAACTCTCACCCACTTACCAGGTAAGCTGAGCGAGCGTGAATCTCCACTTCGCTGTAGCGGGAGTGTTTGTGACGCATTTTTTTTTTATACAACTGAGTAGGAAAATAGGCGTACGGCTCACCTGATTGTAAGTGGTTACCGTAGCCTATGAATTCAGTCTAGCATTTCGGAACGAATCTGTTGCTCTAGCTTCCATGTAAAAAGGGTTACGGAGGTCAGAAATCAGTCGTTTCATTGTAGTAACAAGTGCCGCTCAATCTAGGACCATGACTTACAGCGTACCCTAGGCTCAGTAGCGTAAGCTGACGACGCGACTAAAAAACACTTAATCCCTTATTCATAAAAATTTACGAACGTTCAATAAGACCAAGTAAACTGAAATATATTTCGTCTCGTTCTTTCACGTTATATATAGATGAGATAGAAAGAGGGACTTAACATATTTTAGTTAAGTTAACGAATTTCGATATTTTTTTATGAATAAGGCGGTTAATCCATACTAATATTATAAATGCCTAAAGTCTGTCTGTAACTCTTTCACGGCCAAACCGCTGAACGGATTTTGATGAAATTTGGTATGAATATAGTTGAAGACCCGGGGTCAAACATAGGCTACTTTTTGACGCAGGCTGAGCTGCGGGAAACAGCTAGGTATTTACATACATTAATCATTACCCGCATAGCCAAAGGGAAGTGATAATCATTGAAAGCTAGTCGGGTTTTGTTAGTAAAACGAAGTTGCTAATAGTCTTTTCGATAGGATTTGAATTTTCCCGTAGTTCGATTGAACAGATTACGGGCAAAAAGAAATTGCATCTAGATCGACCAGTATAGTTCTACTGGAGTTCCGTGAAAGGACCACGGGAAAAAAGGGAAATTAGTCACTACACCACGCAAGCTAAGGTAATACGTGAAATCCTATTTCTTGACCATTTTTCGTGTAATTAATAGCTTGACAATTTTCACCACGCCAAAAGTATTTTCCATGGCAAATAATGTACAGCGCCATCTAGGAATCGGAAAATACACGTGTTCCGAATTTCATCCAACCACACCAGTACAGGAGTGCTATTTTTGAAAGTGTGAAATCACGCAAAATCGGCGAGTAGAACGATTTTTGTTCAATATCGAACGTTTTTTATTCGACATAAATATACACCGTGAAATTTGAGTCGTTTTGGACCCATCGTCCAGTGACTCCATTCATTCAACTGAACAACTTTCCCCAAGATCATGGGTCGAAATATGGAGTCAATTTTTGGACCTCACATACAAAATGTCTCATCACGTGACCTAACTTACTATGGGAAGTCCAAATTTGTTTTTCATGTTTTGAGCTATGTTCCTTAAGGAAATTTGTTCGTTGCATGAATTGAGTCACTGGACGATGGGTCCGAAACGACTAAAATTTCACGGTGTATATCAAAAATAGAAATCCAGTTGTTTTCCGGGATTCAAACATCCATACATCCAAACGCCCAAAATTATTAGAATTGAAAATGTAATAAATAAAATGAAAATCACAACTTGAATAAGTGACATGACATATACAAAGTTTTTTATTCAGTAGAACAGATTTTTTTAAGGCTGAATCATGGTTAAATTCTTTCTCAAGAAAGTATTTTGTTACATAAAGTATTTAGTGATTATCTATATCTTATTTATATTTGACGTGAAAGAATGAGGCGTAACATATTTTAGTTAATTTGCACTTATCGATCGTTCGTAAATTTTTATGAATAAGGGGGTAACAGTAAAGTTACGTTTACAATTTTCATTTGTTTGACTAATCTTAGCAGCCCAATCATAAAAACAGACACAAAAATATTATATAACATGTTCCAGGCAGCAAAGGACCGTCTTATCGAGGCCTTCGAGAAAGCAAAACTCGGGCGTTGGATCAAAAAACCATTAGAACAAGATCAATTCGTTTGCGAGATTCTAGACGCCGATCCCCAAGCACTGTTCGCCTAGGCTGGCCCTGCTCTACCTGAGTATAGCTCGCTGCAGACTGACTTTACTGGTGGTGATGGCGCGGATAATCAGGTTGGTGATGAAAGAAAGGTGATTGACGATAAAAGTGCTCATGTTGATAGTAAGGTTGATGATAATGATGCTCTTAATATAGGTGAAGTCAAAAAGAGACTAGGCAATGCACGAGACGGAGAAAACGCGAATGTGAAAAGTAGTGATAATCGGAAAGTTGGTGGGAAATGTGTTGAAGAAAATATTAATCGGACTGTGAGAGATGATAATTTGCTTGCTGCTAATGATGAGACAGTTATGGATGAGACTAAAAATATAGTAATCAATGCGAACGATGGTTTAGGAGGCCAACATCACAAAACGTTAAGGAGAAATTCTGATATAAGCGAATTGATGTCTAACCATCGTTCTAATACGGTATTAAATGAAAATCGGATATATTCTAGTTCAAATAAAGTTCAGCCGCAAAGTATTCTTTTGTCGAAATTTCGTGAGAAAATATATGAAAGAAGCAGTACTATCCAAGAAATCAAGAGTTTGAAAGCTAGGGGAATGAAAAGATCTATCAGCGATAATTTTGGTGATCGCGATTCGAACTCTCGATACAATCAGAATAATGACCAAGAAAATAGCACAGTTCATTCGCATCTAAAGTTTGAAAAACAATCAGTAGAAGATTTAAAAAAAGAAAAACTACAGAGTAGTCTACTCAAAAAAATTAGGAACATGCACATTTAATAGTATTTTTTTTCAAAGATAAAGTTAAGTATGGCATAGATGTAGAAACCATAACTAAAAAGATAAATATTAAGCTAGATTGTAGAGAAAATAATTTTAAGGATTGTAATCTCGACAAGATTTTTCATAAAACTATACATTATATCAAAAACTAATGTTGTGTCAATTAGATTTAATGAAAACAGGAAATAAGTAATTATTTAACAAATGATAAATACCTAATTTTAAAACCACAAGATCTTTCAAAACATTGAAAAAGTCCTTACTTCGCGTGTTTTAACAGATACCTACTAAACGCACCAGCTTTATGACTGACTTCTTCCCATTCAAATAAATGATGATACTAAAGCTCTATTCAAACTGACGCGAATCCCGCGTAACTTGCGGGACGTCCACAGAAATATGAATACATAGAAGTTAGTGCCATTTGCAGGCCAGTTAACTTTGGCATTCTTATTTCTTTGCGTCCCGCAAGTCGCGCGGAATTCGCGTCAGTTTTAATTTAGTCTTTAGTCTGCCCGTTTTCTTCTTTAGTGAATACCATGATGATTAAGATGACTTATACATAAATAGAGTATTTTCTTTGATGTTATTTTAATATTTTTATCAAAATGTTATTCTTATGTTCAGAACAAAAGACATGATTTTTTAAATATTAATCTCACCCGAAAAATAGGTTAGGAGTTCCTTTTTTTTCCAGTTACTAATTTCAATGATGCTCAAAAATATTATTACAATAATACAAATATAATTTATCATTTGCGTAATTTCTTGAAGGTGACATTATGTTAAAAAAGAAATATTAGGTCATAAGTTTTATTTATTATGTTACCCCATTAAAATATTATGTTACGCATAACTTTAAAAGGGGTTGACAAATATGTAAATAAATATAAAATACACTACTTAATTAACAACCACAGTAAGTATATCTGTATAATATTCGCACGCAATACGTAAAATGAAACTTGAATGAATGTTATTAAAGAATGCCCACCAGATGTCGCTACTGACAATTATTTCCGTCAATGAATTGCATATACCATGGAGCAATTACAAAGATGAGATGCCGTAATAAGCGTTTTGTAAGAAAGTGTTTGTTCAGCTACACGGGGGCGGAAGGCAGACGTGCGACATGCTTGGTTTCGGCCGTGGCTCCAACCATGGAGCACGAGCAATGACAAGCTCCGCCCACTGCAGTGTCATCACATCACTGCGCAATTTCAAACGGCATCTCCTCTTTGTAATTGCTCCATGGGTTTTTCTACGGTTTCTTCGTTAAACCAAAAGTTGATTGTGTCATACCTAATGTCCGACCATTGATTTCAAGTGTGTATTTTTGTGTTATGAGTGTTAAGGTTAAGCAGGCATCCGGCCATCACCCGTAGGTACTGCAGTGTGTTATATGAGTAGGGCGAGACCAATCTTAGTGATATAGTGTTGTAATATCAAGCTAGACATGTAATAAGTATTAATTGAATGTAGATTTCTATAAAAAAAATTAGCTATTTTGTGTACCTATCTTCAATCAATTTAATTGTGATCATTCCAAAGGTTACGTGTAATTTGTGTCAGTATTAAGTTTTAGTTTGGATTAGTTAATTGTAAGCGAAGCTATTTTGAACCAAATATAATTTGAATTTATTTAATTGTTTTATTGTAATTACATAAGTTGCATACCTATAGCCTTCAGCCACAGAACTATTAATAGTACTAACGTACAGAACAGGCACTCACCCGAAACAGATACCGCATCGAGCCGCCCATATTTAGGCAAATAATCGAGAGCAAAACAATGCAACCATGCTTTTGCCGCGCGGCCGCTGCGACCACTGACGCAGATACGGTAATACTGAATCGCTGTTTCACACACACAAGTGGTAAAACTGGTGGCAGTCGTGTGCGAAATGACCCGAGTGCATTAAATTTGTCTATGATGGTGAGACAGTGGCACAGTATCTACTTAGTTGATACAGACTACTTACATCACTTAATGAATGCAACTATCACATGCAGATAATTAAGTACTGTAAAACCCAGATCGTTTCACGTAAAAAGTTCCGTGGCAATAAGTAGAACTACATATTGTTTTGGAAAAAATTTGCTGAACGGACTAGCGCCACACCCAGGGCACAGAATTAATCTGTACTAACGTACAGAACGGACACTCACAACCCCTCCCACCCGAAACGAAATATGCACCTCACTGCGCAGATTAATGGTAATAAAAAAGAAAAGTGGTCAAGTGCCGTGTCAAGCCATGCGTTCTGTAGTAGTAGTCCCAATAATAAAGAATTTAAACTTAAAGCACACCTACAATATTGTCCTAACATGCGCAAGATATAACATGCGTGTATCTGAAGTATGAGTAGCTAATGCGCCTATCAAACATCGGCGAGACGCGACTCAACCCGTAGTGGATTGGTCACCATTAGTTGCATGTTCTATCTAAACCTCCTTCGTGCTTCAGAAGGCACGTTAAATCGTTTGGTATGGTCGATAGATAACAATCATTAGGCTGCGTCAGAACCACGGAGCAATTACAAAGAGGAGATGCCGTAATAAGCATTTTGTAAGAAAGTATTTGTGAGGCTACAAGGGGCGGAAGGCAGACCTGGCTCCCACCATAATGATATCCATCTTACTGAAAGTAGCAGTACCACATTATTTACAAATTATCAAGTACTTGTCAATAGATGTCACTAGTAGGTACGTCGAAGTTCCAATCTTAAAAACATGGCGATATTTCATAAATTATGAACGTTTTAAATATTAGGTATAACTTTTCGAGCCGTAAATATATCTTTTTTAACAGAAACCAATTATTCAATGCTACATTTGTAAAAAAAAGCCTTGGAAAGTCGTGATGCACTTAGGAGCTCGCGATCTGTTTCTCGGTACGCTTTTGAACGAGTAGTGACAAGCTCCGCCCACTTTTGTAAGCATCAAGGCGCCAATGATCACATCACTGCGCCATTTCAAACGGCATCTCCTCTTAGTAAATGCTCTGTGGTCAGAACCCTTTAGGCAGCCTGAAAAAATCTGACAGATGTTTTTGGACACCCATGTTTCTGTTGGTCTGGTTTTCATGTAAAAAGCGTCACGGAGATCACACAGCTGTTGCTCCATTGCAGTAACCAACACCAAAATAAAGGTCCGTCTTGAGTAAAAAGCGTTTCGGCTCCAAAACGCAAGGTGGAGACGCAACTGGTAACCACGCTTGGACGAAGACGCATAAAAATTTAATAACAATTTAATCTAACAATTAGTTACAGCCTTTTCGACAAAAGGCAACTAAGGATTAACCTCGGGCGGGCGAAATACAGTTGGTCAAAATACTTGGTATGAAAATTTATGTAATTTTTTAATTTTTTACTCTGAGTTTGCAACATACAATAATAAATTAATTGTATGTTGCAAACTCGCCGAGTGGGACGAACGTTCGATGCCACAGAGCGTACAGTACGGTTGTTGCCTGAAGGGAAGAATGTGAATATCATTCTCACTAGTTCTATTAGCAAATAGTTCCATGGAACAAGTGAGAATGGTCCCAAATGTCTTGGTCCTAAAACCTACTATAAAATTTTCTTTTCATGTAAAAACGAATCTAAAACGAAATCACGGCAAGTTTCATATGTAGCGCCTTGCTTCCGATTTTGATATCGGAAATTTCAAATGTCAAAATATGTCAAACTATCAGCTTCGTGAGATGCTTATTTCAATTGATTGAAATTTTACATGTTTTTTAAATTAATGAATTATTTTACTACTCGTAAACTCTTGCCTTTCGGCAGTGATAATTTTCCTTTGAAATTCATATTTAATACTGCAACAGTTTTTCTAGAAGTGGTTGGGGACAATCACCTCTGATTTTATTTTTACGTTATAGCTAATAAATCCATACTAATTAATATTATAAATGCGAAAGTCTGTCTGTCTGTCAAGCTTTCAAGGCCAAACCGCAGAACGGATTTTGATGAGATTTGGTATGAAATAGTTGTAATGTTTTAGAGACCTATAAAAAGATACCTCACACAATAGAAACTACCAGGGCGCTTCACGCTACAAGCAAAACAATGCAAGAATGACAATTCGGCGCGCGGCCGCGATGGTATTTACAATTTTTTATACAATTATACGGTAAATAATCACCCCCCGAGTGACACACACATTGACGCGCGTGCGAACGCGACCGAATCGTAGTAGTAGTAATCTCGGCACTGTTGTATGGAGTGTTCGGGGTGTGTCCAGGGCGTCTTACAGTGAAACGGAGAGAATAATAAATGTGTAAGTTTATTGTTTGTAATTCTTTCACTTCGAAGGAACAACAGCTTGGAAAGTATAAGATTGATGGAGGTGAAACGCTATTTTATTATGTGGACAACTGGTAGGAAAAATACAGTTCGAATAAAACTCATATTAACACGATATTAAATCATTATTAATACAATAAATTCAACACCTTACTGTAACCTAAACATATAAAATTTGATCCTTAATATGTCTGGTAATGAATGAATGAATGAATGAATGAACACTTTATTGCACCATTTACAAACAAAAGAAGCACATAGTTAAAACCAATACAACTACAAAGGCGGACTTATCGCTAATGCAATTTCTTCCAGCCAACCTTAGGATAGAAATGAGCTGCGGTAGAAAAACACTTGCGTAATTTGAATGTTAACTCTTTTGAACGAATGATTCTTTGACACAAGCAGAGCTTGATACCTTTACAATACTACATAATTATTAACAGTACTAACGTACAGTACGGACACTCACACCCTCCCACCTGAAACAGATACCGCACCGAGCCAAGCAGATTCAAGAGTATCGGCCTCGCCGCTGTTGTATGGAGTGTCCGTGTGACAAAATTACACCACCACGATTAATCACAATAATCACAATTTAATTTCGACTCGCTACTGACAGACCGAGGCTATAGTGGTTGACAGCGACACCTATTGAGCGCGGCCTGCATCAGGCTCATGAGTTCTGCGTACAGCAGGCAGTGGCGGCTCGACGGTTTGCAGATTTCGCGGTGGTCCAACGACACGCCGTACAAAGCGCCGATACCCGCGTCTGCAACGTCAACGTGAGTATTTTAATGTCATACACCAGGGACCCCTATTTTTAAGTGACATTATGTCGAATGAAAATCGTTCGATATCGAACAGAAAGCACTCCAGGAGGCCGATCGCCGTAACTGGAAATCAATTAATCAATCAATCAATCAAATATTTATTTGCATAAAATGTAGGTTTTACAATGATTTTACAATATAAATAGGTACCCAAATACATTTAACGTTTACCAAAACCGCGAAGGATATTTTTTAGAATGCAAAATCGGAGATAAATTTTCAATCGACCGATTTTTCGTACTCAAAAATAGCCCTCGATGTTTTGGTTTGGTTCTGGCAAATATGTCAAACGTGTTTTGCATTCACGGCGATCACAAAAGCGGACTTATTTTATTTACAATATGACTACTTTTACTTTCGTATTTAGCCAGTAACAAGTAAAAATTATAGAACACTAGCTGTTTCCCGCAGCTCCGCCTGCGTCATAAAGTAGCCTATGTTTGACCCTGGGTCTTCAACTATATTCCGTGCAGCGGTTTGGCCGTGAAAGCGTAACAGAAAGACAGATACAGGCTTTCTCGCATTTATAATATTACTATGGATATAGACTTTCGACGGCAAGCTGAAAAGAGCAGTTTCAATGCTGTATTTTATTTTCCAAAATTTGTGTTTTTTGAGTGTTTCTGTATAATAATGGTGGATTATTATTCGCAAAGTGTTCAAGAATGAGCGTGAGTGTTGGAAAGTGACAGTTTATGTGATTTTCATGCTTGTTGTCAATAGCTCCTAGTAATCGCCAAGTGCAGTTTTTTTCAGACTTGACTAAACCACACTGTAAGACTGAAGAAGATAGAAAATTAACAAGGGCTATAAACGACTTGTTTCCATGGCATGGTCTTAAAACCTATTACTAAAAAAAGAGAAGGTATAAATTTTGTAAACTAACTTATCTCTACTATGGTGGGTTCTAATGATTTATATTTTGACGATATGCAATGATGCATGGTACTGAACGACTACGGCTCAATGAATGTAAACATTTGGTCCGCCATTTTAGTTTGGTGACGGTTTGTCTTCTCACTTTTGAAACAAATAAAATGATAGAAAAATAATACAACTATTCAATTATGAAATACACGTGGGTAGTTGCGGCGGTCACCAGAATCATCTTAAACATTATTAAATTTAAATTCTCTTTAAATATTGAATGTTGCGAACCCCTGAGCATTTATTTACATAATTTAGTTACGTCAGAAGAATCAGAGTGAGGTAATAGAAAAATTGCACTTAGCGATTTCTAGGAGTTTTTGGCGACAAACAAGAAAATTATATTAATCGAACACTATTTCACTTGCCAACAATGACGCTTGTTTTCGAACACTTTGCGACTAATATTGCAAACAGGCGTACGGCCCACCTGATGATAAGTGTTTACCGTAGTTTATGAACGTCTGCAACACCGGAGATGTCACGAGCGCGTTGCCGATCCTGAAGGAATTTTTTCACGCCCATTTTGAATGGCTCCCATGCAAAGCGTACTGTACGCGACTACGCGACAACATGGTACGATAATAATCCACCATTACTGCGTTGATACTGGTCTTCTCAGCTTCCCGCCGAATGCCCATTATCTTGTCGTGTTGTGCACTGACCTGCGGAGCCGGCAGTGACGATGCGCAGCCACAGCGGCCCCATGCGCGTGCGCGCCGTCTCCACCACACTGCGCACCGCAGCCGGGGCTTGCCTCGCTCGCGCCGCCGCCAGCCAGCGACACTGCAGCGACGTCACCAACGCGCAGTCTGACACAACCGATGATGCTCATCATCATGTCGTGAACACATTGTTAATCGACCGTGGGGTCACAATAGGCAACTTGACTATATTCATACTTGGGCAATTTTTGCATACGAAACAGTGTGTACGCTAAAAAGTAACCGATTCCGAAAACAACAACAAAAATGGTTGTCAATTAAGACAGTAATTGGATTTTAAAGTTTTCTCAAGAAGAAAAGTGAGAGCGTGGTGGGGACGTCTTGCTATCTCTTTTGTACGTACGAAACCAAATGGCAGTGACGTCACTGCACACACAGTGCACCCCTGTCTTGCTTTTTGACAGTTTCCCCTTCCACCGAATTTCAAAGCCCTATAACTTTTTTATTAGATAGAATGGATATAAAAAAATATTTCTGTTTTCAGTTTCTGGTAGTGAAATGTTTGATATAAATGATAAAAATAAATGAGTAGAATGCCCAATTGTGCGAAACCGCCTCTCGGCCTCTGACGTGGTTTCTTTAACGACCATTAGATGGCAGCCGGGACTAGGGTTGCCAACCGTACTATATTATATAGTATTTTACTATATTTCTGCGTACTATATACTGTTGAACAAAAATATAGTACGCAAAAATACTATGTTTTCAGCACCGAAATCTACAAACAAACAAACCCTTTTTTTTAAACATTTTGCAACGCGCCTTTATACTAGCTTTTAGGAGAGATTTAAAAAAATGCTAAGACTATGATTACTTCCGAACTTCTCAATATTAAATTGACAAAAACAAAATATTATTTTAAATAAAAAAAAAAACATTTCGTTTAATTTTTGCTATGGGATTTTAGTAATATCATAATTCCACTTATTAGGTAGTTGTTGTTTCTTAAGAAAGCTAAATGAAATAAAATAGATATGCTAAGAGAACTAGGACATCGTGAAGAAGATAAGATCATTTCAAAAAATGTGGCAGTCAATAAGTAAAATCCCCACAGATAGTTTTATACAAAACATTGTTAAAAATTGCAAGAAGTTTAGTTTCACCTACAAAATAAATAGGTCAAAAGAAATAGGTATATCTTTGTTCATTTTGTCATTTTTCCATAAAATACTATATTTTTCAGAAATGTACTATGTTCTTGATAGCTTATTTTCAAAAATACTATATTTCGCCAAACTAAAAGTTGGCAACCCTAGCCGGGACCGACGGAGTCATCATTGATATTAGATACACAGTTACGACGAAACGCCAGTGAAAAAGTGTCCGAAATGGACTGTTGCAGGTACTCTTACCCACATACATACTTGCAACATTGATTGCCTTACTCGTCATCCTAGCGTGTATTCCTAGGTCAGCTTACGCTTCGGACCCTAGGGTACGCTGTAAGTCATGGTCCTAGATTTAGCGGAATTGGTAATTACAATAGAGAGACTGCGGTCTGACCTCCGTAACCCTTTTTATAGGGAAACCAATCAACAGGAATGTTAGTGGCCAACACTGTCAGAATTTTTCAGGCTGCCCTAAAGCATCTGACACAGCCTCGCGACTGCTATCTATCGATAACAACCGGGACCAACAGCTTGATGTGCCTTCCGAAGCACCGAGAAGCTCAAGATAGAAAATGCCACTAAATGGCGACCAATCCAATAGTGGTCGCGTCACATCATCGCTCGACTAACGACCTCCAGCAAACAGTATTACTATTACAGTAAGTAATAGAATTTAAAACACGACATACACATTGAGCCCTGTTCCCTGTTTCCAGACTATTTTAATCAATTGGCTGATCCTAAAAATTTAATACGTATTTCAGTTAATAAGGAACCTTTTTCCTAATACTAGAAAAATAATCGTTTTTGATGTTTTCAATATCACAACCAAATCCTAAATGCACCTAGGAAACGTGAACTCGTCGCAAACGTCACCCACCTTTGGTTATTTCGAGCAGTTCGATACTCCTGGCCGTGATGGGCGTCTTGATATCCGCGAGCTGCGACCCGCGGTGAGGCACCGAGTAGAACATGAACCCGCTGCTGTTGCGCCACAGACTACTACGGAGCGACGGCGGCACGTCTTCTGGAATACGCCAGTACCACAGAATTGTTAATAGTACTAACGTACAGTACGGACACTCACACCTCCCACCCTAAACAGTTACCGCACCGAGAGCAAAACAATGCAAGGAAGACGCTTCGGCAGCCCGGCCGCTGCGACGACTATGACGCAGATACGATTAATAACCAACCTTGAGTAACACACACATTGATGCGCGTGCGTACGCGATGGAACCGGTGTAGTAGTAATAGGTATCGTGTTCGCCGCTGTTGTATGGAGTGTCCTCGACTCGCTAATTATATCGAACAAGAATCATTCGCTATCGAATGAAAATCACTCGGTTCAGGGTGAATCATATTATTCCAAAATAGTACCTACTAACAATTATGAAAAATAGTCACAATCTCGCCAAATAAATGGATGGAATACTCCAATCAAAGATTTCATAATAAACAAACGTTTTAACAACTGTGTTAAACATGAACTGAATGGTAAACACTGTTGGAAACAATTCTGATTTTTAAGAATTTGACTCTACGAAAATCATTAGAACACGAATTGAAATTATTTAATTAAAAATAATTACGGGACGAATTGTAACTTTGTAGTGTAGTTTACCTTCACTGTTTGAAGACGCTTCCTCTCGTCGCTTTACGTCATTAACACCAACATTAATGTTTTTAATACTATCTTCACTATTCATAATATCACTTGACGTTTCTAGTACATGGCTATCATTAATATTTCTCTCTCTATTCATATTATAATTATTGTCCACTTCTTCGCTTTCAACATTTTGTAAATCAGGGTTGTTTGCGTTTACAGTATTGGCTTCTTTCTGCATTTGGAGGTGTGCTTCGTAAGCTGTAAGAAAAACATACTCAATTTTCATAGAGAAAATCCATACTTCCATACTAATATTATAAATGCGAAAATCTGTCTGTCTGTTACGCTTTCACGACTAAACCGCTGGACGGTTTTGTTGAAATTTGGTATGAATATAGTTGAAGACCCGGGGTTAAACATAAGCAACTTTAGGACGCAGGCGGAACTGCTGGAAAAAGCTAGTTAATTATATTTTTGAAATGAAATGAAATATTTATTTTTTTGATGTGACATGTTTCACCATTACAGGCATGCAAAAATTTCAAAATGATGATATAAAAATTAATAATTTACGATCGCTTTTTTATCACAATTTTAAAATACAATGTCCATTTGACTAACACACCTCCCTGAGGAACCACAGTCTTGAATTTTATGTTGTGTGGTAAATTTTTATTCATTTTAACTTTATTGTACTACTAAATTAAATACAAAAGGAATATATACTTATACTAGCCTCCCGTCCCGACTTCGCTCAGGCCTATAGCTTTCCTCGATAAATAGGCTATCCAACATTGTAAGATTTTTTTAAATCGGACCCGTAGTTCCTGAGATTAGCGCGTTCAAACAAACAAACTCTTTAGCTTTATAATTATTTTTAACTATTAGTAGAAGATGATCCTATTAGATTAAGCATTAAAAGAATATTATTTTGGTATTTTAGATATTTTAAGTGACATATTCACGCGTTCAAAGCCTCCCAATAAATTCAAAACGCATTTTATTATAGAGCTGGCTTGATGCTCACCTTCACAGAAGATCTGCTTTATGAACAGACCACCTTTGGAGTGTCCCACCCAAATGATGGGTTTCTCGCCAACACCGATGTCCAGAAGTTGACGAGTCATCTGTTCTGCTCGCTCGTGGAGCCGTAGTCTGGAATGAGAATTAGTTTCTTGAGACATGATCATGGGAAATTATGAATATGGTCGGAAACTCTAGAAGTCTCTGACTGTATGACTGTTGACATATTCGACAACGATATCAGCCTAGTGGCTCATATCAAAGAATATACAAATTATTAAAATGGGTATAAAGATGCTGCAAAAGTGAAAGGTGGGAGGAAGTACAAGAATAAATGATTCTGAAGAAAATATCATGTCTACGGTCTACGGAACATCCGGGAGTGGGCAGGGATAGCAAGCGCAGCTTAGCTGTTCTGCAGAGCTACAAGGGCTAACATGCTAACCGCTAACCTTCATTAGTTGGTGAAGCACTTTTAGATGGGTCGTAAACTTATAAGGAAATTACAGAAAATATTTATTCGGGATTTCATCCCCATACCTTGGATCCCATGTTATCGTGTACAGTACGCTTCAAACGGAATTTCCTCCATTGTACCTACACTGCGATTATGGAATGAACTCCATGCCATGGTTTTCCCTATATTGACTATAACATAAAAAAAATTCCTTCAGGGTCGGCAACGCGCCCGTGTCATCTCCGATGTTGCAGGCGCTCATAGGCTACGGTAACCACTTACCATCAGGTGGGCTGTAGGCCTGTATGCCTACTTAGTTGTATAAAAAAAAATGCCGTTAATTATTCCTTAATACTTTAGTCTCTCCTTCTGTGCTATTCGTTGTTAATTGCGTTGGAATCTACTACCGATCTTGCTGATGATAACTTTTAAAACATGTCATATGGCAAAATATTTGGAAAGGATGTGATATTTTTAGTTGTAATTTATTTCTCCTATACTTAGTTGAAGTTCAAGTTTCTTACCTTTTATATCCCTTCACCCATAGCGGTCTCCACAAGTAAGGATCACTTGTATAATTGATAGAAATAACTCTAGCGTCGGGGTAATCAACTTTGATCCAATCTTTTGGCCAACAAGACGAATAACACTCATCACAGACGCACCCACAGCCGACTTCACATCTCCTCCCAACATCTGATCTACATTCACAATTGTTATTACCAAATTCAACATTAGACTTAACCTCTTTTTCATCCTCGAATTTCAAATCACAATTTTTGCACTCCTTTTCAAATAATTCTCTAACAAAATTGGCTTGGATTTCATAATTGTCTACAATTTCAACTTGATCAAGTAGCGTATTGTCATAAAAGTTTTCTGTTATAAAAACATCTTCGTTTGGAAGGATTTTTACGTTTTTGTAAATATCGAAAGATTCAGCATGGATATTGCTATAATGGTTTGATTTGTCGCAGAATTCCTTTTCGTTTTCTCTCTGACATTGGCAAGAATTGGATGGATCTATGAGCGATTTTTTGTCGGGCTCGATCTTGTACTTCGGCCGCCATTCGCCTTGTCTCCATGTATTTCCTAGTGACCCTGAAAATAAACAAGTACTTAAGTAAAATAGAACAATACAATGCTGATAAGTAGAACCCTTGTACACAGTTTTCTTATGTTAAGTTCTTTCATAAATTATTATGAAACCCGAGAGCAACATAATAAACTCAGTGTACTATTCTATGATGAAAACTGCCTCCGTGGTCCAGATTCCGTGCTTGGGAAGGCACCTGCCTTTACCTAAAGCCGTTGAACCCGGCTGCCGGCTGGTGATCATTAAAGGAACCACGCCGACCAATTCCGAAAAACTGACATACAGCCCGGACATCATACAACAGCGGCGAGCCCGATATGTACTCCAATATGATTACAACATCAACGGGGTTACTTTGCAAAAGGTATATGAGGTTAGGGACCTGGGCGTGACCTTTAGTCCAGACATGACATTAAGGGTTCTAAAATATGCAAGAGAGCTTTTAGGAATCTATGTTTTGTGCTGCGTACTGTGAAGGGCTTTACAAATATACAGGCCCTCATATGTCTGTATAATACCCTGGTTCGCAGTCAACTTGAAGTGAACTCTATGATCTGGGATCGCCATGAAGCCAAATATAGTCTCATGCTGTAAAAGATACAAAACAAGTTTGTTAGGTATCTGTACATGAGACCGTATGAAGTTTACCTGTTCTACCCGTTGATGTATCCTACTTTGTTCATTTTAGAGATGGTTGAATATGAGGAACTAAAGGTGAGAAGGCAAGTTGCCCTTATAAAATATCTGTTAAGAGTCTTAAGGGGGGAAATTTCTCATGCGGATGTGTTATCGGAAGTGTCTCTCTGTGTGCCGAATACCGTATCGCGCCGCCGCCGGCCGCCGCTGCTGGCACTGCCGTACGTACGCACTAACTTGATGCGAGAAGCCCCACTGACGCGAGCGTTGCGAACATTGAATGCTGTGGCTCTTGAGACCGACCTATTTAGTTGCACTATGAGTGAATTCACAAGTATATCATTATCGAAAATTTGTTATAAGGCATAAAATATATGTATTGTAAATGTATATTTAAATAGTGCTACTGTATCGCAATGGAATTATCCGTAATGGTAGATGTGTAAGTGGAAAAAAATAAAAATATATATATATATATCAACTGACGTAAATAAAAGAAGCTAGGGGAGAAACCAGTGCAAGTGTGGTTTCTCCCCTCAAACTATGGCGCATGCGGATGCGCCATAGTTTGAGGGGAGCAGCAGCACACGACAGCGGTGTCGTGTGCTGTGTGCCCAAAAACCTTGAATGACTTGTACTTGGCCTCTGACAGAGCTGTTCAGGTAGCTTCTTACTGGATTAGGAGAGTGTAATGCCATCGACACGTAAAGAGGAGAATAGAAAAAGCTCACCATACAGCCCGTGCACGAAGATGACGTCAAGCTTGTGGTCTGGCGGCTGGTGTAACACCACGCACTCCACGCGCGGCTCAGGGTGCAGGTGCTCCGAGCTCGCCGCGCGGGGCTTCGGAGGCCGCGCCGCTGGAATGGGGCTGATGCCTTAGACCCCGAGGTATAAAAAAAAGACGGATGTTTCAAGCTCTATTCAAACTGACGCGAATACCGCGCGACTGGAGGGAAATACGTAAGTAGTGCCATAAGCAGGCCAGTTAACTTTGGCACACGCTATGGCACTTCTACCAAATCTCATTTCTGTGAGCGTCCCGCCAGTGGCGCGGGATTCACGTCAGTTTGAATAGAGCTAAGCTGACGTGTCTGGTGTGTATTGTTACATTTTTAAAGTTCCGTACCCGAAGAGTCAAACGAGATCCTAATAATTAACTAATTTCAGCTAGTCCTGTTACCAGGCTGTATTGCATCTCATGAATCGTCATTACTAAGACAGTTGAAATTTTTAAAGTTTTTGTTGCTGGTATAACAACAAATACTAACAGAATAAAAATAAATCTTTAATGGGGCTCCGTTACAACAGGCTTGTTATTTTTTCCTTCGGTGTTTTTAATATTATACTGACTGATGCTGCAGCAAGTGGAATACTCAATTCCTTGTCAAGTTAAAAAAAAAAAAAAAAAAAAAAAAAATTATTCGCATATAATAGGGTAAACATGAGATCTTAATTAATGAGGAACAAGTAACAGCCGTACAGTTACAGCCATGGAGTAATTACAAAGAGGAGATGCCGTTTGAAATGGCGCAGTGATGATCATTGGCGCCTCGCCGACACTGCAGTGGGCGGAGCTTGTCATTGCTCGTGCTCTATGATTAGAGCCATGGCCGAAACCAAGCACCCCGCTCGTCTGCCTTCCGCCCCGTGTAGCCTCACAAACGCTTTCTTACAAAACGCTTATTACGGCATCTCCTCTTTGTAATAACTCTATGGTTACAGCAAACTAGCGGTTTACCGCAGCTCAGCCTGCGTTAAAAACTATGTTTGACCCCGGGTCCTCAACTATATTCATACCAAATTTCATCAAAATCCGTTCAGCGGTTTGGCCATGAAAGCGTAATAGACAAACAGACTTTCGCATTTATTATATTAGTATGGATGTAGCGCGTTAACATATGAACGGTCTCCATGTCTGTTTTCAATAGATCATCATTTCGGCCGCAGTCAGTCCACTGCAGGACATAGGCCTTTCCCAATGATTACTAAAATGACGATTGGAAGCACCTTTTTCAGATGAGTTCAGTAGATGCTATTTTCGAAAAACCCTGATTTTAACTTTGTGAAAAATTATCAACCCTGCTGAAGCCTCTTCAATGTATAAAGTGAGTAGAATGTGCTTGCCCTGCACAATAATAGAGCTATCGTATGCAGGCAGAATAGATTTTTTTTCAATCCTCCCGGCAGTTCTTCCAACAAACAAACTCTTTGCCTAAGTCGTCGACAATTTTAATTGTTATTGTATTTTACTTACCAGCTATAGGTGGAAGGGGTGTCGTCAAAAGCCGATGTATTAGGATGTTAGCAGTGCTCCAAAGACAGGACACACACCAGCGCCTGAAAATCAAAATATTTAACTTTGAAAAACTAACGCACTGCATATTTAGATGACACTTATATCATCTATGTGGAATCCGGTGATCAAAAGAACAATACCCCGTTTCCAAGAAAAGTCGGTTCAATGCTACCAGAATACGGACATACGGACGCATCGGTTACGAGTTATATACTTATGCTAAAATCCTCTGAAACTTCGATATCGCGATTTAATCCTCCATATAATTCGGGTTCTTGTATAGAACTTGAGATGATTTGCTTTTGGCGCCATCTGTTGCGTCGTGTAGTAATTATTTGCTGTGGGATAGTGTCGCCACAAACCCAGTAAAAAAAACCGACTTCACATAATGTGAAGTATTAAACTCTATTCAAAATCATTAGTTCAACTCCACTCCAGAGCAAAGAGTGGGCAGTATATTGGAAGACGGGATTTAAGTACTTTGTTATTAGTTAAATAATGATATGATGAGTGTTGGTTAGCGTGGGCTCCCGTAGCCTCAATTTGTCGGCTGGTGATTATTGGAGTTGTTCTTCCCACACGAAATCCTAAGTAAGAAAATGCCAGGAATGTCAGAATTGATTTACGTAATCACTATCTAATAAAATAAGTAAGGACAAATAGCAGGTCCGTAATCAGTGGCGTAGCTAGCATAGGTGGCACCCGGGGCGGATTTTATAGGTGTCACCCCAAAACTCAATCGAAACTGTTAAAATAAAAAAAGTTATAATCATTTACGTTTTATTAAAATACGACTACCTATTACAAATATTTGTATATTATGTAAAACCAACTTAGTTTGTTAAAAATTAAAATTTCTTCCTTCTATGTTTGACACTAGCGAACTCCGAAATCACGTCTTCAAAATTTATATTTTGTGTTGCTTCATGTTCTATCGTTAAAATACAAAGATTGTTTAATCTGGTTTCAGTCATTGTAGACCGCAAGTAATTTTTAATTTATTTTAATTTGATGAAACTTCTCTCACATGAAGCAACTGATGCACATATTGTTATAAATAACTTTAGTGCGACCGTTAGATTCGGAAGAGATTCTGTAAAATCACATTCCACAATAAATTTCAAAAAGTCCAGTGTCACCCAATTAGAGACAGTAACGTTAGCCGCTTTTAAATGTCTTCTCAATATTGGTATTTCTAAAAGGAGTTCTGTTTCTGATACTTCATCGTAAAGGTTAGTAAATTTTGATACAGCAAATTTTAACTGTTCAGTGTTTGCCGAAAGCAAGGTCTTTGACTGCACAACCTCAAACAACGAAGCTACGTCTTTAATGGACTTTACTCTTTTTTCGAGTTCAATACTGAATCTGTCAAGACATTCTAACATGTCCTTTTGAAGTTCCGCTCTAAGTGTAAGTGTCCAGCATCTGTGGACGATGCTAACTCACCGGGCATGCGTTTCTTGCGACAAATTCGTCGTTCCATCGAAATGTTGTATTTTTCCGATTTTTGTACAGCAAAATCTATTGCCTCTTCTGCTAGATGCAACCGTTTCTCTCCAATGAATAGACTAAGTGCTTTTAGTTTTATGATTATTTCATCAACACATAAACCTTTACTTTGTAATGCAATCTGAGCATTGTTTACTTCCCTTAGCACATCATTCCAAAAGAAAAAAAAACAAAGAAATGAGAAATTGCACACAGCAGGCATAAGATTTTGTGCAGCACCTCTAGTTTCTAAATTTACGTCTTGGTCACATAGTTCTTCAATTGCAATACATCTTAATTGCAATTATCCTATCAAAATTTTCAGCCAATACTTTTACTGCACCATAATGAGCACTCCAGCGCGTTGTCGAAAGTCTTTTATCAGATGCTTTGCTGTGATTGAGAAGCACTTCCCAACGGCTTGTGGAAGTTGACAAAAAGAAGTATTATACTTGCCCAGGCTAAACAAAAAAATATTACTGCAATCCGTCTAAAATACCTTCTGTAAGTACCTATTTATCATTTAGGATGGCTCAATAATATAGTTTTAAAATACACAGTAATTAAAAGAGAATAAAATAATTGAAGGGTTTTTCGAAATAATTTATGATACTGTTAATAGATACTAAATAAATTAAGAATGTAAGTATTACCTGTAATAACAAAAATACTTAACTTACTTTGTTTATTTTCTTCAAGAATCGACTATATTAAATCGGTTTTTATACAAAAAATGTTGTTTATAATATCTAATACGTAAATAACAAACACTTTGCACTAGACCAGTAGTTCCCAAACTTATTTTTCTCGTGGACCACTTTCAAAATTTTACTGGTTTCGGTGGACCCCCTGCTGCTACATTTCTACCACATTCTTAAAGTCGCCAAAAAATAAAAATTGTGTCACTTCTGAGTTCTGTCCCTATATTTCGATATGTAAAATAAAAACGAAAAATGGTACATTTTATATCACTTTATTTATTAAAAGAATAGAATTACAAGAAAAAAATATTAAGGTAATATAGGTTCAGGTCATAATTTTAATTAATGGGAAGGATGTATCTGATGGAGTGTCAGCAAACGATCAATGTTTGGCTTTATTTTTGTGAGCAATAACCGCAAATCCCCCCGCTCTGTGATGTTTAATTTGCTCCTTTTTTTGTTAAGAGGTTTGTAACGGCACTAAAACTCCTTTCGACAAGATATGACGAGGGAAAAGCTATTAAAAATTTCCTTGCGATTTCCCACAGTCCAGGATATTTTTCGGGTATTTCTGCTTGCAGCCAAAATGTTGGGTAGCCTTTTCTAAATTTCACCTTCAGCTCCTCATTAGTGCTTAGCTCGAGCAGCTCCTCTTGTAATACAACATTGGCCACTTCCGTTTCATCAAATGGATTTATTATCCATGGTGGTATATCCATCGTCAGTATATCTTCAAACCTGGTTTTGAAGTCATCATGCAGGGCACTTAAATGTTGACTGTAGATATGGATATCCTCATCAATACATTCTACCTGCGACAAGTTTGGAAATTGAGAGAATTCGCGCCGACTAATGTTTTGCTTCATAAATTTCAATTTCCCAAGAAAAGCCGAAATTATCCCCTTTGTTTTTATTAAATTCAGGCTGTCCCCTTGTAACTGCAAGTTAATATCATTAAATTTTTTAAACAAATCTGTCAAATACGCAATGTCTGCTTTGAATTTGATCAAGTTTTCTTTTAAATCTGGATCTCTACTTTCTAAGAACTCTAATATGGAATCGAAAACAGAGTAAAATCTCGTTAAGCATGCACCTTTCGACAACCAGCGTACTTCAGTATGTAAGAGCAGTCGTTGGAAGTCTTCATCATTTTCGTCGCACAATTGAGCAAATAAACGTGTATTCAATGCATTGCTTCTGATTTTGTTGACAGCTTTTATTACAAAATGAAGAGATTGGTTCAACCTGTCACTTAAATGTTTTGCCACAAGATGTTGTCGGTGGATTACGCAATGAATAGCTGTAAGTCCTGGTATAATTCTTTTGAGATGACTTATAAACCCACGATATCGCCCGACCATTGCAGGAGCTCCGTCTGTTGCCACTGAAATAATGTTTGTAAATGGGATCGATTTTTCCGTAAAAAAATTACTCAGGACATTAAATATTGATTCGCCTTTAGTGTCAGTCTCCAAAGTTCTGGCAAATAGCAATTCTTCGTGAATTTCTTCCTCAACAATAAATCGGACATATGCCAATAGTAATGCTTCATTACTGGGTAACGTTGACTCGTCCAGTTGTATAGAAAAATGAGTTTTTTGCAGATGATTGCACAAAAAGCTTTCGATATCAGAGCTCATTTCATCAATGCGTCTTTGTACAGTATTGTTACTTAATGGAATTCTTTTTAGTACGTCAAATGGAGATTTGTGCAAAACAGTTTTTAAAACCTCTTCAACAGCGGGTAAAATTAATTGTTCTCCGATAGTGTGCGGTTTTCCAGATTTTGCTATAAGTAATGAGATATTGTAAGATGCCCGCAAGCCATCATCGTTACTTTGAGATGTTGAAGCGAACATACTGTGCATGGTGGGTCTCTTTCCATATTTTTCTTTCAATGTTTGAAAATATTTTAAATCTTTACCTATTTTATCAGTATGACACCTTTTTAGATGATCTTCGAGCTTTGATGGTTTCATAGAGTCATTGCTCAAAACTTTGTTGCATAATAGGCACATGGGCAATTGTTTGTCTGCCTCTGATGGAACAAAACCATATTTCAAATAATCGACACTATATTGTCGACATTTTTTCTTTGCTGTAGCCATGTTTCGTGTCAGTTACCTTACCTGTAAAAAAAATGTTTTAGTAACCAAGTTTTTTTCTGAATATAGGTATCACACCGCAGCCTTTGTCAGCACGCGGAAATAGAATTACGGCTTGTAAAGGGACCAACTAATAAACCGCTGAGACAAATACAAACGTTTTCACAAAACGGTATCAATTTTAAAGTACATAATTTACCACTAATTTTTAATAGTATAAATAAAAATTAGTGTACTCAGTATCGAATACTGATCATATTTGTGTAGGAAAAAATAAACGTCGAAATCCCAAAATTGTCCATAAAAACGATAACTAACATTTTATTAAATCAATGAGTTCACGCGCTCCGTGTATTTGCGTATTTATTGTCTGCGGCTTCATTGTTAAAACGTGACAAACAGGCATCGAAGTTCAAGCCCCGCCCTTTTCCCGTCGCCCGCGCACCGCTCGCTCTTTCCGAAAAGGAATAGTTTTGATAAAATAGTTACTTCAAAATCAATTTAACATGATTATGAAATTACTGTTTTATAAAATTAGTAGTTATTTGCAAGAAAAATTACAAAATTAATTGCTCTGCAATATTGCTTATTCGGCCTTTTTAGAGAGGCAGTGCTTCTCTCGTGAAAAAACAATTGAATAAAACGTGCTGTGTTTGTCTTCAAATCGAAAGAGGACAATTAAAATATCTGTAAGTTACTAAGTTACCTATCTATACAGGCCGTTGTGATCAACCGACTAGTACACGTAAACAAAATACTTAAGTACTATAACAAAAAAAGGTAGGTTACTTACTTTTCTCCGGCACTAGCAAACACAGATATAAATTTTCTCACAACTTTTTTCCAAATTCCGCCTTGTTTTCGAAATTCCGGAAACAAATGAATGCGTTTGGTTGCCTTTGGCATCAAGTATTTATAGTGTTGATCAAGTTCATGTCTGAACAAGCATTAAGCATTGTCGGGCGGATAGCGCTTTGCAAGTCTGTACACGAAATTGTACGTAATATCGAATACACAAGTTTGGACAAGTAACAGTCGCTTGCCTTATTAAAATATTATCTGCTTAGATAGGTACTTAAAACAATGTAGGTAGGCCCTTATAAAAACTATGCTTACATTTTTGCTCTTTACTATCAAAAGCAGATAAATTTTCGTGGACCCCCATTAACATCTTATGGACCCCCATTTTTTGTTCACGCCTACGTAGACCCCCAGCAAGTCTCCCGTGGACCCCTGGGGGTCCACCTGGACCACTTTGGGAATCACTGCACTAGACGTTCAGAATTCACGTAAGAGAATATTGAAATGAATGCGGTCGGAAACAAAAGAAATGGCCCAATCCACAATACAAGTGATGAGCGCTATATCGAGGGAATCCCCTGACTAGCGTTGGTTATGCGCGAACGGGGTATTAAATTTTGGGGGAATCCCTAATCGATTGACAGTGTGCACATTGTTTTTTTTCTAAATATCAGTTTATTATGCTCGTGGTACGATATTATAGTTACCTAGATAATTTTATTAGTGGCGGTTATGCTCTCTGCCACAGATTTACGATTTTTTATAGATAGAAAGTACTATAACTGATGGTCATAGTCGGGCTCGGGGTGTCACCCCAAACGAGTGACACCCGGGGCGGGCCGCCCCCGCCGCCCCCCCTTAGCTACGCCACTGTCCGTAATGGATTTGAATATAACTTTTCCGCCCTAAAACAGGTCAGTAATGGAAGACAAATTGGTTCAGAACAACTAATCGGCTTATTTCTCGCACAGAGAATAACTCGCCGTACATCTTGGGAATGCAGTTGGAGTTTTAAAATTTTATTCCCCGTGGAAGTGACCTCTCAAGAGATTTATAAACACGACGAAGAAGGAGAAGACCGATAAAACGCTAAGAATATGAAAGAGAATATTACGATAGAAGTTCTTTTTCCATAAAAATATACTAATTCCTATGCCAGGGTCGCGAAGCCATACAACACACGACGTCACACGTATAACAATGTGATCATGTCGTTATGCTGGACTGGGAACGAAAGCGGTATTTTAAAAACCTAAAAATAACGGTATTTTACCTAAATTAAAGCTAAAAATATCGGTTGACAGCTACTTTTGAAATTTATGACATATGTACACAAATGTACTAATTACAAAATTTTCATTTTTCTCTTATTCAGTGCCAGATAGGTACATTAAATTTCATTAAAAAAACAGAATTCCGTCTCTTTCTAGCAAAACCACAGTAACCCAATTAATTGTATGAAATGCACTATTTACTAAATTCCTCGTTTCCAAATGTTATAACCGCCATTATTTATGGAAATCCAAAACAATTTTTTTAGGTTATACGATTGCTGAAAAAATACAAAACGAAACGTAATATATATAATTTTTTAACAAATGCTCATTTATCATCGCTTGGTTTGTTAATGTATTAGGTGTTTTTAATAAATTTTGAATCCAAATATATTATACAATTATGTATAGATGAGCAAGTGCACAAATGAATTAAAAGATTTTGAGATATGGTTTCTCATCGTACATGTAAAAATAATAGAAAATTACAATAAAACTAGGTATATGAATTCTCTGGTTCGCTGACGTCTGCCGTCGCGTACTGACGCCAATCGTTGACGATTTAAAAGGCCGTGGGTAAAATAGTGGTTGTGTTAGTTTGTACTTGGTTTACGTGAAACATTTATTGAATTTAAAAAAAAGTTTATATAGAATTTACAGACAAGGGGGCCTAGTCACCCGTCTCCGGGGTCTTCGGTAACATACGAATGTAATTCGCAGGCATCTGTGACCGCCGAACTCTGAGGCATTAGCCGAATCGTCAAGGAGGATCGAATGAGCCTAGAAAAAGGTGGTTTATAACATATATTACTTAATGCCTATCAAAAATATGTACTATGTAGAGGTTTTTTGTTTTATTTGGCCGTTTTAATATTCTTGTTGTTATTTTAATGACTGAATATTGAGATATGATTTAGACAAAGGACTATTTTTTAGAATACATGCAAAATTATTTAACCAAATGTTCCGAAACTTTAAAACGCTCTCGTTTAAAGTTGACATTTATGTAGTTAGAATATTTGTGAACTGAGGCATCGATATGTCAAATGAAAATTGTTCGATAACGAATAAAAATCTTTTTTGATATCGAACAAAAATTATTCGACACGTCGACATTGCGTGAATCACGCTTTTCAAAAATAGCACTCTAGGTAAATGTAAATGTTCTGTCAATTACAGGGTATTGAGCACCCTGAGCTTTAAAAAAAAAGTATGCTCGTTTCACATAATAGTGATGTTTTTAATACATAATTTAAATTCTAATTACTCACGGAAATTAATACTAGAACTGGCATAAGTGATATAAAACCATGGAGTAATTACAAAGTATAAAACCATGTAAAACTACAAATTTCTTCCGACTCTTTCGGGCTTCCGACTCTGTTGGCTTAATACGCCACCGAGCCCGTGACCTCCGGAATCAGCCATTTTTCAATTGAACGTTTTCAGTTATCACCAAATAAAAAGGTATCACTGTATTGACACGATGAAGAAGAAGACTGACTTGTGGCGCTATTACATATTAACTCATCAATAGGTACTAATATTATAAATGCTAAAGTCTGTCTGTCTGTCTGTTACGCTTACAAGGCCAAACCGCTGAACGGGTTTTGATGAAATTTGGTATGAATATAGTTGAAGACGGTTAAACATAGACTACTTTTTGACGCAAGCGGAGCAGCGGGAAACAGCTAGTTAGCTATATATTCATTCTGATCTAGGGGGAATACCTCCACTCATCATCATCATTTTAGCCGCAGTCAGTCCACTGCTGGACTGGATATAAGCCTCTCCTATTAATTTACAAAATGAACGGTTAGCAGCAGCCTGCAATTATCGTCTGTTATCTCACATCGATGTAATGACTATCTCTGACTTCCCATACCACCACCTCTTTAAACTACTTTTTCGTCTATCCGGATGGTAGAGGTATACGAAATGAAATTTATTTATTTATTTATTTATTAGGTGTACAAAACAGTATTACAACCAAAATACTCTAAAATAATAATTTTATAAAAAGAAATACAATGGCCAGTTGTAACACCAAAAGCGAGTACACACAGCATGCTTAATATTAATAGACAAAATAAACAAAGTTCATGTCTCATCCCAAGTTGATGATAAAGTTCACAATGAAATGGAAATGAAAATGAATGGACAATAAGTAAATAAATGTTGACATCAATTTAATAGCTTTCATAAGAAGGTGGCAGGGCGGACAAGTAGCCGGACAATTAAATAATGCTGAATCTTACATGGTCAATCGACCTTTACGCCTGGTGTCAGAGTATTTTTTGCATGTGCTGCATAGGTACGTTATGCTTTTAAGTTTTATGTTTCACTTGTTCCAATTGTTAATTTGCGCCTACCTTCCTGTTTCATATCATGAAGTCCTCCTACCTGTTGGTTGCCTGGAAGAAATTGCTCTAGAGATAAGGCCGCCTTTGTTTGTTGATAATAATAATATTCATGTACTTTCTACAATTTGGTGCAATAAAGAGTTATTTATTTAATTTGGAACCATCTTTCGGCCTCTGACGTTTCCTTTAACGACCATCCAATGGCAGCCCGTGCCTTCCGAAGGACGGAATCATTATTATTATAATACAATCAGGTGGTTAAGCCCGCAAAATCCTAACCAAACTGAAAACACCGAAATGTTTTGATTGATCTGTGATTCCCGACCCCGTGGAAATCGAACCCACGGGAATCAAATGCTAGGATGATGATCAGGATCTAAGTAGTTTCGAAACACGTGCCGGCTCACTACGAGCACAGAATAAATAATAGTATTCTAACGTAAAGTATCCTATATCAACCACAGATAGTAACAGAAACGAAGGTCATACTGTACCAAGTACAGTCACGTGGCGATAAGGCGGGCCTCTATGTGGTGCAGCGGTAAAGTGAGGTGACTCCATTCATACTTCCACACTTTTATAATGGTTAACGCGCCAAAACATTTAATTTTTTTTTTGCTTAGTCCGGGTCACGCAAAATCGGCGAGTCGAAAAATTTTGTTCGATATTGAACGATTTCCATTCGACATATGTCGTATTGCAAAAATAGAACACCAGATGTTTAAGGAATAGAAATAGTTAGAAAAAAAATACGGAAAATTTAAAAAGAACACAGTATTTATTTCCTTATACCTTCATTGTACAAATTACAATTTGTAAAGCACAATAGGCGGACTTAATGCTAAAAGCATTATCTAACAGTCAACCTTTGGGTATAGCAGAGCTTAAAGTGGGTGTACTGAAAATACCACGGAAACGGCTTGTAAAATCTATACTTATGCGAATAAACCTACACAACCATTTATTTTATAATACAACAGTACCTATTTATTCATTAAAAATGGGCATAATAAATAATACCTATAGATGAACAGTAAAATATTTTTGTCGGTTTGTCCAAACAATTCATATCGATAATCGATAAATTGAAGCCGTTGACAAGACATCACTATAACTAAGCGGCGATTGGCGAACTATTGAATAATTCAACGCTCATTGAAAGAGGTGAACCATATCCATAGAGTGTGTAGATTTTAAGTAGTAGAGTTCGTTTAAAAAAGTTAAGCGACTGGTATTAAGAAGATTACTATATTATCAAAAAAACTATGGAGTACTAAGTGGCAAAAATCATAAAAAAACTATATTTCTTAATTTTCCAAGTAACAACAAAATTTTCGCAGTCATTCAGAACGGGAACGATTCAATACACCTTTTTAACGTGTTTGAGGCATGGTTGTAGGCGGTCGGTGTCTTTGAATTTGTAGCACTTATTTAAATAATTTGTTGTCAACTGGGATGATTTCATAGACATAAGTGGGCAGGCTTGTCGTAAAAAATATAAAATTACTGGCAGCCCGTCCTGACATCGTGCGGGCCTATAACCTCGATAAATAGGCTATCGAACTCTGAAAGAATTTGTCAAATCGGACCAGTAGTTCCTGAGATTAGCGCGTTCAAACTAACAAATTCCAGCTATATACTAAATTAAACTAGCAGCCCGTCCCGAATTCGCCCAGGCCTTCATCGATAAATAGGCTATACTGAAAGAATTTTTAATCGTACCAGTAGTTCCTGAGATGAGCGCATTCGAACAAACTCTTCAGCATTATAGTATTCGTAGTTAAGAATAGATGATGATTAACTTAGACCGATTTTAATAAGCCCGCCTTACATACAAACCCTTCGTATACACACATAACCCTCTGGCTCCACTCCTTCCTAGATGCCGTCACATACGTGCTCTAAGAATTGATAGAGGTATAAGCTATACTAACTCTATGAGGTGAGTCGGTTGACTTGGTACAATTTGGTTCGACTGTCAGTCAAGGGCGTCCGAGCCACTCTTTGTGTAAAGTACCTACTCAATGTAATACTACGGTACACAACGTACAAAAATTTTAAATTACTGTGCTAACTGAAATTAAAAGTAAAACGTAAAAATTACTAACGTATCTATATTCAAGCAGAACTTAGAGACATTTAGAGATGACATTTTCCCTTCCAGCTTAAATAATGACTAGCTGTTTCCCGCGGCTCGCCTCGACGCGCCTGCGTCTTTGTGACCCGAATAATTTTTGTTCGATTATCGAATGATTTTCGTTCGATATCGAAGGATGTTTGTTCGTTATGGAACGATTTTCATTACATTTCAAAAATAGGGCTTCGGGTCTTTTAAAATCATACTTCATCAAAATTGATATAGACCATAAAATAAAGAGACTATCAAAACTAGAGAGAGTCTATTCTATCTATCCCGTCACTTCCGGTAAAATCAAAATGATTAGCCGCCGCGCGGTCCTACAACTAGTGTTGCCATTAATTAATTCAGAAAGGTAACAAGTGATACCAAAATCGTCTCGGAATTACTACCTAAGTTACTTTGTTTTGATTTATGATACTCGTATAGGTTAGAAAAGTAGGTTAAAACGTTGCGTGTGCGTCTGATAACGATATATATATGGTACTGTACATAGATAAGTGCTTATAGTACTAGACCTGATAACGATAAAAACTTACAAACATGTGTTTGCGTCAATGAACGAGCGCCTACCGATTTTGTGAATTTTACCTGACTGCCCAAAAGACGAACAAAGTGATGAACAAAGATGTTTATTTTAAGCATCTATGACGTATCAATATTTGTGTTTTCGGATTTCAATTTAAGTGCCACTACATTTGCTTTAAAAAATACTTTTAGTATAGGTAATTAATAGATAAGATCAATATGTTAGGTATTTTTGTTTGAGTTTTAAGGTGTTATTATATAATTCTATTACTACATAAACTTGGTACAATTTTGAAGAATTAAAGTTCTTAGGTACTTAAATAAAAAAATTCTCAAAACTCCTTTCTCTTAGATCCACCCAACAAAAACATGTTTTTTATGAAAACTCCACTGCCTCAAAAATCTAACACTTTTTACCCGGAAAACGTCACAGTGCCCTTAAAATAGGACAAGGAGATCAGCTATATATCTATAATTTGAATAACCACGCGTTCTGACGACATAAAAATAACCAGTTTTGTGAGTACAGTCTGTATGATAATTCTCTCTGCACAAGAGTAATAAATTAAGATGGCAGCTAGTCATTCATTCTTTCTCTGTCTGTATTTTCTATCTCGAGCTCCTCCGAGCTTCGGAAGGCACGTTAAGTCGTTGGTCCCGATTGTTATCGATAGACGACAGTCAGGCTGTGTCAGATGCCTTTAGACAGCTTGAAAAAATCTGACAGTGTTGGCCACTAAGAAACCTCCTGTTGGTCTGGTTTCCGGTGACAACAGTCGCTCCATTGTAATAACCAGTGCCGCCAAGTCTAGGACTATGACTTACAACGTACCCTAGACTCCGAAGTCTAAGCTGACGACACAACTAGGAAAACACGCTTGGGCGAAGAATATATAAGTTCCATGACTACTTACTTTTGTCGACGACTGTACGAGATATCGTTTTGTCTAGCTACTGGATGTCTCGCAGTCTATGGCCACAGGCCTATTTCGAAACACAATGTCACGTGTTTCAACACGTGATCTTGTATTTTTAGAAACCTACTCGATTGTGTGAATTTGTGTAAAATTATCGACCGACATGACAAAACAATTAGCGCGAATAGAATTGGCGCGCTAAGGTGATAAATACCTTACCTATTTTGTGGTAGTAAGTTTTTGTAAAATCCGGTACTTACTACTGGTTATTAATCTAATCCTTGCCAGATGGAATCCATTAGATAGGTAGAAGAGTACATGTAAGCCCTTTTACTATGATAAAAAAAAGTAAATAGGTATACCAGACTGAGGCGACGCCGAAAAGAAGGGGGTTAATGTGTTTGATTGATCTATATGTGTGTACCTGTAATTAATCTAAGGTGTATACGTATGTCTATTCTTTTTCCCCTCCTAGCCAACATTTTGCTGAAATATATACTTATAAACGGATAGTCATCGCTATTCCGCGCGGGAATGCTGCCTGCGTGACGGGAACCCTGCCAGGGAGGCCCACTATATATTATTTTTAGTTTTTAAGTTTTCTTTTTGTTTAAGATATAGTTTAGTTTTGTTAAGTTAGATTATTTTTATATATATTAATTACTATACTACTACAATATGTGTCAAAGTCCAATATTTACTTAGAACTTACACTAAAGCGACCAGATATGGATGAAATTTAATGTTTCCCGAGCTATTTTCCGCTATGACATCGCCGCCGGCGCCGGTGACCGCCATATTGAATCTTCATCAAATCTTCTGTGAAAACAACAAATATTGATAATATATAGGGACAAATCAAATAGATTGTGTTAGAACATCCAAGTCCAATCCGAAAAAGGTCACTTTCCATCTTGGCCCGATCGAGGATCGAACCTGGCATATCTTGCGGTCCTGCCTGAGTAACGGGCGCCATAAAGTTGGTCAGACACTAGATGGAGACTGAATAAAACAGACCGTCTATCATAAAAGATAAGCTATGCCCTTGAAGTATAGTTTACATCCATCTAAGAATCTACTTCCGAGCGTGATTTTCCCAGTTACATCTTCATCGTGGTCTTCAGAACCTAGGAAACGCCTTAATTTTGACTTCTGACCAAGTCTGACCTCCGCATGGAGCAATTACAAAAAAGAGATGCCGTTTGAAATGGCGCAGTGATGTGATCATTGGCGCCTCGCCGACACAAAAGTGGGCGGAGCTTGTCATTGCTCGTGCTCCATGGTTGGAGCCACGGCTGAAACCAAGCACCCCGCACGTCTGCCTTCCGCCCCGTGTAGCTGAACAAATAATTTCTTACAAAACGCTTATTACGGCTTCTCCTCTTTGTAATTGCTCCAGGGACCTCCGTTACCATTTTTATAGAGCAATCAGACAAATAGTATAAACAAAACACTTTCCCCCAAGAAGAGGCCTTGAAAGGGTGAAAAAGATTTTCAAAAGGAATTTTTAGGGTTAAGTTCCAGTACCCAAAGTCGTTCCACTCACCGTTTTTGTGTGAGGTATACATTTCAAAAATAGGGTTCCAGGTTTATATTTTTTCTTATTAGTACGTTTAGACGTGATATACTAACAGACATAAATGCTAAACAACAACACTAACCAACCAAATTGTTCGAATTTTTAATGTCTAACTAAATGTTATTACAGTGTCGATGAATTTAAGCATATTAAACTTTAATTATGAATCGAAATAATCTTGACTTTTTGTATTTCTGTAGTATTTGACATTTATAAAATTATTTTATTTACTTATATTAGAACCATTTGACCATAATTTGATTTCTTTCCTCTATTAGAGATACAAGAAATTCTAATTGATTAAAGATCTATGTACTGTATTTTTGTAATTGTATTCTTGTGAAATAAATTATCACATCTAACCCGAACAATAATTTACAAAAACATAAGCAGTGTAACATCACTATCACAAAACAATAGCTTGGTCACGGAATAACGATGAAGATTTTGAAATACTTTGACAGTTGCTCAGTAGGTAGTATTTGTCATAAATAGAATTTGTAAGATAATAAAGTATGTTACCATTAAACGGGCATTAAATATCCATTCAGCCATAATAACATCACAATATAACAACTGTCGCGCTTAACAAAATACTTTATAAGAATACCGATGTTTCTTTAAAGTAACTTATAATATAACGGTAATAAACGTAAAATATTTACTCCAAGCGTCACTCACTGTTACTAGTTGAATAAGTTACTGAAAAATCCGAAAATGAATTTTAAAAAGTTCGGGCATTGATTTTGAATTTGAAAATGGAACACGGCAATGGCGACCGGCTACGCCGCGTTTTCGCGCCACACTATTTTCAATTAAATTTTCTGTTTACATACTGTGAGCTCTATTATATTTCTATGACCCTTATTTTTTGTGGAATAAGACATACATTGCTCTAAACTAAGTTAAATACCCAATTACGACACATAACTCTACAGTCAGTTCACAAAATAAATGATGCGACTAATAAATACTCATTGCATTGTGATAAGGTTGATTTTCATTAGAAATAATATTAATCGAAAGTTTGCTTTATTGTATCTCGAGTAAAACCAAGTTAACTTTGCAATCGGTTACACTTATTCTGCCTTTGTAGTAAAGATGAGTTAGCAAGTCGCAGGGCCGCAGAAAATAAGTTTGCTTCCAGTCATGATCGTGGATCTATGATTGTTTGAAATTGCGAAGTAGGGTATATTTGAAAACAATTGAACGATACTGCGGCGTGGACAAAGGAATCTGGGGGCAAAGTTAAATTTCGCTCTGTTTGAGTTTGGATCCAGTAATTCTGTGATATAGAGTGCATGCTCTATTCCTTCCTAATTCAATTATACACAAGGAGTAAAGCATTTTCCATTAGTATACTAAAACTACCTACTTTTTGTGTCTGATTTTGTATTATAAAGGTATTTGTGTTGACGGCATCTACTTTTATATTGATGTACGTAAAATAGGGCAGATGTAGAGATCGGGGCCTTAGCGGAAATTATCCCATTTATTCCCAGAATTTCAAAAATACCCGAGAATAAATGGGAATTAATTATTTTTCCCCTTTTCTTTCAATTTGCATTTCATTTTTTTTTACTCTTGAATTTCTTCCCGCTGCCCATGTCTAGTCAGATGGTAACACATTACGCCATCTATCAACGAGTAGCCAAACTACCACCACCGCCCCTTGGCCCACTTCGACCACTGAAATTGTGAAAGAATCAGTTTGTAGAAAACGTAGATTTAGAATTTTTTTGACAAAAAGTAGAAACTGTAAGTAATCTGGAGATGTTATTTTTAAAATGAATGACTAATATGTCGAATGCAAATCGTTCGACTTATAGATTAAACAAATGAAAATCACTAACAAAAATCATTCGACTTTGCATGAGTCACACTTTTCAAAAATAACTTTTGGGTAAGGGCAAGTGGCATACAGACAATATTTATCTTACAGAAGCGAGCAGTTCGTTCCATCTATGGTTTAGCCCCAAGGGAATCTCTTAGGGAGTTGTTTAAAGAAATTAATATCTTAACAGTAGCTTCACAATACATATTTGAAGTTATCATGTATACGAGGAAAAATATTACTACTTTTAGACAGAACTCGGATATAACTGATAGACCCTTGCGCAATAAAGATAAATTATTTTTACCTTCTTATAGACTGTGTACGGTTAAACAAACTGTGTACGGACTCATTTGTGGGGAACTGTATACGCTTCTACATTATGCTTCCTGAATCAATCACTAGTTTGCCTGATGGACAATATAAAGCCCATGTAAAAGATCTACTTTGTAAAAAGGCTTATTATAGTACTGGTGATTTTCTTAATGGCAAGAATGTTGAACTTAAGCTTGGTGCAGAGTCCTCGATAAATTGACATATCATTCATTTTTAATTCTGTTCTTAAATTTGATATTTTTTTTATTATTATTCATAATCATAATCATTTATTCTTTATTATTTTATTATTATTTTTATCTCAGTTTTTATTTAATTTAAATAATCTGAAATCACAATAAAATATTCTGAGAAATGTTGACAAACATGTGAATTCGTTCATTATGGAATATACTAGTTATTTATGGAAGTTTTTTTCTTAATTGTAAATTGACGTTATGAAGAAAATACTGCAGTGGAGTTTGTGGCGCCGCTTCTCCACTTGCGCTTTGGAAGTGGTAAACTTAATATAAGTAAATTGACGTCAATAAGTGATATTTATATCCTATATTGAAAATAGGGTTGCCAACCGTACTATATTATATAGTATTTTACTATATTTCGGGTCTGCGTACTATATACTGTTGAACAAAAATATAGTACGCAAAAATACTATATTTTCAGCACCGAAATCTACAAACAAACCAACCCTTATTTAAAAAATTTTGCAACGCGCCTTTAGGAGAGATTAAAAAAATGCTAAAACTATGATTACTTCCGAACTTCTCAATATTAAATTGACAACAACAAAATATTATTTTAAATTAAAAAAAAAATAACATGTTTAATTTTTGCTATGGGATTTTAGTAATATCATAATTCCACTTATTAGGTAGTTGTTGTTTCTTAAGAAAGCTTAAGGTCTTAAATGAAATTAAATAGATATGCTAAGAGAACTAGGACATCGTGAAGAAGATAAGATTATTTCAAAAAATGTGGCAGTCAATAAGTAAAATCCCCACAGATAGTTTTATACAAAACATTGTTAAAAATTGCAAGAAGTTTAGTTCCACCTACAAAATAAATAGGTAAAAAGAAATAACTAGGTATATCTTTGTCTATTTTGTCATTTTTCCATAAAATAATATATTTTTTAGAAATGTACTTCTTGATAGCTTATTTTCAAAAATACTATATTTCGCCAAAAAAAAGTTGGCAACCCTAATTGAAAATAAACCATTTCATTTCATTTCACTCACCAACAGATGACCACAATCAAATACGACCCATGCGGAATCGGTGTTGGTCGGTGTGCTCCAAGAACTTAAATTACCAATTACTAACAAGGCCTTTAGGTAAATGTGTTAGGTATGTCAGACAAGTCAACGTGTGCCGATTGACATAATTTAAAATTATAATGTATTAATCCTAACCCCCCAGCACACACAGCCAGCAAATACATCCTTCAAGTACTACTTTTTATACTTCCTACTATTATCTCTATACATGGTAAGCCGTTGGTCCCAACTGCCATCTGGTGGTAGTTAAAAGAACCATGTCAGAGGCCGAAATACGGTTTCGAATAACCCTGACAATAGGATATACAGGTATACAGGGTCGATTGACCATAAAACCAACTCGAAATTAATGACAAACAATATTACTTCGTGTAAGTTTAGTATCTACCTACATTACTACAGAAACCATCACCTAATTTTTCAAATCAGTGCCGTTAAGTTCGTGAGAGTAGGAAATAAACTGACTGAGCAATTCTCTATAATAAATATCAACAAATATTACTTATGAGAACCATCTGGACCTCGGCGAATTACACAGTGTAACAAAATAAGGGCATCAACATTCCTTGTTCAGCCCAACAGCCACAGACGTCAAACAACACTCCTCTTTTTCGGCCTAGGTTGTAATTGTAAGTTGATTTAAGTAACCATGATATGTTGTAACGAAATTTTTGTTCCTATTTAAGTAGGTACAACGTAGAATGAAACGTCTCTGACGTTTCATACGATTCTGACACATCTGTTAAATCAGTTTCAATGTTACCATTATTTTTTTTACTTAAAAAATAGTTTCCCCAAAGAACGGTATAAAACAAAATTGCAGTTACATTTCAGTTCTTTAAGACTGCAAGACATACAACTGACAAGCATATAGCAAATAATAATGCTGGAGTGCTATTTTTTAAAAGTGTGACTAAGGCCAAATGGTCGAGTCTAATTATTCGGCATTTCAAAAATAGGACAGCTGAACCGGAGCCTTCGATAGGTGAAGCTCCTTGGCGATGAAAAAATAGGCGAAGGTTCGATGTGCTATTACACAAGTGAATGCTCAAATTTATCAGCCCCTTTGTAGATAGCGCATTTGTGCAGTAATACTTATTTAATAACATGATTCAACGACCCAAAGAGATAATGGTGTCAAAGCCCAGGCTCCGAAAAGTGAATTATTCAATCCTTCCTACCTACTGCCTTATGTTTAAATCCAACTTCCAGAACTCTACATTCTAATTTCTTCATTTAGGTTATTAGTAACTGTGATATCATTAAATAATATTACCTGTACTGTATCTATTCTAATTACATGTTTCTTTTCTTACTTACCCACTGCTAAGGTTGCTGCCTGCTTCTCCACTCCAAACGATAACCTAATATTCTAATGAAAACAATAAGTTCCGTATTGTTCTTTACCAGGATATTATTAGCCAATTCACAATTTAAAAATAAGTTTAGTTTTCGTAAATTTCAAACCATGATGACTTTTCTGATAAACAAATTACCTCTGAAAATGTGAATGTACTTTACTCACAAGTTAAATAATATTTTTTATTTATTTACATACTTGCCTATATTTATAAAGGTATGATAATTCGCGAGTAACACCGTGGGGCGCAGCTAATGTAGTTTATTTTTTTTATCTGACAGTAAAGAAGTCAGGTAATTTTGGGTAACTTAAATTAAATCCTGGCAACATCATTCGCGACGACGGCCATCGGAAAGGGTTCAGTCACGCGAGATAAAATCCAAATTTTTAATAATTTGTTATTATTACGTTGTAAATAAACCTGAAAATATACAATGAAAGTGTTATAAAACTCCAATAATCAAGATGATGTGGCTAAATCTTACATCCGTTACTAAATGTGGTTACAATTCTTTTGCGCTTAAAAAATATTGAAAAAAGTTCATTTTTTTCACTGCGTGACGACTACATTCCAGGTACGAACAGCAGTTTTTTTGCTTTGTGGCCTTATCGATTAACTCGCAGACGGCTTTCGATAAACAACGGGCTGGTAAAGCCAGTTTTGTAGCTGATTTTGAATCTTACGAACTTATTTCCATTGTTTACATGTGTAAAGTTGTTAAAAACAAGGTTTTCTCATTAATATTCGATGTATCACAAAATCCGAAGTTGGTCGCATAAACCATTTCACGGTGTTGTTAAAAGACTTAGTTTATATTAAATAATTGTCATGGTAATTTTGATAAACTTTATGGATGGTTTATTAACTTGAATAATTGTTTCCTTTTTTATACTGATAGATCACACAATTTAATATTTTTAAATTACTTATACAACACATCATTACATAAATATTTAACAAACATAAGTTTTGCTGTACAAGCTCTTATTGGAACATAATTAAATTTAGAAGAATCTATCTGTTTTTGAGCATTAAATTGATAACTAATCGATTTTCATTATTTATATCTGTGTTTTCAGAGACAAGACCATAGACTGGTCTATTCGGACTCTGCAGGCTCTTAATTAACTGGGTGTCAATTCCGCTAAAAAAGTTTAAGAGACCATACAAATGATATTCAATTACAATGCAATTTTGATAAGCTCAATATTGGTATTTTGCTAAAACAATTTTGAATCTCAATCTAATTGCAATTGAAACATTGTATTGTAATGTCTTGTCAAACAAACATCAAATAATAATGGAATACTGATTGTTGCACAATCAATTTAAAACTGTGATACTATTGAAGAGCAGAATAGCAATTTTCCAATTGCAGTTCATTACATTCCAATGGAATACAATTGGTCTCAAAATTATTAACGGAATATCAAAAATTGCCATTGCAATCTAATTTCGATTCAATGGTGCGCTATGTAAAATAAGTGAATTGACACCCTGTTTACAAATACAAATATATTTAATTTGCTAAAAAATCAGCACATTAAACTCTTGGTTTCTTTTTTAATCTCTTTTTTTTTTGTGAGGCTTCAGTCACACATCGTGACTATGCCTATCTCATGGGGAAAGTCAAAGGTGGAGCAAGCTTATCTTTTAGCCATGGTCGCTCTCCAGAAAGCGTAAATGGACTTGGCTCCACCCGACAAAAAAAACTCTTGGTTAAACTGATATATTTTTTTCTTTATTACAGATCTAAAATGAATACTAACATAGATGTTGACCCGCTAAGTACTTATGAGTACTCGTACGACTACAACACACAAATAAATGTAAACCCGTACGCACTCAACCCAGTGAAACAGGAGCAGCCAATGATAAACCATGAATTTCTCAACCACTTCATGGACACTACTTACAGAAATGATAGACAGTACACCAACCAATACCATGATATTCAATACACTGACCTACAGTCAGCAGGTAATATAAATAACGGAAACCATAGTAATGGAACTGTTAGTCACAATGCTCCTAATTGTATACAGGACCATAAAGAAGTAGATATAAAGCCGTTAATAAGTCCAAAGAAAATTAAAAAGGAGAAGGGCAAAAAGAGCACTTATTTTTCTGAGAAAATACTTGATAATGATTTTAAATTTTATGGTTGTTCTGTGTGTAATATAAGCTTTTCAATGTTACATGAATTAGACCAGCATGTGACTACTCATAAAGACAGGGTAACAAGCTATGATTTAAAAATAAAAAATCAGATTAAAAGGAAGAATATGAAAAAAGAACAAAAGAGGAAGAAGAAAACCAAAGATGTAAAATCAGAGGCAACATTTGAACTGGAAATAAAGCCTGAAGATGGTTACATTGGTAACGAAAAGGCTTCCGAATTTAATGGAAGCTCAGATGAAAATAAAACAATGGATAACGAAAATAAAAACTTAAATGAAAGTAACGAGTTGGAGAATAATGCAAATCAAAACAATGAAAATAAAGGGTTTAATGCTTTAGGTGATGGAAATAGTTCAACGGATAATGGAAATAGGTTAATAAATAAAGAAAATGAGTCTAACGTTGATGACGATTCTAAAGTCAACGTGGAAGCAGCTATAGCCATAGTCAAGGACAATATAGCTAACATTGAAGCCAAAATACAGTCTGAAGCAGAGTTGAACAATTTAGCGAAGATTTATAAATGTTTCGCTTGCCAGAAACAGTTTACTTTGAGTTATTATTTGAAACTGCATGTGAGATCACATACAGGTAAAAGTTTTATTTATTCTTATATGTACTTATTTAATAAAGCTTAAGACTTTATATTCATTCATACTGGTTACATGATCAATTGAATCTGTAAACTCTTGACGAGTTTATCGGAACCACCTTTCAACCTCTGACGTAGTTCCTTGAAAAATCCATCTAATGGTGGCAAGGGCCCTTACTATCAACTCTAAACGCAGGGCAGAAACAAGTGACTGAATGAGATGGCGCAATACAAGGTGTAAGGCGACATCTCGCTTGCTCACTCGTTTCTGCCCTGCTAAAAGAGATAGTATAATATCACCCTAAATCGTCATCTTTTTCCGTTTTCATCTCTTCTTTTATGTATGTTAATGTATGTATATGTATAGTTATGAAAACTGTATGTAAATCTGTGTATGTTTATTTAGCAGTTACGTGTTTTTTTTTTGTTTCTCTCATTGTATTTTTAAAATAATTCGCGCCGCACATAACTTTTTTGTTTTTCCTAATGGTTGACTGGGAGAGAATGCTTTTAGCATTAAGTCCGCCAATTGTAAACTTGTGGTACAATAAAGATTTATAAATAAATAAATAGTAAGAGCCCAGGACCTAAGTTTTACTTTTTGTATGGAAGGTCTTAGATTGTGTGCAATAATAAATGTATAGACTCTAAATGCTAAAGTCTGTTTTCACTCTTTCATATAATTGGGATTTATATTCATGAACCCACTAGCAGCTTATATAGCTGATGTGTATGCATCTTGAAGTTTGGAGAGTTTATAAACTGTATATATAATCCAATCTGTTATTAAAATGATTCTTCTGTTGTTTGTTAACTGAGGGTGCGCTTACGACACACTCGGCGAGTCTGTTCCACTCTGCGGCTACACGATTGCATAGGAAATGTTTTTTCGGTTTTCTTCTTGCTCTCGTGCGACACAGTTTCAATGAAGGTCCCCTCAAGCGTACATTTTCCGAGATGAGTAATATATTGCGCAGTTCTGGAGCATCACAATGTCCTTTTAGCATTTTGAAGGTTTCAATTAGGTTGTTCATGGCTAATTTTGACAAAATTTTACATGGATATAGTCCGAATCGTTAAGGATTCACACAATTAAACATCAGATGGGATCGTGGTCAATCGCAGAACATTTGAAACAAAAAAAAAACATTAGTCTGATTCCTTAACAATTTAATTCACACTGCTTTATGGTATATTGTCATTCGATTTCAGACGAGAAACCGTACACATGTACAGTTTGCGGGCAGTCATTCATAACGGCAAGCAAACTGGGCAGACACAACAAGCGTATGCACCTTTCTGTCAGGTACCAGTGTCGGATATGCTACAGGTTCTTCTCCAAGTAAGTTCTTTATGTAAAATTATGCTATGTTAACATGTATGTATAAAATTAATCCTTTAATTTGAGGTCTAGTATGAATCGATTGACATTTCCCATACATCTGACATTTGCAATATTAAAAGGCGTTTGTCGTTAATTTTTTTCTTTCTTTCTACTAAAATTGAAGAAGGTGCCTTCGGAATCACATAAAAAATATTTTTATGTAAAATTTTTTTTCCCCAAATTTGTATTCACAGATATATATAGAAGAAAAATCATTACTTTACATGTTTCTTGAATTTTGAGAAGTAGGGTAGTTTACCTTGCCTAGAAATCTTAGAATTACTTTTTGGAGCACGGCGGGAGCGATGGTGTTATGCTCGACCGCCGCAAAGGCATTTACTTCCCGCCAGGCGTGGTGTTATGCCTGGGGAACCGCGCGACAGACGGCGTTCTGTCGGAGGTTGTATATATGCTCCAATTCCTTAGAAACTCCAATTGCGCGATTTAGTCTTTCCATGCTGATTGGACGTCTTGTTTTGGGAATTTCGAATTAGTCTCTTTTAGCGCCATCTGTTGCGTTGTGTTGTAACTATTTACTGTGCGATTGTGTCGCCACAACTTCAGGTCAATGTTCTAGTCAACAGAAATATATGAAATTTTGCCTATTTTCTATCTATTGGGCCTTATTGAGTAGTATATATGTTACCACAGTATGTATGTCCTAAATGAAATTATTTCTCTATTAGATATTTTCGTTTGATTTCTTGTATTTGACGAATGTTTCCTTATTGTGCAATGAAGAGTTTTTGTATTGTAGATTCGAATGCCTGACTCGCCACTTCGACAAGAAACATCCGGACGACAAGCTTGAAGGGGAGCCGTATGGTGAGTTCTGAGACTTAATTTTTAGGGTTCCCTAATCGATATAGTATAAAAAAATGGTTTTCCCTAGTGACTATAACATGGGAGCCTTCAAAAAGGGCGTGAAAAAAATCCTTCGGAGTCGGCAACGCGGTCGTGACATCTCCGGTGTTGCAGGCGTTCACAGGCTACGGTAACCACTTACCATCAGGTGGGCCGTACGGCTGTTTGCCTAATTAGTTGTATATTAAAAAAAAACTAGATGCACAATCGCGCTCGAAAAGTGCCCCAGCCAAAAGTCTGCCCATTTCGCCGATGGGCAGTTTGAGAACAGTTTATTTATTTATTTAACCTTCATTGTACAAATTACAATTTGTAAAGCACAATAGGCGGACTTAATGTTAAAAGCATTACTACGGTACGGTAAGTGCGAGCTCTCAATGTGTGTGTCGTGTTTTAGAATTCTCATTCTTAATGTAAAAGTAATAGTGTTTACATTTTTGGAAATCACCGCAGTAAGTATGTAATGTATGTTTGTGTGAGTATCTGCTATAGTTCACTGGCCTTTCTTCGTGACTGTGTGTCTAGTTGTTATACTATATCGATGGGTTCATCAAAATCGGTCCAGAGGTTTAGCCGTGAAAGCATAACATACGGACAAACAGACCAAGTATGAAAGTATGGATTAGTATTGAATAATGCAATTTTTAGATTACAACGCCATCTTGCCGTATTTGAAAGAATTGGAAGAGCAATTGAAAGAAAAAACTGAAGAAACCAAAATGGCGAAGACCGAAGATCTATGGGGCGACTGGCCCCCGGCCATAGACAATGGAGAAACCAGTGAGAAACCAATGGAGGTTATGGTCGATGAGAAACCTTTCGATTCTATTGTCGACGAGAAACCTCTGGAAGTTTTGGTGGTAGGGGACATGCCGCATGTTGTAGAGGTGAGATATTTATTTATTTAGAAGCTGATGTCTGCTGCTTTAAATAATATAGGTAAATTTAAATTTCTTTTGTATACTTTCGTTTCATTTGTCGTACTCATCATAATGGTGGCCATATAAATTATTGTGGCCTCAAGTTCTACACAAGAGGATAAGATATGCGCACTAAGATTGTCTCTGTACGAATTTGAACAAAACAGTGGTGTCACTATTTGAGCGTTTCCGGAAAATTAAAAATGTATTATTTTTAATCTTCACGTAAAATTTTATCGTTTTGTTAACTTTTCACATTGTACCTATGTAAAAAAATATATACGATTCTAGTCTTGTAGACCTGATGTTGGGGGTTCCATATTTAAGAGGCATACTCTAAGGAACTTCTAACAAAGGCACAGTATAGTATTTTTAGTATTTTTACAGAAGTGAAATATCTTGTGTTACGCTTAAGAAATCCGAGCGTCCGAAACGCTTTCCATATAATAGTATTAACATGAATGTCAAATAATGTAGCTTTTGACCCAAAAGGGAGTAATCATAAGCAATTAATTAGCGTTTCCGACTAAATGTGATAACACTACACTTAGATGGATTCAGATCAAGGTAATTCCACGAACAATATTCCTGAAGCCTCAAGAGAGGTCACTATGCAGGAGTTCAGCGTCAGCAACAGACGAAATAGTGGTAAATATTTTCATGTCATCTGCAAAGCACAGTATCTTTGCATGTCTAAGATGATCGGCAATGTGTTTACAAAGACTACAAACAACAATGACCCAAGGAGTGATCCCTGAGGAACACCACTAGGTACGGGCACCCAACTAGATACATAGTTATTAATGACTACCGTTTCGCACGATTGTCTATGTAAGAAGCAAGACATCTTAGAAGATCGCCACTGATACCTATATTGTAACGCTTTTGCAATAAACTATTATGTTGAATCCGATCGAAGGCTTAGCTGTAGTCAGTAAACGACATCAACCTGCTGACCCCTATCCATAGCATCCGTAAGATAAGAATTTTATAGAACCAGATCCGAAACCGTCGACCGTCCACTAAACACCGTGCTGGACAGGGCTAAAAGCGTGCTTGAGAGCTGATTCCTAACAAGTGCCTCGAACACTTTAAGTACGATGCATAATTCTCTATAAATGGTTCATTAAGGCCGATTTATTGATTACTATTTACGTTTATACTGTAAGCCAATACTGCGTGAATCGGAATAGTTTTCAGTAGAATTATCGGAGGTACTTTTGTATTTTTACATTTTTAAATGTTAACTTAAATGTTAACCTTCGGCTATGAACGCTATAAAGCGTTCGAAACGTAAGGTGTATTTACACCAATCCTTTAAGAACCAGAGTATTTTTCCATTATCAAATCAGTCTGAATTAGCCTCAACTATATTTTCAGATAAAAAAAGAGAATCCTTACCCCGAATTCGCAGCTGTGAAGGACAGCGATAGCCTGAAGAGCGAGAAAGGAGACGACGATGATGACGTCATGGACGACAGTTTCAAGGACGAGGACGTCAGAGATAACGCGTTTGCCGATGACGATGGGAAGTGAGTTGATGCTTATGATAAATCTTATTCTTGTTTTTAGTAACAGCTCTCCACAAAAAAATTCAAATAAATCATGGAACATGAGTGCCAAGTATCGTAAGGATCTGTTCAATAATGTGACCTCTAGCCAGGAATATAATTTTTTCCATACAAAATCAAAATTGGCCAGTCTCGAAATGGAGACTTTGCTTTCGCTCAGTCAATAAGACATCATTCATTATGTTTTCATATCCGGTTTACATTCAACCGGAGTATAAGCTGTTATATTGAGTATGATAAATAGCCAATCAACTCTGTACACCCTGGTGTAGAGTTTTTCGGCATCTGACATGCTTCCTGTAACGACGTGGAAGGAGAAATTGTCAAGAAACAAGAAAAGGACGCACTTAGTGGTGAAGTGACGTCACTTCCACTTGATTTCAAGCATACAAAAGAGATAACAAGACCTACCACGCTTCCAATTTTCTTCATTAGAAAACTTTACATGCTTATTACTACTTTAACTAATTATAGCACGACCAGGAAAATGAACCCTGCATTGGCGTCGCTACTGATCGCCTTTAGATGGCAACACGTTGTATGTGTCATGTCATTATTATTTTTGCCATTTTGATAAATAAACCATAGGAAATAATCACAAAATACATAACGTCCACTCCTGTCTCTTTTTGGCAGATGACGGAATGTTACATGAATGCCTGTAGTCGCCGTTACGAGACGGTATAAATTTAGTTAACAAACTAATGTCTACTAAGGTGGGTTCTAATAGTTCCCTAGCGACAATATTATGTTAGTATGTTAGTTAGTTTACCAAATAAAATCGACTTAAGTTACTATACGGGTACGACCTTCCAATTAGTCGGGTTATATTTTGCGACTAGCTGTTTCCCGCAGCTCCACCTGCGGTACATAGCCTATGTTACTCGGGGTGAATGTAGCTTTCCAATGGTGAAAGAATTTTTGAAATCGGCACAGTAGTTTTTGAGTTTATTCATTACAAACATACACACAAAAAATACTAATCTTTCCTCTTTATAATATTAGTGTAGATGTAAATATGTCAGTGATGCATGGCACAGGAACGAGTCCGGCTCTGTGAATGCAAACATTTGGTCAGCCATTTAATTTTGGTGACAGTTTATCTTTTCACTTTTGAGACAAATAAATGAGAGACAAATAATACAATTAATTTATGAAGTACACGCGGGTGGTTGCGGCGGTCAACGCGATCAACTAAAACCACTAATAAATTTAGATTATCTCTAAACATTGAAATATGTCACAAATATACTATTTTTTCTTTCATTCAAATGTTGCGAACTCCTGAGCATTTGTTTACATAATTTATATACTGTCGTGACGGGGATTTTAGTTGCCAGTAAATGAAGCTAGTTCCAATATTTTTCCGCAATATGGCGAAGCCTGCCATTTTCCTGGCCGGGCTAGACTAATTTGATTGTTGTTTTCAGAATCTGTCGCTTTTTAGTATATGTATTGTTTTGAACAAAATTGTCAAAATTTGAACACAGTCAAGTAGCCTATTTTCTCACTGCTCATCACTACTAACAGTTTTATTTGTAAATTCAATTTTTTTTTAAAGATTTTATGTTTCTCCATAGCTTGTCAGACGACAACTATTTCCCATCAGGCACATGGGTGCCCCCAACACCTAAAGTAGAAATCGAAGAGCAGGTCCCCAAACGACAGAAAAAGCCAGGCAATCCGTTGAAATGTGATATATGTAACAAGAAGATCAGTACAATAACATATATGAGGATACATATGAGGACGCACACGGGAGAGAAACCTTTTAAATGCTATTTGTGTAATAGAGGGTTCATTACCTCGAGCAAGCTTCATAGACACGTGTTGACACATTCCGAGGCGTGGGAAGGAAAATTGGGTAAATATATTTTAGTGATTTCCGTTTTCTCAATAGTTACACATTAAATTTAACTATTTTAATACGGTTTTTATCGCGTTTATTACTTACTAGCTTTTTCCCGCAGCTCCGCCTGCGTCAAAAATTTGCCTATGTTTGACCCCGGGTCTTCAACTATATTCATACCAAATTTCATCAAAATCCGTCTAGCGGTTTAGCCGTGAAAGCGTAACAGACAGACAGACTTTCGAATTTATAATATTAGTATGGATAAAACAAGTACCTATACATTGTAAAACCCTGAATAAGTATGGAACAGGCTCCACACAAAAAATCACATCAACCCGTTGCTCCGTTTTAACGTGAAAGAAGGACAAACAAAAACACTTTCACATTTATAATATTAGTATGGATATGGATATTGAAAATAAAAGAAATAATTTCATATGTCTATATCTCAGACATACCACAGAGATAACTGTATCACACCCCGGAAACTCCATACAACAGCGGCGAGCTCCATACCTATTACTACTACTACGATTCGGTCGCGTACGCACGCGTGTCAATGTGTGTGTCTCTCGTAGGGTTGGTTATTTACCGTGTCTGCGTCATAGTCGTCGCAGCGGCCGCGCGGTAAAAGCGTCATCCTTGCATTGTTTTGCTTTTGATGTTTCCCCTAAATCTGCTTGGCTCGGTGTGGTATCTGTGTCGGGTGGGAGGGTGTGAGTGTCCATTCCAAGACTACGCCAAATTTTGTTCAGCAATTCTTGAGTCATAAATTGTGTTTTATGTATTTATTATAGATAACTGTTTTTGACTGAGTCAGAAATTTTAAAAGTACCACCACTGCATTTTGTTTTTTTCATGTTACTGGACTTTTATTTTCAGAAGGAGAAGACATTAAAGAAGATAAAGACGGAATAAAAGAGGAGAAAGAAGTAGAGGAGGAGGGAGATAATGTCAAGAAGAAGAAGATTGGCAAAGATAAGAAGTTAGTATTTATTTATTTATTTAACACTTATATATGTTACTGGGTGGTTTTTGAACATCATATAAATTATTTCAATGTTCTTAATAAGTAAGCATTCACTTTCCCTATGTCGTGCTACTTTTTTTCAATCCTTATCGAACAGGATAACATTTATTTATTTAAACTTTATTATATATATATATATATAACAATAGGCGAACTTAATGCTAAAAGCATTATACAGTCAACATTTGGGTTAAACAGTTGTCGTCATGTGGGTATTAAAAATGTATAGCTATAAATACAAAAAGTTGGAATGATAATAAACTTACTTATGGTACTTACCTAAATACAATGAAATAATAATCAAATAACAGAGTTTTAAGAGTTATATTGCACCTAGGACCAGAACTTTATCTACCCCGTTACACTAATTCATATGGAAAAAATAGACTAGCCTAGAAAATACCATTTTTATTATATCAGATGCCAAATAATTTAAAAAAACGAACTTACATAAAAGAATATTAAAACGAAACTCAAACATTACTTCATTAATAAATTAAATACACGTAAATAATGATAACTTACTAACGTAGATTAAATGTTAAAATGACATCCTGTATTGAAACGCATCTGTTTTTGTCACCTATTGCCAACTAATCTACTTACTAACCGGTTCCAACTGAGAAACGCATGGTCGAGTCGATACTAAGTCATCGATGCACTTATTTAGTGATCTAAGCGTAACTTTTAAGAAGATTAAAATGAGAAAAACACCGTGAAATTTTAGTCCAGTGACTCCATTCATGCAACTGAACAACTTTCCCCAAGATACATGGGTCGAAAAATGGAGTAAATTTTTGGACCTCCCATACAAAATGTCACATCACGTGACCTAACTTAGTATGGGAAGTCCAAATTTGTTTTTCATGTTTCGAGCTATGTTCCTTGGGGAAATTTGTTCGGTTGCATGAATGGAGTCACTGGACGATGGGTCCAAAACGACTAAAATTTCTCGGTGTATACGTGTTGCTGTAATCTCCCACGTAGAATGAGATGAATAATCAGTGCCGGGAAAAACTTAATTTAAGTTTTTATTATTTAAATAAATAAAAAATAACACTTATAATCTGTCTATTCATTGAACACCTGATAAATTTAAATATTCAGTCATTTAATATAGTATTTACAGCCCGACCAGGAAAATAAAACTGCATTGGCGTCGCTACTGATCGCCTTTAGGTGGCAACATGTCGTATGTAACATGTCAACAACAAATTTGACAATGTTATTGAAGTAGAAATCAATCCTTCGTTTTTATTCGCCTCAAATATAATAACATGTACATATCATCTTTCTTTCATTACTATAAATTATTCTATTTTGATAAATAGTTCGAAGGAAATTATCACAAAATACACAACAACGGAATGTTACATGAATGCATAGTTGCCAGCAAAAGAAATTAGTTCCAATATTTTTCCGCAATATGGCGAAAGTTGCTATTTTATTGGTCAAGCTATAATTTATTTATTAAAAGGAAGACCAACAACAGATAATATTGATTAATAATACTAATAATCTCGTTATCTCATGAAGGAGTAGAATAAAGCGAGCGAAGGCGGAATTTGCAGCCAAATCGAAAGGCGACTGTAAACGCTCCAAGAGATGGCAGCACACATGCGAGTTTTGTCACAGGAAGTTTTTACACGCTGAGACGCTGCAGGTTTGTGGAAGTTCATACATGTCTCATACAACCTATGCATGCCTCATACAACCCATACATGACTCATACACCCCATAAATATCTCATACAACCCATACATGGTTCATACAATCCATACATGTCTCATTAAATACATACATGCCTCTTACAACCCATTAATATATTATACAACCCATACATGTCTTATACAACCCATACATGTCTCATACAACGCAACCAGTCTCATACAACCCAAACTTGCCTCATATTATTTGAGATGTTTGTCCAATTACCTACACCTTTTTAACCATTACATAATTTTTTCGAAGTTGGTCCTTATGAACGCAATTTTTTTTTATATAGTTTTTTTATTTTATTGCACACAGCGCTCTCGATTAATTTGCTTAATTTTTATGTATAATTTATTTTATAATTTATTAGTATAACTGATATAAAAAAGGACGCAGTTCAGATTACAGTCATGCTTCAACTCTAAATTCCCTGGTCTACTCTCTGATACAATCCAGCCATATCGTTTTTGGTTATTGCAACCTTCAAATTTAAAATGTTTTTTTTTTTTTTTGTAATTAATTTCTTTAAATACGTTTCCAGGTGCACAAGAAGTGTCACGAAGGCGAAGACCTAGTGTACCGTTGTCACTTTTGCCTCCAGCCGTTCGAAACTGCAAACGCAAGAACTGAACACGAAACCACACATACGGGACCCAAGCCTTACCTTTGTACGGATTGCGGCAGGCATTATAGAAAACGAGAGGCCATGGTGAATATTCTAGACATCTTCTCTCTGATTCTTTTAAATTAAAAAACAAATTGGTTGTTTTTTTCCGACATAAAAAACGTCTATAAAATGTATTTTTTCTTCTAAACTCATCGACTGGGATATAAAAATAATTAGATTTTACAGGTGATTAGAAAAACATTCATACAAAATCCAGTCAGCTTATCACTATTTGTATGAGAGGTAGTCAGTTTTTACTTTTTTTTTTTATTTAAAGCGATTTGAATCCATAAACGTCCATAGTCCTTACTCTTTAAAAAAATTGTTTGTTACAGCCTGGCCACGAAGCATTTCGCCGCGATGCCACCGGCGAGTAAAAGAAAAACATACAAATGCATTTGTTTCAGTGCACTAATCGTTACTACTCCTCATTTTTATCGCCATCACCAGTTCCCGTGGCTTTTTAGTGCATTTGTTATGTATTTGTTTTTGTGGCCGGTGGCATCGCGGCCAATTTCGCCGTGACGAATTGTTTCGTGGCTAGGCTGTTACAAACACACAAGTACATTTTTTCTATTTCCACTGGTGAGCAAAAGCCTCCCCTCTTTTCTTCCTCACAACTCTATCCAGGGCTATTTCTTTCCAATTTTTACCCGACTACGACAGAAGGAGGGTTATGTTTTTCGAAAGTATGTATAATTGTTTGGCACGCTCTGCAGCCTGAATGGCTCGATGGATTTTAACTTGAGAGGTGTCGTTAGATTCGTATTTACTGTGAGAGTGACACTGGGTACATTAAATCAATGTGGGGTTTTTTCAGTTGCAAATTACACAGAAACTCAAGATGGGTTACATAGTTTTTTAATTTACAGTTATCTCATTTATCGAATTAAATTTTTGGCCGACCTCTCTTTATCTCATCGGTTGTTATCATCATTACTGTTAAGTACAAATTATACAATACAATTACTCTTTATTGCACCAATATACAAATTTCACAAAACAATTTAAATATATATTTTTTAATTTAATATATTTTTTTCTTAATTTAAATTATGACAATATAATTTGGCCATTTGTACAGCTATATCAGATTTTGTTTCTCTTCTCCCTGCAGATTTACCACAAGAAGCAACACAAGCCGGACCAGCTGTTCAGTTGCGAGATCTGTATGAAATCCTTCAACGCTCAATGCAAGCTGCAACGGCATTTGCAAAGTCACAGAGAAAAGAAATACATACTGCGGTACGAGTGTCCCGTGTGTGCGCACATGTTCCATACAAAGTATCACATACAGATGCACTTGACGACGCACCAGAAGGAGGGATTGTAAGTATTAAGTTTGTATGAAGGAAAATTAATAAATAAATAACCTAACAGCAACGACACCAGGGTAAACATGGCCAATTGACAATGTAACCTACACGAAATTATGATCATCGTCATCCTAGCGTGTATTCCTAGTTGCGTCGTCTGCTTACGCTTCGGTAGGGTACGCTGTAAGTCATGGTCCTAGAGATTTGGCGGAACTGGTAATTACAATGGAGCGACTGCCGTTTGACCTCCGTAACCCTTTTTACAGGGAAACCAACCAACAGGAATGTTAGTGGGCAACACTGTCAGAATTTTTCAGGCTGCCCCAAGGCATCTGACACAGCCTCACGACTGTTATCTATCAATAACAACCGGGAACATGGGCTTTACGTGCCTTCCGAAGCACGGAGGAGCTCAAGATAGAAAATGCCACTAAAATGGCGACCAATCTAATAGAGGTCGCGTCACGTCGTCGCTTGACACGCGCATTCGCTACGGATACGCGGGTCGCGCTCGACTAACGAGCTCCTCAAATGGCTACACAAAATGATGATGAATAAATAATATTTAACTTTTTAGTTGTTTTTTGATGTTTTAATAATTTGTACTTTTGGTCAAGACCTGATTGTCTTATAATAATGACGATGGTTCCGTGCTTCGGAAGGTACGTTCAACCATCGATCCCGTCTGCCATCTGGTGGTCGTTAAAGGAATCACGTTTATGACAAGGCAATTTGGCTGGGCTCAGAAGCCTAATAAATAATCCAAGATTGAAAAAAAATATGAATATCTAATTTTTTTAAAATTTCTATCAACAGGATAAAAGAGAAAAACCGCAACGAAATTCTAGCAATGGTTTTGCAAAACGCTCGAAAATTCCCGAAGAACGCCGACGTCGAGCCGAGCGTTCCCGAACCGTTGCCGAATGACGACCGATCGCGAATCTGCAACATTTGCGGCGAAATATTCCAACATTTCTACTTCCTAGAAGAACATCTGAAGAGTCACGGCTCCAAAATCGCTTTGGAAGACCTCAATAGCGAAGAGGAAAAGAAACACATATGTCCCGTGTGCAATAAAGGCTTCAAATTGCATTACTATTTGAAATTACATAGTTTTACGCATACGAAAGAAAAACCGTTCATTTGTCAACAGTGCGGTAAAGGTTTTATTACGAGAGGTAAGTTGAAGCGCCATCTTGAGACGCATACGGGTATTAAGAAGTATCAGTGTCATATCTGTTGTAAATTCTTTACAAGATCCAGTTATCTTAGGATTCATGTTAGGACTATACATGGTACGCAAGATTATAATTCTAGGTTAGGTAAGAAATATATCAGTAGGGATGATCGGGATGTTTATTGAAATTAATAAAGTTTTTTTTTTTTGTTGGTGAAATTGGTCGTTGGTATTGGTGACCGGGCAAGCTTGTAGAACAAGCTTATTATTAATAAAGTTATATTTCCATTCTTATATAATAAGTGCGAGAGTCTGTCTGTCTCACCGCCAAACCGCTGAACGGATTTGATAAAATTGGTATGAATATAGTTAAAGACCCGGGGTCGAACATAGGCTACTTTTTGACGCAGGCGGAGCTGCGGGAAAGAGCTTGTATGATATAAGTGCGGTAAGTATGCATTACATGGTTGAATTGATTGGACAAATTTATGTTTTAAGTATAGCCCGACCAGGAAAATAAAAACCCTACGCCAATGCAGGGCCAATGCCGCTATTGATCGCCTTTATGTGGCAACATGTATGTGTCATGTCAACAACAAAATTGACAATGTCATTTATTGATATAGAAATTAATCCTTTGTTTATCTACCGCGCACAATCTTTAATATCCTTATTCAATTTTTCGAAAGGTTGCCTGGAAGAAATTGCTATTGCGCAAGGTTATTTTTCTTGTAATTGCTTGTATTTAACAATGTATCCTTGTTGTACAATAAATAGTTTTCGCATTGTATTGTTTTCATTCGCATCAAATATGATAACATCTTTTATATCATTTTTCTCTCATTACTATGTATTTTTTTACCATTTACATATTGTATTTTTAATAATCAAAATACACAACGTCCACTCCTGCCTCTTTTTGGCAGATTACATTGAGATGACGGAATGTTACTTGAATACCTAGTTGCCAGTAAAAGAAATTAGTTTCAATACTTTTCCGCAATATGGCTAAGGCTGCTATTTTCCTGGTCGGGCTTTACATGAAACTAACCACTTTGATTTAAACAAAACAAAATAAGTGTAAACAAAATTCACGTCAGTTTGAATAGAGGTGGGCATATGCTAAGCAATATCACCAATTTACTTACCTTTTATTTATTAGACATTCCCGTTTTTAACGGTTTTAGTAAACAAGAAAATACCTTTGAAAACTTACCTATAAAATATGCCCGGCAGTTTAACAACAGGAGTGCATGTTTAAAAAATGTGACACAGTCGAAATCGGCTGGTCGAATAATTTTTGTTTTTTAACGAATGATTTTTGTTTGATATTAATTCTACACATATATCATACATTTGAAAGATTGGGCTCCTGATTGTATATTACGTGTAAATGTTTCCAATTTTTTTTATTGTAAATATTTAACATGTAAATAGGTAATTTGTAAATAACTGAATAGCAATAAATGTTAACTGATTTGTTAGTTGTGTTTAAATACCAATGATTTTAACTAAACTTATTAAGTATTTCATCGGTTAGTTTATTGTTTAACTAGATGCTGTGAAATTACTTGAAACCTTTCTTAACCATTTTTGAGATTGATTGCTCAAAAACCCATTAAGACTACATACTGCGTGAGTCTTCAAAAATAGCAGTCAAGGCCTTTCAAGGATTCTAGCACTTGGCGCTTGGAATACGCAAGCATTTCTTTTTACTATAAATGTACATTATCTTTTAAAAAAACCATTCTCGTTTCTAAAGTATAGGTTGTGATTTTTTTTTAATAAGTTTTTGCTGTAATCCACAGCTTATTTTTTTTATATATTGGTGCAAGAAAGGCATAGGTCATGTCTAAGTACCTATGAGGTGTGGTTCAGTAGGAATTTAATTTGAATTTTGGGATGGTGGTGAAAAGAATTCTGTGTTACATGTTTTGTAATTAATTAGTATAGAAATATTTTTAGCAAATATGGTGTTAATGTTTCACACAATTGTTGATTTTGTAAAAAAAATATAATAAAGAATTCATTTCTTATTGAGTTTTTAATTAGTACTTATAAGCCGTCGTCGACCAATTAAGTATACGTTCTATAAACCTATTTCAACTAATGTTTGCAAGTATATGAACGGGGTTTAAATATTATTTAAACCACTTTTACTACTAGTTTAAAAACTCCCTAAATATATACTGTGGTGGTCCTATAATTAGAAACACCTTTTATGAATAAAGTATAACTTCGACGTACAAATGTTCGTGAAAAATATATATATTCAATAATTAATAATCAAGAAAAAATATAGCCACTTAAATAAAAAAACTCATTAAATGCATAAAAAATAAAACATATCTTATTTTTAATTATAAAATGAGTCTTACACATGTAGGAGTTTTATTTTCTGTTACTGGCCGCTTGGACGCCTAATTAGAAACATTTGAAAATAGCATCCATAACTCGTGCTTTTTTTTAAAATTGGAGAATAACATTTCTTTCTTCGCATTTTCTATTATTTTGGCGGCATTTCAAAATTTAATCTGAATTTTATTTCGTTCAAAATGGGCAAAAATAAAAGTTGTGACGCGTCAACGAGGCAAATAATTGTTAATTTACTTATAGATCAAAAGTAGGCGTACAGAAGAATAGCGAATCATTTAAATTATTCTGTTAGAAAGATTTTAATGCAATTGATCATTATAAAACACATGGAACTGTTGAAAATGTTCTTAGAAAGGCTCGAAAAGAAAAACCTCTCCCAGAGAAGATACGCTAATCGTTCCGTGTTGCTAAAAAAACCCATTTAAAGGCTCCAACCAGATTAAAAATGAAGTTTTTTCGCCCGATGACCCGAGAAACGTCTCGTTAAGAATGATACGCCGAAGATTAGTGGAAGCTAAATTGTTTGAAAGAACCTCTCGAAAGGTATCTCTTCTTACCACCAAGAGAAGCGAATATTATTCGCTAAATCATATGTTAATTGGACGGTACGACATGGAAAAAAGTGTTATTTTCAGATGAAACAAAAATAAATATGGTAAATTCCGATGGAAAGCGCTATGTTACAATTATAACTATTGGTAGACTGTGGATAGTAAATATTTCGTAAATAAATAACAATACTAATTACTGATACTTAAAAATATTGTTTTCTTATACTTTTTTGTTGTTGTTTCTAACTAGTTGACCATTAATGTTCATACTTTATAACTGATTTAAATGTTTGTCCGTAATGTACCTACCTAACATTGAAACTGCACTTGTGTTTATATTGTTTTCTAATAAATGATAAATCGTTGAACATATTGTTCCTTTTTACTGTCCTATTTATTGTTTGTGTCCTATTTGTTGTCCTATATAAATATCTCGATGTTTAATTTCAAAATAAAAACGATTGCGGTGAAGTGTCTTACATAATGTCAAGGACCGTTGGTAGTGTTTCTAATTATACGACCACCACTGTATTTATTTATTTATTTGGAAAGCCAGGACTTAAATACAAGAAACATATTAGAATTAACATTAAGAAACATGAAGCCACTTAAAGGTTTTCACAAATAGAAACAATATGTTTTATAAAAAGTCATGTACACAACACTATCAAGGCAAGACAAAAAATTAGTGAATTTGAACTCAAAAAGTAATTGTAATAATTAAACTAGCAAGAAAGTAAGTAAGTAATTGTGCCGAACTAGGTTTTATTACGTCAAAACATAGCTTAATTAAAGAATTGACCCATCAATTTACGTAGATGTATGTAGATATAGGAAGACTTTGAAGACCATCTAAATATTTATCATTTGGAAAAAAATATATCTAAATTTGGGTTGGTAAGTGGCATTAGAATGTCCGTGGCCGAAACTACTTTCTGCCACAAAGTCGTCTTTTCTAAACAGGGTCTGTTTTGTCACTTACGTCATTTATTAAGTCGCTCATTTAGTAATTTGGGGCGTCTGCCTTTGACCCAGAGGTCGCGGGTTCGATTCACACGGGAAGCACATTGTGAGCTTGAATCACCGGATAGTCTGAAAAAAAGATGATACCGTGCTTCTGAAGGCACGTTAAGCCGTTGATCCCGGCTGCCATCTCGTAGTCGAAGGAACCACTTCAGTGCCCGAGAGGCGGTTCCGCACAACTCTGACAACAAGGTGGTACATGGTCGATTGACAATGTAACCTACTCGAAATGATAATGATGATTCGCCTCTCACAGTCAGCAAATTTGGATTTTTTTTACTGATTAATGTCGTCAGTTTAGTAATTTAGTTGCAGACTTAAATTCAAATGTCATTAAAACCACGGAACATTTACTTTGTAATTGCTCCGTGATTAAAACAGTTTATCATCGTATCAGTCGCTAAATATTATTTTATTTTGGTCGGTTAATTATTCTCCTTTATTAAATTAGAAGTGATAAAAATTGCAGTTGGAATTAGGTATTCTACCCAATTTATTTTCATCATTCATATTAATGAAGCAAGTTATGTCTTTGAAATTCGGTGGGAGGGGAAATTGTCAAAAAACAAGAAAAGGATGCACTGTGTGTGCAGTACCTACGTACAAAAGAGATAGCAAGTCGTCGGCACCATGCTCCCACTTTTCTTCTTGAAAAAGTTTGAGGAAACGTTTGAGAATACGGGTGTAAAGAGGTAAAGTCCCATTTTGACTCGAACGTTGCCGGGAACGAATTGTCTGTCTAAAAAGAGTAGAAATTAATTATTTCGGAACTAATTTTTTTCTATTCCTGGCAACACTATAAGAAACGTCAAACGTCAATTCTGTCATAAAAGTATAAACAGTGTGAGTGCTTGTTACGTTTCGATAAAGTTTTCTAGGAATTTTGCTAAAAAGGAAAGTGAATTTATACATAATGAACAGGACAATACGAAGTGGAACTCGCGAAGTTATATACAAAGTGTTCTTGAGATGTTTGGCGGAGTTTCAAGCTGGCCAATTGCTCACGGCTTTAGAAGATGTTTATAAGCGAACTGCGGATATGACCGGTTAGTTTTCAGTTTGTGTAATATCTATCATGTACGTAAAGCTTATAAGTTTGTAAGAAAACTTTAATTATCCATTTAAAAAGATAATATTTTCATTGTTATAAAATTTGGAGGTTATTAAATTACGACTACGTCTGACAGATGACTATATGTGATTGAAACAATTTTGATACTTTTTTCGATACCGACCCAATGGCTCGGCGGTAGTGTGCATGCCTTCTGAGTGAGGGTTGTGGGTAGAGAATACAATCTACGATCCCGACCGTTTTCTGGCCCCGAAAATCCCGGGACTGTACTTGGCTAATCTCGGGATTTTTGGGATTGCCACAAACAAGTCTAGTTTGTATTCCGTAGTCCGTTGCGTCTTGAAAATAACCTTGCCTAGATTATTTTAATACATTACGACAAAAAGCAACTCGTACAATACGTAGGTAGTTAGGTACCCACTATTTACTACACAGGTACAGTCCTAATAATATGTTTGTCGTAGAACTTAGAAGGGACTTCCCCACTCGGAATACTTTAATACAATACTCTTAAGGTAATTCCCCAACGAACTAACAGGATCATCTCATATCATAATATTGTTGCGGGTATTTCCCGTCGGGGATTCCCTGTACGAAAGTATAAATATGCAAATCCGGTTTTATTTTTTCATTTATTGTTCTGTTAGTGACGGGTTACGTAGGCTACGTCATTAAAATTTAAAAGTCAATTATCTAAAATTAAGTATTTCAAATGGCGGGAGACTTTGTTAAACATAAAAAAGACAGTGATACGACGTCAGTGTGGAGTTATTATTTAGTTGCGAAGGACGGGAATAGTGCTAAATGTAAGCGATGCCCAGCCATCCTCAAGACTTTGGGTGGATCAACTAAGGGATTACATACACATTTTTTATCAAAACATAACATCAAGGTTATATCAGCTTCAACAAGTCAAGATTCTGAAAATCTGAACACAGCACCGCCGCCAGCCAAGCGAAAGTTAGATGATTATTTTACTAAAAGTGCCGACGATAGCCTGGATGATATTTTGGCAAGAATGATTGCATTAGATGGATTTCTATTCAGTGTATTCATAACCTCAGATGATTTGAGAAAATTGCTCTTAGCAAAATACACGGATTTACCAAAGTCAGCCGTCAGGCCGTCACTGTTCGAAAACGTGTTATGAATTACAGTGAAAAAATCAGAAAGCAAGTAACTGCAGAATTAAAACATTTGAAAAGCGCAGGTGTAAGATTTAGTCTTTCTTTCGACGAGTGGACTTCAACTTCCAATAAACGATACATGGCGGTCAACGTTCATTCATATAAAAAATTTTGGAACTTAGGACTTGTTCCTATTTACGATAGTATGACAGCTGAAAATTGTCTTCGTATATTGCAAGAGCGTCTAAGTAAATTTGACATTTCCCTAGAAACTGACATCGTGGCTATTGTAACCGATGGACCGAATGTTATGATAGAGGTGGGGCGGCTTGTTTGCACTGAACAACAACTGTGTCTCGCACATGGTATCAATTTGGCGGTCTGTGATGTGCTTTATGAAAAACTTTTGATTATATGGACGACAGCGATGATGAACACCATTTAGACGACAGCGATGACTGTCCAGAATCAGGTTTAATCGTAATGTCACAAAATGATCTTGCGCCAGAACACGTACCAAAGTTAACACAATATGAAAATATTAATAAGCTGATAAAGAAAATCCGCAAAATTGTAGTGTATTTCAAAAGATCTCCATTGAAAAATGAAACAGTACTTCAAAAATATGTGAAAATTGAACATGGAAAAGAGTTGTCACTTCTTTTGGACTATAAAACCAGGTGGAATAGACTTTTAACAATGCTGGAGCGATTTTATCTTTTAAAAGCATGCATTCAAAAAGCTCTTATAGATCTCAATCATCCAATTCGTTTAGAAGATGTTGATTTTGAATTGGTAAATAAAATTGTTGATGTGCTGACCCCAATTAAATTGACAGTAGAAGCAATCTGTCGGCGAGATGCTAATTTATGCACAGCTGATGCCGCTTTGAAATTTCTTATAAAACAACTGTCTAGCAAAAACTTAGCACTTGCCAAAAAAATTAAAACATCCTTAGTGGAACGTATAAAGCAACAACGAAGTGATGATTTAACTGGCGTGTTAAATTATTTACAAAATCCACGAATGGATGATGAAAATCAGTTATTATCGGATTTGGAATGGCACGACTTATTTCCAGTTCCGACACAGGCTTTAGTGAGGAAGCAAATAAAGAGTATTGTTAAAAGACTTAATAGTCGAGATAACACGGAAGAAGAAGCAAGGTCAGGATCACAAACAGATGATGAGCTAAGGTCAGAAACCTCCCAATCCCAACCCCAATTGACATTAAAGGAAAAGTTACAGCTGGAAATTAACAAGAGTATGAAATCCCCAGATCCTGAAGTACAAGTACAAAATGAATTGGGGTTGGCAAATAGTATTAGACGTGAAATGAGCCTGTTCGAAAATGGAGAAGTTCGTGGATATCACTTAGAAACAGCATATAAGTATCTATTGTCTATTCCTCCGACCAGCGTAGAAGCTGAACGAGCGTTTTCAGCTGCTGCTTATGTTGGCAATAGACTACGAAGCAGGCCCGGAAGTCAAACATTGGATGCTTTGATATTTCTGCGATTATATTTTCGAAATTCTAAATAGTTATTTTGTGCTGTTTTTTAATTTCTTGCAAAAGTATAATATTTTTTGGTTTGTTTTTTTTCTTTTCTTATTATTATTCTGATTTGTGTTGTGCAAAGACATTAAAGACATTTTTTTTAATTACTCGTGTTTTTTATTTTAGCCCAATTAGAAACCACATAGTCTAATCCCGGGATAGGCCCGGGATCCCGGGAAAAGGCTTAAAAATCCCGTAAGCCCGGGATTGAAAAACATGCTCGGGATTGTATTCTCTAGTTGTGGGTTCGATTATAATTTTAATACTTAAGTTTTTATTATTTACAGGTAAATCAGAAAGTACTGTTCGGAGAATTGTTGCCGAAGGTTCACGAAATAAAGGGAAGTTTAGCACGCCGGCTAAAAATAGAAAAGGACGCCCGAAGAAAGAGTTGGACAATTTTGATAAATGCGCAATTCGTCAAAAAGTTCATTTCTTTTATAGTGTAAAAAAAGAAGTACCTACACTGTCCAAAATACTAGCCATGGTAAAAGAAGACATTGGTTACAACTGTAGTCGAGCGCATTTACACAAAATTTTGAAATCAATTGGTTTCAAATATAAAAAATGTAAATCTAATAGACAAACTTTGATAGAGCAGACGAATATTGCCTTGAAAAGAGAAAAATATTTAAAGGTTATTATGGACAATCGTAACTTACCCGAAGAATTACAAAAAGAAATAATTTATCTGGATGAAAGTTACATTCACTCCTCATACAAATTGAAGAAATGTTGGCAGTCTATTGATACTGAGGGAGTTGTTCAAGACATTTCTAAAGGAAAACGTTGGATTCTCATTAACGCAGGAAGTGAAAATGGGTTTGTGCCAAACTCTCTTCTTATTTTCAGTGGCCAAAATAAACAAGAAGATTATCACTCTGAAATGAATAAAGACAATTTTAGAAAATGGTTAACAGAAAAACTGATTCCCAACCTGCCTAACGCTTCCTTGATTGTAATGGACAACGCGCCTTATCATAGCGTTGTTAAAAATAAAGCTCCTACTTCATCCAGTAAAGTGGCGGACATCAAATTATGGCTGACAGAGAATAATATCAATTTTGACCCGACTTTGCGAAAACCAATGTTGTTGGATTTGGTGAAAAAGAATAAACCAGAACCGATTTTTGAAGTCGACGAATTACTCGATCAGCACGGGCACACAGTGGTAAGGCTACCACCTTACCACTGTGATCTTAACCCAATAGAACTAATATGGTCTCTAGCAAAAAGGAAAGTAGCAGCCCAGAATGTAGGATCAAGAGATATCAAGCAATTAACCGAAGAAGCCTTTGCTTCCATCACTCCATCCGATTGGAAGGCATGTTGCGAACACGTCAAAAAGATTGAAAGGGAATATTACGAACGAGGCCAAACATTGTATAGCAACATTGATGAATTGATCATCCGTGTTGGAGAAGAAAGTTCGAGTGAATCTGAGTCAGATTCAGAAAATGAAGATTTACTTTCCAATGTGCCATCTACGTCTCGTCAAGATTTATTTGAAGAAAACATGTCTGGTGTTGAATATTTAGATTTTGATATGCTGGATGAAGAAGATTGAACTGAATAAAAATATATAGTAAGAACTAGCTGTGCCCTGCGGTGTTACCCGCAGTGAAAACGTAGTCTATTTGTTAATCCAGGGTTCAGCCGTTTAGACGTGAAGAAGTAACAAACATACACACTCACAAACTTTCGCCTTTATAATATTATATAGTGTGATGTGATTATAGATGGCTTAGTAAACGTCATACAGATAAATAAAATGATGTTAATAAACCTATTTGTTTGATTTTAATGAAGGATACCAGACCTTGGTCACTCATGACGAAATGTATGAAACAAAGAAACGCAAACCCACTAATAATAGAAATAGAACATGTAAATGTAAATGTTTTTGTTTACACTGAATAGCATGTATCTGTTTACTTTTATGCAAAAAGCTTGGTAAGGTTTTTATAAAGGTACGACACCCATTTTCTTGAAACATCACAAAATTATGTAATCAATACCAAGTATCAAAAATGGTTACTCCGTACTATGAAGTATTGCTATATAAACGACGGTGCTGCCCTCATTTTTTGTCAACTCTTTTTAGACAGAGTGTCACTAGTATCCATGTAAGTACAACCCGAACAACTGTGCTTCCTAAAAAAAATAAGAAAACAAACACGTCGCGTCGTATCGCATTACTTGTCAATGTCGTTGTCAAACACAGCTGATTTCTTTCACCACTCCGCTGTTCGGTTGTTCACGTCCTTCACTATAATAAATAACGTTACTTATTGTTTGTTAATTACAACATAAATATATCTCCTAGTTATTGATACTAAAAAGTATTTGTTGCCAAAATTCAAAATCGTGATAGGACTTACATTATGACCACGATTTGGAATTATTTTAACAAGTGCGTTACCAGTGACAACTCACGACGGGCTCAATGTAATATTTGCAAGAACATCTATAGTTACGAAACCACAACGGGCAACTTAAAAACACATCTAAAGAAAATGCACGGAAAAAATGTAGAAGATATAATTTCAGGTGTTCGTCGTCGTTCCGAACCTGATAAAACCTGTTGGCTTCATTTCACAAAAGAAATCAACGATCCGTTCATAGCAACATGCAATTATTGTAAGAATGCATATTCTTATAGATCAAGTTTGCATAATTTAGCGATGCATTTGTCAAAAAAACATCCTGACGTGTACGAGAAGTACTATCAGAAGCTTCCCAATTTGGATGCAGTCGCGGAAGAAGTCTACGTAGACTGTAACGGTAAGTTACAAACTTCAATAGTGTATAGCTGTATAGCATTGCGTAGCTCGTTACGTTATCGTTGTCAACATCAATCACATATTTTTTGATTCAGGTGTTAATTGGTGGATATTATTATTACTATATTAGTGTTGCTGAATTATCGATAGTTTGACTATCGATAGTTGACATAGATGTGATAGTATTAATAGTGGTTTTGCATGCAATACTATTGCCAAAGAACAAGACCATCGAACTATCTAAAAGCATTATCTAAGAGTCAACCTTTGGGATAAACGAGATCGCCATGTTTCTCTTATGAACAGATGATGAACTCAATGACACTGCAACGTTAGTCAGCCAACTATTCGAAAAAGACTCAGACACCGAGGATGATGACAGCGTTCGCTGCGTAATTTGTCGAATCAATCTGGATAACGATGACGAGGAGATGCGCCGCCATTTGAGGGACAAACACCCCAATTTGGTAGACCGCCAGAAGAACGAGGTAAGATTTTACAGATGGTACCGTCCTCTAATGACCATTGGGCCTATATAGAGTTGGCCACACTATCGATGTAAACTGATTTCTGCTTACGTTGTATTGTTTTTCGTTGTATTATAATCTATCCGTAGGAAACCGTCAAATTGTTAATTGTAATGTGACGGAACCCACCTCCGCTAGATAAATTATATAAGTACTAACAGTGCATGATATGTAATTACCTACTTACTTTATTTATTTATTTATCCCTTCGATCCGTCTGCCCGTCATAGTCCTAAACCGTCACATGTCACATTGACATTATTTTTATAATTTTCCGCCTGCTTAACGACATTCTGACTGAACACCACTGGCTACAGAAATAAGAATACGTAAATATGCAGGCCAGTTGAGCCTCTCTAATCTTAACTTAGTATGGCGAGGCTGAAGTTTAGCACACGTTATGGTACTTCTACTTAATCCTATTTCTTTGCCACTGGCCAAATTGTAATAAATTAAGACCACTTAAAGCTCGGACTTCAAAGCTGAGGTCTACAACCAAAATAACGCTAAGTTTAATGATGGATAATAAATTATAATGTTATTAAATACTTCAATATTGAAAAAACAATGAGTACTGAAGTTTATAAATATTTTTTTATCACTTTAAATTTACAGGAATCAGAAGTTCTCTTAAAAGAAGACAAAAATGAGGACGAAGAAATATACACGCAACTAGTGTATTTTGATGACGAAAACACAACACGACAAATGAAACAACGGAAAACCTCAACACTGAAGTATCGAAAAAGGCGGGAAAGTAATTCGTCTTATGAAGAAAACTTAATCAAAACTGATCGTAGGAAATATTCAAATGACAGTTCACCAGAGGAGAGACCAAATAAGCTTACAAAGTCCGATGATGAAATTGACAATTTTGGAAATTACATCACCTGCTTACTAAGAAAAATGCCGCAGATGGCTAGTAGGAGAATACAAAAAAACATTATAAATATGATTTTGAGCAGTGATTTTGAAGGTGGAATTGACCAGCAGAATATTACTCCTCCACAATCTTTTCACGTGTCAAGTGCTCCTTTGCAACATTCTGATTCTGTCACACCTATAATAACACCTTCAACTACACCTTGTGTGGTGCCTGTAACTTTACAACCTGTTCACGGGAATTACATCATGGTTTCAAAAGAGTCGAAAGATACAGTGAAAAATACTACTGTCTCAAATACATAAAACAGGAAATATACAGTGAACAACAATAAAAAATGTGGTTAAAAATATAATTAGTCCGTCAGTTACTTAATCAAAAAATATTACAGACGTATTTTTTCTTTTGAAAATTAAACAAAGAATGGCATAGATATGGCGCGTTAAAGTTCCGTGTGACGTCACAGTGTGCTTCACTTTTTCGCAATATGTGACGTCACGAGCCCCCCCCACTCCTAAACTTTGATGCGTTATCGTTAAAAATTATCGCTCAATTGACAAAAGAAAAAATACGTCACTAATATATTTTGATTACCTAAATGACGGATTAATTTTAATGATAGTCTTTTGACCCTGGAAACTGGCCTATTGCGACGCACGTTGTTGCGATTTTCTACCACATCATTCGCAGTCGTAAGTTTTCTCAACTATGAAGCAGTCCTAAAAAAGTTGCAACAATGTGCATCACAAACTGCGGCATTCGCAACTACGTCAGGTAACCCTAACTAACGGCTGTCAGAGCTTTGCACTCGTTTCCATGAGAATTTCGGGAAAACCGTTTAACGCACAACCTTTTAACAGCGTCCTAGATCAAATGCTGCAAAATTATGTACAAAAATCTAAATTCAAAGTTTTGTAATTACTTTTAAATATGTATTATATTAATACATTCATTTATATCCATACTTTCGTATCCATGTCCATCCATACTATACAATACAATACAAAACTCTTTATTGCACAACAAGGATACATTGTCAAATACAAGCAATTACAAGAAAAAAACCTTACGTTACCGTACATAAAATATTTTAACTATCCAATACTAATATTATAAATGCAAAAGTCTGTCTGTCTGTTAAGCTTTCACGGCTTAACTGCTGAACGGATTTTGATGAAATTTGGTGTGAATATGGTTGAAGACCCGGGGTCAAACATAGGCTACTTTTTGACGCAGGTGGAGCTGCGGGAAAAAGCTAGTTGCAAATAATTATGATTTAATAGGATGTTCAAAACACTTTGAATTTCAACTGTTTAATAAATTAAAAAGTTTTAAGTACACCTATCGAAGAAATAAAAGATATAAGTACAGAATTAGCTCTTTCACTGCACAACTATGTGCCTAACTTTATTTAGCTGGAGCCCTATTTTTCAATGTATGACATATATGTCGAATAATAATCGTTCAATAGGAAACAAAAATCCTTCGATATCGAACGGAAATTATAGGCATACTGTATTGCGCCATCTCTCTAACTAAATAGCTAAGCCAACTGAAGTGTTATTTTTAAAACTTGTGACTCACGTCAAAATAGAATTAATTTTTTTCGTGACGAAATGATTTTCGATCGGTTTTGATTGATTTTTGTTCAAAATCCAACGATTTTTATTCGACATCTGAGATCATCATACACATGGAGCAATTACAAAGAGGAAATGCAGTTTGAAATGGCGAAGTGATGTGATCATTGGCGCCTCGCCGACACAAAAGTGGGCGGAGCTTGACATTGCTCGTGCTCCATGGTTGGAGCCACGGTCGAAACCAAGCACTCCGCATGTCTGCCTTCCGCCCCGCGTAGCCTCACAAATACTTTCTTACAAACCCCATAATACTGCATCTCCTCTTTGTAATTACTTCATTGTCATACATTTAAAAAGGGGACAAAGAATCAGGCTAAGTGGTAGAAAAAATGCACTTAGCAAGTTTCAGAGCTTTTGGAAAGATGCAACGAAATCACATAAATCGATTTTGGAACTTTTTGTTCGATATACGATCACTGTATCACTTCTCAACATTCACGCTAGTTCTCGAACACCATGTCGAACACTTTGGCAGTTTGCACACGGGGCTATGCGATTCGTGAGACTCGCGCGACTGCGACGGGACTGCGATGCAACTTAGGGTAGCGTCGTCCGCGGACATAGCTGATTTTTGTATGAAAGATACTCTCGTGCGGCTGATAGTATACGGGTAGTATATTAAAGTTACCTATATTGGAATAGCGTCGTGTGCGAACTGTCTTTGCGAAAAATATTATTTTGTTTAAGATGCGAATTGAAATAAAGAATTGATTTTGGTTGTAAGGATACCGATTTTTCTCAACAATGACTAAAGTGAACTAAATGAAATTTATGGTCAGGATTCACCATCTTTTTAACTTTATTTGGTCTATTGCAAAACACGATTGTACAATTTTTGTAACACAAACTACAAAGAGATACCTACTACGTTTTGTAACACAAAATAATTAATCAAAAAGACTTCTATAAAATTAGAGATTCCAGTTTTACCGGCATTGAGGAGCGATTTAAGATTCCATAATTTCTAAATATATTCATTGAACCTGACTCTTTAATTGGTACATAGGTTGTATAAAATAAATTTGTAGTTTTTGAATTACACGATTTTAACCATTTTGTGACTTTTTCGTTTGTTCGGGTTTTCTATGAGAGATCGGCCCCGCTCTGCCCGCGCAGTCCGGCCATGACTGTTGTCCGAGACGGTGCCAAATTGCGCCCGCAGCCCCGCACGCACCTTTCAACACTCGCGCATTTTCGTATTATTTATTTGTAACAGTTAGTTATAATGGGGAAAAAAAAGGAGAAAGTTTCTATAAGAAAAAGAAAGGCACGTAAGATTGAAAATTGCAGAGAAATGATTAAGAAAAGGTAAGATTTATTTTATTGTAATTAAGTATGTTTTCGAAATGAGTTTGGCCATTGATTAATAATTGGTCTCGCGCGCTCGACTAGATACCGCGCTGTGAAGAAAAATCAGTTTCCAGAATGCGGCCACTTAATAGGAAAGTGTGTGTAAAACAATGTGCAAAGACGCACACTAGCGTCGATTATGGTGTTGCCAGCTACTTGACTGGTGCCCGACCAATGGGAAAATTATTAATTGCTGCGGTCTTGTTATTTATTATAAAAAGTAGCTCAGAAAAACCTTTAAAATGAAATGAAAATAAAACTGGCCAAGTGTGAGTCGGCTCGCATGTAGAGGGTTCTGTACTATTTTTAATTTTTCTCCATTTGGACCTCCTAAACAAATTTAATATTATCTCATAGGTTTTCCTGTAATTTATGAATCGAAATTCTGGAATCGATAATTTCGGAGATAAGGTAGGGGAAATGGTTAGGTTTTGTCTACTTTATTTTTAATTCTAATATAGAATCCTAAAATTGCAAAAAACTTTCTTTTGATTTATTATTACACAGTACAGTATGTTAAACGTTATTTTAATTTTCTATTTAGCTTGGAGCTAATTGATTACTGACCTCTTTTTAGTTGTAACCCGGGTTTAAATACAGATAAATAAATAGACATACACATCCTATTAATATTATAAACGCGAAAGTTTGTAAGTATGGATGGATGTTTGTTACTCTTTGACAACTAAACCGCTGAATAGATTTTCATGAAATTTGGTACGGATATAGTTCAAGACCCGGAGTCAAACATAGGCTACCTTTTAACGCAGGCGGAGCTGCGGTAAACATCTTGTACATACGAGTAGATATTATCATGGACTTTTTCCATACAGTAGTGTTGCCGGAAAATACATTACACATCGAACAATAATCGATTCTTTGATAGTTGAAAATATAATCTAAGGTATCGATAGTGATCATATATCGATATTGATACTATTGATAATATATTTCTGTAATTTTTTTCTGTATGAGTTGAATGACGATGATCTGTGTTATAGCCGCTGTACATCCCGCCGCCGAGTTCCGGTATATCTGTATAGTATCGGTGCCTGAAATGCTTGGTATTGTTGTTAATCCATTAATCGATTATTTTTCATAAATTCTCAAAAATCAATACTACAGATTAGATTATATCGATACTACAGATACATAATCGATTAATAACCATTGATATAAACGATTACCTTTGTTGATTAAATCAATATAATTTATATCAACCCATTTCAATAATTTATTATATCAATACTTTCGATATCCTAGATTATTTAAAAAAAAAAAAAACAAATTCGATTAATCAATTATCCGGCAACAATACCCTACGGGGTACCAACTACCTAAAGGCCATATTTAGAATGTTGGTCGGCGTAAAGTGGAAATTGAATCAAAATAGTGATAGGTTGCTAGTCGTATCGCCTACTGATAGGTATGGTTCTTCGATTTTCGCCCACTTCCTTGGCCGGCTTATATGGTCTGCGCGGGAAGAGAAGCAGTAGTATATTCCACGTATTTACTTTTCTCCCAGATCAGCATTAAAGAAATAAGATGTTAAAGACAGACAAAATTGTCAGAAAAAGTCAAAATTGCAACATCCCTCTTTTGGAGTCGGGAGTTAAAAAACAAATTATCTAAATAATAAAAATCGAAACCTCGGGGAATTTGGGATTATTTAATACACGGCAACATTGAGCACCGAGCGGTACTTTGCGCCATATTTTAGGGTTATATTATTTTCGTGAGTAATTTATGTCCATATTTCGAAATAATTCAATACTTATTGATAGTATGTAATACCAGTATCTTCCTTATTTCTTTTAGTATTATTCTTACACAGTTTGACTACGCAAACTGCACATTTTGCGTCTACTTTTACATTAAATTTTATATTTATCTAGACATCCAACTCACTCATCGGTCGCGGCATGACTGACGCAGGTATGCCGCAACCATGCAGATTTCGGCATGGTTTTAGTTGCGAATTTATGTAGTATGCCGATGGTATCTAGTCGTAGCGCAGCGGAGACCAAATATTAATCTACGCAGCGGAGACCAATTATTAATCTATGGAGTTTGGCATTTAAGTAGCTAGATAACTACCAACAGACATATGCGTTACACATTTTTAGTTTTATGTATGTACAACGGGGTAGTTAAGTATTGTGGTACCATAGATTTAGATTTTTTTTTGATTTCGTCAATAGGTTCATCAGTAAGAGGAACGAGACCAATTTGAAAACTGTTGGTGGGTGTGTGTGTCATACATGTGTGCTCTGTCAAATAGTGCTGAGCCGAGAAATGTCGACATCACTATGATCGATTTTTTAAGGTGATGAGAACATTGCCAAATTAAGTATGCAGTTTTCTTTGGGATAAGTTAGAATAAAATTACATAATAAACATGCTACTTTGTATTTTTATTCTAACTTATCCCTCCGACATTACATGACACTGCTACCTAGTACCTACTAACTACACACATAGAGAATGTGAGTAGGCAAATCCTTTCAATCAACCAAATATACTTTTAGTTTTTATTTCTTTATATCCGTGCTCTTAGTAATTCTAATGTTCTTTCTTAGTATGTATGTAAATGGGGCTTATATCACCAGAATCGAGTAAGTAAACAAGATGGCGCAATACAAGATGTAAAGCGCCATCTCGCTTTCTCATTCATTTCGGCCCAGTTTTTTTTACACACACACACACTACAGTTCCGGGCCAGTTAATTACCAATTATTTGTCTTAGATTAATAATTGGTCTCGCGCGCTCGACTGCGAAAACCATTATTAATCTAAGCTGTAAATAATAATGCTTTCATTTCAGACTAATGTTGTTAATACTTAATGATTTTATTAATACATTAAGTTAATACATTTCAGAAAACAATCGTCGAAACAAAACACTGTAGAGTCACCTTCGCATTCAGAGAACTTGAGGTGCGTATACTTTTTTAAATCTAATCCCACCTCTCCTCTCTCTCTCTCCCTTGGGTCTTATAGTTTTGTTAGTACAATCGAAGACAAATAAACGTGACCCCCCACTTATTGTATATTAAATATTATAATAGTAAAGTCATTCATAATAAGACTATGTTCTTGCCGCGCTTCCCGGGGACAGTGCGGATAGCGATCACTGACCTCTCATCGCCGACTAAAGGGTGCGGAACGCTGGATTCTAGATTTTTAGTTTAACGCGGCTTCGCCTTAATGTATTTATTGCATGCAAAACAGCTAGGTATCGATTGATAATATCGATAGACTATCCATAGTCGACTACGACTATAGAGAGGCAACACTAGTTGTCAAGTTTATGTTTTTGTTTTACACAAAAAGTGCACAAAACCCATAAACTGTGTTTTGAATTAATAGAGTTGCAAATATTTTTCCCTGGAGTGAATAAGCTTTGTGTGATTAGTGATTAGAATTATTTGTGAGAAATATTACCTTACATCACTATCTAGGTTTTTTTTTATTTGATTTGATTTTATGACAAAAAAAAATTTCTTACTAGGTACATAAAATGAAAAAAATAGTATTTATAAATAATATCTAAATATGTTTGTTTAAAGTCGTACACTAATAAGGCACTTAAATATATTATCGTCTAATATAAATTGCAAAATTACAAAAAATCTCACGATGTTCAGAGGTAATCGAACTGTGACAATACTTAAATAATGAACTCAAAAGAATACCGTCCATATGAGCCCAAACACGCTATATCTGCTGCTAATTTTCTAAGCAGTTGAGTATGCGGCAAGTTTCCACTTGCTGCAGCATTAATAATATCCATGTAATATCCTATGTCTTAGAAATACCATCTTATGTTAGTTTGGTTGACTGGAAGAGATCCCTGTTTGGGATAAGTCCGCCTTTTGTTGTAACCTGTATTCTGATACTATGTTCTTTGTGTACAATAAAGATTTTTACATACATAGGTACATACATACCATCATACTTACTCCAAATTACATAACAATGGGATCCGTAAGTCTGTTCCTATGAACTAGTATCAAATGCTTTATCTTCTTAAAATGGCTGAACTAATCTTCATAAATAACTAAGAACCCATCTTCTTCTACTTTCACTATTGGAGGGCAAGTTGGTAAATACTGTTTGATCTGCATTCAGAATCATGTGACACATCAAATAAATGTATAGGGACAAATCACACAATTAAGTTAGCCTCAAAGTAAACTAAGAATTTTTAAGCAAATACTTAATATTAAAGGGCGTGAATCCTTTAAGGTCGGTAATGCGCTTGTGACATTTCCGGTGTTGCGTTCATAGGCTATGGTAACCACTTACCTGGGACCTCCTGATTAGCAGGCAGGCATGTGGACCATTGCTTCACAGGAAATAAATGAAAAGAGCTGTTTTAAATAAAGATAACAATTATTTCTAGAATTACAGAAATATTAACATGATTCAGCATTATTTTATTTACAACTAGCTGTTTCCCGCAGCTCCGCCTGCATCGAATAGTAGCCTATTTTTGAACCTTGGGTCTTCAACTATAATATTCATACTAAATTTCATTAAAATCCATTTAGCAGTGTGGCAGTGAAAGCGTAACAGACATAATGACAGATAGACTTTTGCATTTATATAATACTAGCTGTTTCCCGCAGCTCCGCCTGCGTCAAAAAGTAGCCTATGTTTGACCCCGGGTCTTCAACTATATGCATACCAAATTTCATCAAAATCCGTTCAGCAGTTTGGCCGTGAAAGCGTAACAGACAGACAGACAGACTTTCGCATTTATAATATTAGTATGGAAGTATGGATAGTATTAGGATTAGGAATTCATAACACTATATCCATTCACATAAGCCTCCTCCAATTCTTTCCATATTAATCTGTCCTGTGTGTTCTGGTCCATATTCATTTTCATGTGACTTTTTTGATGTCATCTTTCCACCTACAAATTGGTATTTTGCATACTTCTCTGGGGTGCCAGGAACTAAGTTTTTGTGACTACTTGTTGGGACCTCTGTGACCTGTCAATCTCCACTTAGTTTTCTTATAGTTTTACCTATAGGTGTTACCTTTGTCTTCTCTCATAAATTTGGCAGCCTTACTTTGTCTTTTCTATTAAAATTATACTCCTCTGCATTGAATTTTGGCTTGTTTTAAACAGCAAAGACAAAATTATTTAGGACGGCAAAATGAAATTTTAACTATTTTGACATTATGAAGTAAATTAATTGCAGTTACGTGAAAAAGTCTGCCATTGTACTATTTTTGATTTTCTTTTATAACTTAAATATTTTATTACAATTTTATAAAACAATTAATATGACAAAGAAGGAATGTTTTCATCAAAACTAAAGTACACATTTGATTTTTAATTTAGAAAATCATCAAAATAATAATTCTCCATCTGTAAAAAAATTGTAATTGAATATATGTATGTAAAAATCTTTATTGTACACAAAAAACATAGTATCAGAATACAACAAAAGGCAGACTTATCCCAAATAGGGATCTCTTCCAGTCAACCAAACTAACATTGGACATAGACATATGGGCGCAGAAAAGGGCACAACACGCAAAGAAATCTTAGGTGCATAGACTTACATCTAGGGTTGCCATCTCTAAAATTTGGAAAACAGGACAAGATGCGTGAAAACCCCGGATTTTAGAGTCCGAAAGCCGGACATGTCAATAAGATTTTTTAAACATATTCAATGTAATAAAAAGCAGTTGAAAATGTCATAAATCACAGACCTTTTTTATTCATTCATTATTTTAACAAAACAGAATAATATTACAATTTGTTACAAATTGTTTATATAAATCAGCTTTTTTAATTCTTGAAATAAGAAAACAAAACCTTATTAAAATATAAAACAAAAACATATATTTAATGAATTAAAATCTTAAAAGTACCTACTTAGACCATTCTAGTATTCAGTCTTACATTTTTTGAGGTAACTCTTTTAGCTATAGTTCTATAATTATTATCTGCTTTACTTTTTATCAGCAGTCATTTATATAACAAAATATACCTATTTCAGCAGAATATAAACTAAATTCAGTCTTCTTAAATATTAAACAACAAAACAGAACATTTTTAAAGTTTAGACCTACAGCAATGTAAGTTACATTATTAAAATTTTAAAACAAAATAATCAATCCTATAATTATTTTCATCAACTTAAAGTTTTGATCAACAACCATATTTTAAATAGTTTTTACTCAATGAAAACAATCATAACTTTAACTACAAAAATAAAAAGCAATTATTGCATTCATAATTAGGTACACGATTTGTCTACCTAGCTATTAAAGCGTTTTTCTCAGCCTCTTGCCTTTTTACTTCTCAGTTTTTTTGTATTTATCATTTTTTCCGATAGCTTTTAGAATATCTTCCCTTTTTAAAAGTAATTTATAAAAATCAGTGCATCTGTTCATGTAAAAAGGTTACAAAAACAGATACACAGAGCATTCAGAAGAGCAGTGTCACACTACCTGTACAAATTAAATTACGATATTTAAGAAAAATATTCTTAGCTTACCACATGTACCTCTACGTAAGTTTACCCGCTTAACTGGAACGACGCAATGTCTACATTCGTCAAACCGTCGCTGCGGGCGGAGTGCGGGACGCGGGTCGCGAATTCGAACGAACGAACGGCGGACCGTGGCAACCGTGACGGGAGGGGTGGGGGAACGGTGAGAATTTACTTGGTTCGTCGGTTGATCGTGGTGTGGGAGCATAGTGCGTGTCTCGCGGGCGGCCCAAATTTTTTTTATTTTTATTTTTTTTAAACCCGGGCTACAAATGAAATCTTCCCCGGACGCTCCCCGGATGCCCTCTAAACTAGGACAAATCCGGGGAAACCCGGACGGATGGCAACCCTACTTACATCTAACATACAAATTTAATTACACATAAAAACAGTAAACTCAGCTCAAGCCCGATCGTTCGTAGTATATCTTTTCTAATAAAATTTCTGTCTCTGATTCCCGCCAAAAGTCCATGGTCCCACTATTTGTTAGACATGTGAGTCGGTGTAAATTACATAGAGCTCTCTCTCTCTCTGTGGTCTAAAGAGTTAAGAATTATGTTACTGTAAAAGCTCAAACAATGGTAAATCCTAAGATTAAAGAGGAAGTCTTAGGATTTACCGACATAAGTTGGTAAATGTAAGGAAATATGAAAATGGGACGATTTTTTCGGGCTTTTACCATTAGAATTTAGTACATGCTAGGTTTTCCCACAGACGGCTGGTAAATGTAGGTTTTTGGAATAAAACAATGAGTTATTTTTGATAATCAATTTTAATTAATTATTAGTCAAAGCTTGAGGTATATATTTTTATGTAGGTATGAAAATGAGAGTATTTAAATTATTTTCATTTGGTATTTTTATATAAACATTTTTTGGAGTAATTTGGAAAAACCTTTAAAATATTTCCTAAACAGTAAAAAAAAATACAATGGGAAAATAATACAAATTAATTTATCTTTTCACAAACATAACGTTTATGTAATAAGTAACATAACATAACGTTTATTAATAGGTTTTATTAATAGATAGTAAAATAATTTACTTATTACAAACTTATTATTATTAAATTTTATTAAATTAAATAAATTTATTATTATTTAGAGATTTTCATGTCGATCACCAGAAATAATCGACATTTTCATGTCGAACACTAGAAAGAGGTCGCAATTTTCATGTCGAACACCAGAAGGGATCGACATTTTCATGTCGGACACCAGAATGATGAACGAAGGATCACGAGTTAGTAAGGTGGTCTTGATACATTTATATAAATTTATAATTTCCGTCAGTGTTGGTTTGTAGGTCTATGAGATCTACTTGACAACATGCAACAAACAGAAATCAAATTAACGTGCATGGTCAGCCATGTCAAACGATCAAATGCGGAGATCGATAAATAAATAAAATCGTTTTCACATGTATTTTTCAACATTTACCGTGCCTTTAATGTAAATTCTAAGATTTACCAAGTGGAAGGCAGTAAAAGTTCGAATCGCAAAACTGTTCGGACTTTTACCATTAAGAATTAGTAAATCTTAGGTTTTGCTGTAAAATCTTAGGATTTACCGCAGTTCGAGCTTTTACAGTAACATATACATGGTGAAATTTTAGTCGTTTTGGACCCATCGTCCAGTGACTCCATTAATGCAACTGAACAACTTTCCCCAAGATACATAGGTCGAAATATGGAGTAAATTTTTAGACCTCCCATACAAAATGTCTCATCACGTGACCTAACTTACTATGGGAAGTCCAAATTTGTTTTTCATGTTTCGAGCTATGTTCCTTGGGGAAATTTGTTCGGCTGCATGAATGGAGTCACTAGACGATGGGTCTAAAACAACTAAAATTTCACAGTGTATAGCTGTGTTTTTCTATGTATGTAAATGGTGCAAAAAATAAAGTGTTCATTCATTCAATATTATGGAGAGGGTATGTTGTCATAGTAATCTAAAAAAAAGTTATGAATATTATTATTTTTTATAGTGTCGTCTTTGTCTGACATATCTCATTAGAAAGAGATTTCCGCCTATTGCTTTTTTTACTACCGGAAGGCACGCGGGAGGGCATTTCTGTAGACATAGGTAGTTACTTACATAATAAAACTATTCTAACATGTTCCATTTTACGATCACTATGTCATTTAAATATGTCAAACTTCGTACAATTATTTGTAATCAAAATGACTGGCGTCCTAATCGAGCATACGGATCAGACAAACAGTTAGCAGAGAAAAGGGTGAGGAATAGGGTTGGTTGGCATGCATGAGACAGAAAGAGACGCAAACAATAATTTGTATGTTTAGTTAGTGCTAATTTAAGTCCATGGTACTAATTTATTTATGCAAATAAAGTAATTATCTATCTATCTAGGCTTACGCAATGCAGTCGGTGGTTGTATTGGATTGGTAGCCATTAGTGGCATTTTCTATCTAGAGGAGCTCCTTCATGCTTTAGAAGACCCATTAAGCCGTTGGTCCCTGTTGTTATCGATAGATGGCAGTCTTTAGGCTGTGGTAGATACATATACATATGTAGATGTTTTTTGACTACTTGTCAGATGTCTTTAGGCAGCCCCCATCGCCCTTCCTGGGTCCCCTTTCCAGTGCAGTCAGTCCCTGCAGGGCAGCTTGTGGCGAGCTGTTGGTGAGTGGCGACACCGAGTGCTTCCAGGGGAACCTCCGTCCGTCGCCTCCGACCTTCCTTCGCCAAGGTCGGAGTGGACGCTGATCAGGGACAGGACCCCTACCTCTGGCTTGCCTTAGCCAGCAGGCCAGGGTGGAGTCGCAAGAGCTATATGCTCGAGGTTGGAAGTGTATTGCACGTAATGGTGTATTAACGGGGAAACCCGCTTACGACGCAACTCGCGATGGCGAAACCGGAGCCGCACCTCTCGGCACCTTTAGCCCATGGAGTAATTATAAAGGGGAGATGCCGTTTGAAATGGCGCAGTAATATAATCATTGGCGCCTCGCCGACACAAAAGTGGGCGGAGCTTGTCATTGCTCGTTCAAAAGCGTACCGAGAAACAGATCGCGAGCTTCTAAGTTTATCACGATTTTCCACGACTTTTTTAGGAATTTAGCATTGAATAATTTTGTTTCATATAAATATAAAGGATGAAGTGTTGTATGCTTCAGTGTAAAAACTTTTCTGACAAAAAATTGGAACATAATCGACAAATATCTTTCCACAGGTAAGTTGTACTTAGTTACGTTTTTTATATGTATTAATTAGAAATAATTTTCTTTGGTTTCTGTTAATTAAGATATATTTAGCGCTCTAAAAGTTATACCTAATATTAAAAACAACAGTAAGAAAACAGTAGTGACATCTAGTGTCGGGTGTCTGAAGTACTTGATAATTTATAAATAACGTAGTACTGCTACTTTCCGTAAGATGGATATTATTAAGTATGGAGTCACGGCCGAAACCAAGCACCCCGCACGTCTGCCTTCCGCCCCGTGTAGCCTCACAAATGGTTTCTTACAAAACGCTTAGTACGGCATCTCCCCTTTGTAATTACTCCATGCTTTAGCCGCTCATTCCAATGTTGCCCTCTGTTGCCGCGGCGACTGTTTGGGGGCGCGTCCATGGAGTAATTACAAAGAGGAGATGCCGTAATAAGCGTTTTGTAAAAAAGCGTTTGTGAGGCTACACGGGGCGGAAGGCAGACGTGCGACATGCTTGGTTTCGGCCGTGGCTCCAATCATGGAGCACGAGCAATGACAAGCTTCGCCCACTGCAGTGTCGGCGAGGCGCCAATGATCACGTCACTGCGCCATTTCAAACGGCATCTCCTCTTTCTAAATACTCCATGGGCGCGTCTCTTACATTCTTACATTACAATTTATATATTAACTAGCTTTTCTCGCAGCTCCGCTTGCGTCAAAAAGTAGCCTATGTTTGACCCCGGCTCTTCAACTTTATTCATACCAAATTTCATCAAAATCCGGTCAGCGGTTTGGCCGTGAAAGCATAACAGACAGACAGACTTTCTTATTTATAATATTAGTATGGAAGTAATCACAGCAAGCAATTCTAAACTTTTAAGATATTTCCAACACTAAATCAATTTACAATAACCAAAATACATTTACTGTGTATTTTACATGTCATTATGAGCGGGCCCAATGCAAAAATTGAGAAAAACGGTCTACTTTTACACCCAAAGTTTAATGGAAAATAACCTTATAATTCAGGTTTAAAAAATATTACAGGTAAGAAAAAAACCTGTAGAATTTTCGGAAATAATCTGGTTTTTTTCTTAATAAATTACAAGTTTTACAGAAAAAAAAAATACAGTTTTTACTCAAATGCTCTAAATTATCAGCGACAACACCCCTGTTCAGGACCCTTCGATCCGTCCTGAAACGCGTCGAGGGGGTTCAGCAGCTCCAGTGGACTGTAGTAGGGTGAAGGTGACGGGATCGCGAAGAAAACACGTAGTAATTGAAGCCAAACGATGAGGAGAGGGAGGCCAGCCACCAGAGATTATCTTCGTGTTGTTCTCAGAGAGCCGCGTGTCGAACTAAACATGGCCGCCGGGCGGCCGCCTATATATTTGGAATCTCTGGCGCCTTGAGCCCCCCCTTCCCCTCTATTCTTTATTTCCGTATTTACTTATTCTATTTACATGTTATATTGCTCCTCTGTACATAATTCGCTTAACACTAAGTTAGATCACCCATCTGCACCCGTTCGTTCGAGGTAGGTCGCCCCGTGTTCAACATATGACCATTTTTCCTACTTTGTATGTGGGCTGACCCCGCCCCGCCGGCCCGACCCCGCGGAGCCGTTATAACGGTCTCCTGTCGCCGGTACTAACGGTCGGCCGTTTTGGCGGTTGCTAACCGTTATGCAGATGAGTATCTACCTATGGTACTTATGTCTAACGACTTAATCTAACTTAGTCTAACTTATTCTAATTAAAAGACAGGGAGAATATCGTTTTATTTACAATTTTTGTGACTTAATCCTAGTTCGTCGTGAACATTCTCCCGCCGTCGCCGGAAGGCGATACTTCTGGTAACACGACGATCTTCCTTGTTGGCCTTCGAAGCACGTTGCCGCTGCCCGTTTGGATGTCCACGACGCGCACCTCTCCGTCGCTGCCTGGGTGTACTTGCACGATGCGTCCTCTTGGCCAGGTGTTCCGCGGTGAGTTCGGGTCGCAGATGATCACGAAGTCTCCGACCTTCGGTGGAACGTCAGCATTGTAGTTCTCCCGCCGGCTTTGGAGTATCGGCAAGTACTCTCGTGTCCATCTCTTCCAGAATGCGTCGGCCATGGCTTGTGCGCGCCTCCAGTGTTGTCTCGCTGTCAGGTCCTCTGCTTCGAAGTGACCCGGTGGTGGAACATGGCAGTTCGGCCCAATCAGGATGTGGTTCGGCGTAAGTGCTTCTGGCTCGTCCGGGGTGACCGCGACATGAGTGAGCGGTCGCGAGTTCACGGTGTTCTCCACCTCTGTCAGTAAGGTGGCCAGCGTCTCGTCCGAAGGATAGCGCTCGTGCAGTGTGGTCTTCAGTGCTTCTTTGACGGCGCGTACCATGCGCTCCCAGCTGCCTCCCATGAACGGGGACGCCGGAGGTATGTACCTCCAGGTGATGTGGTGAGCGGTGACCTCGTGCTGCAGTCCCGCCAGTGCCGCTTCCGCCAGTTCTTTGTCCGCAGCTTTGAAACACGTTGCGTTGTCGCTCCATAGCTCCTTCGGGCAGCCTCGGCGCGCGATGAACCTCCGTAGTGCCGAAATTGCTGAGTCAGCACTTAGCGAGTGAGCGATTTCGATATGTATCGCCCGCGACGTCATACACGTGAATAGCGCCCCGTACCTCTTCTCTCTGTGCCTGGCGACTGTGACTTCTATGGGGCCGAAGTAGTCCAGGCCGGTGAATGTGAAGGGTCGTTGATGGTGTACGAGCCGGGCTGATGGTAAGTCTCCGGTCACCGGGATTGATGGCTTCTTTCTTGCTATTCGACATCGTAGACATGACTTGATGACGTCGCGTACCGCCGGTCGTATCTTGAGTATCCATACGCGCTGCCTTAGTTCGTTGACGACTGTTTCTACGCCGCCGTGATGGAGCTTCTCGTGTACGTGTTGAATGTATAGGCGCGTGTAGCGGTGTCTTCCATTTAGTACCGCCGGGTTGATTTGTTCCTCTTGTACCCCGGATGCGGCCGCCACTCGTCCTCGTAACCTCATAACGTTCTCCTCGTCGACGTAGGTGCTCAGCTGGGCCAGTCGGTCGTTATTTTCCGGTTTCCCGCCTTTCCTTACTCGCGTTATTTCTCGCGCGAAGCTATCTTGCTGACTCGACGTAATCCATAATTTTTCTGCATATATATAAGTAGGTCAGCTGACATCTCGACATAGATAGCCCGCGGTTGTGCCGGACCGGTAGTGTGGCGCCGTGCGTATTCTTGTTTCTTCGTAGCGCGCGACCAACTGGGATCTTTTCCTTCGTTTTTCTTAGTGCTTTTCCGTGTTGCCATCGTAGACTCGGTGTTTTTTGCTCTTCTTATTAGGCGTATAAATTGCAATACGCGAGCCGTAGTCCGTATGAGTCTCGTCCATTTTGAAAACTTCTCGATGCGGGGAAGATGTGGATGACTTTTCTCTTCTTTCTTCCGCTCCACGTGACATTTTTCGGTTCTTCTTTCTTCCTCGCCCGTCGAGTCTTCTTTCTTCGGCTCTTCTTGCCGTAGGTTTTCTTCGTCTTCCATGTTTACGTGTTTGGTCTCCATCGCGATCCAAACTCTTCTTAGCGGAATGCCGTCTCTTATCCGCTTGTGTGCCGTCGTTGGGAACTTGAGCGTCTTCTTTCTTCCGGAGGGTGGTTGTCTTCAGTCTTCTTCCCGGCCGTCGCCGCCGACTCTTCTTAGCGGGGTGACGGCTCTCCTCCGTTTGCGCTTCGTCCATGATGTTCCGAATCCGTCGTAGTCTCCTTTGATCCGGACGATCCAGCGAGCGGTGAGGGACGAGCGGCGTTCTTCAAAAATTCGTCCAAAACAGGCGGTGGGCGCGTAACATCTTCCTCCATGTGAGCTCGGGCACGTGGGACTCTCTCCGTGGGCTCAGATGTCCCTGCGACTGCCCTTTCCTCCCCTTCTCCAACTTGACTGCGTGTGACGACCATTCTTCTTCAGTTCCTTCGATAATCCCGCGCTGACAATCCGGCGACGCAAGGACCAATGTTCAGGACCCTTCGATCCGTCCTGAAACGCGTCGAGGGGGTTCAGCAGCTCCAGTGGACTGTAGTAGGGTGAAGGTGACGGGATCGCGAAGAAAACACGTAGTAATTGAAGCCAAACGATGAGGAGAGGGAGGCCAGCCACCAGAGATTATCTTCGTGTTGTTCTCAGAGAGCCGCGTGTCGAACTAAACATGGCCGCCGGGCGGCCGCCTATATATTTGGAATCTCTGGCGCCTTGAGCCCCCCCTTCCCCTCTATTCTTTATTTCCGTATTTACTTATTCTATTTACATGTTATATTGCTCCTCTGTACATAATTCGCTTAACACTAAGTTAGATCACCCATCTGCACCCGTTCGTTCGAGGTAGGTCGCCCCGTGTTCAACATATGACCATTTTTCCTACTTTGTATGTGGGCTGACCCCGCCCCGCCGGCCCGACCCCGCGGAGCCGTTATAACGGTCTCCTGTCGCCGGTACTAACGGTCGGCCGTTTTGGCGGTTGCTAACCGTTATGCAGATGAGTATCTACCTATGGTACTTATGTCTAACGACTTAATCTAACTTAGTCTAACTTATTCTAATTAAAAGACAGGGAGAATATCGTTTTATTTACAATTTTTGTGACTTAATCCTAGTTCGTCGTGAACAACCCCATTATTTTTTAAGAATTACATAACTAAACTAATGTTCTAGTAAAGTAATCGACTACTTTTTTATTTCATGCCTACGTTTTGGAATAATTAAATAAAATTACAACTAAAATAATAACCTGGAGCTCAAAGCAAAGCTCAACATTAACTGCATCATGCGATTTTCGACTATAAACGAAGCGGCAAAGATTTCAAAATTGTGTGCTAGTTGCCGGGCAGAGCTCGACGTGTGTGGTTGTTTCCGGACGGTCTGTATGATAATCCATTCCAGCGGAACGCGTAATTTTTTTGGAGTGGTTGTAATCATGGAGTAATTATAAAGTAATGTAATTTGTAATTACTCCATGGTTGTAATATTCAAGTGTAAATAAATATTGTAAATTACGACTGTTTGACGTTTATATAGGTACTTATCTAACTGTGAAGTGTAGTGGTTATTGTAAATAAGTACATATTTAATTAGGATACGAAAGTAAAGTGTGTGGGCGTTTTGTATATAGTTTTGACAATGGGACGAAAAGATAAAAAAAGAGAAATAACGTTTTTGAGACGAAGAAGAACTAAGAAACATGACGGAATGTTTGGGTAAGTTGAATTTCTATTTTTATAAAATACTGATCAATTTAGTACAATCTATAAGTGCATGGCAGGTACCTACTTGTTTATTTACTTATAATCTTATATTTATACTTAAGCCTACTTATACAAATTATCTGTTTATTATATATTAAAAATACCTAATCTATTCACACAGCTACCCAAATTCATTGCAAATTGGCCATCCACGGGCGACACGCGGGCCGCCCGCACAGTATATGTAAAATCATTCAATCAATCATTGTTAGTTAGACGACAAAAAATGTACTCGATAAACTTTCAGAGATTGATGTATTAGTGATTCTCATCAACAAAAAATATTTTCATAAATATATATATATATTGAAAGGTATGACATGATATAGGGTGTATGTAACAAAAGGGTGTAGTAAATCTTAAGGCACGAACTCAGACCATGGATCTGAACAACTTTTCTAAAGAAACAATACACTGTAATAATTTTTTTCGTTTTAATCGACCGCGCCGGTTGCCCATTTTGTATGGAGAATCAAATTTAGTTTTTCATTTGTGGTGTATGGTTTCTTTGGAAAAGTTGTTCGGGATAATGGTCTGAGTGCCTGTCTTTTATCATCACCTTCTTGTTACAGGCAGTGACTCTACGGGCACTAATTATAGTAAAAATCGCGCGAATAAAATGAAATTTGTCAAAGCATTTAAAAGTGTTTATTGCACATTCAACATCTCAATGAACCTTCCATAAAAATTGGTTTGAAATAGATATTATGCATCTTTTGAGATTTAAAAAAAACACCGCAAATGTAATTTTGTCGTTCATGCAACAGTATAAAAATATTTTTTTTTTTGCGTAAAATAAATATGTTGGCTTGCTACTACGGAACTCTTCATGGACGAGCCCAATCATCACTTGGCCACTATTTAATTTTTCTGAGAGATATTTTAGAATAGGTAACTTTCACCTTTACCTACGTTTTATTATGTTTCAGATCAAAGAAGAGGAATAATAATGCAGGCATCGACCAACCTGGTACCTCAGCAGAGCCAGTTAATACGGAGTAAGCATCTGTTATTCAAAAGTTCCTTGACGAGTACGCTCGTGACTGCTAATACAAATACACATGCTTATACAAATACATAAGTCAAATTTCACGACCTTCAGATTAATGATACTGGAGTTATCGTAAGTCAATATACAAACATTTACCCAGACATGCTACCAAAGCATTGTGCTGTAGTTCCAAATTGTTGTTTTTATAAACATACGTATCCTCCAATTAACTGCCCCATTAACAGTTATTCTAATGGATAATCGGCGGAGTGCCCTCGATCGTTCAAGCAGTGGAGTTGACTGAGGAGGCGGCGACTGTTTCCAATGAATTCCGGATTCCGGAGCTTTCGACCACATCGTTGATAGGAAAGATAAGTATTTCCAATTCCTAAACAGTTTTACATAAACCATTTATAATGTCAAAGTAAATTGCCAGTAAGAATACTTTATTCAGACAATTACTTATAATGATATAAAAACATTACAAAGTAAATATAAGAAATGAATTCCTACCTACTTAGTAATTATTTTTATTATATTTTAGCAAATTGAAATCTGGGAAATAGGCGTGATGATATGTATGTTTGTAAAATTTCAGTAGCTAAAACTGTTAATTTGTTTCAGCCACCAAACGTGGAACACTTCACGTAATGAGTGACACCGGCGGCATCCAAGGAACTAGGTGCCGTACAACCTGCTGTCAGGATGCAGCTTGCCAGGTCACCTTCGACCAACTTGAAACCTACATCAGTAAAGACTGTATACTACTGAGTGAGTCGATTAACAATTTAATTTAAAAAAATAATTAAATCTGTAATAAAAGATCTGTTGCTCAAATGTGCAGTAGTGATGTAGATTTTGTATGGTTAAATGGTTTTTTTAAATCATATCACTACTTAGTTAAATTGATTTGGTAACGCCTGGTAAAAAACAGTGCGAAGCCTGCATAAATGGGAAACAAATTCGATTACAACATTAATTCGTTGAGTATTATGACATGCGAGCCGAACACTCCTGACTTGATCGATAATAAGAATTTCTTTGTTGTTTTTCGATCAATATACCCAATAATGTAACACGTACCTGATAGCCTATAAATAAAATGTTGTATTTTTAAAGATTTTGTAGCCAAAAAGTGATGCAAAATTTAATTATAATAATTTGTACTGTGATAATGGACGGAAGTATTTATCCTTTGAGATAAGAGTAGTGTGTTTTTGGAGGAATTACATATCTTTTTACTATTCCTAGAATACCAAAACAAAATAATTAGTAAATTAAGTGGGGAACAATAACTGAAAAAGCACACGCAATGGTTAGTGGTGCAAAATTACCGAAATGTTATTACCTAAGTTTTTTTGATATAATATTATTCCTACCCGCGTTTTCACACAAAATAAAACTCCGGTTAAAACGATTAAAAGCCTGCAATTATATATTTAAAGGTCTTTGGTGCTACTGTGTACGTCCTAAAATCACTAAAACATATTTTGATAAAATGTCATGGCCTGGTGGATTTTCTACTGTACCGAACGGCTATATGGTATGAAACATAGAATGTAAAAATATGTGAAACAGATCGGGATGTCATAGGAGATGAGGTTAATTTTCTGCCGTCAAGGCCCCAAGTTTCTATTTGAAGAAAATGAGATTAGACATTACCAAAATACTAAACCTACATTGAAGTCAAGGTTATAAAACCTCAAAGCTGTGACATTTCGAATCTGATTTGCTTAAAGCTGATGTACCTACTTAAATCCGTTAAATTCGAAAGCGGATAATATAAAATCAGTTGAGCAAAAAATCAGATTGTTCGAAAGTCCAAATTATGATATATTTAAAACTGATAGTCTAAAGTCCGTAAAATACGAAAACGGATAAAATAAATCAGCAAAAAATCAGATAATTTCAAAGTTTAAAATCTGATATGCTTAAAGCTGATAGTCCTAAATCCGTAAAATACGAAAGCGGATAAAATCAAAATAAATCAGTTGAGCAAAAAATCAGATAATTTCAAAGTTAAAAATCTGATATGCTTAAAGCTGATAGTCCTAAATCCGTAAAATACGAAAACGGATAAAATAAATCAGTTGAGCAAAAATCCATAATTTTAAAGTTTAAAATCTGATATGCTTAAAGCTGATAGTCCTACATCCGTAAAATACGAAAACGGATAAAATAAATCAGTTGAGCAAAAAATCTGATAATTTCAAAGTTAAAAATCTGATATGCTTAAAGCTGATAGTCCTAAATCCGTTAAATATGAAAACGGATAAAATAAATCAGTTGAGCAAAAATCAGATAATTTCAAAGTTTAAAATCTGATATGCTTAAAGCTGATAGTCCTAAATCCGTAAAATACGAAAGCGGATAAAATCAAAATAAATCAGTTGAGCAAAAAATCAGATAATTTCAAAGTTAAAAATCTGATATGCTTAAAGCTGATAGTCCTAAATCCGTAAAATACGAAAACGGATAAAATAAATCAGTTGAGCAAAAAATCTGATAATTTCATAGTTTAAAATCTGATATGCTTAAAGCTGATAGTCCTAAATCCGTTAAATATGAAAACGGATAAAATAAATCAGTTAAGCAAAAAATCTGATAATTTCAAAGTTTAAAATCTGATATGCTTAAAGCTGATAGTCCTAAATCCGTCAAATATAAAAACGGATAAAATAAATCAGTAAAAAAAAAACTGATAATTTCAAAGTTTAAAATCTGATATGCTTAAAGCTGATAGTCCTAAATTTATATAAAAACAGTGAGCAAAAATCAGATAGTTTACATTGATTTAAATCTGTTTCTGGTTATAAGATTCGTAAGCCTAAACGAGTCAAATGATAAATTTTAAAGATCAGACTTATTCAAAATCAACTAGTTGGTTGAAAAAGTTACTATAAAATTAAAACTAAAATGCAATTTGTGTAATAATTTTAAACATAAATTTTGTGGACAAGTAGATTTCGATTGTGGTAATGTTAAAATTTTTATTGTGAAATACCTATTTTGAAGATAATAATGGCTGTGTAAGAAGGTATATCATACAATTATTTAAGATCTAAACACATTTTCATAAAATTAAAATACTTTTTGCTAGAGAAAAAGTTGAAAACAATGTTATTAAATTGTATCTGTATTTTTCACACATGTAAACAAAAAATACCGGATAATTTGACTAAACCGATTACCAATAGTTGCAATTTGTGCAGTTCGGAGATGAGATGAGCGTATGTTTGTAACTATAAACAAAATTTGTATTAAGTGCATAAATTTAAAATGTACGATTTATATTTAAGTGCATAATATTAAAATGTACGATTTATATTTGAGTGCATAATATTGAAATGTACGATTTATATATGAGTGCATAAATTTAAAATGTACGATTTATATTTAAGTGCATAATATTAAAATGTACGATTTATATTTGGGTGCTTAATATTAAAATGTACGATTTGTATTTATGTGCATAATATTTAAATGTACGGTTTAAATTTTTAAGTGCATAATTAAGTTTATTTTAAATGGTCTGATTAGGTTTTTCTGGGGTTTTCCTAATCCTCGCAACAAATGTTGGATCATAATACATTGTGAATACCCCAGCCCTACTTGGATGGTTAATTATAATGTTCTGGTTCGTGAAAATTATGATTGTAAATAATTAAGTGATTTATTTTTGAGGGGGCGTGTTGAATTATATTTAATTTAACATGCAAAAATTATGTTTCATATTACTGGCAACACTAAACCTTTAGTATAAATAAAATGGTCAGCCCCACTCGTATTCTCTTCTTTCCGATTCACACTGTGTTAGGAGACAGACGTTATACCATCCTTGTCAATATTTGAATAATTATACGTTTTAACGTATTTATTTAAAACCTATTTGTTTTCTTTCGCCATTATCCAATTATCCAACAATACTAAATATAAACATTAGTAAATATAAATAATTTGGTTTTGTAATCCATACTTCCATACTAATATTATAAATGTCAAAGAGTGGTTGTTTTGTTTGTCCTTTTTTCATGTCAAAACGGAGCAATGAATTCATGTGATTTTTATGTGGAATGTTTTTCCGCTAGAAATTATGCAGGCAAAGCCGCGGGATATTATATAAAGATAAGATATATTATAAGATAAGATATATATTTAAATAAAGATAAGATACTTACCATGTACCGTTGAATGTATACTCTTCTTATTTTCGTTGCTATAAGAAATGATTTTTTAAAACTGATTGTAGACGACGACGCGACCGACGACGTATTAATGGTTGTACCCACGGGCTGTAGCTGTGGTCAGACTAAAGATAAAATTTAGTAAATAAAAGTAATATGGTTTTCTAATATTTAAATAAACATATGATACTTACTATGTACCGTTGAGTGTATAAAATATACGCACGTCGTAAAGCGTATGCGTGTGTGTGTGTGAGTGTCACACACGTGTCTCTCGAGCAGATAACCGCTACAAATTGACACAGAACACGCATGTGTATGCCCCAAAAACGCTTACAAAATACTCGCATTCATTCAATTCAATCCTGGATACAACACCTACACCCTTCACTAACACTAATACTTTATTTATTTATTTTTGTCTAAAATAAAATATTTCGTTTCATATCGATAATATCATAGAGTGATTAAAACATTAAGAGCGTACTTATGTCACAACTAAATTTTCGTTTAGGTTTCTCTTCTTAATAGAGAATCTTTAAATCTTTCTCTTCTTAATAAAGAATCGTAATTGTAGCTTGTTGAAAATCACCACTTCTACTTCCTAATTAATTCACTGCTGACTGTGTTAGTCCTTTCCTATGACTACATAAATATTTGATTAAAAAGAAATAGGTATGAAATATTTGATTTTTCTGACTGTTTTGCATATACTGTGCTCTGGCTCCACTGACGTTGTCGATGGCGGACTGCGGCCGGCCGCTGGCGATCGCAGCGCCGCGTGTTTTGTTTAGAACTATAACGGGGGGCAATGCAAGACGCGCGGGTGAAATCTGATTTTTTTCCGGCATTGGGCCCGCTCTTAACGCTAAATTATTCGTGGTACTTTAATTCGTGAAAGGTTTTTTCGGGATCACAAAATTTGTTGTTCTCGTGATAAAGTTATCGAGGCATTCGTTGTTACACAAAACATGAGTGATAAAAAAACTTAAAAGAAAGATCTCTTCGTTGGCGTAAGAAAGGTCAACGTATAGCTGACGTAAATTGAGGTAAGTATCTACCATAGGTATCTACCTATTTAAGACGATACATACCCTCGCTACACAAGGTAGTTTTAAATCTTATTTTTCTCAGAATGTCTAGTTTTAGTATCTATTCTATATTTTTGACTATTTTATCTTCTAGATTTCAAGATGAAAACTCGTTTCGAATAAAAATTCTCGATAGATAAATTTTCGAAAAATGGTCTTCACTCGCGAAGTCTATATTAGAACTTAAATAGAACGAATTAATAAATGATTTTTGGACTAAAAGATAGATCATCAATCATTCTTTATAATTATAATATGAAAATGCAAGTGAACGCTCCGTTTTTAATAATAAAAACTAATTTGGCACTTACGTTCATTTGTTTAAAGCAGTTTGCGCGGGCCCGGCCGTAGGTATCGCTACCTATATCTATCTCATCTTTCGCGTCATCAACTCGCCGAGCGCTATCTTTTGCGCTCTCGCTTGGTCAGTCTGCCCGCGTATCTCTCGAGGGATAGACTACGCTAGTTGTCTTGTCTGCGCATCTTATTCAAATTATTTTCTCGCGAGCTTTTTAATTGTATACCTATTGCTAATTTTAATACTTTAGTTTTTGAAACGTAATAAGAATTGTTATCTGCATTACCGTGTAATCATGGGAAAAGTTGACAAAAAACCCAGTAAACGAGAACGTGCTCGATATTATAAAGAAAAAGCAGGCCTGATGAGAGCAAACAGATGGGGTGAGTACAGTACCTATCCTATCTACCTAAGTACCCCAGTAAAATAAGTACTTATTTTTATTTTTTCATGAAATAATATCTACCCATCACTATTTTGATCCCATTTTCCAATTATTTATATACCCACCAAAACGCTAAATGTGGTCTTTGGATCTCAGGACCTTGGCTATGTCTACCCCGTAAGGAATAAAGACGTGGTAAAATGTATGTAGGTATGTAAGTAAGTATTCTTTTATGGAAAAAGGACTGATAACTATATATTTAGCGTACATATCTTTACCTTATTATACTTACTCGTAAATGTTTTTTTGGTGTTGGTGTTTTGATGACCTTATTGAATTTCTAAGGTAGAAAATATTTTCTAAATAAAAAAAGTCATTGCATTCTTATACACGAGCGGCAAAGTCCATTATAAGCTGACCTAACTACGACTAGACATTGTATGTGGATAGCGATCATCTTACGTTGGACATTAATCGAAAAAGGCAGCGGCAAGGTCCATATAAGCTGATCTAACTACGACTAGTCATTCTCCCTCAGACCGTAGGGTCAGCAGTAGTAGTACTGCTGCTAGTGAGCATCTTCAATGCTTGCTTAGCAAATTGCACGTTCCCAGACGCCTGGAAACAAGCAACAGTAATAGGCATCCCCAAACCAGGCAAAGACCTGAAAAACCCGTCCTCATATCGGCCAATCAGTCTTCTGAGCTGCATTGGTAAGATATACGAGAGAATAATTTCAGCCAGACTCAAGGATTACATTGAATCCATGAAGCTGATTCCCGACGAGCAAATGCTTTCGCGCAAAACACTCTTGCGTGAACCAATTGCACCGCCTAACCGAACACATCCTAGGTAACCGCCGTCGCGGAAGACCTACAGGAGCACTCTTCTTCGATGTAGCGAAAGCTTTCGACAAAGTTTGGCATGTTGGCTTGATAGCTAAATTAGCCGTAATGGCCCTGCCGGACAGTCTCGTGTCGCATCGTACGGGACTTCCTTTCGAATAGATCCTTCCGGTACAAAGTTGAGGGTACGCTCTCTAGTCCCAGACCCCTAAGAGCCGGAGTCCCGCAAGGCTCCGTGCTTTCCCCGACCCTATACTCGTTGTACACCAACGATGTACCCCGCACCCCGCACGTGGAGTTGGCTCTATTCGCTGACGACACTGCGCTATACACGTCCAGTCATGGAAAAGACATCATTTCCAAACGACTGCAACAAGCAGCCGATGCCCTCGGTGCTTGGTTCAGGAAGTGCCGCATCGAGGTGAATCCGGAAAAGAGCGCAGCAGTGTTCTTTTCCAAAGATTCATACGGTGCAACACGTCCACCAGCATGGAGTACAGTCTCGCT